>JACAVU010000005.1:12070010-13439112 GCA_014183005.1 Castanea mollissima
TGTAAGCATTTGACTGTTCATCATGTATACCATTGTGTGGGCCTTTTCTGCAAGTATTGGGCTGGGTCATCTGCTGCAATACTAGACCCAAAGATTTCTGGATTTGGGAGTTGGGATCGGTCCAAGAGCAAACCTTCTTAGCCCGGCTTGTGCGTAGACAATGCCCCTTGTTGGCCAGACTTTGATTACATGTCCATGCCAGATAGAGTTGTTATATTAACTACGACAGACAAATATAATAAGGACTGTAATGGAAATTCTTTTAGGATTCAGATAAAATAAACAGTGGCCTTTGATAAGGAGTGCCCGTTTCACAACACGACAACAAAATAACAAATATTGAATAAACAACAGTAAATTTATTAAAGGAAATAAATGTCAGCTTGCCGCATTAAGTGACTGCCAAGTCTAAGTCAAGAAGGGGAATCACCTCCTTAATGCGACTAATCTCTTATGAAAGAGGAAATTAGCTGCTTTGAAGAGGCGAGCTTAAATGACTTGTATTTTGGGAGATCTTTTTCCGTTACCAGAGAGCATGGGTTGAAGAGGGAGAGGGAAATTGACTCATTTGGTGCATGACTACTACTCAGTTCTCTTTATTTTCTTTTTATCCTTCCCTCTATTTTTTAATTCTTTCATTTCTTTCTCTTCGTTTTTCTTACTCTCCCTTTCTATTTCTCTCAGATTCTTTCTCCTTTCATCTTGGTTTTACTCTCCCTATTTATCTTTTTTGTGATTTTAGTGATTATATCCCATAGGTTTCCGTCCCTCTCGCTGTGCACAACAAAGGCTTCTTATATAGTGCCAGTCGTGCTTGGTTTTTACCATTTTAGCCCTTAACCATTTTTTTCTGGTGTGGGTGTCCTTGCTGACCATTAATGACTGGTCAGTCACCCAGCTAGCGCCACTTACCTGCATTGACCGCGCCACTCCACCTCACCAGACAAAGAAGGCTCTTTTGTTTGCTTGCTTGCCGTGGCACTCTTACCTGCCACGGTGTAAGTACTCTCCTTCTCTTTGTCTCTAATGGCATACACTTAGTGGTTCCAACTCAGTTTTGTCTCTTTTGGGTGGTATGTCATTCCAGCAGGACATTGCCTCCAAAAGAGCTTGAGTAGGAAGCACGAAAATGAGTTTTTTACCCTCTCCATCGCCGAACCATTTCCTCTTACCTCTGACCTATGACCTCACCATTTCCTGTATTAGCTGGGTACAGGCTTGTGGTGCCTGGGCTTTGTGCGTGCTTTATCTCCATGCTCGTCCAAGTTCTGCCCGCTGCTTATGTGTCTGCCGCGGTTTGAAAGTCAATCTGCCTTGTCTGACGTTCACCTTTGACTTCTTATGGCGTGGGCTACTTTCCTTGATTTTGCATTTATGGTTTGCTTCTCTAAGGGGCTAGGCCTTGCCCGTTTGTGGGCTGTTCTTATACTCCTAGCGCTTTTTATTTGTTTATTGTTGCGTCACTCTACTATGTCTGGCGTGAGGTTTGCTTGACCCAAGTCTGTTGGGCCTCTCTGGACTTTTCTATTCATTCTTTTTCTGAAGGCCTAATAAACTCATTGGGCCCATCACTACTTGTGGGCTCCCTCGTCCTGCCTACCTTCATTTGGGCATCCTTGACCCGTTTACTTTCTTGGGGCGTCCTTGATCCTTTCCCAATTCTACACTTCCCATGGGTTTTTACTAACTCCTTGAGCTTCCTTGGCCCAAGTGCTTCTTACTTCATCATTGGGGCTCATGGATTCTCCATTATTCCTTACTTTCTTTACTTATATTGCTTTGGGCCTGCCGTGACAGCCGTGACCCAATCTTGCCTTTCTACATCCATATAGCCCATGGGTTTGTTATTTATTTCTTCCAGGCCTTCTTAGGCCCATTTACTTCTTCAGGGTCCATTTGCTTGCTTTATGGACTCATGATGCATTATTCCTGCCACTTGGGCTTAATGACATTTTCTATCCTATTCTCTTCTGACCATGTCTTTGGGCTTTCTCTCTTGCTGGGCTTCTAAAAAAAAAAATGAGCATCTACAACCACACTAGCACATATAGGATTAATTGTAAATTATGTATTAGGCCTCATTGTTTTATGGTAGTTTCAAACTAAGACCCGTGAATAATACCAAAAGTGCAATGAGACTCATAAATCGTAGTAAAAATAAGCTGAATAGTAGCCAAAATAAGCTGAATAGTAAAAAAAAAAAAAAAAAAAGACTTTTTAAGTCAATGCCAAAGCAACCTAAACCTCATCACACTTTGGTGTGTGTGTTGGACTATGTTTGGGTTGGACTTAGTTGTTATTAGGCAAAAATGCAAAATTGATCCTCTAACTTTCATCGTTTTTTATTTTAGTCCTTTAACTTTTAGTTTTGTCAATTCAATATTCTAACTTTCGATTTTTGTCAATTCAGGGCTCCTTTACAACTCCGTTAGTGGCTGCCGTTAGAACTCTTAGAACGATGTCATTTTGTTTTTTTTTTTTTATAATAAATTCAGAGTTAAAAGAGAATAAGAAAAATTTGAAAAAAAAAAAGAAGACATTAAGGGGAACGATGTTGTCCCCCTTCCCCTAAATCAAAACTACACAGTGCACATGTAGAGCACCCAAACCCCCAAATCTCAAAAACTTATTTTTCACACACTCTTCATAGACTCATCACTCAACTCTCCATGGAGTTTTATGAAGGAGCTTGCTAGATGAAACTACTCCAAACTCTTGAAGGCCACACTGACAAAGTATGGAGCCTTACTTGGAACCTGACCACTGGTATTGCCAAACCCCTTTTGTCTTTGCCTTTTGTAGCGGCAACAAAACCGTTCGAATCCACTTCTAACCCAATTCAATTCCTGATTATTCCTACTCTCACAAATACAATTCCACAAATTGATTACCAGATTCCCCCTCTCAGCTTATTTAAGTTGTTTATAAATAATTTTTTTAAGGATAAAAAAATCTTGAGCCTTGACACTTTGCAATGTGTAATGGACAAACTAAACCAGATTCACTGATTCAGGCTTTAACCAGAGGAGAAAGAGGATCTCTAAACCAAGCTGTAGTATCATCGAAGTTTGAGCTCGACCACCGAGAAAAATTGATCTCGCTGTTTGTGGCTTCTATGTTTCGCTCCCTCTCTCTATCCCTTTCTTTGTGTTTGGTTGCTAAGAAAAACCTGCAGAAAAATGAATACATATTGGAGATTTAGACAAACACAGAGACAAATTGAACAAAATCCTTCTCCCTTTTCTTCCCATTCCTCTCGGAACTGCAAGCTCCTTCTTTGTTTTGTTTTGATTTCAGGGGAAGGGGAACAACATCGTCGTTCCCCTTAATGAATTTCCTTTTTTTTTTTTTTTTTATAGATTTTTCTTATTTTCTTTTAATTTCGAATTTATAAAAAAAAAAAAAATGCAAAACGGCGTTGTTTCAGGAGTTCTAACGACAACCATTATGTTGTTCCCCTTAATGTTTTCCCCTTTTTTTTTATATAGATTTTTCTTATTTTCTTTTAATTCCGAATTAAAAAAAAAAAATGCAAAACGGCGTTGTTTCAGGAATTCTAACGACATCCATTAACTGAGTTGTAACAGAGCCCTGAATTGACAAAAATTGAAAGTTAAAGGACTGAATTGACAAAGCTGAAAGTTAGAGGTCTGAAATGAAAAACAGTGAAAGTTAGAGGGTCAGTTTTGCATTTTTTCCTTTTTATTATTATGGCAAAAATGCAAAACTGACCCTTTAACTTTTAGTTTTTTTTCATTTCAGTTCTCTAACTTTTAGTTTTGTCAATTCAGTACTCTAACTTTCATTTTTTGTCAATTCAAGATTCCGTTAAACTCTAGTTATGGGTTGCCATTAGTGTCATTGAAACGACGTCATTTAAAAAAAAAATCAGAATTAAAAGAAAAAAAGAAAAATCTGAAAAAAAAAAAAAAAAAACATTTAAGGCGTCGTTCCCCTTCCCTTGAAATCAAAACAGAGATCATACTTGTAAGTGCACAATTGTACCCGGACCCAAAAACGAATGTTGGGCTCAGGCCCAATGAGCCTTATACAATAAAATTTGTAGAGTATGAGTTTGAAATCTAGGTTCGGGAAGTTGGAAGTTCGATTAACAGGCTAGAATGTAACAATCTGTGCAAATGATGAACAAATATGACAAATAGATCTCCTTGGACGTAAGCCGATGACGATTCGTATAAATATTCTCTTTCTAGGCCCAAGTTTACAATCCTTAGTTCCTATTTTTTCTTAGCAGAAAGTGCAGATCCCCTTCTCCTTCCTCTCTTGTCTCCTTATATACTTCTTCTTCATTGGTTCCTCTACGTGTCATACAAATCTTCCCCTTAGATACTTGTCCCATCCGTCACCTTCTTGAAATCTTCAAACAATAGCAGGAAGACTGAATTCTACTGTTCAGAGGTTATTTCCTCATTAATGCGGCCATAGAGGTAGATGCAGGGTCTTTAATGTGGAGGTAGCAGCATTTTCCTTAAATATTTTTTTCACATCCTTGCATCTAGATGGTGCTTGGATCGCCCTCTTACCTACCAGTTATTTCCAGGATTTTGCCTTTAACCCGTTTAGTAAATCTCAGGATATTTGCCGAGCCCGTTCGAGGAGACATTCATCCTTGGACAATTCCTCGGACCTCTATAGTGTAAGATGACTAGTGAGCTTAGAGGCCCCCTGACAAAAACAGACTGGTACTAGCCAATCAAGCCCAAAACCCAAATGTTTATTCGATAGCTTTTACCCCCCACAATACTTATCGATATATTGACAAGAAAAGTCAAGAAATCATTCGTGTCGATCTTTGCGGCCACATTGGAGACCGAAACCTTTGGCTTCTTCGGCTTCACTTTCTTGGCCTCCCCAGCCTTCCCATACTTCACCACGTGCTTGTTCTCCTCATCGTTGCTATCGTACTCATTCTCCAATTTGACCAAAGCGTCGAAATCGACATCCACATCAATGGTGAATCTCTACGCCTCGAGAATTTGGAGTAGGCAGATCGCTGATTGTTGCTCCAGAGACCAAAAAATGTTGTCGGTGACAGAAAATGTGGTGCGTATGATCTCTGTTTTGATTTCAGGGGAAGAGGAATGACGACTTCGTTCCCTTTAAATGTTTTTTTTATAGATTTTTTTTCTTTTAATTCCTAAATTAAAAAAAAAGAGAAAAGAGGAAAAAGAAAAGAGAGAAACGGTGTCGTTTTAGTGACACTAATGGCAGCATATAGCTGGAGTTTAACGGAATCCTGCATTAATAAAAATTAAAAGTTAGAGAACTGAAATGGAAAAGACTGAAAGTTAGAGGGTCAGTTTTGTATTGGGCTGGCTGAGCCGAACATGTTATTAATTGAGTCCAGACTAATTTGGTTTGAATTTGGGGTTTTTTTGAGCAAGACATTGGAATTGGACTGGACCAAATTGGGCTCAAGTGTAAAATGATTTGCTATCCCTGGACCAACTTGCGATGGGCTGATGTGATCTATTTTTTTTTTTTTAATATTATCAAAACAAAAACAAAAAACTATAATATATTTATTAAAATAATTTGAAAGAAATCATGAATCAATTTTTAAATTTTTATGTATTAATTGGGCTCGTAAGATGATGTGTAATACTTACGTTGAACCATGTAATAAAAGCATGTGTAAGACCCAAAATTCATTATCAAAACAAAAATGGATATATTATTAAAATAATAAATATGAGACAACAAGCTTCTTTGAATTATTAAATTTTTTTAATGATATGATTATAATTGGAGTGGTATTTTTAAACTTTTTGAAAATTTTGGCAATAAGCTTTCACTTAGAATGGAATATTTTAATAATTTAAATGTACTTATAATTTACCGCATGACATAGGGAGAAAAATGAAATAAACGTATAAAGTCAAAAGTAAAAGATATCCACTTGACATAATCACATAATATGAGATATAATTTAATTTTTAGGTCAATAAGCCAATGAATTTAAGCTATCTTAAACTTATACTAAATCAAGTAATATTATAATCGACTACTAAGAAATTCTATTGTTTACAAATAATGTTTTAAGAAGTTAAAATTTTTACAAATAATGTTTTAAGAAGTTTAAAATTTGTTAGTATTTAACAGTTCATCGTGTATACTACGTAGTATACACTAGTACATAACTATATATATAAAAGATAAATCGTAATTACGTATTAAGATTCATTGTTTTGTGGTAGTTTCAAATTAAGAACTCATATTTTCAAAAGTTTTAAATTAAAACTTACAATTAAAAAAATGCCACAATTCAAATTATAAACCCATTATCTTTACCTGTAAGGTTGTTAATGGAAAGTGGAAACACTTGAATAAAATGATGTAGTGTGACTACATGATATAATGCATATATGATATAGACATGTATGCAAATAACCGCACATCATCGTGTTGTTTACGCAAATGTTTTTGTTTTTTTGGGGGTAACAATGCCGTATTTTACATTTATATATACCCTGGTTTGAGTTGCTACAAATATTATTTTATTTTTTGAAATATAAAATGTAGTGGTCAATTAATTACATAATTTTTTCTAATAAAAATACATAAATGAATTTAATTAAAAAGTTTAAAATACAACATGTAACTATGCATAAGTTTTGGCCAAAAATATATAGGCATGAATCACATGTTTTTTTTTAATAGTAATGTTACGGACATAATAATTTTTATAATTTATTTCACAACTTATTGAGTTGGCATAGTATAATTAGTTGCAACATTATTTTCATCTGAAATTAGGGATGATAATGGGGTGGGGTGGGGCCGAAGGATGGGGTCTTTGTCCCCACTCCGCATGGTTTTGTTTTGCCCCATCTCCACTTCGCATGATGGGGAAAACTTTCTCACCCCATTCCTACCCCTTGGGGCCCCACTTCATATCGTAAAACTCTACTTTTTGTTAATTTGCCCTACAATTAGTACAGTTTTTTTAATGAAACTTATTTCATTAATAAAAATATACTTAAAATTACACTTAAATTTATCCCATCAAAGCAAATCAATTTTTAGAAAAAATTGAATAATACATCTAAGTGTTTAACAAGACAATCATAAAAAAATAAATAAAAAATCTCATAGTATAACACATAACAAATAAAGACAGAGAACTACATTGAGTGGAATAAAATAAACTAATATTGATATGTTTGTTTAAATAGTAGAGTTTTAGGGTATGCAAAATTTACAATTAAAATCTTTAACAACGCGGGGCGGGGTGGAGATGGGGAGGGGCGAGATGGGGTGGGTCTAAAAAGTTTAAACCTATCCCCACCTCGTCCTGTGGTGCGGGGTTAAAATCTTGTCTCATCTTCGCTCCACCATCTTTACAGGGCAAGGAAAACTTGCGCGGGGCAAAACAGAGAGGAGTGGGTTAAGCGGGACGGGAAAAAATTATCACCATTATTTGGAATCACCACTTTAAGATTACATAAATTACAAACTGTCAACTCAACATCATTCTTATCTAAAACCACGACTATTATCGCTTAATATCATACAAATTATAGACTTTCAGCTTAATATAATTGTCATCTAGAACCGCTGGTATTATCATTTAAGGTCACACAAATTACAACCTGTCAGCTGAAATTTATTGTCAAATATTTGACTTAAAATTTTTTTTGGTAAATTATTTATTTATTTATTTTTACGGTTTGTTAAGCATAAAGCGCATGTTGAGGTGGAAGTTTGACTTGGCATCAGTTGACTGTTTCAGACTCGTCAGTCGGCCCAAAAACATAGTCCTCCAAGAGTCCATTTGTAATCCCATTTTAAATTAAATTATTTTATTTGGGACCCCACGGTAGAACGTATGCATGCATAGAAGTTCACCATAACTCACAACTTCACCATAATAATGAATAAAGCGTTAAAAAAACAAAGGTGAGTTAGGTGTAGTTGATTCTCTTACCATAAAAAAAGTGAGTTTGGTCCTTGATGTATATAATTAATAGATTCGAAGAAATTGATTTAAAGAGTTTTTGGGTAGGTAAGTAACATGAAATCAAACCTAACCACAACGTGAAAAAACTGTAATTAACCCTAAAGCTTACGGTTTGATAGTGAGTATTGGATGCAATGGTTCTCTACCCAAGTTTAATCCGGAACAATAGCAAACTAAGTATCTTTTATTGGATATTTCTATATTTGAATGACAAAAGGTTGTGTTACACTACAAGGTTATTGATCTATCATAATTTCATATTAACTTTTATCTAGGATTTCATTTAAATATTAATTTTTTTCGGGAAGACTATACAAACCCCTTCGTGGTTTCTCCGTAAGACACGGAAACCCTTGACCAAGAGGAAAATGTCGATATTTCCATCACAAAACCTTGCAGTGACAAACGCGAAAAATGTTTGTAGGTTTTTTAGACTTGCAGGGACAATGGTTAACTTGCTAGGAAGAATCTGATATGAGACAAATGGTCATGAATATACACAATATTTTTGAGTACATGTTTTACAACAACTTCCAATCATTCTCGGGTGCATTTTGTTAGACTGACATCTGACAAGTTATTGAACATGCATGTAATAACACTAACTATGAAAAGGAGTTTAACTCACGGGTATATGTTGATGATATTCTTACAACTATAGCGTCAGAGATTTTGATCAAGGCAGTAACACAAGTATTGCCTGCAATTGCATGCTTCTAACTTTCAAACTATTTGAGTGAATGTGTTGATTGATTCTATGATGGGTTACTTCTAGTGGGTAATTAAAGTAAATTAATTATGATTTCTAATACTTTGTTAGAATTTACAACATGTCTTGCGAATACAGTTTTTCATAATTTTTTTTTTTCAAAAATGTCGACATATCATATTGTGATTGATGCTAATAAAACTTGATATGCAGAGTGCCAATAGTAGTGGGCCTACGGAAGGGCAATCATTCTAATCAAAACTTGATATGCGAAGAGTTGTTAAATATTTTGTGTTCATACTTCATAACATTATTCCTCTAAAAATTATTATGCTAATTGAGGTCATACCAAACTAATCAAATAAGTTAAGGGGCACAATGATTTTACATTTCTGTTTTACAATTGCATGTGCATGATAAAAGTAAGCTAGTAGTAAATCCAAGTGAAAAAAACGCAACTCCAATAACAAGAAGTCATGTCAAAGCTTGTAGAAAATAATGTGTCACCAACATCACTTTAAATAAAAGATACTCGTGTTTCATGATTGGAGATATTTGTTGTAGAAATTTACGCTTACACCTTCCAGGAAATGCTGATAGAACCCTACTTTATTCTGCAAGGAAGCTTTTGTTGATCACAATCGGACAAGGAAATTAGAGAGTCCATTTCAATGTCTCAAATAGATATTGAGAAGTATATAGTACGGAACAAGAAGTCATGTATATTCATGCCAGTTGCATATACACATAAACTCATTTTCACTCTTATATTCTTTGCAGACACATTTATACGTATACATGCAATGCAAGCACCCGTCAAAGAGGCCATAGATATGGATACCGAACCAGAAACGAAGTCTCTAGACCAGACTCGAGATCAGTCATGATCAACTGACGAGAATTTAGACTCAAAGTTTAAAGCAAACCTGCATTTCACTCTTAAAAAGTCAAGTCTTTCATGAAGCTGTTTCCCATTATTAGTGCTTAATTACTTATTAGTTACTTTCAACTTTGTTTGAATTCTAATTAGTTTTCTTCTTCGGTCTCCTTCCTAGAAGGTCATGTGAAGACAATTTGAAAGAGTCAGACAGATATGAATTAAAGAAGCATTTTGAATGCTTTAATAAAAGTGAATGAGTAGTTATAAGAATAATTAAAACTGAAAGCAACCCAATATGTATCTTTCAATTAATTAATTAATTGTCAGCAGGACTTGGATATAAAGCAATAAATGTTAAACTATTGGCTAACCATTTGCAAAGAAAATATAGCCTCCTTGTTCCCATTACAAGTACTGCTTGAATGAATCTTCTCAAATATGAATGGAGATTCTACTCATATATATTCTCTCTTTCATCACAGAGAAATGCTACTAAATGTTTTTGTTTTTGTGTTTTTGGTTTTCCTTTCAATACTAATGCTCATTGTAGCTAATGTATTCGAGATGCTGAAATTTTCAAGTAAGTAAAATTAATCTCATAGAAAGAAATAAGAATAAAGGTACAAGCATGTTATACAACACAATACAAATGATTAATTTACATTGATCAGATTTTTAATAAAATTTAAGTATTCAAAGTAAGTATTCAATATTAATGTATGACAATTTGCACCCATCAAATCAAAGCCGTTAAGTCCTACAATAAATCTTGCAAGTCATAATTGCTCAAAAATTCCTAAAAGAAAATTAACGAGAAAACTATATTAAATCATAAATCAAATTTAAGTTCTAACAAAGTAAAAGTCAATCCACGATATTGAGGGGCTCATGAATTTTCTTAGAATAACCCATGTGATCGACTTTGTGAGTCTTATAAGCTTGTTTGGCTTCTCGACCCTTATAAGGGTCATTATCTTTAAATTGATAGGGCACATGCGTGTCACAATCAGTATTACATACATATTTTTTTTCTCTTAGCAAGAATAAAATCATAAATAGTTTCGTCTTTCTTACGTACATATGACTATAATTCTAGTTACAAAAAAGAAGAAGAAAAGACCATATCAAATTGTCATGTACTTCTTTGACGGTGCATTAATTAACAGGTTGTCTTCTTAAAAAAAAAACAAAAATTTTTTTTAGTTGAATAAAAATTGTCATCATTTAATCAACCTCAAAAAGCTGACCCGCTATCTATGAGAAAAAGCTGGCCCGCTGCATATATAGATTGCTTGTTTTCACAACGTGTGTTGTAAACTATAAGTGGGAACTTGGCTTTGACATATTTTTCTGCGTAAAGTACAGAAACTAGATCCACATTGATATCAAGGAATCAAGAAGTTCACATTTAAGCTCTCTTATATTCTCGACGTCTTTTTCTGTCGCTCTAGCTCTTTCGGAGAAGCTAAACCCAGAGTCAATTTGATAGTGCGCGGCACGATTAATTGCGGCAGATATCAACAAAAAAAGAAAAAAAAAAAGAAGAAGACTAAGATAGGATTATTTGCCCCCAATGAGTGCGAACTCTAATGGAATGTTTGGTACGAAGAATTTTATGGATGACGGAAAATAAGAAAGGGAAAATTTAGTATTTTTAATAAGATTATAAATAAATATTAACTTTTTTTTAAAGCTTTTAAATTTGAATGTCTCCTTTCCAATAAAACAAGTTGCATTCAGAAATCCATTACAGTGCAAATAAATTTGAAATTATTACAAGCAAGAGAACAATGAGCCAAATAATACTAAAAACCTAACATTAATTAAGATGTGAATACAATGGGTATATTATACTAGTAAATTCTAAAAATATTTAGATGTATTGAGCAAATCTAAAAGTTTTTAGGAATTTGAGTGAGGGTACTAAGCCCATCATGAAAATTTTCGAACCACATCACCAGTAGGCACAAGACTAACACATAAATGGAAGATAATGACATTGTAGGAAAATAAAAAATGGTTATATTTATCAAGATAAAAGTAAAACTAATTTCTCAACCATATTTGATTGTTACACGTGAATTGGTCTTTATTTTTATTTTTACATATTTATTTTATCTCAATTGGAATTGTATTAATCTGAAACCGCTTATTAAACTGAGGGGCTTACTTTTAACTTATATGTGAACTTTGTAAGGCGGTCAGATTAGTCATTAGGAAATAAGTGGGTCTCACTGGTTATGTCATCAAGCAACAATCGCCATTCTAAAAGATTGCTAAGGACCTCACTCAAATTTTTTTGGTCCAGTTCTTTGCCTTTTTCCTTATATTGGACCACTAATGTGCCTAGGTTAATTATAATAAAAAAATGGGTTTCAATTAGCGAAATTGATAAAGTTTTTGATTGTTGAATAAGAGATTTGGGGTTCAATTTTCGCCTACACCATAAATCGATTGGTGTCTTAGTTTAATGATAAAAAACTATTATCATGAGCAGATGCTATAGGTTGAAACTCTGTCAGAAAAATTAAAATAAAAAGATTTATATTAAAAAAAGTTTAAAAAATTGACCTAATTATGTTTAGTTAAGCAGAAGGATTTCCTTCACTGTCGGCAAATTTAGTTAACCAGAAGGATTTCCCTCACTGTCGGCAAAGTACGAAAACGTGCATGACAGGCAGCAACCCTTGCATCAACACAGACCACATAGAAACTAAAACATCGAGGACTCACACCTAATGCAATCATGGCTGAGGTTAAATTGCAGAAGGAAAAGCCATTAAGTTTTATGGTTTGCACTTGGCCATGGTTATTGTACCTAACTAAAGCTTTCTTTTCCTTCGGGACATCATGAAACTTTCTTTCAGATGTTTTGTCATTCTCACACATGGTTATACTAGTGGTTGGGAGATTAATGAAAGACTATTAAATATAACACCAAGTTTATTTTATATCATATATATATGGACAGGTGAGTGACTCAAATTGTTAATTAATTATCAAATAATTACATTCACTTTTAATTATTTATCCCTGTGACATAGACTTCCTCTCACATGCATCTGGGGGATAAAAAGAAAAAGAAAACGTGTCTTCACATTTTCGTTGTAAAGGAAAAGTAGGCTACAAATATATAAAATAAAAATCTAGTTGTTATAGTGGGAAAAAAACAAACAAGTTTGGAGTGGTTCACAATTTAGTGTTTGACCTTGAGATTTATACACCACTTTTTATCCGTAGATGTGATTAGAGATTTGGTTCCCTAGATATGGCCCACGTTTTTATTATAACAATGTTCCCCTTTTAGCTTGAAATTATATGAAAAAGGAAAAATAATGTTCTTATGAGATAGAGAACTTTTTATTTTTCCATCTTTATCAATTAATTCCACAAGCTAAATGAGAATATATTAATGCATACACTTGGCAAGTAGATTGAAACAATTGGTCATTTTCATATAAAAAAATAAACATGAGCTAATCAAATATGAAAATGTGGTTTTTAATTAGCTCAATTGATAAAGTTTTTTATGATTAAATAAAAGATTTGGGGTTAATCGTTATTTATACTAAAAACTGATTAGAGTCTTGGTTTAATGATAAAGAACTATCATCATGAGCGAATGTTATAAGTTAAAACTCTTTAAAAAAATAAAAAATCAAACGTAAAAGTTACTTAATTTGATTGAACGTAGGAAATTTCATTTACTATGATTAGCACATATACGTGGTTGATATGATTAACATATATCCATGGTTGATAATCTTGAATTAGTTTTGAATTCAGTCTCTGTCAATTGAGTTATCCAGCTTTTGATGAGAGAATTCAACCTCTCAATCTATAGGAAAGCCACCATAGATCTCCTATAGATTGAGAGAGAGCATATATTTATCTTAGCTGACATAATTGATTCACACACGAGGAGTGCACGTACGTGAAATGATGAAAAAGGTGGGAAAACGATAGAGCTCAAAACGCGTTTTTATGTTGGCAATTTGGCATACTAATACTATCACATGCTGGATTTACCATTCATTTCCAAATTTGAACCAAAAGAACAAAAAAAGTGTAACTCTCACAAGTCATACTCAACAATACAGCCCTCATATTAGGTCTAGATTAGCGTGTGTATTCATGGCTGCCATGCAATACAGCAGCCTCAATTTTTGTAATTACACTCTTTGGGTAATTTATTTATTTATGCATCTTTTGGGGTTCCATGAAAAGCTAGCTCATTGAACTTACTATTTATGATGCTAATTAAGGTTCTAGAAATGTTCTTACTTGATGCTATTTTGAAAGTTCAATTTTAGTTAGCTGTGACTTTGAAATTCAATCTCTTTCTAATATCACTTTCAAGTGTTTTTATTTCTTTTCGCATGTATTTTATATACATATATATATATATATATATATCTACCACTTGTCAGTCTGTTGCTCACAGAAGTAGTAGTACATAAAGAAAAAAAAAATTAGGAACAAACAGGAAATAAGAAATTGGTCAAGAGCTGGTTTGACAAGGAACTTATAAATATCCATTTCAGAAGATAAGATTAGGTCACCCAGAAATTGTTTGACTCAAGAACTAGCTAGCACAGACATAGAACAAGGACATCCTTAATTTCATACATTTTTTTTCCTCTTTTCTTTGACTCTTTTTGTTTGTAAAATTACTAGTAGTGAAAAAGATTTCACTTGTTAATTATGACTATAGAAACGAAATCATGATTCATATCTACCATAAGTAATCACTTAATTTATTTGTAAATCTTCATGATTTCGTCCCCACTTGGAAGTTATAATTAGAAAATTTTCATTCTTCTCTCTGTTCATGCCCAAAGAGTTTCCCAAGTTGAGCCCAAACTGTTATCGTCTAAAAAACAGCTTGTATCAGTGTAAGAAGGTTCTTGCTGAAGGCTGCACTCTTGAGTTTGTGACACTTCATGCAAAGTAAGGCTAATAAATTATGTTGTTGGCATTGCATGTTAACGAGCTCAGCTTGTGCTCTAGCCAATTGTGCTTGGAGCTCGCTAAGTTGTTTTTGAAGATGACAAATTGCACCAGCAGAGCCGTAGACCGGGTCTCGAATCCTGGCATTTGCTTCATAAACCATGCTGCTTACTGCATCAGCTCTTTGAGTCTCTGGAAGGTCCTGAAAAAAATTTTGTGACTGTATTTGTAAGTAGGAAGAATTTAACCATGGAATCTTAGTAGTAAATAAAAAATGGCAATTAGTCACATAAGCTATATGGAGAGAGCTTTTTTTCCATCAGTTTATCGGGTTTAAAAAATAAGTTAACTAAAGTATAGTTATACTTTAAAAAAATATATTTTTAAACACTGTACATAAACCAAATAAATTGAATAAGCTAAAAATAAAGTATGACAAAACTGTGGTAAACCAAGCTAATTCTAGCTATCTTGGAAGTACCTTTCATATTTTCTACCACTTTTTTTCAAGTGACAATACAACAATCTTGGAAACATGACTCAACACCTTGGAGTTGATTTTACAAGAATGGCCTTGATTTGTATTGATATGAAGTCCAGCCCTCGAAAACAGAAAAAATGTGCAACATATGAGAGGGACTTAAGAGAACGGGTTGTAACTTCTAACTAAGCAGGCATCTATTGTGGACTACACCAAAACTTCGCTACCTAACTTTGACCCCCTGTCTATAAATCATATAATAATTTATATTTGTGGCCTATTATAACTTTCTAAAGTTGGTATTCTCCTTTTCTTTTTTCTTTTTTTTTGAAGGGAGGATATATAATAATCTCTAAGTGCCTAACTGCCTAAGTCATCTAAGAGTCAAGTATTCCTAATGAAATGAGTTTAAAATTTACCTTTATCAAATCTCATCCTCCATTTTTCTCAAGTTAGTTAAAGAAAAAATAAAAATTGTCTTTACCCCATATAGGAAAAAAAACAGTGATCCCTTATTCAAAGTCATGATTGTTTTAAAATAAAGCATGTCCAGTCTGATTATTTTAGAGAAGTTGAAAAGGCCCCACTTGGAGGTTAAAATAGAACCATATTTGATAACTTTTAGTTACTAGCTAGTAGCTAGCATGCCCCATTTGTTGACTTTACTTTTTTTTTTTTTTGGTAGTAGGGGTTGAGGAGAGAAGTCTATGCTATTGGTTGTTTACACTCATTTTCACAATGGCACATGCATTACCATTAGTGGAGATTAATCTTAAAAATAAATCAAAGTGTTGACTGTTTATTCACTTTACCTTAAACATAATAATAATAATAATAATAACAAAATACCAAAAGCTTGTAACTCAATTATACTCTACGGAACTTTTTAACTAATGAACAGATGGAGACATTATTAGATTAAAAAAATTATTAACGAACTCTATAGCTCAATTGACACGTTTTAGAATTTTTTGACCTTCACCCTACTGAAAATGTCATTAGGTTGAAATGGCATAGAAAGCATAAAGATTTATTTGCTTGAGCTAGATTTTTCAAAATCCTAACATATTTGTTCTTAAAGAACTTATTTTCTAAGTTGAATAATCTAATAAACTGGCTTTGAAATTTTGGTTCAAGCAGTGCTACAAGGTAATGTGAGGTGAACAAATTAATAAGAGGTATATTAAATATTACACTAACAAACCTGCAACAACTTGATGATGTTGCTAGCTCCAAACACCCTATGAGCGATGGTGAATTTGAGTGGATCAGTTGGAGGAAAGTATGGAGCTAAAACGCATTTCTCCACACATCGGCGGCGAAGAATCTTGCAGGCAGCACAAGGGCTGAGAACAATCTGAGGTGGTGTAGGAGGAGATGGAGGAAGACTTGGAGGTGGAGATGATTTAGAAGGTGGTGAAGGAAAACTAGGAGAACATTGAGCTGCATGAGGTGAAAGTGAGGAGGTATTAGATGGAGAGTAAGAGTATGCAGTACTGGGAACAGTATTTGCTGGTGGTGATGCTATTGCAGTTTGGCCTTTGTATTCCATTTTTTCAGAGAGAGAGAGAGAGAGAGAAAGAGAGAGAATTGTGAGTGAGAAAACAAAAGAGAGGAGGGTGAGTTTGCTTTAAATTGCATAGCTAGCACAAAAGCAAGACTATATATAGAGGGAAATCCAAGGGTGAGGGACTATGGGGTCAGCAAAATCTCGTCAGGAAAACCATGAGATGACGTACACTAGTTTGAAAACCCTTGTGGGCTTGTACATTTCTGCGGCGACTTTTATTTGTAATTTTTTTTTTCTATTCAACAAGGCTGAATTTTTCTTTCCCTAACAAGAAAATATAAGATGTTGAAATAGTAAATTGGAAAAGTATTTTACACAGCTAGCTACACACGTTTCATATATTGTGAAGATTGAATTTTAAAAATGACTAAAATGGACCGATTCACTTGACTTCACATTCCACAATGAACTAACGTGCAGGTAGAGATATTGGTCGACCCGCCATTTGAGCATAATTTTGGGAAATACATATTGTTTCTTCTAGGCTTCTAGCAATATATCTAAGTATATGAATTTTCTGACCCAAAAGGTAAGTCTAAGATAATTTTTCTTTTTCTTAAGTGTGAGTATGACTAAGACATTTATTCTTGTAAAATGAAGAACCCATATGGTGCATGGAAAAAGTCCCACAAATCTTTTATAAAAAGAAGATAAAAGAACTATATAGGACAATAAATTGCTTTAACACCGGGAGATTTTTCATGTGTTATAGTGAAATTGTTAAAATAAGGATTGTATAGAAGCCTCAAGATTTCACTTTAATTTTATTATTAGTAATAATGTTTAAGAAAATAAAATTCCAGCATCTGATAATAGTCTCATCACGCGCAAATGCATAAGATTTAGCATCGCTATTTGCTTGTCTATAGATCGTTATGAATATTCCTTCCTCGATGGTTGCGTTGCTATAACTGAATAGTCTTTGAATTATTGTTCGGTGGCTTTCTATCAAATTGTGTATTCTTTCAAAGATAAGTAGGTATTTGTCGTAACTTACTCTACTGTGCCATTTGTCACTTTATACAATCCTATAGGAGACCTTGCCGATCTTAGGCCTTGCGCAGTCACAGTTCTTTGGTTCTAATGTTCCGTCCACAAGTTTTCCTCGTATTATCTTATCATTTCTACTCATCCTTCTTCGTGTCATCAGGGAATAGTTTTCTCGATCATGTTTTATTTTATATTCCACAAGTTTGTCACGTGTCCTTTCTTTCTCTCTTAGATTAGAAACCAAAGTTTAAAATAAAGAAAAATTGGACACATATACTATAGTTAGTGAAGCTTTATATAAAGCGAAACGCCCAAAATAGAAAAGAAAATATATATATTCGTCACGAGATTCAAATTAATCTATTTGTTTCATTATTAGGAGAGGTGTAAATGTTAGTCATATATGTGTTATAGTTCAAAAAGATGGTCAAAATGGGTATTTACCCTTAATTTGAAAACTTATGTAATAAAATGCTCATATTTTAAAACTATTTAGCAAAATGATCCTATTTTGAAAATCGAGTTTTGTGTAATACTCAATATCCTCAAAATCAAGTTCTATGTATATTTTTAAGTGAAAGTAGAACTCAATATTAGCAATGTTAAGTTTTATTTAATTTAAAAAAAAAAAATCTAAGTGACAAAATATGCATATAACTCAATGTTGCTAATGTCAAGTTTCACTTGTAACTCGATTTTGTAAAAATAGAGTTCCAAAAATATGAACATTTTGTTAAATAATTTCAAAACAAGGGCATTTTGCTACATAGTTTTCAAATTAGGGGTAAATACTCGTTTTGGCCCAAAAAGATTAATCATAATCAAAACTTATTGTATTTACTTTTTTTATATATAATATAGTTCAAATAAACTTAATGCATGTTTGATGTGATATGTTCACATAGGCACATTCTCATACAACCCAATATAATTCGATACACATATGACATTCATTATTTGAAACAAATTTTTAATTTTAAATAATGTAAAAAAAAAATCATAAAGTTGATTACCTACCTCCTAAAGAAAGAAAAAGGAAATCATTATGAAAATCTTGCAATTAAATTAGACATATATTGGATGAGCACTTTGCAAACGGAAAATACAAGCTAGAGGATTAGACTTACCTAGCTGAATTTATACTAAAAATGGCATTGTAGTGGTTAAAAATGAAAAAAATCACAAGATAACTCAATTAATCAATAGACTGAATATCTCTTTTATTTTTGGTAAATAACAACCCACATATTCCAATACATAACCCTAAGGCCATTGTTTGATCGGGGATATTGAGCTTATGCTTTTATTTTGCAAAAATAATAGTAATATGTTCTTGTTTTGAAATTATTTAAGTCATTGTCTCTATTTTTTAAACTCGATTTTAGCAAAGTTGAGTTTCACTTTTTTTTTTTTTTTTTTTTAAATTAAGCGGTAAAATATGCATAGAACTCAACATTGCATGCTAATGTCGAGTTCCACTTGTAACTCAATTTTTTTTTAAAAAATCGAGTACTAAAACAGGGACACGGACCTAAATAGTTTCAAAATAATGACATTGTGCCAAATTTTTTCCAAATATGGGCAAAAGCCCAATATCCCCTTGTTTGATCTCCTAAATATAGTTCTTCGGGCTCTCTCCACACAATGTTGCTTAGTCTCTTTGTGTTTCTTCAATTTCTTTCATCACCTAATCCCTCTATCTTAAAAGAGGAGGGGGTATTTATAGTAGCTCACTCCTCTCTCTTCCTTGGATAATGGGTGTAACTCATGATATATGTTATTACGTCTCTGTCGATACCTTATTTTTTCCTAAGCCTAAGGAGTCTAATCCATAAAAAAAGTCCATCTTCTTTCGGGTAGTAGTGAGTTAATCAACATTCAATGTTAATTAGGTATTGACTGTTAACTATCATTAATTAATGCTAATGTGATAGCTCTGACAACTCTTTTTACTCTTCAATGGATTTCCTCGGTTGTCCGTACATGACTGAGATAGTCGACTACCTCGAGGTGGTGCTCAGACTACTTTGTGGCGCGGCTTCGATTATCTCCGGATGAGTCTCATCTTCGGACAATATGGTGGTTGTTTGGTAAGGTATTTTAAACAACAATTTATAGTATTTAAACAATATTATATGTATTTTCACACACTTTTTTACCCACACATATTTTCAAAAAATACAAACAACGTTACTAGAACAACATTATCAAATGCCCCCATGATCCCTCGATAGGAAATATATGATACAATGTTAATTGCATGTCCCACAGACATGCTTGATTTCAAGGTGTAGAGGCTCATTTTTGGAAAGCCCAGCAGGAAGAAGAAGCCCAACAACGTGGGCAGAAGAGAGTTAGAAATTGGATAGAAAAACCATTAAGTCTAAGCGGCAGGAATAATGGATCATAGGTCCATAAAACAAACAAATGGATCTTGAGGAAGCAAATGGGCAAAAGGCCCAGAAAGAGAGAAGTAGCAAACTCATGGGCAGTATGTGATATAAAAAAGTGAGAATAAGTCATAGCAGCCACAACAGACTCGAAATAATGCAAGTAAAGAAAGTAAGGGGCAATGGAGAGTCCATAAGCCCCAAGAATGAAGGATAAAATAATTGGGTTAGGGAAGTCCAAGGAGTTAGTAAAAACCCATGGGAAACACAGAATTTGAAAGGGCCAAGGATGCCCCAAGAAAGTAAAGAGGCCAAGGATGTCCAAAAAGAAGTAAATGGAACACGGGAGCCCGCAAGTAATGTAGTAAAAAGCCCAATGAGCTTATTGGGTTATCAAAAAAGAAATAAGTAGCAAGCCCAAAGAGGCCCAGCAGTTCTGGGTCAAATAACATCACGACAAGAATAGCAAAATGATACAATAGGAAGTAATAACAAGACTGTTGGAATAAAGTAAGAAGAATGGCCTAAAGGAGGGAAAGGCTATAATCAAGCAAAGCCCAGCCCCTAAGGGAGCAAGCCGTAAAGAATGAGAAATCAAGAAATAGCTCACGCCATAAGAAGTTAAGGACGAATGACAGAATAGGCAGGCGGACCTCTAGATCGCAGCAAATGCATGAGCAGCAGGTAGATTTTGAACGAGCATGGAAGTGAGGCACGCACAAGGCCCAAACACTACTAGCTTGTACCCAGCCAATACAGGAAATGGTGGGTCTTGGGTCAGAGGTAAGAGGGCATGGTTTAGTGGTGGGGAGAGGGGAAAACCTATTTTTGTGGTTTATGCTTGAGCTCTTTTAGGGAAAGTGTTCTGCTGGGATGACATTTAAAGGCTAAAATGGTAAAAGCCAGCCGCGACAGGCATTATATGAAGAACCCTTACTGTGCACAAAAGGGAGGACGATAGTTGTAACCTCTAAGGAGAGAATCACAACAACTAAGCAAATACCCAGAGATAAAACGAAACAAAAAGAAAGAAAGAATTAGAAAGAACAGGAAAAATAAAATGGAGAGAATAGAATGACAGGCATACATCAGATAGGTTGATTCCCTCTCTCCCTTTTAGACCCATGCTCTTTGCTAAAGGCAAGAGATTTCTCTAGGCACAAGTCATTCAGGCCCGTTCCCTCAAAGCAGTTAATTTCTTCTCGAAGAGATTATTCGCATTGAGGAAATGACTTCCTTCTCGACTTAGACCTCGTAATATAACTTGACACGGCAAATTGATATTTCTCTTTAATTCAATAAGCTTATCACTACCTCTCCCGTATTTATTTTTGTTGCTATTTCATAAAATATGCATTCCTTTTAATGACCCATTATTTACTTTTGTCTAAATAGCGAATGTATTTCTTTTATTATCTTTGCTATATCTGTTTGCCTTGATTATCATAGCAGCTCTGCTTGCCACGGGCATGTGATCAAAAATCTTGGCAAATATGGTATAGTTTATGCATAAGCCGGAGCAAGATAGGTTGCAATTGGACCGGTCCCAATTCCTTGACCCAAAATACCTTGGGCCTAGTACAACAGGAGGCGGTCCAACCCAATATTACAAAAAAAGCCCACCACACAAGGTTTCTAACATAATTTACTATACGTAAAAGTACTTAAAAAGCAGGACCGCCTCTTGGAGAACAACCAAATCAGATAGAATATTCTAAGTTATGGCAAAAGCTTACTAGGTAGGTGATATAACCAGTTTGTTACAAAAAAAAAAATGTCAAATTAATGGGCCAATTTCATTATCCTCAATAACTCATCGGATACCGACCTTCTAGCAGCTAGAACGAATTACATAGCCTATATATTGCCGCTACAATTGAGACAGTCCATCCTACTACAACCATATTGTTTAACTAATTAATGATGTGGAAAAAGACAAGGGCCTATATAAAGTAGAACAAAGAAAAAAAAAATATGGAGACCTTGCATGGTGGGTCACTTGTTCGGTGAGAGGCAGCTAGGCTCGTGGGAGGCAAGAAAGAATTCGATGAGAGACTCCCATTGTAAAAGTCCCACAGAATGTGACATTTAAAAGAGACTTTTGTACGTTATTTCTACGCCTAAATGCCATTCTTTTCCATAACTTGGAAAAAATTGGTCTATTTAACATGGTTTGTAGTGGAAGTAGTTGGTCTGTATTTTTAATTTCTTGCACCACAATGTTTAAAAAACAAAATTATCTTCCCTTAACGTGGTCAAGCCTCTCTTTTTTCTCTATTGCAGTGCGTGTGTATAGGTAAAGGGTATGTGCAAAACTGCAAATTGGAATGAATCTTTCATATATATTCATAATTGAGAGGCACTGTAAGTTTCTTCTGTCTATTATAAGTGTCTGCAGATTGCAAGCACGTATGTCTAGTCTCATCATTTGTTAGTACTATGTGTACTATTAGAAATGAGTATCACGATTTGGATCACAATTTACACAATAAATTTATAACTTGTTTCATGAGAACCTAATTAATAAGTTGTGATTGAAGTGTAGTAAATACGATGACGAGGTCAAAATGATGTTATATTAATTATAATTTATTGCCTTGACATACTATTTAAAAAACAAAATTGTGAACTTTTATCATGTGTCGTTTACATTGTTCGAATAATTACAATGTTGCATCACAACTTTCTTCAAAACCAAGTCAGTGTATAAACATTATAATATCTAACAGTCGAAGCAAATGTCAAAAAAGGCATGCCAGACTGGAGATTCTACTTAGTTTGCAATCAAAGTTCATCCATGGTACATGTTTCAGAATAATAAATAAGAAAGTTTATCCATACATCCTAGTCCTACCATCGCTTCACTAAGCCATGCTCCAATCCTCACACCATATTACACAGAGAGAGAGAGAGAGAGAGAGAGAGTCTTTTGCGTGTGGACCTTAACTGGTTTAAAGAAATTGAATTACGAAGCAAGAAAAAGTAAACATACACTGGGGCCTCTTTCTTTACTCCTGACCTGAGTGTACTGACTCGTTTTTTAACATTAGAATGATTAATGGGTTAATCATCTGACAAATGACAAGTGACAGCATTTTGCACTAATGAAATACTAACCAAAGGTCATTATCAAGAAACCCAACCAACATTAAGTTCACTCAGTTTGTTAAATATTTGTACCAAAGTTGATTAATTCCACCTTCATTTGGATCAAAAGTCAAATAAATAGAAAGATAATATATTGATGGATTTGTTTTTTTCTTTTTTTGATGAACAAATTGATGGATTTGTATTGTGTAGAAAAATGAACCCTAATACTATTCCACCAAGCCAAGCATAGGAAATATGGTTGTCAAAATCCCGATCTGATCCTATGATTTTATGATCTAGATAGAGTATTGGTTGGATCCAAATAAAAAATAACATCTCAATATAGTATCATGTTTTTAGGTTTTTGGTCTCTTTAAATGATGCTTACAAATGGATGTAGTGATATATGGTAATTATATCAAATGAATGCAAATTTTTAGTTTTTTTTTATGAATGAATGTATAATTAATGTGGTTATTTAACATACCAATGTATATTTTTTGTTTATTTTTCAAATAATATAGGATCTTACGTTCCACGATCCAATCTTAATTAAAATTTATAATTTTACCTACCTTCTATGATCCTATATAAAATTTTGATTTTGAGAACCTTAGTAGGAAATATACTTTGCTAATAGCCCTAGTGAAACTCTTTGTTAACCGCATTTAAAAAAAGTGATTTGTTAACTTAAATTTAGAATAATAATAAAGAATAAAACTCAAAGACCCTGGAAAAAAAAAATCAAATATTATTAATACACAAAATGGGTAGACTAGGCATTCTCCTATCTATGAGAAAATTAGAAATACAAAGGCAACACGACAAAAACTTCACAACCATTGACTTCCTACATGTTACCGCACACTACAGGCACAGATGACACACTACTACTCACATCTGTTATAAAATATTATATAATAATAATGATGATGATGACGAGAGAAGTAATGATGTATTCTTAGATTATGCAAATGTCATGCACAAAGTTGTTTACAATTTATTAAGTCGTAAGTTGTGATTGTGTTATAAAATTTTATAACAAAAAAAAGGATAATTAAGAAGGTGCGATTGAATATTGAAACAATATATGGATCAATCATTGCCAATATTTTATTATGCACTAATTAAAACAAATTTTCTGAGTGCGACCTATTTATTGAATTTAGGTTTAATTACTATTTAAGAAAAAATTTCTACAATTTAGGTGATGATCCAATGATAAATTGATAATAGAAGTCTTTATTTACCTATTACAAAAAAATAAAGTGATAAGTCATAGGGTGGAAATTCATTCTGTCTATGTATAGGAATATTCTAGAGCCAAAAAAGTCAATAAATTCTGCATGATGGTCCTAATTAGGAATGAAAAAAAATTAATGAGAGAAGATCTTTCAAAATTGTTCAATTTCTTCAGCCAACGATGACTGTATACAGAACATATATATATTTGTTTTCAACATCATGTGTAGCATGCTGATGAGAAATTAGCACAACTTGTGAGAATAATTATCAAAGATTGCAAACCCAATTAATAATTAGCACAACTCGTGGGGCTTATCAAATCCCAAATTCATACCAAAAAAAAAAAAGACATATGAACACAGTTGGATCCCTAAAGAAAAATTCTCAGACCACATAAAATAGCACTAATTTGTACCACAACTATCAACTATCTAAGTGAAAGACTGTAAATAGTGAAGAAATAGTAGTAAGTTCACCTAAAAGCAACAAACATCTGATCATAATCTGCCATATAAAATAGTTATTGCAAAAATTGTAATAATTTACATGCTACTCGAACAACTCAATCCCTAAAAATTACGTAGCACTTTACAAACTGGCCTCCATTTATATTATGGATTTAACATAATAATAAGGTCCACGCGTCGTTGCATAGTTAGACCTGGTTTGTGAAAGTTTTCCCACACGGTTTCTTTTCTTCTTTTCTACTTCTACTAGTTTACAAGTGAACCTTTTTTTTATGAAAAGAAATTGTGAAATGGGAGGCAAGGGAACCACTAATATGGGATCTCTCCCATAATTGTTGGAAATAAGGGTTTCTTATTTGATATTAGACATAAAGTTTGGCGTAAAGTTGAAACAAGATAATCAAAAGATAAAGTTGTCTCTTCTCCAAAAAAAAATAAAAAATAAAAGAAGATAAAGTTGTCCAAATCATATGAATAAAGAAATTTTCAACAAATATATTATGGAATTTAACCAGAACATAGTTGGGTGCATGTACTTCTTCCTTTTTTTTTTTTTAAATTGAATTTTCGGTAGCATATGGTACGTACAAGTTTGACAAGAACAATTATTCAACTATTTTTAATTACTATTAAGATTTTAGCATAAAATATATTAAGAAAGGCTAAATAGTAAATTCTAAAGCACGAAATTTCAATTTAAGGAGAAAAAAAAAAACCATCTTCTTAAAGTTTCTAGATGTTTGCTTCAATAAATTAATCTATTATTATTTTTCAAGTCTTCTCTAGAAAATTTGAATGCTTGGTACTGTGTACCATAGCAATCAAAGGTAAGGTTGGATGCCACTTATCCTGCCCAACTCAAAGGATATATATATATCAACACCCATGACTCAATTTCTGAAGATGACATCCATCCCATTTATATGCAATTATTCAAAATTCCAAATGCATGGTTTCATACTAGAAGAGGTTCCGGTCCTGCTTGTGGGCATCAAAAAGACAAAAACCCAAGGAAACCCTCTAATTCCGGCACCCAAATGGTTACAAAAGAATGCAAACCACACAATTCAAGATTAAAGACACACACATATATATGGATTACATCTTTTTATACCATCTATACTTACCAAATTTCAAGATAATAGAAGATCAATAATTATATCATCTATCAAATGGTTAAATTTTAATTTTTTTTCATATTAATTATGCATGAAAGATGAGTTTATAGATCGAATGGTAAACATTCGGTAGACACGAAATTTGACATGTGTGTTAAATGTCTAATCTAATGATGAAATTTTTATAATATAAATCCAATAATTAGTTATTAAAGAGTGTAACATTACTTAAAACTACACTAAATATAACTTAACCATAACCTATATAAAATATGGTAAGAATGTTTGTCTTTTTCTTGACTTCTTTTAATGTTGCCATGTGAATTTTTGAAAGGACACATTTTTCCAACACCTAATTCTAGTGTCTATTTCTATTTAGATTTTTTTTTTTTTTTTTTTTTTTTTTTTTGAGAATGAGAATGTTTCTATTTAGATTTTTAGAGTTAAAAAAAATATAAAATCATTATTTGAATTTATCTTTTTAATTTGGTTTTTAGGGTTATAAGTAATCTTAAAGCTATGTTAGTTTAGGACTCTTTCAACTTGTTGCTAAAAAAAATAAAATTAAGTCAAAGTCTCTAGGATAAAGTAGTCCGTTTCTCAAAAAAAAAGAAAAAAAAAAAAAAGAGGATAAAGTAGTCCAACACTCAACATATTTTTATTAAATTAGGTTTGATTTTGATTAAAAAACCTGATTGAAAAATTATAGCGTTTTTAGATAAAGTAACTCAACAAAAAACATTTTTATTAAGTTAGGTTTGATTTTCATTAAATAAGTTATAATTATTAATGTGGGGTCAATGGGCCGAGGAATAGGTGTTGGGCTAGAGGCCCAATCCGAAGACACTGAATGATCCGAGCATATGGGAATATCAACTCAAAAGGCAGTACTGATGGATAAAGGTAGGTCTGATGTCCAAGAAGGTGGTCCGAGAAAGAGTATGTCATCGTCTATGTAAAGTCAAGGTAGGAGAGGGCTGTCTGGCGTCCAAAGGCGATATTCTAGTAAATCCTATAAGTAAAGGTAGGCATGGTAGATGAACAAGATAAGAAGAAGGGCTATGAAATATCTAAGATAAAGCTGTTACCATCGCATTGAATGCTCTGTAGCTAATTCTTTGACCGCATTAATGGAGAAGTGATGCTTGAGTATCAAGGTTTAGCCTTACAGCTGCCTCCAAAGACTTCAGGGATAGGTTGATGAGACAAGTATTTAGATCAGTAATCTGATCTATACGTGGAAAATGGGGAGAAGAAGGGGGATGATATAAAGAGCAAAGGAGGACATTCAGGAAGAGGGATCGGAGACAAAAGGGAGAAAACAATGTACACATTAGCACCCATAATTGTAATCTGTCTTTGAAAGAGTGAAAGAAAACATCAATCATCCTTGGCTTGAGTTCGAGGACAATTTCGGTTATATAAACAATCCAACGTGTATGAAGTTACGAGCTAGCCCATCATTTTTGTTGTTTAACATCACTAAAACCTAGATTTCAAGTTTACTCTTTACAAATTTCATTGTATTGGGCTTTTTGGGTCTATCCCTTTCTTATTGTTGGATTTGAGTGCAAATTGTGACCTTACAATTAAATTAGGTATATGCATCTCTACAAATTCTGTAATTAAATCTTTATTTATTAATACTTATTAAAAAATACATACCATATGTAAATTATTTTGTTGAATATTTTTATATTAAACTTCCAAATGTAATAGTAATGCTTTAGCTGTGAAGGTACTTTTTTTTTTTTTTTTTTAGAAACAGACACACACACAAGGGAGAGAGAAAAAAGTTCTCACACAATTGTGAAGGTAATCTAAGTCTGAACTGAAGGTATTCGAACTTAGTGTTGTTAATGTGAAATGTGTAAGATTTTAAGAAAACTTTACGTGGCCCACAGCTAACTGAGTAATGAAAACTCATGTTTTATGAATTTTATTTGTGAAAGACATCATAGTGAATAACAATTTCTAAGTAACTCTTAATTGGTATAACCCATTTGGTTAATAAACAATTTTTTTTTTATAGAAAAAATAATAGACACCTTGAAGTTACAAGTTTAAACTCCTTAATGGAATGAGGGTTATGGAACAAATCTTAATTTAAAAGGGTTCATAGTCTAGCCTATATATATATAGTCTGTCTTCATCAAAAGGAAATGTGTGAGATAAATATCATAAACTAGAAGACCCATTTATATATACTATTATATAGTGAGTATTCTTTTTCTTCAAATACTTAAGCAATCATGGCTGGAGGTATGTTTAATTTATTCCATAACTCTAAATTTATCTTTAAAAATGTGGCACTTGAAATGAAGATTTAAATTATAAATAAAGCAAGGGAACAAAATTTTAATCTTCATTAAATCTTTAAATATTGCAGAAGAACACTGAAATGATCCCAGGTTACCTTATCATCACAAAAAGAAAAGGGAAATGAGATAGGTGTGTTTGGTAAATAATGGTAGTGCATAATGGAGACACAGATATTACTTAAAATAATGAATATCTTTTTAGGAAAAAGTTTTAAGTGGGTGATTTTGGCAACTAAAAGTCTAAAAGTCTAAAACAACAAGGTGGTTGTCCCTACTATCTGGTCTCGACAAGATCTAGATTCTCCTTCTGATAAGAGAGTGTTTCATTTTGCTGGGCCTCTCTATTCACATCGTAAAAGCAAAAGAAAATATATCAAATTATTATTTTAAGTCTTACATAATATTTTCTATATATAAAAAAAAAAGTCTTACATAATATATTATAGTATAATTTTGTTTTTAAATAATTAGTTATTTTAAATTAGACCATGAAAGTTTAGAAACAGTTTAGTAGGACTCTTGTCCTTACTTCATACCAAAGTTAACTATATAAGTTGTATAAATAATGTAGCATGTTTAGTTATTATTATTTTTAGGGCAAATCACAATTTACCCATCTGTGGTTTGGTCGAAATTTAAGTTGCCTACTTGTAGTTTGAAATTTGACACATCACCCATCTGAGGTTAGCTCAGTTAGATTTCTATAACCCACATTTGTTAAAAATAAAGGTAAATATGTAATTTTGCTCAACTTTTATGTTTCTCTTCTCCAAAAACACAATAAACATAAAAAATACAAGATTAAATAAGATAAAAAACTATCCATTGGAACACTTTCATCATGGAATTTTAAACCACAGGTAGCCAACTTAAATTTTGGTCAAACCTCAAATAGATAAAGTGTCAAATTTTAAACCATAGGTAGGCAACTTAAATTTCAACCAAACCACAGGTGGGTAAGATGTAATTTGCTCTTATTTTTAAGATAATTTCAAATTATGGCATCCACTTTTGATTATCGTTCTTTGATCTTGTAGAGTAAATGAAATTAACTTTATAAATAAAAATGATTATGAAAAATTTAAAATTGATTCAAACATTCAAATAATAGAATAATTTGAGTATAGCAATTTTATAGATATCACAATCACCACAATCGAATGCAATTAAGAAAAAAAAAAAAAAACAAAAGGATTTGGGTGACAAATGAAAAGATTTTTAATAACTCTTCAGAAGAAAAAATGATAACCCTTCTTGTAGGAAATTTCACTATATTTAAAAAAAAAACAATTACAAGCTGTTCATTGTTATGGACCCAAATTTTTTAGCTGTTGTTTTGAGGTAATTGCGATCTCTAAATTGATAAATAGACTACTCTGAGGGAGTCCGAACCTTCACTAGCTAACAAATCATAACATAGAAATTCATGATTGTTCATTGTGTGTATGTGTGTGTGTGTGTGTGTTTTTTTTTTTTAATTTTTTTTATTATTATTTTTTAATACAAGATAGAAATTTTACTCTTGTAAGTGCACAATTGCACCTGGACCCCAAGACAAAGTGGGCTCAGGCCCAATGAGCCTTAAACAATAAAATTTGTAGAGTGTGGATTTGAAGTTTAGCTTTAGGGGTGTTGGAAACTTGACAAACGGGCTTAAGTGTTATAGTATTTACTAATAATAAACGATTATGACAAATGAACATCCTCGGACGTAAACCGAGGACAATTTCTCTATTATCTCTCTTTCTCCCTTGAAGATTATAGTTCTTGGTTCCTCTTTTTCTAACCTTTTTTCTGCTCTTTTCTTTGCTCTCTTCTCCTCTTAAATACTTATTCTCCTTCCTTTCCCCACATGTCAGCCAAATCTCCTTCCACCACCTTCTTGAAATCTTTAAATAATAGCCAGAAGATTTAATTCTACTGTTCAGGGGTCACTTCCCCATTAATGCAGCCAAGGAGGTAGGTGCAGGGTCTTTAATGTGGAGGTAGCAGCTTTTTTCTGAGATATTTCTCTCACACCGGTGCGTTTATAGGGTACTTGGATCCCTTCTTTAACCTACAGTCTTTCCAGAATTTTGCCTTGATCTTTATAGCGAATCTCCAAGTCATCACGGGTCTGTCCGAGGAGAGATTCTTCCTCGGATGAATTCTCGGACCCTCGGCTTACGAGCCGACTTGCAGTCTTAAAGGCCTTTAGTCAAGAAAGAATTGACCATTCTTAACAGAGCCTAAAGGCCCAAATACTTGCCCAAGTCCTTTAACTCCCCACAATAGCCCCTTAAAACTTTATTTTTCTCCTTCCGAGGAGAAAAATAGGGTTTTGATCCGACGAGAACCTCCCCTGCACGTTTCGTACTTCACCACACGTGTGGAAATCATTTTGTTCCCTAGAAGATGCTGTCTAGCGCTTAGAATTTCAGAACGGTGCATTTATGACTGCAAGTTACACCTTGTTCTCCATGTTCAACGGTGATATGAACATCCAACGGTCCGCGTTGCCCCCTGAAATTTTGGCAGGACGAATCCAATTTCGAGGCCGCTTCCCGCACGTCAAAACGCTTTGGAAATATGCGCCTTCATTTATTTCTTCAGAACCTAATCATATCAAAACATTAGTCATTGCCTTTTCTCTCCAGAAACCCATGGAAAGTCGCATAACTACGAACTCGTAAGTTCCTACCTTTTCTTTTACTCCTTTCTCCTCGGATTTTATCATTGGCTCCTTTCTTAACCACTTTCCTTCTTAAAACTTAACCTTCCCTTTCTCATAGATGGGTAGATTTAAGTGTTTAGTTGACATCGCCGCTGGGATGGAAGGCTTTAGGGCCAAATACCAGATTCCCAGCGACGTAGGCCTGAAATACTGTCCGGCGGAAGCCGTAGATAGTTCTAGGAAGATGGGAGAGGTTATCATCTCTATGATTGCCTTATATAGAAGGTGGGATGACCCTTCCTATGAGAAGCGTAACCAGAGAATACCTTTGCAACCACAGGTTGTGCCCTGACCAATGCGCACCCAATGTATTTAGAGTCTTAGGAAGTGTCGACGCTCTGAACGAGCAGATGGACTTGAACCTTTCTTGGCATGATGTTGTCTTCATGTATGAATGCCACAAGCTTAAAAGCGTAGGCTATTACATCAAATCCCGGTCGAGTGTAGTTAGGTTAATATCTTGTCTGCCCAAATCTAATAAAGGCATGAAGGACGACTACCTTATCGCCTCAAGCAACTGGCACGACGGCCCTCACTGCCCAATTGTATAAGGAGATCCAGGCGTGACTCCTTAGGATCTAATTTCCCAACCTCGTAATTCCATCTCAAAATCCTTAAACGCTTATTTACTTTCACAAACTGTCTAACTCCGATTTGTCATATGCATTACAAATCTAACCACATTTGCCTTTTTGGGTGTCTTTTTTCACAGACAAACAACACGTGCGTCCATGCCTGAGCCACTGCAACGTTGCTGACTTAAACCGCGTACTACGTTCAAAATTTTTCATGAGTGAAGACTTGCAACTTAGAGCAACTCACTTAATACTGGGATACGACCCCATATCTTCAGATTTCCAGGAGATAGAGAACGCGATCATCGCGGGGGATAGGAGGCGCAGGAGGATAAACGTAGCAAGGCCTAACTTCCTTGCCGACCACGATATTCCTGATGACCTCAACACCATCCTGTATGTGCGACCCATCTCGGCGATCCCTCTCTTAACGCATTCTTAAGCAACCGCTGTCCCAAAGGAGCAAGTGTCCTCATCGCACACGTTGGACGAGGAGATAGACCAGTTTCAGCTCGAGGATGTCAAAAGACCTCGAGGAAACCAGTTTGTCGTACTCTCAGACGAGGACGAAGAGCCCGTCGAGGCCTCTGGGATTGCAGGCTTAGTGATTGCACGTCTCAACGACAGCTTCGAAGATGAAGACATGGACGTGCTCAAGGGCCTTTTAAATAAGAGAGGCGAGAGAGTCGCCAAGAAAGGAGCGGGGGGATCTCAAGTTCCCCCGTCCTTGCCACCACCCCCTCCCCTAGCTGATCTTAAGCCTCCCGTCAAGGAGCCCAAGAAGAAGAGAAAAGGCGAGACCGAGGAGGTTGGTGGCAAAAAACAAAAGAAACTAAAACAGCAGCCACAACAAGCTCAGCAGCAGAAGCTGGACAAGGGCAAAGGACGTGCCGTTCAGTTGAGAGTGGGGAGATTAGGGACATGGCTGAAGTGCGCCGAGCACCAGCTATATGGTCTCTCGAGCTGAGACTAGATGGAGTACCAATCCCTCTCTAGTCCAACATCAGGGCGTTCCAGCAAGGCCATGCCCTCCACCTGACCGATGCGTTGGAACGTCCCCTTATGCTGCCCAAGGATATGGAAGCCTTGGAAAAAATGAGCCAGCCTCAGCTGTTCCTTTCTTTGAAAAGGGACTTAGCCCTGGTAAGTTTTCCTCCGTGTGTACACTTTGCTCTTTAAAGTATCTGGCTATTTGTAAATGTTTTGCTGCTTTTAACCCCTTGAAACTTTGTCACAAGCCATTCAAGAGGTTTTCGCTGCCGAGAAGTTTGTGGAGGACTCTCAGAAGAAGGCCAAAATGGAGCAGGAAATTCGTCTAGAGACTGAGAAGTCCCTAGGCCAGGCCCTAGCAGAAAACGAGAGACTCTCCTCTCAGTTGGCCAACTTGAAAAGAGAAAGAGACGGCGCCAAGGCCAATCTGAGAACGATGAGGACTCAAGTGGAGGGGTAGCGCAAGCTTCTTCATCAAAAGGATGATGAGCTCTCCCAGGCCCAAAAAGAACGCTTGAACTTGGAGAAGGAGCTTGCCCAAATGAAGGAGGAAGCTCGCACCTTCAAGCATTCACTAGAGGCCGCGAAGCAGGCGAGTTACAAGGAAGGGGTAGCTGCAACAGAAGAACAGCTGACAGAGGCTTTCACGGCCTTGTGCCTAGAATACTGTCAGCAGGTCTGGGGGGAGGCTTTAAACATAGCAGGGGTTCCTTTAGCTTCCGAGCTAAGGAAGTCTGAGAACGTTTGGTTTCCTCTTGACATACAGGAGATAGAAGAGGCTCTTGCTGTTGCTCCTGCTCCTGAGGCAGATCCTCCTGCTCTTCCTTCTGTGACCCCAGAGCTTATTCCAGATCCTACAGAACCTTCAGGTTCCAACAAAGAGAAGGAAGGGAGTGGGGGTGCCGAGAAGGGTCTAAGCCAAAGTGTGGAGCCTATCATCCCTCTGACCACTACAATGGATAAAGGGAAACAAGTCTTGTCTGCGTTTGAGCTAGAGTTGAAAAACACCGAGGCTAGTAGTACTTCTCAGCAAGACGCCCCTTCGAAAACTTAGGGCCGAGCCTAGGGCTTCTTTTTCTCTGTACTTAAAATTTTCCATGTAATGATGTATAGCAACATAATTAATGAAAGACAATTCTATTTGATTTTCATCTGGGTTCATCTTTTCATCTTTATGCTCACCATAAAAGTTCTCATTAGCACACAGCGAAAGGAAGAATGAGATAAATAAGTCCACTTTCAGCAGTTAAACAATTAAAACCTTAAACAACAATACTCATACTTGCCTTGTAAAGTAAAGCGTTCAAGAATTTAACAAGAACTAACTTGGTTTAGATGGTAAGCAGTGCCTTACTTTTGCAAACCCATGTGATATTTAAACTTTGTAACCTGAAACGCTAAGTTTAGTAAAGCGTGGGGTCTGAGGACTCTACCTTACCAAATTTTTGATTAATACTTAAAGATGTACAACTTAAAATTCAATTTAATCATGGTTCTATTTAACAGATGATTAGGCATCAATTTCCACAAGGCATGTGGTCCGAGGGCCATACTTAAACAAATTTATGTTTGACATTTAATAATAATAACTTAAGATGTTAATTTTCCCAAAATAGAGGGTCTGAGGACCCGGCACAACTAAGGTTTTGTTTAACAAATGATAAGATATTAATTTCCACTAAGTATGTGGTCCGAGGACCATACAAAACCAAGTTTTTGTTTGATACTTAGTAATAGCAACTTAAGATGTTAATTTCCTTAAAGTAGAAGGTCCAAGGACCCGGCATAACTAAGGTTCTGTTTAACAAATAATAAGATATCAATTTCCACAAGGTATGTGGTCCGAGAATCATACAAAACCAAGTTTAGGTTTGATACTTCGGGGTTCATAATTTGTAAGCCTGTATACATTCATAACTTGAACTGCGAATCAACAAAAGCATCTTTTATTAATAGTAATACCTTCGAAGGTTGTTTACATTCCATGGGCGTTGTACAATTTTTTTATCTAGATCAGCTAGCCGATACGACCCTATGCCTGCTACAGAAACAATGAGATAAGGTCCTTCCCAGTTTGGTCCTAGCTTAACCCAAGCTGGGTTCTTAGCAGTGCCCACGACTTTTCTCAGTACCAGATCCCTAAGCGCGAGGGGCCTCAACTTTACATGGGCATCATACCCTCGTTTAAGCTTTTGCTGATAATAAGCCATTTGGACCATAGTTGCCTTTCGTCGTTCGTCAACTAAATCCAGGCTCTTTTCTAAGAGGCCGTGGTTATTTTCTATGCTAAAAGAACTCGTCCTTAGTGTGGGGAAACCAGACTCTAAAGGTATCACTGCCTCGGCCCCATAAGTCATAGAGAAAGGCGTCTCCCTAGTGGATCTTTGCGGCGTAGTTCGATATGTCCATAAGACATGTGGTAGTTCTTCTACCCACCGGCCCTTCGCATCATCCAGCCTTTTCTTGAGTCCACTGACTATGATCTTGTTAACGGCCTCGGCCTGCCCATCGCCATTGTCCGAAATGAGCGTGTGCGGTACCCCAAACCTGGTGATGATGTTCTTCCAAATAAACTTCTTGGAATCAACATCCCTGATATTTGCCAAGGGCTCAGCCACAACCCACCTGGTAAAGTAGTCGGTTCCCACGAGTAGCCACCTTTTATTTCCTACAGCCCTCGGGAATGGCCCTACTATATCTAATCCCCACTGAGCAAAGGGCTAAGGACTGGAGAGAGGATTGAGAACTCCTGCAGGCTGATGAATATTAGGAGCGAACCTCTGGCATTGGTCACACTTTCTTGCATAGTCCTGAGCTTTCCTCTGCATATTCGACCACCAATATCCCTGAGTCAAAGCCCTATGAGCTAGCGATCTTCCCCCAGTGTGACTTTCACAAATTCCTTCATGCAGTTCTTCCAAAAGTGCCTCCGTTAACTTGGGGTGCACTCATAACAGATATGGTCCAGAGAAGGATCGTTTATACAGCTTCTGGTCCTCGGACAACCAGAAACGCGGTGCCTTTCATCGGATCTTGTCTGCCTCAGACTTGTCCTCAGGAAGAACGTCGTTTTTCAAAAGGATATCATAGGGTCAATCCAACTAGGTCCAGACCTTATCAAATGGATACGGGGTGCACCAACGGTGGCAAGAGTTTGCTCTAACAAATCTTCAACAAGAATAATTCTAGGCAAACCCTGAGCCGAGGATGTTGCTAAGGTAGCTAAAGAATCTGCGTGTGCATTTCCACTTCTTGAAACGTGAGACAGGGTGAAGGAATCGAACTTAGATTGCAAGCTTTTGACCCGGGTAAAGTATTCTTGCATTCTTGAATCCTTGGCCTCCATGGTCCCTGTCACCTGGCCGACCACTAACTGAGAATCTGAAAACATATGTACTCCCTTTCCACCCATGCTATACACCATGTTCATTCCGACCAAGACTGCCTCGTATTCAACCTCATTATTTGTAGCCGAGAATGCCAACCTTAGAGATTTTTCAAAGGTGATTCCCTCGGGAGATATTAGGACAAGTTCGATACCAGACCCTTTTTGGTTAGCTGCCACATCAACAAATACTTTTCAAGTGGGAGGTCCTATGCGCGTGATCGCGCCAACTGATTTTCCACCCATGTGTGATTCCATCACAACTTCTTCCAACAATGGTTTCGCGAACTCCGCCTTCAAATCTACAAGAACTTGGCCCTTCACCGAGGTGCGCGGCATGTATTTAATATCAAAGGCTCCCAAGATGGTTCCCCACTTGGCCACCCTTCCAGAGTAGTCCGCACTGCGCAACACTGACTTGAGAGGCAGTTGGGTCAGAACTATGACGGTGTGGGACTGGAAATAGTGAGGAAGCTTCCGCGTGGCATGAACTACGGCCAAAAGTGCTTTCTCCAGAAGTAGATAACGCACCTCGGCTTCATTTAAGGATTTACTGACGTAGTAGACCGGTTTTTACACCCCACCATCGTCCCTTATGAGTACAAGGCTGACCGTATGTACAGCCACCGCTAGATATGCAAACAGGACTTCATCTGCTCCAGGCCGAGACATGATAGGTGGCCGGGAAAGATATTCCTTAAGTTCTTGGAAGGCTACATCGCACTCTTCGGACCATTAGAACCCCCTCCACTTATTCAACAGTTGGAAGAAAGGCCGACATCTGTCAGCTGACCGAGAGATGAACCTGTTGAGGGCAGCGATCATTCTGGTCAATTTCTGAACTTCCTTTGGATTCCGAGGTGGCTATAAGGTTTGAATAGCCCTGACCTGCACTGGATTCACCTCTATTCCTCTGTGAGTAACCATATATCCTAGGAACTTCCTAGATCCCACCCCGAAAGAACACTTCGAGGCATTAAGACGCAACTTGTACTTTCTAAGTACCTGAAAAGTATCATCCAAATCTTTCACATGCGCAGATATCATCTTACTCTTAACCACCATGTCATCCACGTATATCTCTATAGTCTTTCTAAGCTGCAGTTCAAACATCCTGGTCATCATCCTTTGGTAAGTAGCCCCAGCATTCTTCAGTCCGAACGGCATCACTTTATAGTGATAATTCCCTGTTGGAGTAATAAAGGCCGTTTTCTCCTGATCTTCTGCTGCCAGTGGAATTTGGTGATAAACTTGGAAGGCATCCAAAAAACTCATCCGAGGATGGTCGACCATGGCATCCACCAACTGGTCGATGCGTGGCATCGGGAACGAGTCCTTTGGGCAGGCTTTGTTTAAATCTGTGAAGTCCACACATACTCGCCATTTTCCACTTTTCTTTTTGACCACCACCGTGTGCGCCAACCACTTCGGGTAGAAAACTTCCTTAATAGCCCCAACTCTCTTGAGCTTAAGCACCTCTTCTTTGACAGCCTCAGAGTGTTCCTTGGAAGAACGCCGAGGCGGTTGCCTTCTAGGAACAACAGCAGGGTTGATGTTCAAATGATGACAAATGAAACTTGGGTCTACCCCGGAGCCTCGTAGGGATCCCACACAAAAATGTCAATATTGTCCTTCAGAAAATCCAACAAGTTCATCTTCTCCTGATGTGGCAAACGTATGCCAACTTAAAAGAACCTTTCAGGATCACTCGCTATCAGAAACTTCTCCAAATCTTCACATAGGGCTTCCTTTGCTGCCACTGCGTCAGGCGCATCCAGAGTTGTTAATTGCTACAAGTCTTTCGCAGTCGAGGCCGAAGACACTGTTTTGGCCTGATGCAGCACTGCAGTGGATATTCATTTCCTAGCCACTGCCTGGCTGCCAAAATTTCCTCGATGTATTCTCCCGAAGGGAACTTGACCTTAACATGCAAGGTGGTGGAAACGGTGCCCAAAGCATGCAGCCATGGCCTGGCGAGGATGGCTGTGTACGGGGAATACGCTTTAACTATGATAAAATCCACCTCAACCGTTTCTGAGCCAGATTGCACGGGTAAACGAATCTATCCTTTTGGTACGACAGCTTTACCTTCAAAGCTTATGACTGGCGAGTCATAAGGAGCAAGATCCTCCAGTTTCAACCTTAGCTTCTTGAATAAATCAGGATACACGATGTCGGCGCCACTACCTTGATCAATCATCACCCTTTTTACATCGTAATTCCCTATCCTCAGAGTAACCACCAGAGCGTCGTCATGGGGTTGGATGGTCCCAACCTTATCCTCCTCCAAAAATCCCAAGACAAGCACATTCACCTTCAGCTTCTTCGGCTTGGAGCCCGCCTCCTCGGCATAGGAGTGCGAAACTGCTATCACCCTAGTGGGACACGAACTGGTCCTGCTGGAGGCAGCAAAAATAACATTAATGGTTCCCAAGGATGGTCGAGATGGATTATTCTTTTGATTATTTGAGCCGGACTGACTGCCCTGCCCATTAGGTTGGTACAGGTGCTGCTTTAATTTTCCTTTGCCGACAAGCTGCTCCAAATGATTCTAGAGGGTCCGACATTTCTTGGTAGTATGACCCACATCTTGATGATACTGACAAAAGATATTTTGATTCCTCTTGGCGGGATCCCCCGCCATCTTACTGGGCCATCTGAAGTAGGGTTCGTTATGAACTTTCTACAGTAGCTGGTGCACCGGTTCTCGGAACACAGTATTAACAACCTGAGGCGCTGCCGAGCTAGACTGCAAGGAGTAATCTCTCCTCGGCTTGTTGTCATGACATCTGTCCGACCTGAAATCCCTTCTCTCCTGCGGGATAACCTTCGTTTTACCATTTTCCTGTTTTTGATCTTCCTTAACCCTTTTGTATTCGTCAATACGATCCATGAGGCGACGTACGCTCCGCACCGATTTTTTGGGCAAAGACTTCCTCAAGTCATGATCAGTTGGAAGGCCAACCTTAAAGGTATTGATCGCCACCTCGTCAAAATCACCGTCTATCTCGTTGAACATCTCCCAATACCTGTCAGAATATGCTTTCAACGTTTCTCTCTCCTTCATAGTCATAGACAATAGTGAATTCAAGGGTCTAGGAACTCTGCTGCATGTGATAAACCGTGATGCGAATGCTCTCGTCAGTTCTCCGAACGAACCTATAGACCCCAATTTAAGACCGTTGAACCACCTCATAGCAACAGGTCCCAAGCTAGAAGGGAAGACTTTGCATATCAGGGTCTCATTATGAGAATGCACCGCCATTCTCTGGTTAAAGTGGCTCACATGTTCTACCGGATCAGACCGACCGTTATAAATAGTAAAGGTGGGCTGGGTGAATCTTCTAGGGAGTCTTCCATTCTCGATCCTACGTGAGAATGGTGATTTGGAGAGTTGGTGCAATGCCCGGCTCATAGCATTGTTCCCCAAGCCCTTGGAAGGGAGCTTCCTGTGCCTATGACCTGGTGGGCCATTCTCCTCACAAGGGGATGTTTTGCTGGGGGGCGACCACGACCTTGAACTGTAACTGCCTCCCCAGGATCTCCCTGAAGAAGAACTACATGAGGATGGCGAGCGCCTCCTCCTGATGCGGCGTAGCTTCCTTTTAAGATGACTAATCTCCTTCAGCATGGCTTTAGCACCATCTCATGGATGGTACTGCCTCCACCGTGAGTGTGGCTCGCACTAGGATGCTCGGTGTGGACGCTAACCTCTCGATCCCTCCAGTACTCCAAACGCTCGAAAAGGTCCTCAGGTTGCGATTCTTGAGATTCTGCATGGTATGAGCCTAAGGCTGCCATTGTGTTCCAACTCCTTCAACGCTAGATTTCCATAGACAGCGCCAATTGTAAGTGCACAATTGCACCTGGACCCCAAGACAAAGTGGGCTCAAGCCCAATGAGCCTTAAACAATAAAATTGTAGAGTGTGGATTTGAAGTCTAGCTTTAGGGGTGTTGGAAACTTGACAAACGGGCTTAAGTGTTACAGTATTTACTAATAACAAACGATTATGACAAATGAACCTCCTCGGACGTAAGCCGAGGAAAATTTCTCTATTATCTCTCTTTCTTCCTTGAAGATTATAGTTCTTGGTCCCTTTTTTTCTAACCTTTTTTCTGCTCTTTTCTTTGCTCTCCTCTCCTCTTACATACTTCTTCTCCTTCCTTTCCTCACATGTCACCCAAATCTCCTTCCACCACCTTCTTGAAATCTTTAAATAATAGCCAGAAGATTCAATTCTACTGTTCAGGGGTCACTTCCCCATTAATGTGGCCAGGGAGGTAGGTGCAAGGTCTTTAATGTGGAGGTAGTAGCTTTTTTCTGAAATATTTCTCTCACATCGGTGCGTTTAGAGAGTACTTGGATCCCCTCTTTAACCTACAGTCTTTCCAGAATTTTGCCTTGATCTTTATAGCGAATCTCCAAGTCATCACGAGTTTGTCCGAGGAGAGATTCTTCCTCGGATGAATCCTTGGACCCTCGGCTTACGAGCCGACTTGCAGTCCTAAAGGCCTTTAGTCAAGAACGAACTAACCCTTCTTAACAGAGCCCAAAGGCCCAAATACTTACCCAGGTCCTTTAACTCCCCACAACTCTAGCCTAATCTAAGTATATATGTGTGTGAAGCTCCCTTCTGAAAACTCAAACTCCGACCCTTGCCCCCCACACCCCACAAGTATTTATACTTGTAGAGTGATCATCGCACCAAGGATGTGTGTTGGTTTGATTGTTCATTGTTAACTTCTTAATTTATACAAGATAGACTTTCAAATAAATAAAGATAAATAATGACTTCATCTAATCTAATGACTTCAATAAAACTAATTTTAATCCAAACTAATATAATTAATTAGTACCATAACATTTGTTATAATTTTGATGTGACTAATTGTGAGTGGTAGAGAAAAAATGATGGAATCCATATAAAAGTGTTAGTCTACCACGTTAGAGTTATGGCACAAAAATGGTTAGTCCAAGAAGAACTGATTTACATTTCAGGAAGTAGTTACATTGACATAAGGGAAGGAACCCAACGAGCAGTGGCTCCAAGGATAAGCTAAAGCAAGTGTTTAAAAAGTATTGGTGCAAGCACGACAAGGGCTTCAAAATTATTTTGTTAATGAACAAGCTCACAAAAATAGTACTCAGGTTAGATGAATCATCCATATGTTCAACTTAAGCTTGATAATAAGGCTTGTTATGGACTAGATACAAAAAAAATTACAAATATCTAAGCACGGAACTCATTTCATCTCATTTACGACTTCTATTTACGTGGAAATTAACTTTATATTTTATACCCTTAGATCCATTTTTTATTTTTTATTTTTGATTTGTCCCATTAAAATGATTTTTTTTTTTTTTGGAATTTTTTTTTTACACAAGATAAAGGTTAGTCTTGAAATTTAGTTTGGGCTTAATTTGAGTATGTGTTCAACTTGATGGCTTAATTAATTAAGCATGTTAAGCTAATCTGAGTTTAAGCTACTTTAATTTCTAATGAGCCAAAACTTCAAAATTATAAATGAACTCAAACCAAAGCTTTGAATACCCTTTTAATCTTACCGATTAGAGTTCAAACATTCAATAATCGACTCAATTACAACTCTTGCCGTGTGTTTGGATTGAGGGGAAGGAGGGGGACTAGAGGGAAGGAAGCAGAAGGACTTAATGGCCCTTGTTTAAATGTTTTTTAGAGTAGAAGGAGATAATGTTTGGTTGGATTTTGAGAAGTAAGATGCCTCTCCAAACCCCTCATACATTTTTAATTCTCCCAAAGTAGGATAATTAGAGAGGATGAATTACATTAATATAAAAAAATTAAATAAATATTCAATTTTTTCATTATGGTGTCAATTTATATATCTACTTAATTAGAAAGAAAGAAATAGTATAGTTTTCAATTTATATGATGTCTTATCATTTTCTCTCATTCCAATTTTAATTTTTAAATTATCAAAATATGGAGGAATATTGTTCCATTTATCTCTCCTTAATTTTTAAATGATAAAATTTAACTGTGAAATTGGTTGCAACTTAAGGCTACAAACTCACTCAATAAAATAAATATTACAACATATTTTCAAAATTTAATCATGAATTGCATGTTCTTTACGCTCTTAATATACATGTTAAATTTTGTGTCAATTGGATATTATTTACTATATGATCTATAAGCTTATATTTTGTGCATAATGTTAAATTACAAAAACTTGCAATTTAAAAATTTATTGATAACATAACTATTAATCTCTAATTTTCTTGAAATTTTGCAAGCATAGAGGATATAAGAAGAAAATGTAATCCAATGGTGGATTTGTCAAAATTCATCTTAAATAAGAAGATATTAAGTGGTTTGTAACCTTAAGTTACAACTAATTTTGTAATTTTGTTCATTTTTAAAACATCTAAAAAAAGAGAAGGTGTAACCGTGTAACCATTTCCTCCCTCCTCTCCCTCTCCCCCTCCACCTACACTTCCTTTCCCATATTTATCAAGGTAATAGAACGTGATTAATGTAAATGTATAATTATTTTCACATATAAACATCATTAATATCATTTTTATTGTACACCAGTTATAACCTACCATCTCAAATCACAATAGCCATAAAAAAATATTGAAATCTGTCGGGATAAGATTCATTGAATTCTCAAGGGTCACATAATAGCAAATTAGTCTCTTTTAGTTGTGTACGAAACTACGAATACGACGAACCGCTTGACAATCTAGAAATAAATAGACTTATGCCTTGTTTAAAGTCTACGGTTACATGAATTGGATCTGCAGCCATCTGTTCAACAGAAGACAAAGTTCTTTTCCCCGTCACAGAAGCTCAACATGCCAAGTAAACAGTGTAATGTGTTTATTACTCCAAAAATTACCAAAGAATTTTGGATTTGATACCTGAAATGATCACCAAATGAAGCTTTAATGGTTTATATATATATATATATATATATATATATATATATATATATATATATATATATATAGATGAGTTCAAGTTATATTTGATATAACTCTAAAGAACACATTTTCTAAATTATTAGATTAAAGTAGATCTAATGGTAAAAAAAAGACACTCATTAATGTTTGATGTTCTGATTGATTTTATTTATTATCTCTTATTTATATCATTCCATACTTATCTCTAAACTCAAAAAAAGGTCTATCTCTCTCTCGCTCGAGTTCCACCTCCATGGCTAGGTTGCTAGCACCAAAAAAAGCCACAGCCCCACACATACCAAGTTATTATATATGTCATTTTTTATTTATTTATAGAAACGATGGTATCCAGACTCTTTGAGTATCTAACTATTTTCTTGAGTGTATGCAATCCCTTCGTCCCACGCACACTAAATTATTACAGGGAGGAATCTCTTAAAGGTATCTAGACCTCTTCAAAAATGTAACTATATACTTGATCTTTTACATGTGTTTGATTAAATAACAATTTAGAGACACACAATAATTACCAGCATTTCAAGATAAGGCCTTTCCCACTTATCTTAGAAGCAGATGAACCTTCACTCACCTTTTGTATCACCCCCACAGTAAAAGCTTGATGTTATGCTTGCTTTACTTTTCAGAAAACTATTTCAGAGAAATCCCTTGCTTTAGTTTGATTGTAAACTAGTGTAAAGAGGCAAAACTGCATGATCCATATATAAATTACATTACAAGGTTCATAAGAATCTAACCATAAAGTATGTCCTTAAAGCAGCCATAATATAGTAAAGTCTTTGTCTTTACGAAATGTCTCTGTTTGGCATTTTAATATTAAACAAAACTCTAGCTCTATCTATAGAGCTTGTAGTAGAGATTTTGTGATATTGAGTTTTGAAAGCAATTTATGGTGCATAGTGCTTGAAATATTTGGATTTATAGAGCAAATCTAGTTGTACCATAAATAGGGTTTTTAAAAAAAAAAATATTTAATACGATAAAATCTCAACCAATAATATTTGTTCAATGATAATTATTCTTTATTATTGATCCAAAACATCAATTGATTTTTGGTGTAGTTGTGATTCAAATCCTAAATATCTTATTTGACGATAAATTTTTTTATTAATTGAGCTAATTGTAAATAGTGTTTTAAATAAACACATGAAGCATGATCAATAAATTATAAAGTTCTTTCCTAAAACCTTAGACAAATTTGAAATTTTAATATAAAAAAATATATAACAGTAATAAAGAACTTTATGAGACCTAAAAAACTCTTTTCATTCCTGTCTTTTCTTCTTTTTCCCAAAAGAAACACTCTAGAGCTAGTAAAACGTTTTTCATGCACAATTATATGAGCTCTTTTTTTTTTTTTTTTTTTTATGAATCATATGAGCTGTTTTTTTTAAAAATTTTATTTTAATTAAGAATAATTGTATTAAAGAAAGAGAGGATGGCCCAGACCCATCTTTACCTTCAGGATAGAAAATTCAATTAGGAAATAAAGAAATGGTTAGGTAACCATCGCAACTACAATGAGCAACCGAGTTCGCAATATTATGGGATTAAAAAACGAAGTTCCTGGGCATAAAGCAAAAATCCCAACAAGAAAGGAATCTCAGAATAGAGTAAAAAACAGGCATTACAAATTACAATCACTAAATTATTTGGAGAAGCTAAAAAAGATAGTTGCATATTTTCGATGACAATTTAAGACCCACTGGTTGCATAAAATAACTTACCAATTAAAAGAAAGAAAAGTATGGTGTAAAATGACTGCCCCAAAGGCCCCAACGAATTTGATTGATTGATATTAAATATATACAAGAATAAACAACGAAATAAATTAAGACTAATTTCAATAAGAAAGAAAAAAAATGTCAAAGTCAAAGTCTTAAAAGCAGACCAATGGCTCTAGTCATTTGAAAGTGATCAGTACCTAATTAGAAATGCGCAAGGAGTATGCAATCACACTGAAGTCAACAACAACAAAAATTGCATTGGTCATAGTAAATATATACAGCCACTCCATGTACAAATATTTTTTCTAAATCGGAGTATATTGAACACAAATGCACAAAAATCACATATACTAGGCACATGATTGATGCTAGTGTACTGTGTGTATTCTTCTGCATTTCTTTTTTAATTTTTTTTCCTTTAATCTTTCCAAACTCAGAAATTTTACAAAATGCAGAAATATTGCAGAACGAAAGTAAAAGATAAACCAAACAAAACTAGAAAAGAAAAACTACAAGATCAATGCATGGGAGTACTACAATGGGTTGATACTTGATACTTAACTGCTACTTCCAGTACTGTGCTCCACTGCTGTTACGACTATAAACAACATGTCCCCCTTCAGGCCCAACCAATTTCACGTTTTCGATTGTTCTCAACTTGCCCTTTTTAACTTGTATAATAAGATGGTTCTTTTCGTAGACCATTTCTTCAACATAGGATTCTCCTTTTCCTTGAGCCAAACCATGGTAACCTGAACATCATGCGGAAGTTTTTCCGCTAACATCTAGCAATAAAAGTTCCCATTTTTTTTGGGCTAGGCACATTCTTGGATAGGTGTTCATCAACATTTGCCATCTCAACGAGGCAAACAATATTGGATAACATGTTTCATCTTCAACATAAGTTAGCCTTTAGTTTAATTCAACCGAACATCAAAATCATCCACTGTTAAGAACATAATCCTTTTGTCAAGTGAACCTGTGACACATGGAAACAGCCAACTTAATTACAATTATTCATCACTACATCATCTTAATTACAGAACCCACTATTAGCACTGCATATATATAGGCCAAGAATCCTAGAGCTCAAAAATTGACTATGCAGCTAAATTTAATTAGCATAGAACTTTCTAAAAAGGAAAATGCATTGATTACTATAAAAACTGATAAAATAAGAAGCCAAATCTCCATGAAATCTTCAGATTATTATCTCATTATTACACCTCCCCTGAAGCTTACTTTGCCTACCCTTTGCAACCAATATACTAACCATAAACAAGCAATTCCCAGGACCACAACAGCATGGATCATCCCCTCAGGATACCAATGGATTACTTTAAACTACACAATATTTGGTAGGAAGGAAAGTGAGAGGAGGGAAAGCAAAGGGAGTCCATCTCCCCCTAGTGTCGTTTTGTTAGGAGGGAAGGAAATGAGAAAGGAAGAGAGTAAATTACAATTTTATCATTATATCCCCATTTGTATAGTTTAAAGCAAGGACAAATTAACATTTCACACTCTTTTATTAAGTAATTCGGTCTCCCAACTCTAATGAACCCATTTTTGTGGATTGACTCAGTGGGCCAAAGAGAGTTTTACCTCCCTTCAAAAAATATATATATATAGCAAATTTAACACAGCCCCTAAATGTGTGGAAAGTTATCCATGGAGGGAGGTAATATGCTGTAGACAAGGCTTCCATTTTCTATCAATTATGAAAACATGGGCCTGCTTGTACAGCCTAAATTTGAAAATTTCATAATATCAGTAGTTTAGACGATAAAATTAATCATATAATTAAGTAATTCTTTTAATTAAAAATAAAAGGGTATATTAAAGTTTTGGCACTTGAACATTTTATTCGTGTTTCTATTTTTTCCTTTTTCTTCTAATTGAGGCAATGTTATCCTCCAATTTTTAGCATTGTTTCAATTTCATCCTTTCATCCAAATCCGTAAAAATTGAGATAACAGGGTTAGGCAGATGCAGATCAAATGACTAAATCTGACGTGGCTAAACTACATGGCAGTGCCATATGCCATGTCTACTAAAAAACTATCAAAAGGAAAAGCTCTCCACCCTCTTCAATATTAACTCAAAAATGACTTTTGGGGGTGAGAATGGGAGGGGAAGAGTAAAGAAGAGCAATTTATGACTCAAAACTTCAAATATTTTTCTGGTGATATTAGGGAGGCAAAAACAGAAAATATCCCTCTGCTGAGTGCCACAACCCAGCTCTTTTCATAGACAGCAGTTGACTCGAAAGTGCCCTATCCATATTGGTAATTGGGTTTTAAATCCTAAATTTTTCTTGTTCAGAAAGACTATCCTTTTAAGTGCAAAAGTTTGAATCAGCATTGGTGTTCTGCGCAAAAAATGTGTTAGGAAAATAACAAGCAATGGTGCTTGGCTACATGGGTCATCATGATCAAGGATCGTCCATCATCAACACTACCTCAAACCACCACAAGCATAATTCCAAGAAATCCACCATGGATCCATTTAATCTGATTCTAGCCTCGTGATGATGTCTTCGTCACCAGTGGTGGTGACAAATTGTCAAGCTTGGAGATAACACTTTTTGAGGGTTAGGGGAGGGGGGAGTAAGAAATTGCCTCTTTCATACTTCAATTCTCAACAGAGAGAGAGAGAGAGAGTAAAGCTCTTGATCTGCAGTGAAGGTTGGGGGGAGGGGGCGAAACTAGCAGTGTCAACAAATTTATTCAATGTAATTCTGTTATCTCAATTTAATAAATCTGGATGAATTAACAGAATTGAAACGATAAAGAGCAAAAATATGTTGCAATTAAAAGGATAGGGGAAAATGAACAATTAATAGAAGTTTACTTAACACAAAATAAAAGGAGAAATAGCTCACTTGGTATCATCAAATATCATCATATCACTGAAGCACCTTCTCTTACGTGGCATTGCCTTCAGATCTTGAGTCAACAGTATGGAAACCATTTCCTGCAACCCAAATTTAAATATCACCCTCTCCAGGTCATTGACAAATCCAACTTATCAGAAGCAAATTTACTTATCTGAAGGTCATTGACAAATCCAATAAATATATGTTTAATTTATCATATTCCTTATAAGCATTAATGTTTATCAAGGTTTATGGATACAAAATTAGAGGAGGTTCCCAACTTCCGTACATTTTGCACAGATATTTCTACAGAGTTGCATTTGTATCACGCACTTATAAGATGGTCACACTTTATGTACGCAGCAATGCACTCCAATAAATAGCTGCTAGCTAATACTTCTTGGATTTAAAAGAAAAATATCTGGAGACAAATACTTCTACAAAATGTATCCAATGCTTCTTGCATTCTCCATAGTTACACAAAATGTATCTGATACTACTGCATTCTCCATTGATACACACCACCGTTCATATCAATCTTTAAATGTATACCATCATGTCTCTTCTTGATCCCTAAAACTACATTCTTCTAGGCCTTTTATCTTTTTTGCAAGCTTTCAACTTAAAGCAAGCCACTCCTACTTACTGACGTTTTAACTTGAATTTTGATATTAGCTAGTCCTGTGAAACCCCTCTTCCATCTTAACACAAGGGTATCTCCAGCAAAAACCCTAGGACTTTTCAGTTTTGCAAAGTTTGGAATTGATTTTTTTATTTATGCAGGTGTGGGAATTTATAAATCACTCCATGTAAGATTGGAGAAAAGAAGGTGTTTGAAAATGCTAAAATAGCCAACAGATACCATCTATAGTAACTCTGCTTTACACCATTTTATGTTTTTCTTTTTCATCTTACTACGTGATTCAATCAGACAAGATACAATTCAGAGCAGGTACATCAATAAATTATCTAAAAAATTTGTGTGTCAGAAGTCTCAATTCACCGTTCAATTTCAGATTTATGCATTTGTATTCAATCCATGCACTAATGTGTAAATTACATGGACATTCTCATATGGTATACAAGCAATTATGTATATATGCCTTGGCCAGTTGTTCCAAACTATTGACTGTTTAGGTACAATTAAAAATCAAAAGCACTATATGGAGAAAATAATAAAACTGATAGCCCAACTGATAGCAACACTAAATCCATTATAAAAAATAAAAACTAATAGAATAACTCAATAAATAATTTAGGCAACCATTATCAGATGCTAATCATGCATTGCCATTCCTCTCTCAATTCCAGGCGGAAGGAAACAACTTACCTTAAAACCTTATGTGCGATGCCATGTAGAGCATGTTGATGACCATGTACTTGTCCCTGCTGAAGGAACCACTACAACCGGGCAGCCTTTGATATGCTCTTTCGCCTCTTGATTAGGCCATCCATCAAATTAAATACAATGGATTTATTTACAGAGACACCTTTCTGAGTGAGTTCTTCATAAATGCACATTGCTTCCTTGTATTTCCCTTGAGTACACAGCTCCTTGATCTGTTCTGAATAAGCAATAGAACTTGAATCCGATCCTTCTGGAGTATCATGGGTTCCATCATCTTGCCCCTTGCCTGGTTGTGAGGACTGATCAGTTAATTTTCCCATTTCAACCATTTTCGACATAAACTCCTCTGCTTCCTTAATCCTGCCTGCATCTGTAAGTGCACCAAGAATGGCATTATATGTATACTGGTCAGGACCTAATTTCTTCTCTTCCATTTCTTCAAGAAGATCAAATGCGTCCTCAAATCTCCCCTCTTTGCAAAGGCTTGAAATCAATGTGTTGTAAGTGACTGTATCAATTGCTTTCCCTTTTGAAATCCATGTGTTGAAAAGCTTAAGAGCCTTTTCTAGCATACCCTCTCTACAAAGCCCACAGAGAAGAATATTACACGTAAACACATCTGGCTTAAATGAATTCTCGACCATTTTGTTGTGGAACTGAAATGCTTTCTCAACATCCCCCTCCCGGCAGTAACCATGTATAATTGTGTTGTATGAGGTTTCATCTGGGACAAAACCACTCCCTAAAAGCTCATTCAATTTGTCTATTGCTTGATCAGTTTTTCCAGATTGGCATAGTCCTCCAATTATAGAGTTATAGGTCACAATACTGGGAAGGACTCCTTTCTCCTTCATTGTATCCCAAACCTCCAAGGCTTTGTCCGGCTTTTCATCCTTAAAGTATCCCATCATCAAAGTTCCATAGCTTACCTCATCAATAATATAACCTCGCCTGGTGGCACCATTGAGCAACTTATAAGCTTCAGCAAGCTTCTTCTCCCCACAAAGAGTGTGTAGAATGGTATTAAGGGTAACAGTATCCATCTTCAAGCCTTTCCTACCCATCTCATCCATCATTCTAAATGCTTCCCCCATGTTCCCTGCTTTACAATACCCATTAATCAAAGTATTGTAAGTAACGCAATCCGGAGAAAACCCATTTTCTTCCATCTTCCTCACAGTATTACTTGCTTCTTCCATCTTCCCCTCCTTACAAAACCACTTAACCAATATATTATGAGTAACTGCATTCATCTTCACTCCTTTCTCATTCATTTCCTCAATCAACTTCAACGCATCCGAACTTCCCTGCCACTCAAAACACCCGTCAATCAACGTATTATACGTAACCACATCTGACAACAATTTCAAATTCTCCATCTCATCTCTCAACCTAAAAGCTTCCTCCATCCTACCCTCCTTACACAACCCCCAAATCAACATATTATATGTCCAAATATCAGGCAACAAATTATCCCTCGTCATCAACTCCATCACACTCGCCGCCTCCTTCAACCACCCCATCTTACAATACCCACGAACCAAAATATTATACGTGTTCCTATTCGGCAACAACCCTCTATTCTTCATATCCAACAACAAATCCCTAGCTTCATTCAACCTCCCTTTTTTACAAAACGCGTCCAATATTGTATTATAACTCACATTATCAGGTGAACAACCAAACTCGCTCATTTTATTAACCAATCCTAAAGCATCACTAACTTGTTCTCCAAGCAATACCCATAAATCATAATATTAAAGCTATTAGTATTCAAATTCACACCTAACTTAACAGCATCCTTAAAGACATCTCTACACAAAGAAATCGAATACGTGGACGGGTGTCTCACCAGAGCATTGAGGAGTGTGTTGCAAGTAAGCAAATTCGGGGCGAGACGAAGGCGCTTCATCTTGTGGAAAATCTGCGCGGCGAGGTGGGGCTGCTTGGATTGGACATAGGCACCAATGGAGGTGTCGAGAAGGGCTTTGGAGGGTTTGGGATTGAGGCGAGCCGGGTGGAGGAGGAGGCGGTGGAGCTCGTGGTGGCGATCGGAGGCGATGAAGGAGACGAGGAGGGACTTGGCGTCAGAGAATTTGCTGTGGGCGAAGAGGGAAGGGAGGAGAGAGAGGAGGGAATGGGGAGAGGAAGTGAGGGAAGGGGAGTGGGATTGGATGAATTTGAAGAAGTGGAGGAGTGTTGAAGGGCGTGAGGATAGGGTTTTGGAGGAGAGCAGAGAGAGGAAGAGGGGTTGGGTTAGGTTTGGGAGATGTGGGGTTAGGGTTTCGAGTGGTGTGTTTGGGGTTGTGAGGATTTTGGTTATGGTTTCGAGGACTTGAGGTTTGGTGGTGTTGTTCATGGTGATCACAATGTGTGTGTGTGTGTGTCTGTGGGTGTTAGGGTTTAAGCATTTTGGGGGTTTTGGGGTTTTTCAAATTTGTGAGAATTCAGGTAGAAGAAGAAGAAAATGGAGGGAGGTAAGGTAAACGACACGTCGCATATTGGAAGCTGGAAGCTTGTGGTAGAGGCGTTCTCGGGTCGGTCAGCTCGGGTTTGGAGTAAACCCATGACTTGAGCATCTGGATTTACGGGCGGGTTGGGTCGGATTGGCGGTTGGCAAACACACTCAAATTCAAATCTGCAACCAAACACACAGAGTCCCACACCAGTAAGCCGCAAAGACCAAATTGTGCCATCATCAGCATCGCGACACCCACAACACAATGATCCAAACCCACTTCCACCAACATACTCAAAAAATTACCCATGGCCAACTATTATACCAACACCACCAATAAATTAAAGAAAAAAGTGAAAAAATACATAAATTAATAAGAGGGGAGAGCAAGAGAAAGTGAAGATCCAGATTTGCTATATATTGTTGCTTTAATTAATATTGTTTAATTCAGTGGTTGCCTTTGATTTAGAGACATGCGGTGAGAGAGAGAGAGGGGATAAAACATGTTCTGATTAGCTTTAGGAATTTCAAATGCAAATAACGAAACGCGAGATAATGGGGAAGGATTAAGAGATAGGATTGGAAGTAATAGGGTAATCCAGCAAAAAAAAAAAAAGAAAAGAAAAAGTAAATAGGGTAGTACGTGTCTAATAATGGCAAAGTGAGAATTTTTTAGGCCCATGCCCATCATGTAAAGACGCATGAAAGGTATGTATATATATATAAAAAAAATCAAAGGACATTGGTTATAGTCGATTTAGTTGCAACAGATTTTCTTAATATACAACTGGCATCTGAACTAATTGTTATCAAGTTTAAAAAATTATACTCACAATCAACCAAAATTACATTTGAAGCCGACCAAATATATCTGTTAAGTTTGAACCTGTCGGTTTTAGTCAGGATTAGGTTAGCTTGGACACCCCTAGCTTGTGGTAGGGTAAATGGTACATGATTTGGGGTTTTGTGTTGGGCTATAAAATCTATTATGTTTGTTTCTTTAGAAGTTAGAGTATAAGTGATTGTGGTTGTGGCTGCGAGGGGTAAGGGTCGGAGTTCAAGTCTTTAGAAATGGGTCTTACAGACATATATATATATATATATATATATATATAGATTGTGTTAGAATAGAATTTTTATATAAATAATAATAAAAAAAAAGTTAAAAACTTAGAAGTGAAGGAAAGTTTAAGTTTCATTATTAAGGGCCCAATTGGTAGAGGAGTTTGAACCACTCTACCAAATAGGCCCTAAATAACCCAAACTCAAATATAATAATGCATTCTTGCTCATGAACTTAAACTCAATTTAACCATATTTAAAACCTTTTAGTAATAGTTTCACATTAGTTTTATATATATACTTGTCTAAAAAGATATTTATATAAACTTAAAATCAGATGGAATAAGTTTATCAATAGATCTGTATATGATATTAAATTATTATTTATAACTTATTGATTATAGAAATAGTAAAAAGTAAAATTTCATAATATGATATGATATTCATGGTAAAAAGTCTTAAAATTGTGAAGAAGTAAAACCTTTTAGTAATAATTTCACAATGTATAAGAAAATGAGTTAAATTTAAACATAAAATCTTATTTAATAATAAACTTGAGCTTAACTAGTACTTGAAAGAAATATTAAATAAATAAGCTTGAATTTTTAATAATTAGCTCGACTTGGATTGTTAACGCCATAATTTTACGGTTTTTCGATTTTGTGAGAATTCAGGTAGAAAGAGGACGAAATGGAGGTGCTAAGGTAAACGACACATCGTATTTGGAAGTCGGGACTCTGTAGGAAACGGTATATCGTTTATGTGGGTCTTATCATGATGATGAAATTAACAAGGACGTGGGTTGCGTTGTTTGTATTGTATTATTATATATGGTGTCCTTTGACAGACGCTAATAACTTCAATTCTCAATGGCTGATCCAAAGGCTAAACCAGATGTTGTAGAGGTGAAGGCGATCGAAGCAACAGCAGAGAGCTTTGAAGAGTATGGTCAAGTCATAGAGGCTTCACCTGATGGTGATGAGTTCGGACCCCAAGATGCTCAGCTTGACCTCAGCCGTGGCATTCCCAGGTATATTCTTTTCTTCTCAATGATTCACTCCGGCTTATATTCAAATGGGCTAAAATTAAAACTGTTCATTCAATTTAGTATGCAATATGAGAAGAATACTTTTAATTTTGTTAATATATCGATAAAATATTTGTAAAGATATTATAATTAAAATTTTTAGTTTGAAACATAAACAAGTACTTATGTGTGTTTTGATATAGTGTTAGACAAATTTCATATAATATATTGGGTGTGTTTGTATAAACTGTTACAAAATAATAATAAAAACTAAGAGGAGTTGTGTTGCAAAATAAAGTTTTGGATTTTTTTTTTATATACAAAATAGAATTTCTACTCTAACTTAATCTAAGTTTATATGTGTGTGAAGTTCTATCCTGGAGACAAGCATTTATTTATACTTTTAGAGTAACCACCGCACTAAGGATGCGCGGTGGTTGGATTTAAAAAAAATACTCTTCTAAGCTCCAAAAACGCTTAACCAAATCAGACACATTATATGTGTTAAAAAGGATTGTATTTAAATGTTTGGTAAAGTTGGGCAAAAGTTTGCATAAGAAGTTGTTTGAAGACATTGAAGAATGAAAGATTCGGCCGAGCAAAAGATGGACTCTAGAGTTATGAGGCCACTATAATGAGGAGGCAAATGGGTCATTTGCTGGAGTGGCATAAAGATTTTATTGACTGTTTCTTCTCCAGTGAATTTCCTATGAGTTTGGGTATTTTGGAGTGGTTTTTAATTTGAAGAGTTTTTGAAAGGTTTTTCACTTTGTTATCAATTATGTGGGTGCTTATTACTGTTTTGGTTTCTTTATTGCTTTTAGATTTTTGTGATAATTATTGTAATTGTGTAATCTAACAAGTTAACTCTAAAATTAATTAGCTTTTCAATCTTCTGCTTGAATTTTGAAGTCTAAATCGAATTTTTCAATGTAAAATGACAGAAATAATTAAGAAGCTGTGAATTTTAAAGAGGGAACGAAAGAAATGATCATAGGGAGACAATTCACAACTTTTTCTAAGAAAGATAAATTCCAAGTTCATATCCATTAATAAAAACTTTTCAGAGGGATTTGTGATGTTATAAGTTATAACTACTAAAACAGGTTTTACATCATGCACATTGAAAACCGACCACTCAAGTTCTCCACAATCACACATCACGCAAGTGTGACCCAATGCCTTGGTTCAATTGGTGGTCATGCTTGGTATCTTGGGGTTGCTAAGCCATCCATTGTGGACGATTATGAAGTTAAGGATGACACTGGCAGCAACAATGAAATTGTGCAGTCTCGTTGTGGTCATTTCTACGTGCCTCCAGCTGTTGAGAGTGTCCGTGTTTTCAGAGTTGAAGGATCGAAGTTTCTGAAGCTGAATCGAGGGACATGGCATGCAGGACCACTGTTTAAGGCTGATACAATGGACTTCTACAACTTGGAATTGAGCAACACCAATGTAAGCCCTCTCTCTAAACTAGTTCTTAAGTTTATGTATGCCTCTTGGTGCATTTGCAAAGCTACCCTGGAATTGTGAAGTGATTTGAGCTCAGCCAGCAACCTTTTTTGAATCAAACACTACTAGGGAAGGCCTAGTGCATATAAACATGACAAATATCCATGTGTGCTGTTCTATGTAATTATCTTTTTGGGAATTTATTTTAACATGTCTCTCTCTCTTTGTAGGTGGTTGATCACACCACACACAACTTCAAACGGGAAAACGGAGTGGCCTTCTTGATTAATGACTAGCTTGTTTTCAGCATCAACAACTGTTGCTATTCCACATTCTCAATTGTATCAGCATGATATAAATTCTCATAGGGTTACATGCCAAGGCATACCTTCTGGATTATCAAAATAATGCAACAAAATGCTCATCTTGCATTAACTTTGATGCTTATATGGTGTTCCGAGTTTATTTTCTACTTGGGTTCCAACTTCTAAGTTCCCATCCAATCTTTACTGAACTTAATACAAAATTGGTACTAGTAAGGATCCCATCACTCTCTTAAACTCATCACAAACAAACGAGATTTTGTAACTTCTTCATCGATGAAACTATATTGGTTGCACATGTTACTTATATCTGAGGAGTTGCTTCCGTTTTTCCTGTTTTTGATGTCTTAGAAAAATGAATGACAAATAAGAGTGAGCAATGATTTGTGCATGACTCGACCAAAAAAAGAAAAGAAGAGATTTCTGTTTTTTAAATCATTGTGCTAGGGTATTCTCATCGGTTGAATTGCCAAAATATTCTAAACCTCTGGCAAAGGATTAAATGAAATCTAGATAAGCCACACATGGGGAAGGTGATCTGGTATTTAGCTATCACAAAATGACAAGCACCAATGCTGTTCAGAGCATGAAGACAAACCCAAATATTGTGGGGATATTAATAAGACAGCGCTAGACACACTGCAAAAACAAGGTAACAGCACATTTTAGATCTGGTGAGGCCATTTTTAATGAAAAATGAAGAAGAAATATAATTTGGATAATCCAATAATAATAAAAGCCCAAATTGAGGATTTTTTACAGTGAACAAGGAAACAGTTGTGTTCAAAAGACCAGGAGGTCTTCCCAGTCACTGAAATTTAATGAAATTACAATTTTCAGAACCACTATATATGATAATGGGTAATAAGCACCAAACTGATCAATTACTCCTTTTGAAGCCACAACAAATGAAGCATCGATGGCTCCACAACAGCGGAGAGATTGAACTTGTGTCAAGTTGCTATTCACCTCCCATCATCTGCAAAATAAATCTCAAACATTTTAAGAAAGAGTTCTGCTAATGCTAAATATATTATTTTTCATTATTCAAAAGAATTCGCATTTTAATTGTTTAACATCATAAAGAAAGAAAGAAAGAAAGAATGAAACAAAGTATTAAAACAAGGACATCATTAACACATGGAAGAATGGGAGGATGGAGAAGGAAAACCCTGCATGGCAGTATTCAAAAATAAATTGTTTACTTTGAAGATCATTTATTTTATAAACTATCTTCATTATTTGAGATTTCAAGATGTGCTGAAGATTTGAATATAATCAGCCTCAAGTGCTCTAGTAGAGGAGAGGCAGTAAAATCACTCAATAGAAAACCCAAATCACCGTTAGGCAATGAATAATACCTTGAAGATATCCCCAAACACCCCTTGCAAGGGATTTCTACGCCGCACTCCATAGAATTTCGCCACAATTTCATCTAGCAACTAAACCATAATATTTATGTTAGAATCAACACAAAGTTTGGTGAAAAGATATAATATTAAAAGGTGGCAGAGTGTAAGAAAAACTTTTTTATATGTTGTAGGAGATGTATTCTTAAACAATGAAGAAATGAGCATACACAGCACACACAAAAAAAAAAAGCTTTTTTGGGTAAAATCAACAGCAAAAATTGCACACCTCATTAAATGCAGGTTCCCTTTCTATACTTGTCTTGTAACTATTTCGCAACATATTAAAAAGAGGCAAAGCATCTCTTTGCAATCTGCAGTGAGAGAAAATTTGGATTAATCAATGATCTTCATTTTACACACTTCCGACAATGATACAACCTACCATCAGAAAGGATAATGTCTAAACAGAAAGTATTGGCTAATGCAGAGAAACAAATGTTAACACTTAAGCATGCATGGCAACAATGTCTACAGTTCAAAGTAAATATGAAAGAGATAATATTTATTACAAAAAAAAAAAAAAAAAAAGGACTGGCTATATAGATTAATTCACAAGATAAATTGATATCATTTAATTTGGTTTCAGGTTCATAGGAGGAGAAATCGTTGGAGCAAAAGTAGGACAAAGAGTTGAAGCTTCAAATGTAGAGTCACACTATCCGAAGGATGGAGGCACTAGAAATTATGAATTTAAACTTCACATTCAGTTATAAATTTTGGACTCGTGAATTGTGATGACCTAGTAAATATTATATTAACTTTATTTTTTCTTTATTTATTTGTTATGTTATTCCACAAATTAGTAGGTCCCCACTTGAACACAAGAAAAGAAGAAAAGTTCCTGAACTTATCCCATTGTCATTATTTTATTTTTATAATTTAATAGTTGGGGGTGGGGGGATTAGAACTGGATATTTCCATTCGGAATATCAGGAGGTGCCAACCAATTAAGTTACAAGGCTCTTGGCTTTCTCCCACTATTCATATCTCAATTTTTAATTATTTACTTATTTATTCAAACACTTTCTATTTTTTGAGGAAGGGAGGACGTTAATAAAAATAATTATCACAATTGGCACAATTGAGTAAAATGCCGGCCTTTGAATAACATTGCAGTCTTATTAACATACTCCAAACTGCATAAAGACCATTGCATTGCATGCGAACTTAATCCAGCTGGCACTAAATGAATGCATCCATCCTATGCAGCTGGTACCAACACAGAAGATTATATAAAAGCAAAGCTGAAACTTACGTTTGCAAAAGATATATGATGAACTGGATTAAATCTGATTGGGGAAAGTCAAGCTGATTTGATTCCAGTTGTTTCTTTATCTCATCCATGAGATAGTTAGCATCTCTCAGATTACCCATAGCTAAATACCTATAATGGAAAAGAAAAAAACATTTAATAATTTATAAAAAATAAATATATGATAAACAGGGAAAGGGACTAGCTCAGGGAAGAAATCTATATTATTTTTTGATAAATATATGAATCTTGCTTTCCTTAGATTTCCTCCATTTTTAGTATGCATTACCATTTTATTTTTTTGTTTTCCCTTATCATTTGGAAAGTGGGTATTGCTAAGTAAGGAGTCAGCTTAATTAAAAACCATAGAATTGGCTCACATGCCCTGAAATTCTACAAAGTTTATACTGGAGTTAAAGAATTGCAAAAACCAGGGGTCCAATTGGAGCTATATGACGGATCAAGAACGGACAGTTCTATGATCCCGATTTAGTTCAAAAAGGATACTGATGATAATAGTTAATCACTATGCAAATATCTACTTCTTGAGTGTTCTTACATTAAAACTGCCCGTGCAATGGCCAAATCATCTTCACCTGGATAACACTGCAAAGTTGAGAAGTAAATTAACTGAATAAAACACTATCTGGAAAAACCCAAAAAAAAAAAAAGGAACAACTCTGGTGAAGCTGTTAAAGAAAGTAACTTGGTCGAGAAATCCAAAATATTAAGGAATTATGACTTATGAATTGTACTATTTTTTGGGTTTATTTCATATTTTGCACATTGGTTGCAGCATGCATCACTTTTTTGTGAAGAACTCAAAATTATTAGTTAAGAATGACATGACAATTCTTAAATTATAAGTAATTTCAACAGTAAAACATAATAGCTTTAGACATCAGAAATTTGTTTTCAACCAGAAATGGTAGCAAAAATACCACATTGATTGTACAATCATTGAAACATGCATAAGTTTATCCTTGTCATATAGAATCTTTAAGAAGTCAACACAATAGGCATGGATATGTAATCTTCTGTACCTCTGCAAGTTGTTAACCATATTAATAAATATGAAAAGTATAGAGTAAGAAGGCTAACCTTCCCCATAAAATTCACTAGAACAGAAGCAAACTTCTTTGGGCTATTTCCTCTAACAAAATGATTTGATACTCTAGCCATGTCCTGCAAGGAAGCAGTGTATTGATACATATTGAGCACTGAAATGAGGGCCACGTGTATTCACAGACTAAAATGTACATTTAAGTTTCATGTAACTAATTAAAGTACATTTCAAAGACCTGGCTATTATAATAGTTAGAAGGACACTTAGGACCATGAAACTATCAATTCCCAAAAGATTTAGAGGAAAAAAAAAAAAAAAGATTCCACCATGACAAGCTTAAGAAGCAATGATGCTGTCACCGAAATAATACTAGTAAGGAATCAGCAGAATGAAAAATCTGTTCCAAATGGGCAAAGCACATTGGTCCAAGACACCAATGTCTTATTTCAAACTAGAGGGAAGGCGAGTGTAATAATGGAAAACCTTAGGGGATGTTAGTGCAATTTTCCCCCATTCCAAATGGGCAAACTATTGTGTTCTGGACCTTCCGGTACTAACATAGCAACTCTCTGAAATCCAGAAAGCTGCTCCAATGTAGAATTGACGATTCTGTTTGGCACCTTCCCCTTATATGCTCCTCCTTTTTCTTTTTTTCTTTTTCAATTCTTCTCAAAAAGTTTGTTTGCATCTAGCAACTAACAACACTTGGGATGACTTATATGGGTATACGCGAAGTTGGGCATTTCCCTTCACTTAATAACTGGGAATTAAGGAAACCTCAATGAAGCTTAATCAAGAAAAAGCTAGTAATAAACTGTAGGCTCATAGTTAGATTCACAAAAAGGAAAAAATATATATATGGCCCATACATTAGAGAAAAACAGCACAACCAAATACTTCTTGAAGCCTACATTTTTGCTGTAAGACCTACCACTTCAGGAGATTCAGAATATATATATTCAGCTAGCATAACATGTAGTTCAGGAGATCCACTCCTATGTGCTCCAAACTCCACAGACCACCTGAAAAACAGAAGATCTTAATTTCCAGAGACATACACCAGCAAGAGGTACAATATTGGCAGCTTTTAACAATATTTTGAAACACATAAACAGTCACACCATCAAAGAGATTTGGAGAAAAAATAGAAATCTTAAAGTAAACCAAAAGAACAGGAACAATTGGTAGAGTAAACAGAACCATAAAATCTTTTCCAACCAAGAAAACAAGTCCATAATGTCTCACTTTAAAGCAGCTTTTAAGAATGATGAGCAGCCATCAACACGTATTTTTGCTGCCCCAAGGGCTTCAGAAATTTGTTCCATTTCATCATCATCTGGCAAGTGTTGCGGCAGAGGAATCTGAGGAAACATCTTGTAAATCTTCCTGACACGGTCTAATACAGAAATTTTGTCATAATCACGAAGAAAGGCATGCATCAAAATTATCAGAAAGCTATAGATGGCCAAGTAACTATAGAGCTAGTTAAATCACATAACAACAAAAGTTATTGCACATGTAGAAAACAACAAAGCCAATTTAGTGGAGGTGGCCCAAGAAGAGTTGATAAGCAAAAAAGATCACACGAGAAGTAAGGAATGACCAGCATCAAAAATTACATGACAAGTAAAGAATAAGTCAACTGACCAAGGACATCACTGTCGTAAGGAATTTTCCCTTTAACAAGTGTCTCCACAAACAACACAGCAAGCTCCGCCCCACAAGTAATCTGAAATTTTTTTCCAGTGTGTCAATGGAATATAGTTAAAAAGATATGGAGAACAACTACGACTTTATGAAAAATCAATAATATCAATCTTTAAAAACAAAATTATAATAAACCACATTAACAAGGATTTGGACAAATTCATAAACATTTGCCCAACGGGCCATTTATGGGCTGGCATACCTTTCTATCGGAAAAGATTGTGCTTCAGTCTTGGCCAATACAAAATTACTAAATCCCATGGTTAGGCCCAGTTATTTGCAACCCCATATCTAAATTATCTAAAGTTGACTGGGCAATAGGAAAAATGAGAAAGATTTTTATTTAGTGCCCTGTTATTATCTGTATCCAGCATTGATAGTATTATAATCAATCCATGGCCACTAGACATAAATATAACCCAGTGTCATGTTTGGGATGCAAAATCAGTATATAAGTCTCTCATCCAAAACATTCACACGCCAGTTATCAAATCCTATGTCTACTTCTAACACACATTAAGTTGAGAAAAGTCTACTCAACAACATAGGAATATAGGACTTCGAAGAAAACAACCTGCCCATGCTTCAATTGGATGCATGCACCGGACTGAAGGATGTCCAAGGCTTCAGAATACCGCTGAGCAGATACATATCTGTGAAAAAGCACGCATATTTCATCAGCACGCATGCCATAAATTGACCAACTAGAGTAGTTCACTTATATGCTATAATGCTACTGACAAGCCTTTAAAAACAAAGAAATCGAGTTCTTAATATCTATACCTTGCACTAATTGATTTGTACATTTGTTGAGCTCCATAATAATTACCCTCCTCTACAACTTTCTGCAATTTCTCAATATTCTGCATTTAACAACAACAAAAGGTAGCAGAATCAGAATCCATTATTGCTAAACCATTGAAACTGACTTTGGCAAACAAAATGAAACCAAAAAAACAAAATACTATATTAAATTGTGGAACATGATTAGCACTCCCAGAATTTTCAAATAACTCTTTTATGTGATCTAAAACATTCAAACTAGACAACGATACCCCCATTATACTTCATAATTACTCCATTTTTTCATAGACCAAGCTCAAATGATACCTCATCCCCTTGTAAGAGTAAGGTGAATCGGGTTCAAGACCCACCTGGTGGGTGTGTTTATACACAATTTTTAATCAAACAAATGAAAACATAATTTATCTATAATGCTGCTTTTGTCTAACACTAAAAACGGTTGGAATGAAAGAAAAATATATGAATTATGAACCAAAGGCTCTACAAAATCAACCAAATTGCTCATATAACTTGTGTAGCTTATTTGATAACAGAAACAATAGCAAAACATAAAGATATTCAAAAAAAATTGTGATTTTTGTTAACTTTTCCACTGTCTTTGCCATTTTCTTTTATATATATATATATATAACAGAGAATTGGGAAGAAAAAAAAAAAACTAATTGGGTACCTCTTGAGCCGGAGGTAGTGTACCTCTCTTGAGTCTCTCACGCGACATGACCTTACTGTTTGTTTCTTCTACGGTGGCAGAGAGATCTGTGTGATTCAGTGTTGATGAAGATCAGAGAGCAAGTGATTTGGTTTTGCTTTTGCTTTTGGTTTTGGCTTTGGCTTTGGGTTTCAACTTTCAATCTAGCAACATGGCTTATGTGGAAAACAAGGTTTTTTCTGAGTCTTGACCCGTAACACATGAACTGAGCTAGCTGCTCCCTGTTTCGTCCAATACCTTAATTATAATACCTTTTTATTTATTTTTTAGACGTTTTATTATTATCCTCAAAATACTTGTTTTTTCTCACTTTTAGGAATGACAAGGGCTTGGTTTGCCTTCCATGCGCTTTTTGTGCATTGGAGGAGGCATATTCACAACACATGTCTTAAAGTGGTCACGTGTTGGTTTAATGTATAAGAATGTTGAATTAAAATGTAACTCATATGATAATTGAGTATGATAGGAAGGAGTCAGCTTAGGGGTGCCCTGTCCCTTTTTTGGACGAAGAAATCCTACACAAGGCAAGTTTGAGATACGTTGCTAATTCTAGTAAGATAACTTTGACATTAATGAGCTAGATATTAAAGAGAAAGGGGATGGGTAGTTATAAGAGTGCCAAAAGGAAGTAAAACATGTCCCCGCCTCATCACCTCTTATTTAATGGTTATGAGGAACAAATTACCTAATCAATTTCTAAAAGGTTTAGGTCTAAACCAATTTTTTTGTTTTCTAAAATTATCCCACAACACATTAGTACATCGATATAGATTTGGATATCCAAAGTTCCAAACCTATGTTAGAGTACTAGGGATAAACAATAAAAGAAACAAGAAAATCTAATGAACAAACAAAAAAAATCAGTAGCTTAGAGACATGATTAACATTGCCCTTAGACAATATTCATCCTCACACAAATGTTACTAAAAGGATTATTGCAAATTTGTCTCCATTATACAATTACGACCTACAAAAAATTGTGTATTTATAAGAGAAATAAATTTTTTTTCTATATAAAGAAAGAGAATCTAAACCATATATATAGACCATAAAAAAGTCACAAATAGAATGTTATATTTATTAGAAACAATCTCCCAATGTTTGCAAAAATGTCAAGTGGTGAACTCTTGGCTGAAAATTAGGTAGAAATTAAAATTTTGCATAATTTTGCTTCAAACTTGTTTGACCCAATTTTGAGCAAAAAACTAAATTGTTACGCTGAAATGTTCATTTGAAATTCACTCAAAAGTCAATAACCTAGTTTTAGGAGAGTTTTGCTAACCTAATACTCAATTGAGCTAGAGTTTCAAGCTAATTACCCTGAAAATACATTTTTCCACTTTGTTTTTGGATTTAGATCCAGTGCACCATGCAATTGCCTATAGTTGTGAGATATAAATTTAAAAAGATAAAACAAAGTACAAAGTTGCAAGGTTACAAAATTTGTTGATCCAATTGTTAAAATTAAAAGTGAGTTTTTTAACTTTCAATTTTAGCCATTAATTTATATTTTATAATTGTATGGTGAATAGCTCTAATTGTTGCAACAGATCTCAACCCCTTATTTTATCCAATCTCTTCTACTCTATATCTTATAAGGAGAGAGAGTGAAACATTTTTTCCCCATAATTTAGTGATAATTTTTTTTTAAGTGTAAAGAGAGGATGAATTTAAAAAAAAAAAAAAATTAGGGGATGAATTTTGTTTTTCTTTGAGAGATTCGGGGGTGTTTGGTACATCATTTCAAACAACAATTTTCAATTTTTAAACAACATTACACGTATTTTCACTCACACGTATTCTCACACATGTTTTCAAACAATAAAACACATGTTTTTAAATGCATATACTAAACACCCAAACTTTTTAAAAGTTATAGACAAAAAAAAACACTTGATCTTGATTCATGAAAATAATATTTTAGTATAAGTTCTAGTTAGCTTGACTGATAAAATCTTAAATAATTAATAAGAGATTTGAAGTCTCGGATGATAGGTGTTAGTTTAGCATCTCAACAGTGGACTTGGACCCGAATTCTGATTCTGAATTGTTCGGGTCGTTGGACTTGGACCCGAACAATTCAGAATCAGAATTCGATTGGGGTAACGGTAATTTCGCACGTTCGCACCCCATAAAAGTCAAAAGACTAAAAAAGCCCACACCGTTCGCACTCAAAAACGACATCGTTTTCATTCAAACACTCACTCTCTCGTTCTTGCAGTGGTTAGCAATTCCGACCGTTTTTCATCAGATTCCAACATTACCATCCAGGTAAATTCAATTTTTTTTTTTTTTGCAATTATAGGTTTTCTATGTGTGATTATCTTTGCCCCTTTTTTTTGGGTCCTGTTTGTTAATATAGTTAATTGCAATCAATCTCTTTTACTAGGTTTTTGAATTTAGTTTCTTTTGAACTTCATTATAATTAGAAGTGGATTAAGGTCTCATTTTAGTCTCAGATATGTTACATTTTGTTTAATAATATTTTGGCTTTTTATGATTGTTTTAGTCAATTTTTAATGATGTTTCGTTTATATACGTGCTTAGCCTACCAAGTATTTGATAAAATGTCACTGTGAAATTATTGTAATACATTTTTTGTTTTTGTTTCTGTGACTGATGGGCTTATGTGATAATCAGCATAAAACATACTTAGTTTTGGGTTTATGTTTCCCACTCTATCTCTTTATTATTAAATGGGCATGTCATGCTGTGTTTTGAATCTTTTGAAAATGGCTGCTACACTGTATTCTGAAGGCAGAGTTATTGAATATTGGCTTTCTTAAGCCAGGTTTATTTGCAATCCACTTTTTGTTAGTTTTGGGGAACGGGACGTTGTGGCCTTGATTGGTGGATTTGTCAAAAGTGACTCAAGGTGATAGAGGGTTCAGATGCTCTAGTAGATTTATAATGAAGAAGTCATGAAGATTAAAAGGGTTTGACGAGGCTCTTCTGCATTTAACCATCTAATGCAGAATGGAAAACTAGCTAATTCATTATTGTTGAAAGAATGATAGACTCCATAGACAGTGGTTGGAGATTTTCTTCAACCAAAATAGTTGAAATCAATGGTTTATTTCTAGTGGGATATAAAGATGTTATAATATTAGGTTGGATGATTTAATTCAATGAATTTAGTTTTGGAACATTTGGAAAATTTTGGCATGTATACTAGCATCATGTTTAGGGGCATTTTATTACTCTATTACAATTTTGTTGGAGCTTATTTTCTTTTTGTTAGTATTGATGAGAATGAATTGTATTGTGACGCAGGAAGAAGGAGAGAAGTAAGTACTGGATTGGAGAATGAGCTGCTCTGAAGCATTGCAAACTGCCAAGGTGTATAGGGAGCTTCTCAAAGCTGTCAAGAAGCACATTCCCAAGGAAGATGGCAAGAAGCGTTTCAAAGAATATGTAACCAATGAGTTCCGAAACAACTCCACTCTTTCGGACCCTTTGTCTGTCCACCACAAAATCAAGCTTGCTCGTGACTACACCCTTCTACTTAATAGCGTCCACCATCACAAGGCACACACTTTCTCCATTTCATCACACTTTTTTTTTAATAAAACACTGTTCATTTTCAAGGGTGCTGTGCTTGTAACAATAGAAGTATTTGATACAGTTTTATGTAGCCTTTTTTTTTTTTGGTTTTGGGGGGTGGGTTGGTGTTATGTTATGTGTGTACTTATTAGGTTTTGAAACTATGACCTTACTCTTTATCCATTCTTATGGGAGGAAGAAGTGCCATTTGAGTGACAGCTCATTGGGTGAAGGGCTAATTTTGTTAATGGTGTGAACATGATGTTGTACTTTTCTTGTTATCTTCTTTTTGCTATGGAGCTATGAATTCAGTTTTGTCTAAATAATATTTCTGTTTTTCCATTTAACAACTCATCTTTTATTATAGAAGAAAATTGTAACATAACATTCTATTTTTAACTCTAATGTTGATTGTGGCAGGACCTATTGTTCTCTTACAACATTGCTGTGGATAGATCAGAAGAAATGAAAAGAGTATTGGGAAAATCTGCAGCAAGCGTCGGTCTTCAGCTTCCTGATGTCTATCAGCCTTGATGCTCTGGCTCTTATGTTATTTTTCAATTTTCATACCATTCATCTTTACTAATTTCTTTGAGAATAGTTGTTTTTGTTGTAGTATGACTACTTGGTTGTTGCATATTTCGATTTACTTTGAGGTCATCTGCTACCAACCAAGTTGATCTGAGATTTTATATGTTGTTTTCTACCCTCGAAACAGAGAAGCTCAGTTGTGTTGTTTGTGCTGGATGGTGAATAATGAACAAATTTATAACTTTGATATTAAAATTAAGGGCTGAGAGAGTTTCATGAACTCACTTTTCTTGATGTAATCATATAAATGACTTTGTGGTTCTTGAAGGGCATTTTGAGAGAAACTATCCACATTATGATGTTTAATTTTACGTGTGCTTTGGCTCTTTGTAGTTGATTATTTTCATTCAATGAAGTTTTATTAGTTTTAAAAAAAAATTATGTTTGCAATTATAAATTCTTAATAACCCATTAATAAGGTTCACTTTCAAGTGAGGGGGCAATCTCAAAGTTATAAGTGTAATTTTCCTAGCTAAATTTTGCTTGGAGCCTGCAATTAGTTTCTGTTTTATCAAGAGGCAATCGTGAAACCTTACTCCTTAGACACTATGTCTTTAGAATTTAAGAATTTGTTTGAAACTGCAACTGTCTCATTTCAATCTACTTGTTTTCATTTCCCTTTAATTTGTGAATTGGTGAAAATTAGAGAAAAAAAGTTTTTCAACTATATAATACTTAGCCACAGTAAGCAAAATAAAGGAACTTATCTTTTGTAAAAATGATGCTATTTGGTGGAAATAAATCAGCAGAGTAAGTTTATTCATTATCTGAATGAATGTGAGACCTTAGTTTTAGGGGTTCTTGGGATTGGCTTGGCTAATATACTACCTCTTTGTACCATCAATGTCAGGTGCCTCAGAGACACAGATGCATCATTATCTTTGACATTACAATGGTATAAATAATTTCAATGTACACAGGTTTATTTTTAAATTTGTCGGCCTGATATTTTTACAATATAAGCTCCTGTCTTGTGGTAGCTTTCTAGCCTGTCTCATGCCCAAATATGTGTTTGTCGATATTCAGTCCAGTCTAAAAATTCTGGTGATTGTTTTTGAATATTCTATACAACCTCAACTTGAATTTTCATTTAATAGCCTCATATTCCCAACACCAAATTTGAAAACGATTTTATAATTAATCATATAGAATATGGCTTTTGATGTTTACTAGTTTGGCAAAGGCTATAAACTTCTATGTTTTCATGTTATTTAAAACATGTACAATGCTAATGTAATTTATTGAAGAATGTTAGAATGGTACTGGTTTATCTTGGGGAGCCGTAGACTAGATTTAGAATTGGCTTGGGTTGGAGTAAGATTGGTAAGAATTGCTAGATAACCACAGTGGCTATTGGCTTGGTTTTCTTACTGACCCAGGCTTTTGTATAATGCTGCTGTGGTTGATGTGGGTTAAACCTGCCTGTGCTGGGATGAATCAAGCATAGCATGCTGAATTATTATGCATATCACTTGGTGACTAGCACTAGTTGTTTTGCTATCGCATACTATACTAACTATAGCCGTTTCGACTGGCTTTTGCTTTGATTCACAGGTTGCACAAGATCATGTTGATCAATGATGCAGAGTCCTTTGTTCCACCAAAAATGAAAATTGCCAAAAACAAATAAATTTATTATTGATAAAAAATAGAGCTCCATGCAAGATTATTAAGCACTAGTTAGCATCCACATCGGTGGAGATAAAAATTTTATTATTTAACATCTCAAAAAGATACTTTATTTATTTTCACACATAATTTCACAACACATCCTACATTAATGGTCTTATTTCATCAGCCAAACACTATTCATTTTTTTATTAATTTCTTTCTCACTTTTTCTATTTTCCTCTCTGCCACAAAACCCAATAAGTGATAAATAATATATTTTTTTAATGCTTCTTGCTACAGTAAACTGCCAATCTTGGCAGTTCACTGTAGCAAGAGGGCAAAAAAATTGCCTTTGGCTCTACCAATGTTGGGCACAAATTGGAATTTGAGGTGGTAAAATAGCCTTTTACCACCACCAACACCACCAATGGTGATGCACAATGCAAGCAAAGATTTTTAACTGCTATACTGGGTGAGTAAACAAAGCATGGAAAAATAGTCTCCTAAATTTTCCACTTCCTCGAACATGAAAGAGGGAAAATGATATATATTATCCCTGAATATTAGGAGATAATCTAACACCATAGTTCTCATGATTATTTGAGAGTTCTAGAGCGCAAAATTTCGTTTTCATGAAAAATAAGAATGACTATAAATTTAGAGATTTAAAATTCATGCAAAGTCAGATTTGGGACAAACATGTATTTCTAAACTCAACCCCTCAAAAATATTTTATATCTAAACCATATTAAATTTAGGAATTTCATTTATGTTTATAAAGCCTAGAACATCCCAAACCAGTTCGTTTATCAATCCACCAGTCAAGTCGAACAAGTTAGATTAGATAAGACTACTCTAAAACTAAACATCTAAAATATTATTTATCTAAATTAAGAATTTGTAAGTACTTTTATTTGAAATTAAACAACATTTAATGGGAAAAAAGAGAGGCAAGAAACACTGTTTACGCTTAAAATCACTATTCATTGGCGTAAAATTACTGTTCATGGCCAATGAACAGTGAGGGAAAAAAAAAGGCTGAAACGCAGACATAGAAAACTAAACGTGAATCCAAACGCCACCTTAATAGGGGAAAAAAAGAGGCAAACTTATTTTTGTAGTAGATATCCTAATTTTGTGTAAATGAAATTAAGAATGAGGTATTTTAGAGTCAGATGCAAGTTCCCCCAATAATTTTCAGAGCTTAACAAATTAAGATTCTAAACTAGAACACATAAAAATTTCAATCTTTTATTATTAGGATAAGATAAATCGAAATAATCATTAAACTTAACCTAGATCGATTGCCACACTAATGAGATGATAATTATTATCTCGTACATACAATATATGTATTATTTCTTTCATAATATGTGGACTTTATACACACATGGATCTCATATATTATGAGAAAGGTGTTGCATATATTAGATGTATAAGATACTTTATTGGTAAAGAAGATTAAGTGAACATGCAGTTACTTATGATAATAACTGCTTAGATAATTAGTGTAGTAATTACATAGTATTCTTGTAATATAGCAATATGATATTTTCTCTTCTTATATGAATAATGAGTTGCGCTAAAACTCATCATAACTCACATGTGAAAGGAGTATGTATTATATCGCTATTCTCCGAGAAAGTACGAATACTTTTCCTGTGGTGCAGCACAAGGTTGTGTGGATTAGATCTCATGGATCAGATTCAACAATTTTTAATACATGTCAGAAGGAAAACACGATAATATTGGTAGAAAAGTTACACGTCGCAAAGTATCCTCACTAAAGTGGCACTCTCGACCCCTTAACTGTGACACCTATCCTAGCTGATTTTGTATTTTTTTGAACACGATCTAAGTCTTATATCTCCCATTGCTTCAGCATAATTATTACTGTTAAATATATTCATTCAGGTCCATCTTCCTCCTTCAAATTCAACCAAAAAAATTCATGGGTTCAGAATCTTTCATAGAAGTTATTCTAGCAATACTCCTACCACCTGTTGGGGTCTTCATTCATTATGGCTGTGGGGTAACTAACTTTAACTCTTCTAATAAACAACAAATTTTCTTTTATCATTTATATAGATGTGTGAGTGTGTGTTTCCCTTTGATTAATTTCATTAACTTGTTTTTTCTGGATTGCTGAAATTGCAGGTGGAGTTTTGGATAGACTTGTTGCTGACAATATTGGGGTACATACCAGGAATCATATATGCTCTTTATGTGTTAGTAGGATAATGTGAAAGAGGTTGATGATGTACTGGGAATCATATGTGACATGAATCATGTATGTGTTAGTAGCTAGGATGGTTGATGTTTGAAAAAGAGATAGCAACTTATGGGGTTTTCATATCATTGTTGTCTGTTTAATTTAATTCGGGATAAGAGACTACTTGTTTGTCTATAGTTTACAATAATTCGACCCGTTTGTGTTTTTTTTTTTTTTTTTTGAAGCCGACCCATTTGTGTTTGTGTAGTAGTGTCATCTTTCAGTTTTTGCTAAGCATATAGTAGTTTCTACATGTATTTATTGATTGCCAATGGTAGCAGCAATATTTTTGGGTATAATTCAAGCCAAGGGGTGGATTTGTTGGACCTTGGGAGTATTTTTCTTGATCTGTGAGCTGAAATGATACAATTTTTTTCCCGAGAGCATAATACCTAAAATTTTTAACATTAGTAATATAATTTTGATCCCTATATTACTTATAATATTGTAATCATATAATTATAAAAATACATAAACCTTATAATTACAAGACATTCACAACACGTAACGTGAGATACAACAAATGCCTGAGATATTTTTTAACGTGAACAAGCACGTGAGTATGAACTTGATTTAAGTACATATAGTATATACATGATATACAACGAATGCTTACGATATCTTTTTTTTTTTTTTCTCAGCAAAAAAAAAAATGAAGACTGAGAAAAAAAAAAAGACTAGATATTGGATTGTTTAAGACTATAAATAAGTTCATAGGATATCAAAATATAATTTAAAATTTATTGATAATATAAATGGTTCATTTTGTAGTAAAATCATAATACAAGATTGGTAAACTCATTTTCAATAAGTTCATAAACAAAAATTCTTCTATTTGATTAACTCAATTAACTTGTGACACAAGTTCAAATTTCTTTAATAAGAAAATGAACAAAATTTAGATATATAATCTAATTTGGTAATGAGCTTGTGATCAAAATCATAAGCTTGTACTATGCTCCACTTAATTTGTATATAAACTGCATATATTATGCAATGATATTAGTACTCCTCTAGTCCTCTCATAGTGTGGGTCCTAAATAGGTATGAGACCCACATAGGGGGGGAATTACCATAGTTATCAAAGTCGATAACCTGACACCAAGATAGATTCAGGTGACATCAAGATTGATTTAGGTTTTTAATGGATTGTACTAGTACAAGGCTCAATCAAATTTAGCGGGTTATGTGATGCGTAAATTGAATGGATTTTTATCACCTGGCTAAGCTTGTAAAATTACATAAACTACATCTATAAAATCATCATATTGATTTCTTTATCGTTTAATGTGTTATAATATGGTAACTTAAATAGATAAAAGCCTAAAGAATTAAAAAATAAAGAAGAAGAAGCACTTGTCTATATACCTATCTATCAAAAGACTATTTTGTTATTGTGAAACCTTAATTTTGAATTATAAATTTAAGCATATAACTTTTTTAAAAAATTTATGTTAAGATTTCTGAAGATTATATATATTTTACAAATTTTTATTTGACCTGTAGTTCAATTGGTGGCCCAACAGTGACCCGATTTATGACGGGTCAATGTCCGAGTTTAATAACTATGAAAAATACATATAATTATTGTATGAATGAATAATTATTGCTCAAAAAAAAGAAAAAAATAGTCTTGCTCAAAGACACGGGTTCCTACATCTATCATCCAAAGGCCATAATTTTCCCAATATTTTAAAAACGCCAAATTCCCAGCCGTTGGATACACCAGAGACATAGATACACATTTACTTGATCCCTCTGGGGACAAATCCGTAATATTCCGCATAACACAACACCATTTCCGTCAACGAAAAATAATTTTAAGCAACGAAGTCCAAACAGTCCTATATATAAATAGACACGCATATACGATTTCTAGGGTTTTAGGTTTCACAAGGCCGCACTTCCTCTCTATTTGAACTCTCAATCTTCATTCAAACGAAACTCTCACACCGCAATCATGGGGTAATCTTTTTTTTCTCTTCGCCGATTCTCGCAATGCTATTTTTGCCTGTTTTTGAATAATTTGTTACAATGTTAATTTTAGGTGTTAATATATTCATTTGTATGAGATCTGGTTTTTTGCTTTGAAGTATTTAATTTCTTGTTTCCTGATTTATTTTATATTCATAGCTTTGGAAAAACTAGCTAGCAATATCTTTAGCTTGATTTTACAGTACCCATATTCCATATATTGCTTTTGATGTGCTATGAATCAATAAATCCTAAAAAATTTAAAAAGCAATGTTGAATATTAGTTATGTGGGTTTTAGTGCTCCAAGGGGTATTCAATATTATTTTGTGTGCATAGGAGAGTGAGGATGTGAATAGGGTTGAGGTTGAAATTTGAAGCCAATGTGGGTATTTTGGTATATGGTGTTTTGATGATGATGGGTGGGTTTAATTGATTGAAATTACATGGGAATGCTGTGCAGGAAGACTCGCGGAATGGGAGCCGGGCGTAAGCTCAAGTCCCACCGTAGAAGGCAGAGGTGGGCTGACAAGTCATATAAGAAGTCTCATTTGGGAAATGAGTGGAAAAAACCATTTGCTGGTTCATCCCACGCAAAGGGAATTGTTCTAGAAAAGATGTAAGATTGAATCTTCTTTCTTTATCTTGGTCCATGAAATGTTTCCGTGGATGACACCAGTGTACAATTGGGACTAATGTTTTAATGATATGATGCAGTGGTATTGAGGCTAAACAGCCTAACTCTGCTATTAGGAAATGTGCTCGTGTTCAGCTGATCAAAAATGGGAAGAAGATTGCTGCTTTCGTGCCTAATGATGGTTGCTTGAATTACATCGAGGAGAATGTAAGTTTGAATATTTGTAGAAGTGGAAAGTTCTTCAAATTAAATAAATAAATATCAGGCTGAACATGTGAAAGTTTTTTGAGTGCTGGTACCCCTAAATTATTGAAAGTTATTTTGTATCCTATAATTTATTTCTTCATGTATGTATGAGTGAACATATTTTGACAATTTAATCTTAAATATCATTTTAAACTTTGACAACAAGCACCTACCTAAGCATTAACCAAATCCTTTCAAATTGAACTTGTGTGTGTACTTGGGGCATTCGGTTAGGCTCTGTGAAAGTTAATTTCAATATGAAATTAATGTTCCGTGGTGGAAACTACTTGTGAGCCTTAAAAATAATAGGTGAAAGGACAAGGTCACCCACGTGATAAGTTTGTGAGGCCATTTTTCTTTTCAATACATAGGATCTTGCAGAACATACGGCCCAAGGGCATATGAAAGAGGATTTTGTGTGAAATATAATAAAGTGCAGTGACTATCTCTTTCTCTTCTCTGTATGCTCAGGCTTAATAATGACTGGTTTGTTTGGTGCAGGATGAGGTGTTGATTGCAGGATTTGGACGGAAGGGGCATGCCGTGGGAGATATTCCTGGAGTCAGGTTTAAGGTTGTGAAGGTATCCGGTGTGTCTCTGCTTGCTCTCTTTAAGGAGAAAAAGGAAAAGCCAAGGTCTTAGGCTTATTGGGTTGAGGCAGGCTCGTCTTTGTCTGCTCTCTCTCCTCACCCCAGCTTGTTCTTTATTTAAATGATACTTGTAGCAACTATTCAGTAAGATTGATTTTTGTGAGCAAGTCTTTATTAGCTACTGTAGAACCTGGTCCTGTTTGTCCTAAAGAAATGAAATTTTGGAAAGTTAGGGTGGTTATATTTTTAACAGGCATTCTCTATGGTTCTCATGTTGCTCAACTTGGGATACTTTGTTATTTAGTGTTTTTAATATGGCATGATAATGACATGTTCTTATTGCAAATGGGTTGCCAGCCTATCATCCTTAGGGGATTCTCCTACAATAAGAATGGAACTAGATTTTTATCTTTTCTAAAACTTCCATTTTGGATCTAAAATTATTTTTGGTTATATGATGCTGCCCAAAGTTGTGGTCATGGATGCATATACTAAGTTGCAGATGACATTGTTTTAGAGCTGTAGATGCCTATATTAGTGGGCTTTCTTGGCGCAACTAAGTTCGGGATTTGCAATATACTAGCATGACAATCTGTTTAATGTATCTCTTTAGAAAAGAAAGACTAAAATGTAAGTGCCTATTATTCTCCAAAATGTAATTACAGCTCATTATGTTTGGGTCATTTCGATTCTGATATCTGTTCTTTAATATCGGCCTATCATCCATTTACGTTTATAATGAGATAACTCCTCAGAATTTTGAAGTCTTCTTGGTAGCAGCGGGTGCCATTGCAAGTACCTGAGGTTGTTACAATTCTCCTGTTTCCAGTGTCCGTTGACACCCGCTGCTCAAATTTAAGCCCTGAACACCATTTTCGTCCCCTAAAATTGAGACCCCAAACAAGATGTCGATTGACAAAATTGTCTTCGAAAACTCAAGTCACAATACAGCTCATCAACTCCCCAAAGACACCATCAGCAACAGGTATTATCATTACAAAACCCCAAATCTTCAAGCTCAAGACGTTGTAAATGGCGGAGACCTTTGAGACAAAATCCTGAACAAACCCCAAAATTTTCCTTTTCTTTGACTGCAAATGACTCCAGCTCTCACAAACGACATCATCTTCTATAGTAGAACATGGTGGATGGATAGAAGGGTTCGCCCCCATCTCTTCCCAAATTTTTTATATTTGTTGAGTTTTACTTTTCAAACGATGTGTGTTGACATTTACGGCTTGATTGGAAGAGAGAAATAAGAGAGAATGGAATGCAAATGAAAGAATTTATAAACCCATTTTTAATCTTTTTAAATTAAGTGGAATTAGAGAAAATGGAACTCATATGTATGTTTATGAATTTTTACTGAAGTTGCTGTAGTATCTTTTCTTCATTTTTTTTTAAGTAGATGCTTAAAATCATAATTTTATTAAAGAGATGACATAATGATAATAATGATAATGTAATTATAAAAAGATGGTCCTAAACATCATTGGTCTCTAAAGCTTACATATTGAGTGTTTTTAGTCAATAATGCATTGTTCATCTCTATAATTTTTTATAAGATGAGTGTTGTTGATTGTCTATCTATTTCATCAGCTTTCTTGTTTATGTATCTAACAGAACAATGATGTGACTTTTTTAATGATGTGAAAACTTAGATTTTAAAAAAATCTTATACAGTATCCTTCTCAAAGGTATAGAAAAGAGTAAATGTCTATTACTTACAAATTGATGTGTTATTGATGTAAAAATTATTTTAAAAAAATTATTATTTATTATGTGATGAAGTGACACCGATTACAATTTCCCTTTGTCCTAAATTGTTGGCCTTGTATTCCATTTTGGGATATCCCCAATTTTTGTCATGTTTCTAAAATTAAAATCCATTAATTTACCGAGTTTCTTATTATGTCCTTACCAAATACAAGCATTTTAAACTTTTTTTTTTTTGTTTGAATTTTGTTTAAGGGTAATTTTAAAAATTTCTATATTTTAATTTTTAATAAGATAAATGATAATTCCTTTAAAAAGTTAGATTTTATAAACAGAACCAACAATTTGGGATGGATTTTAAATCATATCATATTATATAATAAAAGTAACTTCACCAAATTGCAAATTGTTTTTTAGATTTTAAAAAAATAGATATATATTTTTTTTGTTCTTATCTTCTTCTCCTATAATTTCTAAGTTGATAAAAATTTTAATTTGATTACAATTCAAATTCTTCATATAATCATTTTCTTATTATAATCTATAAGTTGATTGAGTTGTTGGGGTTTCTATTTGTAGTATAGGCTAAAAAAAAAATAGCAACTACTTTTAATATTTAAATGAAACACGAAATTCTTTGAATTTCCTTTTCACATGCCGTGACTTTTTTTTTCTTTGAATTTCCTTTTCACTTGCCACTTTTTTTTAAAGATTTATAAGTTGATTGAGCTGTTGGGGTTTTTGTTTGTAGTATATGTAAATGGGACCTCATATTCAATATTTTCTGTGGAAATGTGCCCATAATAGTATTGGTGTGAAGGATTGCCTAATAGGACCAGGGGTGGGAAGGGATAATCAGTGTGCCATATGCCAAAGGGGTGCTGAAACCATACTCCATGCCTTAAGGGACTACCCTCGAGTTCAGCTCACTTGGAGGTAGCTAGGAGTGCAGGACAGCAATCATGGATTTTGGCCGCTAGAGTTAAAGGATTGGTTGAGTTTAAATGGGAAGTTGAGTATGAGTATCATTGATGGGCACCCTCCATGGAAGTTGCTATATTCTTTTGCTATCTGGCTTATTTGGAAGAGCAGGAATGACTTTGTGTTCAAAGGGAAGTTAGAAAATCCAAGGCTGGTTACTGAGATAATCAACCAAGCAATGGAATTCATGTATTGTTATTCGTCTTCTAAAGTTTCAAATGGCAGAACAAGCAAGCTGGTTCGATGGGAGAAGCCACCTACCGGCTGGACTAAATTGAACACGGATGGGGCTTCCTTAGGCAATTCGGGTGTAGCTGGCTGTGGTGATATTGTGCGAGATGAAAAAGGGAATTGGGTGTTTGGGTTTGCGAGGAGGATCGGGATTACTAATAGCTTTGAGGTAGAGTTATGGGGGCTGCGGGATGGGCTTAATCTGTGCAGCAATTTAAATATCTCTTCTCTAATAGTTAAGTTAGATGCGAAAGTGGTAGTTCATATGTTTCACAATGCTAATTATGAGAATAATGTTCTTTCTCCCGTATTGGATGACTGCAAGCAACTCATGTTCAGGTTTGATAGGTCCAAGTAAAGCACATCTATCGCCAAGCTAACTGCTGTGCAGATGCTCTTGCTAGGATGGGTGCTGAGCAGGATAGAAGTTTTGTATTTTCTCCTTGTCCGCCTGAGGACATTAGAAGTAGATTGGATTTTGATGGTTCTAGGTTGTACTCGGTCAGACTTGGCTCTGATCTGAATTCTGTTTCTTAGTGTTTTTTTTTTTTAATGAATTCGTCTTTTAACCCAAAAAAAAAAAAAAAAACATGTATATGGGGTTCTGTTTGTAGTACACATAAAAAAAAAAGCAACTACTTTTTGTGTTTAAATAAAACACTAATTATTTGGATATACTCTTCACACGCCGTGACTTTTTTTTTTTTTTCCTTTGGATTTTCTGTTCAGACACCACTTTTTCTAAGATTTAGATTTCGGCGACACACTTTCACAAATTAGATTAACATTATACTTTTTATTTATATTAACTTATTCAATGTGGAGTGTATATATATCAAATAATTTATAATGAATAACTACCGTATGGTTTTTTTTTTTTTTCTCTATTCTTCTCTTCAATTACCTACAACCTTGCATGTATTTATTTACTATAATTTTTTTTTCCATTTAATTGAATAGGTTTTGTGTATTTCTTGTTTTTTGTTTAACTTAATTTCCTTAGGTTTTACCCAATTTATATGGTTATGGTTTGAGAATCAATCAGTAAATATGCTTAGACATAAATTTTTTTTTTGGGTGTGTTTTATGACATGGGTTCCAATGATCATATGTTGCTTTCATCCTCTCAATTTTGTTTTAGAGAACAATCTTCTTTTTAGCTTATTATTTAGCATTTCTTGACATAAATTTGATGATAAATTGTTTATAGCATTTTAAAAAAAAATTTGAAATAGCTTTGGCTAATTGACTTTTAATTAGAGTTGTACACTTTGACCTATAAAAAAAGCCAGTCTATCCATTGAGTCTTTTTATTAAAAAAAAAAAATCAATCATTAAATATGGTTTAACATGATTTTATCAATAATTAATTTTCTATTATTTTGTATATCATTAAATTGAATAGTAGTACATTTTTTTTGGAAAAATGTTATGTTCACAATATTTTCACAATACTTTTATAGGGTGTTCGAGGACCGAGAAGAATAAGGAGCGGGATGTCCTACATCAACTCATTGGTAAAGCGCATCCAACCCGAGAAGTTGGTCTACCTAAGAAGAGGATGGGGAAGCTGCATAGTATCTTATAAGCACTCGAATGGGAGGGATAGTATTCTAGGAGAGGACCAGTATGGTGGGAGGAAGCTTCCTGAAAGGGTATACCTACCACCCACGCATTGAATCCTCTGTAACAACCTTATCAACTGCATTAATGAAGAAGTGACCCCTGAACAGTGTCTTCACAACTAACAACCCCTTCTATCTCCTTCAACAGAACTTTGATGGGACAAGTATCTAGGGAATAGCTTTGGGGTGTACAAGTGTAGGGTTAGGATGCCAAGAAGGATATATAAGAAGAAAGAAGCTCTACAATGGAGGGACTTTTGGAGAAATAGAAAAGAAAGGAACAGAAAAGAGAACAATGTGTTGCCTAATATAAACTTGAGAAAAACTTATATAAGAATTCTTCCTTGGAAGTGACCGAGGAGAGCTTTTTTCCCAACGGTTTCTTGACTCATTCTTCCTTATTTGTGAACCACTTCACTAGCCTAAAGCTTAACTAGCAACTATATTATAATTGCTTTCCCATCTTTACAGATAAACAATTCTATTGTCTGGGCTTGGGTTGAAGTGCAAGGCACAACTATTCTAAGTGGGCTTAGGCTTCTAAATCCAATTCTTACAACCTTCATAACAAGTCTTATGTGCCAAGTTGTTATTGGTAGGGCAAAAAAGTAATTTCAATAGTAAGTTTGAATTAGAACCAATAACAACTAACCACTTATAATTTGTTATGAAAATATTATAAATGTAGCACTTTTTATTATTATTTAGCATTGAGAATTGTTTCGGATTGCATACTTATTTAGTTATTTATAGGGACCTAGTGTTTTATGATTAAAGTTCCACTGGGTGCACTCTACCCTAAAGAAATGTGCTACCCCTTTCCCCAAATCTCGAGAAGCAACTATATATAATTAGGATCCAAACACCCCCCCCCCCCCCAAAAAAAAAAAACTATTTTTAGGATAATCTGATGGTGAAGGTTGCTTTCTCTCCTTCTCGGTGTTTCATAGTTATGGGTTCACTTTGTTTTTTATTTTATTTTAATAGAATGTGGTTGGGAGTTTTTCGTGTTAATTATAGTTAAAACTTAAAATGTGTTTTGAAATGAAATTGAACTAAACAGTAAGTTAAGATTCTAAAAAGACAAGATTAAAATACAAAGTTGAAGGTAAAATTTAGCTAAGAAATATAAATCAATACTAATAACAAAATAAATAAACAACTATCTTGTAAAGTAATTGTCATACACAATCTAATATAAAATGCAACTTTAATTCATTTTTTTCATTCCTAATTTACTTTACTCAATTGCAAAATCTACTTCAATATGAGCTCGTTTAGAAAATGATACGGACTTATTATATGATTAGGTTTTCCCATAATCTCAGTTAACTATAAATATATATTTCATAGCATTAAAGAAAAAATATTACCAATTCATAGCTAATAACAATTAAATCAAGGGATTAATCTAAAGACATGATTTAAACATGTAATTTGAATCTTTAAAATAAATTAGAAAAATAAAATAATGTAAAAATATTAAGATTATAACAATATACATGTGAAGTTGTATACGACTATTTGCAACTCAATGCCATGAATGCTTAGGGGCTGTTTGTTTGTTTTTTTTTTCATCACTCATCACTTCTCACTCAATTTTCGTCACTCATCACTCATTGTTCATCACCTAAAATACCCCAATTTCACAATAACACCCATTTGGTTTTTTGTTTTCACTTTACATCACTTAAAAATTTCTACCTTTTTTAGGTCCCACACTTGAGTTGAGTGTCAGAGCCTTCAGTTTGGTTTCCCACGGAACCCATTCCTCCACATCATTTCCTTCACTTCTCTGGAACCCTTTCAACACACTGCCTCTCCCAAAACACAAACCAAGCGCATAAAACTACAAAAAGCAAGGACGCCAGTCTCCACCATTCCCAAGGCCGCTTCACCCATCTCTCCGACATGGGTCTGGCAACGCGATCTCCTCCATCAAAGCCCGACGGCACAATCTCCTCTGTCGAAGCCCAATGGCGCGATCTCCTCCGTTGAAGCTCACAAACTCATAAGCAAATCGCGCCTTCCATGGTCCTTTTCTTATACCTTCATCTATTTTCACTTCCATTTTTTGTTTTCTCACTCTCAAATTCCAAACATTTCTCACGATGGGTTTTTTTTTTTTTTTTCTTTGGCGTAAGCGTGGGCTGGACTGGGTCGAGTAACGGCGTGGGTCGGGTGGAGGCATGGGCGTGGGTTTGGCTGCGTAATCGGTGGCTTGGGTTTGCTAATCGGTGGCTTGGGTTTTCCGTTGGGTGTGGTGGCGTGGTTGTCGGTGAGTCGGCGTGGTGGGTTTCTTTGTTTTGTTTTTGTTTTTCTCTTGGTGGTTCTTGTGGTGGCTGTTTCTATGATTGTGGTTGTTGGTGGTGATTTTTGGTGGTTTTTTTTTCTTGGTGGTTGTTGGTGGTGATTGCTGGCAGGTGGCGTGGTGGTGGCTATTGTGGTTGTAGTGGTGGTTGCTAGCCAGTAGTGAGATGGGTATGCTGGATGGCAGTGGTGGAGAAGAGTTTTCGTGGGGGTGGGTTCTTGGTGGGAAGGAAAAGTTGTTGGTGGAAATAGTGAAAAAGAGAGTTGGATTTGACCAGTCACTGATAGTGGGTTCCATATATGTGTGTTTAATTACAAAAATATCATTGAAAACAGAGTTTTGGAAACTGAAAACACCTAAAATGTGTTTTCAGTTTCCTTAACTCATAACTCAAAAATCAGAAAATTGAGTGATGAAAACAAAAATTGGAAACAGAGTTATGCAAATCCAAACAAGCTTTTAAGTCATGGGTCCCACCATTTTTGAGTTATGAGTTATGGAAACTAGAAATCCAAACACTCCCTTAGTCATTTTTACTTTTTGAAGTTGTTAAGATTCAAAAACCAACTCATGAGGCGCATGAACATTAGTTTTTTAAAGTTTGTTTGTTTTTTTTGTTTTTTTTTTTTTTCAAAGTCCTATTTAGTATCATTTTTTTCCCAGTCCTAGTTGGCAAAGTAGTGCAAAAAAAGAAAAAAGAAAAAAAGAGTACTTTTAAGTTGGACCCATTATGAATTGATCGAAAGTGTTGCCGTGAAAATGTAAACTCGTCTTCTTGTTGACAAGCTAATATATATAAAAATCAAAAAAGTAGATTGTCTTTTTTGTCGAGTGGGGCAAATAAACTTTACTGCGGCTTGAAAATTTTTAAGAAATTGTTCGCGATTAAAAGAAATATTGTCCCTTGACGATGAAAATAGGCCTACTACAATATATATTGATTTTGACGTGAGTTCAATTTGTTTGAATTTGTTTTGAAAACCATAACAATGTAAAGCATGAGATTTTTACACTTTCACCATCTTTCCCCATTTCCTACACACTTTCTCAGGGTTCAAACATGGGTGTCACTAAGAAGCATAATTTAAAAAAAAAAAAAAATGCACCATTGATAGAACAAAGAGGGGTGAAACTTTCTGACTTTGGAGTATACCTAGCTCCCAGTTGCTTTATCACCGAAAAGGTAAAACCGCACCCGACCATGCCATTAATAATCATGCTGCAATTTTCTTGATAATCATACCATCAAGATAATCACAAGAATTACATAACAGGTCCTTACTCAATTCCCGGTTGCTTTGTCACCAAAAAAAAAAAAAAAAAAAAATAGAAACACACCCAACCGTGCCATTAATAATCATGTTGCAATTTTCTTAATAATCATATCACTAAGATAATCGCAAGCATTACATAACAGGTCCTTTTACTAGGGGATACAATCTTTTGACGAAGCTAAACAACACACCGTGTGAGAGTTTTTTATTCATATAGCCTACACATAGGTAGAAGAGAAAACCAAACCATAAAACAACCAAAAAAGGCAGTAGTACTATAGTAGACAGATCCCATAGTAATCATTGCCAATATCTATTCCCCAGGAGCAGGCTGATTCAAATCAATCAGCAAAGGAGCAGTAGTGTTTCCATTCCTTGCAGCAGCAGGTTCACCAGTTGGGGGAAGCAGGCCTCGCCATGAACGCTCGGGATGCTGCTTCATGTGACCACCCAGAGCTTTTTTGGAGACGAAACGTTTTCCACAAACCACACAGGCCTCTGGAGCATGATGACCTGGAGAAAACACATTACCATATATCAGTCTGTTTTTTTCATATCAATTTTCTATAACCAACATTCTTCTTCTTTTTTAAAATATCAGTGTACACTAAATGTTATTAGGGTGCGTGTTAACTGAAGACAAAACGAACTGGGTTAAGAATGACAATGATTCCTTAGATATCTGACAGGATGCGGATGGGGCATGACAAATGAGACATTGCCGGGTATTGGAAAGTGGAAACACAAAATTTTCTACCTTTGTTGAGGTAGTATAGATGATGTACTAATAAAAATGGTGTCAGACTCACAAGAAAATAATGATCTTATCTTATTAAACAACTTAGTTGTGGAAAAACTTGAAATTTTTTATGTTGCTAACGTTAATTGATGCTGTTCTTAAAAATATGCTGGTACGGAACACCCATACTAATTAGTGTTAAATTAATTGGCGAAGAAGGAAAAACCAGTGTCTCATGCACAAGACTCACCGGTTGGAGGAGGATATAGGCCCCGCCATGGACGCTCAGGGTGCCTGTTCATGTGGCCTCCTAGTGATTTTTTCTTGCAGAAATGCTTTCCACAAACAATACAGTCCCAGGTCTCTGGAAGAGAGAGAGAGAGAGTAAAGTCCCATTATTGTCCATAGAGTTTATAAAACTGCTATACAACTGAAAAGAAAGAGTGTTAAAACAATATAAGCCTCTGAGAGAGAGAGAGAGAGAGAGGAGAGAGAGAGAGAGAGAGAGATTAGTCGTTGCTGCTTTTATTTTTAAAAAATGATTGCTGATCTACGACTGCCAAAAAGACAAGAGTTGTGGGGCCTTTTGGCACAATTGCTGGTAATATTGAAGATTACACCTTCACCACCAATTGAATTGGCCTAGGGGTTATAAAACCTATGTTTTGTGTCTGCTTTCCATACGTGGTTTTGCGTTTTTTATTTTTAACATTTTTTTTTTGATATGTTAATTGATATTATTAGAGTAATAGTTAAAATTTTTTAGAATTTAGAAATGGTAACCCTCCTTTTCTATTTATGGTGAGATTCATCGTGAATATAAGAATATGATAAATTATTCATTATGTTTTAGAAGTACTTAATAATTTTCTTGTTAATAAACTACTTTTAAAAAGTTTTGACATTATTTTTACGTAAAAATATAAAAATTTGTCAAAATAATTAATTATTTTATCGTAAAATATTTTTAAAAATAACTCATAAACCGTTGTCTTTGAGGCATCTTTTGACTTTTTTTATTATTTTAATTTATTATCAATTTTGTAAAACAGGGTTTAATTAGTTCAGGTCATTCCACTTTCATTCTACTGAACGTATCTAACAACGTTTTTATATTTTCTATATTTGATTGGTTAATATCATTATCATTGTCATGGTTTGATGATAAAGAGCTATTGTCATGGTTTGATGATAAAGAGCTATTGTCATGGTTTGTTAAAATTTTTTAGAATTTAGAAATGGTAACCCTCCTTTTTTATTTATGGTGAGATTCATCTTGAATAAAAGAATATGACAAATTATTCATTATGTTTTAGAAGTACCTAATAATTATTCTTGTTAATAAACTACTTTTAAAAAGTTTTAACATTATTTTTACGTAAAAATATAAAAATTTGTCAAAATAATTAATTATTTTATCGTAAAATATTTTTAAAAATAGCTCATAAACCGTTGTCTTTGAGGCATCTTTTGACTTTTTTATTATTTTAATTTACTATCAATTTTGTAAAACAGGGTTTAATTAGTTCAGGTCATTCCACTTTCATTCTACTGAACGTATCTAACAACGTTTTTATATTTTCTATATTTGATTAGTTAATATCATTATCATTGTCATGGTTTGATGATAAAAAGCTATTGTCAAGAACTGACGCCATAAGTTTAAAACCCTCTAAAAAAATAAAATATCATTATCATTATTTGTTACTGTATATAAACTATGCGTTTGGTGTTTTTATATTTAACAACGTTTTTATATCTTCAAGGCCAAGACTCACCGATTAATCTTTCAACTGCACCCATCAAAAATAATAATAATAATAATAATAAAATCATTCTAGAGAAACCGCCGGCGAACTCTACGAGATCAGCAATCATTTTTTAAAAATAAAAGCAGCAACGACTAATCTCTCTCTCTCTCAGAGGCTTCTATTGTTTTAACACTCTTTCTTTTCAGTTGTATAGCAGTTTTATAAACTCTATGGACAATAATGGGACTTTACTCTCTCTCTCTCTTCCAGAGACATGGGACTGTATTGTTTGTGGAAAGCATTTCTGCAAGAAAAAATCACTAGGAGGCCACATGAACAGGCACCCTGAGCGTCCATGGCGGGGCCTATATCCTCCTCCAACCGGTGAGTCTTGTGCATGAGACACTGGTTTTTCCTTCTTCACCAATTAATTTAACACTAATTAGTATGGGTGTTCCGTACCAGCATATTTTTAAGAACAGCATCAATTAACGTTAGCAACATAAAAAATTTCAAGTTTTTCCACAACTAAGTTTTTTAATAAGATAAGATCATTATTTTCTTGTGAGTCTGACACCATTTTTATTAGTACATCATCTATACTACCTCAACAAAGTTAGAAAATTTTGTGTTTCCACTTTCCAATACCCGGCAATGTCTCATTTGTCATGCCCCATCCGCATCCTGTCAGATATCTAAGGAATCATTGTCATTCTTAACCCAGTTCGTTTTGTCTTCAGTTAACACGCACCCTAATAACATTTAGTGTACACTGATATTTTAAAAAAGAAGAAGAATGTTGGTTATAGAAAATTGATATGAAAAAAACAGATTGATATATGGTAATGTGTTTTCTCCAGGTCATCATGCTCCAGAGGCCTGTGTGGTTTGTGGAAAACGTTTCGTCTCCAAAAAAGCTCTGGGTGGTCACATGAAGCAGCATCCCGAGCGTTCATGGCGGGGCCACCTTCCCCCAGCTGGTGAGCCTGCTACTGCAAGGAATGGAAACACTACTGCTCCTTTGCTGATTGATTTGAATCAGCCTGCTCCTGGGGAATAGATATTGGCAATGATTACTATGGGATCTGTCTACTATAGTACTACTGCCTTTTTTGGTTGTTTTATGGTTTGGTTTTCTCTTCTACTTATGTGTAGGCTATATGAATAAAAAACTCTCACACGGTGTGTTGTTTAGCTTCGTCAAAAGATTGTATCCCCTAGTAAAAGGACCTGTTATGTAATGCTTGCGATTATCTTAGTGATATGATTATTAAGAAAATTGCAACATGATTATTAATGGCACGGTTGGGTGTGTTTCTATTTTTATTTTTTTGGTGACAAAGCAACCGGGAATTGAGTAAGGACCTGTTATGTAATTCTTGCAATCATCTTGATGGTATGATTATCAAGAAAATTGCAGCATGATTATTAATGGCGTGATTGGGTGCGTTTTTACCTTTTCGTTGATAAAGCAACTGGGAGTTACGTATACTCCAAAGTCAATGGTACATTTTTGTAAATTTTGCTTCTTAGTGACACCCATGTTTGACCCCTGAGAAAGTGTCTAGGAAATGGGGAAAGATGGTGGAAGTGTAAAAATGCAGGCCTATTTACATTGTCAAGGGACAAATATTTCTCAAAAATTCTTAAGCAGTAGAACTAGTGTGTGTATATATATATATATATTAGCTTGTCAACAAGAAGACAAGTTCACATTCTCAAAGCAACACTTTCATTTCATAATAGGTCCAACTTCATAGTACAATTTTTTTTTGCAGGTCCTTCTGGTGCACTACTTTGCCAACTAGGACTGGGGAAAAAAATGATACTAAATAGGACTTTGAAAGGAAAAAAAAAACTTTAAAAAACTAATGTTTATTTGCCTACTTTACCTCCTCAACAGTTGGTTTCCGAATTTTACCAATTTCAAAAAATAAAAATGACTACATGAAATTTTAGAAGCGTTCATGGCATTGAGTTGCAAATAGCTGTAAACAATTTCATATGTGTATTGTTATAATCTTAATAACTTTACATTACTTTATTTTTCTAATTTATTTTAAAGATTCAAATTTCATGTTTAAATGGTGTATATTTTGATTAATCCCTTGATTTAATTGTTATTAGCTATGAATTGATAATTATTATTTTTACTTTAATGCTATGAAATATATAATTATAGTTAATTGAGATTATGGAGAAACCCAAGCTCGTATAAAGTTACATTTTATATTAGATTGTGAATGACAATTACTTTAGCCAATAGTCATTTATTTATTTTATTATTAGTATCAATTAATATTTCTTTACTTAATTATATCTTTTAATCTTGCACCCAACTTGAAATCCTGACTTTGCCAATATATATATAGATTCGCATTATATACATATAATATATATCATCCATATCAAGTGAGGTATGCTTGACACCAGCATATTGAAGCATAGCATCAATTAATTGCATTCTTTTAATCATTTAGAGAAATGTTCATGGCGCAAAAAGGCAAACCATCAAGATCTAAATGAAGAAAGCTCTTCATCATCAAGAAATACTGAAATTGCTGTCAGTTTGTCAAGAACTTGCTTCATATTCTGGAAGTAGACACCCATGGTTTATGTACCTTTAATTTACTTATGAAGGCTTATCACAAACAATCTTGGCGAAAGGTCCAATAAAGGAGTATTGCCAATGGTGCTATATCATGGTGAAGTGCACGGTTCAAATAAACAAGAATGTGGAGGCTGATTCTCATAAATGAGTGTGCAAGGTTGACACGTGATTTCCATGGATGGCGTACAAGAGGCTCATGGATGACATGTTCGGAATGGAAGAAGCCCATAAGGTAAGGGGGAGGCAAATAGGACTTTATCAAAGCTCACATAGAGGCAGAAACTCACACATGAGGGGGAAATTGTTGGAGATATAAGTGTGAGTGAAGTTTCACGTTGGATAATAATGAGAATGGAGAGTAGTTAATCTATTAATACTAAATAACCAAAACCATTGACTTTTTGTTGACTTCATGAAAGCTTGCCACTTCAGTTTTGCAAGGATTTGAATGGAAGGAACATGTTTTGGGAGATAATATTCAGTAAGATTGAATTTTGTGAGCAAGTCTTTATTAGCTACTGTAGAACCTGGTTCTGTTTGTCCTAAAGACATGAAATTTTGGAAAGTTAGGGTGGTAATATTTTTAACCGAGGCTTTTTCCCTATGGTTCTCATGTTGCTCAACTTGGGATACTTTGTCATTTAATGTTTTTACTTTGGCATGATAACGATATGTTCTTATTTCAAATGGGTTGCCAGCTTATCATCCTTAGGGCATCCTCCTACAATTTGAATGGAACTTGATTTTTATATTTTATAAAATTTCCACTTTGGATCTAAAAAATATGGTTATATAATGCTGCCCAAAGTTGTGGTCAGTTGCAGGTGACATTGTTTTAAAGCTGTAGATATTTATATTAGGAGAAATTATACGGTACTCGTACTGGACCATGTCACTTGTTCATCATTCTACTAAAAGACTCCTACCTGTTTAATTAAAATTGCTAAATCAATAATTAGTTTCTTTTTTAAAAAAAATTTTCTAACTTAACAATTTAATATAGGTGGGAATTTTTAAGTAAAATGGTGAATAAATGACATGATTCACTATGAAGATGTTATGATTTCTCCTATTTTAGTGGGCTTTCTTGTCGCAATTTTGGGATTAATGTTGGGATTTGCAATATACTAGTATGACAATTCTTTTTAGAAAAATAAGACTAAAATGTTAAGTGCCTATTGATGGGGATCAATTAAGTGTAACCCGTCCTTGGTTGTTGTCCATGACCTGACCACGTCCAAAGAAAGCTATCTAAGAATGACAGAATGCATGAACAATGCCCATCCGTTAATAACAATGTGATCCAGTTTGAAGGAAGTTCTCCATGGACGACTATATCCATAGATGATTAGATCCATAGAAGACCAGATTATACTTTGTCAATTCTACAAAAAAATCCTCCAAATGTTCCGCATAAACAAATCACGACACATTGCTCTTAATACATGGAAGACATTCCTCGTTCTTTGCTCCACATACCCCATTTTCTCCATTAACCACCAACATCACCCACGATGGTGGTGGATCCAAACAAGTAGACTGACGTCTAACTCTCTATAAAAGGAGCAAATCCCATTCACCCAAGGTAAGTTCTAACCATTCACTATTTTCTATCTTTGTGTTCTAGAGAGAAAACTGACTTAATTATTGGAGAGTTTTTGGCCGAGTTACACCAGTCACCTTTGACCGTTCTTTCTTTCTTTTCAGGACTTACAGCCATTATCGTAACTCGAAGTATTTCGGCCTACAGATTTTCGTGTATCATCACCTATAATTTTTCAAAATGTAATTACAACTCCTCATTTTGATTTTGATATATGTTTAATATCTACCTTCCATCCATTCACGTCAATAATGAGAAAACTCCTCAGAATTTGTAGTCTTCTTGGTAATAGTCGACGTTGTTGCAGTACCTGAGATTATTATAGTTAGCCTCTTTCCAGTCTCCGTTGCCCCCTAACACCATTTTCCTCCCCTAAAATCAAGACCCCAAACAAGATGTCGATTGACAAAATTGTTTTTGAGAACTCAATCATTACAGTCCTCATCAACTCCACAAAGACCCCACCAGCACCAGGTATTATCATTACAAAAACCCAAATCTTCAAGGTCATGATTCACATTTAGCAAAACCCCAAAATTTTCCTTATCTTTGATTGCAAATGATTCCAGCTCTCACAAACGATTTGCTCTTCCATAGTAGGACATGGTGGATGGATCGAAGGGTTCACCCCTTTCCCATCCCAAAAGTTTTTATATTTGTTGAGTTTTACTTTACAAATGATGTGTGTGTTAACATTTACAGCTTGATTGGGAGAGAGAAATAAGAGAGAATGGGATGCAAATGAAAGAATTTATAAGCCCATTTTTAATCATTTAAATTAAGAGGAATTAGAGAAAATGTAACGCATATTAATGAATTTTTTACTGAAGTCACTGTAATATCTTTTCTTCATCTTCTTTTTGTTTTTGTTTTTTTAAGTAAATACTTAAAATTAATTTAGGGATGACAATTTTGTCCCGCCCCACTGAACTTACCCCTCCTTGCTTTGTCCTGTGGGGGTTTTCCCCGCCTCGCAAAGGTGGTAGGGTGGGGATAGGCAAGATTTTAGCCTCGCACCACGGTGTGGGGTGAGGATGAGTTTAGACTTTTTAGACCCACCTCTCCCGCCCGTCCCCGCCCCCGCCCCCGCCCCGCCCCGACTTGTGTTGCTAAGGGTTATAATTGTAAATTTTTTATACTTTAAAACCCTCCTATTTAAACAAACAAATCAGTGTTAACTTATTTTATTCTATCTAATGTGGTTCTCTGTCTTATTTTGTTATGTGTTATACTATGAGGGTTTTTTTTTTTTTTTTTTTATTGTCTTGTTAAACACTTAGATATATTATTCAATTTTTTCTTAAAATTGAATTGATTTGATGGGATAAATTTAGTTGTAATTTCAAGTATATTTTTATTAATGAAATAAGTTTTATTAAAAAAATTGTATTAGTTGTAGGGTAAATTAACATAAAGTAGAGTTTTACAGGGTGAGGTGGAGATTCGCGGGGCCCCAAGGGGTCAAGACAAAGTGAGAAAATTTTTCCTGTCATGCGGGGCGAAGCGAGGATGGGGCAAGACAAAATCATGCGGGGCGAGGACGAAGACTCCATCCTTCGGCCCTGCCCCACCCCATTGCCATCCCTAAAAATTATAATTCTATTTGCAAAAAATGGCAAAGTGATAATGTTGTTATAAAAAGATGGTTTGGAACATTGTTGATTTCTAAAGCTTACCTATTGAGCATTTTAGTCTATAATGTTTCAAATGAGCATTATCACTCTCTAATCTATATCTAGGCCTTTCCACCCAGACCTGTGAAGGAAAAACTAGTTTTGTATCTCATACAAAACACATAACGAAAGCAACAAATAAGGATCTATTTCATTCATGATTGATAACATGCACTATGTAAATTTCAGAATTTAAGAACAAGATAGCGTACCTTGGTGTGGTGAAATTCAAAACTAAATACTAAAGTACTTAGGAATACTTTTAATCTTCACTCTAATTCCACTTTACGCCTAAGATGTGTGGTCTCTCAATCAGTTTTCAAATGGAGAATGAAAGCGTGTCTCACTCTCACATACACACTATTTCTTATATCACTAATAAAAATTCTGTATGTTTCTCCTTTTATAACTAACTGATCATCTAATTGGGCTAGCCTATTGGGCATTTCCAATTGGGCTTTAGTGTGTGGCTTGGAATGGGACCAAAAGGGACCAATAAGCACTAGCTCCAATGGGCCTTGGGTTTTTTCGTCAACTCTTGACAAGTCCAAAGTTACCATTAATTATATTTAATACCACTATATAAATATAATTGCGCTTTAGGCCTTATTAATAAATTATATTCCAAGACTTTATGATACATGCAACCCCTTCATTAAAATATTCGTAGTAATACAAAGTCATATATATAGACTGTCACTTTAAAGATTACTACATCTTAATCCTTGAGTACCCAGTTTAATCCTTTATGTTATTCATCATATATTTATGAAATCCAGTTTTATAAATATATACTTTAGTAACTCCTTACTAAAGTAGTTGGGCCCAACTCTCTGAATAACTAAACCCATTAAACTTATCTCAAGAAAATATTTTGTATCTCCGTTTAAAGACTATGAATTCCATCTTGAAAATATATGTTCCATCAATACTAAATGTGGCTGCCCAACATACTGAAATTTTGACCGTAACTAATAGATCTCACTCTTGATATTCAAAGTAACCTACATCTCGTGATCAGGTCCATTATTCTCTGAGGATTTAGAGTTGATGTAAATAGAAGTCGTGAGATTTATTATTCATTTGACAGTTATTAGGAGAATAATAAATCTCACAACGGTCAAGTTCAATATGTCTTAACTCTTAAAACATATCAACATACCAACTAGAAGTCTCCACTTCCATGATCAAGACAAATCATCTTAGTTGATATGTTATAGTCTTCGCAGATGAAACGCTCAATTTCACCACCGACTACGAACTACATTTTGAGTTTACAAGGAACTTGTGATTTATATCTTATGTGACAAAATCACATACAATGCATCTCATGGACTATGATAATGTCTCATTAGTTTATTTATAAATAGTCTCATATAATTAAACAATTTGATTATTACATACATGCCAATAATTTGGGTTTTAGGGCATAAACCCCAACAACCCGGACCTGATCTAACCGACCAAACTCGGCCGGAGCCGACCCACCCGTGACCGACCCGTGAGTTTCGATGGTTAGTGGTGGGTTACAAATCCCAAGAATCAAGTCTGGCAGGTCGGTTGGCGAGTTCTCTCCTTTAAAACCCGCCTCAACCAACCTGACCAAAGACTTACAAAAATTCGGCGCTTCAAGGATTTTCCGGCACATCTTTGGTCAAATTACTCTAGATCCAACGAGATTTATGCCGGATTAGGGGAGATCTTAGCCAGATCTAATGGATATCTCACCAGATCTAGCAAATTTTCGCCTGAAAAAATCAATTTTGACCGATTTTTCCACTGTGGACGACTCGACTGGAACTAACTACTTTCCAATGCCGATCCGACTGCTCCGATCCAACTCTCTCGCTGGTCGGCGGCGGCGGGTTAGAACGTCCTCCACCTGATTCTGTCGGGTCGGTTGCGGGTTAGGCATAAACCCGACCCAGACTGACTTGTAAATATAGATTATATCTAAAACAATGAGCATTTAGTTTTTAAAAAATAAACTTACAAAATATCGTTTCCAAGCCTATATATTTTTCGCTCTTTTACGCAGTTTAAACCCATATATATATATATATATATATATATATATAATAGTAATTTCTACTACTCAAATTGATATTCATCAATCTAAAAATAACAAGCTAAAAAAATATTATTATTATTATTATTATTATGCAATGAAGTAACTAATTATAATTAGAGTAAATTGCAATTTATATCCCTAACATTCAGGACTATTTGAATTTTACACTCTGAAATTTCATAATTTAAATTTTATCTCCTACATTTTAACGATATTTAGATTTTACTTCCTAAAATTTGAAATTATTTAAATTGTATACCTTAAATTAAAGGGTATAATTTGCAATTTACCCTTATAATTTGTCAATTTTTTTCTTAAAAAAAAAATCCTAACTCTTAACATTTTTTTTTTATTAAAAAAACAATAATAATATCATGGAGGGAGAAATTGACAAGTTTGCCCCGTACCCAGGCGCAGGCGTTGATTTGTGAATCTATTGGGATCGGAATAGGGATTGGCCGAGTTTAGTGATTACTCTCAACTCTCAATTCTCTTTTCCCAGTGCAAGCTATAAGCAGACTAGCAGTGAGAGTGTGCTTGTGTGTGTGTAAGGACTAAGGAGAAAGCATGAGTGGAGAAGAGGCGGCGGGGCCCCCAGGCCCAAAGGCCCTACGTCTGCTGTATTTCGTTGGCGCTGGATGTAACCAATTTCTCATTTTCCCTTTTATCTTACATATATATATATATATATATATTTAGGAGTAATGAAATTGCTGTTGTTTGTGTTTTTTTGATGAAATTGTTTTTACTTTCAGTCATATGCACGGCTGCAATCAACAAGTGGCGAGAGCTGGAGCGAAAGGCAATCCTAAAGAAAGAGCAGCAATTGCCTCCTACTCCAAATTCTCCTGATACGGTACAAAAAGCCGTCGATTAATCATCCCAACTCTTGTCTTTTTTTTTTTTTTTGGGTTGTGGTTTCGGGATCTAATAATAGTTCACAATTTCAATTTATGTCTTTTCACCGTTGTATTCTGATTATAACATATGATTATGATGATGAACTGATTTGAGTATTTTACTTATTAGTCAACATTTGTAGCTTCTTTTTTTTTTTGCTGTTTCCTTAGTGTAAGGACACTGTGTGGCAGTGTCTCCGAGGTTAGCTCTTATTCTATTTTTGTAACGACCAAAGGAAAAGAGCTTGCCATATCTGCCTTATATTCAAAAGGATACTCAATTAAGGTTATTTGTTTTTGTTTATAAAACTCATATCAACCCACTATATAGCCGATGGTCTAGAACACTGAACACACAACACACAGCTCAACCAATTCATTCAATATTTTATCAATCTAGGAGTAGGAATCACACTTACCGTTATAATTATTGGCTTCACTTTTTTGGTTAATAATAGTAATAAGAACAGCTAATGAGCTATTAGCTGAAAGCCTAGATGAGAGGAAAGAAAGACACTTATCCTAGATGTATTAAAAATCTAAACTTTATCTTAAAAAAAGAAGAAGAAGTTTTCCCTGTTTCTAGTTAAAAACAATGTCAAACATTGACAACTAGAATGAAAATTTTTAGAAATCTATGACAACTCCAAACATAAGGGATTTGCATTTTACATCCTAGGACAACTCCAAACATGATTCCATAATAAAACCACAAGCAAGCATGCTAAGATCTCAAATTATACACGAGTAATATGAAGAACTGAGACATATCTGTGAGATTTAGGATGGAATTTTCCAATATAGCCATTTCCAAACACAAATGGACAGCAAACATCTCTGGTTACAGCTTTTGAGAGAACTAAAAAATGTCTATACTAAAAAGTAATTATTTCAAAAAAGAAAAAAAAAAAAGAGAGTAATAACTGTTGTAAAAAAGATAAGCTGCAAAGGCTTAGCTAGTTCCTTCTAGTCCTACCAAACAAAAATTGGTGCCTACTCTACCAGACTACCCACCTTCTGAATTGTTGACTTTGTTGACCACTCAAATCTACTTCTATTGCAAACAAAATCTATAGCAGTCAAGGAGAACTTGTGCTCTGCACAATCTCAGCAAAGTGAAAATGAATTCAGAAAATCCTTATATTATAGTCATAATCAATAAAGACAATGTCATCCAAGAAAAATAAAGATACCAATGGTTATTGATGCTGAAGAGGGAATGAGAGGTCCCTTTTCTTCGTAAGGTCTATCACCAAGTCACGGTAGAGATCAGTGGCTCCAATATGTCTCCTATAAGTATCAACTCGATTCCTGACACCACATAAGTTTTCCTTTTCATCTTCATGAAGTATATGCAAATTTGTTTCCGCAGATTTTATACTGGCATCTTCATGCTTTCTTGAAGATTGCTTGTTTCTTTTCATAAATCCTTGGATTCCTTTGTCTTCTGCCTTTGAAGTAGACAGGAGACCAAGTTCTGCTGCTTGATGCCTCTCATTACCCACTTTCTTAGGCTTCAAGCAATCCTTGGTCCTTATTCTGTAGGGTGAATTATTCTGAGCTCTAGAAGTTGTGGCAAAACAATCTTTCATGGGACCAGGAAAAGTAGATACTTCAAGGAATTTATTTCCTGCTTCCTCAAACTGCACTGGATTTGAAGACCTGATGAGTAAAGCAGGACTCGACGCTCTAATTTGCTCAGAACCAATCTTCATGTTCTTATTAGTCCCCCTTAATGTTCTTGGAGATTGAAGCTTTCCATATCTTGATCTCTGTGAAGCTCCATCAGGGTTATTACCAGTTCCACCTTTAGTCAAAGTACTTTGTAGGCCTGAATGAAACTGTTGACCTTGATTCATCATTGGCATCATTTGAGTTTCCTGTCAATTAAAAACAAAAGAAATCTAAAAAACATAGCATATCTTTTTAAAAAATGACTAGTTCAAAGAGAAACTCAAAATGACATCCACTGTAATCAGTACAAAAAAAGAAGAAGCAAAAACTAACCGCATCAAAGAATCCAATCTTTGGTGATGGCCTTCTAAGACCCGAAGGCCTAGTCTTTCTCGAAACATCTGAAGGATCAGAGTTAATTTCTGCTAAAATTTTCTTGGCTTGAATTGAGGGACTTTCTTCCTGACCTTTATATCCAGCATGGGGTTCATCAGGTTGATGAGTCTCCATGCCTGATGCGTGAAAGGTATTACTGTCAAATAATACCTCTCTACAAGTAGTATCAAAACTTGTGTTGGAGTAATTTGGTCCTTGATTCACAGGGATTGACAATGATTCCAAGGAGGAACCATCAATGGAGCTAGCAGGTGATGTACAAGAGGAAGAATTTGACATGGATAACAAGCAAGTAGGGTAATTGGAATATTCCAGCTCAGTTTTGTTTGTTGTGGTATATTTTGGAGGAGTTTTGTAGGTAGAACCAGTGGCCACCAAATTGACATTAATGTTACCAGTTGTCCTCAAAGATTTTGGAGGAGGTGTAATAGATCGACGTAAACTAATTGATGATTTGCCCAAAGGAGGCTTTTTTGTACGAGTCAAACAGTGCCCTGTAACAAATCCATGAACTTTTACTGCCAAATCAAAGCCAATGAAAAAGTCAATTCAGTTTTGAACAATGTGATATTGGTAATCCTCACCAGATGTGGCTTCCACAGATTGAGTTTTCAATTTGTCATGGTTTGCACCCAAAGAAGCCCTTGAAATTTGGCTACCTCTCTCTGATATCTTTGGGGGCTTAAGAGATGATGATAGATGCAGTTCTTTACTTCTAGCATCATGCTTTGGATTGAATTCTCCACTCCCAGCACCATGCTTTAATTAATTAAAGTCAGTTCTATAATTTTATTTTTTTTCAAAAAAATTGTTCTTGGTTAATACTATTGCATGTTCACCTATGCATCATCCGAGGTCAAGGGTCACCACCTGCAGATCCCTTCAATGACTGCAAAACTTACCATTAGCATCAGCTATTGCCCATTTTGTTCAAAGCTTCTCAGATAATGCATAGGTGAGTAGCATATGCAACAGTATGAAAAATGAAACTAATTCAATCTAAACAACTAATACGTACCTGAACTTGTAGGGGAACAGAAGACTCACTTGTGACCCTCTCTAATCCATGCCTGGTGATGCTTTTTCCTCTGGAAGGCAGCGTGGGTTTCACCTGAAAATATCAAATACAATACGTCCTCAAAGATAAAGTTTACCATCATCATATGCATGACTATAATGACAATAACTTACCCGAATTTGAGAAGAAGCATCCACTTTTGTTGAGGCTGAAAAGAATCAGTTAGCAGAAGCATATTTTTAGTTTTTACTATTATCAATGGACAAAATAAGAAGGCAAATATATTCTAAACAGAAAACTAGTGACAACCAAACAACGCAGTTCAAGTACAGAGAATGAGGATTAACTATGTAATGCACACATGCTCTAGTTCAAGTACAAGTGGCAGGAACAAATACTTTTTTACAAAATTCTCACCAAGCATGAACAAATATTGGCCTAAGAGCTTTAGCTTAACATGCACCTCCTCCTCTTGAATGTTCTAAGTGGAGGGTGAGGTCCGTGGATTGAAAACTCATTGGGTGCATGTGTAATGTATCAATAGAAAAAAGGAACAAAAACTGCAGTCTACTTACAGTGGACATTTTTCACGCGTCTTCCTCTTTGTAAATTGGAACTAGAAGTTGCTACATTGGATACTTGAGTTGATATTTGTGCAGATGCTCTAATATCTTCAAACAGATCAATCTCAAGGCTTGTTAGAGGGGAACCATCACTTTCTACTGTAGAGTTTGATTCAACAGACCTCCACATTTCTTCAATCCTAGGCGTTGGGTGTGACTCATGAGGCTTCTTAAATCCCTTATTCATCATAGACAACTCCTCTGGCTCCAGAACTCCTAATCATCCATAAAATAACATTCTTGAGCAAAGATACTCAATAAACCAGAAATATATACTGCAAGGAAATATTGATAGAAAGTTTATATAATCATTTCTCCTAGAAATCAAGTCTACCTGCACTAGTGAAAAATGCACTATCCCAAGCCAAACTTTTGCGCAGGTTACATTCACCAGTTCTACATGTCTTTTCAGCTTCCAAGGACTCAGAAGGCACAACCTTTTGTTCCCCATTCCAAATTGTGTCAAGTGAATTTCCCATATCACTTAATTTAAGAGTCTGAAACAACTCTTCCGGATCCAGAACTCCTGAGCATGTAGAGAACATGTCTATATCTTTTTTTATTTTTTTGGGTGCCGAATATACAGGATAATCTTCACCAATAGTACTCAAAAACCAGTTTTTTCATCTTTGTAAACATACCTGGACTAGTGAAAAAGGCACTATCCCATGCCAAACTTTTGCGTAAATTTAACTTGGTGTTTGGTTGTGAAGATTCCTGGTCTTTAGGACTCCCGGTCTTAAACCCCATAAAGCCATCAACTTTCTGTCTAGCATCTGGAGCTGCTGCTAATTTTTTGAGTTCAGGCAAAAATTGGTTTCCAGTTTCAACAGAAGGAGAAATATGGAGGCAGGATTGACAAATAGATAGTATAAGAGCAATAATGAATTACTGACTATCACGAAAACTTTCTCTGTCCTTTCAACTAAGCCATGTTGGGCACCTATTTTTTCATTCAGCAAACAGACCCTCATGCAATAATACAATAATCAAAGGAAAAGGCACCGGGAATTAGAAAGTTGTCCCAACATATATTACTAATCAACCATAGCTGTAATTCTTGTTGCTCTTGTCAAAGCTAATCAGCTAAATGTTAAACTCACATAATTAGCCAAAAATATTGAAAACCCAAGTTAGCCGCATTTAATAGATTCAATATTTTACACAAAACTATGATGAAAACTACCACCATTATCAAACTAGTGATTAGTTACAGAGAAAGGTTTAATGAAAGAAAAGAAATTGAATAGAATTTCCATTGATTGGACTTTGGACCTGATATACCTGATATATGAATATGACACACACACACACAAAACAAAGCAGATTAATAAGAAAGAAAGAAAGAAAATTGTATACAGCAGAAAGTAGATACCATAATATCCAAAGGCCCTTTAAAATCAAAAGAAAGATGGAAAGAAAGAACCACATATGGTTCTTTTCCTTTATGATTGTGTGTGTAAGAGTGAGTGAGGTAGAGAGAGAATGAGACCTGGGAATTGACGTTCTTGATAACTATTTTCTAATGCCATAACAAATAATTGGAGTTCTTCTTCTGCTTCAAGATTCTTCTATTCTTGAAAACTATCCATTGAGATTTGAGAGTGACATTGAGACATTAAAAATAAAAATAAAAATTGTGGGTTGAGAGGGAAAATTTTAAATTTTTAGTCAAAGCAAAGTTGTAATTTTTGGTAATAGAAATTAATGAATTGAGAGTGATTAGTGGAGAGGTATGAAACGGGTATTATGAATTTATGAATGATATATACGTATTTGTCGTTTCTTCTAAAACTAATGAGTGGCGGGTAAGCTCAAGTATTTGGAGCTTGAATTGAATTATGGGAAACGTTTTCGCAGAAAAAAAAGTGACACATATAGTCAACACATAAATAGTGACAATGGAGTATGGTCTACAGCTCTACTTGTGTCGTTGTGAATGTTTTCAGATGGAAAATATTTTCATCATGACTACAATGAAACGGATACTGTTCACGGTTTTTTTTTTTTTTTTTTAAAATTTTAAATTGGGCCAGTTGTATTAATATTGCAGGGATTGTATAATGTTCAAATCTTCCATGTGAAATGGGACTACAGTACGAGAAAATCTTTTTTTTTTGCTGAATATAGTACGAGAAAATCTAAACCTTCTTACATGCACTAATTCATATATTATTATTTTTAGACTTTTGCGTTGTTTGGTACGAAAAAATAACACAAATCAACCAAACCGTTTTCAGTTTTAATGGAAAACAATAGAATTAATATTACATCCTTATAGACCATCACAAATAAATTCCATAACGCAAAAAGCTCTTCTAATTGCAATTTCTCTCTTTGACCACTCTATCCACTAAACAACCACTGAATGTTATAAATTGGCCGTTGATTTTTTTTTTCAAATGACATTTTTAACTCAAATCAATTGTTTTCCCACTTAAGTTTTGCTTATATTTTGAATTTGGGAGACTAATTTTCAATTTAAGGCTTTCAAATTGTTCAAAAAAAATTGTTTTCCGATTTGGGGTGTTTTCGTGAATGAAAGTCTTTGTTCATATAATTATTTAGAATTATAAAAAATATTATGATCTGTTTGGAATCTTTGGATGTAGGGGGATGGAGAGTGAGTAGAGTAGAAAGAGAGAGAGTAAGTTAAACTTTCTTATTTGGATATTTTTTAAGGAAAGAGGGGGAGAGATTTAGAGGAGTTTTAACTACTTCTAACCTCCCATTTTTAATTCCCCCAATTTGGAAAGTTTGGAGGGAGAGTAGAGTACAAAAATTATTGACCACATGAATTATCCAATTTACTCCTACCATGTTAACAAAATTACAAACTATGTTCAAACAAAAAAATGGACAATAGGATATTTTGAAAATCTAATTGCTGAATTGTATGTTCTTTATGCTCTTAATACATATGTCAAATTTTATGTCAATAGGATATTATTTACTATATAATCTATAAACTTATATTTTATGCATAATTTTTAATTACAAAAACTTTCAATTTAAAAATGTATTGATGACATAGCTATTGATCTTTAATTTTTTTTGAAATTTTGCAAACATGGAAGATATAAGAAGAAAATGTAATCCAATAATGGATTTGTCAAAATTCACCTTCAATAAAAAGATATTGAGTGAGTTTGTAGCCTAAGGCTACAACCGATTTTGTAGCTAAATTTTGTCCTAAAAAAATTCTGTAAAACATTATCTCTCTCAAATTTCTCTCAACTCTAAAGACTCCGCTAGCTCTCTCTCTCTCTTTCATATGACTTCTTCCTTCTCAATAGTCTCTCAACTCTTCACGCTGGCTCTCTTTCTCTCTCACACACACACAACTTCTTCACTCTCAATTGTCTCTCGCACCTAGCTTTCTCTTTCAGAGGTAAACTCCGGTTTTCTTTATGTTTCATGGGTTTCTTTTGAGTTGAGTCAAATGACTATGTTCTTTACATTGTGATTTTATTGGGTACTTTCTTATTAATTGTGATTTTATGGGGATAATAACATGTTATTTTGTGGGTGGGTTTTGGATTTGAGGACTTTTGTTACTTAAATTTTAAAGTTTCAAAGTGTTGCTCATAACGTGTTTGATAAAGTGCTTGAGTGAGTCTAGATTGTGAACTTGCAAAAATTTGTATCGTAGCCATATATGGATCTATGTTTCTTGTTTATTTTTATCTAAACACTTGCAATCCTATTAGTTCGTGATATATGGATAAACTATGGCTAAACCTAGGCTTTGTGATTATTTATTATGTGTAAGTTTGATTTTATGGTTAGGTTTTTTATTATTGGTTTGTGTTTGTGATTTTTATTGCGTAATTTTTGTTATTTGTGAATGGGTTTCTAATTTGGGTTTTTTTTTTTACTTAAATTTTAAAGTTTCAAAGTATTGCTCATAATGTGTTTGATAAAGTGCTTGAGTGAGTCTAGATTGTGAACTTGCATAAATTTGTATATTGTAGCCATATATAGATTTGTGTTTCTTGTTTATTTTTATCTAAATACTTGCAATCCTATTAGTTTGTGATATATGGATGAACTATGATTAAACCTAGGCTTTGTGATTATTTATTATGTGTAAGTTTGATTTTATGGTCAGGTTTTTGATTATTGGTTTGTGTTTGTGATTTTTATTGCATAATTTCTTGTTATTTGTGAATGGGTTTCTGATTTGGCTTTTTTTTTTAATAGAATTTTAAAGTTTCAAAGAGTTGCTTACAATGAGTTTTGATAAATTGCTTGTTTGATTGTGCATAATCAAACTCACATGAGTTTGTGCAGCGATTGGTTTCTAAAAGTGTGTTTATATTGTGATTTTAATGTTAAATATTCTTTCTATTTTTAATTTTTTTCATAGTTTATATTGTGATTCATAGGGAACATGGTTTGTCAATTAGTAATGGTGATACTTTTATTTGTCTCGTAAAATTGTTGATTCTGGATATAGTACATACTGCACAGTTGAGTTTCTTTGATTGTGTGCATATTCTAGCATGTGCACACACACATGCATTCAACATGTCTCTGTGTTTGCATGTTGTTCGTTGCTTGATTTTAGTTTCAGTCATTACTATAACCATGAAGTGGCATTTCACTAGCAAGCCAAATACTTTCTAAGCCTTCTATTCTCTATTCTTATATAATAGATTACACACTTTGTACTTAGAATCAATGAGTCATTAATAAAGCAAAGCAGAATTTATCTACTATATTATTCATTAACTTTCCGAAATGCCTTCAAATTCTTTAATTATTCATTATTAATTCTTATATCTTCAATTACATCTAAATATGGCTATGATGAAAATTTTGGAAAATTAAAAAAATCTGTAAATAGACTAATATTTTTGACAAAACACTTTGAATTGTAATAACTTTGCTGTCATGGGAAAATTTTATTAAATGGACAGACAAGAGAATAAAAAGAGACGTGTATTGCAAATTTGGGAATGGAGATGTAGATTATGGGATTGAAAATGAAGACGTCTAATGGCAGTTGCTTATGTAGGTTGTCTTGTAACCTATTGGTTAATACTTTGAAGGAGGCCTCAAAGGAGACAAGTAACTTACTCAATTAGTAGTTTGAGGTTAGAAAGACAAAGTGTTTGTAATAAACTAATGAGAGAGTTAATTGGAAATAAAATGCAAAATATATTGGCATGGATGTTGTTTTCTCTTGTTTTTTAAAATGCAAAATATCTTGTCCTCTTGGCCAGGTAAATGCTGGACTAGAATGTGGAATTGGGATGGAAGATTATAATGATTGGGAGGTGGGAGATGTTCTCGAGGCCTTCAGTTCAATTGAGAAGAAGCGAACACCAGTAAAGGTATCAGCTTCCATGACAGCTGAATTTGAAGGAGTAGGAATGGAAGAGTAGAAAATCCTGTGGCCATAATATTGGTTTCTAAGGCTTGGATTGGATACAACTGAACGCGTCCAACGTTCAAAGTTTTTCAGCCTTTTTTTTTTTCATTTTTCTTCTGCCACGTTCCAGACAAAATGCACTTTGTGCACTATGCGCGTACTGTTCATGCATTTTTTTCAACAATTTTTTATTAAAAATAAGTCCTGCAGTACTATTCACACATTTAAAAGTTATTTTACTACAGTATTTTCAATTTTCAGTTGTATCCAAACAGACCCTAAATATTTTTTCTTGAAGAATCAAGTGTTTTCTACCTCGAAGGGTCCGATCAGTGAGTTGACACTTAGCTGATATGAATTTGGATAAATCCCACTACTTGCAATTGACTGGAATATTGATGGCAAGGACTCAACCTTATAGTGATTTGGTCTTCGTTTGTATGCTATCATGTTGTACATAACACTAGATTTCAGCTTCGTTTTTGTAAAGAGGGAACATTATTAATTCAAGTTGTAAAATTTCGATGTGAATGAAACATGTAACAGCTATGTTGGAAAAAAAAAAAAAAAAAGTTATAAGATTCATTTTGATGCTCTTAAGCTGATGCATCATTTCTCACTCAGGTCCAAGCAATTGTTCAAAGTGTTTTAAGTGAAAGAAAATACTGTACAGTTTCAATGTAACAGAATACATTAGCTATAATTTGATGATTTTCAATATAAAAACTAAAAGGTGTACTCCATTCGTTTTATTTTGTTTATGGGTTTATGTTTGGCCCAAGTTAACCCAATTTCCCCTTGATTTTTTTAGTAAAAAAACACTCAAAATACTTTTTTTTTTCATATTTTAATTATTATCAATTAAGGATGGAAATTGGGTTAACTTGGGCCAAACATAAACCCATAAACAAAATAAAACGAATGGAGTACACCTTTTAGTTTTTATATTGAAAATCATCAAATTATAGCTAATGTATATATATATATATATTATATATATATATATATATATTAAACATAGCCGAATGTTGATTATTTAATTCGAATTAAGAAAAAAATATCAAAAAAAAAAATTGCACACTATAGTCATAATTATTTAATTTAACAAATTAATCATAGACCAATGTTTTTTTTTTTTTTGGGTCTAAAGGAAATATATATTAAAGCTAACTGAAGGAAGGAAAGACAGGACAAAGCCTGTTACAACAAGAACCCATAGAATCTGCCTCAACCAAGGAGATCAACTCCTATGGAGGGTTAGAATGAACAATAAAATCCAAAGATTGACACAATCCTAAATTAGCTAAACAATCTGCACATCTATTAGGTTCCTGGTAAATATGCTTCACGCCAACCTCTGGGATCTGGCTAATTAAGAGAATACAATCATCTAGCAAAGGAGAGATCATAAGATTGCGATATGAAGGGTTTGTTAAGGACATCCACCAATGCCTTCACATCAAGCTCTATCATGACAACATGAAAATTCATTTGGTGGCAAAGCTGAAGACCATCACAGAGAGCCCATATTTCAGCAACAAAACTGTCAGCTCTTCCAATTCGCCTTGAGAATCCTATCACCCAATTACCAACCTCATCCCTTATCAAGCCACCCCCAGCTGCTGCACCTGCCGAGCCCCTTGATGACCCATTAGTATTAAGTTTCACCCAACCCGGATCTGAATATTCTCATCTGATTTGCTTGACCATCAAGTGATTACTATGAATTGTTTTCAAGGCATAGAAAATAAATTCCTTAGCTTGCATGGTTATTACCTTGGGTAGGAACGGATTAGCCCTCTTGTTGGCAAAAATAGCTTGATTTCTCTGTTTTCAAATCATCCACGTTGCAAACGGAAAAAGAAAGTTCCAAGGAATACCAGCTGCGTTTTGGGAAGACTTAAGGCTAGAGTTAGAAATCAACCACTCTCTAATGCCCTGAGAGAAAAAAAGAAGGGTTCAGACAATTGGTTCCAAGTTTCTACCATATCGGTTTAAACAAGGTACAATCCCGGAGCGCATGAGTGAGGCATTCTGAGGCAGCCTGGCACATCGGGCAGGTGGTGTCAAGAGGAATTCCTCTTTTTGCTAAAACCTCCTTGACAGCAATACTCTCATTAATGCATCTCCATATGAAAATTTGAATTCTAGGCAATTCCAAATCCAAGAACCAGCAAAAGTGCCAGCTTCCACCAGGTTTTCAACAATGAGGTAAGCATTTCTCATGTCAAAGCTCCCTCTTGGAGAAAACTTCCAAGCCAACTTATCATTGTTTCTTGCTATAAGAGGAATTGGAATTGCTTGAATTACATCTCTGATCTCCGAAGGGATGTTGAAAGGAATCTTTGACCAGTCCCATCTCCCCAGCAAAATCACATCTTTCAGCTTAAGATTGGTCGAGTCTTGAGGAAGGGGACCCTGAATGTGGGCTTTGATGGGGCCAAGATTAGACCAGCAGTCAAACCAGAAATTAAGTTTGCTCTCATGGCCTGGAATCCACTTTATCCCTTTCTTAAAAGTGTCCTTACCTTTCTTTATAGCTTTCCAAATAGGGGAACTTGGGAGTCTAGCTTCATTCCTCGAATTGATTCTCTGATGGTACAATACTGAACCTTGGCCCAATGAGCATCTTTCTCCTTGTGAGGCCTCCAATTTAGTTTGGCTAGGAGGGTTATATTCCTTCCCTTAGTCGATTGTAGCCCAAGGCCTCCCATCTCCTTAGGCTTAGTTACAACATCCTAACCCAATGCATTTTCCTCACATGGTCCGAAGATCCCCACAAAAAATTCCTATTAACCCTATCCATGCCCTTAAGAATCTTATCTAGAAGCGAAGCCTACTGCATGACATAGTTAGGTATGGTGGAGGAAGAAGCATGAATAAGCACCAACCGGCCAACCATGGAGAGAAGATTAGCTTTCCACCCCGCCATTTTCTTAACTTTGTCAAGCACACAATCAAAGTCATGCTTACGAACCCCTGTATGCTTCAATGGGAAGCCCAAATACTTGCCAAGATTGGATGTAGGACTGAAACCAAGAATGCTTGACAAATGGTCTCTTTGATCAAGATCCACATTAGGCAAGAAAAACACACAAAATTTTGCTTCATTAACCTTTTGCTCGGATCTAGAACACAACTCATGATGAGATCAATACGCTTGTCTGGAAAATTGAACTTGAAGAGCATTTCCCTGATAAAACTCCACTTAATCTTATCATAGGCTTTCCCCAGATCAATCTTGATAGCCATATACCCCTTCCTGCCCTTCGCTCAACCAATGGTGTGAATTAGCTCTTAAACTATGATAACATTATCTGTTCCTCTTCTACCCAGAATGAACGCTGTTTGGAGGGGCGAGACTGTTCTTGAAGTAAGGTCTAAGCCGAGAAACAATGACTTTGGAGATGATCTTGTAAATAGAATTACAAAGACTAATAGGCCTATAGTTCCCAAAAAACTCCGGACCTTGTACTTTAGGAATAAGAACAATAAGGGTTTTATTGAGATAATCTGCCACTTTTCTTTCAAGAAAAACTTTCATTACTTCCTTTTTCACCGAATCTCCCACTATGAGCCAAAACCGCTGGTAAAAACCAGCATGCAATTCGTCCGGACCCGAGGATTTATAAGGCTTCATAGACCAAAGAGCTTCTTTAATTTCCTCCACAGTAACCATGGCATCCAAAGAAAGCTTTACTTCCTCAAACAGACACCCTTGCCACTGGTTTACATGACTTGGGACCCTCGCTGCCTCCAGAAGGGAAGTGGTATATAAGGAAACAAAACCCTTCCTAAAATGCTCCCTCACTTTTCTCCCATCTGTGATCCACAACCCTCTCATCTTTAATTGAAGTTATAAGATTTCTTTTCCTCCTGGCAAGAGCAGATACATGGTAGAAGGAGGTATTGCGGTCCCCTTGGATCATCCAGTTAATTCTAGACTTCAAAATCCAAAGGTCTCTCTCTTGATCAAGGATAGAATTAAGCTCAAGATGTAATTGATTTTCCAAATTGATTAGGGAGGAGCTCGGGAAGTTGGAAAGGGCTTTTTGGACCTCATAGATTCTAGCTAAAACTCTCCTTTTTTTGTGATGAATGTTGCCAAAATGATTCCTATACCACAATGTAGCCTCTTTGGAAAAAATATCTATAGAATCCACCAAGCTTCTATTACTGCTCCAAGCCTTAGAAACAACACTAGGAAAAGACAAGTTAGACAGCCAGAACTCTTGAAATCTAAAGGGCTTGTTAGGAACCTAAACCCTAGCAGGAAGGGCTTCCATGAGCACAATGCAGTGGTCATAGTGGCAATGGGGAAGGTGGGTAACTTTTGCATCCCGGTACAGCACACACCAATCCGAGTTCATAAAAAACCTATCTATTCTTTCCAAAATAAGATTACTAATATCTCTCTTATTAGTCCATATATATCTGGGGCTAGTAAAACCCATGTCAACCATATTACAATCATCAAGATAGTCTTTGAAGGCCAGAGAACGATTAACATTGACTCCCCTACCTCCAAACTTATCTTCATCAATCAAAGGCTCATTAAAATCACCACCCATAACCTATGGCTTATATGAAGTTCAGCAACCTTTGAAAGGTTATTCCACAAAATACCTCTTTTTTCACTCTTAGGACTAGCATAAATAGCAAAAAAAATCCAAGAAAGGTTAGAAGCACGCACCTTCTCTTCGACATGAATTTCCTGCTCTGTTCTGGCTAGCTCCTCCACCAATACAATATCAGTATTCCACAGTAACCAAAGACCACCCGAGAGACCAATAGTTTCTGTGTGAATTACCCCATCAAAAGGTAACCTATCCGTGATCTCTTTTGCTCTAATTCCTCCCAACTTCGCTTCCATGACCACAAAAATGGCTAGATCATGCCTCTAAGTAAGCTCATGAATGTAATTTTGAAAGGCAGGCTTCAGTGCCCCTCTACAATTCCAAATTAAGAGAATTCACGGTGGACAAGCAAAAGAGAAAAGACCAAAAATCAATCAGAGGAAGGAACTTCAGACCCATCCTCCAAATCCATACAAGCAACTTCCACCTCCTCACGGCCTGACCCCTCATTGACACAGGGGAAGGAGGGAGCTCCAAACCTATCATCACCATCCTCTGATTTGGTGAGAGCAACAAGCTTAGCTGAAGAACACAAGGACTTCCCCACTGTTTCTACACTGATATCGGCTTTAAGAGCACTGCCTTTGTCACCGTGAAGCTCTAATCCAGCTGTGGATGAAGCCGTGAACTTGAAGGAGTTTGAAGGCCCAATAGTCTCACGGTTGGGAGAAGAGACACGGTCAGAAGAGAGAGAGGTGATATTCACAGCAAGAAGTTTTGACAATGGGTTGTCGACGTTACTAGCTTTTGCTTTAGATGGAAAGCCTCTAGCTAAAGCTTTCTTACCCTTCACTGAGGACGGCATAGTCTTACTCGCATGGCCTGATGGGCTTAGGCTTGTGCCACTAAATTGGGTTGAGCTTGTAATTTTTTACTTAACATTCCCCAACTTGTTACTAGACGGGCCCGAGTTAGAACCTCCCCACACACCCGCTGGGTTTTAAAGCCCATTTTGCTGACCCCTTCTTGGAATACCCTCCATCATTAATGTTGACATCTTTCTGTGGCATACCCTAAGTACCCGTGGGACCACTGCTCGACGTGTTCACCCAGTCCAGACTTCTTGGAGGTGGTTGAAGTAAGGAATGCCAGGTGGCTTTCCTTGTGCTATCCATACTAATACCTGGCTTGGTCCCCTTCCTCCCATATGTCCTTTTTCCCACTACCAACCACGGACCATACGACCCATCCACCTCTGGTGACTCACCCACATCCACCACAGCATGCACTTGAGAAGATGGTTGAGCATCATGTGAATCTCGTGGCATGTCAGAACACATGGTCTGAGCTTCCTCCATCGGGATTGGTGGCTCTCTTTCCTTTCGAATGGTGTACGAACACCCATTCACCTTATGCCCAAGCCTTCCACAAGAAAAACAGAGACTGTGAATACCTTCGTAGGTCACTCACTACCGACTCGAAGTGTCCAATACAGATAGTATTCACCAGCGGTTTATTGACATCAACTTGAATGCAAAGCCTCGCATATTTACCATGAGCTTCCATGGCCGTGTGGGAGTCAATCCTTAAGACCTTACCAATAGACTCTCCAATCTGCTTCAAAACCTCTGCATCGTAAAGCTCAATGGGTAATTCACAAAGACGGATCCAGAGAGTAATGACAGACACATTTGCCATCGACGGCTTGAAAAAAAGCTCCCATGGTCTTATAGAGAGAAAGTGGTCTCCTATAAACCACAAACTGTTCATGACAATTGCATCAAGGTCCTCTTTAGAAAAGAATCTGACCAGAAAGAAACCAAACCCAAAATCCACACAATCCATTCTTTCCGATGGCCTCCACAATTGGCTAAGTTTAGATTTTAAGTAAGCAAAACCCACTAACCTACCGATGAGCTTGACAATGATGGCTCTCGACCAAGGACCTCTAATACGCAGCTTCGTTTCCTTAAAAAGCCTAACATTCACCTACCCAACCCGATTTCGATTAGCATCCTCCTCATTCTCACCATCAGACTCCACATCTTCATCCATAAGACTCTCAAACTCAAAAGCTTTCACATACGCTCCTGGTATATCACCTACGAGCTTATCCTTGAAGGATCCTCCGAAGAAAGTTCTTGTGTTATGGAATCCTGGAAAAGGAGAACCCTCCCTAGATCCATTATTGAAATCAACGTGGTGAATATCCTTCACCTTTTTATCACTTCGGGCCAGCTCTGCTTCCTCTTCTCTAGAGAGCAAACATGGTTTCATATTACTCATTTCCATCATAGAACAATGTTACAAGTCCATTTTCAAATAAAGGTAAATTTGTCTAATATTTAATCATTTCCTCTTCTTTCCATCATAATTTTTAAAACATTCAAATAAGAGGAAATGCTAATTATTTCCCCTCTTACTGAATTTTAAAAACATCCAAACAATGTATAGGATAACTATTCCTCTCTACTCTCCTCCTAACTACACTCCTCCCCTCTACTCTCCAACCTTTCAAATATAGCATTAATGTTTTAGATGGGATTTACAAGACTGGAAGAGAAAAAGCATTTACTATTTATTACAAGAGATGCCTTCTTTTTTTGATGAATCAATAGATACCTTATTGAGAGTTACATTTGGGGAAACTAGAATAAACTGATTGTGACCTGTCTTGTAATGACTAACGAGAGAAGTTCTGATAATTGCAAAAGAGAGGAATCTGAAGAAGGTGGTCATCCTCCACTTGTATGAAGAATAGGAGCCATGATACGTAGAAGAATTAGTCACGCTGATTGGACAGCCAAAGCTGTGATGCACTATGCCAGGACTCAGATCAACAAATTGCACAAGGTTTACTAGCATATGTTGCCCAGTAACTATAACATGGAACTTTTAATTTTGGTTAATTTTCTTATCTGACTCCGGAAAAATGCTTGTATAAAAAAAGTGAATAAAAAATAAGGTAGGTGTTGATCATATGTCATTTGGATCTCTAATTTATACTGACATTTATTTTTTTTGGGGGGAGTTAGTCATTATAATGTTTACATGCCCCGTCAATACACATAAATGTTTAAGGCTTTAGGTAGAAAAGGTTTGGGCCTAAAAATAAATTACTGCTTTGTTTGGACGAACTCAGTTCACCTCCAGCTAGAATGTACAACTTTTTATAACATTGCATTTTTAAGGTGCAGTTATACAACTTATACTCATTCACAATAAGCAAATTAAGCTAAGAATATACGATCAAGGATGAGAAGATCTTCCCTCAATTAAGTTTATCGTTTCCGGGCCAATCAGATATTGTAATGAAGTACTATTTCCACAAAATTGACTGTAGTACAATTGTCACATATAATAGAGAAGAAAAAGAGGATTTAACTTGCCAAGTTGTTATCATGAAAATGCTATCTGATTACATAAAACACCTAGAATATAATTTACATACTTCTCTAATCTATTTTTGCAGTAACTAATGTTATTATAACACTTTCAAGATAAACATAAAATCTCATGAAAGCATCAAATTCAGTGTGACGGGCTCTCACTGTGATCCATCAAATATCCCAAAGCAATGCTGATGCTTGAAAAGCTAAGCTCAGCGACAAAACCAAGTTATCTTCACCACGGTTTTGACAGTGATAATTGTAATATAAAGAGAAATATGAGACCTGTTTGATAATAAGAGGACATGACCCATACCCAAATCTTATAGCCGCCAAGGATAACAATCATTTGGAAAGGTCAGTTAACATTTCTGTACAATGATTACATCATTACATGGATCATGCAAAAGCTTACAGAGCAAAGCAAAATTACTCATCTTGGATAAAAACAAAACAAGAAGAAACCAGAGCAGAATAATTAAGAGATAACCACATGAATTAACAGTCTGGGTTACCTTCTTCAGCAGCTCATTCAGATAATTATGCGCTATGCATCATCATCATCAATATCATTACATCCACCTTTTCTTTTCGGCATCTTCACTTCCCCTATAATAAATTTATTTAAATAGGTATGTAAACATATAGAAAACCACGTCTAAAAGTTATAGAAGATAAGAAATTAGATATGAAAGTGCACCACATGGCAGAATTCAGTCCAAAAAAGAAGCAGATTTCAGAAGCTCATTAGCTCATCATTCTCTACATCATGATAATAATGTGACTAAATTTTATGCTCGCCATCAATGTATCACAACCCTTCTCCATTTTCCAGGTTTGGGACCAACTATGAACAAAAAATGACACTAAAAACACAAGCAGGGTTGGTGTCTAGGCTCATAAATTGGTGCACCACCACCCACCCCCCCAAAAAAAAAAAGAAGGAAAAAAAAAAACCAAGAAAAGTAACAAAATGTAAGGAAGTTAAGCAAAAGGCAATAGTAATCACAGAAGTCTATTCAGGCACTCATCGCATTCTCAATGGTTATAGTAAACAGTGTAACAGCCACCAAAGAGACCCCCTTAAGAGCATTCTCATAAGAGTTGTAAAAATTTTAGCATTTAGCATCTAAAAACCGAACTTTATAGCATTTAACACATCACTTTACAATAACCCTTCAATCAAAACTTCTATTTTTTTTACCATTTGATTTAAATATTCTTTTTTATTCTCTCTCTCTCTCTCTCTCAGTTGAAGAAAACATTAAAAAATTATAACATCTTGCTACAGTGCGCTTTCACTTTCAAAAATGAAAGCTCACTATAGCTAGATGTCAAATTTTTTAGCAGATGACATCTTTATTGTAGGTATGTTTTTATAATTTAAGGTGTTAAAAATGCTAAAAAATAGCATTTAGCATTTTTAAAACCTTTGATGAGAATGCTCTAATTATATAAATTTCTCCATCGCATAAAGAACAGCCTACCCAAATTGTCCGGAGATCCTTTTTCCTTTCACTTTTGTTCCAACTGTTACAAGGTATAAAATGATCTCTTTCCTCTCTCCCAATTTAAACACTTTCAACTAATACCCACTCGAGTCTAAGTCTAGCGGACAGCTATATGGAGTTATTATTAGCTTTCACCCTTTCAGAATTGAAAATGATAACCAGTGGTACTTAAGCGAACATGGGAGGAATCCAAAACATCATTGATATCAAAATCTGATTCAGATGTAGATATATACCTGAAACTTTCAAACTAGATTAACTTCAAGAGAGGCAAGATCAAGTTGCATCTCATGGTCCTGGGATGTGTCCATTGGAGAAGCTTTGAAGAGAGCAGATGGAGTATAGTTAAGCTGGTAATTTACTACCGTTGATCCAAAAATGTTGAACCTTCCAGCACTACTATAAGCAATTTCTGCATCAGAAGACTTCTTAAAAACCACTCTAGCACGGCTCATATCACGATCAACTTCTGTTTCAGATAACTTTAAGGGTCCAAAGCGCCTAAACATCTTGTTCAGGTTAGTTTCTGAAGGAACAGAGTTAACCTCGGAGAAGTTCATAAGAATTTCAGCCGGTGAGTTCTCATCCACATAGCCAACAGGTTTCTCAGCTGCCACAGCATCATAACCCTCTGAATATCGCTTCCTGGAATATGGCCTACGGTTCACTTGAATGGGTTTAAGTTCAACAGGGACAATTTGATACTCTCTCTTTTTGTTTCTACGTGAAGGCTGCTCTTCAGAACCATTTTGGATGACCCTGTCTGTCCAGTAAGTATCGCTCATATCCTCAAACTCAAATGTTTCAGGTGACCCAGCAACAGCATGAGATGCTTTTTTTCTTTTACCGCTGACTTTATCAGTAGCCAACAACTCCCTCTCAGAATATTGGCCTGATACTATCGAATTCCTAAAATCAGAGAAGAAACTAACAATAACATTCAAGAAACCGTATCCTTTCAGGGGATCTTGTGCAGCCATCTGAAGTTGTGATAGCAAATCATCTAGTGATGAATACTCTGTTGAAACAATCATCCTCCCTCTTTGGGCATCCTCAGAATCTTGGAAGGAAACATCAGCTTCATCCCCAGCAGTTATATCATAGTTTCCATCTAGCTTCTGGAACTTCTCACTGTTACACTTCAGGATAGAAGAAGACCCAGTCAGTTGGCTTGCAACTCTCCGGATACAGTCACCAATTTTAAAGGATGGCTTGGGGAAAGGAGGTGGTGTCGTATTTGAAACTCTTGCAAAGGAAATAGTTTTTCTCCCTTCTTGTGGCCCATAGTCATCATGGTAATCTAAAACCTTCCGTTTTTTGCCAGAGGATGGTGAAACCATAGTACCAGTGGTGTTTTCATCCAACAAATTATCATCATCTGGAGAATCTATCGCCCCACTCATTAACTCTGACAAGCTTCTCTCTTTCTTTTTGTAAAATACACCATCCTTCAAATTATGTTTACGTTTATTGGAAGGGCTGTTACGGCTTTTCAAAATTTCCTGTCCAGAGGAAGTTAGCTCATCATCCTTATAAAGAGTAGTGGCATGCTCAATCACATTACTCGAATGCATTCTCTCCTCAGAAACTGAAGTATCTGTGTCATTTTCCAACAACTGTCCACAAAATTGGAATTCAGGCAAACTACAGTATCCCTTTAAACGATAGAAGGCCAGCAACTGAGCCTTGGCTATCATGAGCTCCAACCGATCACTGCCTCCAGATGGGAAATGTGCCAAGGCTTTTGTGTATTCAATTAATTTATCAGGTTCAAAGAAATCAGCACTTGCAGATCTGTCCACTCCATCTCTTGTACTTGATTCTTGCCGGATCCCAGTGTTCTCAACAACCTGGAATTTAATATTGTCATATGCATCTTTTGGTATGCAAGAGCATGCTAGCCCAAACTCTACTCGTCTTGAGACTTCTTCCAAAGCACAATCAACAGCATGCTGAAATGATTCTGAATTGCTCTGCTTCTCTATGTGGGAGAAATGTGTTCGAAAGGGCTTTAACTGAGATGCTTCATTCCAAGCAAATGTTCGATCCCCAAAATATGCTACCAAAAAACAGTCCTTTTTCTGATGTTTCAATGCCTTCTCAGATGAATCCGATGGATCAAATATTTGCCCAGGCCACCATGGATGACTCCTCACTTTACCCCAGACTAAATCTGATACAACAAACTCACCTTCATTTTCTGGTGGCAGCTGATAAGTAGCTTGATGAACTGTAACAGTACCTCCTAGATTAAGAGCTGTAGGTTTAACAAATTTCTCATCATCGCCTTTTGACTGTTCAGTATCAGTATTGTCTTCCTCGTCTTCAATTTCCTGCTCTCCATGAAAACCAACATGTTCAGCTTCCATCACTTGACCTTCAACTCCAACCTGAGGCCCAGGTTTTGAGTCAACCTGAGCAAGATCACCAGCCATGCTCCTATTTAAGCACTCTTCAAACTCTACAGATCCCGGTACTTCAATGTTAGAATCTAAAACCTCCTCAGTGTCCAATGGAGAAATGACTTGGGTATCTGTTTCAACATTTGGATTAAAAATAATATTTCCATCCAATGCTGCCACTTCAGCATCAGCTTCAGCAACTACTTGAGTTGCCTGGTCTGAGGATGTTGCATCAGCACATCCCATGCTCCTGTCTAAGCACTCTTCAAACTCCACAGATCCTGGTACCTCATTGTTGGAATTTATTACCTCCTCAGTGTCCATTGGAGCAATATCCCCTCTGTCAATGACTTGGGTATCTGTTTCAACATTTGGGTTTAAAAGAACATTTCCATCCACTGCTGCCACTTCAGCTACTACTTGAGTTGGCTGGTCTGAGGATGTTGCATCTGCACATTCCATGCTCCTGTCTAAGCACTCTTCAAACCCCAAAGATCCTCCTACTTCAACGTTGGAATTTGAAATTTCCTCAGTGTCCATTGGAACAGTTTCCCCTCTGTCAATGACTTGGATATCCATTTCAACATTTGGATTTAGAAGAACATTTCCATCCACTGCTGCCACGTCAGCTTCAACTTCAGTGACTACTTGAGTTGGCTGGTCTGAGGATGCCACATCTGCACATTCAGCATTGGCAACCTGTTTTTTAACTTCAGTCTCTGGCCCTACATCAGAATCAAGCTGAGAAAGACCACCAGCCACACCCTGTTCTAAGCATTCTTCAGACTCCAATGGTTTATCTTTTTCAGCAGACCCTGGAACTTCAACATTGGACTCTTGGACTGCTTCACAGTCCACCAGAGCAGTTTCTGAGCAAGACGATTTCATCTCAACGGTGTTTGGAACTTCAACATTTGGAACTGAAATCTTGTCATCCTTAGCAACAGAATCCACAACAATAACTACTTGAGTTGATGTTGAATCTGAAGATACATTCCCATGACTTGCAGTGCTCATACAAATTGTCTCAACCTTTACTGAATGTTCAACTTTTTCTAATCCTGCATGTAAACAAACTGGCGCAGAATCAATACCATATTTGTCAACTTCCATCTCTTGCCCTATATTTGAATTAACTTGAGCAGAGCTTTTGTCTATGCATTCTTCAAGCTTAAAGTGCTGGTCTGATTCAGAGTTCAAGGGACCCTTATCTTCACCTCTAACAACTACTTGATTTGACAGATGTGAAGATACCGGATCAGAAGATACATGGCTGTGATTTTCAAAGCTCCCACCCACTTTTTCAACCTTTTTCTGCTGTTCCTCCACTGAACAAGTAGATTTTTTGTCAAAAGCAACAGTTTCCATTCCTTCAACTTTGGAATGCAAGACATCTTCTTTATATATTCCTACAACTTCACCTGTAGCAGAACCTTTGCTTTCTTCATCCAATGATTTGAGATTTGCGACATCTTTTTCTGTTCCTCCACAGGTTGTCCTTACCGTTGAACTTTGATCTCTTCCAGAAGTAGAAACAACACCTTCCAGATTACTAGTGCCAGAAGCATCAACTTTGGGATTCAATCCCTCCACACTGACTGCCACTGAGGATTTTTCCTCAACAACTTGGGTCTGTAAACTTGAATTTTTCACAATTGTTGAAGTACATATAACATTAGCATTAATTCCAGGATTCCAAACTTCGTCACCCAAAACACCAACTTTTTGTTTCTTCAATTTATTGGTTGCATCAACCCCATCCTCAGCCAACTCCCCACCTTGCTCAGCACCATCCACAACCAATCCTCTCTCTATATCCACAGCAACAGAAGAATCCCCAACACCATTTTCAATTATAATAGCATTCCTTGGTTTATCATCCAAAACCCCAACTTCCTGTGAACTCCTATCCTCAATAGAATCACCTCCATCACCAACTGCTTCCCTACCTGTATCTGCACCCTTCTCAGCCATTTCTTGCTCTAAACCCTCCTCCCTGGCAACCACAACAATTTCCCCTACATGAACAACTTTTGTTTCTTCACATGTGGAACCCACAACTGGCAAAGAACCACTAACCCCACTTACAATTCCACCATTTCGATCTTTGTCATCCAAAGCTCCGACATCCCGTGATGTCACATCATCAATTCCATTATCACTCCCACCCATTTCCTTCCCTCTTTCTACAGCACCCTTGACTGCTCCTCCCTCTATATTTCCCTCCTCCCTCACCACAACCCCAACCTCCTCCACTGTGTCAACTGGGGTTCTTTCCTCTATGGACTCCACTACCCCTGAAGACCCTTCAACCTTAGTCTTGCTTCCAACATTTGACACTTCCTCACCCTTTAAACCCAATTCACTAACTACACCATCTCCCTCCAATGATTTAACACCTCCCTCTAAGCCTGTCTCTTCCTCGACCACCCCGCCCCGTGCTGCCTCCCCATCAGTACAAACACCATCTACATACACATCAGAACCCAAAACCCCCACCATAATATCATCATCCCCATTGCAACCCCCACCATCCTCTACCCCCTCAGACAAAGACCCCTCAACTAGTTTCCCACTAGCTACATGCTCACTAACTATCACAGTAGTAGCAGACTCAGAAACACTTTTCACACAAACATCCATGTCCTTGTTCTCATCCATAAAAAAAGTATCTGGGTCAATTTCAAAACCATCAAAAACAGCTTCTTTGACAACAAAATTTTTAAAAATTTTCACAAACTCATAAACCCTAATGACAGAAATGTACAAATCTAATCATACAATCAACAAAGATGATAGATTACGTAAAGCTTAGCATAAAGATTCAAACTTTATCAGAAAACAAAACTAGTTGAAGGGTTAAGATTATTTTAAGTACCTTGTCAGATCCTCTGGAAATGAAAACTCACTGGGTTTGGGGTTTAAACAGAGATAAATGAGTTCGGAGAGAGAGAGAGAGAGAGAGAGAGAGTACTGGGCAAAGGTGGGTGTACTTTCTCACACAGAGAGAAAGAGAGAGAGAGAGAGAGAGAGATCTAAAAAATAAATAATAAAAAATATAGTAATAGTAAAAGAGGCCGAATATAATGCGTCCTTGTCCTTTTCTCTTTCCAGTGATTGGTCAGCACTTACAGCTTTGTTAAATTTTCTAGGGAAGTGCAGAGGGGGATACTTTGTGTTTCACAAACAATAGATGACAGTCCAATAGTGTGAGACCACGTTTTGGGCACCCACTTTTGCAAGGGAAAATGGCTGTCTTGTTTTGCCAACGTGGCATGAAGTCAATGGGTTTCAATAAGACTTAGCTACGTGTCAAGTTAGAAGACTTATGTCTTTACCTGGGGTAAATTTTCAAGCGTGCCGAGAGGAGTTTAATCCAAGACCATAACTTTTACGGTTTTACTTTATTACTTTCGCGCATTCCTACGTCATGTTAACGGGTGAGTTTAATGCAATAGTTAACGGTTAATAATTTATTTTTAGAAAGTTTTAACATCATTTTTATGGTAAATAAAAAAAAACTAGTTTCAAAATATTAATTATTTTTTTTTCTCATCAAAAATTTCTTTAAATAGATTATTAACCATTATTTTAAAAGTATTTGTTCTGTAATTATATATATTTTTTCTACCATTTTTCCTTTATCATTTACAGTTTCTTACATTAGAGTTATGGCATAAAAAAGTTGTGGTCTTACATTTTCTAATTTCTTGAGATTAAAAACTTCTATCTAGTTCCTTTGTAAGATATGTATCATGCTTGTGTTGTCTCTCATGCATAAAAGCACTAAAAACAAGCCAAACTCATCCCATAGAGTAACTACATACCATGCAACATGTGAATAATTTACAGGGGAGCAATTGCATAAGATAATTTTCATTAGTTGAAGAAGTGATATAGCCTGTTGTAGCATCTTGCCCCTGCTTGTTAATTTGTTATTGAATGCTAGTCACAAAATAAAAGGCATACTTAGGTATGACAATTGAAAATCAAATTAATTACCTCTCTTTCACTTATGGCATCTTTAATCTTATTGCACTTCAAGTGTCACTACTTCATTAATAACTTGATTTGGAAGAATTCTAAATAGGTTTATTTGTTTTTATCAAACGCAAATTGATATAGCTATTTAGAGACACATTTGCCACACACTCTAACACAACTTGCACATTTGTTAATTTATATTTGGATTACATCAACTTCACATGGGGACCACCGCTGATACTTGTGAAAATTAATTCAATCACCGTTTAATACATGTACTAGTTATAATAAGGAGTATACAAGAGTGTGTGTCTCTAAATGTTTTTCCATAGCCACAAGTGCATATGGATAGCAGGTTCCATGTGACATTCCATCCATTGAAGCAAACTAGCCACTTTTGCTTTCACGTTACTTGCAGCATCATGTATGACTAGTGGATGCCATCAATCAAGCCATAGAGTTATGTTCTTGCCAACACCCATCATAAAACATAGAAGGGACCTTGCTAAATTTATGAGTTTACTCCATCCCCCGAGTGCAACTTAGGTGAATTCTTACATTCTACAAGCTCCTTCTTTTCAATAAACTTTGCTTCATTTAAAGTTATCCAAATTTAGCTCACTTGTGTTAAAATATTCCATATATGTTTCATTATGACTACCTTATTCTAATCCTCAATCCTTTTCAACCTAAACCATCGTTTCTTCTCCAAGAATATGCACTAGATTCAATGCCACTTTTATTTTCTACCAGTGAGTGTTCAATACCAATCCAAAGGAACTATTAGTCTATTACGCTTCAGTTAAATGGCTATGACCTTTAGAAATACCAGTTAAATGGCTATGATCTTCTTTAGAAATATGAAAAAGAGGGTAGATCATGAGGGTAGATCATAAGACCACCTCCATACCATATGGTACACACATATTATGAGAAAGAAGTCTCATAAAAACGTTTTATAAGATATTTTTCCCAACAAAATATGCGCGAGTTAATTCTAAAAGTGATATTATGTAGTAAGGAATTACAAGCTTATGCACTTAATCTTCCTAAAACAATTGGTACACCCAAGTACCTTATTGGTAGAGCGCTTTCATTGAATTTTAGAATTATAATGCCCTTTCATTGAATTTTAGAATTATAATCGGAATCTTCCCATTTGGTGATACTGTAGCATTAAAACTTACTCTTTTTAGGATTTGAAACTAAACCATAAAGTTTTAAAAAAAAAAAAATTAAAAAAACCATAAGTTTTTTGAACTCTTCTTGAACTTTACTTCTAAAAACTGAAAAATGAAATATCACAAAAACTTAATTTTTGCTACAACCGGTCGTGTGGTGAGTTATGAGTCACCACTCACAACTCACCACATGGCTAGTTGTGACAAAAATTATGTAAGTTTTTGTGGTTTTAGTATGACTTATTGCTCCTAAAACCTTGATAGAAGATTTGTCACCACCTAAAAATATCTATCAATCCTCAACAAGACAACAACATACAAATGTATTGCCGTATTGGGCACAAAATCCTTCTAATTATGGTATTAATCTGCTGGAAAATATTTTCATAATGCATTTATAAACTACATTAAAACAAGATTTGGCTCTAAACTACCTCATAGAATGAGGATTTCGAGTGACTCTATTTTTGCCAAGTAATATATATACTGAAATACTGCTTTTACATGTTGGTAATTATCACATTAAATTAAATCGCTTGGCCATGTATGTGAAAGAAATTACCTTTCTAATCCATATAGGCTATAATCTTTTTTTGAGAAAAGTTTAAAATTGTACCAAAATGAGCAATTGGGCTAAGTTTTTCTCTCAAAAGGTTGGACTCTCCTTTGGACCCAACTTTTTTTTGGGTAGTGCCACCAAACCTAATTGAGTGTATTTAACATTAAGATTGTGAAAACCAGGTTGGGGCTAAGATCCAGCCCATTTGTGAAATTAGATGGGCTGTAGGATTTGTATAAGGTTCACCAGTGGAAAATTGTGGCTTTGAGGCTGAGCCCTGGGATGGCCTTTCAGGGCCTTGAACTTGCTTAAGTGAAAGGGTTGTTCAAGAAATTGGGCCCTAATTAATTGTGTCGCTCGTAATGGTTTAAAACGTAAGGGTCTTTGACCCGTATTGTCCTCTATTTCTTGTGGTTGCCACTAATTGATGGCTACATTATTATCGAAGAGAGCTGAAAGACCGAACTGAATCACTGATGAAAATGTTAATTGATAATCCAATTTCTTGTATATCAAAGCATGAATTACAACTTTTCCTGAATTTATTCAATTTCATTTTTCTTACAAATTAGTTATACGTCTATCGAATTATAAGATTTTCTCCATAATTAAATGAAACAAAAATAACTAGGAATTAATAGACAAATCTTAAAAAAATAAAGAGACAATTTTGATGTGACAACTTAACTATGATAATCGACCGTTAGTAATAGAAAAATGATAATGAATCCATGTGAAAATAATATAGCTCATCAGTCTATCTTATATTCAATTTCTAAGAGTTTTATTGCAAGTTTGTTCTAAATAGTTGATATAGTGCTTGTTGGTAGATGTGACAGTTGAATGGAACTTATGATGACAGTTTGTAAAACTCTTGATGTGTGTAGTAGCATTACAAAACATTAGGTCAAGAGTCTAATCATTCATGTCATGTCTAGCAAAATGTCAAAGTCCATCCAAATTCTACTAATTTCTGGAGCCAATCCTAGGTTAGATGATAGATATGATCATGATGAAGTATTACGGAAGCATAGTGGTCTTTGTGCTATAGTTTCAAGTGATAGGTGTCAAGCAGAATAAATACACCGAGTGCATGTATTGTGAGTGCAACTTGCCCATATAAATGTAGATTCTATGCGCAGAATCCAAAAAAAAAAAAAAAGAGGAATGCATAAGGCCAATGTTTAGTTATAAAATTGGTTATAACTTAAAATTACAACTTTACTTAATAAAATAAACATTATTGCATGTTTTGAAAATCTAAAATGTATGTTCTTTCCACTCTTAATGTACATGTCAAATTTTATGTTAATTGGATATTATTTACTATATGATCTATAAACTTATATTTTATGAATAATTTTAAACTACAAAAACTTACAATTTAAATAGTTTATTGATGACATAACTATTTATCTTTAATTTTTAAGAAATTTTGCAAGAATAGAGGATATAAAAAGAAGATGTAATCCAGTAATGGATTTGTCAAAATTCATCTCCAATAAAAAGATATTAAGTAAAATTGTAATCTAAAGTTACAATCAATTTTATAATTAAACTTTGTCCAATATGTAATATACTAGTCTAATTTCACATAATCCATTTTGTTCTCTCCCAGATCATTGTCATATTTATCAGCTAAGTGATGGGAGGTCAACCTTCTTAACTTTGTGCTTTTTTTTTTTTTTGATTGGATGATTAACTATTGTGTTTATTCTTACTCACCGGTCACCACAGTTATTAATTATTTCTTTACAAGGGGTTGATTCAACCACCTAAAAAACCGTTGAGCAGTCATTTCCTAGCATTTTTTTTTTCTTTCTTATCATTGTACTTATCAGAATTCTCATGGTTGTTGAGATAAGGTCATTGCTAACTCTTTTTTTTACTCATTTTGGTTATGTTTAATTTGCACTCTTTGATATTATAAGTAGATATGATTGCACTAGATTGATTATGCCTTGATGCATGGAGTTGCTCTGTTGCAAAGAGAACATGATACTTTTTTTTAAAATTTTTGGTATTAGGAAGAGCTGGAATACCATAACCACTGTAAGTGCACAATTGCACCTGACCCTAAAACAGTGATGGGCTCAGGCCCAATGAGCCTTGAACAATATGAATTTGTAGAGTGTGGGCTGTAAAACCCAGGTTAGAAGCGCTTAAGGAATATAGTGCGGGCTAAAGGGCTGTAATACTCAATAACCAAGAGAAATGTTATAATTCTACCTCCTCGGATATGAGCCGAGGACTGTTCTTATATATAAGTTTCCTTTTTTCTTCTTCTTTTTTTTTTTTCTTCTTACAAAAGATAGAGAGAGAGATAGAGAGCCCCTTTTTCTGTTCTGGGTCCTTTCTTAAATACTAAGCCCCTTGATACTTTATACACGTGTCACCCCATCTACCCCTTAGCCTAGATATTTCTTCTCTCAGGGCCCTGGAATAGTAACCAGAAGTCTCCCTTCCACTGTTCAGGTGTCACTTCCCCATTAATGCGGCTAAGGTAGTAGGTGAAGGGTCTTTAATGTGGAGGCAGCAGCCTTTAGTACTTTTCAAACACCGGAGCTTCTAGGACATCCAAGGGTTCACCCCTCTTAACCGTTGGTCTCCATTGTGTCGTTTATAAGCCTTTGTGATAACGTTGCTGATTCTTCTATGCCCATCTGAGAGTAAAATCAACCTCGGATTAGTCCTCGGGTCCTCGGCGCATGAGTAGGCCCGAGATACTACAAGGTTTCAAACTCAAGGGTAGGTCGGCCTTACTTAGTATGGCCCAAAGGCCCATATACCTATCAGGACCCTTTTACTCCCTACAACCACAAAAGTCTCCCAAAGCAATTCTATATTTCCTCCGCAAAAATTAACTAAAGTAAAGCCTAACTAGAGGAGAATTAAAAGCAATAAGTTTAGTAACCTTTTTTTTTTTCCACAAAGGTTTAGATGAAAGACATCTATGTTATGATTCGTACACAATAAAGTAATATTTTTATGGTTAACACATATGATATTGCACGAATCACAATTATTATCTAAAATTTTGTAGTCATGAACTTTTGTGTCTCTACGTTACTCAACTACAAATATACGAATGCTTGCAGAGTATTAGATGTGTGTGAGAGAGAGATGTAATTATTTAAAGAAGCAGGCTTTATGTAGCAAAGTTCACTGAATCCATCAAAAGAAACCCATCAGATATGGGTAATCACAGGTACACATGGACTTAGTTACATTTTTCTTAATGGTTCACAGCTCAAGCTTAGATGTTAGAGAGAGAGAGAACGAGAATGAAAGAATCTTATAAAGCTTGCATCTAATTAGAATAAGAATAAAAAATGAAAAAAAAAAATCGGAAAGAAGAGCCACAACAGATCAGATAATAATGTTGCTCTGAGCAGCCACCACCTTCCCCCTTGTTATTGCCAACTAAGCGCCCTTTTAGCCAACCTTTTTGAAGCTCTCTCCTGCGCCAATTGTACCTATTCCACAGCCAAGCAAACTGTCCTTGTAATATCAGTTCACATTTATTGAAATACTGCCTCAAAGGCTCAAACTCAATGTGCCAGATAATCTAACATAGTAAATTAACCCCCATTGGAAATCAAATTACCATCCCGCATTTCAAAAAATATAATAACTATTGCGCACAAACTCATGACTTGAAATTGAAATCACGATTTTTATACACTAACTTTTTTTTTTGCCTAGTGCAAAAAAATGTTTGTGTGCAATAATGTGTAAGATAAACACTACTTCTAAGGAAATTATATTTTATTTCTTATTCTTTCAATGGTCTAAAAGAATTTGATTCATAAAATATGTAGGAGGCAAAATCCAAGAGGTTTGTCCTTCATGTAAATGTGGCTAAGCTTCTATTGGTCAAATTAACCCTATAAATATATATTTTTTAATTATTATTTTATTTTCTTAGTTTCCAAATAAAAGCAAAATCCTTAAATAAAAAGACATTTTGGTCCACTAAGCTACGTGGGTTCGTGAAGGGCCAGTTGGCAGTTGCTGAAACCAAATCAAAGACAGACAGGCTCGCGTGAGACCAATGATTTCTTCTTGATTTCTTTTTTAAGACATTGACTTGACCACTAGGTAATGTTACGGTGTGGAGCAAACACAGCATAAATCAATATGTCTTACCTGTGTTAGGAGCAATTGATGCTGGTTTTGACATGATGGCTGGGACCGTGGCAATGGGGCCCGTTGTAGTTGGCGAGAAGATGTGAGCAGGTAGGCCCATTGTCTGTGATTGATGGTAATGATAATAAGGGTACATGGGCATCAATGTGTTCGCACCTACCATAGCTTGCCCTGGATACACTTGAGAGTAATGCCCATTCATATAGGTCCCTCCATTGTAGCTTAGCTTCTGTGTACCATTAGAGACAAATTAACAACATCCCTAACATGCTCAACCCTTTAATTAACCCAAAAAAAAAACAGTACATTAATTAGTTCTTAAAACAATAACTAGGACAATGTAGGACATTGGTGTGAGTTTCCTTCATTGATTGATTTACAAACCAAAACATTAGATATTAGGTGGTCCAAATTTAATTGTATAAGATCCACTTACATGGTTGTAATTGATATCAGTAGCAATGTATGTAGGGGAGTACCTGAAAATAAGGCAATTAAGGAAATCATAACATAAGAGACTGTCAATTTCTAAAATGTACATATAAATTATTTCACACAAAATCTAACTCACAACAATAACTATCTCATTTATGGAATATATGCATATTGTACGGGCCCACAGCATATGACTATAGAGTGACAAAATGTATATCTTATACATAAGATACCTTCTACACAAAATCCATCCATAAGTGGACATACCCATAGAAAGGAATGGGCTGATGATGGTGATGCTGATGATGATGAAAGGGTGAAGGCGGTGTCCCCGCCGGATAGTACCACTGCACGTGATTTGCCGGTGCAGCTGACGTGGCCCTCGGTCCAACGTTTGATCCTTCATGATGTAAATCAAGCAACATTAGACCTCCATGATGGTCACATTTAAAAAAGTGCCATTATTATTAATATTTTCCTCTTCAAACCTTGCAATTGAAAGAAGAATAGGAATGAAGTTTCCTATTTGGATTTTAGATTATCATTTTCTTATTAGTTACTCATTCTATTTCACACTAGATAAAAAATGGTAAAATGACATATTTTAATAAAACAAAATAAATATAACAATTTTTTAGAATCTTTTAATGTTCGTTTGGATTAACCTTTTTCCTACAAATTTAAAGTTGACAAAAATACATTTAGACTTTGAAAAAAAGAAACTTTAACAATAAATTAATTAATAAAAAAAAAGCTAATCCAAATAGACTTTTTTTTTTTTGTTGGGTTAAGCCAAACTTACATGTCTCATATTGATTTAGGAATTGTATGACTATTATTGAATTTTATTTTGTTTTAATAAAATGTAAAACTTTCGGACATAATTTCGAATATGACTAGTGTGTAATGAATACCTTGTTGAGGAGGAGGAGGAGGAGGGGTGGAATTAGAAGACCTTGGGCGCCTGGCTCCAAGTGAAGCCAAGTTGCAGTTAGCTCTGCGGCCATTGATGATGGGTGTGGCCTCCTCACAAGCCTTTTTAGCTGCTTCAGGCTCCTTGAACGTAACCTACAAAAAAAAATAAAAAATAATAACACAGATACAATTAATACCATATATATGTGACAATGACAAGACACCACCATGCACAAGAAAAAAAAAATTAACAAAGATCTACCAAACAAACACTTACGAATCCATAGCCCTTGGATCTGCCAGTGACCTTATCAGTGATAATCACAGCCTCCAAAATCTCACCGTACTTCTCAAAGTGTTCTCTCATGGACTCCTTCGGAGTTTCCCACGCTAAACCTCCAACAAACACTTTGGTTAGTGTTGTGTCTCCAAATTGCCCCATAATATTGTTGCTCATAGTCATATTCTCTCTTCTCTACACAACCCAACAAGTGAACAAAATGACTCAAAGATTAATACCCAACAAGTGAAAAATTGTTACAGACTATGTATTTATATATATACACAACTCAATAACTCAGCTAAACATTAGTCTCAATTGTCTGTGTTTTTTTTTGTGAGTGTAAAGTTTGAATCTTTGTCTGTGTTTTTGACAGAGAGAGAACTGAGAGGCTGGTTCTGTGGGGGAGAGGAGGGAAGGTTTATAAGGGGAAGGAGTGAAAAGAAAGTACAGGGTGTGGTTGGAATAAAAAAATGAGGGAAAAATAGAGACAGAGAGGCAGACAGATAGACTTGGCGTAAGGCTATGAGTATGACCAACGTGATCACACACACGCTTCTTCATCTTCCATTAAAAAAATATATATATATTTGGTCGTCAATATTTTTGTCAAAGTAATATGAAATGTCATTATATTCGTTGTATTTATTAGTCATGTTGTTTTGGATTAAGTTGCATTTGTATTTTTGAAGTGGGAGATACGGTTATAAAAAGTAATTAGCTTTTATTATAAATAAAATATTAATATGTTTCTTTTTAGTATGTGCCCCATTTAATAATATGAAAAAAAAAATTAGGTACTTTCAGAGTATGAAAATATGGTACTCTCTTATCTCATATTTATGGTGGACTCCATCGTGAATTTAATGAATGGACCCATCATAAACGTGAAAAGAGGGATCACCATTCTTCATGTTATGAGAGAACCTAAGAAATACTCCAATAACATGTTACTTGATGGAGTATAATATACATTTATTTTATTTTAAAATCAATACATTATTAGTTGGATTAACTAAAATCTAAATTAAATTATATCTAACTAAGCATTCCGAGGTACAAGAAAGTGACAAACTCATTTTAATTGTCCATTCATTTTCCCTCTGTGTAGTTATGTGAGATTCAAATCTAAGACTTGCATGGTTTTTGACTTTTTGTCATACTCCTACCCCAACCCTAATTGACCATTTATAAGTTCAAAACGTATCAATAATCCAGATGCCTAAAATTTATGAAGTTTTTAGGTCAATATATATTGCTTATACATGGAAACATATAATGTTTTAACGAATTGAAAAGATCGAATCATGGAATGATTATTTTAACATGAACCCTTTTCTCTTTGATTACTTTTCATTTTCTAATGCAACCATTTAGGTTTTAGCATGGATGAGGGCTGGAAATAATATAAAACATATAAGATTTCCTTGCACCTTTTGGTGATTAATATTCTACTGATGATCAGCAAAATCTTTTCTTTTCGGAAAAAATTTAATGAATATCCTAAGAATATTAGTAAGTAATTTTAGAAGCTTTTTATAAGAAATGCGGCTTTTTATATTTCCATAAAAATTGTGTTAAAACTTTCCTAAAATTGTTTATTAGCAATTGTTCCAAGGGTAATTGTTGTAAGGATACCTCTTAATATGACCATTTATTTTTAACAAATTTCATGTAAATTATGTTCTCTCACTCATTTAACTTCCTTCACCTGTACATTTCCTCAATAAATTGTCACTTTCCACTTGTTTTGCTCTTAAATATGCTGAGCTAGATATTGCATCTTTTAAATTTGGCACTCATTTGCTTGTTGGTACTCCTGCACGTGCTTTGATTTTTTCTTATCGACAATTGTCATGAATTCATCATAATCTTACAAACAATGCTAACGTTTCTTATAAAGACTAATTAATCTGTGGACATTGACGTGTGGTGGCACAATGTGCCATAGTACTAATCACCAGACACTACCAAAAATATTTAAATGAATTTAAACAGAAAGAGCAGTTGCTAGCTGTGACTAGGCTGGAAATGTTTGTATTCATAGAAAAGAAATTGAAGTGTGTAAGAAAAAAAAAAAAAAAAAAAAGACTCCCAGATTTCCAAATAATTCTTCAACCATTCCCTTTCAATGGCAACAAAAATTATGAATGCAGGACTTAATTTTAGAGAATACAAAACTAAACAGCTTGTGTCCAGTGCAACCGATGGACATAAGTTCGAATTTTAACATGTTCAGTGCAACTGATGCACTGAAAATGATCTCAACCCTACAAAATTAGAATAAAATTTTATTTTATTTTAAGCTAGACATTGCTAGAAGCATGCAAGCTCCATTAGTCCATTTATCTCACAAAGAAGTAAAAGAAAAAGAAAATTAAAAGAAGCGGTAAAGAATGTATTTCCTTCATCCCAAATTTTTTGACTATCTAGAAAAAATATAATTTTTTAAAAGCATATCATTAATATATTATCTTTTAAATTAAAAAATATATAACATTTTTTCTTATAAATTGTTACAACAAATAAAGGAAAATTTATTTTAATCATGTTTCTCCTTATTAAAAAAAAGAAAACAAACAAATACCATTGAGTTACATGATTCTTGACATAAAATTGATATTGTGAATTTAATCTTTCAAATAAAGAATTATAAAATTTTAAGTAATGGCTTAAAAAAATAGTAGTATCAATATTTAGATACAAGGACAAAGTAGTAATTAACTAGACGAGTGGAGAGCAGTGGTAGACTGGTAGTAAAACCGTACATTAAAAATTTGCGGGGTCCCCAAAAATTAACGAATTTAACGTACGCGTCGTGTAGTTTTAGAATGGTGGTCGGCGAATACGTTAACGGCCCATAGTTTCAGAAACGGCCACGCGCTGAGAAGATACCTTCTTGTGGAATATTATCAGCCCAACATCATCAACATGATTCCACTTTCATTATATAGCCAATTATGGCGTGCCACATCATCTGTGCTGACGAGTATTTGAGGTACAAGATGACGAGTCCAAATCTTCTGTCTCGCTTTTCCTGCTCCACTCTATACTCTACCAATAAAAACTTACCACGTGTTCACCGCATTAATTAAATACTATCATTATTGACTTATTTATGCTACCGTTATTAATTAATAGTATTATTTAATTAATGCGGTGAACATGTGGCAAGTTTTTATTAGTGGAGCATAGAGTGGAACAGGAAAAGTGGGACAGAAGATTTGGACTCCAAGATGACTAAGAGCATTTGCATCAGCTCATGCAAAATTTTCTTCTATTTTACACTAAAAAAACCTACTTTTTCTATTTTACACACCCATTTTTATGAACCCCTCACATCAGTTGTTTATTATACACGTTTGCTCAAATAAAATATTTATTTCCTTCCCACCTTCATCTCTCTCACAACCACAGGAATCCAAAGAAAACCAGTTAAAAAAAAAAAACCAATCAAGAAAATCCAACACAACCCGGCACAGCCACCGTCGACGTCTCCGGCCTCCAATCACACCGGAATCCAAAAAAAAACCCAATCAAAAAAAATCCAACACAACTCGGCACCGCCATCGTCGACGCCTCCGGCCTCCAATCACATCGGAATCCAAAGAAAGCCAAAAAAAAAAAAAAAAAAACCCAATCAAAAAACCCACCAAACCCACCGATCTGTCAAGCCTCACCCACACCCAAACCCATTCATCGCCCACTGATCAGCCACCCTTCAACAAACCCACCGATCCGTCGAGCCTCACCCACACCAAAAAAAAAAAAAAAAAAAAACCAACGAATCGGAGCAAGATCGACGCCTCGTAGCACCGCCCTCTCCTTGCGATGGCCGTCCGGCGACTCGGCTTGCTCGACCTTGCTCTTATCGGCGGCGACGGCGATCGGCAGCTAGAGGAAAAAAATGGATGAGATGAGAGAATGAGAGAGGTGCTGTGTCTAAGAGAGAGAGAGAGAGAGAGACAGAGACAGAGAGAGACAGAGGGAGGTGAGAGTCAGTTGGGAGGAGAGAAAAAAAACAATAAAAAAAACATATACACTTGCTACAGTACCCGTGTAAATTTACACGGTACTGTAGCATAGTGGATGATATAGATGAGTTTAAATGAGTTTAGAGGGATTGATGTAGGGGTTTTTTTGTTTAATATGTGTAAAATTAATGATTTTTTTCTCATTTTGCACATTTATACCCATTTATCCATCCACTGATGTGGATGCTCTAATATAGCCAAATAACCATCTATTCAAACAATCTAGCACACCATAGTCTTAATTTTTAAACTATATAGTTGGCACCGCCATCGTCGACGCCTCCGGCCTCCAATCACATCGGAATCCAAAGAAAGCCAAAAAAAAAAAAAAAAAAACCCAATCAAAAAACCCACCAAACCCACCGATCTGTCAAGCCTCACCCACACCCAAACCCATTCATCGCCCACTGATCAGCCACCCTTCAACAAACCCACCGATCCGTCGAGCCTCACCCACACCAAAAAAAAAAAAAAAAAAAAAAAAAAAAACCAACGAATCGGAGCAAGATCGACGCCTCGTAGCACCGCCCCCTCCTCGCGATGGCCGTCCGGCAACTCGGCTTGCTCGACCTTGCTCTTATCGGCGGCGACAGCGATCGGCAGCTAGAGGAAAAAAATGGATGAGATGAGAGAATGAGAGAGGTGCTGTGTCTAAGAGAGAGAGAGAGAGACAGAGAGAGAGAGAGACAGAGGGAGGTGAGAGTCAGTTGGGAGGTGAGAGAAAAAACAATAAAAAAAACATATACACCTGCTACAGTACCCGTGTAAATTTACACGGTACTGTAGCATAGTGGATGATATAGATGAGTTTAAATGAGTTTAGAGGGATTGATGTAGGGGCTTTTTTGTTTAATAAGTGTAAAATTAATGATTTTTTCTCATTTTGCACATTTATACCCATTTATCCATCCACTGATGTGGATGCTCTAATATAGCCAAATAACCATCTATTCAAACAATCTAGCACACCATAGTCTTAATTTTTAAACTATATAGCCAAACAATCATCTTTTCAAACTATTTAATAAAATATTACTTTTTTTTGAATTTTAGGGTTCAAAAAATATAATAATATTAACTGAAAAAATGCTAATTTTAGACTAAATTTATTTTACTTTACTCTACTCTCCATTTCTCCCTCTCTCTTTCTCAATCTAAATAGACTATTATATTATTTACTATTAATATTGAGTTTTGTCTAATTATTGACATTAACAATGTTGAGTTCTATGTGTATATTTACAAAAAAAATTTCACAAAAAAGTGGCAAAATATGCATAGTTAACGTCAAGTTCCAAATTGAACTTGACATCAGTAATAACGAGTTTCAAAATATGAGTATTTTGCTATATAGTTTAAAAATTGAGCTGTTTGACTATATAGTTAAAAAATTAAGGCTAAATTGTCATTTTTCCTAGTATTTGATATAAAGTGCTTGTTTGAGATTAATTATGAGTTAACTTATTGCTTATTTTTCATATTATTTAGCAGTTTCATGTGAATCATATACTTATTTAATTTAATTTTGTTTATTTTTCCTATTATTTGAAAGTCCCTATGAATCATGTCCACAAAATTATATTTAAGTTTTATCTTTTAAACAAAAGCCAAATTATAAAGCTAAGTTGTGGCATGTCTTAAAGTTTTTAAGAGAGACATTTAGAGTTTAAATATTTTCTTCTCCAATTTAACTATCAAATTATAGAAAAAAATAATAAAATAAAATAAAAAAGGGAAGAAGAAGAAAGGTGTGGCAAAATATGTGTTGACAATTAATTGTTGTTTGCAAAGTGTAGTTTGTTTCCACGTTCAAGCAAATTTCTTGTATTGTATTGTAGGCAGCGAAACAGTCAAAGTCAGATTAAGAAACGAGAGACTCTGAGGTGCATCAACCTCAACATTACTTACCTACCTCTGCTTGATCACGTGGACCCTACAACTCAGTGTGGTATTACTGGGTCCCACTTTGAATGTGATTTACGGACTCAGAACCACTGCCATATTATACTACTGTGCGAAAAGAGTCGAATAACCAAGCGTCTGTGCCTCACGCTCCAATTTGGTCCAAATTTGGCAGTACATGCATGCATTTATACCATATGTACCATTCAAATACGGCCATGGTTGGCTCAGGCTGTTCCAGAACAGTAAGGACTAGTAGTGAGTAGGTCTGTGTCTCGCTACAAATGAACGTGAATTCAAATACATATTTTTTGTTTTTAAATAATATTATATATTTTTTAATAATTTTTGATTTATACATATTTTTTAACAATATTATGTGTATTTTTTTACTTTTTTATCGCACATTTTTAATGCGATGCTCTTTCTACAAGTACAAGTTTTTATGGAGTGTGAAGAGTAAGAGCCGGGGTTCAAGTCTTCAGGAGGAACTTTCACACACATACACTTAAATTAGGTTAAAGTAAAATTCTATCTTGTATAAAAATAAATAAATAAAAGTTACTGTTTAAACACATATACCAAACAACCCCGAAATCATTCTCACATATTCTACACAATGCTGCTATTTCTTTAAATATTTTTGTACCTTTTAAGTTTTATAAAAGAGTGAGGAAAATAGATATGAGACTTCGTTCATGCACACATTTTGTGCAAGTAAAACTTGGGACAGTGTGGGATTAATGGCCTCAATGAATCCTCAATGAATCTAAGGATTCATGAGGTACATTCTACGAAATGTTGCTATTTCTCCATTCTAATGATCTTGAGGTGATACCTAGGCGATATTTTCTTATGCTTATCTTGTATGTGTAAGATAAGAGAAATGTGCACATACATTCCAAGATGTTAAATTATTGGTATTTTCAAAAGTTTAAACTATTGAAATATAATAAATTTAATTATTTATCTACATACTTCTAACATTCTCCCTCATTTATGGACTTAAACTTCATTTTAATAAATGAGTTCAATACGTGGGATTTTAAATGGGAGATAGAGTATAATTTTTAAGTATTCTTACAGTATGGTAAATAATTCTTTATCCTCTCACACTCTGATGAGATCCACTCATTAAATTCATAGTAGAATCTACTATGAATATGAGAGGAAGAAACATTATTTCACTATACTACAAGAATACTTAAATTTTGTTGAGTATAGAAAACAAGGATTGAACTCCAAACTTTCTACTCCGATACTATGTTAAATTACTGATTATCATAAATTTTAGACATCCATTATAATTTTTTTTTAAAGATAAAAGGCTATTGAGCACGACCTATGTATTGAAGTAAGTTAAGTGAGTTCATGATAATTGCTTTTTATCAAAAAGATATTACACAAGCAATTTTTTTTTAAGGTAAGGTTCAAGCCTAAATTTCTTATTAACGACGGCAACAGACTACTGAAATTATTAAATGTTTGCACCACATATGTTAAAACTTGATTTGAATTGTCATGGATATATATATCAGTAACAATTTATTACCTCTGAATTTGAAATAGTCGTGACCTTGTTTATTATCTTTAAAATATGATTGTTTGATCATAACAAGACAATATATATTGTCTATAACCACCAATTGTTTAGATATGTGCTAACTGCATTACATATGACTCTGAATTAATGTATTGTGGTAGTCATGTTAGGCAAGATAGTAGAGACTTGACCTTTTGTGACTATGAGGTTGAGACTTTTTTCTTTTTTTTTGGAGAAAGTATAAGGTTGAGACTTGAGACAAAGACGATGATGGAACTATTAATTTTGCATTATACTATCTGATTTAGTTGGAGAATCTTCAATCTATAGCATGATTGGATGCACGTTATTCACTAGTTTTTTTCTTCTTCGTACCGCGTACGTGATTAATGGCTCGTTTCAAGGTTTGAACAATTTCGGGCGTAAATTAAGGAGAAAAATAATAATATTTTTCTTTTCAAACAAGATAATTGAAAGAGAAATACTATGTATATAATATTTTTACCGCAAATCTTAAGCAGCACATTATTACTAACTGTTATAGGCAGACAAAAAAAAAAAAAAATTAAGTGGTGAATTCAAATTAGAATCAACAACTTATCATCTAGTGTTTGTTATAAAAGTATTGTAAAAATATTGTGGGCGTGACAATTTTCTAATTGAAAATGCTTGCTTATTTCAAAAGAAAAGATAGTCTCATAGAAAACATTTTCTTCGCCCCAGTGAGGGGTGGGATGTCCCCTCATTCTGTGTATTAGTGTAGAAACAAGAAAAAAAATTAGAAGATAAGATCAGAGCAAACATTTCTTATTTTATGTCACACTCTTGTGTGAGAGAATGTGATGAATGTGATATATCCCGGAGATATTTAATACTTTCTTCAGAGTAAGACTTTACAAGCTAGGAGTGAAATTTTTTTATGATGATCATAATTTATGTAGCATAATCTTTTAAAGTCAAAATTAAGTTATATATGGAATAAGTTTGTACTAAAAATACACAATTTTATTACTTTTTAATAAACGAAAATTTTGAAAATCTAACTATTAAATTACACATTCTCTTTGTTTTTACCATGCAGAGAATCTTGTATTGATTATATGTGATTTACTATATGATTTATAAATCAATATTTAATGCATAGTTTTGAGTGACACAGAAAAGTTCAAATTTTTTAGATAAAAGAGTTATTAATCACTTATTATTTTGATATATTGTAAGTTTGGATGGTATAATGAGTCAATGTAATCCTATGGTGGATTCTTCAAAATAATATCCAATAAAAAATTATTAACAAATAATGTAATGTGGATAAAAATTACACTAGTAATACAATCCAATAGTTGGAACAACACTATTTAGGGTGTGTTTGGATACCGCTTATTTTACTAAAACTAAAAACTTATTGCTAAAAGTATTATAGATAAAGATAAAAGCTAGTTGAAAAATAATTAGGGTTGTAAATGAGCCGAACTTTGTCAAGTAGTGAATGTTCAAATTCAGCTCGACAGTAAAAGCAGAATGTTCAAACTTGGCTTGAGCTTGATACGAGCCTACAAATAATGTTCAAGCTTGAATTTGTTATAAAGTATAAAAACTTGAGCTCAGCTTGGCTTGGTTTAGTTCATTACTCAAGCCAAGCTCGAGCTCTATATCAAGCCCAAACTTAAGCTCAATATTATATTTTTAAGCTTGAGATCCAACACAAATATATTATCAAGTCTGTATCAAGTTCATTATCTAGCCCATTTAGTTTGGATGAATGGTCTCAACTTATAATGAATTAAAGTCTTACGCTCCGTTTGTTTCAATGGAAAACTTGGTGTAAAGATAATTTTTCTTATTTTCTAGTGTTTGGTAACATAAAAAAAGATGAGTCAAAAGAAAACTATCTTTGGTCAATATAAAAAGTATGGCTTATTTTTAGAGATTGTTTTCCATTAAATTTTTTTGGAAAACAATTATATCTCACAGCAAGCTAAATAAGGAAAGTCAAGAGGTTGTTTTTCAACTCATTTAAAGTTGCTACCAAACATTGGAAAATGAGATAATTTCATAGAAAATGCTTTTAAGAAAATAACTCATTTTCTAGAAAATATCATTGTTGAAACAAACAGAGCGTTAGAAGGATATGAATTTACTTGTCAAGCCTACGCTTAACTTGATTTGTTACTTTTGTATCGAATCTTGGTATTCACGAGCTTGTTCATGAACAATACTTTTTACTCGGGCTTGACTTGTTTATTAAACAAGCTTAAGACTAAAACTTAAACTTGACTTGTTTATAAACAAACAAATATGAACGAGTTTTTTATCGAACCAAGCCCGAGCTGTTTATGAATGGTTTGGTTCGTTTATAGCCTTAGTTGAAATAATACAATGAGACCCATGAATAGTATCAAAAAATGATGAATTGTACTAAAAAGTATATAAACAGTAACATGGGACCCAACAAATTTTTAGCAAAACGCAAATTTTTTTTTTTCAAAACGCAATCTAAACACCACTTAGTGTTACTTTTATAATATCCCCAAATATCATCAACTTACTGTTAAAATCAACTTAAAATAAACACACTATTTATTATTTAAAGTAAAAAAAAAAAACTTTAAATTGAGGGGATTTGACTCCTAAAGCTTTTTTTTTATGAGAATGATTTGACTCCTAAAGCTAACCTCACAAATTGGAGTGAAATGCCGACCATATGGTCATTGTCAACTAATTAATTATCAATCGAAATGAATGGCCATTACATTACTTGGCAGATTCTTCAACTAAAAGACAACCGAACAGTAAAATTTTGAAATGCATACATTTTTTTTTATTAAAATTTTTATAATCAGGACTCATTAAAGAAAGAAACTAAAAAACAACATAAGAACAATCAGCCTTGCAAATATCAGCAATACCAGCAAGGAGGTCGGATTTATTACAAGAAAATAACCTTCTAAAACTATCAGCCAGCTTAACAGAAGTATGAACTACACCATTACAGTCTCTACTAATCTAACAAAATTTACAACTCATGTTATACATGAGATGTATACATGTATAACATGTGTCCACTGCTATTATATTGTTTTAGATGCGTACAACAAATAGAAAATATTGTAGGACCTCATATGTCTACGTCTATCTCACGTGGAATTCACATGTACGAGAATAAGTTGTCCAAATAATGCAGTCACCATAATTATTTGATGAAAATGTGGTCTCATCTAACAAGCCTAAATAACAAGCCTTCTCGTACATGTGAGTTTTCACCATGTATATATATGTAAAACAGAGTAGCTTTTGTTCCTGTTGTATAATCTATTGCCGTAATTTATCTGACAAATCAAGTGTAATGTTGATGTTACTTTTTATGACCTTTATCAATTGAACAAACTCCAAATTACAACATAATAAGTTAAAAACAGTAAGAAAAACTTATAATTTTGCGATTGTGCAACACATATTACACACAGCTTAAAAGAAATCAAGAGCCAGTGTGGAGAGAGGAGAAAAAGAAGTCAAAAATTTTAAATATGAAGTGTGAGTTTGGCAACCGATTAAAAAGCTAGTTTTTTATTTAAATTATTTACTGTTTGCCGGACTAAACTACTTTTTGTTTTAACTTTATTTCAAATAATATAATTTTCAATTTTTTAAGAAATAAATTAGTTAATTTTTAATTTTTTTTCTCATATTATACAAATAAGCTATTGAAAGTAATAAATTTTAAACGGATAGGAAACTTTGCACTTGTTCACTTTTTAAGTGTCTTGACATTAATAAATTGGAATTGGTAGTAGTCATCAACTTGGTTTTATAAAACAATCTAGCTAATAAAATCCTACTTTGCTTGAAGTTTGAACAAGTGTGAGTTTGGGAAATAATTATAAGTTAGTTTTTTGGCTTATTTTATATATTTTTTTTGCAGGTCTCATATTATTATTATTTTTTGTCTCAATTTTATTTCAAATAATCTAACTTTTAATTTTTTTTAAATAAACTAACTTTCAACATTTTGTCTTATATTATGCAAATAAATTATCACAAATAAACAATTCCCTAGACACTCCAATTGCACTTGTTCTCTTAAATAAACAACACCGTAACGACATAACCTCATATTTATGAAAAGGACAAAATTTAATTATAACCTTACTCAATATCATTAACATTACTATATATTTAAAAATCTAACCGTTGGATTGTACGTTTTTTACGCTCTTAATACATATGTCAAATTTGGTGACAATCAAATATTATTTACTATATGATCTATAAAATTATATTTTATGCATAATTTTAAATTACAAAAATTTACAATTTAAACAATTTATTGACGACATAGCTATTAATCGAAAATTTTCTAAATTTTTTATAAATATAGAGGATATAAAAAGAAAATGTAATTTAATTGTGAATTTATCAAAATTCACCTCTAATAAAAAGATAAAGTAAAGTTGTAATTTTAAGATAAAATTGATTTTGTAACTAAACTGTTTTTATAAAAATATAACAACTATAATAAAATATAATATTAAAGTGAAACAAACATTTCTGGAAAAATTCCCGTTATATCAAATAAACCAGGTAAAATAAAGACGTAAGATTTTGGTAGTATGCGCGTGAGTCGGCAGTGATATGGGGACAGCGTGAATGCATTGACGCAAGAAGAAAAAAAGAGCATGGAGGTGATGCCTTTGTTGTCTCTCTTTCTCTCTCTCATTGCAAAATGCAAATGCAATACAGTAAGCAAGAACTTTACACTTCGGGTTCAACGAATACAAAATTATATGATAGGCCACGTGAGGACTGCCAGATGTACTGGACTGAATCTCTCTTCTCTCTCTCTCAACTGAAAAAACACACTCTCTCTTTCTATGGGGATTATAACGTGGCCAGCTGTTTACCAACCAGGAGTACTTTTGGTGAATACATTACATTCCAGGGTGAGAAATCAAGGAAAAAAAAAAGAAAAAGAAAAGCTTGTTGTGTCAAGTGGCCAGTAACACGGATACATTGGATTTTAGATATATGTCCGTATTTTAACGTGTTTAGAAGTAATTGCTCCTAGATACCAGTCATTCTCAAAAAAAAGTTATTGCGATGTAACATAGTGTGAGTAGTGAAGAAAAAATAATAAATTTATAGATAAATAATAGATAATTATATAATTTGTTATGTTAAAATTTGTAGTAAAAAATTGTAGCCGTTGCATTGCTCGAGATCAAAAGTAAACCATGACCAAGGTTGTTTTTTGAGTTTTGACCAAGGGAAAAAAATCAGTGCGTAGATTTTTGGCGTATTCAAGGTGTGGTGAGGTCTGGCATTCTCTGGTCCCAAACAAATGAATTTATTTAGTGTAAGTTGAGGCATCTCTAAGGGGTGCTTGTGGTATGAGCTGGACCCTCTCAGGGTATGAGCTGGCGGCCGAAGTTAGAATACATTTTCTTTTCTATTTTTTTGGTAAACAGAACACATTTTCTTGCTTGCTTGCACTTGCTTCTATTAACATGATCCATCAATAATGTCAATGTGCATCTATTTCCTAGTAGCACCACGATTTGATATGTGTGCATTGTATAGCAGAATGATATCATATTCTTCCACTGCTTTCTGTACTGCATACTCTGTAAATGTTTGTAAAGACTTTACCGTGCAGTTCAATTTCTTTTTTAATAAAAATTTTATTTTCCAAGTTTAATTAAAATACGGTTGTACAAACAGGATCATCACAACTTTTTATTTGTGTCACTTTATAATGATAGAAGCATCTTATACTATACTCATTGAACCCAATTGGGCAAAACTCATATGTATTAAAAGATTGATCTATAGGTAATTATGCATAATGACAATTTTGTTAGTAGTATTATAGTTTAACTGATTGACATTCTTTAGTATTCTTACAATGGAGACATTTATGGTTGAAATTTATTATATATTCTAGATTAGTTTCTCCCGAATATTACTTTATCTATCATTGTTGGTTTATATTTGCCATGGTGTTTTGGGGTGCCCAAAAAAAGGAGTAATTCTTTCTAGTTTCTACACGTAGAGAGGACAAAGTGGGTGGTGTTGGGGTTTGAGCTGGCCAGCTCGTGCAGGCAAGAGCTGATTGTCACGTCGTGGGGGAGAGAGAGAGGGGGGGGGGGGGGTGGTTGGTGTGGTTGTGTATAAGATAATCACAAAACATTTTCAGAGGTTTATTCATGTACTTCTTCTAATGGGATTCTTCAAATTTGATCAGAGAAAAGAAAAATGAGACCCAAAAATATGATGTGACCACCACACCCCGCTGTTGTTTGTATTATCACATAGACACGTGTGTTTGTAACGTGACAACTTCCTCACTGGCAAACTCATGAGTTTTTTCACGTGCTACTGCGTGTGCCCCTTGTGAAATATGAATAATAATAGTCCTCGACTTGATTGTGAGACTTCGTGTTTGTTTTTGAATGCGAGACAAATATTGTTAGCTGATACCTAATTCATTTGAATTCTTTTCCAAATGGCTACAAAAAACTTGAACACAAGACTACAAGAGGTTTGCTGATTAACCAGTACAGTAGGGGTGGACCAATTTGATATTACTCAGCTAAGAGTAAAACTGTTAAAAGTAATTTACAGCTTTGTGATATTTCAAAATAATTATATACTTCATGCTTGTGTTGTTCGATAGCGACTATGATGAACGATGGACCATTAAGAGAGTTTTTAAAATGCACTCTCCCAAGGAAAGTCTGTGTTGCTCAAAGTCAATTTTGAATCAAAATCACTACAATCCAGAATGGGTATTTCGGTTTTCCTTGAAAGAGACAATGTTTCATGTTAAACCTTTGCAGCTTTTATGGCCTAAATCTGATGTTTTGAAATAACATCATATTTTCCGTTGTTTCTGCTGCAGCAGCTCTTATTAAACAACAACAGACGAAGGCTGAGTAGGACTCACGATTAAACTTATCGTATAATCTAGACCAGCTTTCACTCTAAAATTGGATTCTGAAATTGGATTAAAAAAAAAAATGCTGGGTCCTAAAAAACGTTTTTTTCTCTCCCTTCCATAAAACAAGTAAATTAAAATTGCGGTCTCACTCATAAATGAACATAATCTAATCTCCAATCTCACGAGTTATCCCAGAGCTTTCAACTTTACGATGTCAAACTCAAAACGACAAAATGACACTTTTTACACCAGAACTGCCAATCGCCACAACTTGGCAAGTCTAGACTTTACTGTTCTCCGTTATTTAGTATAAAAACTAGAAAGTACATAAGAAAGATTAAAAAGATTGATTTGTAGACGGTATTGTCATCCCTTGTCAATCAAATTTAGCTGTAGGATGATAAAGTATTTGTCCTGTAAATACAAGATGGTTTCTTCACCTACTTTTGAATCCCTAGCTTGTACTTATCATACCCTTATGATGATACTATTGCAAGGAACCGAAATCAGAGACTGAAAATGCATTGATTAGCATTCATAGACCTTCAGAGGCAATCCTACATTGCCAGAAAGAATGAGAGATAGAATGGCACTTTCTTTTATAATTTTTTTTGGTTTTGGTGGGGGGGAGGGTATGATAGGCAAATATAAAACTTTATCAATCGTCCAAAACAAACAAAACATAAGGGTAGGTCCTCTCATCAAACCTCCATATATTCCAGCATTTGAAATTGTCAGGCAACTCAATTAGATAGATCCAAATTTACAGTGCTTATCAGACTATTAAATCTGTTCTGGTGATGGGACCAATCCTAAACACCCCAACAACCAAAACAAAAGCCCCAGAAATATGTAGTATTTCGAATGAGAAAGATAAATCCACTTTTTTTTAAAAAAAGCTACTGGTGCTGAAACTAAACAATTTTACCCGCATTAGAATCTGAAAAGATAGTTCTGGAAAACCTAGAACTCACTACTCAATTCCTTGCATAGAATGAACAACCACATGTTGTCCCTGCACCTGCAACATCCCAGAAAACTGGTTATTAGAATTCAACTAGACACTGCACCGCCTAAACCCTCTAAACACCAAACAAAATGCATCATTTTAAGTTTACACATAAGGAGTTATCACAAAAATTTATAATGCCACAAATAGAATCACACTGTTTCTAAGAGAACCTATGTGAAATTGAAATAATTTCATTTTTATGAGATATACAATAACTTCAAAATAAAATGAAAATGAAAAAAATTTATTTCTTGAAAGCAATAGGCACGATAGAAGCAACCAATAAATATAGGTTTACTCGCTAATAATCTTACTTAGCAGCATATCTACCATCCTGCAAGTAGCTTTTGTTACCAATCTGAACTTTTGAAATGGCCAATATGATTTTAATAACCACGAAAAAACATTTCTACTGCCAGCTACTTCAGTAACATGCTGCGTGTTCTAAAATCAAGAACAATCGTAATAAGAAATTAACCCCTCAAATAAAAATTAAAAAAATTGGAGACTTATGCACTGAAAAAGCCATCTTCTATAAAGCATAGTTCAGTCTGCCATGGAGGTTACAGCAACAAACTAAAAATGCCCTATCAGATGATCTTCCTATCTTAATTAACAAGTCAAACAGAAGGAGAAATAAAATGGGATAATTAAGGTACTGCAGAAGGATGGTATAACCATCACCAAACAATCCCAGACAGGCTTGAGTTCAGCCAGCCAAATCCCCTCCCCCAAAAATATTACATATAGAGAGTAATCAAAATATGTTGTGTGCAAAATTATTACATTTGAGAGAAATTGTACTATGTTATGTATGCGTCAAAATATGCTATGTGTAATATAAATAAATAAGTTACAAATAAAGGTTACTTGTCATTAATGATTTTTGCCAATCAACTTAAAGCCAGAAGAAGTCATTTGAAATAATTAAATGAAACATGGATAAATCTCAGAAACAAGGAACCCAAGAAAAAAACTCATAATTCCTAATTTGCAATTAAAGGGTCCATTACCCAATATTGGTCCCGCCAAAAAAGGATGCTGGGAGGGAAGATCTGGATATGGTCCTAACCTTCAGCATCAGCAAACTGAACACAAGGGAAACATTCAAGTTATCAATTACCAATAATGATGACTTCACCACAAGTATGAAAATCAGAGGAACTAAGAAATATAGTTATGTATATAACTAGAGGCCCATAGCAATGTAGTGGCATGTTATGAAGAAGAAAAAAAATAAAATGAATAAGACACAAGTCCCTCTATATACCAGTCAATAAGAAATCTTTTCAGCTAAAATGTCTGCACAAAACCCAAACCACACAATTCTAAGCCTTATGAGTCTTCTCAAAATCACATCCAACGACAGTCCCAAAATGGTACCAATCTAGAAACATTCATTTGAAACCAAAATGTACATCATTCTTCCATGCACAGAAAAATCCTTGAACTGAGACTGCAATATATACCTCATTAAATCATAAAGGACCTAATCTAGAGTTGCAGGACATAATTGCGTGGTGCTATTGTATGGATTGCCAGTGATAAACTACTGCTTGTCCCAAAAACTTAAAATATTATGAAATTGTGAATTTAATTATTTTACCATTACTCTAACACTCCCCCATAATATGTGGGGTCCAATCCATGGCTTTTTAAATTTTCAAATGAGAGGTAGAGTGGTGAACTCAAGACCATCTCATTTGATGTTGTACAAATTTGCAACAATGTGAAAGAAAAGAGGATAGAGAAGATCTAAGAGTATTACATGGTTTGGCCACTTGACCTATATCTATGGAACAAGAGCTCAAAAAACTATATCTTCTTCATTCACTTAAACAGTGAAACATTAAAAAAAAGCCCATTTTTATAATAGGAATTACATACACACATCAATCACAATTTGATTGATTGCTTCAATCCTATAATTACCTCTAGCAATCAATTTCTTGATTTATTCCAATCTAATGATTTTCTCCAATAATCAATGCATCGATGTGTACTTCAATAATATGGAAAGTAAATAATTTGTTACATGTCCCCTCAAGTCGTGCATGGAATCCTTGATGAAATGCAAACTCACAAAAATTGATTTTTTTTGGCGGAAGTACATCTTCCAAATTTGTTTGTACTTCTCTATTGGAATACAAGAAAGGGGGACCAACAATCAGGAAGGTTTGGAATGAACAATGGCTTCTATGGCCAGAATAATTGAAGGATCCACTTGGATCAAAAACCTAAAATGTGAACATAAGAAAAAGATTTGACAATTATTTTGATTTGAAATAAAAGATCTGTTAGGAGCAGGGGGAAGAAAATAGGATTTGAAAATTTGTGGTGTGATATGAGTTTAATTTAGGTATGGGTCCTGTGATGGTGAGTATGGTTTTAGTTGTTTAGGTCTGGTTGGTTATTGTAGATAAAAATGCAAAAGCAATGACAAGAAGAAGAAAACAAAAAGGCAAGAGAAAGAAAATGGCAGAAAATCAACTGACTTGTGTGAGCACTAGTTCTTTGATACCATTTTGAGAATTGTGATATTGTGAGAGACAAAAGAGAAGAGTGAAGATATGAGAGCTTTACATGGTTCGACCACTTGACCTGCATCCACGAAACAAGAGCTCAAAAGGCTATTTTTATAATGGGAATTACATGATTGGCTTCAATTGCAAAATTTTCTCTTGCAATCAATTCCTTGATTTATTCCAAGTCCATGATTTTCTCCAATAGTCAATGCCTTGATTTGTTATTCAATAATATGTAAAGTATCAACTTTCTTACAAATAACAAAATAAGTTACCATTTGTTCCAAAAGCTTAAGTTGTTAGAAAATGGTGAATTTAATCATGTAACCATTACTCTAACAGCCAATAAGACTAATCATGTTAAAGAAATGCTACTGATTTATACTTTGAACTTAAAAAATTGTAGCATTAAAGGCTAGGAAGCACGGGTGCGGATTTAGGTTCGGGTGCCGGTACGGTGCAGTGACACGGCAATTTTTGAAAAAGAAGAATATGGGTGCGGCGGGATATGTTTATTAATAAATTATTAAATATATTTTTATTTTTATTTTCTTATATTGCAAAGCATATTTTTTCATATAATGGTAAACATATACCAATTTAAGAGCAATAATAGATAATAAAGTGAATACTGAATACATAACCATTACATGATGTTCAGAAATTAGAATACAAGATCAAAAGTTTGAAACTAAAACTAAATAAATACAGAGATATTTTCCTTTCGCTGGCTTTGAAATCTTGTGTTCAAAAGTTTTTATGTTAAAATGTTAAAACTGGTAGAAGATAAAGAATTGAAGGAAACGGCAGAGCTTTATCTTTTATGACAAAAGAACTAAAGCAACTAAAGCTAAAGATGACGTCATTACTCATTTGTTTAAATGAAAAGAAGCAGGAATTAGAAGAAACGATGACATATAGCTTAAATGATGCACATGTTCAGCACGTGGATGATTTAAGTTGCATATATATATATATATATATATATATTAAACAATTTTTTCAGCCCATATCAGACTGATTCGGGGCCTGTTTTGGACTGAATCGGACTGTATCGGCCCGAATCGGAAAAAAAAAAAAAGGCCACAGATGTGCGTGTAGCCGCATCCATGGCCGCGTGGCACATCCATGCATATTGGACTCGGGTGCACCAGCCCAATTGGCACACCCGTGCTTCCTAGATTAATGGTTAAATCGAGGAATTAATTAACTATAACTCATGCATGACATTCCTAGAAGAGCATCACAGAAACAATGTATTAACCTACTTAAAGCATGGAAACTATTACAATAAAACCCAAGGCAATAGGGCTTTCTTGTCCTCCATGACAAGGATCTCATCCTTTTTTTTTGGTAGGTGCAACAAGGATTTCATTCATCAGCCTAAGCATGACATTGATATATACAGATGCCAAAAATTATCAAGGATAGTTATTTTCTGTTCACATCTGCCACAATTTTGCCTATTGTTGAGCTACACAATTTTCTTCTACATGCAATCTGTTGAGAAAGTTATGCCTTGTACAGTTGCATCCTTAAATTTCATTTCCTTCTCTAGAAAGCAAAAGAATAGAACAATTGTGATAATTTGAAAGCTTGTTACTGGATACCTATTCAAAATAACATCTAAAGATGCAACCCTAAACAGAAAGTTATGATTGACCCCTTTCTAGAGTTCATGCTACCACTGAAAAGAGGACAGTCTCTTAGCAGGGAAAGAAAAGAGATTGTTCTAAAAGCATTCAACTGCATATCCTACAAGAACTTTGAAGCAAATCTTTGGAAACATGACTGCACAAGCCTTTTCTGTTTCAAACACCATTTTCTTATTCAAAAAGACACTCAAATCTAATTTCTTGACCCCTAAAAACAAACACCTGTGGTTAGCGATGGCAACAGGGCAGGATGGGGCAATGTCGGATTACGGATACCCCATCTTCACCTTGTTTCCCGCTTCGGAGCAAGAGAATCCCATGCGGGGTGGGAGCAGGCAGCTCTGGGGTGAGATGGGGTCAGTATACATATAAAAATGTAAATTATATATATATATATATATATATATATATATATATATATATATCCTCACATTTGAGTAAAACCCGTCTCACTCCCATCATCTCTTCACAGCGATGAAAACCCATGCTCCCAAGCAGGGAATTTTTGTCATCCCTACTTGTGGTGCCAATAAGTTATAAATCAACTGGTACTACCTCTTTCCATAATATGCAGTGGAGGGTGAAGTTATGAATTCAAGACGCATTGAGCATGTGTAACTTACCAAATATTTTTTATATAAAAAAAACAATCCACTTATTGTGCACGTTAAACCTTTTCTCCCCAAGAGACCTTATAAACTTTGTCCTGTAGAACAGATCAAACCTCTCATGTCTTAAATCCACATTAAAAATAACATCTAGAACCAAAAATGAAATAAATCTTCCCTGCCATTAGCATAGCCAACCACCATCAATTGAAAAAAAAAATGAAGCAACAACAAGACAACCACATATTTCTGATAACAGAGAATCCTCAAGATCTCATTGATACAAACATCCTGTAGAACAAAGGTTGAAAGATCTCTTACTTTAGACCTTCGTAGCTAAGGGCCTCTCCTCTTTTTCTAATAAAATTCAATATTATTTATTATAAAATAAATTTTTTTAAAAAATCAATCTGAGTCTTAGATGATATTCTAGAACCAAGATGAGATTTCTCATCCCAATTAGGGGAGGGAGGAAAGAATTCTATTACATCTATGGCATTAGGAAAGTTCTTCACTTCAGACCAAACGAAACTAAATCACCTTGAAGCACTTCCCTAAGACTAAAATGTTTGATCAACTCAGGCCAATGGTCTATAGCCTAAATGGCATTCCATGCCAGCCTGTGGTGAGAGATCACGGGTTCTATTACACAAAGGGGACGTTTGGTTTGTTGTGATGTACCCTTAATGTGATGCACATTACAATGATGTAACATTAAAGTTTTTAGTTTATTTTATTTTTTCCAACATTACCATAATCTAAGATTACAAAATATATCACATCACCTTAATTTCATCACCTTCCTAAACAGTGTAATGTTGTATTTTTGTATTGAGATTACATTAATGTAAGATTACAATAATGTAATATTACGGTGTAATGTAACATCACGGCAAACAAAATGCCCTCAAAGTGTTTGAGCCACTCCATGCAAAGAAGAAGAAATGTTTGATCTAGTCAGAAAACCGTCTAATGTCTATGCCCCCCCATGCACCAGATCATTTTTGATAAATTGTTATAACAAGTGGGGGAAAAGGGGATTTGAACCACGGTTCTCCTTATAAAGGATACCAATCAACGCCACTGAGCCACAAGGTTCTTGGCCCCCCATGCACCAGATTGTAATGAAGCTACATTCATGTTGCTGAAACAAAGACTAGCATTTGTCAGCAACTGACAGAACACAGGGCCAAAGTCAGTTTAGCTTAGTTCCCTGAAGCATTAAAATATATCTATCCAAATTAGTCATAGAAAGCAAATTACTCAAATATTTCGCCCTCAAATACACATCATTTAGAACCCTTGAAGCTCCCAAACTATTCCAAGAACATTAGGATAATAATGTCTATTAAAAAGCATGCAATCACAACATGAGAAGAGTTGACAAGATTGTAAACTTTAGTTTTGTTAGTGTAAGAACAAAATTAAATATAAACATACAGCAGAATTTATAAGATGCCTCCAGTCAAAATGGACAACAAGTGAAAATTCTTCAGAGGAGAAGATGATATAAATCAAATTTATAGTCCATTGAATTGCTAAAATGCACCAGTCCTCTTTGTAGCTCTGTAAATTGATTACATGCACCAAGTATCAAGTCATTGGTTTGAGAGCTTGTGAGAGAGTGCAACGAGAGAATTGCTAAGATGCAAATAAAAATTATGATACTAAGATTGGTGCGGACACGAGATATAGGCCCCCAATTATACACACATATGGGAGGAAGAACAAAAAGAAGACGGCCCAACCTGTGGCCTTATGGATGGAGCCTATTAGTTATTGGGCTTGAGATTAAGCAAGCCCGAACATTTAATAATTAGGGTTTTGTGTTGTTAGGGTTTTGTGTTGTAGCTATTTAAACACTTTTTTGATTATTGTAACACAGTTTTGAGAAATATAAAAAAACGTTTGCCTCCTTTTTACACTGGTGCCGACTCCAGTCCCTTAGGTGCTGACTCCTAGGGTTTGTCCTATTATTTTTCTGCCCTATTATTATATTGTGGTTGTCCTACATCAGTTTTGGTATCAGAGCAAATTTCCGATCCATTCAACACCACCGTAGCCAACCACATCAAAGCAAAGCCGTCAAAAAAAAAACAAAAGAGAATGACAGTACCTTTCAAGTTTTTGCCCCATGAGATTTTAAACAAACCCAAGCCGGTCCCTGCCATCCGTGTATTCCCCCAAGCCCCTCATGAGTTTCTCACCCCCAAACCAACAGAGAAGCCAGCGGCGCCTCCCAAGCCGGTGATCACCATCCGTGCCCGCCTCTAATCTCAGAACCCACAGCCCACAAAAAAAAAAAAAAAAAAAGGAAGGAGAAACAGAACCCACGAAAGACCCAGCCACCAAAAAAAAAAAAAAGGAGAAAAGAAGTAGCAGAGACCCACGGCCCCAGCCACCGCAGCCCCCAACCGCCGCGAAGCCCAACCGTCGCCGCTGCTGAGGCCTTCGACCACCGCCGATGCCAAGGCCGAGACGAACAGCCTCCGGTTCCGCCGATGACTCCGGCGACTCCAGCTGCTGTCTCCGTCGATGCTCCAACCGATGACTCCACCGTTTCCTTCTTTCTCTTTTAAGTTTCTTTTTGTTTCTAATAGTTTTTTTTTTTTGCTCAATGTTATGTTCTGAGTTGGGTTAGCAAGTAGTCTTTTACTGTATTTCACCCCACAAAAAAAAAAAAAAAAAAAATTGTATTTCAAAAAAAAAAAAAAAAAAAAAAAAATTTTATTGTATTTCAAAAAAAAAAAAAGAAAAAAAAAAAAAAGAAAGAAAGATACTGTTGCTGTGACAGCCCATTGCTTGTATTGGGCTTTGATTGTTTTCACAGGTTCCTCAGTCCAAGTTAATTCACTACTTGAGGAGTAGACCATGGCTGCCTAATGCAATACGTGGAGCCACTGACTAGGGTACAATTCTGATTCTATATTTTTGGTGGATTCAATTTTATCTCATTAAGAAAATATTATCTTTATGTTCTTTATGTGCATATCCCACCATTTTCCATTATCCTATCTAATTTGTGCTCAGATTAATTGTTTTACTGTTTGTGTCCTCTTTTAGTACCCACTCTAAAAATCCAAAAAAAAAAAAAAAACCAATTTCTTTAAAAATCTTTGATTCTTATTATTAATTGTGGAGCTTCTAGGAATTTGACGTTTATTTGGGCTATCTTTTAATATTGTGAACACTATCACTATTTGTCTGCAATTCCTTCATTTGATTCATCGATCTAGTCTCTAGACGCACTCTTGTTTGACCTTTAATTTTACATTGAGAATTGATTACTTGAATTTTTTTGAGAATCTCAACTGCATTTATAATTATTGCGTTGCATGCATCTACGTAGTGGTCGCGTCATGTCAAACCCTGAACATCAATCCACTTCCGAATCTAGGCCCTCTTTAGAGCAAACCATAGGAGACCTAGCTAAGAGTGTCCGTGATTTGCTAGATAGGGTAGAGCGAATTGAAACATCTCAAAGAGAGACCACTAACCATGAAGGAGATAACATGCATGGGCAAAATAATAATGGTCACTTTAATAGGGCTCCACACTTTGAACATGATCACTATAATCACTATGGTCCTAGGGATTATGATGATAGGATGTCTAAGGAAAGGATAGAAGCACCCACCTTTGATGGCTGCCTAGACCCATGGGTTTTTACCGATTGGTTACGTCAAATGGAGAAATTCTTTGACTATTACCATTGGGCTGAGAATAGGAAGGTGAGGTATGCTAGGATGAAGTTAATTGGGAGAGCTGATCTTTTCTGGGACGACCTTGAGGAAACCCTTAGGCGACGACGTGAGCCCCCCATTGTTGATTGGATGGAGATGAAGGACGCCCTCTCGAGGAATTATCTTCCTCCAACTTATAGGAGCTCCCTCCTTGAGGAATGGGATCGCCTAAAACAAGGCACTGCTCCTGTGACCGAATACATAGAGAAATTCAAGGAATTCCAGAGGCGAATTCGAATCGTTGAGGAAGAGGTTGTCACACTCAATAGGTTCAAGAAAGGTTTAAATGCTAACCTACTAGGCGAGATTATCACCCGAGGAGTCACCACCTTAAGAGAAGCCTATGACCTTGCTAGGAATTGTGAGTTAGCATCCAAATCTATCTTTTGGCGACGTTCTGAGCTTCGAAGCATTCCTCCCAACCCTCAACTTTTTGGTAGCAAACCTAAACTTGCCTTACCCCCTAAGGTCAACCCCAATAGCACCCCGATACAAAAAGAGGACAAGGGTAAAGGTGTGATCAATGAGCCCTCAAGATTAGGCTCTCGCCTCCAATGCTTCAAATGCAATGGGATTGGGCATGTTGCAGCTAGATGTCCCTCTAGAACCCTTGTCATTCAAGAGGAAGATGAAAAGGTAGAAGATGTTGAAGAGCTAGTGTATGACCCAAATGCTGAAGAAGGCCAAGATGTTGAGGCCGAATGGGAAGATGATCCCAGTTACCTCACGTGCATTAGAGCCATCTCTCCTCAGGTTGATGATTCCAAGGCTGTTTTTGGTGTCCCTAGAGTGACTGTGGTGAGGTGTGCTTTGACAGAACAAAGGGAAACTGATGATTGGCGAAGAAGTGCCATCTTCCAGACTTACACTAAGTGTGGGGATAAAACGTGCAAGGTTATTATAGATAGTGGGAGTTGCATTAATGCGGTGTCCTCTAACGTTGTTTCCCGCCTAGGCTTGAAATTGATCCCACACCCTAGCCCATATAAAGTTTCTTGGGTGGATACTTCCTCCATAGCTATAAAAGAAAGATATGTTGCCCACTTCAATTCCTCACCTACAAGGCAGAAATATGGTGTGACGTAATTCCCATGGATGTAGGGCACATTATCTTAGGTAGACCTTGGCTTTATGATTTGGACGTCACTCTTCATGGGTGATCCAATTCTTGCTCATTTATGTTTGGAGGCAAGAAGATTGTGCTTAATCCTTTGAAACCCAAGCCAATCGACATGAGCAAGAAACCAGAAGTACCGAAGGCGAAAGGTCTGAACATCATAAGCCCAAAGGCATTTGAGAGGGTAGCAATTCAGGAATCCATTGTGTTTGTCTTGGTTGCTAGGGAACTTCATGGAGAGACTTGTGAGGAGCAACCTGGAGAAGTGAGGTCCGTGCTCCAAGAATTTAAGGATGTTTTCCCTGAGGAACTCCCCGATCATTTACCACCCATGCGTGATATCCAACACGCCATAGATTTTGTGCCCGGAGCGACCCTACCTAACTTGCCCCATTATCGGATGAGCCCTGCAGAACATGCCGAGTTGCAAAGGCAAGTGGAAGAACTATTGGGGAAGGGTTTTGTTCGTGAGAGCATGAGCCCTTGTACAGTCCCTGCACTCTTAACTCCAAAGAAAGATGGGACTTGGAGGATGTGTGTTGATAGTCATGCCATCAACAAGATCACTGTGAAGTATCGTTTTCCTATCCCTCGGTTGGATGACATGTTGGATATGATGGCTGGAGCAACGATCTTCTCCAAGATAGATTTGAAAAGTGGCTATCATCAAATTAGGGTTCGTCCTGGTGATGAGTGGAAAACTGCCTTCAAGACGAAAGATGGCTTATATGAGTGGATGGTTATGCCTTTTGGATTGTCCAATGCTCCTAGTACCTTTATGAGAGTAATGACTCAAGTGCTTAAGCCTTTTATGGGAAAATTCCTGGTTGTGTACTTTGATGATATCCTCATTTATAGTAAGTCTAGGGAGCAACACTTAGACCACCTAACTCAAGTTTGTGCAACCCTTAGGAAGGAGAGCTTATATGGTAATCTCAAGAAGTGCTCTTTCTTTACCGATAGAGTTGTTTTCCTAGGTTTCATAGTGTCATCTGAAGGAGTTTCTGCCGACCCCCAGAAAGTTCAAGCAATTATGGATTGGCCCGAGCCCAAAACTATACATGAGGTTCGAAGTTTTCATGGGCTCGCTTCCTTTTATCGCCGATTCATCAAAGGATTTAGTACCATTATGTCTCCCATCACTGACTGCTTGAAACATGGGGAGTTTACTTGGACAAAGGCTGCTACTAAGGCCTTCAAGGAGGTGAAACAGAAGATGACTGAGGCGCCTGTCATGCGTCTCCCTGATTTCACCAAACCTTTTGAAGTGGAATGTGATGCCTCAAGTATTGGCATAGGGGGAGTACTTAGTCAGGAGCGTCACCCGATTGCCTATTTCAGTGAGAAGTTGAATGATGCTAAGCAGAAGTACTCCACGTATGACAAAGAATTTTATGCCATTGTACGAGCTCTTTGGCATTGGCGTCATTACTTGTTGTCTCGAGAGTTTATTATCTACTCTGACCATGAAGCTTTGCGTTATCTCAATTCCCAAAAGAAGCTAAATTTTAGGCACGGTAGTTGGGTTGAATTTCTGCAACGCTACTACTTTGTAGTGAAACATAGAGCGGGAGTTGAGAATAAGGCTGCTGATGCACTGAGTCGAAGAGTGTCTTTGCTATCAGTCATGAGTGTTAAGGTCACTGGGTTTGAACGACTTAAGGATGACTATCAATCATGCCAAGATTTTGGGGAGCTCTACACTAGCCTAAGTAATGCTTCACATCCTGTCTTGGATGATTATACCCTTCAAGATGGTTACTTGTTCAAAGCCAACAAGTTGTGTATCCCTCGGTCGTCAGTGCGAGACTTTCTAGTTTGGGAGATACATGCAGGGGGCCTTGCAGGTCATTTTGGCCGAGATAAGACAATTGAGGAAGTGGAACGTCAATTCTATTGGCCTGGTCTTAAGAGGGGCGTTGCTAAGATAGTTGGTCAGTGTCGCGCATGTCAACTAGCCAAACATCGCAAGCAAAACACGGGTCTGTACACGCCTTTACCTGTGCCAGATCGCCCGTGGCAGGACGTGAGTATGGACTTTGTGCTAGGTTTTCCCCGCACCTTTAGGAAGCATGATTCTATCCTAGTAGTTGTTGATCGCTTCTCTAGGATGGCTCATTTCCTACCATGTTCTAAGACTTCTGATGCTTCTAAAATTGATGAGATTGTCAAGCTTTATGGTCTCCCCAAAACCATAGTGTCAGATAGGGATGTTCGCTTCATGAGTTATTTTTGGAAGACCTTGTGGCATTTAGTAGGCACCAAATTGAAATTTTCCACGGCATTTCATCCTCAAACTGATGGTCAAACTGAGGTGGTTAACCGTAGCCTAGGGAACCTCCTTCGGTGTCTAGTGGGTGAAGCCAATCGGAATTGGGATTCAATTCTTCCTATAGCCCAACTTGCATATAATAGCTCTGTCAATAGGTCTATAGGCGTTAGTCCTTTTGAGGTTGTGCATGGATATACACCTAGGAAGCCCTTAGATCTTTTGCCCATGTCCCCACATGTTAGGATTTCTGAATCTGCGGAGGCATTCGCACGACATGTTCATGATTTGCATACTGAGATTCACAAAAAAATTCAGGTAAGTAATTCTCAATATAAAATTCATGCTGATACTCATCGGCGTCATGCAGAGTTTCAGGTAGGAGATTATGTCATGATTCGGATCCAACCTGAACGGTTTCCCTTTGGGACCGTTAAGAAATTGCAGGCTCGTAGTGCCGGTCCGTTCAAGGTATTGAAACGAATGGGCCCAAATGCATATGTCATTGACCTCCCTCATGATTATGGTATTAGCTCCTCCTTTAATATTGAGGATCTAGTTGCTTATAAAAGCCCTACAGCTATTCCTGATACTCCTTTTGATGAGCCTTTACTTAATCCTATTGATGCCCCTATGTCTACCCCTTTACCCTTAAATTTGCCCTATGCACATAAAGAATCTATTGATGCTATTTTAGATGAGCAAATTGTTTCTACCAGGGATGGAGGAGTTCACCGTTTCCTAGTTCGGTGGCGCGGACGACCGGATTCCGATTGCACATGGATTACTAGAGATGAGCTACAGCGACTGGATCCTGACTTACTGGAGTACTATCAGAGCTCTTCAGCTTTCCACTCGACGGGGTTGAGTTCCTCTCACCCGGGGGGAGTTGGTGCGGACACGAGATATAGGCCCCCAATTATACACACATATGGGAGGAAGAACAAAAAGAAGACGGCCCAACCTGTGGCCTTATAGATGGAGCCTATTAGTTATTGGGCTTGAGATTAAGCAAGCCCGAACATTTAATAATTAGGGTTTTGTGTTGTTAGGGTTTTGTGTTGTAGCTATTTAAACACTTTTTTTATTATTGTAACACAGTTTTGAGAAATATAAAAAAACGTTTGCCTCCTTTTTACACTGGTGCCGACTCCAGTCCCTTAGGTGCTGACTCCTAGGGTTTGTCCTATTATTTTTCTGCCCTATTATTATATTGTGGTTGTCCTACATCAAAGATACTTATCAAAAAAAAAATTATGATACTAAGATGTCCTCAAATTCTTCAGCAACTCAAGAACAAAGGTCTAGAATAATGCAAGAAAGAGTGAAAATGCTGTATCTAATTCAAGCCTTTATTTACCACAAAATATGTAAACTCATATTCTACAATTCTGTTTTAGACTTGTTCACATACATTAAGGATTTCTTCCATTACTGAATCTTCAATCAACAAAAGATTCTGATATGATAATTAATAAAAACGACAATTCAAATTTTAGGCAAAGAGGGTCCTACTTTTTTATCTATATATAGGTAATTGTAATTTATTAAATCTAAAAAGACGTATACAGGAAGTATACAGAGGTTTAGAAAACAAAAGGAAAGGAAAGAAGGAAAGGAAAGCTATAAAGATTAGTGACTTAAGTTCAATAAGTCTAAGAACTCCATCAAAGAGGAGGCTGAGAGAGTAAAAGAGGGCACCAAACTTGAGTCAGCACAGATAGCTCCTTCCCCTCAAATTTCCACTGATTTCTCTCTCCAAATGCACCCAGAATACAAGCAGACCCTGCCCCCCATACAGTTCCATACCTACGGCGCCTCATCACTCCACTCCAAGAATCCAGCAATTCATTGACTGAATTCAGCATTACCCAAACATTGTATAATGTAGACTACTAAAACATTGTATAATGTAGGCTACTACATCTTCTCCGTCCATGTTTAGCTAATTCACAAGCAAGAACATGGAGATGACAAAAAAAGTTTGCCTTTCAGCCAAGGTTCCTCTTTGAATGTAAAAGAAGCTAAGCAGGAAATATTTAATCATATATGCCAAGAAATAAACTATATCTCTGAATTCCGACCCTTATTTAAGTAATTCAATTCTGATTTTTAGAAGAACATCAAATAAATGAGTTTTTTTTTTTGGGGGGGGGGGGGGGGGGGAGTAAGTAACGCACACACAATTACAGAGAGAGAGAGAGAGAGAGAGAGAGAGAGAGAGAGAGTTACTTGGAGTTAATGTAGTTCAATGACGCATGATGCGCAAACTGCAATATGGGTTCACCAGCAATGCAAAAGGAGAAGACAATACAGTAAGCTAATATTCAAGAGCTTCATTTATAAGATCACATAATGCATGGACATATCAAATAAAGAAAATTCTTAAGACTACAAGTTTGTACCTGCGGATTTTGAGCAACCAGGCCTCCAACCGCATCTCTTTTTGCAGAAGAATCTCCACCCCTAGCAGACCCTTTGGAATCACCCTAATGGAATTCATAGTTAACCAATAATGTTATTCCTAATCTTACATGAAAAACTTTATAACTCAAACTTAACCAAACCTAGTGACTTCATAATTAACTGTAGAAAAGTGGGTTGACTTACTTCTAACTGTGACGCCGTGATTATCCCAATCCCAATGAAATCCATCATACAAAGAATGAAAGAAAAACTCGTTAGATTGAACAGACAGAGAATAACAATACATAATCAATTGGTCTCAATAATTCATATAAATAAAAGTTTTATTATATCCACATTTCGTCCATGTTTTTCAACAACTAAAACATACAAGTCAATAATTCAATTCAAATCACATCCTTAAAATCAAACAGAATAAAAGCATATACTAAAGAAGAAGGAAAAAAAAAAAACCCAAATTCATTTACCTCCCTATACCTAGCTAGGTAAACCTTAAGGGGTTCGATATAGTCCTCGAACCCTAACGTGGCCATTGCCCACAACAAATCATCACCATTAATGGTCTTCCTCTTCTCCTTCTGGCACTTATCGCTCGCTCTACACACACACACACACAAATCACAACAGCAAAAAAAAATTTCAAAACCCTAGAAAACCAAACAATCACAATTCACATCTCAATTTTCTGAACACGAAACCGAATCAAAACGACGAAAGGAACGATTTACAGACTCGCTAGTGATGAAGCTGATGAATTCAGAGACGCATTCTTGCATGGTGTCCTTGGCGTCCTTAGCGATCTTGCCATTAGCCGGCAACGCCTTCTTCATGATCCTGCTTATGTTGGCGATCGGCAAATACCGGTCCTGCTCTCGCACCCCGCCCGTCGAGCGCGGGCTCTGCTCTCCGCCGCTGTCGTGGCTCCCGCCGGCCGGACTCGTCGGAGCCTCCGCCATTCCACGCTCGCCGCAAAAATTCAAAACCCTAAAACAGATCACTGCATTCACACATTCCACACACACACAACAATAAACCTCAGCAATCCGATTCTATACACAAAACACTCAGATACAAATACACAGGTGTGGAGATGTGAAACCCCTAGGTCCGCCATGGAAGGAGATTTAGAGAGAGAAAGAGAGGTTAGAGAGAGAGGAGAGAGGAGAGAGAGAGAGAGGTACCTGAAGTGGTTTTAGTTAGTTTTGTATTTGGCGCGCGTTGGAGAGAGAGAGGAGAGGAGAGGAGGGAGGTGTTGGATTGGTGGAATTGAAATTTTATTTTATTTTTTTATAAAAACAAAAGGATTTTAAGGGGGGAGAGAGTGATCGGACGCTGGAGAAGATAGAGAGAGAATGAGAATGAGAAAAGGAGGCAGTTTGATCAAAGAGGGCGAGCATTTTGGCTTTATTCTTATCACTACCGTTCGTTGCTTCGCTTTTTTTTTTTTTTTTTTAATTTATTTTCTTAAATGTATTTTCCTTTTTTGAACATGTCAAATATACGAGAAACAACTTTTTTTTTTTTTTTTTTAAATCCTATGGTTTTCCTTTTTTGATAAGAAAAATCCTATTGTTTTATTCTTTTATGAGAATAGTTTTATTCTTAGAATACTTTAAAATGGGATACTTTAAAGTTTAAATTGTATACTTACACAATTATACAAAAAAATAAGTACGAGGCTTAATATGTTCTAAGAACAAAATTATGGTTTTTCTTTTTTATACTTTTTATAATAAACTTTCCCTCAAAATATACTAGTTCGTTCAATTGTTAAAGTTTTCTTAAATAATATATAGACTATATATATACATAAAAAAATCAATTGGTATTTTAATATGATGGTAAATAGTATTATTCTATATTCAAAATTATATTTATATATATATATATATATTAAAAAATCAAATATACATTACTATTCTCTAATTACGCTTTCTACTAGTATCTATTTTGGAAGATTTATATAATACTAAACTCATCACACGCACTTTGCGCGTGTAATAATGTTTTTTTTATTTGTTTTTTTGAATTAGTGTTATAATGTTTAAAAGTGATATATAAATAACTGTGTATATATTTTTTTTAAAAGAAAGGGATAAGGTAACATAGAATAATTTTAAAAAATGAGATAAAGATATTGTCATAAAGGAAAAAACCTAAAATTTAGAACCAATAAATTACTCTTTTAATAGTTTGTGTTTTTTTAATTTGAAATTATCTAACTAAAACATAGGAGTATTTTAGAGAGTTTAAAATTTTGTGTAAGGATATTTTAGTACATAAAATGTTGAAATCCAAATAGGAAATCTTGTTATTAATAGTATAGATTTAATTTAATGTTATATTTGGGTTCGTTTAAAACAAAAAAAGATAGATCCTTATTGCTTTATGAATTTTGAACCCAAATCTCTTATATTTAAGAAACGCTTTACTAATTTTTTTTTAGAAAAAAATGTTTTACGGAATATTAATTGAATTAACTAAAACTCACATATTAGTTCAATTTTTAAATTTTTAATATGCATGTAATATGGTAATGAAATTCAAATGACAAATGGAGGATATGATGCTTGTAATAAAAATATAAAACTCATCTGATAATAATCCTTGTAAATTGTAGTTGTAAATAGGAAATTCCAACTAATTATTAGCTAATACCCATAAGAAGAGATAATATAGCTATCTGTTCAATTAGATTTATCAAAGAAGAAGAAGAAGAGATTTAACCAAGATGATGGATAGATATATCCATCACTTCGTATTAATGGAGAGTAATATGTATTATTTGATAATATATATATATATATATATAATATATATATATATTTGTAGTTGCACGAGGATAGTTATGGATATTCTCAGTATGATTGCTTTTAAAGTTTGTGTTAATCGAATAGGCAGTACCTAATGCTAGGACACAGTTGGGGGGAGGGGGGATTCACTAAGATTGTGTTATGGATATTCTCAGTTTGATTGATTCAGAGAGAGAGAGAGAGAGAGAGAGAGGCAGAGAGAGCATTTTTTTTTTTTTTTTTTGAGAAAAAGAGAGAGCATTGTTGAATGAGACATCTCACTGGAATCGAATATCTAGAACAATTTTAGGACAAGTCTACACCGCCTCCCACTAACATTTGGGAAGGGTTAACGCTACAAGTCTACAACCACCAATATGTAGAGTCAAGGCCACTAAGATGCAAAGCCAGAAAAGTATTGCCATGGAAACAATAAAAAAAATTCTCAAAATTAGCATACTAAAAAATTAAAATAGAAGATTGTGATTGAGGCAAGCTTTAACTTGGGGGCAAGTAAATCTAAAAAAAAATTACCCAATTAACCAATTTTACCCAACACAAAAAGCACGGCCCTTTAAAATTTGAAATAAAATTATTTTGTCTTTACCCAACATCAAAGTCACACACATCCAAAAAAATTCCCTTAAATGGCTAAGTAGTAATACAACTAAAGGTCAGAGTCACCGTACATAGCCAACAACAAACCTTCCCTTCTTAACTCTAAGTCCTAACTCCGTCTTTGATTGTGATGGACCCATGTGTGAGTTGGCATGCTAGTTTAAAAATGTTGTGACATTTTGTTATAGGCATAAATGCAATTTTAGTTTTTACATTTTGCATCTTTACCATTTTAATCCCTACATTTTCATTTCACAATTTTTAGTCCCTAAATCAATTAATGCGTTCCATTTTATCGTTAATTATTTAACTGAAAATTGTTGATGTGGCAAACGAAGTACATTATTGGCACATTAAATGCTGACGTAGCCAATAAAATAATTGATGGGATATGATAAATGCAACTCCAATATCGTCCATGGAGGTCGTCTAGGACAAAACCAAGAAAGCGAAGGTGGTAAGAACCTCGTCCTGGTAACCCTCGTCCATGAGGACCATGGTCGTCCAGGACAAGACCAGGAAAGCGAAGGTGGTAAGAACCTTGGTAAGAACCTTGGTAAGAACCTCGTCCTAGTAAACCTCGTCCACGAGGACCATGGTCATCTAGGATAAGACCAAGAAAGCAAAGGTGGTAACAACCTCGTCCTGGTAACCCTCGTCCACAAGGACCATGGTTGTTCAGGAGAAGACCAGGAAAGCGAAGGTGGTAAGAACCTCGTCCTGGTAAACCTCGTCCATGAGGACCATTGTCGTCCACGACAAGACCAGGAAAGCGAAGGTGGTAAGAACCTCGTCCTGGTAAACCTCGTCCATGAGGACCATGGTCGTCCAGGACAAGACCAGGAAAGCAAAGGTGGTAAGAACCTCGTCCTGGTAACCCTCGTCCATGAGGACCATGGTCGTCCAGGAGAAGACTAGGAAAGCGAAGGTGGTAAGACCAGGAAAGCGAAGGTGGTAAGAACCTCGTCCTGGTAAACCTCGTCCATGAGGACCATGGTCGTCCAGGACAAGACCAGGAAAGCGAAGGTGGTAAGAACCTCGTCCTAGTAACCCTCGTCCTGGTAAACCTCGTCCATGAGGACCATGGTCATCTAGGACAAGACTAGGAAAGCGAAAGTGGTAAGAACCTCATCCTGGTAAACCTCGTCCATAGAGGAACAACCTTCCTTGGAAGAAAGGTGCGCTCGACAACAGGACCCCTGGACGAGTCTTGGACACTTAGGAAATTCTTGAGTATGTACAATAACTCATTATCACACGCTTAATTTCCAGTGACCGTTATATGAGAAAAATGTAACTCCTAAATAGTTGTGGAAGTTATTCCTGAACCCTCGCATCTCCTCAAATCCAGGAGAAGTTACAAGTCTAATAACTGCTCTTAGGACACTATATAAACACTCATTCAAACCAGACAAAAAGTACGTTTTTACTTCTTCCAAAAAGTTGGAACTCCAAAAATATAGAGAGAAAACTAACTTTGCCATCAGAGGGTTCTTGGCCGGCGACCCCGGTCACCTTTGATTTCTTTTCTTTCTTTTTCAGGCCATCGAAAGAGCAAGTGGTCCTTTCAAGTCCGAAGCATCCAGCCTACTAATTTTCTTCGCATCATCAATAATATTAGAAAATGTCACGTCAACATAAAATAATGATTAAAAAAGACACATAAGCATCCACGTCAAATTTTGATTTTGAAAATTAATTTATCTATTTTAACAAAATAAAAAATGAAAAAACCAAAACTAAAACCTAAAATATACATGAATTCAAAAAGAGCACGAAACCAAAAATATTCAATCACATGAACACGAACCCAGAAAAAATAAATTTATCGACAAAAACATAAATTTCCCATCTCAAATTTGTAACTGGTTGCCTTATCTTGTTTCCCTAGATCTCTCCAGCTACGCTCTCGTTGGACGAATCCCGCCAGAGATCACAGACTGTAAGTTCTTGAACAACTTGATTTTGAGTAATAAATGCCTCTCCAGTTCGATTCCTGAACGCAAACCCATAACCAAACACAAACTCAAATTTAAACATTAACATAAGATCACAAAGACAAATAATCTATGGCTGTGGACGTCGGATTCATCAAGTTTTCCCATTTTTTGAGCGGAACCCATGACTTCTATACTGAAGGGTGCGTTGTTGCCTCTCAAAACCCAGATCAACAAAAACCCAAATCAACAAGGTGAAAACCCAACCCACAAACACAGACATGGCCACAATTACAAAGACAAAATTTTGGAACCCAAACCCAAAACTCAACCTAGTTTTTTTCAACAATTACAAAGAGACAAAACTCAAAGACATTCAACAATTACACAAAGACAAAACTCAAAACCCAGATTTTTCCGCCCCAAACACAAAACTCAACCCAGATCATCTTAGACTTTCTGAGAAACCAAACACAAAACTCAAAACTCAAATCCCAAATCAATGAACAAAACCCAAGATCTGAAATCATAAATAACCACGGATTTAGAGAGAGAGAACTGGGTTTTGGTCCATGGGTTTAGAGAGAGAGGGCTGAGTTTTTGGCTAGAGAGAGTTGGGTTTTTGGCCAAAATTTAGAGAGAGAGAAAGATGGGTTTTCAGCCATGAATTTAGAGAATTTAGAGAGAGAGAGAGAGTTGGGATTTCGGCCATGGATTTAGAGAGAGAGAGAGCTCACCTTTAGTCAGCCCCTTCAGCCAAAACCACCTTCAGTCACCTCCACCTTCACCCAAAACCCACCTTCAATCACCTGTACCTTCACCTTGAGCTTGGAGAATTTTGTAGAAAGAGATAGCTTGGAGAGAGAGCTTGAGATTTTCACAGAGAGAGCTTGGAGATTTTGTTTGAGATTTTAAGATTTAATAACTTTTATTGTGTTTGGTTGCCTAGAAAGTTTGATAGAATTTGATAAATTAATATTGAAAATTTTATTATGTTTTTAATTATGTTTTTTTTTTCTTTTTGTAATTTTTAAAATTGAAAAATTTATTTTAATATTATTTTTAATGGACACGTGGATCCTGACATGACATTTTTTAATATTATTTTATTGGTTACGTCAGCATTTAATGTGTCAACAATACACTCCGTTTGCCACATCAGCAATTTTTGTTAAATGAGTAACTATAAGCTCAAAATAGAATGCGTTAATTGATTTAGAGACTAAAAGTGGTGAAATGAAAATGTAAGAACTAAAATGAAAAAGATAAAAAATATAAGGACTAAAAGTACATTTACGCCTTTGTTATATCTTTTGCGTTGCTAAGCTAGAATCCTTTGATATTGGCAAGCCACGCAGGCTCATTCACAGCCCTATCAATTTTCTCAAGCTTTATGTGGTTTTATTTGATCCACAAAGTGCAAGATATTTTAGAGCTACTCCACCTAACAAAATTTAAGAAGTGGTGGCATTAGCATTGGACTAGCGTATGAGCTACGAGAAAGTGTTTATTTCTATAGAGCGGGCCTCTCACATGGAGGGGTGTTAAGTTAAAAAAACACATATTTCATTATCATGTTGGAAGTATACAGAGAAAATTCATACCATACATCAAAGTACTCTCACCAAACGTTCAAATATTAACCAAGGACAACTAATGGCAAATGTAAAAATCCCTGGTCCATCACAACCAGTCCCAGGACTTTCACATGTTTAGACCCTTTATAGACTTGAAATTTACAAACTGGTGTAGACAGTGGCAATCAAGTCACTCAGTCCTTCCTAGTAATGTGGTCCAATGTGTGCTTGAGAATATCAAAGTGTAGACAGTGGCAATCAAGTCACTCAGTCCTTCCTAGCAAGGTGGTCCAATGTGTGCTTAAGAATATCAAAAGGTAAACACTAAGGCCCCACCTTTCATACAGCATCACATACCGGAAAACCTTCTACAATTGCTCTCTCCATGATCTCTTTCTGTACCAGAAGTAGAAGAAGAAGGATCATGTTCATTTTCTCTCCATGTTTTTTTTTGTTGAAAAGAATAAGAAAACAAGGGCATATAGAGAGCTTAAATGATGATCCACAGTTTCACTTTCCAGAAGGGTTTTCTTACTTATCTATCCTTGTATTGTTGTACATTCAACAGTTGCACACATAAATACATTTTTATGGACAGTACAAGTAATGCAGAATATACATGCTCACCTGAATTAATGCGGTGATCATCCCGGGACCATCCTGCATTTAATTCAAAATAAAACAATCATGAAAAAATCAGCAACTTATAGCAGCTCAAAGCTCTGAATCTAGTTAAACTCTTAGAAATTCACACCTTGAATTGCTTCTCTTCCCATGACATCTCTTCCCGAGTTTTTGATATAATTGATTCCCAAGAACTTGGAACTAATATTGTCTCCACATGTTGCAAAAGTCTCAAGCTATCTGTAATACAACAGTACATTAATAAAATGATTTCAGCAATGGTACCAAGAACTTTCTTGCAATCTACTATTACTATTGGGTATGGCTTTTGCCACAAGATTAAATTCCAGAAGAAAAAACAGCCTTCATCACATTGTAATTGAGATGGGAAACCATAAGGTATCAAACTGGTGAAAAATGTAATTGGCAGGTTTCAAGTTTTCTGACACTGTGACATAAATTAATAACTTTTTCCATGCTGAAAGCAGTAAGTGGTGGTGATCCACAAGTTAGACACAACCTATAGTATAAGAGAGTGGGTTTTCTAAGGAAACGCTGTCCATGCTGATAGCAGTAAATGGTGATCCAAAAAGTTAGACACAACCTAGAGTATAAGAGAGTGGGTTTTCTAAGGAAAGAGCATATATGTGTTGAGGGGGTATATGAAACTAAAGAAAAATGGAAAAGTGAACCAATAGATAAGACTCATTTCTTGAAGCGATAACATAAAAATAGTATGGTTCATATGAAAATCCTGACTGTCCATTTCAACAATGTTGCACAAACTAAACAGTAAACAGCTAAGTTGTTGAGACTGCGTGATAGTGAAAAATATCAATGCACAGACTGAATGGCATTTTTAGAAAAATGCATGGTAAAATAAGTCCGGACGCATTAAAGCCCTCAACTAAAATAAATTTTCTGGTCAAAGCAACATATAAAAATTATTACAAATTAATGTCCAAATCGTTGTTCTGCGACCATAATAATCAAGCATTTGGAATTCCTATGAGATTGAAACTTGTCCTAGCAACAAGAAGAGAACCCACAGCTGGACATTTACAGATTCTAAAAGCAAAGAAGATATGCTCTGTGCTCACTGAACTGGCAATTGCCATCCCAGGAAAAATTACAGGAAGTTAAAAAATTTACTTGTGATGAATGCTTCTTCCCAAGTTTCATGCTTTGACCAAGAAGGTGCAACTTCCCGAAATGAGATTCCCTTGCTCAAGCATACTCTACAGAATTGTAAAATAGCAAAATCAAAAATAACAAATTCTTTTAAATAAGCATCTTATTCCCCCTTTCTTATTGATTTAGCGACCCATTAACATTGGGTGATGCAAGATGGAAACTGAACTTGGACAAGTTGAATGCCAAGATATTGCCTAGCCTTATCCAAGTGCCCAATCCTCATCCCCGAATAGCACAGATGCTCACTCAACAAGAATTTAACAATGCTACTGGGTAATTTTTTTGGATGCTTCATAGTTGTAATTCTATTAAAATAAATGCGATAGAAGACCACACAAGAGACAATCTGATATTTAATTTCACTCTCAACATGATCTATGGAGATTTGAGAAAGCTTCAAAATCTTCCCTTGCAAAAAAGATGGAAACAACGACAGTGAGCTGGTTTTTGTGGACGTAAATCTGAATGAGAGATGACCACAATTTGGGACAATGGTGCCAACTGAAATCTTCGTATGTAAGACATAAATTTACAACAAAAAGTAACTACACTTGAAAACAAGAAAAGACTTACTCAATAACTATTTGGCGAATAATTCCAGGAAGGACACCATCACCAATAGGAGCCGTTTGTACTTCAAAAGCACATGTACCATTGTGATCATTCAAGTAGTCTCCCTTAGCTTCATCAAAATCCTGTAAACACCTTCCATAAAAAAATTATAATTATAAAACTAATACCAAATAGCAGGGAACATACAAGAATACATGCAATCCTGATATTGATAAGATTCTCATAAGTCATGAGCTATTCTAAGAATATGAAGAGAAAGCAACAGTGCAGCTAATACCAAGCCACCTTGTCATTTAAAACTTGCTTTGATGAGTATTTTTTATCTACAAGTTCCAAGTGGGAAAAGAGAGTGTCAATGTCATGGGCATAAGCATTCTAAAAGTATTGGAACCCATGCAAAGCTCCAAAAGACAGTAAAGCATAAACACCCTCTTTTTCTTATGAATAGGACTATTGCTCTAGTGCAAAGACAATATCCTAACTTTTGTAAATTAGACATTCTAAGAAACAATGGCAATCACCTTTCAATTCCCTTAATAAAAAGATTTCCCTATATATTTCCAAAATCAATGATGGTGGTTGTACAATTCCTAGGGAAGGTAGAATAAGTTGTGAGTGGTTTTATAACTATTCAAAAATGAATTTCGAAACAAGTCAATAAGAGAATTCAAATTATTTGCAGATTATACAATAATTTGAATAAATGCATTCATTTATATATATATATATATATATATAATAGACATAGTAGGCAATTCACACTTATTTGAAAACTAGTTGCTGTTAAAATTGCTCTATATAGTCACTACACAAAACCCTGATTTTCTAGTTCTTTATTGCACGCCAATTTAACTCTGTAAAAACCAACTTCTCCAACCTGAGAACAATCTCATGATAGGATTCACATAAAGTTAAGTCCAATGACAATTAAATGGTCAAATATGAACCAAAAATAGTTAAACAGCAGGGTTTTCCAATCAATAGAAATAGGAACAAATGCTACTTGGTGAACAATCTCCCACTAAAATTAAACCAAATTTCAACCGAGTTAAGCAGTCATGATTATTGAGCATATCTTAAATTCATAGCCACTCACCTTTCGACAAACAACGAAAAAGTTTGTCACACATCCTTCAAGTATCTGATCACCATCATTTGACAGCAATAGCTCAGTCACTGAAAAAGGCCTCAACTTTTCAAGAGGCTTCCTAAGCCTGCCGAGAAAAAAAAAATCACAATAAAAAGTGTCTTATTTTTGCATCAACAAATGCAACATATATTTCTCTTCTTTCCCTCAATTTTCTCACCAACCACACAAAACACACTGCACACTAACCTCACCCAATCCGAGTACTTAGCATTCGCCACGTCCCTCCCGTGACCCACCAAGGCCAAACGCGCACCATTTCCTCGAACCCCAAATGCAGGAACCACATAACTCCCAACATAAACATACACATCAAGAGCTTGACACCCTCTTTCATCATCATCATCATCATCATAACCCACATTCCCAATTCCACTCAATCTCTCAATATTCCCACTAACAAGCGTGGTAACCGACAATTCCTCCCCATCACTCCTCCTCTCCTTCATTGCAATTGGCAACACTTTATTCATCGAAGCGTTAACAAGCGCCCGAAATGACCCCATTGTAAATTGTGGCAGTGAATGCATAACCATACTATTGTTTTGTTTGAACAAAAGCTGTGGAGTCGAATTCGATAGAATTCTTATCGACTCAGCTAGCCTTTTCACGTGCCTTTCCCAGAACAAAAGGCACGAGGCATTGTTGTGAGTTCGAGTGGTAGTGTAAGCGCCTGAAATTTATTTATTTATTTAATTAATTTGGTAAGCAAATAGCTACTAACTAAACACAGCGTTTTGATCTGAGAAATTAAGAGGTACCTGGATGTGATTCGAGGAAGGTTGTTATGGGAGGAGCGTCGGAGGAGCGCAATACGACGCCGTTGCTGAACAGAAACCTCGAACTGGTACTCATTTTTGCTCTGCGGTCTTGACTTGTGATGAGAGAGTCAACTGGAGTCTTTATTTATAGTTTACCGTTTGCCATATTTTTCCAAAGTGAAACGACGTAGTTTAGGGCTTCATATATTAGGGTACAGGGGAAAATGAGTATTTGCCTCAAAATTGAAATATATACAGCAAAATATTCATGCTTTGAAACTATTTAGCATTATACATTTGTTTTTGAAACTCGAGTTACAGGTGAAATTTAATATTAGCAATGTCGAGATCATTGCATAATTTACACTTTAATTTTTTTGTAAATTTTAGTGAAACTCAACATTATTAATATCGAATTCTACTTAAAAATATATATAAAATTCGATTTTGAGAATGATAAGCTTCACACGTAATTCAATTACGTGAATATTAAATTTCAAAACAGGAGATTTTTGTTAAATATTTTCATAAGTGGAGCATTTTGCAACATATTTTTAAAATGAGGGGGTAAATATCCAATTTTTTCCTAGGATATATAAGCAAAACCTAGGAAATGTTATTTCCTTTTAAAAATTTTATCTCTGCCCTCTCTAATCAGTCTCTCTCTTTCTCTCTCTCTCTCATTTCACGGCGATGCCCACGGCGCCGTTTGCGATCGGAAATGTCGCCGTTCTCCCTCGCACCGCTGTTAACCTTCGGCCACGTGGGGGCGTTTTCTGTCATCCACTTCGGCGTTCAACGTCTCGACCTCTTCTCTGTTCAATCACCAGTGAACTAAGGTACGCACGCACGCACGCACGCACGCAAGGATAACATTAATACCTATGCTTTTTAGCTCTTAATTATACAAATTCCTTTGCTTTCTGATTGTTTATTTTTTTAAACAGTGAATTGGAGAGACACTAGAAGTAAAAATCCTCCTAAATCTGCCTCCTCTAAATCTGCCTTCTCTACAGTTCTACTAATAACTTACTGTATTAACTTGCTGAAAATTTTTATATTCTTTTTTTAAAAATTCAAACACATGACTGTATTGACCAATGCAACACTAGCAATTCCGTCTTTCCGCGAGCTAGGGATAATTAAATTCATATACTTATGTGTTCGCGTTTAATTGAAAAATCTAAGATACTGCACCTAAGCAACAAGTTGCGGTTTCGAGTCTAGCAATCAGAAAGTTAAGAATATATGCTCTACTTTCTCATTTAGAAGATTAGGAAACAAATAATTATGATTCTGTAACTTTAAGTATTAGCACATCAGAAGGTTACTCGGGATGATTTGGTGGTTGCAATCAAAAAGGTTCTAAATTTTAATTCTAATGTGGGAATCATTATGCTAGAAACGTATTGCTTCGTGTCATATTTTGGTGTAGAATCTGATTTGCTTCTCTTTTTCTTTTCGTTTGTGTCCAAAGCCAACGAGAAGAGGATCGTGAGGTTCCACCCCAAGAATTGTCCCCAGTGGCAGGTTTCTTTCATCCTATATTTACCATTTATTTATTATTTCTAAACAGAAAAAACCTATCATGCTTTTGTTTTGTATGGCTTTTTAGTATTGAACCCATGGTTATCATCTCTAGGAGGAATAGTGGCATTGGGAAAGTTTGAAGCCCTTCACATTGGTCATCGAGAACTTGCAATTCAAGCAGCAAAGGTTGGACCTCCGTTTCTTTTGTCATTTGTTGGAATGGCAGAGGTGCTTGGTTGGGAACCTAGGTATGGATGTTATGTATCTTTATTGTTCATTTTTTTGAATTCTTCTTTCCCAATATTTATGGAGTCGTTATCTATTGCCTTTGTTCTGTGCTTAATTGCTTATTAGGCTCTCATTGTCGAGGTACACAAAATTGGTTTTGTATCATGACAGAAGTAAAAATGGTTGAGGGATGACTATTTGCATATTTTTTTTTTGCTTCTATGGTTAATATACAAAGCAAGGAGAGAGAGAGAGAGAGAGAGACTATGCAAAATCACTAGTATATTCTGTGGTTTTGTGCACTTGTTGGTAATTTTTGACTATTATGGACTGATCAGTTGAGTTGAAACCACCTACTTGCATCCAGAAAAGGGTTAAGAAGTTATCTTACTTTAAGCTTGACGGGGTGGTGGCTACAACTTTACAAACTTTGGATTCAACACCAGATAGTTTAAGAGATTAGTACCAAAGTTAAGATAACAAATTTATTACCAATTCCATTTCAGGGGTTTTCAAGGTCTATGGAATTGGTAACAGACCTAAGTAAAAAAGGACTTGGCAATTGAAGGTGTGCTGTTTAGTTTTCTTATCATGATCCTGTTCATAGTAGATGTTAGGTTACTAAATTTTGGTGAGAGTGGATCTGAAGATATCTTACAATCATGTGGACAAAAAATATTATATAATTTTCTTGAAAGCTATGCTTGGGAATAAGTAGAAATATAGAGGCTATGTCTTTCCTCAGCTGCTCAGCATTTCAATAAATGTTCTGCTAGAGCCTTTTATAAGCACTTAAAGGGGATCTATGAAGAAGATCATGTATCCATTATTTTTTAATGTTGTTTGCTTGTAACTTGTAGGTTGATTCTTATGCCAAACATGGCATTATTTTCTTTCTGAAGCATACAGATTATCACCATTAGATCTTAGTGATGTAGGGACAGCCCATAGGTTTGGACTGTTTACAGTTGATAATGCTAGTTTATCAATAATGCATGGGAAAATTTTAAAGCTGGTTATGTTTTAAAGGGTTCCTTGGGTTAATATAATCATTTTTACCTCAATGTTTACTATTTTTTTCTTCTTCATGTAAGTAGGTCAAAATTTGCAAAATGGAGTCAATTTCAGTTAAAAGTATCTATAACTTTATGCTAATAATTTCTGGAAATTTCCACTTTTCTTAATTATTATAAAACTGTAATATAATATGGGAAATAAATGTGAGTCATCCTTATGGTTTTGCGAAAATTATGCCTTGCATTTGCAGTGCCCCTTGCTCCTATACGTTCTTCCTGATATTCAAGTTCTGAACAATTTCATTGATTAAATTAAAAATTTTAAATTACTTTAGGGCTCCCATAGTTGCCAAATGTGATCGGAGGCGAGTTCTTTCCTCTTGGGCCCCATACTGTAATAACATGATTCCAGCAGAGTTTCAAGTTGAATTTTCAAGTGTTCGACATCTCACTCCTCGACAATTTGTTGAGAAGTTGGCAAAAGAGCTTGGAGTACGTGGAGTAGTTGCAGGTAAATATGATTAAGGATCCAATTGCTATCATTGTGCACCTTTTATGAGTCAAAAGTACTCTTCATATACGCTGAATTAGATGCCGTGATGGGAAATTTTGACAGGTGAAAATTACCGATTTGGATATAGAGCTGCTGGCGATGCATTAGAGCTGGTGAGGCTGTGTGAAGAGTATGGTTTGGGGGCTTACATTATTGGTTCTGTTATGGACAAGAAACAATATGCCATAAATATGAACTCCAGTAATTCAAAAGAGAGAGGACAAGTCTCATCAACTCGTGTTCGTCGTGCCCTTGCTGTAGGGGATATGAGATATGTTTCAGAGCTTTTGGGTCGTAAACATCGGCTTATATTGATGGCAAAGGATCAGGACAGATTTACCAGCAACAAAAGTAGGGTGTCAGCTCCGAAGTCTTGTTTGTTAAATCTAGCACCAAAGGAGGGTCTATATGAGAAGTGCTCTCTTTATATTGGTGAGGACAACCTAGTACCATGTAAAGTAGTTATTGACACAAAGCATGTTCATATTGAAATGGATGAGGTAAGTACATGTAATATTGTCGGTAATCAAGACTTGCGGCTCTTATGTATTGAATTTGGTGATTCAGGAACTTGATTCAATTAATACTTTTTTCCTGTATTCGATTTTCTTTCTGTAAAATATGCAGATGAGAAGTTTTATCCACATTCTAAAATGAATTGGTACTTCTGTTGCCGCATGCGTGATGGCAATTTGCAATTATTTAGCACCTTATGCAGAATATATACATAGCTAGTTCATCAATTCAGAATTAATTGACTTGTTTCTCAGGTGAAACTAAGATGTTATATATTAATGTAAGGAATTCCTTTTCTAAGTACAGATTAAAGAGAAGTCAAATTATTGTCGGTTTTTGCTGGCTTGGTTAGCTGGAAGTGTCTTTTTTTTTTTGGCAACAGACCTTGTGTGTACGGGTCCCCTCAGTTGTATCACTGCATCCTAATGCTTCAATACAGTTCTTTGTATTTGCCTCTGCGGGATGAGGATGAGAGATTCTCACCTCACTCACATTTTTATATTTTAAATAATATTACACACATTTTTTTACTGACACGTATTTCAAAAAATTACAAAAAAACTAAAAAAACTCATCCCAAACTACACTACCAAACACCACCTTAATGTTTAATATGTTATATAAACTTAGAAATGCTTCTTTGATAATCCAGGGTGAGTAAAATGTTTTCTTTTTTAGTGTGTTGTTACACTTCTGAAAATGTTTGCAGCTACAAAATTTTTCATCTTAAAACCCATAAGATCCACTGGCAAAAACCCAAAACCGAGCAGATCCACCGCCAAAAAAAACCCATCAGACAGTAGTGGAGTTATGATTTTAGTTCAAAATAATTTTCTCTTGCGAAGAAATTTTTTATTTATTTATTTGGACTAATCTGTTTGTTTCGACATTAACATTTTATAGAAAGTAAATTATTTTTCAAAAAATATTGTTTAAAAAAGTATCTTATTTTCCTATGTTTGGTATGTTTGGTATTGACCTTAAAATGAGTTGGAAAACTATTTTTTAACTTTCCTTATTTAGTTTTGTGTGAGATATAATTGTTTTTCTTATTTAGCTTTGTGCGAGATAGGATTGCTTTTCAGAAAATTTTAATGAAAAAAAAAAAATCTATCTCATACCAACGTAAATAAGGGAAATTAAGAGAGCATGTTCATTTGACTTTTTTTTTTTCCCCTTGTACTACCAAATACAAGAAAATGCAAAAACATATCTTTAAATAAGAGCTTTCATTGAAACACATGAAGTGTTAGTCTTTTGTTGTTGTTAAATTTCCAATTATTTGTCAATGCTTGATTAAATTTAAAATTTTAAATGAAAATTATGGAGTGATTTAATATTTGGACTTAGGAGTGATAGTGGTGGAAAGAAAAAGAGAGATTTTAAACATATATATATTTTTAAAAATGATGGTGAATTTTTTTGGTAAATGTTTATAGCAAGCTAAGGAATTTTTTGAATACTCAAAAACTTTATAGAGATAACAAGTTCTCTAAAAAAAAAAAGTGTTTTGAATTTCTTTTTAATGATATATCAATATTATATTTGGCCTCTCAAACCAAAATTCATGGTTCCATCCATGCTTGCAATCATGGACTTAAAGTTTTAAAAACATAGGAGGTGTTTGGTACTACAACTTAAATAACAGTTTTCAGTTTTTAAACAATATTACACGTATTTTTACACACTTTTTCACCTGCATGTATTTTCAAAATATAAAAACAACATTACTAGAACAACATTACCAAACAGACCATAATGGCAACCACCGGGCGTGAATTAAGCCAGATAGTACCTCTACATGCTCTAAGTGCATAGAGCAGGAGAGAGGTAAGGTATTTATATAGTAATATTTCAAAAAAGTTCAATAAATAAATAAAAATAAATAATGCCATATTAATTGATAAAAAATGTAGATTGTCAAAGACTCCAAGAAGAATGTTAGAATCAAAACATAATTCATAAATTTTGGCACAACTCGGCACATATAACAAGTTGAGCATTGTGGTAAAAGTTTATATTTTATATTTTTTTATTTTTTTTTATAAAAAGTAATGGTAAAGTATTTTGAATTTTTTTTAATGATATATCAATATTATATTTGGTCCCTCGACCCAAAATTTCTAGTTACACTCATGCCCACAATCATGGACTTCTATTTTGTCAAATATTGTTAAAGTTTTAAAAACATAATGCCAACGAGCAGGCGTGAGCTAAGCCAGATAGTACATCTACATGCTTTAAGTGCATGGAGTAGGAGAGAGGTAAGGTATTCATATAGTAACAGTTCAAAAAAGTTCAATTAAAAAAACAAATAATACCATATTAATTAATAAAAGATGTAAATTGTGAAAGATTTCAAGAAAAATATTAGAATTATGACAAAATTCATAATTTCGGCGCAGCTCACCGCATATAACGAGTTGAGTGTTATGGTAAAAGTTTATATTTTCATTTTTTTTTAAAATAAAAAGTAGTGGTAAAAGTTGTGTAAATAATTGGTCTTAATTTAACCGATCGTGTCATTTGTCCCTAGCACATTTGACAAACCGTATAAAAACCGAACAGCACCTATAGTGTTCTCGACCGTTGTCTTTGAAAATTGAAACTTCCACATATAGAAACTCCAACAAAGCCTTCCATTTATGATACAATGGCACCATTTCGAAGTGGCGCTTCGTCCCCAACAATCATCTCGCATCCCAAAGTTCACCAATGGCACCTATTCATCCATATAAAACCCAACTCTCAAACCCCAAGAATTCACACCAACGAAACGAGACCCTTCAGTTTCCAAACCACCAAAAATGGCTGATCCTTCTTCTCCTCCCATTAGGGATTCAATCTCACAAGAGGAATTCAACATGTTCCACACCATAGACCGTACCCTCTTCACTCGCTTGGTTTTCAACCTTGGCCGTGACCCCGCTGAGGCCACCCAAGTTATGGCACTTTGGCTTTGGCTCGAGAAAGTTGGTGAGGAAATCGACATGGTGTACACCAAAATATTGTCCTTGCCAGACACTATACTCAACGCACTAGTCGATGAGTCTGTCATGGCCTTGACTTGCATTGAGAGTGACCAGTTCCGTTTCTCTTCTGATAGTACCTCTGACATGATCCCTTTGATTCAAAGCCTAACAAAAACTGGGGTCTCACTCCGTTTCTTCCATGACAATCGTATTGGCATTATTCGCGGTGTCACTAAGATTATCAATGAGGTTTGCGTGAGAGCCTTCGAGGACATAGTGAAACTTGCACAAGCAAACAAGAGTGCCCAAGAAAGCACTGGCATTGGGTTTGAGTTTGACAAGCCGGTGAACTTTCATAGTGCAATTCTGAACCCCTTGTCTTCTGCTTTGTATTACAACTCTTCTGGGGTTGTTGGGGTTCAATCTCCTAACGTTGGGGTTTCACAGTTTTTGGCTCCTCATGTGCCTGTCAGTGGAGGAGGGCTGCCTTTGGAGGTTTCTCGGGGTTTTGATCCTTATGATCTTTCGTTTCAGAGACAGATTTTGAACAATGAAATTGGTGAGGTTTTGAGTCGCATAAAGTCGAGTAGCCCTAGAGATGAGGAAGCGAAAGAAGTCCCTCCAGATGAGAGAACTATTTTCTTGACATTCTCTAAAGGGTACCCCATTACAGAGAGTGAAGTTCGAGAGTTCTTTACTAGGTATTCTCTCTCTAAACAAAATTGTTCTTTTAACTTTATTTTCCATTAAAAATGTGTATATATTAGATTCAATTCCCAGGACACCTTAATGATAATTGAATTCAAACCCATTTATTTAAAAAGATAACATTATTTGTGTTACATTGATAAATATAGTCATTTATTTGAATTCAGTTGAAAAACATGTGTTATATTGATAAATAATGTGTTTGAATTAAATTAGAAAATATAAGATATATGTGATGATACCTAAATTTAAATTAATAAAGAATTAAGTGGGGTTTATTGTATTTATAAACTATTTGACTTATTATTCTTATTTTTTGTTATTTTGAAGGAAATTTGGAGATTTCATTGAAGATATTTTCATGCAAGAGGTTCTACCAGAGGAGCAACCACTTTATGCACGCCTTGTTGTTCGTGTAGCTTCCTTCATTGAAGTGGTCCTTGACCATAAGAACAAAGCGAAATTCTCCATCAATGGGAAGCATGTTTGGGCTCGAAAATATGTGCGTAAGAACAAGTCGCCAGCAAAGTCATCTCCATCAGCGTCCCAACCTACTTCACCAGCGGCAGCAGAACAATCTTAACTTCGGTTTTTTAAGATATTGTCAATATTTTATAGAGTGGATATATCTGGTTTTGTATTTTATTCTTATTACTTAGACTTCGGGCTTTGATTGGTTTGAGTATTTCTATGTAATAGTCATGTACCGGGATATATTATATGTAAGAGATTTTGTAATATTATCTAATGATATATTTTAATATGAAAATGTGTGCGAGAGGTTTTGCTTCGATGATTGTATGCTTAAAAAGGTTACTGAAATTCTTTACGATGATTCATACTTAATTTAAAGTTGAAAACCATAGAAATATAATAGTCAATAACTAAACAACACTTCATGTTTCATAGAAAATTCACGTGTAAAACTAGGTTGCACTGACACCCATTTTTGGCAAAGTACCAGTATTTGACACGTGTCGAACACCGATATTGGTAAGACTCGCCGGACTTCGTTTCGATGTCTCTTTTTTTTTTTCCCCGCTTCTTTGACACGGTGGACATGCCAGTAGTGGAAAAAAAAAATCACAGTTTTTTGACAGATGACACAGTGTAGTCAAAGGCATTTCAGGTGAGCGCCTAGGCAACACTTCATTTTCCATAGAAAATTCATGTGGAAAACTAGGTTGCACCGACACCCCTTTTTGGCAAAGTACTGGTATTTGACATGTGTTGGACATTGATACCGGTAAGACTTGTCGGACTTCGTTGCGGTGTCTTCTTCTTTTTTTCTTTTTTTCTTTTCTTGCATCTCCGACACGGCTTTGACACAGTGGACACGCCAGCAGTGGAAAAAAAAATTCACATATTTTGATAGATGACACAGTGTAGTCAAAGGCGTTTCAGGTGAGTGCCTAGGCGAGACGAGGCAGCATAAAAGCACCTCAAGGTCACTGAGGCGAGGCGCCTTTAGTGAGGTGAGCGCCTCTATTGACTAGTCACTCGCTTTGAACAGTTTTTCCAGGCGTTAGGCGAGAGCCTCCATCGGCTTTGTTTTATTTCCTTTGCTTTTGTTTTCTTTCTGGTGCAGAGGACTTGGTTTCATTAAAAACAAGATGACTAACTTTTTTTAATATTTTTTTTATAACTCAATGTTGTCTTTTTGTAACATTACTGGGTTTGAGTTGGCAACCACTAATGTTTAATAAAAAGAACGTTTTTTAGAATCACAAATAAATAATAAAATATAATATAAGTACATGGGTCTTCCAGTCGCTACAACAGTTGCCCAACAATATCCTACCTCACCAGGTTTTATTTCTACTTTTAAATTTTATAACATTATTTTATTCCTATTTCCTACATGTAATTTTAATATAAAAAGCTCTATTTTTTACTTTTACTTCTCATTCTCCGGACCTCTTTTCTCTCTTATAATTTAAATTCTAGACATAAATGTATTTTATGTCTAAAAATATTAAAAAAATATGCTTAAATATAAAATTTAATTAATTATTTAATTGTCGTACCCACACCGTGTCGTACTTTTATTTTTTAAAAATTGCCGTACCCCTTATATCCATACCCATACCTGTGTCGGTGTCGTTGCAATTTAGGTGTAAAAGAAGTTGAGAAGCAATTTTGTAGTGATGATTGACAGTATAAATATAATGCTTACTGTTATTATTATTCTTGTTGTTGTTGTTGTTGTTGTTGTTATTTTTTATTTTATTTTATTTAAAATTGCTTACTGTTAAAAGCGAATATCGACTTTCGCAGTGGCCAATTCATGATTTAAATCTGGCTTTCCCAATTGTGATGGTGTATAATACTAAAGATAATGACATGTGAGACGAATGTTATTATAATCATGTTATGTTAAAAGTATGTCAGGGAGATAAAAAGTCCCCAAAAAAAAAATGTAACAAAAGATAGAAACTTGTTAATATTAGTCTCTGCAACTTACACACCTTGTTATTGGGCATGGCTTTCATCTAGTGACTTACGTTCTGTTTGTTTCGATGTAAAATATTTTCAAAAAAATATTTTCCAATTTTACAATGTTTGTTTTGCAGTAAAAAAGTCAAAAGTAAAATATTTTCAATCAACTAAATCATCATAGACAAATTTATGTAAACTATTTTACACTTAAAATTTTGGGAAAACATTTTACATTTGCTTAGTACTTCACACCCCGATACTTATCACTCCCGCACTTTTGCGCTAAAACTCTCTCTCGTATATATCTCCAAAAAAATCCAGCCTCTCTCAGATTTCTCTCCAAAAATCCCAGCCACCTTCAGTCCCCTCTCTCGCCAATCTCCAGCTCCAAGGTACAACGCACTACCGGCTAGCTCTAGCTTCCGCCGGTGCCGCCCATCGTCGGCAAAACCAGGTACTTTTCTGCCTTTTTAGTTCAGATTTCTCCTTTTCTTTTCGTTTTTCATCATCTCTAACCCTTCTCTGGTTTTTCTTAGGTTCGATCTGTTGTTTTATTATTATAAATCTGCGTGTGTCGTATGGTTTTTGGCTTTTGTGCTCACTTCATGTTACTGGGTTTTTGGTTTTTGATTTTTAGTTAATACTATGTGTGTCCCTGTTTGAAATTTTCAATCTAAAAATGGATTGGTGATCAGTGGGGTTAGAGTACAACTGATTTAGACAAATGTGGGGTTTTTTTTTTTGAAGCATCTATAATAGAAACATTTGCTTCCATTAATTCTTTGATTTTGTACGTTTTTCTGAAAGTGAATCGAAAAAGAAAAAGAAAAAGAAAATGTCTTACCAGGATCAACAAGGTTAAAATCACATAAGTTTTTGGGTTCCTTAAAAACATTAATCATGTTATAGCTAGGGGAATAAATGGAAGTGAAGGAACATTTGTGCTTTGTGTGTTTATGTTATTGGAGTGCTAAGAATGTGATTTATAGAAATGGAAGTGCTAAGGAACATTTGTGCTTTGTGTGTTTCTGCATTAGTAGCTATCTGATGTGACAAGGGAATGACTTAAATAACATGGATAGTAGTTTGCTGACAGATAAATTTTATGTATTAGGGATATCAACAAAGTTGCATTTTGAGTGAATTTCTATTAACTACTGTTCAACATAACAGTGTGACAAGGGAAGGACCTAAATAACATGGATTGGAGTTTACTAATAGAGAAATTTTGTTTATTAGGGAAATGTACAAAGCTGTATATTACTTTAAATTTTGTTGACTACTGTTAATAACCATTGGCAGAGAAATTATGGCAATTAACCTACTTGGATTGATTTACCCCAGCTTTGAAAAGGGAGAAATGGTGTCTTGGGAAAAAGCACTCTCCACTTTATAGGACATGGGAGCTTCTAAAGGAAAACGTTGGGTCTTAATATAGTCAATACTAAGTCTTATCTGCTGCCAAACAAACATGGTATCTGACAGGGTGGTTTATATGGATTATATGTTTAAGAACAAACCAGGTTGCATATATTTATGAAATGTTTCATACTTGAGTCTGATATATTTTTTCTTTGTGTGTGTGTCTACTTCTTTTTGCATATTTGCTTTGTGTGCCAAGCCCTTGTTTTAGTAATTGATATGGGTATTAAAATATGTAGCTGTAGCAATGGTGCGAGTGGGTGTTTTGAATGATGCTCTTAACAGCATGTATATATTTAATTTCGTATGGTATTTGGTTACTACCTCTGCTTTTTGGTTGTGTGGTTGGCTTTTTCTATTTTGTTTTAGTTTTGTGTGGCTAAACAAAAGTTAAAAGAGCCCATTATCTTGGTTTTATTATGTAGATGGATAACCAAAAAATTCAAGCAGCAGTTCTTGCCACAATTGCATCTGTCCTTGCTGTGGGAGCTATAATATTAGAAGATATTAGGTCTAGGAGATTTATAATTAGGCAACCTCGTGTGAACCGGGATTATGAAAGAAAAGGTTTTATAAGTGATATTCTTCATCGAGGTGACGCACGTTGCAGTTTTATGATAAGAATGAGACCTGTAGCTTTCTATGAATTATGTAGAATTCTTGTTGAGAGAAACTTGGTACGTGAGACTATCTACATGCTTGTTACAGAGCAGGTGTTGATGTTTTTGCATATTATTGGCCATAATGTTAGGTTTCGAGTCGTTGCTGCCAGGTTCCATAGATCGATTGAGACAACTTATCGATATTTTAAAATTGTCCTTAAAGCAGTTTTGCAGTTATATAGGCATTTTGTTAGATTATCTGAGAACTCTACACCTCCAGAGATAAGGAATAGTAGAAGGTTTTATCCTTATTTTAAGGTAAATTTTCAAATTTTGTTTATTGTTTTTTTATTTGTTAGGTGATTTTTGAAATGAACATTACTTAATATTGGTCATCATTAGGATTGAGTGGGAGCAATTGATGGAACTCATGTTCGTGCATTTGTTCCAATTGAAATCCAAGGAAGGTTTCGTGGTCGAAAGGGGGGGACAACACAAAATGTGTTAGCTGCAATTTCATTTGACTTAAGATTCACCTATATGTTAGCTGGTTGGGAAGGCAGTGCTCATGATTCTCGTATTTTAAATGATGCACTTAGTAGACCAAGGGGACTTACAATACCAGAAGGTATTATATAGATAACTAGCATTTATATTTGGTTTTATGCTAGAATTTTTTATAAAAAAATTGATTAATAATTTGTAGGTAAATATTATCTTGGTGATGCTGGTTATGGAAATAGGCCTGAAATCTTGTCTCCTTATCGAAGTGTTCGATATCATTTGAAAAAGTTTAGTGATCATCCACTTGAAAATGCAAAAGAATTATTCAACCTTCGTCATTCTTCGTTGCGAACAACCATTGAGCGAGGGTTTGGAGTTATAAAAAAACGATTTCGTGTCTTGGACACAGAACCATTTTGGTCTTTAAATACACAAGTGGATGTTGTTTTAGCATGTGGTGTTATTCACAATCACATCATGGGCGTTGATCCTAATGACCCAATTATGCAAGCTGAAACATGTGAGACAGAGTCTAGTGATCGAGTCCAACCTAGCCGACGCGAAGCTATAGTGGAAAGTAGAGAATGGAATAATGAGAGGGATGAGATATGTCAAGCAATGTGGGCTGACTACATAATTAGGAGGCATGCATAAATTTATTCAATCTAAGCTGTTTGGACTTTTTTGTTGATGATGTTTGACAGCGTTCTATGATTATGTGCTGTCAACTTTAATTGGCTTTGTATTTGGTTGCTAACAGAGCATAAGTAGATATCTTGTACACTTTTTAAAATGCAATAATTGAATATTTTTGTGCGATATAGTTAAAATTGTTATTTGGTTCCTCAAGTTCAAGTCAACATGGCTTTGCATTGTTTTTGGATGATGAATTTTTTGTTCCATAGTTTCAGGTTTTCTTTTTGTAATAATGTTTTATATTGTTATTATCATAATGGTTGTGATTCATTAGATTGTCCTTTTGGCTATAGCTATGTCCAAGAACAAGGGGAAAGAACCAGGATCTCAACTTAGGTGGACACAACCAATGTGTGACATGCTATTTAAAATGTTGGTTGTTGAGGCTGAACAAGGCAACAAGCCCTCAAACAAATATAAGCCTCAATCCCTTGACAAAGTGGCAAAGGAAATTGGTGTGAAGTTTAATGTAGAGTGTTATGCATCACATGTGCATAACCGTCTTCGTACGGTTAGAAAAGAGTGGAAACTCATTCAAGACATTCGAAAAAAAAGTGGATTTGGTTGGGATGATAATTTGAAAATGATCACATGTGACAAGTAAACTTATAATGCTGAAGTGCTGGTATGAAATTTATATAAATGAGCTTCTTCTTTTTTGAGGATCAATAATGATTTATACATTTATTATATTAAATTATCCAATTTATTGACATTGTCATATTTCTTTGAACAGACTCATCCTCCTCATGCACCATATTTAAATAAAAAAATTGAACAGTATGATGAGATAGCTATTGTTGTTGGTAAGAACATGGCAACTGGTGGCTTTTCAAAGCAATGTAGTGAACCTTCTCCATTGGTTGAAAATGAGACCCCACAGAATGACATCCAAAATCTAGAATTTGAAGGTGACTCTAATACATTGCCAAAAGATGCCCATGAAGCTTCCAATGGAACTTCATCTAAGGGAAGGAGCCATAGAAAGAGAACTTATGCAGCTATGAATGAAGATAGTCCTTTCAGTGAGATGACTGAACAACTCAAACAGATTGCAGTAGCCGTTACAGCTCTGAGTCATGGCCCAGTTAATACAAATGAGCTTCATAAAATAGTGATGAATGTTGAAGGCTTTGAAGAAGACATGCTTGATGAAGCTTTTGATCATTTGGTTAATGATGAAAAGGCAGGAAGGGCCTTTATGGCTAAAAATGATAGGATGAGAAAGCTTTGGTTGGAGAAATTTTTCAACAAAACCTTATAACTTGAAGTTACTGGATACGTTGTGTGAAATATGTTAGTGGTACCATGGTATTCTTTAGGTTATTAATAATTATGGAACAATTCCATATTTTGCAAGATTATGTGTTAATGTTAGCTATATTGTCATAGTCTTTGAGTTTTGTTATTGTAAGTGTGCTTATGGATGGTTATGCAACACTGATTGACATGTTTTGGAGTTATTATGGAATAATGTTATATTTTGGATTCATTAGGATTATGAATGTTATATTTTGTCCAGATATATTTTTGCAGGTTTTGGTGTATTGGTTTCTAAACTATTCTGCAGGTTCTTTCATTTTGTTAATTCACGGTATGCGTTTTCTAAAATTCATAATTTTTGGAAAAATCATTTAGATATTGTACTTGTTTTAGCCATTGGTGATGTCTTAGTACAATTTTAAATTTTTACCAGTTTTCTTTTCTTTCCATTTTACATTGTGCCAAACATCGGAAAATATTTTACACAACATTTTCATATACACTGCCAAACACTGTAAAATAAAAATATTTTCTTGTAAATATTTTACATGTAAAATATTTTACCTTTACAAATATTTTACATCGAAACAAACAGAGCGTTATATAAAGCGCAATCAGGTGTTTCGAATCTTCGACTGTCAAATTCAAACTTTAATTTACCCATTTCCCTTTTCATTTCACCTACCCCTTTCCATTGTCATCGTAGAATTCGGCACTTCTACTATTGAATTTGCACTTATTCCATATTCCACTAATATTTTGTTGGTGAACCCATGTTATTATTGGTCAAATTGGATGTTTGAACTTTTTAGAGCTAAAAAGAAGAGAGAAAAAAAAAAAAAAATCACAAAGGTCTTTAGGGAGGTTGCTTGAAAACCCCAAAATTAACTTCAAGGAGGTCGCTTAGGAAAATCCTTCAATCTGTAAAATACCCACATTATCGAAACTCATAAAGACAAACGATTTATTAAACTCATTATTTATAAAAACAATTACAATCTTCATAATTTTAGGGAGCTTGCCCTGAAGGCCCATTATGGTCCTCAACATTTTGATACTTAAACATCTTGGCACAAATTAGAAAGTAGCCAAAATTCACCACTGCCATTACTACCAACATCCAATACACATTATCAAGTCTTCCATCGTTAATATTGTTTGGTAACCATCCCGTGATTCGGTCTACCAAACTTGTAATTGCCGGACTTAGATACAACCCAATTGCGAGTAATAGCGAGACCATGGCAGTGGATGTACTTTTTAGTGACTTTGGAAATTCTTGATAATACAATCCAACCGAACCTGGGAAATGAAATCCCTCACCAATGCCCAAAATGCCTAGTGGTACCACAAGCCATAGCGCTGACATGGACACAACCAAGCCAGGCTGACCCATGAGGTGATGGGTTCGGGCCACATGGAGTCGTTTAGATTCAATTAAGGCAGCCCCCACCAAACCAAACATATTGATGATGTGGCCAATTCCAATACGTTGGAGAGGTGTCAATGTCTGACGAGCTAGATTTCGCCACGTGGGGAGGAGGAAACGATCAATATTAAGGATTGAGATGGCTGTAGCTAAGATGTTGAAGATTAGAAATGATCCAGCTGGGATTTTGAACTGGGGCCCAAGGTGTCGGTCCATAGTTAGTGCTTGAAGGGTTACGAGGCTAGAAAAAATTCCTATTGAAATACTTAAGAAAATTCCAGTAGACCATAATGGGATAATTCGGATTAGGGTTTTGAGATCTTCCACTTCTTCCACGGTACAAAGCTTCCATGATCTTGCATTCAAGCCATTTAATTGTCTGTTACCTTCGGTTTTAAGTGCTGCAACATTTAAGAATCTGCAAAAAAATGAATGAAGAACCTTAACCACTTAAAGTGACTATCCCAATTGTCAAGCTTAAATAATTATGATGTTGATGGGAATATCCAGGATATTTAATATATTCCTAGTTAATATTGTCATTTACCTGCTACCGCTCATTCTTTTTCCATTTGATTAGCTTATTTGTACTTTTTTTTTTTTTATAATTTATTTATTTATTTATTTTAAGAAACAAACACACGGAGAGGAAAATAAGTTCTAACACAAAAATACACTACAACTCTACTTAAAAGCTATAGTAATTTTTAAAGGAAAGTGGGACAAGTTATACTATACACAACACACTCTCTTAAGTAACGTGAGACAATTACCTATTCTTATCTATTTATTTATTTATTTTTATTTCAAGTAATTTAGTTAACTTTAAATAAATATTTCAGATTTTAAGTTTTTAAATTAAAGAATACTTAGGAAAGAGTTTAATGGTGAAACATGCAGTAAGAAACACCCATACAATACTGATACAACTGTGTGCAAGTATTATTATTATTATTATTATTAAATTGACAAGTTTCACATGCAACCAATAAATTCTGAGTCCGCTTTCACATACTATTGTGATTGAAAAAAATGTTCTTAATTTGAATATAACATACAACTAGAGACCTATATTGCATTTATTCATAAATTAAGCAGTTATTCAACAAGAATCTCTATTATATTCTGTTTAATTTATATATTTATTAAAAATTTTAAATTGACATACCATATTTACCAAAAAAAAAAATATAGACTTGTATAGAGTTAAAATATAATTACAGAAAATAGTTATAGTGATTCATACCTGAAGCTTTTAGTTGGTAAATTGTCTTCCATATTTGACGCCCCAGTGAATTCAAAATAATAATCCTGCCTTCTAAAAGTTTCTAACATTTTCCTTTTTCGAATTGCTGCAACCATGACACGAGCTATGGTCGTGAAAGGGCTTCCATTAGGCTTGACTTGGCGATAAAATCGCTTTCCCAATACAAATAGGACAAAGCTAATAGCATTTGCAATGACACATATTCCAAACCCTAATCCCCAACTCACATTGTCCTGGGTATAGACAATAGCAGTGAAGCCGATTGCACTAGCAAAATACAAGGCGAAAAAATACCAATTAAAGAAAGTTGCTTGATCATTGGGCTCGTCAAATTGTCCAGCTCCCATAGTTGCAATTGTGAAGCGTGTGCCTCCAACTCCTAGTGAATTAAGCAGCAAGGTCACGTAGAGGACTCCGTATTGAAGATTTGATGGGGTTTCACATGTGTGTGAGCCAACTGCACATCCCGGTGGCCTCAAGGAATGTATTGTAGCCGTTATGGTGAACATGATCATACCCTGAAAAAAAAAAAATTTAATGAAAAAAAAAAAAAAATCGAGTTTAAATTTAGTCTATGATAGTCTTTCAATGACCTTTATTTCCTCGAAAAAGAGATTACACGAAAATGAATTCTTTCTATGTAATTGGGGCCAATAGGCTGTACCAGTCCAAAAATAGGTAAACATGTATACGCACTTATGACAAGTTTAGTTTATGATAGGTGTTCGAATTAGTTTTTGTTGAAACTTCGAAATTAACAAAAATACTAATTTATCTAGAAAAGGCAAAAAGCTTTATAAAGTTTTACTCAAGCAATTAAGTTAATGAAAAAAGATAATCCAAATACACTTTGTGAAGCTTATTTTTGGAGGTTTATTTTGCCTAAAAAATGAGTTAGACAAAAGCATAGTTATATGTAAAAAAATATGAAGTTTAAAATTATACATAAACAAGTTAAAAAAACATATTGATCCCAAATTATTAAAAATTAGTCTAGGCGAAGATATTAGCCATGCCAAAGTTCAAGTGCCCGGCCCAAAAATTAGAGTATAACAAGAAGAAAAAAGTTCGATTTGGAAACTACTATATATAAATGAGAAGTTTCCTTCAGAACTAAAGAACATTACTTTTGTAGTTTTTTTTTTTCTTGACTTGTTTTATTTTGTTTTGTTTAGTAACAAGCGTACCTACTCTATAAGCACGCATTCTTAGTCTTTCTTTGATAATGTGGGATTAAAGCCCACAAGACCGATATGTTATTTTCCTTAATTATTCTAAGTGAATAAAGAAGATGAGTGGATGAGACTTATAGTATAAATCTGAAGCCCACCTAAACCAAAAGTGATTTATCACTTAAGGTAGTTTATACACTTATAAGCATTCTTCCTTAAAATTTATTTATATCAACATATTTTGTATATATTTTTTATATTGTGTAAAAGTATATATGAAACCCTTTTTCAACCGCTTAGCCTACACAATTTTCTACACTCCGAAAAGGTAACCAAATGGGGGTGGATTTTGGCATTTTGCTCATCTGGTCCCAATGTGTATTTGTGTTTGTATTTAATATTTATTTAAGTTGTATATATAATTTGATCTTTTTTATTCATCCTATTTTTTATATACATTTTTTTCATCATCCCTAAGAACACTTGTTTTCTCTATCTCTTAACACTTTCCCTCGAATGTTATTCGCGCCATTTGAGGAGGCCCAACTTAATATTAATTTGCAAATCCTATAGTGAAATTGAGATTGCTTGACTTTGGAAGCTGATTCACCCATAGGTAGACATGACAAAATGGGTCAGAATTTTCTGACCCAACCTGAACCCAATTTTTTGACCCGAAGCAAAAACGGGTTGACCTGACCCGAATCCGAAACATTTTTTTAAAACATTTTTTTTTTGGGTAAAAAAATAGTAAAACTAAGACAATAGTAGTTTAATTGTTTATTGTGAACTTTAAGGAAACAATTGATACATTTACATAACTGCATGCAAATTAATTGAAAGATAAATAATTGAGCATTCTGTAACGAGTAAAGATTTTTAGACATCAAATAGCAAAGTACATGTCAAGATTATTTGGTTACAGTAGAGTTAAAAACATAGATTTAAAATTGTAGATATGTGTGAGAAATATTCACAAGTGTGAAAATAGTGAAGCCAAAGTATCAAATTAACATAAATTATGAATACTTAGACTTATTTTTTAACAATTTATGTCCAAAATAAACTGTTTTTCAAAATAAATTATGATATTTTCTAGAGTGTGTGTTGCTTAACAATGACATGATATTCATAAAAGAGACCATGTATAAATAAGTAAGCAATTAAACTTTATCAAATTGAAATAGAGTGCCAACTACAATTAATAATAGATTATAAAATTAATTTTCAAGATTGTATATTTTTTATATGTTTTTATTCTTTATCAAATGAGTTATCCAATAAGTCATTTGTAATTTTGTTTTATATTTTGGAATGTTGATATTGTGTAAAAATAAAACTTGTGTATTTATTTTACTTATTTTTGTGTTATTTTGTTTTAGATAGCAATGTTAGGATTTGTTTAATTTTAAAATTATTAAATAAGTATTAATAAATTTAACTGAATTCATTCTTGATATAAGTAGTGAATTCAAAATAATGCATTTTACATCAAGTAATTTGTTGCATAACTTTCCAATTGGCAAATACATGTTGTTTTCTTTACAAAAAAATTAAAAAAATTAAAATACATGTGAAAAATATGGGTCAACTCGACTCGACCCGCAACCCGATTGACATGAACCTGATTTTAACCCGCTTAAAATGACTCATTCTGGACCCGTGACTTGCAACCCGATTGACCTGATCCAAACCCAACCCGACTCGCCCGTTTTGCCATGTTTAACTGTAGGAAACACTATCTATCATATTGTTTGATACTATTTATTTATTAAATTTTTTAATATAGACTGGCTCTCTCTTTTTGGACTATCCCTCACCTTTGTTGGAGACAACAAAATATCTCTAACTTGTCTTGTCCAAGTCTAGCATCAATCTTATCTCATGTTAGTTTTTTCCCACCCTGAAAAGGGACCAAGCAGCCCTAATCCTACCATGCCCCGTTCCATTGCTATCCCTTGTAAAAGTATAATTGTATTATATAAAATATGATAATTTAAAAATAATATACATTCTTTTTTTAGGGTTAAAATAGACTAGTTAGAAAGAGAATAAATCACATATTTTTAAAAGTGCTCATTTAGACTTCTATCAATTTTACTTTTCTTTAAATTAGATATATAAAGAGAAAAGTTAACCAATGTGCTAAAGGTATTAATTTAAGAAGTATTTTTAGAAACTTATTATAGGAAAATAAAAAAGTAATTGATTTTTATCAATTTCTTTTTTTTATATTTTTCATAAAAATGATATTAAAATTTTCTTATAATAGTATATTAAGAATTACTCTAAGAACACTAATTAATCGAACCCTTAAATGAAATTAGTTGTGAAGTTGCAGCATAAGATTATATCTGCAATTCGCATTCAAAAAGTTATGAGGCGAATGTAATATGTTTTTCACCACCATGATATTCTTTTTTGCTTTATATTCCATAACTATGATTCTTGAATCTTGAAAAAAGAAAAAAGAAAAAAAAAAGGGTTTCATGACTAAATTGCATGAACAAAAAGTTTCGACTGATTATTAGATTAAAAGTTGAAAATATTCTAATAATATAACTCATTAAACACTCCCAAAAAAATAAAAATCAACATTAATTTATATACCAGTAAGGAAACAAAGGCGAAGAAGGCAACGACAGGGAAAGAGCCCAAGAAAGAGTCGGCAATGATGGCACCGGCAACTGGAAAGAGACAATTGCTACCCTGTACAACGTTGGATATTTTTGTAGCGGTTATGCTTTTCACGTTATACTTTGTTATTAGATATACTATCAAATTCGATGCCCATCCACCAGCTACCAGGGAAAGCCCAAAATGAGTTCCTGCTTATAATAGTGTACAATGCTATATTTAGACCTATTTAGGTAGTTTTATTTACAAAACACAGAGAGATGGAGATAGACCTGTAATGAATGGGAAGGTAATCCAGCCTCCTTGTTTGGACTCATTAGATGCTTGTTCAGCTTCTTTATTGGGTGTAGTCAAGGCATAAAGCTCCCTTTCAGATTGTTGTGATGATTCCACGCCTTCCATTCTTTCTCTGAACTAAATTTCAGCTAAGATGCTATGTAGGAAAGTTTACTTACTCGGTGTTCAATTATTATATAGAAAGGAAGGTCCTCTCTCTCCTGCTTTAGGCAATGACTTCATTACCCTTCCCAACCACCCCCAAGAAAGGGACAATTTACAATGGGGACCAAAAAAAAAAAAAAAAAAAAATTGAGATGTAAATTTATTTAATTGAAAATGTGGGGGATAAATGACTCAGATAAGGATATTGGGCCGTGGGCTGCGTTTGAGGACGCCAAAGAGCCCAAGGACAAACAAGTATTGGTAAAGGCAAGTAGGTTATCGGCCAAGAATAGGAGTTAATCATGACAAGTAGGTAATGTTGTCCGAGGAGCCAAATTCCCTCGGGAAACAGAGTGGAAGCCTAAAGTCCAACCACCCAACAAGTACTAAGAAGTGGACCACCATACTTGGAAGGAGGATAAGCTTCGGAGAGATGAGAGTCAACAGAGAATTGAGAAATATCTGAGAAGAAAGCTACTACCACCACTTTGAATACTCTACACCTAACTAACTGGTCGTATTAATGTGGAAGTGATGCTTGAACAGTGATCTCTAACCTTACAGCTGCCCACAAAGACTTCAAGAAGGTTCTGACGGGACAAGTATCAAGAAGATTAGTTATTTGATCAATAAGTGGAAGGCTAAGATGGGAGAAGGTGAATAAATATAAAAGGGAAATGATTCCATTACAGGGGATCATCAAAAAAAAGAAAAGGAACTACTTTGTAATCAAGAACTTGAATATTTGTATAAGTTTGAGAGCTGTATATAAGAACATACCATCCTTGGACTTAACTGATGAGTGTTTTTTTTTTCAATTTGTTCTTCTTAATCATTTCAACACTAAACTAACCCGTAGTGATTCAGATTTAACTTGTTAAACGTTCAGCATTAAACCCACTTTCTAACAAATTTATTATTGTGAGCTTGTTGGGCCATTATCCAAATTTTTTGGACTGTGGATCAATTTTAGTCTTTACATAAAGGATTACACATAATATAAGCAAAGTTGAAGAAAATAGTAACGATCAATTTGCAATATAGTGTTAATATATTCCATTGTAGTTTACAATTTAGGGTCTGTTTCGATTGAGAAGAAAGGGAGAGAGTGGAAGAGAGTAGAGAAAATTTGATTGAAAATAAGTTAATTTTGAACCAATTCTACTTTACTTTACTTTATCCCCCTTCATTCTCTTAATCCAAAACATCGATCATTGGTGTTAATAAATTTGATCATGACTTTTTTGTTGGTTTGTGTTTTGTTTTATTTTTTGTTTTTTTGTTTTTTTTTTTTTGCTGTTTTTGTTCTTTGGAAAGAAATTAAAAGCAAAAAAAGGTGCACTGTTAGGTGATGAAAAGAGTGAGTGTGTCAGTGTGTGTTTGTATAAGGCTATAAGCCTCATCTTTACACATTAATCCAATTTAACTGCAAGTCAACAGTTGTACGTACGTTAGTGCTATGATGAATTGCAAGTTGACAATATATGGCTAGTGGCAAGACATATATAAAAAATGTTACTTTTTTATGAGCTAAAGAGGAAGTTTCATTTTGAGTGTGTTCAACGACTTATAAAGCATGGTGATTGGTGAGGTGAATGTGGGTAGTGGAGGTTGGTGATAAAATTGGTCCATAGCCCTTAGCCATTATCCTTTTCTGCAACATTTTGGACTTCAAAAATTCTCTTTCAGTGTTAAAAGACTGTCGGTGCATCGTGCAGAACTAGCTAGGATTTCAACTTCGAGGGGTCCAAGTATAAACAAAAACAAAAAAAATGTAATTGTCATCAGACTTTATATATTTGTGATCTGTCCATTTTTTTTTTTGGCTGAATGAAAAAAAGGGGTAGAGGCGACTAACGTGGCAATCCTACCTGAACATGATCATAGTAGCACCCTACCCGCCAGGGTCCGGGCCTTGCTAGGGTGCAGGGAGACCGGTGAACCATAACTTTCCCAACCCCATGAGGGGCACCAGCAATTCTAGGCTGACAAGGAAGGCAACCCCACGCAAGTCTATATTCAAACTTGAACATGGGACCTCACCCTTGGCGTAGCTGTTTGTGCATCACCTAACACCACTGGACCACACCACCTTGGTGGTTTGAGATTTGTCCATTTGTGATAAAGATATTTGATTCATTTAATTTGTGATAATATTTGGCTTAATATATAGAGGAGGGCCAAGATTTTGGAGAAAGGAGAACCAAATGAAATTTTTTTTGGACCGATTCAAATCAGGCTAGAATATATATATACACGCTAGCCTTACGCACTCCGCACAAGTGATGAGGCTTTTTTCTAATTATTATTAGTGTTATAATTTTTCACTTATTATTTAAGATTTACACTTATTTTTTTTTACAAAAATTGCACATTTAAAACTTCTAGTATGACTAAAAGTATCATAAGACTAGTTTTAAAAAATGAACACCAAAATATGTTTAGTTATTATTATTATTTTTGATGTGATATGGGCAGTTTTTTTTTTTTAGGAAACTGTGGGTGGGTTTTTATTTATTTATTATGGGGTAGATTTTTTTTTTAAAAAAAAAAATAAGGTGGGATGGTTTTTTTAGGAGAAGGTGGGGATTGTGGAGAATTTTTATTTTTTCACTTTTTTGTTATTAATGTTTTGTCAATTTACGGTTTTAACTCTATTTTTTATTTTTTAAGAACAATAATAAGTTAATTAAATTAGGAGTATTTTTATAAGTTAAAAATGTAATAACTAACTTTTTATACATCACCTAACACCACTGGACCACACCACCTCGGTGGTTTGTGATTTGTCCATTTGTGATAAAGATATTTGATTCATTTAATTTGTGATAATATTTGGCTTAATATATAGAGGAGGGCCAAGATTTTGGAGAAAGGAGAACCAAATGAAATTTTTTTTGGACCGATTCAAATCAGGCTAGAATACATATATACACGCTAGCCTTACGCACTCCGCACAAGTGATGAGGCTTTTTTCTTATTATTATTAGTGTTATAATTTTTCACTTATTATTTAAGATTTACACTTATTTTTTTACAAAAATTGCACATTTAAAACTTCTAGTATGACTAAAAGTATCATAAGGTTAGTTTTAAAAAATGAACACCAAAATATGTATAGTTATTATTATTATTTATGATGTGATATGGGCAGTTTATTTTTTAGGAAACCGTGGGTGGATTTATTTATTTATTATGGGGTAGTTTTTTTTTTATTATAAAAAAAGAAGGTGGGATGGTTTTTCTAGGAGAAGGTGGGGATTGTGGAGAATTTTTATTTTTTCACTTTTTTGTTATTAATTTTTGTCGATTTACTGTTTTAACTCTGTTTTTTTTACTTTTTAAGAATAATAATAAGTTAATTAAATTAGGAATATTTTTATAAGTTAAAAATGTAATAACTAACTTTTTATGCATCACCTAACACCACTGGACCACACCACCTCGGTGGTTTGTGATAAAGATATTTGATTCATTTAATTTGTGATAATATTTGGCTTAATATATAGAGGAGGGCCAAGATTTTGGAGAAAGGAGAACCAAATGAAAATTTTTTTTGGACCGATTCAAATCAGGCTAGAATATATATATACACACTAGCCTAACGCACTCCACACAAGTGATGAGGCTTTTTTCTTATTATTATTAGTGTTATAATTTTTCACTTATTATTTAAGGTTTATACTTATTTTTTTTACAAAAATTGTACATTTAAAAATTCTAGTATAACTAAAAGTATCATAAGGCTAGTTTTAGAAAATGAACATCGAAATATGTTTAGTTATTATTATCATTGATAGCGCCTCAAGGTCACTGAGGCGAGGCGCCTTTAGTGAGGTGAGCGCCTCTATTGACTAGTCGCTCGCTTTGAACAGTTTTTCCAAGCGTTAGGCGAGAGCCTCTGTCGCCTTTGTTTTCTTTCCGTCGCTTTTGTTTTCTTTCTGGTGCAGAGGACTTGGTTTCATTAAAAACAAGATGACTGACTTTTTTTAATATTTTTTTTATAACTCAATGTTGTCTTTTAGTAACATTAGTGGGGTTTAAGTTGACAACCACTAATGTTTAATAAAAAGAACATTTTTTAAAATCACAAATAAATAATAAAATATAATATAAGAACATGGGTCTTCTAGTCGCTACAACAGTTGCCCAACAGTACCCTGCCTCACCAGGTTTTATTTCTACTTTTAAATTTTATAACATTATTATATTCCTATTTCCTACATGTAATTTTAATATAAAAAGCTCTATTTTTTATTTTTACTTCTCATTCTTCGGACCTCTTTTCTCTCTTATAATTTAAATTCTAGACATAAAACTATTTTATGTCTAAAAATATTAAAAAAAATATGCTTAAATATATAATTTAATTAATTATTTAATTGTTATACCCACGTCGTGTCGTACCTTTATTTTTAAAAAATTGCCGTACCCCTTATATCCATACCCATACCCGTGTCAGTGTCGTTGCAATTTAGGTGTAAAAGAAGTTGAGAAGCAATTTTGTAGTGATGATTGACAGTACAAATATAATGCTTACTGTTATTATTATTCTTGTTGTTGTTGTTGTGTTGTTGTTATTTTTTTTAAAATTTTTTTAAAATTTTTTTAAATTGCTTACTGTTAAAAGCGAATATCGACTTTCGCAGTGGCCAATTCATGACTTAAATCTGGCTTTCCCAATTGTGATAGCGTATAATACTAAAGATAATGACATGTGAGACGAATGTTATTATAATCATGTTATGTTAAAAGTATGTCAGGGAAATAAAAAGTCCCCAAAAAAAAAAAAATGTAACAACAGATAGAAACTTGTTAATATTAGTCTCTGCAACTTACACACCTTGTTATTGGGCATGGCTTTCATCTAGTGACTTATATAAAGCTCAATCAGGTGCTTCGAATCTTCGACTGTCAAATTCAAACTTTAATTTGCCCATTTCCCTTTTCATTTTACCTACCCCTTTCCATTGTCATCGTAGAATTCGGCACTTCTACTATTGAATTTGCACTTATTCCATATTCCACTAATATTTTGTTGGTGAACCCATGTTATTATTGGTCAAATTGGATGTTTGAACTTTTTAGAACTAAAAGGAAGAGAAAAAAAAAAAAAAAACACAAAGGTCTTTAGGGAGGTTGCTTGAAAACCCCAAAATTAACTTCAAGGAGGTCGCTTAGGAAAATCCTTCAATCTGTAAAACACCTACATTATCGAAACTCATAAAGACAAACGATTTATTAAACTCATTATTTATAAAAACAATTACAATCTTCATAATTTTAGGGAGCTTGCCCTGAAGGCCCATTATGGTCCTCAACATTTTGATACTTAAACATCTTGGCACAAATTAGAAAGTAGCCAAAATTCACCACTGCCATTACTACCAACATCCAATACACATTATCAAGTCTTCCATCGTTAATATTGTTTGGTAACCATCCCGTGATTCGGTCTACCAAACTTGTAATTGCCGGACTTAGATACAACCCAATTGCGAGTAATAGCGAGACCATGGCAGTGGATGTACTTTTTAGTGACTTTGGAAATTCTTGATAATACAATCCAACTGAACCTGGGAAATGAAATCCCTCACCAATGCCCAAAATGCCTAGTGGTACCACAAGCCATAGCGCTGACATCGACACAACCAAGCCAGGCTGACCCATGAGGTGATGGGTTCGGGCCACATGGAGTCGTTTGGATTCAATTAAGGCAGCCCCCACCAAACCAAATATATTGATGATGTGGCCAATTCCAATACGTTGGAGAGGTGTCAATGTTTGACGAGCTAGATTTCGCCACGTGGGCAGGAGGAAACGATCAATAATAAGGATTGAGATGATTGTAGCTAAGATGTTGAAGATTAGAAATGATCCAGCTGGGATTTGGAACTGGGGCCCAAGGTGTCGGTCCATAGTTAGTGCTTGGAGGGTTACGAGGCTAGAAAAAATTCCTAATGAAGTACTTAAGAAAATTCCAGTAGACCATAATGGGATAATTCGGATTAGGGTTTTGAGATCTTCCACTTCTTCCACGGTACAAAGCTTCCATGATCTTGCATACAAGCCATTTAATTGTCTGTCACCTTCGGTTTTAAGTGCTGCAACATTTAAGAATCTGCAAAAAAATGAATGAAGAACCTTAACCACTTAAAGTGACTATCCCAATTGTCAAGCTTAAATAATTATGATGTTGATGGGAATATCCAGGATATATAATATATTCCTAGTTAATATTGTCATTTACCTGCTACCGCTCATTCTTTTTCCATTTGATTAGCTTATTTGTATTTTTAAAAAAAAAAAAAAAACAAACACACGGAGAGGAAAATAAGTTCTAATACAAAGATACACTACAACTTCACTCAAAAGTCATAATAATTTTTAAGGGAAGGTGGGGCAAGTTATACTACACATAACACACTTTTTAAAGTAACGTGAGACAATTACCCATTCTTATTTATTTATTTATTTTTATTTCAAGTAATTTAGTTAACTTTAAATAAATATTTCAGATTTTAAGTTTTTAAATTAAAGAATACTTAGGAAAGAGTTTGATGGTGAAACATGCAGTAAGAAACAGCCATACAATACTGATACAACTGTGTGCAAGAGTATTATTATTATTATTATTATTATTATTAAATTGACAAGTTTCACATGCAACCAATAAATTCTGAGTCCGCTTTCACATACGATTGTGATTGAAAAAAATGTTCTTAATTTGAATATAACATATAACTAGAGACCTATATTGCATTTATTCATAAATTAAGCAGTTATTCAACAAGAATCTCTATTATATTCTGTTTAATTTATAATATTTATTAAAATTTTTAAATTGACATACCATATTTACCAAAAAACAAATATAGACTTGTATACAGTTAAAATATAATTACAGAAAATAGTTATAGTGATTCATACCTGAAGCTTTTAGTTGGTAAATTGTCTTCCATATTTGACGCCCCAGTGAATTCAAAATAATAATCCTGCCTTCTAAAAGTTTCTAACATTTTCCTTTTTCGAATTGCTGCAACCATGACACGAGCTATGCTCGTGAAAGGGCTTCCATTTGGCTTGACTTGGCGATAAAATCGCTTTCCCAATACAAATAGGACAAAGCTAATAGCATTTGCAATGACACATATTCCAAACCCTAATCCCCAACTCACATTGTCCTGGGTATAGACAATAGCAGTGAAGCCGATTGCGTTAGCAAAATACAAGGCGAAAAAATACCAATTAAAGAAAGTTGCTTGATCATTGGGCTCGTCAAATTGTCCAGCTCCCATAGTTGCAATTGTGAAGCGTGTGCCTCCAAATCCTAGTGAATTAAGCAGCAAGGTCACGTAGAGGACTCCGTATTGAAGATTTGATGGGGTTTCACATGTGTGTGAGCCAACTGCACATCCCGGTGGCCTCAAGGAATGTATTGTAGCCGTTATGGTGAACATGATCATACCCTAAAAAAAAAAATTTAATGAAAAAAAAAAAATCGACTTTAAATTTAATCTATGATAGTCTTTCAATGACCTTTATTTCCTTGAAAAAGAGATTACACGAAAATGGATTCTTTCTATGTAATTGTGGCCAATAGGCTGTACTAGTCCAAAAATAGGTAAACATGTATACGCACTTATAACAAATTTAGTTTATGATAGGCGTTCGAAATAGTTTTTGTTGAAACTTCGAAATTAACAAAAATACTAATTTATCTAGAAAAGGCAAAGCTTTATAAAGTTTTACTCAAGCAATTAAGTTAATGAAAAAAGATAATCCATATACACTTTGTAAAGCTTATTTTTGGAGGTTTATTTTGCCTAAAAAATGAGTTAGACAAAAGTATAGTTATATGTAAAAAAATATGAAGTTTAAAATTATACATAAACAAGTTAAAAAAACATATTGATCCCAAATTATTAAAAATTAGTCTAGGCGAAGATATTAGCCATGCCAAAGTTCAAGTGCCCGGCCCAAAAATTAGAGTATAACAAGAAGAAAAAAGTTCGATTTGGAAACTACTATATATAAATGAGAAGTTTCCTCAGAACTAAAGAACATTACTTTGGTTTTTTTTTTTCTTGACTTGTTTTATTTTGTTTTGTTTAGTAACAAGCGTACCTACTCTATAAGCACGCATTCTTAGTCTTTCTTTGATAATGTGGGATTAAAGCCCACAAGACCGATATGTTATTTTCCTTAATTATTCTAAGTGAATAAAGAAGATGAGTGGATGAGACTTATAGTATAAATCTGAAGCCCACCTAAACCAAAAGTGATTTATCACTTAAGGTAGTTTATACACTTATAAGCATTCTTCCTTAAAATTTATTTATATCAACATATTTTGTATATATTTTTTATATTGTGTAAAAGTATATATGAAACCCTTTTTCAACCGCTTAGCCTACACAATTTTCTACACTCCGAAAAGGTAACCAAATGGGGGTGGATTTTGGCATTTTGCTCATCTGGTCCCAATGTGTATTTGTGTTTGTATTTAATATTTATTTAAGTTGTATATATAATTTGATCTTTTTTATTCATCCTATTTTTTATATACATTTTTTTCATCATCCCTAAGAACACTTGTTTTCTCTATCTCTTAACACTTTCCCTCGAATGTTATTCACGCCATTTGAGGAGGCCCAACTTAATATTAATTTGCAAATCCTATAGTGAAATTGAGGTTGCTTAACTTTGGAAGCTAATTAACCTGTAGGTAGACATGACAAAATGGGTTAGAATTTTCTGACCCGACCCGAACCCAATTTTTTTGACCCAAAGCAAAAACGCGTTGACCCGACCCGAATCCAAAACATTTTTTTTGGGGTAAAAAAATAGTAAAACTAAGACAATATTAGTTTAATTGTTTATTGTGAACTTTAAGAAAACAATTGATACATTTACATAACTGCATGCAAATTAATTGAAAGATAAATGGTTGAACATTCTGTAATGAGTAAAGATTTTTAGACATCAAATAGCAAAGTACATGCCAAGATTATTTGGTTACAGTAGAGTTACAAATATAGATTTAAAATTGTAGATATGTGTGAGAAATATTCACAAGTGTGAAAATAGTGAAGCCAAAGTATCAAATTAACATAAATTATGAATACTTAGACTTATTTTTTAACAATTTATGTCCAAAATAAACTGTTTTTCAAAATAAATTATGATATTTTCTAGAGTGTGTGTTGCTTAACAATGACATGATATTCATAAAAGAGACCATGTATAAATAAGTAAGCAATTAAACTTTATCAAATTGAAATAGAGTGCCAACTACAATAATAATAGATTATAAAATAATTTTCAAGATTGTATATTTTTTATATGTTTTATTCTTTATCAAATGAGTTATCCAATAAGTCATTTGTAATTTTGTTTTATATTTTGGAATGTTGATATTGTGTAAAAATAAAACTTGTGTATTTATTTACTTATTTTTGTGTTTTTTGTTTTAGATAGCAATGTTAGGGTTTGTATAATTTTAAAATTATAAAATAAGTATTAATAAGTTTAACTGAATTCATTCTTGATATAAGTGGTGAATTCAAAATAATGCATTTTACATCAAGTAATTTGTTGCATGACTTTCCAATTGGCAAATACATGTTGTTTTCTTTACAAAAAAAAAAAAAAATACATGTGAAAATATGGGTCAACTTGACCCGACCCGCAACCCGATTGACACGAACTTGATTTTAACCCGCTTAAAATGACTCATTCTTGACCAGTGACTTGTAACCTGATTGACCCAATCCGAACCCAATCCAACCCGCCTGTTTTGCCATGTGTACCTGTAGGAAACACTATCTATCATATTGTTTGATTCTATCTATTTATTAAATTTTTTTTATATAGACTGGCTCTCTCTTTTTGGACTATCCCTCACCTTTGTTGGAGACAACAAAATATCTCTAACTTGTCTTGTCCAAGTCTAGCATCAATCTTATCTCATGTGAGTTTTTTCCCACCCTGAAAAGGGACCAAACAGCCCTAATCCTACCATGCCCCATTCCATTGCTATCCCTTGTAGAAGTATAATTGTATTATATAAAATATGATAATTTAAAAATAATATACATTCTTTTTTTGGGGTTAAAATAGACTTGTTAGAAAGAGGATAAATCACATTTTTTAAAGTGCTCATTTAGACTTCTATCAATTTTTCTTTTCTTTAAATTAGATATATAAAGAGAAAAGTTAATAGATGTGCTAAAGGTATTAATTTAAGAAGTATTTTTAGAAACTTATTATAGGAAAATAAAAAAGTAATTGATTTTTATCAATTTTTCTAATATTTTTCATAAAAATGATATTAAAATTTTCTTATAATAGCATATTAAGAATTACTCTAAGAACACTAATTAATCGAACCCTTAAATGAAATTAGTTGTGAAGTTGCAGCATAAGATTATATATGCAATTCGCATTCAAAAAGTTATGAGGCGAATGTAATGTGTTTTTCACCACCATGATATTCTTTTTTGCTTTATAATAAGTTCCATAACTATGATTCTTGAATCTTGAAAAAAGAAAAAAAAAAAAAAAAAAGGGTTCCATGACTAAAGTGCATGAACAAAAAGTTTCGACTGATTATTAGATTAAAAGTTGAAAATATTCTAATAATATAACTCATTAAACACTCCCAAAAAAAAATAAAAATCAACATTAATTTATATACCAGTAAGGAAACAAAGGCGAAGAAGGCAACGACAGGGAAAGAGCCCAAGAAAGAGTCGGCAATGATGGCACCGGCAACTGGAAAGAGACAATTGCTACCCTGTACAACGTTGGATATTTTTGTAGCGGTTATGCTTTTCACGTTATACTCTGTTATTAGATATACTATCAAATTCGATGCCCATCCACCAGCTGCTAGGGAAAGCCCAAATAGAGTTCCTGCTTAAAACAGTGTACAATGCTATATTTAGACCGATTTAGGTAGTTTTATTTACAAAACACAGAGAGATGGAGATAGACCTGTAATGAATGGGAAGGTAATCCAGCCTCCTTGTTTGGACTCATTAGATGCTTGTTCAGCTTCTTTATTGGGTGTAGTCAAGGCATAAAGCTCCCTTTCAGAGTGTTGTGATGATTCCACGCCTTCCATTCTTTCTCTGAACTAAATTTCAGCTAAGATGCTATGTAGGAAAGTTTACTTACTCGGTGTCCAATTATTATATAGGAAGGAAGGTCCTCTCTCTCCTGCTTTAGGCAATGACTTCATTACCCTTCCCAACCACCCCCAAGAAAGGGACAAATTTACAATGGGGACCAAAAAAAAAAAAAAAAAAAAAATTGAGATGTAAATTTATTTAATTGAAAATGTGGGGGATAAATGACTCAGATAAGGATATTGGGCCGTGGGCTGCGTTTGAGGACGCCAAAGAGCCCAAGGACAAACAAGTATTGGTAAAGGCAAGTAGGTTATCGGGCCAAGAATAGGAGTTAATCATGACAAGTAGGTAATGTTGTCCGAGGAGCCAAATTCCCTCGGGAAACAGAGTGGAAGCCTAAAGTCCAACCACCCAACAAGTACTAAGAAGTGGACCACCATACTTGGAAGGAGGATAAGCTTCGGAGAGATGAGAGTCAACAGAGAATTGAGAAATATCTGAGAAGAAAGCTACTACCACCACTTTGAATACTCTACACCTAACTAACTGGTCGTATTAATGTGGAAGTGATGCTTGAACAGTGATCTCTAACCTTACAGCTGCCCACAAAGACTTCAAGAAGGTTCTGACGGGACAAGTATCAAGAAGATTAGTTATTTGATCAATAAGTGGAAGGCTAAGATGGGAGAAGGTGAATAAATATAAAAGGGAAATGATTCCATTACAGGGGATCATCAAAAAAAAGAAAAGGAACTACTTTGTAATCAAGAACTTGAATATTTGTATAAGTTTGAGAGCTGTATATAAGAACATACCATCCTTGGACTTAACTGATGAGTGTTTTTTTTTTCAATTTGTTCTTCTTAATCATTTCAACACTAAACTAACCCGTAGTGATTCAGATTTAACTTGTTAAACGTTCAGCATTAAACCCACTTTCTAACAAATTTATTATTGTGAGCTTGTTGGGCCATTATCCAAATTTTTTGGACTGTGGATCAATTTTAGTCTTTACATAAAGGATTACACATAATATAAGCAAAGTTGAAGAAAATAGTAACGATCAATTTGCAATATAGTGTAAATGTATTCCATTGTAGTTTACAATTTAGGGTCTGTTTGGATTGAGGAGAAAGGAGGAGAGTTGAAGAGAGTAGAAAAAATTTGACTGAAAATAAATTAATTTTGAACCAATTCTACTTTATTTTACTTTATCCCCCTTCATTCCCTTAATCCAACACATCGATCACTGGTGTTAATAAATTTGATCATGACTTTTTTGTTGGTTTGTGTTTGTTTTTTTTGTTGTTGTTTTTGTTCTTTGGGAAGAAATTAAAAGCAAAAAAAGGTGCACTGTTAGGTGATGAAAAGAGTGAGTGTGTCAGTGTGTGTTTGTATAAGGCTATAAGCCTCATCTTTACACATTAATCCAATTTAACTGCAAGTCAACAGTTGTACGTACGTTAGTGCTATGATGAATTGCAAGTTGACAATATATGGCTAATGGCAAGACATATATAAAAAATGTTACTTTTTTATGAGCTAAAGAGGAAGTTTCATTTTGAGTGTGTTCAACGACTTATAAAGCATGGTGATTGGTGAGGTGAAAATGGGCAGTGGAGGTTGGTGATAAAATTGGTCCATAGCCCTTAGCCATTATCCTTTTCTGCAACATTTTGGACTTCAAAAATTCTCTTTTGGTGTTAAAAGACTGTTGGTGCATCGTGTAGAACTAGCTAGGATTTCAACTTCGAAGGGTCCAAGTATAGACAAAAACAAAAAAAAAATGTAATTGTCATCAGACTTTATATATTTGTGATCTGTCCTTTTATTTTTTTGGCTGAATGAAAAAAAGGGGTAGAGGCGCCTAATGTGGCAATCTTACCTGAACATGATCATAGTAGCACCCTACCTGCCAGGATCCTGGCCCTGCTAAGGTGCAGGGAGACCGGTGAACCATAGTTTTCCCAACCCCACGAGGGGCACCAACAATTCTAGGCTGACAAGGAAGGCAACCCCACGCAAGTCTATATTCGAACTTGAACATGGGACCTCACCCTTGGCATAGCTCTTTGTGCATCACCTAACACCACTGGACCACACCACCTTGGTGGTTTGAGATTTGTCCATTTGTGATAAAGATATTTGATTCATTTAATTTGTGATAATATTTGGCTTAATATATAGAGGAGGGCCAAGATTTTGGAGAAATGAGAACCAAATGAAATTTTTTTTTGGACCGATTCAAATCAGGCTAGAATATATATATACACGCTAGCCTTACGCATTGCGCACAAGTGACGAGGCTTTTTTCTTATTATTATTAGTGTTATAATTTTTCACTTATTATTTAAGATTTACACTTATTTTTTTACAAAAATTGCACATTTAAAACTTCTAGTATGACTAAAAGTATCATAAGACGAGTTTTAAAAAATGAACACCAAAATATGTTTAGTTATTATTATTATTTTTGATGTGATATGGGCAGTTTTTTTTTTTTAGGAAACTGTGGGTGGGTTTTTATTTATTTATTATGGGGTAGATTTTTAAAAAAAAAAAAAATAAGGTGGGATGGTTTTTTTAGGAGAAGGTGGGGATTGTGGAGAATTTTTATTTTTTCACTTTTTTGTTATTAATTTTTGTCAATTTCTAGTTTTAACTCTATTTTTTATTTTTTAAGAATAATAATAAGTTAATTAAATTAGGAGTATTTTTATAAGTTAAAAATGTAATAACTAACTTTTTATGCATCACCTAACACCACTGGACCACACCACCTCGGTGGTTTTTGATTTGTCCATTTGTGATAAAGATATTTGATTCATTTAATTTGTGATAATATTTGGCTTAATATATAGAGGAGGGCCAAGATTTTGGAGAAAGGAGAACCAAATGAAATTTTTTTTGGATCGATTCAAATAAGGCTAGAATATATATATACACGCTAGCCTTACGAACTCCGCACAAGTGATGAGGCTTTTTTCTTTTTATTATTAGTGTTATAATTTTTCACTTATCATTTAAGATTTACACTTTTTTTTTTTTTACAAAAATTGCACATTTAAAACTTCTAGTATGACTAAAAGTATCATAAGGTTAGTTTTAAAAAATGAACACCAAACTATGTTTAGTTATTATTATTATTTTTGATGTGATATGGGCTGTTTATTTTTTAGGAAACTGTGGGTGGGTTTTTATTTATTAATTATGGGGTAGTTTTTTTTTATTATAAAAAAAAGAAGGTGGGATGGTTTTTTTAGGAGAAGGTGGGGATTGTGGAGAATTTTTATTTTTTCACTTTTTTGTTATTAATTTTTGTCGATTTACGGTTTAACTCTATTTTTTATTTTTTAAGAATAATAATAAGTTAATTAAATTAAGAGTATTTTTATAAGTTAAAAATGTAATAACTAACTTTTTATGCATCACCTAACACCAGTGGACCACACCACCTCGGTGGTTTGTGATTTTTCCATTTGTGATAAAGATATTTGATTCATTTAATTTGTGATAATATTTGGCTTAATATATAGAGGAGGGCCAAGATTTTGAAGAAAGGAGAACCGAATGAAATTTTTTTTGGACCGATTCAAATCAGGCTAGAATACATATATACATGCTAGCCTTACGCACTCCGCACAAGTGATGAGGCCTTTTTCTTATTATTATTAGTGTTATAATTTTTCACTTATTATTTAAGATTTACGCTTATTTTTTTACAAAAATTGCACATTTAAAACTTCTAGTATGACTAAAAGTATAATGAGGTTAGTTTTAAAAAATGAACACCAAAATATGTTTAGTTATTATTATTATTTTTGATGTGATATGGGCAGTTTATTTTTTAGGAAACCGTGGGTGGATTTATTTATTTATTTATTATGGGGTAGTTTTTTTTTTTATTATAAAAAAAGAAGGTGGGATGGTTTTTCTAGGAGAAGGTGGGGATTGTGGAGAATTTTTATTTTTTCACTTTTTTGTTATTAATTTTTGTCGATTTACTGTTTTAACTCTGTTTTTTAAAAAACTTTTTAAGAATAATAATAAGTTAATTAAATTAGGAATATTTTTATAAGTTAAAAATGTAATAACTAACTTTTTATGCATCGCCTAACACCACTGGACCACACCACCTCGGTGGTTTGTGATAAAGATATTTGATTCATTTAATTTGTGATAATATTTGGCTTAATATGTAGAGGAGGGCCAAGATTTTGGAGAAAGGAGAACCAAATGAAATTTTTTTTTGGACCGATTCAAATCTGGCTAGAATATATATATACACACTAGCCTTACGCACTCCGCACAAGTGATGAGGCTTTTTTCTTATTATTATTAGTGTTATAATTTTTCACTTATTATTTAAGATTTATACTTATTTTTTTACAAAAATTGCACATTTAAAACTTCTAGTATGACTAAAAGTATCATAAGACGAGTTTTAAAAAATGAACACCAAAATATGTTTAGTTATTATTATTATTTTTGATGTGATATGGGCAGTTTTTTTTTTTAGGAAACTGTGGGTGGGTTTTTATTTATTTATTATGGGGTAGATTTAAAAAAAAAAAAAAAGGTGGGATGGTTTTTTTAGGAGAAGGTGGGGATTGTGGAGAATTTTTATTTTTTCACTTTTTTGTTATTAATTTTTGTCAATTTCTAGTTTTAACTCTATTTTTTATTTTTTAAGAACAATAATAAGTTAATTAAATTAGGAGTATTTTTATAAGTTAAAAATGTAATAACTAAGTTTTTATGCATCACCTAACACCACTGGTCCACACCACCTTGGTGGTTTGTGATTTGTCCATTTGTGATAAAGATATTTGATTCATTTAATTTGTGATAATATTTGGCTTAATATATAGAGGAGGGCCAAGATTTTGGAGAAAGGAGAACCAAATGAAATTTTTTTTGGACTTATTCAAATTAGGCTAGAATATATATATACACGCTAGACTTACACACTCCGCACAAGTGTTGAGGCTTTTTATTATTATTATTATTATTATTATTATTATTAGTGTTATAATTTTTCACTTATTATTTAAGATTTACGCTTATTTTTTTACAAAAATTGCACATTTAAAACTTCTAGTGACTAAAAGTATCATAAGACTAGTTTTAAAAAATGAACACCAAAATATGTTTAGTTATTATTATAATTTTTGATGTGATATAGGCAGTTTTTTGTTTTAGGAAACCATGGGTGGGTTTTATTTATTTATTAATTATGGGGTTTTTTTTTTTTTGTCGATTTACAGTTTTAAATCTATTTTTTATTTTTTAAGAATAATAATAAGTTAAGTTGAAAATGTAATAACTATCTTTTTACATCCTCCTAATATATACAGAGAAAAGAAAATTTTGTGGAAAAGACCTTAAGCCCAAAATGTGGCTCCGTCTGCATGTCACCATAAATAGTCCATAAATGAATACAGGTATCTGTCATCACTCAGCACGTTTTATTGAAAGTTATAATTCATTGATTTTCATTTTTCATGCATATGATACTGTCGGCTAGGAACTTGTGACTTTTAAGAGTTTGACACATTATGCTGTCAAAGGAATCATTTGGTAAAAAAAAAAAAAAAAAAAAATTTAGTACGTAATTTTATTGCATTCAAAGATTAATTGATTCGATTGGATTTCTTTTGAACAGAAAATACGTACTTAACTGTGATAGATTATTTTAATTACTTGGTTTTGTTTAACGAAAAAAAAAAGTACTCTCAGGCCTCAGGCACTAGAGTTATAATGGTGACTTGTCGAGCAAGAATAAATTTTTGGCATTATGTGATGTTTTCATATCGTTTGATTACATATAACATCTTAGAGAAGTGGAAACTATTTAATATTGGGATACAAAAGAACTTTTATTTATTTATTTTTTTTTTTTTTATACAAGATATAATTTCTACTCTAACCTAATCTAAGTGTATATGTGTATGAAGCTCTCTTCTGGAGACTTAAACTCCGGTCCTTTCCCTCCACACTCCACAAACATTTATACTTGTAGAGTGAGATTTTTGAGTGTGGTTATATGTATTCAAGTGACCTATTTATATAGACCCTTAAAAAATTGTTTATGTTTGTGTTAGGTTGCTTGTGTTGGTTCATTCATGATAATTTATGTATAATCAATTTCAAGATTATTGGTGTATTTGCTCATTGTAAAAGAGGGATTTATTTTATACTTGAAATAGCTCAAAGAAATCATTTCTAGGTATTTTGTAATCGACTGGTGCTTGATTTGATTAAGATGCTAACTGGTAAAGTCTCTTGTCGTTGAATAAGAAATTTGAGATTCACACAAAAAAAATGTCAATCTCTATTAGAAAATTGGTGAATTCACAAATATTCATTCATGTTAAGATTAATATTACAAATATGACCACAATACTTTAGTGAATTCACAAATATATAATTGTTTCAACTAATTTAAGTGCACAATTATTTTGTATATTTTTAATTGCATGTGGTATTAAATTAGTTTTTACCTATAGATAGTTTTTGTTTCAATTTTTATTAAAGCAATTAAGCATAAGGAAAAATACCATATTACAAATAAATTTTTATTTTTGATAATAAGTATTTCAAATAAATTGTTTCTTATATGAATTTTATAAAAATAACCATCTACATATCTTTATATATATATATATATATATATAATATATATATATATATATAATTACTACACTATTTATAATATAGATAATTAATAAATACATTTACCCATAAACACATGTAGTGGTGGAACTAGAAATATAAATTTTTTTTGGGGGGTGGGGGGGTAAACATAAAATAAGATTAATAATTTTTTCCTAACCATACTATATGTATATATCTATACAATGTAAAATAGTGGAATGAGATGATTAAAAACTGCAAGACTTATAAGAAAAAAAAAATTGTCAAGATTTTTGTAACTTAACTTGCATTTCATGGTGTTTCTAATTGTAGGGTCATGATTTACACCTAAGCCCAAAATAGAAAATGGATAGGCCGAAAGAGCCCAATACAATGAATTTGTAGAGAGTTGGCTAGAAACCTAAGTTTTAATGAGTTTAGTTAACAATCACAGTGGGCTAAAATCATAGTAGGATGAAACTGGAATAGTTTGTATAATGAAAATTGTCCTCGGACTTAGGCCGAGAAGGTTGATTCTTATATTTCACTCTTTTAAAGACAGATTATAGATATTGTTATTGAGTATACAATGTTTTCCTTTTCTCTTTTTCTAATCCCCCTTCTCATGGGGGACCTTTTATCTTATATAAACCATTTCAGATGATCCTGGCTTTCCACCTGTTGATCGCGTAGATCATCCCCCAAGTTCCAGTCCCATCTAGTACCTTCTATGAGTTCCTGTGAGATGCGGCACCTAAGACAACACTGCTCAAGGGTCTTTTCCACATAAATGCGATCAGAAGGTTTGGTGGGATACATTAAATGTGGTGGTAGTCTCTAACTTTTCAATCACGTCAATGCCATCCCCCTTCCCAAAGCCCTTTTTGCACAATAAAGCCTCCTCTGATGGCACATTAATGACGTGATCACAAAATCCAAGGACGTGACCTCCTCGGCCCATTAATTGTCCTTCTCGACCAGGCGGGACACGTGATAAGATCACTTTACTCGGAATCCTTGTACCCCACAATAGTCCCTCAAAACTCCAATTGGTTTCCTCCCATCCAAGGAGGGAAACAGGGTTTTGACTTCAAGCAATTAACCTAATACGTGTCTCTGACTCCTAGGTGCGAGAATGTCATTTCGCGTCTCCCGTAACTGTACTTGACGCTTTGGAGTCTGTAACGCTTCATTAAATGCTCCAGCGGCGCCCTGTTCCTCGCATCCAACGGTGAGATGAGAATCCCACGATTAATATTTTTCCTCGAATTTTGGGCAGGATAACTCCTACCCAAAGCCCGCCTCCTATATAAAGCGCCCAAAGAGTTCATTTCCCTCATTTTGCACACCTTCAAACTTTCTAGGCTTCCTACATTCTTAGGCTTCCAAGATTTCCTGATTCTTCTCGTTCTTAAGAAGTTTCTGAGGCACTCCTTCTACTTACTTTCGTAAGTTTTTATTATTATACTCTTTACTGTTTTCTCCTCGGCCAATCTTCTCGGCCTTCAGTTTCCTGTCTCCTTCCTTTAAACATATCTTTCGCCTCTCTCTAGTTTGCTTAGATGGGTAGATTTAAACATCTAGTAGATTCCTCCGCCAGTATTGAGGGGTTTAGGGCTAAATACCACATCCACCCAAGAGTCTCCCTTTGGTATTGTGCCCCAGGGCAGTGGCATATTGATAGAAACGAGGGGGCGGTTGTCATTCCCATGATTGCCTTCATAGAAGGGGGAATGACACTTCCTATGGGTAGTGTAACTAGTAATTACCTGATCGCCCATAGAATATGTCCCCATCGATGTGTGCCTAACCTATTTAACGTCTTAGGTAGCGTAGATGTCCTTAATGCGCATATGGGCCTGAAGCTCACTTGGCACGATGTTGTTTGGATGTATGAGTGTTATTCATTCGGTGACGCGGGGTATTACCTCAAGTCCAAGTCCTTGGCCATCAGGCTTCTCTCATGTCTTCCCAAGTTCAACAAGGGCATAAAAGACGACTATTTAATCACCTCTGGGAGTGGCATGACGGTCTTCACTATCCAATACGGGAGGAAGAGCTAGGTTGGGGTGCCCTAGTTTTAGGTTCCTCATTGTGAGGCTCAGTTTTGTGATTCTTCTCTCTTGTTTTTAAGTGTTCATCTTTCTGACTGTGGGTTTTCTTCTCGGTTATGTTTGCAGATAAAAGGCATGTGGCTCCTAATATCAGATTTGTCAACGTCGAGGATCTTAACAAGGTGCTCAGATTCGAGGTGTTCGTGAGCAAAGACAGGCAACTGAGAGTTGTCCACCTCATCCTTGATTTTGAGCCCCTGTCCGATACCTTCCAGGATGTTGGCAACGCAATCCTTGCGGGCGATCCAAGTCTATATTCAAACATTCAAACTCTTTCAGCTTTTCAAGAAATTTTTCAACAAGCTTTTTATACTTTTCAACCAAATTATTGGATTCATTGAACTTTGCAATCAAATCATCCTTTTCACAATGAAACTTGCTCAAATTCTTATAAAACTTCTTAACCTTTTTCTTTAAGAGTTTGACATTTGGAATATTAACAACAACACCCATAGATTCATGTAACATGTCATCAAAATTTTGAGGGTTAACACTCATAGAGACATTTTCACAAACACATGGTATGTTACAATCAACAACATCCATAGAAGCATACAAAACACTATCCATGGAAAAACACACAAGGGGTCAAAGATCACACTTAGGTAATGAAACCACAACAAGTGTACCCGCTTTGATACCAATTGAAAGCTCGGATTTGTGTTAAAACACAAGAACTTGTTTAGAACCCAAAATAAAAGATTATGGCTCGGTTGATTTTACTCTAACTTATCTAAGTTCGGAAACAATAGTAAATGAATCACAATCAATCGATACTACTCTAGTGCATAAACATGAACAACAAACAATAAAAGTAAAATACAAGAGTAAGGGAAAAGGGATGCAAAAACAAGATAACATGCCGATGTGTTATCGAAGAGGAAACTGAAGATCTTGGCGAAGAACCACTCCATCACCCTCCAAGTGGTAAATCGACCCATTAGAGAATAAAGTTGGAGTACACGAATAACAAAAGACCCTCCAAGCCTAGTCTATCCAATGTACTTGAGCCCTCTAAGCTCCTGCTACCAACGGATTTCGCAGAGTCATGTCTTCTCTAACTTTTCGGATCTCGCAATACGCCCAATTGCATCCGCCAAGCCTCAAAGGCTTCTCTTGGCAAATTTCCAAAGCTTCTTAAGTTCCAAAATACTCTCTATACTCCAAAAATGTGTGAGTTGTGTTTGGGTACAAATCTCTTCTCAAGGTATGACAATGGGAGAGGGATGGAGAAGAAGCTATGATGATTTCTCACTAAGGATTAGTAGCTCTCTCTCTCTAAAAGATGGGTGTGTGTGTTGTTGAAAACCTATCTAGGGTTTTTCTCTTTGAATGGCCTCTTTACACATTTGTGGGTAATGAGGGTATATATAGTGTGGGTGAAGGGTAAGAAAGTCGCACCTAGACCTATAGGCAGAGAGTTTTGCAGGTATCTTGTTGAAAGGCCTTACCCACGAGACACTCGTGAAATCTTCTAAGCTAGCATAACTCTTCAGCTTCCAGCATGTGTTTCTCACGTACCTTTTTCGTGGGATACTCTACTCGTGAGCCAATCGCGAAAATGCACTTATTCTTCATTTTGAGCTTGATTCTTCACCAACTTAATACTAAACCCAATATAATAAAATCCCACAAAAATATAAGGAAACAAATTTATACAATTACAATACTTTTTGTCATGGAATAAAGCCAACCTAAAACATAGTTGCAAATCACAACTTTACAGTCATCTTGCCTCTTTCTCCCATCTCAGCTGTCTTACATGGTGACAAAGCTTGAAGGCAATGATAGAGTTTGAAGGTGGCGACGGCGATGGGAGAGCTTGAAGGCGATGGTGGCGATGTCAAAGCTTGAATGCAATGGTAGCGATGGCAGATCTTGAAGGCAATGGTGTGATGGCTAAGTTTGAAGGCAACGTTTTGCTCGTATGGGTTTGTTGTCGTGGGTCATGGCTTTTGCTTGCTTGTCATGGGTTATGGCTTTTGATTGTCGGAGTTTACCGTTGTGGGTTGAATCGGTGTTTGAGGCTTGGGTTGGAATGGGTTGTGGTTCTTGGGTTGGTTTCAAAGTTTCAGTGGTGGGTATAAATTTCAATGGTTGTGGGTTGCTATTGATGGTCACAGGTAATGGGTATTTGGATGTGCTTTATTCTGTGGGTTGGGATTTGGATTTGAGATTTTAGTTTGTGTTACAATGGTGGGTTTAGGGGTTGGTTTGGTGTTTTAATGGTGTTTTGGAGGTGGTAGTGTTGTTGTTGTTGTTGTTGTTGTTTGGGAGTCTAAATCTTCTGTCTCACATGTCCTGCTCCACTATATACTCCACAAATAAAAACATGCCACGTGTCCATTTATTTTATTTTTCCCTAAATTTATGTCTTCTATTATTTCAATTACATAAAATTAATAAATAAATAACCTATCATATTTAGGTAATTGAATATGCTACGTCCACAACATTTTTACAACATTTTCACAACAAATCACAAGTAGTTAGTTGTTATTGGTTCAAATTCGAACCTAATGCTAAGATTACTTTTTTGCTCCAACAATAACAACCAATAACAACTTGCCACTTAAGATTTGTTGTAAAAATGTTGTGAAAGCGTTGTAAACATATCATTTCTCATTGAAATAATAGAAGACATAAATTTAGGGGAAAATAAAATATATGGATATGTGGCATGTTTTTATTTGTGGAGTATACAGTGGAGTACGAAGAGTGGGATAAAATATTTGGACTCGTTTTGGTGTTTCTAAGTAGTTGGTTTGGTGGTGCTGGTGTGAGTTTGGTTTTTGAGGAGAGACAGAGATGAATAGAGGAGAGAGAAATCAAAACATTTTTATATTATTTGTTTAGTAGTTTATATTATTTAATTGAGTTGTATTTAAAAATAGAAATCAGGATGTTAGGTAAATTGTAAAATGAGATAATAAAATAGATAAAGTAGGTTTTTTAAGTTGTAAAATAGAATTTTTTCGGCGTCTTGGAATGCTTTTAGCCATTATCTTTTTCTGCAACATTTGGAATTCAAAAATTCTCTCTTGGTGTTAAAGACTGTCTGTGCGTCATGCATATAGATGGAACCAGGATTTCAACTTAGTAGGGTTGAAGTATAAACAAAAAAATGTAGACTAAATTGCAAACAACACCCTTTAAAGTTTTGATGTATTTGAATTTTATATTTTGAAGTTTTAAAATTTGGATTTTACTTCCTAAGGTTTAGGGGTGAAATCCAAACACCTCAAAAATTTAGGAAGTAAAATCTAAATACTCTTAAATTTTAGGGAGTAAATTTAAATTCTAAGACGTTAAGGTGTAAAATTCAAATACAACCCCAAACTTGAAGAGATGTTTATGATAAGATACTTGTATTTATTTAATTTGTGATAATATTGGGCCTAATTTATAGAGGAGGGCCAAGATTTTGGAGAAGGGGAACCAAAATATAATTTTATTTTGGACCCAATTCAAATTAGGCTAGAATGTCTATAAAAAGAAACATTTCTGCAAAGGGACCCTTTAAGCTCTAAATGTTGTTCTTCTTTTTTCTTTCTTTTTTTTTTTTTTTTTTTGAAAACAGCCCTTAACGTTGTTCTGTCTGCATGTGGCCATAGTCCTTAAATGAACACAGGTATCTGTCATCAAGCTTTGTCGCAAGTAATAATTCATTGATTTCATTTTTTACGCATATGATACTGTCGGCTAGGAACTTGTGACTTTTAAGAGTTTGACATTATGCTGTCAAAGGAACCATTTGGTAAAAAAAAAACAATAGTACTGAATTTTATTGCTTTCAAAGATTAATTGATTTAATTTGTTTGGATTTCTCTTGAACAGAAAAGTACGTACTTAACTGTGATAAATTATTTTAATTACTAGGTTTGTTTAACCAAAAATTAAAAATTACTCTCGGGCCTCGGGCACTCAGCATGCTTCTCAAATGATCCTAGAGTTATAATGATGACCTGTTGAGCAAGAATAAATTTTTGGCATTATGTGATGTCTTCATACTGTTTGATTACATATAAAATCTTAGAGAGAAGAAACTGATCCAAAAATTGGATTCTTAAAAAGAATGACAAATTAGAACTTACTCATTTATGGTTTAACTAAAATTATCCAAAATTTGACAAAAATTTACTCACCTAAGATTTGACCAAAATTTAAATTGTCTACTTATTATTTGAAATTTCATTATACAAGTGTTTCGTTCGACTTTTATTTTTATTTATTTTTATCTTATTTGATATTTTATTTTTTATGTTTATCGTGTTTTTTGCAGAGAAAAACATAAAAGTTGAGCAAAACTACATTATTTAGATATATTTTTAATAGAAATGGGTTACAAAATTCTAACTGAGCTAACCTCAGGAGAGTAAAATATCAAGTTTCAAATCATAGGTAAATAACTTAAATTTCAGCCAAACCAATAAGTGGGAAAGTTGTAATTTGCCCTTTTAGTTTTTTACTGCTTTTTATCCATTAGAGCATTTCTAGCAACTTGTCCAAATTTTTTTGTCTATTTTAAGATAAGGACTTAATTTTTCTATTTTACACATATTATTTATTTTAGATTTTATTTTATTTGTAATAATCATTTTTCATTCATTTTATATTATTATCTTCATGAGAGAGAGAGAGAGAGATGTGAGAGCAAGAGGAGAGAGAAAATAAAATAAAATATTGAAATACATAATGAACAGTGCTATTGTATATATTCATGGTTTACTATAGCAACAATGTATTTTACAAAACTTTATATTGTCTAATGTGGGTGAATTTTGAGGTTTGTTAGTTAAAATGTGATCTTTATTCTATTATACAAGCACTGATGTGAGTACTTTATTATTCGAAGTTGTAAAACAGTAAAACTTCAAAAAATGTTATTTTAGCCCAAAAAACAATCAACATCCACTTGTCTATTCTTAAAAAAAAAAAAAATTAATCACTTGCTATAGAAAACACTTACATGCATAAGTTATTGTAGCAAGAGGTCTATTTATTTTTAAAATCATTTTTATTCTTACTCCACTCTCTCTCTCTCTCTCTCTCTCTCTCTCTCTCCTCTCTCTCTCTCTCTCTCTGCTTTACCCCTCTGCCTCTCTCTCTCTAATCTACCTTTGAGCCTCCACGAAGACAGAAAGAGAAGTCTCCAATGATCTTAAACTGTCCTGATAAGTAAAGATCATGGTAGTGGTTGTAGGTTTGATTTGGTCTTCATGGAGCTACTAATTGTTGGGTGTTAGTTTGGTGGTGGTTAGGTTATGAGATTTGAGTTTAGGTTTCAGTGGTTATTGATAGTGATGTGGTGGTGGCGATTGTGGTTAGTTGCCTTTGGTTGGTGGTAGTGGCTGGGTTGATCTGGGTTTGGCTAGTGGGTGATGGATGGGATGATTTCGGTATGAGTTTGGGTGGTGGGTAGTGGGCGGGTTGATATGCGTTTAGGTTTGGGTGATGGGTGGTTGAGAGAGAGAGAGATAGAGAAGAAGAGAGAGACAAGTTGTTAAGGATTGAAGAGAAGACAGAGAGACGTTTAGTTATATTATTATATATGGAGTAGTTTATACTATTATTTTAATGTATTGTATCTTAAAATAAGAAATGAGATGTTGGGTATATTGTTAAATGGTGTATAAAATAGATAAATAGCTTTTGGGTTGTATATGAATAATTTTTAAGAAACCCAAATGCTAATGCTAAAAAGTGGGTTTCTAGTTAACTCAATGAGTAAGTCTTTTATCAAATAAAAGATCTGGAGTTCTTTACTCACTTACATTAAAAACTAATTGATGTTTTAGACTGACGATAAAGAGTAATCATCATGGAGTGGAGTGAAACATAGATTCGAAAATAACTCACAATGTTGGTCTAGTGGTTTTTAAGACATTATGAGATTTATGAAGGTTTGTTTGGGTTTAAAATCTCTAACCAACATGTTGAGTTAAGATAGATTGGCCCAGATTAATTAATTCAATTATCCAAATTGATTAATTAGGTCAAATTACATGCAATTAGTGGAGGCACCAACAAATCACCAAATAACTAATATGCAGCAGAAAATAAATTAACATGGTGATTTGTTAACAAATGGGAAAAACCTCTCACAAGGAAAAATCCCACCAGGTGAATTTAAGGTCACTCTTCCCACGAATCCACTAATCAATAATCAAGCGATTACAAGTACGAGAAATCTTACCGCTTCCCTGCCCTATCCCAATATTCCAATCTATAGGTAAACATTCGCTTTAATACCCAATTGAACTTGATATTGTAGTAGCCTTCTTTAATTTCTTTGTTGAATAAATTAATTTCCAATTTATGACTAACTCCTTTTCATGGATCCTAGTATGTGACTAACTCTACAACAACCATTTGATTGTTGTAATTGATTTGCAACAGTTTCACAGAGAAACACTAATAAGATTTTCAATGTTAGTGTAAGAGACTTTGCTTGGTTACAAAACCCAAAGGCGTACATGAAACGCAACAATTTCTCTTTCTTCTATTAGAGGAGTCTAGGGTTTTAAAAAGAAAACCTTATGAAACTTTCTAGGGTTTGGGTTTGGGTTTTCTTTCTCCACCTCCTTATTTAAATAATAGCTTAATGGGCATTTTAAATAGGCTCTCCTATTCCAATTAGGTTTACACAAACCTTGGACTTTCCTAGTCCTATAAGGATTATGAAAACCCATAAATAAATAGCCTCTAGGAATTAAAATGTTATAGGCTATATTAAAAATCTCATAAGCTCGATAGATCAAGAGGTATCGAGACAGGTATCGAGGAGGTATCAGGACCTGCAGATTCAACTTTTCTTGAGTATTTTTTGAGTAATCTTCATGTCTTCAATGTAACCACTCGTAATGATCATCTTGAACCTACTTAGATTTACCCAAATACAAGTAAAATGCATTTTATCGTAGGATATGCTGATTACATAAAAATATGAACCTAACACAACATTTTAGGACACTCCTGAGTACTATCCATAGGATTTTGAACACACTAAATAAAAATATTACATTATAAATTATATTTATAATTTTAATAACAAATTTATCTAATCATTTAGGAGCATATTTAGTTATCAACTACTCTCTCCGTCCCAAATTGTTTGGCCTACATTCCATTTTGGGATGTGACTTGTTTAAAAAGTCAAATATCATTAATTTATTAGCATTCCCTTTATGCCTTTGATTGATTTGTGGGAGCATTTTTTTAATTAAAAATAAATAAAAACCTAAAATTTGAAATCCCATATACATGCCATTTTTATTCAAATTAAAAATAATAAAAAAAGCCTTCAGAGATAAGGCAGTTAATGATAAATTTGTTTAAGAGTAATTTAGGAATTTTTTAACTTTTTTTTAAAGAGATAAGACAGTTAATAATGTTTCCCTAAATAATGAGTTTTTCTAACTAGGCCAAACAATTTGGGACGGATGGAGGATAATTTTTAATTTTTAATAGTGAAAATATACTTTTTGGTTCCTACATTTTGGACCGATTCCCATTTTGGTCCATGTTTTGATTTTGCTACTATTCCAATCCCTAAAAACAAAAAGTCAATTCTATTTTGGTCCCCGCTGTTATCTCATAAAAAAAAAAACTCCTATGTGGCAAATAGAGTGCATAGGTGACATGTTAGATGTTGATGTGTCTAATAAACTAATATTAAAAATACCATGTTAGCATCCATATCAACATTTTAATAAATAAAAAAGTCACCTTAGAAAATTGAAAAACAAATAATGAAATAAAGTTTTCAAAAACACCTTAATTTTAATTTTTTTTTTTGTTTGCATTTCATTACTTTTTTGAAAGAGCATTGTTCTTCTTCTTCCCTAGAACATGAACTTCATGCTTCATGTTCTTTTCCAAATCATGACAAACCAAACAAGTCAAACCGCTCTTAATCAATCTCAGCACAGAAAATTCTAACACATTCAACATTGAAACCTCTAGTAAATCAAACCCATAAATCCAAGAAATAAACCCATAAACCTAGAATTTTTATTGGAAAACAAACACAGAAGAAGCCTAGAAAAACATACTCATCCACATTAAAAAAAAAAAAAAACACAAATACGAAACCAAACTCACTAAGACCCAAACCTGTAAACACAAAATCAAGACCTATAGCCACAATGATCTCCACCTCCACTACCGATCACCCACCCCCACGGAAACCCAGAAACCCAGCAACCTCCAACCAAACTTGTAAACACGAATTCAAGACCCACTATCGAAGACCCATGGCCATATTGATCTCGACGACCACAATCTACCCCCACGAGAACCCAGAAAAACCCAACTGCCTCCAACCAAACTTGTACACACAAATCCAAGACCCATGGCCACATCGATCTCCACAAGCATAACTCACCCCAATGGAAACCCAGAAAAACCCAATCAAACCCACTACCACCATCACCGATCAAACAAGAGAGAGGGAGAGAGAGTTAGGTTGAGAGAGAAAGAAAGAGAGCGAGAGAGAGAGGACAGAGATTAAGAGAGAGTAAGGGATTGAGCTCGAGAGCTTGAATAAAGGACGAAGAAAAAGAAAGATACAAACACAAACACAAACACAAACTATGAGAGAGAGAAAGAGAGGATCTGGATCTAGATTTGAAAAGAATGAATCAAAAGAAAGATACCAAAGAAAATGAAATATATACAAACACAAACATAGACACCAAGAGTTATTTTCTCAATCTTTAAAATTGATTTTTTTTTTGAAATTTTTAAAAATTTATTTATGAATTAAAATGCTGACTTCTCATTTTTTAAATCCAAATAAAATTTTTAATAAAATTTTATTAGTTATGTCAGCATCTAACATGCCACCTATGCACTTCATTTGCTATGTAGGAGTTTTCTGTTAGTGGATTGACGGTAAGGACCAAAATAGAATTGATATTCTATTTTTAGGGATTGGAATAGTAGCAAAATCAAAATAGGAACCAAAATGGGAATCAATCCAAAATATAGGGATCAAAAGTGTATTTTCGTCATTTTTAATTATTGTGTGCTTTACTCTTTTGTATAATCTATACCAATTTGTAAGAACAATTATTACTTTCTATTTTTTTAATACCATTTACTATTTACAAGCTTGCATCAAATGTGTTCAAGGTTATATTTACTTTTGTTTTAGTATTATTACTATTTGTGTTTATAGAAATTAGAGAGCAGATGATATAAAATTTGGTTGTGGATTTTTCGCAATCTAAAAAATACTCCTAACACTTCATTGTCAAAAACAAAATACTCCTAATATTTGGTTGATAGTATTACTTTGCAAAAGAAAGAACACGTGCCTATCATTAAGGAGAGGTTTCATTAGAATGTATTGTAAGACAATCTTTCTCTTTTTCAAATTTACCTATAACATATAACTTCATAAAAGTCATTACAAAAAAACAGATAATAATTAAAACGGAAACAGAAAGTCCTCTAAACAAACATGTGTGTGTCTATATATATATATATATATATAAATAATGTTTATATTTACGTTTACGTTTATGTTATTCAAACATGTACAATGTTATGTTTATGTTATTTTTGCGTGTGAGTGTGCGCTTGCACTCACGTGCGCTTGTGTGAATCTTTTGTTTTGTTTTTTTTTTTTTTTTTTTTTGGTAGAGAAGTATTTTGCATTTTATTACTTTAGTAATTACCTAGAAACTGTGAATGATGACCATTAGCGGAAAAAAAAAAGCAACGAACCTTTAAAATCTCCTACGAACTTTTGGTTGGTAAGCTAAAAATAGTCATGTCAAAAAACACTATCCTTAAACATTACTTCTATATTAGTATTGCTACGAATTAGTCAGTAAGAAACAACTTATGCTGAATCTTAACGTGTTCAAAAAATGTGTGCAAGGTTCTAGTTTGGGAATTAACCTCTCCAAATAAAAATTGGTAAAGCTGCCTACCAAAAATTTCCTCTCCCACACATGCTAAAGGAGCAACTTTATGCATTTATATGAATATTTAAAAAAAAAAAAAAAAAAACCTTTTCCAAAATATGGTGGTGATGGAGAAGGTGGAAATTTTTTTTTGGAACGGTTGGTAGAAAGTAAAAAATATAATTCTTAATGTATTTGGCATATGCTGCCACGCTTTCCATTCTACCGATCTCTCTAGCAGCTTAAATTAGCAGTACTTTGCTCAGTTTTCATGGAGATTTGCACCTCCTTATGATTATTGATTGAATGAATATAGTTATTATGTGCTTTACTGTTTCGTATAATCTTTACCAATTTTTAGGAACAATTATTATTTTTTATTTATTTTTATTACTATTTACTAGTTACAACCTTGTGTCAAATGTGTTCAAGGTTATATTTATTTTTGTTTTAGTATTATTACTATTTTTGCTTATAGAAATTAGAGAGCGGAGAAAATAAAATTTGGTTATGGATTTTTCGTAGTTTAAAAGATGCTCCTAACATTTCCTTGTCAAAAACAAAAAACTCTTGATATTTAGTTGATAGAATTGTTTTATAAAATAAAGAACACGTGCTAATCATTAGAGAAGGGTTTCATGAGAATGTATTGTATGATAATCTTTCTCTTTTCAAATTTACCTATAACATATAACTTCATGAAAGTCATTACACTAAAATAAATAAATAATTAAAATGAAAATAGAAAGTCCTCTAAAACATGTACAATGTTATCATGTCCAATGCATGTGAAATAAATAAATAAATATGTGTGTGTGTGTTTGTAATGTGCATGTGAATCTTTTTCTTGTCCGTTTCATGTGAAATAACTTTTCATATTAATAAAATAAGGCTTTATCGTTGAAACAATTGTGTAATCATATGAGGAAATTTATTCCTCAAAGTCTAGTGATAATAGCAACAACAATAAATTTGGAATTAATTTCAAGCAAATTTCGTGGACTTGGAGGTATTGTATCTTCTATGACTTATTGGGGTTTGAATATATGGATCACTGCCACCTTTATCAAATTTGACGAAGTTATGATACTGTGACATACAATGGTATTGAAAGATGATTTTTTTTCACAACATACATCATTTGTGACCTTTGTTCGCAAATGAGTGACATTCTTTCTACGAGTCAATAAACATAACAAAAACAACAATTTAAAAGCATTAGCTCTATGAGTTTATAACCATTTTTTTAAATGTTAAACAACATGCCAATTAGATAGTTACTTCAAATCCAATTATAGGCTCCACTATGTCACAAGCTAAAATTTTGCTTGGGTAATTTGTTGACACATTCAATGGTGCATTCTGTAACTTTAATTAGTAACTCTATAAATTTATCATTTATTTTATTTTATTTTATTTTATTTATTTTTAATCTCAAGACTATAATAGCATCCTAATGGAAGGTTATGCCAAATGTGATTGTATGCATGCACGCTAACTTATTTAATGTGATATTGTGATTGAGTCAGATAAGTGAGTTATATTTTTGTCCATGGATCTTGAAAAAATGTCAAGGAGGATCAATGTGATAACTGATGTTAACATCGGGAAGTGGGAAAACGTTGACAATTAATGTTTAAGAATACAATATAAGTTATTATTATTTTTCTAAATAGCATGAATCTATGCTATAAATTGTTATTAATCTGTATTTTAAAAGTATAAACATATGTTTGTAATTTCAATTATGTATTCATAATATAGTCAAATTTAGTAGTAGGGTTGTGGATTTTTGTTTCTTTAGAGAGATTCGATGTGACGGTTTTGGTTTAGGTTGATAAGTTGTTTGTTCCTTGGACTTTTAAGTTTTTAACTTTGATTAATTAAAATTTATATAGATTGTTAAATTAAAGCTTGAGAATAAAACTACACTACTAAAAGCGCATACATGATGACATAAAGATGAAGTACAATTCCAACACTTGTATAAATAAAGGTGGTTTCTTCTAGAGTGACTATAGACATAAATGTCATATGTGTAATGTGATCAATTTAATAATTACATTGAATAAAAAATGTCAATAATTACATCATTAATAATTATTTTGTGATTAGTTATGTAATATCTATATATGTTTTTTAAATTAAGGGTGGTAGGAATATATATTTCATGCTAAAATCTTAAGAAGGGAAAAATAATTATCTAAATGAAGAACGGAAAGGTTGAAGAATCTGAGAAGTTTTTTTTATTTTAATATGTATGAATTAATGAAACTAACAAAAAAAACTTGTCTCTCCTTAATTAAGGGGATCAACCTAACACCCCAAGGCCCAATGTCCAAGACACAAAAAGAAATCTTGAGCCTGAATGAAGAAGGGCCAAGAGAATTCCACGTGTAAGCTCGATCTAGATTATATGAGTGAAGTATATAGTTTGATTGATTGACGAAAAAGTTAATGGGATAAAAAAGAAATAAAAAGTATTTGGTTGCCACTATTTGTTAAAGTCGGTAATTCACAAATATTCATTCACGTTAAGATTAATATTATAGTTATGACCACGTTATTTTAGTAAATTTACAAATATTTAATTATTTTAATTAATTTTTATTATATGTGTTATTAAATTAGTTTTTACTTTTTGATGGTTTTTGTTTCTATTGTTCTTAAAGCAATTAAGCATTAGAAAAAAAAAATACTATATTCCAAATCAATTTTTATTTTTGATAATAACTAATTAGTGTTTCAAATAAAATGTTTGACTTATGAATTTTATAAAAATAACCATTCACATATCTTTTGTATACAATATATAATTACTACACTATCCGTAAGTACTCAAAAAATAAAGGTCTAAGCCCATTTAGATCAGTGGTACATTGTCCTTCAAATCAGGCCTAAACAATAGAATTTTTAAAGACAGTGAGAAACTAATCCAAGTGCAATTCAAAACTAAGTCCAAGTTTAATGCCGAAGAGCCAAGAGTAACAAATAGGCGTGATTTAAACAACAATTGGGGATAATGACCTCTTTGGGCAAATCCAAGGATCAACTTCTTGCATATAAAAATAGTTCAAGTTTTTACACCAGGCTATTCACTGTTTTCTTTCCTATTCTAATGGTTCTAAAAATGTTCATCCCCTTTTTCTGGGGGGTTTCCTTCCTTTTATATCCATTTTTTATCCATCCTAGCTCTCCACTTATATGTCTCGGGGCATTTCTCAGGATACTTGTCCCATCAAAACTCTGCTGAAGGTGGTAGAAATGGCTTCTAGCTATGAAATTATTGTTCATGTGTCATTTCCACATTAATGCAATTGATAATGTTGATGTAGGGCATTGAATGCAGAAGTGGAAGATATATCTTTTAGGAAACTTCCTCCCATCATCCCTACTTCCATTGTTATCTTTTTTCCTCTCCTTAGGTCTTCACAGGACATCAATTATCCTAATTCTTTTATTCTCCTAGGGTGGGTGGAGTCCTCAGAGCTCGTTTACCCTTTTGGGTCTGGATTAGGCAAGTTAATACTCGGTCTAGTACTCTTTGGTCCCCGGACTCCACACACTATCTATAGTAGTATAGATAATTAATAAATAGATATAAATGCATTTACCCATTAACACATGAAGATTGATTTACAAATCATAAATGCAATTTTGGTGAGGTGGAAGTTTAGTTGCATTAGGTGAGCTTCCTATCCTACATCCTACAAGCCTACACTGCTTGTAGGATAGAAAGCTTTCAATAGTACCATTTTTACCCAGAGATATAGAATGGAGAAGAAAAGAAAACTTAACGTAAGAAGAAGAAAAAAAAAGTAGACAGTGAGTGTTAGCTCAATAATTAAAAAAAATGACCATTTTCTATCTTCTTATATATTTCTTCCTATATATCTAAAACATGGCCGGACATATAGTGAAGAGGAATAAAAATGAACACGACGGGTCTACGTGGTGGATGTGACGACACAGGGATGACAGATTGATGGTCAACAGCCAAGGAGCTCGGATCTACAGTGGACGGATAGATATAGCACATTAGTCATTGGTTCCATTAATTCTAGACTAGGGTTTTCACTTTACGACTAAGTCTGGGGTGGCTTTGCTTGATCTCCGCGAAATGTGCATAAGAAGAATCATTGCGTCACATGTTTAAGCCTTGATCAAGGGACTCCTACAAGGAAAAGAATTCCAGGAGGTGTGTAAAAGGAAAGGGTTCTAATTCTATAAGGAAAGGACTTCATGAACAAAACACGGAAGTTAAAACCCTACACTACTATAAATATCTTAAAACCCTCATAAATCAAGGTACGCATAATTGGCTCGATTCTGGCACTTTAGGGTTGTGAAAAGCTCTAACTTGACCTTCGGAGGGTTGTTGGCCGACACCACATCGGTGCTCTCTGTTAAGTCTTCTTTTTTTCTTTTGTAGGTGTTGTTTCGATCTGGGAGTGTGTGCAACTTACTGGTGATGTTTCGGCATCATCATATAGTATTGTATATATAGAAAATGTGTCATAAGTCATTACAAACCATGTTTAATGGCATTAACATTTGAAATAACTTTTTTCCTTTTATTATTTGACTAAACGTATATGGCAGAAGGACATGTAAATGCTTTGACAATAATATGGAATTATAACCCATAAAAACATTGAATTATATATAAACGGAAACATCATAATTTGTTTTGATGATAATAATGTTAGCCAATAATGTTTACTAGGCAGCCAACTCATAAGTCATAACATGTAGTTAAATAAAACGTAATAAATATAAAATATTTTTATTTTTATAAATATATTCCAACAACCCCCTACTTATTTTTATAAAATCATAGGTACATAATTTATAGGTTAAGATAGAATATTATGCATAATAAAAGTGTCAATGGCTTGAACCTTCATTTCGTGTTTCAACATTGTTGTTCCAAAGTCAATAGTAAACTAAGTCTTGAACTATAACTTTTTGTGTGGAAACAAGACAATGCGTCACACACACAATATCCCAATACTATGCCATGAGCTTCTAAGCCAGCTGTGAGAGACTCTTGGTGGAGGTCCTAAGGGTGGAATATAAAAGAAGAGTTAGGAGAGGGAGAGTGAGTCTCATTCAATACCTTGTGTCTCAAAAAGACCAAGATATAACAAGATTACTCTACTTCACTAAAACTCAAGAAAGGAGATGAGAGCGGGTTTTTTTGCATCTTGGAATGGAGGGGAGGAGGGTTTATATAGTAGTGGTGGAAAAAATATGAATGAAATGACATTTAATGAGAGTTGACAAATGATACCTAGGCCCTATTTCATACTTTGAGGAAAGCTGGTTCATTAAATTTGGGGGTTAGTGGGAGTAATGAGCAAGCAAAATGTTTAAAACTTTGGTTTTTCCTGTAGCTCTTATAATAGTTTTTAGAGCTAACTTTGAAAAATCATATTTATCTCAATTCTTATTGGAATTGCCTCATTTGTGTGCTCAAATTGAAGCCCCAGATGTGTACTTTTTGGAAAAATTAACATCACTCACAAATTCAAAATATTTAGAGAGATATCAAAAAAATGGTGAGTAGAGATCATTTGTTAGAAAATAATTTCAACACAATTAACATTAATATGTCCCAAATTAGTTTCCAATTAACATTAATAGACTTTAATCACTCCTATTTTAGACTTAATTAGTTCCAAATTTATCCTAGTTAAAAAGATAATTACAAAAATTACTCGTTGAATAATTAATGTTTGACTATCTAATTATTTAAGTATGTGCAACTTTACCATAAAATGTAGTCCTAGCCAATCAAATTATGACAAGTCATTAATCTAAAATTGATTATAATTAGGGTAAAATGCAAAACCAATTCACTAAGTTTCTTCAGATTTCATTTTAGTCCTCTAACTTTGCTTTTGTTCATTTCAGTTCTCTAATTTTCAAGTTTATTCAGTTAAGATTTTTTCATCAACTTTTGTTATATGTTATGGTTAAGTTTTCAATTTTATAAATTTTTCTTCAAATTTTTTAAATTAAAAAATTCAATTAATGATTTAAAAATATTTTCAAAATTTTTTTTCAAAGAATTTTAACAAAAGTTAATGAAAAAGCCTTAAATGAATAAATCTGAAACTTAAAGAGGATTGAAATGAACAAAAATAAAGTTTGAAGACTGAAATGAAATATGAAGAAAGTTAGAGGGTCAGTTTTGTATTTTAGCCTTATAATTATAACCAATTGGAATCAATTGTTCATAATCACATATGTTCAGACTCAATTTGTAGTAGTGCATCTCGGCTATTAAAACTTGATTTGATTATAACTTTCAATCTGATGGTTTGATTAAGGTTTATGACCAGTTGATTTAATTATTACAACATCAAGATCAATTAATAAATTGAAATTAAGGATCTAGTGGCCACAATTAAGATGTTTATTTCCAAGGTAAAATTTCTAAAGGATTCTGCTCAGTCTAATTGTGCAAAAGGGAAAAGAAGTAGAGCTAGTGTTATGGTAGATGATGATTATGTACCACCTATTGGTGATGATGACAATGATGATGAGTCATCTAATTCTATAATTCATAAGGTACAATAGATGTTCCATAGGGTACAATAGATGATAATAATTTTGTTGTTCCATTATTTGTAATGACTTTATTGTTCCATTATATGTATGTTTGTTAGTTACAGATGGCACCAGGATGGCTTACACGCTCGCGAGGTGAGGCATTTATTCCAGTGGTCCAATCTACGGTTCAATCTATGGAAACACCTCTTGAGACAAATCCTCTTGCCCAAAGTTCTTCTAGTGCAGAGGCGCAGGCTACCGACGCATTAACTAGCACGACTGGTAATTACATAGAGATTATACTTCAGTTAATTTATTATTGAGATTATACTATTGAGATTATACTTCACTTAATTTAACATTGATAATGTTTAAATAGGATCGGCTAGCAGAAATACCCGTAGAACAACACGAGGTATAGGAGTATGGGCACTTGTTGAAAAAAGTGGAAAGCTGCCAGTACGTGTAGCTGCAGAGTATGATGCTCCTGTTGGGAAGAATGCGTGCAAGCTTGACAATCAAATTGGCGTACAAGTGCAAAGTAATTTGTCTAATTACAATGTGAAAAATTGGAAAAGTGTTGATGTTGCTACTAGAGATGTGGTGCTTCAAAATATAGCGGTAAATTTACATTAATAATGTCTAACTCGTCTTTGTTTTCACTAAGCATATTAAATTCATATAATAATATTTTTATAATACATATACACTTCATTTTACAGGATCAGTTTGAGCTACAAGGATTCCAACTTGGTAACGAAAGAATTAAATACAAAATGTGGAAGATTATTGAGTTGCAACTCCAACAAGTTGCATCAAACTTATAAAAAGCTTGTAGAATCTCATAGTGCCAACTATGCAAGAAGCCACCTGCAAAAGAATGCCACACTTGAGCAGTGAACTGGACTCGTTGAGGGGAAATGAACTAATAAGGATTGACTGGTAAATTATTTATGTGTAGATTTTTATTATCCAATGTTTACTATATTATGTTGTCAAATGATTAACTTAATACTTAGATGAGGTAAATGTATACTGTTTTATTCATAATTTAATAAGTATCTTGAATGTTCTTTATTAGGAAAAATAAAAAAAGAACTCTGAAAATAGGAAGAAAACTTTATGCAAACATAGATGCGGGACAAAGGTACTTGCTGTTAGGGTGGATGAGGAGGTGCATGTTTTTTTTTTTTTTTTCTTAAACCTCAATATATTACATGTTGTGATTAATTAACTATATTTATCTAACCCTCGAATATTAATTAATCAGACAAATAATAATGGCGGTCAAGTTCATGAATTGGCAAAAATCTTCAAAGATGTTCATTTTAATTCAAATACAAATATGTGGATACACCACGAGAATGAAGTGACATATGTATGTGTATCATTCCATCCCTATCATGTTTATAAAGCTATAACATATGTAGTATTAATGTTGTGATTGTTTGTTTGTTTCTCTCTTTCAAATGATAGGAAACTATTCTCAAAGTGCAAGAGGATCATGGTCAAGATCCTAATGCAATTCCCCTTACATAAGAGGAGATCTCAAATTTGGTTTTTAAGAAGAAGTACGGTATTGTAAAAGGACTTGACATGAGACCTTCTTCTTCTCTAGTAACCACCGCTTCATCTAGTTACTTGGTGGAGTATATCCAACGGCTAGAAAATGAGATAATTGAGCTCAAAGAGGCAAGAGCTAGGGACCAAGAGAAGCGAGTTAGAGAGCAAGCTAGGGAGCAACAGGCACGAGCTAAGTAAGAAGAGGTCCAACAGAATATTCTTAACTTTTTGAGGAGTAAGGGTTATGATGACGCTCTTACTTATGGGGATGGTTCATCTTCAAGTTAAAACATTTATTGGTTAGTACTTTATATTACACTTGAAAATCTATATTTGCTTTCTACAGCTTATACGTTAGGAGTTACGATTTTAATTTATGATGTGGCTACTCTTAATGCATTGTTAGAAATGTTTCTTATAACATAGTTAATGTTTTTACTTTACGATTTTAATGTAGTATTGTTTTTATATTTATGCAGACTTCTTATTGGTGGCTTTTAGGGGATTTATTTTTGGCATTACTTGAAGACATATGAGGACATCTTTCATTAGTTCTAATTATATTATGCTACACTTTTTGTATTGTTATAAAACATCTTGAGTTATTGTATGTGTTGCAAACAATTATTGTATGTGTTGCAAACAATTATTGTATGGAAGGAGTTTGAATTGGATACTTCTTTTATTTTTTACTTGTGGAATGTATAAATCTTTTTTTTATAAATGTGTTGTTGAAATAAATGTGTTATTCCAATTTGAGGTTTTAATAATGTAATGATGCAAAAAATAAAAACATAAAATAAGTTTTAGTGACGAATTTTTTCATCACAAATATAACAACAAAAAATTGTTTTAGTGACGAAATATTTCGTCGCTAAATGTGGCAAAGTTTTGTAAGAAATGATTTTAGTGACGAAAATTTTCATCACTATATGTGCATGGATTTTCCTAAAAATAGTTTTTGTGACGAATTTTTTCATCGCTATATGTACCCTAAAATAGTTTTAGTGACAAAATTGTTCGTCACTAAATATGATTTAATAAACTGAAGTGTTTTTAGTGATAAAATATTTTTGTCACTGAATAATGTTTTTAGCGAGGAAAACATTTAGCGATGAAACGTTTTCGTTGCTAAAAGTTTTTTCTTTTTAAAACAATTAGACTTTTAGTGACGAAAATTTTCGTTGCTAGGACTTTTAGCGACGAGATTTTAGTGACGAAATGAGTTTTGTCACTAAAAGTCCGATTTCATTGCTAAAGGTTCTTTTATGATGAAAAACTAGACTTTTAGTGATGAATTTTTTCCTCACTAAAAATACATTTTGTTGTAGTGCCCCATGTAAGGTTACATGCAAGTTGCAAAATGGGGTGTCAACACCATCACATTACGACCTAGTGCTTGATCCTAGCTATCATGAGAAATTTAGAGAATTAGCCTTATTCTCAAAGGAACCATTCCCACTTCCATGCTCATTTAGAGCTTTAGATCACATTAAGTGTTTTTTTTTTAATAAAAAAACTCATCCTACATAACGTTATAAGATACATGCACTTACATCATAGGGAGGGATAAGAGTACTTGTACTCAAAATTTAGTGCATGTTATACAAACTACTCTCACTACAACAAAAGTGGGCTATGGTGACAAAATCTAGTGAGGATAAACAATTTCGTCACCAAATGATAACATTTAGTGAGGAAAAGAAGAATTTGTCACCAAATATTATAAAAATTTTAAAATTGGTGACCAAATCTATATTTCGTCACCAAAGATATACCAATTGGTGACGAAATATTTATCTTGTCACTATAAGTCATGAAAAAAAAGTCAAACCTAGGGTGACGAAATATTCGCGTCACCAAAAACCTACCAGAGGTGACGAAATTTTAAATTCGTCACCCAATATTAGGATGTAGGTGTTTTTGGTGACAAAATAAATTTTTGTCACCTATTGTTTAACCAAAGACTAACCAGAGGTGATGAAATTTCAAATTCATCATCCAATATTTAGATGAAGGTGTTTTTGGTGACGAAATAAGTGTTCGTCACCTATTGTTTACAAATAATTAAGGATGACCATGAGCAGGGTATACCAATATATACCCGGTCTATTTGTCAATAGATATTCATACCTTACCCAAAGCCAATTTTTATAAAATTAGCAAATATGCTCAAAAACCACTCAAATGACCAATATATTCTCAAAATCTCTAAAATAAGCAAAATACTCATGAAACCTTTAAAATGACCAAAATACTCCTACAATCTCTAAAATCACCAATTATGCTAAAAACCCACTAAAATGACCAAAATACTCCTACAATCTCTAAAATCACCAATTATGCTAAAAACCCACTAAAATGACCAAAATATTTCAAAATGAACAAAATACCCACAAAATAACCTCAAAAATTACCAAAATATCCCCAAAATCACCAAATTTGCTCAAAAATCACTAAAAATTACCAAAATATCCCCTAAATCTAATAAATGACCGAAATCCTCTAATCCTAAAAAATGACCAAAGTACACACAAAGCCTAAAAAATGACCCCCGAAACCTAAAATTTGGCCGAAATACTCCCAACACAAGAAATTACCAAAATAACCCCTAAACCTAAAAAAAAAATAACCGAAATAGCCTTAATGCTTGAAAATTACCAAAATACCCCTAATCCTAAAACAATTCCCAAAATACCCTCCAAAACTTAAATAATGACTAAAAATTTACCAAAATACCCATTATTTCGGTCCTTTTTTAGGTTTAGGGTGCATTTCAGCAATTTTAGAGGATTTTAGGAGTACTTTGGTTATTGGCAAGTTTTAGAGGCAATTTGGTAATTTTGATTATTGGGTAATTGGGTGGGTTGGGGTTTACCCATAGTAATTTGGTTGAGTTAGGTTTGGGTTAGATTTAATTAGTTAAATGGATAATAATGGCTAAATGCGTAAACTACACCCAATTGGCATGAAAATTGGTATGGATGTTAAGAACATATATAACATGTAATCCAACGGTTGGATCCTCAAAATGAGAATTCAATAATATGTTATTGGGTGGTGTAACATTTTTTAGAGTTACAATAGGTGTATCTTGAACTTAGACCTATATTTCTCAATTCAATGTGAATTTTTACAAATCTACTGTTAAATTACATTATCTTCATATATTTTTCATGCTTATAAAATTTAAAAGTGATCAAAGATTAATAGGCATGTCATCAATCAATTGTCTAAATTCAAGTTTTTGTAGTTTAAAATAACGCATAAAAGATGAGTTTATAGAGCAAATGACAAATTACACCCGATTGGTATGAAAATTAGCATGTATGTTAAGAACATATAGAACATGTAATCCAACGGTTGAATTTTTAAAATATGAGTTTTATATTAAGTTATTGGGTGGTATAACATTTTTTAGAATTGCATTAGGTGTATCTTGAACCTAGCCCTATATTTCTTAATTCAATGTGAATTTTGACAAATCTACCGTTAAATTACATTATCTTCATATGTTTTTTATGCTTACAAAATCTAAAGGTGATCAAATATTAATAGGCATGTCATCAATCAATTGTCTAAATTCAAGTTTTTGTAGTTTAAAATAACGCATAAAAGATGAATTTATAGAGCAAATGACAAATTACAACCGATTGGTATGAAAATTAGCATGTATGTTAAGAACATATAGAACATGTAATCCAACGGTTGGATTTTTAAAATATGAGTTCTATATTAAGTTATTGGGTGGTATAATATTTTTTAGACTTGCATTAGGTGTATCTTGAACCTAGCCCTGTATTTCTTAATTCGATGTGAATTTTGACAAATCTATTGTTAGATTACATTATCTTCATATGTTTCTCATGCTTACAAAATTTAAAGGCGATCAAAGATTAATAGACATGTCATCAATCAATTGTCTAAATTTAAGTTTTTGTAGTTTAAAATAATGCATAAAAGATGAGTTTATAGATCATATCGTAAATTACACCCGATTGGTACGAAACTTAGCATGCATGTTAAGAACATATAGAACATATAATCCAATGGTTGGATTTTTAAAATATAAAGTCTATATTAAGTTATTGGGTGGTATAACATTTTTTAGAATTGCATTAGGTGTATCTTGAACCTAGTCCTATATTTCTTAATTCAATGTGAATTTTATCAAATGTACTGTTAGATTACATTATCTTCATATGTTTTTCATGCTTACAAAATTTAAAGGTGATTAAAGATTAATAGGCATGTCCTCAATCAATTGTCTAAATTCAAGTTTTTGTAGTTTAAAATAATGCATAAAAGATGAGTTTATAGATCAAATGGCAAATTACACCCGATTGGTATGAAAATTAGCATGCATGTTAAAAACATATATAACATGTAATCAAACGGTTGGATTTTTAAAATATGAATTCTATATTAAGTTATTGGGTGGTATAACCTTTTTTAGAATTGCATTAGGTGTATCTTGAACCTAGCCCTATTTTTCTTAATTCAATGTGAATTTTGACAAATCTACCGTTAGATTACATTATCTCCATATGTTTTTCATGCTTACAAAATTTAAAGGTGATCAAATATTAATAGGCATGTCATCAATCAATTGTCTAAATTCAAGTTTTTGTTATTTCAAATAACGCATAAAAGATGAGTTTAAAGATCAAATGTTAAATTACACTTGATTGACCTGAAAATTGGCATACATGTTAAAAACATATAAAACATGTAATCCAACGGTTTAATTTTCAAAATATGAATTCAATAATAAGTTATTGGATGGTGTCACATTTTTTAGAGTTACATCAGATGTAATTTGAACTCAGCCCTATATTTCTTAATTCGATGTGGAATTTGACAAATTTTCTGTTAGACTATATTATCTTCATATATTTTTCGTGCTTACAAAATTTCAAGGTGATCAAAGATTAATGGGCATGTCATCAATCAATTGTCTAAATTCAAGTTTTTGTAGTTTACAATAATGCATAAAAGATGTATTTAAATTGATTAACTTAATTAATTAAAACTACTATTTTTTTTTCTAATCATAATTATCATAAGAAGAGTAAAAACACTAAATCTAGTGAATATCAAAGCTAAATCATAATTATCAAGTAGTAGTGGTTATATAAATATATAAATATATATAATAATAATAATGTTTTTGAGAAGTTGTACGTAATAAAATGTACACTTAACAAAAAAAAAAAAAAAACGAGTATTATAACGTATAGTGTTGCAACTTGCAAGTAAAACAAAAACTAAAGGCTTAAAATAATATAAAACTTGTGTGGCTCCTATTCATTCTATATTAAAAACTAAAAAACAAAGGTGTGACTCTCATTAACTATTCGTGTATACAAATAGCATTGCTGCACTTGCAGACTAGCAAAACAGTGAAGTGCCTACTAAAATTTTTGAAAAGACAGAAAAAAAAGTGTCATACTGAATTTTTTTGATTTCTTTTTGCACGGTGCCAAATTTTTGGCGAGTACTAAATTTTTTTTAGAACCCAAATTTTTTTCCATTATTTTTTATTTGTGTAAAACAAAACCCTATTACTTTCCCTCTTTCTCCTCTCCTCTTAGCCTCCCACAAAGACCGGTATGCTCTCTCTCTCTTTCTCTCGTGAAAATTGATCAATAGGATCAATCAATTGTCTAAATTCAAGTTTTGTAGTTTTCAATAATGCATAAAAGATGTATTTAAATTGATTAACTTAATTAATTAAAACTACTATTTTTTTTTCTAATCATAATTATCATAAGAAGAATAAAAGCACTAAATCCAGTGAATATCAAAGCTAAATCATAATTATCAAGTAGTGGTGGTTATATAAATATATATAATAATAATAATGTTTTTGAGAAGTTGTACGTAATAAAATGTACACTTAACAAAAAAAAAAAAAAAAAACGAGTATTATAACGTATAGTGTTGCAACTTGCAAGTAAAACAAAAACTAAAGGCTTAAAATAATATAAAACTTGTGTGGCTCCTATTCATTCTATATTAAAAACTAAAAAACAAAGGTGTGACTCTCATGAACTATTCGTGTTACAAATAGCACTGCTGCACTTGCAGACTAGCAAAACAATAAAGTGCCTACTAAAATTTTTGAAAAGACAGAAAAAAAAAGTGTCATACTGAATTTTTTTGATTTCTTTTTGCACGGTGCCAAATTTTTGGCGCGTACTAAATTTTTTTTAGAACCCAAATTTTTTTCCATTATTTTTTATTTGTGTAAAACAAAACCCTATTACTTTCCCTCTTTCTCCTCTCCTCTCAGCCTCCCACAAAGACCGGTATGCTCTCTCTCTCTCTCTCTCATGAAAATTGATCAATGGGATCTTGTGGTGTTAACTATAACAAAAGAGTTTGAATCGTTGTACAAGACATTTGGTTACTTTGAATTCTCTATAGAGTTTGAATCGTTGAAATTTGATTGCCTATTGTGAAAAAAAGTTGTTTCTTTTGTTGAGTTTTGTGTGTAATAAATGTGAAGTTTTGATTTTGGTTGAGTTTCACCATATGGGTATTTCTATTTTGTGTTTAATTGCTGAAAATTTGTTATCTTCTTATGTTTTTATGGGGTTTGGGCAACTGGGTTTGCTAAATTTGATTGCATGCTATGGCCTTAGAATTTTAGAAGTGGTCAGTAATTTGCTTAAGTTTTTTCCAAAAGGCTTTATGTGGTTTTGGTTTGAAGGGTTTAGCCTCTTAAATAACTCGAATATATAATCATGAAGTTATTTGATTAAGTTTCAACAAAATGGGTGTTCTTGGCATTAAAATTTGAAATTTTAATGTTAAAATAAGGAGTTTATCAGACAAGGCTTGTGACTGCATTCTTACTTATACCCTCTACAACTAATTTAGTGAAACAAAACCCCTTATAAATCAGCCAAAGACCTGTAACATTACATTTGTGCAATGTTTTCACTTCTGTATAATAAGCATTGTAATTTCGTATTTTTATCTTATTTTTTTTGATACATACATTCTATTCGATTTATGCAAATTAAAACAGGAGATGTACGAGTTTCGGCAAGCACATCACTCCATCTAGTCAGAAAGGACTGGTCTTTAGTAATTCGAATGCATGTGTTTAAAATGTTGCAGGTTTGTGTGCATATACCATTACTCTTTGCTTACTAGAGAAGTTTATTTATGCTATTTATTATATTATCTGTTGATCCAACCCATGTGTTTTAGAGAGAACACCTTTTTTTTTAAACCAACATGGCTAATGGTGTATCTATAGGAATGCTATGGGTTATGTGCTATGGGGAATGAGATTATGAAGAAAAGGTTGGCTTTGGGTTCCAATTCCGAGATCAGTCCCCTAACCTTGAAGTGGATTATAAGGTATGGGAATGAGAACAGAACAAAACAACAATAAATTGTCTATGATGGTTAGTGAGAATTTTGTTTTGGTGTTTTTTAATTGGTTGAGGGCATGTTTAGATGTCATATTATGAAATTAAGAGGATCAATTGTGTTTTATCTAGAAATATATATATATATATATATATATATATATATATATATATATATATATATATATATAGAGGGTTGAAAATTTATTTTGGAAGTGTTATAGATTTTAATTGGGTCTATGTTCCTTTATCTTCAAACACACTGCCAAAAAATGAAGTTATAAATTTCATATAGTTTGATGTCAATCTGTTGGGATTTTGGAATAGAAACTAAAAAAAAAAAAAATTTGATGCTCTCCTCTTTTTGGATGTAGTTGCCAAGTATTGATTAAATCTTTAAAGATTTTCTTTTTTTAGGCTTTGATTATTTATATAGGGTTAAGAGGCTGAACAAAATGATATAAAAAGTTGCAACTGGGGGTCCTTTCTGGGGTTGTCAAAGTCTTTGAATTTTTAATAGGCTCGGGCAAATTCAAGAGTGGGCAAGAAGTTTTTTGGCCTCCTACCAGGGGAGATTGTGCTTGCTTCCCTAGATGGATCTAGTATGTTGATCATCTCAAGCCCTTGCGTTATATATTATAATATATTAGCATATATTTCTTTTATGAATGGCTATTTTTACTCTATCAAACTTCCAATCCAAAAGTTCATAAATAGATGCATTATAAAATCTATGAAGTTAATGTGGGTTTTGCTTCGCCTTGCTTCCTATTTGATTACCACAAAATAGCAGTGGCACACATGATTTGTGTGGAAAGGGAATTTATTAATTTTATTTGTAACTGGAGGAAAGTGGAAATAGGGGTGTTGAAGGTAGATTTGAGAAAAAAGGAGGATGATAGGCCATTTTATTTCAATTCTAGAGGATTTAAATGTGTGTTCTGGTTTTGTATCTCCTCTTATGGTTTACTTGAATTGAGTGGATAGTACTAGTTTTTGGCCCTTCTGTTCATGGCTTGTCATTGCTTTGATAGACTTCATTAAATATTATTGTCGTACTTTAGTTCCTAGCTGGAACTATGTTCTCACTGTGTTGCCAAAAAATAGACTATTTTGAGTTTGGTTTGGGTTGGAACTTTGAAATCCATTTAGATTGGTATCCATTAAAACCAACCCATTTAATGGGCTTTGAAACAGAGCTCACCGCTTGGGATTTGCGTAGAGCTGGACATGCCTTATTGCCTTCTTGTATAAATTTCATTAGGTTTTTGTTTATGGTGGTGGTTGTGGTTTTTGTTTAATGGTGGTGGTGGGTTTTTGTTTATGGTGGTGGCTGGTTTTGTGTAAGTGGTGGTGGTGGCTAGTTTTTTTTTTTTTTTTTTTTTGAATAGTGCTAGTTGGATTTTTCATTCGTTGTGGTAACTGGGTTTGTGTTTATGATGGTGGTTGGGTTTTTGTTTTGGATTTCACTTTATTTTTATTGTTTTAAATTGGGATTTTTCTGCATTCTTTATGATTTCTCTGTGGTTTGTAATGTGGGTTTGGTTTTTATTTGATGAGAATGTTGTGGGTCTTCTTTCTTTAATAGTTTGGCTTCATATGATGTTACATTATGATTATTTTGTCTAGTTTTTTATTGGGTATTTCAAAGACATTTTCTGCATTGTCTTACTAATAATAATCTTGTTATTGATGTAATTTCCTTTATATTTGTGCAGATATGGGATTGGTAGCAAAAAGATAGCTTTTGTGGGACAACTTGAATTCAAATAATTTTCTGTAAAGTTTGGAAGCTAAGACATCATTTGTATATAAACGGTTGTAATTACTTTGTGAACATTTTTATTGCATTTTTAGATTGTATAAATTTGGTTAGAAATGAACAGATTAATGTAATGGCAAGTAAATGTAAAGAATATTAATAAAAAAATAAAATTGGTGATGATAATTTTCGTTGCCATATTTGACTATAGTAGAAATTAATTCGTCACCTGATCTATTGAAATTAAAAAAAAAAAACAATTGGTGAAACAAAACTTTGTCACGTAATCTATTGAAATTGGAAAAAAAATACATTTGGTGACGAAATATTCTGTCACTGAAAATAAGGTTTAGTCATGAAAATATTAGGTGACGAAGAACTTTCGTCACCTATCATTTTTTCATTGGTGATGAAACATTTTCGTCACCAATACATTTTGTGACGGAGCTTAGGTGACGAATGCTGTTTCGTCACCAAATGTATTCGGTGACGAAATAAGGACATATTGTGACGAAATGTTTCCTCACCATAGTTCACTTTTGTTGTAGTGTCTATGATTCGTTCTTCCCTTTGAACCTAGTTCTTGGGATCTCTAGTCCCTACGTAAGGTATCCTCATAGGTAATTTATTTTCTTTGGGCTTTAGTTCCATCCTCCTCGATGTACATCTAGACTTTCGACTCTAAATAAAGATTTTCATCATTTCATTTATATAATAACTCAAAAGTCTAGGGAAAAAACACTTTATTTTATATAAAAATATTATAATAAAACAGTGCTAATATAAGATAGATTCATCTCTTCTTTTTTTCAACAACATAAATGTAAGCTATTTGCTTCTTCACTAGCTTAAGCTTAATTAGCTTTTTGGTAAAATCATCATATACATGGCCAATGGTAATCACATTCAAAAAAAAAATTTCCTCACTATATATTCAATATAGTAGCATACTTTAATGTATGTATTTCTATAAGAGTAGAAACCACTTTATACATGATTTATCATTTTTTATTTAATATTACTCTTGCTCTTGGTGGTTCTTAAGCACAAAATTTATCCCACTAATTTTTTTTTTTCACCATTTCTCAACCCATAAATATATGGCTAGAGATGTAGATTTATTAGCATCTACATAGGTTAGTTGTCTTTAACTACTAAGAACCACTTTTAAGAACAAAAAGTTTCCAATAATTTTCCAACTATAAGGAACTTAATATTTTGGCAAAAATCCAAAATTGACCTTCTAACTTTCAGTCTTTTTCATATCAGTCCTCTAAATTTCAGTTTTGCCATTTTTTTTTTCTAACTTTCAATTGTTGTTAATTTGATATTCCATTAGACTTCAGTTACCTGTTGCTGCTAAGTGAGCCAAAACGACGCTGTTTTGGCTCCTTTTTTTTTTCTTCATAAATTCCGAAATAAAAGAAAAAAAACTGTTATTAAAAAAAACAAAGAAATATCGAGAGAGACCCAAATCCCTAACTTAGAGAATTTGGGGAAAGGAAGAACTGGTCGGCAGTTTGAGAGAGAAAGAGTGAGAGACGGAGTCCGTTTGAGAGAGAGACTGAGTCGGATTGAGAGATGGAGACTGAATCAGTTTGAGAAAGGTACAAAACAAAGTTTCTTCCCAATTCACAGCTTTTGCCTAATTATCAAATGTACTCATAGGTCTCACCTTCTTATTCATGTCTCGCGTGTAGTATTCCCTTCAACTTCAATTGGTTGTTCATGAAATCTACGAAATCCTTTGATCATGTCCTCCATGACATCTTCAGAGATCCCATGGTTCACAATCTTGAAGAACCCTCATGTCTCTGAAGCATGCTGAATTTCCTCAATGATTTGTTTGTGTCGGAGACCACCTTCATGGATGCCATTGAGGTCAATCTCTAGAATCTGGAGGTGAGCTGAACGGGAACCTGAACATAAAGTCTAAGAAGAGAGTTTAGTAGGTATGACAAACTTCTGAGGGATTTTCACTATCCCATTGTCAACAAATCATTTAACACCCACCTTTGTCATCAAAGACTCAGCTTGATCTTTCTCTCTATCGTTATCCAATGCATCTTGGACTGAATTTGTTGTTCCCCTAAATGTTTTATATTTTATTTTTAATAACAGTTTTTTTATTTGCTTTTAATTCTGGAATTTATGAAAAAAAAAGAGCAAAAACGATGTCGTTTTGACTCATTTAACGATAACAGGTAACTGAGGTTTAACGGAGTACCGAATTGACAATAATTGAAAGTTAAATGACTGAAATGAAAAGGCTAAAAGTGGGTAAGTTTTGGATTTTTGCTTAATATTTTTCATAAAACTTGGCATCATTATACCACACAATTGTATATAATCAAATGCCTACACATTCTCATGTTATTTTTGACACAAATACAAGTGTTGTAGTTCATACAAGGGCATCATTGTATCTTTTTTATGCAATTGAAATGCCTACTTGATATGGCACCATTGTTCTCACTTAACAATAGGAGTACCCTTTTTACAATAACAAATAGTATTTCTCAAAAAACTTTTTTTTTAATGTTCCTCAATTTCAATACCACTATTTGAGAAAATTTAAATGAAAAATTTGCCACATAAAATTCTCAATTGTTTAAAGGCACATGAACTCTTCTCAATATAAGGTTCTTCAAAATAGAAACGCTATAGTTTGTGGGGTTCACAAAAATTCATGGGATTTAAAAATTTTCACGTAAACACTTTTTTTTTTTTGAAGTGCAATAGTGTTTATAAATACTCACTAAGGAGTACATAGAGAAGGCTGTTTTTAGAGAAATGACTTAAGTCATTCATTCTCTAAAAATGTTGAACAGGTAACATTCAATCAATCGATAGGAATTCTTGACCTATCGAGACTCGTAAAACTGAATTTTTTAGAATTCTTCTAGTAACTGTTTTTGACGTTTCACATGAACAAAACACAATCCCTTGATCATAATAGAATGAGATTGAGATCAAAATTAAATTTCACCGATGCTATAGTCTTAAAGTTCAATACGGCATGCTTAATATCAAACTTAAACAACATCACAACATCAATATCAGTTTTATCAAACAATAGTTCCAAAACTAAACTAGGCAGAAAATTATTGCAGAATTTTCAAATACCATGAAAATAACTTTCCTTGATTCTAAAACTCACTCAACATGTTATACAAACATGAGATTGAAGACTGCTCTAAATGGAGCTTTATCATTAAAAATTCACATTTCAATTATCATCAGACTGCTTTATATGCTATTAAGGAATATATATATGGTATTCAACGACAATTACTCTAGCACATATATATCCAAATAATGTTTGACAAATAAAGGTTTTTTTTTTTAAAGTAAACAGTAATACTTATTAAAACATACACGAAAATAGCAATACTAGTATTTTTTAAACTGATTTTATAATACATTACATAATCAGAATACAACTACAAAAAGCCTAGACAAATAAAGACTTAATAACATATTACAGTCAATTATAGAGTGAAGACGGTTTAAGTCACAAATGAAAATTAAATTAATTTCAGAATTTTCCATTTGAGTGAACATTCATCATTTAATCAATAATTAAAATATTATTATAATTAAATTAGGAGACTAATTTCACTCTTACACATTATCTCCAACATAAACTATTTAAGCAACACCTTTTATAAGATAACATCATATTTCATTCATACAACTTTAATCGTCCCGATTCCGAACAATGCATTGTGATACATACCAGTATGCATCCAAAGAAATTATATGTCATACATAAAAATTAAAAATTGACATATGACCCAAATTATATTATTATATATATACGGATCTTTAGGCTATAGCAAAATATTTTAGTTGTTGCTTACAAAATTTTATTCTTATATGATATTAATATATCGAATAAAATAAGAGATACTTTACCGCGATCTCATTATTTCTTGCCTCTTAGATTGCTTTTCATTTGATGGCATGTTGAGATTTCCGCCATCAAACTCCAAGGCTCTAAAATTGAATCTCCATGAAATTGTTATTCCATAGCCACCATTCCATATGCCACCATAAACAATTTATCAATACATATATAACCAATGAATTCAAAGAAAAATTTAGATTGATTTTATTCATGGACAAGAAAAATATATGTAGCAAGTTCTCCAATTTATCAAATATATATATATATATATATATATAATATATATATATATTATATATATATATATATATATATATATAATCACAAAATATTTCCCGTAAACATTGTATCATCTCAAATTGTTGTTCCTAAGAAAAATAATTGATAAATAAACTGAATTTCTTTACATTCAACATATCATATAAATAATTAAAATTCACATAAATTAGATTTACCATAAAATTAGATAACAATGGAGAGATATTACCTTGATGATGCTTCAAAGTAGTCTCACAACATTAGAAGCAAATTACCATCAATTCATATATGTTTTTAGATGGCGGGGTTGAGGTGTGGACCAAATCACTATCTTGAGATAATATGCGCATTTACGAGGTTTTTGGTGTAGTAAACTAAAACATTATGCGTGCTGTCCTTGGGTTACGACAACCCTGTCATCTTCACTGATTATTGCAAGCCTATATGGTTCTTCTTTTGTATATATAGAAAATATGTGTCATAAGTCATTACGAACCATTAAATCTTCTTCTTCTTCTTCTTGGCCGGGCATATAGTGTTGTATATATAGAAAATATATGTGTCATAAGTCATTAAAAACCATGTTTAATAGCATTAACATTTGAAATAACCCTTTCCTTTTCCTTTTATTATTTGACTAAACGTATATGGCAAAAGGACATGTAAATGCTTTGGCAATAATATGGAATTATAACCCATAAAAACATTGAATTATATATAAACGGAAACATCATAATTTGTTTTGATGACAATAATGTTTATTACTAGGCAGCCAACTCATAAGTCATAACATATAGTTAAATAAAAAGTGATAATTTTTAATTAATAGAATGGTGTGATGGTTTTTATTAAGTATATGTGATTGTTCTTTAAAAAAATTTATAGTTCATTAATATTAGATTCAAAGATTAAAAAATTTAAGTGGATAATTATAGTGTAATCCTCATATAAATTTAGATACATGACGCAAAATTGGATTCTAATTTCAATTTTTAATTGAAATTTCTTTGAGTTTTACCCCCCTCTCTCTCTCTCTCTCTCTCTCTCTCTCTCTCTCTCTATATATATATATATATATATATATAATATATATATATATATATCACACCGACGTACAACATGATAAATACATTTCTTATTTTTTTTTTTTTAAGTTGACATATCAATTTAAAAAATTTACAAATAAAAATTGTATTGCCTTGATATCGTTAAAAAAAAAAAATTATGAGAATTTTTATTTTATTTGGTGGTGTTATTGCCATATAGAATGATCCATTGTAAATTTATTGTTCCCAACCTTACCTTTAAAAAACAAAGGGGGGGGGGGGGGGGGGGGGGGGGGGGGGAGGGGTTCTCTCCTTGTGCTGACTCTTTTAAGCTTTCCAGTTGCACTTTCCCCGTAGTGCTTTGCGGATTTTGGTTCACAAAATACTGGCTTAATTATAAGAGGTTACCAAATATTCTTTATGATATCATACTTCAAAGTCGAATCAAAACCATACTTTGCAACTGACATAGGTGTCCAGAATCAAACAATACTTTTCAATTTAGCAGTACACAGGAAAGTCACATACAAAGGAAGTTGAGAAAGTCCTTTCTGGAAAAGGCTCGAATCTTTATTGCTGTTTGTTTAAGTGTAAATCGATTTATTTTTAACTCGTTGGATATATAGTGGAACTTTTAAGAGCTAAAGGTTAACATCCAAAGAATGAAAGAATACCGATAATTTTATTCTACTATCTTAATGTTTTCCACTTTCCAGATTCCATACATAAAAGAAAGAAAAAAGAAAAAAGAAAAACCCAACCTCAGCGTGGTTGTTAAAAAACGACTTAACTTACTTTCAGTACTTTTTAAATTGGATATTTCTTTTTATTTTAATGTTAAACTGCAATATCAACTACTCACTAAATAAAAAGTGAAGATTAAAACCTACAACCATTTGTCAATGTATATTTAAAATAACAAAAGATATCTAATTAAAAAAGTACTGAAAGTAAGTCAAACCCACTAAAAAAAACCCTTCAAATTGTAAACACCTATATTACCAAATGCATAAATACAACTATTTATTAAACTCCAAAGTCACATCTAGATTAAGGCTTCATTTGAGAGTTCATAAAGGAATGGAATGGAATGTATTTAAATAAGGGAAATGAATGAAAAAAAATGGAATGGAATTAAGTAACTTTAATTGAATATTTTAAAATAAAGAAATGAAAATAAATGAAAATGAATGGAATGTAAAGTAATCTTGTTTGGGAGTAATATGGAGGGAATGGAATGAAATTATTTTATAACAATATTACTATTAAACCCCTATTTATAAAATAAAAGGCTGAATATATAGGGGTATTTTAGAAGTTTTAGTAAAAAATTATTAAATCTAATTTCATTCCCTTCCATTCTTCTCAATTTTGAGGGAAATGAAAATTTGAGATCTTAAGAAAATAGAGAGGAATGAATATTCCTTTCTACCTATTCCATTCCTTCTTATTTAAACTTCCAAACAAGGGAATGGACTTTCTATTCCCTCCATTAAAACTCCCAAACAAGAGAAGGGAATAATATTCTAAAATTATTCTTTTCATTTATTTCCATTCCATTCTCTCCTTCCAAACGAGGCCTAAAGCAACTTCTAAAAACAGTCTCAATTAATCTTCCACATTCTGGAGAGCCAGCACTGAAGGCCCATCATGTTCCTCAACATTTTGATACTTAAACAACTTGACACAAATTAGATAGCAGCCAAAATTCAGCACTCCTATCACTGTTAATATCCAATAAACATTATCCAATCTTCCAGCGTTAATATTATCCGGCAACCATCCCGTGATTCGGTCTATCAAATCCATAATTGCCGGGCTTAGAAATAACCCAATTGCAAGTAATAACGAGACCATAGCTGTGGACGTACTTTTTAGTGACTTTGGAAATTCTTGATAGTACAATGCAATTGTACTTGGGACAATGAAACCCTCACCGATGCCTATAATGGTTAGTGGTACAACAAGCCATAGGGCTGATATGGGTAGAACCAAGCTGGGTTGGTCAATAAGGCTATGGGTTCTGACCACGTGGAGTCGTCGAATTTCAATTAGGGCTGATGCTATCAAAGCAAGGATATTGATTTTATGGCCAATTCCAATACGTTGGAGCGGTGTCAATGTTTGACAAAAGTTATTTTCCTCCAAATAGGAATCAATAAACGATCAATGAATAAGATTGCGACAGTTGTAGCTATTAAGTTGAAGACTGTGAATGACCCAGCTGGGATTTCGAAATGACGCCCAAGGTGTCGATTCATGGTTAGGACTTGGAGGATTGTGAGGCTATTTAAAATACCTACCGAGAGACTTATAAAAATGCCTGTAGACCATATTGGGATAATTCTGATTATGGTTTTGAGGGCTTCAACTTCTTCCACGGTACATAATTTCCATGATCTTGCATAAGAGCCATCCATTTGTTTGTCACTTTCAGTTATTAGTGCTTCACAATTCAAGAATCTGCATGAAAATGGGGATACTTTAGTTTCATAAATAATAGTTAGGTAGACCCAATCATGATATGACTTTTATTTCTTTTTTTCTTTTTTTTTTTTCTTCGAAGAATAAATTAGTGATTGAAAATAACATTTAAAGTTGACGAACCTTGATCATTTAAAGTGAAAATTTGAATTCTAACCCTTTAACAGTTAGGATGTTTATTGGGATAATTCCTAATATTATTATTTATTTAATCCATGTTCTTTAATTTTCTTATACTTTTTTTTAGAGGAAGTCCTTCAAAAAGAGCATAAAGTAAATAATTTTTTTTATAAAATCCCTATAATTTTATGCTCGTGATAAAAGCAAATCCCATTTAATTATAGTGTGTGAGAATTAATGTTGCTGCAGCATCACCAACGCCAATCGATACTCTCCTTGCCACCGCTACTGCGACTTGCACTACAAACACCAGTCGATCCCTTCCTTGTCGCCGTAGCAACCACCGCAACACAGACCAGCCTCTCGGTGTTGGGATCAACGTTGTCTTCCCCCTTTATTATGTTTTTCTCCCACTTTAGCTGCTAAGTTTCTCTCTTTCATTGGCTGCCGTGACTCTCACTAGAATTTAGAAATCATGTTGTTGTTGGGGTTTATGTGTTTTGTTTAGGTTCCACCTAAGTAGAACTGAGTGAGGGTGGAGTTTTGCTTGGTTTCTTTGGCACATTCGCGAAGTCGAAAACGTTAGGTTTTAAGTAATAATTAGTGACTTGTGTCCTACCACGTACTGTATCTTTTTTTCAAAGGTCACCACTTGAGTCTTCATGACATTTTAATATCGTGAGTGAGTGACAAGTTATGCTTTTGGGCATTAAGATATATATATATATACACACTTTTTCATTTTTTATGAAATTGGGCAAAGATATGTAATATTCATCTCAATTCCTAAATTCAATTATGATAATTTCCTTTGTTATAATGTTGGCTACATTGATTGATTATAATATAAATAAAAAGCAAAACTATAAAACAAAACCACCAAAAACATATATATATATATATATATATATATATATAGAGAGAGAGAGAGAGAGAGAGAGAGAGAGAGAGAGATATAAATAGAGTTAAAGTGACTCATACCTGAAGCTTTTAGTTGATGCACCAGCTTCCATTTTTAACACGCTAGTGGTTCCCAAATAATTATCTTGGTTTCCAAAAGTTCCCAATAATTTCCTTTTCCGAATTGCTGCAATGATGACTCGAGCTATGCTCGTAAAAGGGCTTCCTTTTGGTTTAACTTGGCGATAGAATCGTTTTCCCATTACAAATAGGACTACTGCAATGGCATTGGCAATGGCACATATTCCAAACCCCAATCCCCAACCCACATTGTCTTGGATATAAACAATGACACTGAAGCTGATTGCATTTGCTACGTACAAGGTGAAAAAATACTAGTTGAGGAAAATTCCTTGATCATTTGCCTTTTCAAATTGTTCGGCTCCCATAGTTGCAATTGTGAAGCGTGTACCTCCGAGTCCTAGTGAAGCCAACCCTAGGGTCATATAAAGGACTGCATGTTGAAGATTTGATGGGGTTTCACACGTATATGAGCCAATTACACATTGGGCTGGCCTCAAGGAATGTATTGTAGCAGTTAAGGTGAACATGATCATACCCTGAATTCACAAAGAAATTAGTGACATTCCATTTGTTAAGGAATATATATAAATTTATTTATGTAAAATATATTTTTAGATTTTTTTTACCTAATTGAATAATTCTCACCTAATGTTGTGTATGATATTATTCACAAATACATCTCATTATGAGTAATTATCACCAAAGCGATAATATGTTACTTCAATATAGGGTATCTACCAATCCATATATATATATATATATATATGCCCATATGATACTTGAAATAATTAAAAATTATATGTAAACTTAAAATTTTCTTAAAATTATTTATTAACAAATGTCGTAAAGACACCCGTTACACACAAAGATTTATGAATCCATGATTTTTATTTTTATTTACTTATTTAAATAATTACAAAGATGTGATGGTGGAGCTAAAATTCACGAGTGACATTAAAAATGTATGTAACGAAGATAACGTATTACTTACTTCCATCATATTGGGTTTTTTCATTATCAATAAAATAAAGGTCACTTGCTAAAATATCCTTAACTTATTATAAATTTACTGTAAATTAGTACACGCAAAGACTTTGAATCCAAGATTTTTGTTCTTGTCAAAAGGCTTTGTAGCTGAATTGACACGTTCTCATGTACAAAGTATTTGGGGGTCTAGAGAGGAATGGGTTCGAGCTGTGGGGTTAACAGCATGTTGTAATTATTTCTCAATATATATATATATATATTTTTTTTGTCTTTTTTTTTTCTTACAAAAAATAATTACAATGATGTGACTTTGGAGCTAATACTCATGAGTGAAATTAAAAAATTATTTGATGAAGATAAAGTATCACTTACCCCCATCATATTGCGGTTTTTGCATTATCAATCAAATAATTAAAGAGCGCCATTAACAAATGTTTTTATTGATTAGCTTATTTAGTGTCTGTTTGTTACACTTAATAAAAAAACAGTAAATAATTACCAGTAAGGAAACAAAGGAGAAGATGAGAACGACAGGGAAGGAGCCTAAGAAAGAATTGGCAATGATGGCACTGGCAACAGGAAAGACAGAGAAGCAACTGAGAATGATGATGCCGAAAATATCACCAGTGAGTTGCAAGCACTCCTCCGACTAAAGCTATACTTGCAAAAGAAAATAATGGACCCAAAAGAGAGCACCGGTGTGGTGCCGACCAAAAACCCTCCGAAGGTCAAGTTAGAATCTTGTGTCTTTAACCCTAGAGTGCCAGAGTTAAGAATATTATGCGTACCTTCATATCTAGGGTTTCTGGGGTATTTATATTGGGTGGAATTACCTTTCTTTTAGGATACAACTTCCTTCTCAAGTTCCTTTCCATATAGGAGTCTTCTCAAACGTGTGTCGCAAGAAGTCCAAGTGTGCACGTTTGCGTGGGGATAAAGCAAAAGTTCATCTAAAACATAGCAAATGACATGCACCTGGAATCTACAATTAATACATACATGACGGATACTCAGCAAAATTTAACCGTCATAGCCGAGTCACCTACGGTGTCGATCCGTCTTCATGCTCTCCATCCCTTCAAGTTTTATGAGAATATCCATCTCCTATTTTTATCCCCTTCAGTTGCCCCCTTCAGTCCTTGGATCCGTCTTTGGAACTTGACGGATTCATGGAATGACTAAAAGCAATGTATTGAGAGGGGACGGTCTTAGTATACCACAACGGATGACACGTGGCCTGCATTCCTGACGAAGAACACGTGGTCCTTGTGGATTGGCTATTTCCCCAAAATGAGGCGTCGCTTCGTATCCCGTGCCCTTTGTTCTATAAAAAGCCAGACATTCCTCCCTTCATTTTCTCTTCTTATCAAAAATTTGTGAGCAGAGCGCAACCGTCACAGCTATAGTGCCTTCCTGTCGTTGAGCAGATCCATCCGTCGTTCCTCGTCAGAAACCCTCTCGATCCGGTATGTATTCCAAACCTTTCTCTTTCTTTCTTTTAATTTCACTGTTTCACATATATGTGCTTTCTTTAGATTCGTCGGTGTCTTAGGTTATACCGTCATAAATGTAGGTAATGTCTAGTGCGTCAAGTAACCAGTCGTTTGTCCGCGAGGGGGCAGGCTATGATGAAAAGTTTTCGTCAGGTCCAAGAGATCCTGACACTTCAAGTGAAGAGAGGAATCCGTCCAGTACCTCTTCTTCCCTTGATGGCGGTCTGGAGACGGAGAGTTCAGAGTCGTCCAGTAGTAGCTTGGACGGTGTGGATCCCCCCGTCCAGTCAGTAATCGGCCCAGATGGCCTTAGAGAGTTCGTCATGTTGCCTCTTTGGACGGTAAATGATTTTAGATCATCTATGACGGAATCTCAACTCAACACACTTAGGACCAAGTACCAAATACCAGACAACATCCGTCTACGTCTTCCCGAAAAATCCAAAAAATCTTACTATAGGGGGGTAGACGGTGTTGGGATCTACGAGCAAGCTTTAAAGGCGGGGCTCAGATTTCCATTAAGTTCTCTTCACCGTTACCTTCTTCAGTACCTTGGTCTGTCCGTCACCCAAATCTCCCCAAACGCCTGGAGGGTGTTCATTGGGTTTGAAGTTTTGTACGGGGCAATGTCTGACGGAGCCCGAAGGTTGACGGTGGAGGAATTCTTCCATTGATATCGTCCAACAGAGATTGTCAAGTCCAAGGGAATGTATAGTTTTGCGGCTAGAAGCCCATTATTGAGGCTCGTCAGTGATACTTCAGACTCAAACAGAGACTGGAAGAGTCGTTATTTCTTTCTGGAAGGGGACGAATGTGTCGTCCAGGAGATTTAACTTACATGCCCGTCGACATAACATGGGGCATAATGCCTCCGTCGGGTATGTATCCCTTTTGTTTCCGTCCAGTCAGTCTTCGAAATTGATTTATTTTTTAAGGTCTAACCGTCTTTTGCTGCAGCTCGGGACCGTCCACAAGTTAACTTGGAGCAATGGAGTTTCCTTGAGAAAATTTTTAACAAGACAAAATTGCAAGAGAGGACTTGGGCTCAACTCGTCACACTTGATACTCTACACTGGTATTGTGACGGACCCGAACCTTCATCCGCTGCCCGTCGATACGATAACCGAATTCGAAAACGTAAGTTCGTCGAAACTCTACCCGTCTTCTTGTTTTTTTTTTTTTTTTTACCTTACCTTCCTTTTCACATCCGTCTTTGATTTGCAGAGATGGACGCTGCCAAGAGAGCCTTCATTAAACAACAGGCTGCGAAGAAAAAGCAGGAGGGGGGTCAAACAAAGGGGACGGTCCCACCTGTACCGTCAAAACGAATTCAACATGAAAAAACAGACCGTCCACCAAAGAAGCAAAAGATGACCACTGAACCTGTCGTGGCCTTGGAGGCAGAGAAAACGCCCGTCAAGCATGGAAAGGGCAAAGGCTTGATGAAGGGCCCAATACCCTTCGGGGAGAAACCACCCGTCCTCTTCCGGAAGGATTCAAGCTATGCCCGCGAGAAGCTGTTGTCTATCCTGATAGCTGACGACTACGCAGACCTCGGCAACCACTCGACGGAGGCGATGGGTGAGACTGGCCTTTTCACCCTTGCACAGGTAATTTCGAATCCGTCTATTAGTGTTGCTAAGTTCCTTCACATCTGTCATTATCATGACGTTGTATTTTGCTTCCAGGCCATGGTAATGATGAAAGGGCTCTTTGGCCGTTGTCTCAATCATGAGACAACCATAGACCGTCTGAGAAAGAAGAACCAGACGATGGAGGATGAGCTGCACGAGCTGAAGACCTACAAGATCAATATGGACAGAAAGCTCAAATGCTCGGAGCAGGTCAGAGGAGAGGTGGAAAAGGAGAATGGGCATCTGCGCGAGATTCTGAAGGACAAGGAGAAGCAGTTGACGGAGACAATGTCCAAACTTGACAACGCAAAGAAGATAGCCATTCAGGAATATCGTGATTCTGAACTCCTTCTGACGGAGCTTGGGAGCTCTTTTGCTGACGGATTCGATGACGCCATCCGTCAAGTGAAGTCATCGTATCCTGACTTGGACGTATCCCACATTTCCATTGAAACTCAAGGGCAAACACTTGCACAATCCGTCCGTTCAGAAAGTACAGACGAAGTGTTTTCCGTCACTGCTCCAGTCGACGAAGGTGAAGCTCTTCCTCCTAGTCAGCCAAACGACGGTCCATTGGTCGGGAACTCATCTCCAAAGAATGAGTAGGATACTTTCCTTTTTGTAAAAAATTTTACTGTTGTAAGAGAACTTTGTTGAACCGTCATTTGTAATTATTAAATTTGACCTATCTGATCTTTTATTGCCTGTTGCTTGCTTATTATCCGTCGTATATTGTGTGCTTGTTTATCTTATTCAGATAACCCGTCTACAAAGAAAATTTTAAGCGTCTGTCCTTTATTCGGACTGGACTTTCAAATGTATTTTTAAGACTCGTCCACTAGATTTTTTATCCCTTTGGGATGATCCGTCCACTTTATGGACTTACAGGTTTTCATCCGTTCAAGATAACCGTCCACTTTGTGGACTTATAGATTTACATCCCTTGGATGATCCGTCCACTTTGTGGACTCGTAAGTTTTTCATCCTTTGGATGATCAATCTACTTTGTGGACTAGTAGGTTTTTCATCCTTTGGATGATCCGTCCACTTTGTGGACTCGTAGATTTTTCATCCTTTGGATGATCCGTCCACTTTGTGGACTTGTAGGTTTTTCATCCTTTAGATGATCCGTCCACTTTGTGGACTCGTAGATTTTTCACCTTTGGATGATCCGTCAACTTTGTGAACTCGTAGATTTTTCATCCTTTGGATGATCCGTCCACTTTGTAGACTTGCAGGTTTTTCATCCTTTGGATGATCCGTCCACTTTGTGGATTTGTAGGTTTTTCATCCTTTGGATGATCCGTCCACTTTGTGAACTTGTAGGTTTTTCATCCTTTGGATGATCCGTCCACTTTGTGGACTTGTAGGTTTTTCATCCTTTGGACGATCCGTCCACTTTGTGGACTTATAGGTTTTTCATCCTTTGGACGATCCGTCCACTTTGTGGACTCGTAGGATTCCCAACAACACGCATTTCATATTTTCTAAATAAAAATTCCTCTCATAAGCTCAACAAACCAAATTGTCAATGGAAAAGAAAACTTGAGTTTAAAAAGTATAAGCTACAACTGTCTAAAATTAAACTAAAAATAAGGCAGTAGGAATCGTCTTATGACTGTTGCATTACTGGTAGTACTTCTTCAGGTGTTCCGTGTTCCAGGGATGGCCCAACTTCCTTCCGTCTAATGTCTCCAAGTAGTACGTTCCTTTCCTGTGCCATGAGATGATTCTGTACGGGCCTTCCCAGTTAGGACCCAGCTTTCCTAGGGATGCATCCTTTGTAGCGCCAAGCACTTTTCGTAATACTAGGTCTCCAACCTTGAAATCTCGGTGCCGGACCTTGGAGTTGTAGTGTTTTGCCATCATGTCTTGATACCGCGCCAGTCTTTGGGCTGCTGCTGCCCTGACTTCATCGACAAGATCAAGCTCTAGACGTAGTGCTTCAATATTCTTGCTCTCGTCATAGCTTTCCATGCGGTAGCTCGTCAATCCCACTTTTGCCGGTATGAGAGCCTCAGCACCAAACGCCAATCGAAACGGTGTCTCTCCTGTTGGCGTTCTTGCCGTTGTTCTGTACGCCCATAGTACACTTGGAAGTTCGTCTGGCCATATGCCCTTTGCCCCCTCGAGCCGGGTCTTGATAATCTTTAACAAGGACCGGTTCGTGACTTCAACTTGTCCGTTGGCCTGTGGATGAGCGGGTGACGAGTAGTGATTCTTGATTCCCAGCTGGGAACAAAAGTCTTGGAATGCATCGGTGTCGAATTGCTTCCCATTGTCTGAAAGGAGCACTCTCGGGATTCCGTATCGGCAAATAATACTTCTCCATACAAAGTTGCGAATGTTTTTCTCCGTGATAGTAGCAAGAGCTTCCGCTTCCACCCACTTGGTGAAGTAGTCGATACCAACCACCAAGAACTTCAGTTCTCTTGCCGCTATTGGAAATGGACCCATAATGTCTAACCCCCACTGTGCAAACGGCCACGGAGCCGTCATGGGTGTAAGTTCCTCCGTTGGCTGTCTTATAAGATTGCCAAACCGCTGACACTTATCACAGGCTCTAACGTACATGTGGGCATCCTTCTGCATTGTCGGCCAATAGTACCCTGCTCGGAGTAGCTTGTGCACCAGAGACCTTGATCCGGAGTGGTTTCCACAAATTCCTTCATGAACTTCCCTCATCACGTAGTCTGCTTCGTCATGGCCAAGGCATCTCAGATATGGTCGGGATAATCCTCTTTTGTAGAGAACGTCTTTTATCAGTATGAATCGGGCAGCCCTAACCTTCAATTTCCTTGCATTTTCCTTCCTGTCTGGCAGCTTGCCGTCCTTGAGGTACGCCACAATTGGAACCGTCCAATCGTCTTCAGTGCTTAATTCCTGCACTCAAACATTATCTAGCAGCGATGAATGTTGGACGAAGGACAATACCTGTTCTGGGACGATCATAGGTTCGGCCGAAGCAGCCTTTGCGAGTCGATCCACCTCTTGATTCTCTTCTCTCGGGATCTGAGCTATCGTGAATTGGAGGTCACTCGTTCGACCCTTCACTTCTCCGAGGTACCTTCTCATTCGTTCACTCCTACAATCATAGCTCCCATTAACTTGGCTAGCTACGATTTAGGAATCGGAGTAGACCACTACCTTCCTGGCCCCAGCCGCTATTGCAAGCTCCAATCCCGCCATCAGGGCCTCATACTCCGCTTCATTATTCGTAGTAGGGAACTCCAGACGGATCATGCATTCAATCTTATCTCCTTCCGGGGTATGGAGTACAACTCCGACTCCTCCCGCGTGCTTATTGGAGGATCCGTCTATGTGAATTCTCCATGTGGGCGTCTCTTCTGCCCCCTGCTCCTCAAGTGTAGTGAATTTCGCGATGAAGTTTGCCAATATTTGTCCTTTCACAGCTGTTCGTGGCTGGTATTGGATATCGTACTCACTCAGCTCGACAGCCCATAAAGCCATCCGTCCGGCAGTTTCAGGATTGTTCATTGCCCTCCGCAGGGGCTGATCCGTCAGGACTATTATGGTATGTGCTTGAAAATAGGGCTTCAGTTTTCGAGCTGCAGTTACAAGAGCGAAAGCAAGTTTCTCCATCCGTGGGTATCTCTCCTTTGCGCCTCTTAGCGCCCGGCTAACAAAGTACACGGGCTTTTGTATCTTCCCTTCCTCTCTGATGAGAGCTGCACTTACCGCTACTGATGAGACGGCAAGGTACAGGAATAATTCCTCCCCCGGCGCGGACGGACTAAACAATGGCGGGGCAGAGAGATATGCTTTTAACTCCTCAAATGCCCTTTGGCATTCGTCCGTCCACTCGAAAGATCTTCTTAGTGTTCTGAAGAAAGGTAGACACTTGTCCATTGCTCTCGATACGAACCTGTTTAGGGCTGCTATCTTCCCTGTCAAGCTTTGTACTTCCTTCACCATCCTCGGAGGAGATAGCTTCATAATTGCTTTCACTTTCTTAGGGTTGACCTCAATGCCCCGCTGGGACACCATGAATCCTAGGAATTTTCCAGCAGTTACTCTGAATGCGCATTTTCTTGGATTCAGCTTCATTTTGTACGTTCGAAGAGTGTCGAAAGTCTCCTGGAGGTCCCTCAGATGATCCGACACCTTTACGCTTTTCACCAACATGTCATCTACGTAGACCTGGACGTTGCGGCCAATCTAGTGCGCGAACATTTTGTTCATTAATCGTTGGTATGTGGCTCTTGCATTCTTGAGCCCGAATGGCATCACTGTGTAGCAAAAAAGCCCTTGACTCGACACAAATGACGTTTTCTCTTGATCTGTCTTCTCCAACTTAATCTGGTTATACCCCGAGAAGGCGTCCATGAAGCTCAACAACTCATGTCTTGCGGTGGAGTCCACTAAGGCGTCAATGCGTGGGAGCAGGTAACTGTCTTTAGGGCACGCTTTATTTAGATCCGTGAAGTCAATGCACATTCTTCACTTCCCATTCGACTTTTTGACCATTACCACATTTGCCAACCAGTCTGAGTAGTACACCTCTCGTATGAAGTTCGCTTCTCGTAGCTTCTGCACTTCCTCTACTGTGGCTCGATCCCGTTCAGGGGCAAACACGCGCTTCTTTTGTCGAACTGGAGGGAAGGAAGGTGATACGTTCAATTTATGAACTATGACTGCTGGATCTATTCCCGGCTTGTCGTCATGGCTCCATGCAAACACGTCTTGGTTCTCTTTGAGGAATAGTAGGAGCGCATGTCGAACCTTTTGGTCGACCGAGGTCCCTATTCTGGTGGTCCGGTCGGGCTTCGAATCATCCAGTTGTACCTCTTCCAATTTCTCCACGGGTTTTGCTACTGCTCTCAGTTCTTCGATGTTCATTGCTTGTACATGGTCATCCATCTCCATCATGGCAACATAACATTCCCGCGCAGCTACCTGATTTCCGCGCAGTTCTCCAACTCCATATTTGGTGAGAAACTTGATCATCAGATGATAGGTAGAAGTGACGGCCTTCCATGCATTGAGGGTGGGTCGCCCGAGTATGGCATTATACTCCGAGGAGCAATCGACCACGAGAAAGGAAACATCCTTGACTATTTGCTGCAGGTAGTCTCCTACTGTCACCGCCAACGTGACGGATCCTAAAGGATAGACCCGAGTTCCACCAAAGCCAATGAGGGGCGTGCATGTCGGAGTTAGGAGCTCTTTGGCAATCCCCATCTGCTGGAACGCGGGGTAATAAAGGATATCCGCCGAGCTCCCGTTATCCACTAAGACTCGGTGGATGTTGAAGTCTCCTACCTGTATACTAACAATAAGCGCATCGTCATGGGGGTGGTGAAGGCGTCGGGCCTCTTCTTCAGAAAACTCGATACGGGAGCTGTTCCGTCCTGTTCTTTCTAGTGAAGGGCCCGTCGACTGGACACTTTGCACCGTCTGTAAATAGTCTTTCTAGCCTTTTTGGACGATCCCGTTGAAGTGCTGCCCCCTATTATCATCCATATGTCTGCTACCGGTGGTCTGGGACGTTCGTTTTCCCGTCTAGGATTCTGCTCCTGGGGTTGATCCGTTCTCTCCTTCCTCACGAACCTCTGCAACCTTCCCTGCCTTATAAAGGCTTCGATCTGTTGTTTCAGGTCATAACAGTCCGTTGTATCATGGCCGTGGTCACGATGAAAACGGCAATATCTATCTCTTGGCCTCTTGTTCGGATCTCCCTTCAACTTGCCCGGGAATGTCAAGCTTCCTTCATCTTTGATTTGCATTAACACTTAGTCAATTGGGGCTGTGAGGGGGGTGAAACTTGTAAACCTCCCTGAAAGTGGTTTGGATCTCCGGTCTTCTCGTCGATCTTTGGTTCTTGCCATTTTTCGTCCATTATCTGGTTTTGTATCTTCCGGTCTTTCCCTTTTTTTTGGCTTATAGTCGTCTCTGGCCAGCAAGGCATCCTCCGCGTTCATATACTTCGTCGCCCTGTAATATACATCGGACGTAGTCTTTGGGTCATTCTTGCATAGATAAAACAAGAACTTACCTTCTCGTAACCCGTTCGTGAATGCTGCCACAAGTATCTTGTCATCTGCCTCTTCAATCGAGAGGGATTCCTTGTTGAAGCGGGCTATATAAGACCTTAATGTCTCGCCTTTGCGTTGCTTAATACCCAGTATACATGCAATAGACCTCTTGTGTCGATGACTTCCAATAAAATGTGATACAAACTGTGCGCGTAGTTCCTTAAAAGTGCCGATGGAATTAGGCGTCAGCCTACTGTACCAATCCCTCACAGGCCCTTTCAAGGTGGTAAGAAAAGCCCTGCACATGATTTCGTCTGGTACACCCTGGAGATGCATTAGGGTTCTGAAAGATTCCAGGTGATCCAACGGGTCTTTGGATCCGTCATAGTTTTCCATATGGGGCATGCGGAACTTTGGAGGAACGGGACATGAATTCACCAACGCAGTGAATGGTGAATCCGTTCTATGGACGAGGTCATCCAGGTTTCTGGATACCCTTCCTTTAAGGGCGTTCATCATCACATCCATGCGTTCCCCCATCTCGTGCATTTCGGCGGCTATGTGAGTCAGTACAGCTTCTGAGACCGGTGGTTGATTGTTTTCTTGTCGCTCGGGTCTGGTTGGAGCGTTGCTGCCCTCAGGTCTTTCTGCGTTCCTTCCTTCCGGACTAGCGCCCTCCTGATCTCCCTGTGGTGCACTTGGGTGTGCGGTCCTTTGTCGCAACTGTTCTTCCAAATCATGATTCTGCTTGGTGAGGCGCTCAACCGCCGCCGCAAGCGTTTGGACCTGCCTCTTTAGAGCGGTGGCGTGCGGTTCGTCGCCTTGATTGTTGTTCGTCGCCATCGATCGGGTGAGTGCCATGCAGCTCTTTGTCTCAGGAATAGAGCGAGGCTAAATTAATCGGAAGATTTTCTGATATTCCCACAGACGGCGCCAACTGATGATGCCGAAAATATCACCAGTGAGTTGCAAGCACTCCTCCGACTAAAGCTATACCTGCAAAAAGAAAATAATGGACCCAAAAGAGAGCAATGGTGTGGTGCCGGCCAAAAACCCTCCGAAGGTCAAGTTAGAATCTTGTGTCTTTAACCCTAGAGTGCTAGAATTAAGAATATTATGCGTACCTTCATATCTAGGGTTTCTGGGGTATTTATATTGGGTGGAATTACCTTTCTTTTAGGATACAACTTCCTTCTCAAGTTCCTTTCCATATAGGAGAATTCTCAAACGTGTGTCGCAAGAAGTCCAAGTGTGCACGTTTGCGTGGGGATAAAGCAAAAGTTCATCTAAAACATAGCAAATGACGTGCCACCTGGAATCTACAATTAATACATACATGACGGATACTCAGTAAAATTTAACCGTCATAGCCGAGTCACCTTCTGTGTCGATCCGTCTTCATGCTCTCCATCCCTTCAAGTTTTATGAGAATATCCATCTCCTATTTTTATCCCCTTCAGAGAACAATGTTGTTTATTTTAAAGACAGAGAAGCAACCGAGAACAATGTTGTTTATTTTTGTTGCTGCTATGCTTTTCACATTATAATTTGTTATTAGATATACTATCAAATTGGATGCCCACCCACCAGCTACTAGGGAAAGACCCATCAGAGTTCCTGCTTGAAAAAAAAAAAAAAAAAAAAAAAAAAAAAAAAAAAAAAAAAAAAAAAAAAAAAACAGTGCCACCAACTAATTTTGATTGTATATATTGTCAAAATTTTAGTAAGAAAACTAAATTCATTCTTGGTTTATTTTTTATATTAATTACATTAGTTGGTTTATATAATACACATGTTTTAAATTACACAAAAAATATAAAAAATAAAAATTTGCATACCAAACACCAGAAAACATTCTCAAACTCATTTTCAAGGTCGCTATCAAACACTGAAAAATGATATAGTTTTCTAGAAAATGCTCTTTGAAAAATGAACAATTTTTCAAAAAACGTTTATGTTGAAACAAAATAGAGCGTGTATATATATATATATATATATATATAGTGCCATTTTAAAAAAAAAAAAAAAAAAAGAATTTTAACAATACAGTGCTATTTAGATCAACTTAAAAATGGAGTTTATATTATAGCACAAAAAGAAAAAGAAAGAGATAAAGACGAGATAAAGGGAAAGGTAATCCACCCTCCTCGTTTGGACTCCATAGATGCTTGTCCACCTTCTTCATTTGGTGTAGTCAAGGCAGAAAGCCTCCCTTCAAACTGTTTTGATTCTATGCCTTCCATTCTTTCTTTCTTTCTCTCTGAACTAGATTTGAGTTAAGCAGATATATCCTATATCAAACACACCCTATTATATAGGAAGCTCCTCTCTCTTACATATTTTATTTGGTAATGAAAATAAAAAACCGATAAAGAATTGTCACTAGGAAGGAAGGGTCTGTGTAATGTATGCAAAATTTAGAGACGATAGAAACGATAATAATATAAGAAAAGTGCAAAGGCTCTTAATTCTTATATATATAATCGCAGAAGGCCATGATTTGCAATATTAATAAATCCATCATTGCTACTAGTACTCGGCCACTAGACTTTTTTTTTTTTTCCTAGGAAAATTAAAGGCAATAAAAGGTGAATTATTTACAGGATTAGGTAACGAAAAGAGAGTGTGCTTGTATATACTATATGTCTATATATGCTTCATCTTCAAACCTGCATTATTTTAAGTCATAAAATTGAATGTGCTTTTTTCTTTTTAGGAGCTGAAGTGGAGGTTCCATTTTAAGGATATAATCATGGTGTTTAACAATTAAGGCTGGCTGGTGCAGAATGTCGGTTGCTTAAGTTGGTGATCAGATTCATAGCCATTCACCGTTATCTTTTTCTGCAACATTTGGACCTCTCTCTCTTTCTCTGGGGGCTTGGGGTTCAAGTGTGTGTCACCGACTCACCATACAATGGCCACGGCTAAAAACTTTTGACTTTAGAATTTGACATTATGTTAATGTCAAAGATATCATTTGGTAAAGAGAAGTACTTAATTCTATATCCTTCAAATCAATTTATTTGACATTGTGTTAATGTCAAAGTTTTTTTTTTTGGAAAGAATGTTAATGTCAAAGATATTATTTGGTAAAGAGAAGTACTTAATTCTATTTCTTTTAAACATAAAACTATTTTGGTATCTAATAACTTGAGTGTAACAAACTCAACATGATGTTGCAGCTAACGTGGAAATTGTCCATGTAGACATAGAACTCGAGTCAAATGGACTTGAGTTCAATCATCTAGAAATCAAGTCCGTAGGACTCGATTTAGTTTTGCTTCAGCAATTGCGTGACTTTCTTGTTCTTCCTTTCCTTTTTTTACTTTCTCCAAATGCCATCCCACTCTCCACTTCCAAGCCCCAAAAACCCATGAACAAATCAAATCCAAAACAAATCAAACCCACTCTCCACTCTCCACTCCAACTTGTTCTTCTCCTCCACTAGAGCGACGGTGAAAAACCACACGTCCGATCCAATTTCCATCGCTTGAAGCTTTCACCACCTGGGTTTAGTTAGAATTGGCGCCTAGGTTGCTAGGTACATGTTCTTCTCCTCCACTGGAGCGACGACGAGAAACCACACGTCCGATCCGATTTCCATCGCCTGAATCAATGCCTGGGTTGTTGGGTTTTGCATCATTGCTTCTTTCTTCTTCATTGCTTATCTCTGAGTTTTGATCTCTGGTTGTTGATCTCTGTTTTGATCTCTGGGTTTTGCTAATCTCTGCGTTTTGATTTCTGGGTTTAGGTGGTACTAAATCAAGTCCATAGGGCTCGATTTCTATATAACATAATCGAGTCCTTTTGACTTGAGTTTAGTGCCTACGTGGACCAAGTGTCGACCTCAGCTACAGCATGATGTTGAAATCGAGTTAATTGTACTCGATTTAGCAATCCAAAATTGAGTTTATTACACTCGAGTTGTTAGATACTAAAATAGTTTCAAACCTTGGCTAACTAATAAAATAGTTTGGCTTTTATAGTTATTTTTTTTATAAAAAAAATCCCTAAAGTGGGCACTGTCACATGGTAAAAATGTCATATTTAGTACACAAAATCACACAACATCAATCCTAAAGTAAGAAAAAACCGACTTCAAAATTTAAACCGACTTCAAGAATACGTCCTCAAATGGGCGGATCCTTCCACTATCCACAAATGTACGAATTTACTAAAGTTGATGACTCCACGATCACATCCACAAGATGGAATCATCCCAAAGGATATGGAGTCAGCAAGTTAACGAGTCCACCAGTGGACGAGTTCATTCTAAAGTGTGCAAGGGGACAAACTTAATACGACGTCCCTAATTAGACAAAAACGCTAAGTCCACAAATGGATGACTATAAAACCACGCCCAAAAATGGGCGAGTCACCCCAAAGGACACATGCAAATATAAACAGAACCATAAGTGGACAACTTTAAGAACACATCCACCAATAGACGAGTTTACTACAAAGTCCATAAAAGGATAAGTCTAATACTAAAGTCCACAAAAGGACGAAATAAAGCAGATAGCTCTAGCATACTCGTCCAAAGAATAATGGGCATACACATTAAAATAAGATATCAACAAATACAAACATAAAGTGACAAAGGTAAAATAGACATCATAAAGTACAAGAATTAAAGGGAAAAAGACGTACCCTACAAAGGTCGAAAAGACCTGACGACCCTAGGTCCTTGGTCTCTTGATTACCCTAGGTCCTCCGTCTCCTTGATGATTGACTCAATCATCTCAACGGTGTATCCCTTATGCGTAAGGAGATGACAAGTTCCCTGGCTGACGAGGCCTGTCACCGTCATCAAGCCTTTGCCAGCCCTATGACCTTGTTTGGAAGGTGACGCCTTCTTCAGTTGTTTGTTAGATGTGGGAGTAACCTTGCCCTTCTTAGGAGACCGGTCCTCCTTCCCTTCAGTTGTACATTTGGGCACCCCTTTCCCAACGGCCTTGGGAGCTGAGGAGGATGCCACCTCCTTATCTTTCTCCTTTTCTCTCTTGCGGGCAGTAGCTGACACTCTCACCGATGCTCTCAATCTGGCTGCCTCCATTTCTGCAAAGGATGAATGACAAGGTTAGATGCATAGACGACATGCAAATGACGACGAGTAAAAGGAAAGGAATGAAATACTTACGTCAACAAGAATAACTATTTAGTCTATGAGCTATTGGCGTTGGCTCTAGACCACCATAATAGGCGTGTAGGGTATCAAGAGTAATTACACTTCCTTTCCTCGAATGGAATATCCAGAACCTGACGTATAAACGCCTCCTGGTCGTCAGTTATACGCGGACAGATGCTCGCTGAAAAGAAAAGTAGACAATGTTAAAAAGTTGACAAATAAGCAGGAAAAGTAAAGAAGTAGACAGCGCTAAACCTGATTCCTTAACAATGCCCCAAGTGTTGTCAAAACCATGAGGCATTGTGACCCACTCCTCTAGATGACATACCCAATCCGTCCCTTGAACAAAAAAGTATCTACCCTTCCACTTCCTATTGGAATCGGGCAAGTTTGACACCAGCCTAAGTATTTTCTTCCTTGTTGCAAAATGGAATATTTCTTGAGACAAGGTGATATGTTGGGGTCGATAGCACCAAAAGAACTCGTTCAAAGTAAGTTGACGGTTCTCACCGCTATGACGACCCCATAGGATTTAGACTCCGATAAATATTCTTTAAGCATTGGGAGCAATGTGGCTAATGGATATGCCCAAAAAATTGACCAACTGACAGTGTAATGATGTTAGTGGCAACCTCAGCACAGCAGCAAACATGGCATCATACATGCCGACGTCTGTAGTCCTCCCTGAGTAACACTTCTCAAACTTCTCGCGGAGAGGAATTGGGATATTCTCAGGAATTTGGAAATGACCCCTAAGGTCATTAAAGATCTTGGTCGTCATCGACGGCTTGAAATCGTTGACGGTCCAAATCTTGGGAAGGATGAAAGGACGGGTATGACCATCCCCTAGGCTTCCCGAACTACCTCCCTCAGTAACTCTCTCGTCACCCTTAACCTCGTCCCCGTCATCTTCTCCACCATATTCTTTGTCCTCTCTTCCCTCGTCAACCTCATCCTCTCCCTCATCTCCCTCACCTACTTCTCCATCATAGCTTTCTTCTTCGTCACGAGAATAGGCTGACGGCTCCCTCTTTAACGACCGGAGAAGCCCTCCTCGGGCTCATGACCTGACTGGAAAACTTCATCGTAGCCTGCTCCCTCACGGACTGACGACTGCTCACTCATCGCTTCTCTAGACATCTACACCTACAAGTGACGGAGGTATTCTTAGAACCTAAGGTGACGACCTCTCTAAAGAAGTAACGATCAAACTACAAAAACAAAATAAAAGGAGAAGGGGGGGGGGAACTTACGAAGTTAGTAAATGGTTCCTTCAAGAATGACGGCCTCAGCAAGACAACGGCAGCAAAAGCAATGAGACCAGTAGATTGACGGAAGCAAGATGACGAGCTCTCTCTCTCAAATCAGCAAGGTTGAATAAGAAGAATGAGGGGAAGAGGTGAGGTATTAATAGGATGAAAAGTGCATGGAAGACGAAGCAACACCCTCATCCAGAAACGAGGCCAACTAGCTTGAGCCACATGTTCTGACAGTTAATAATGGCTGCTCGAGGAATCAATCAATAAATGCCCCTTTCCTTGAAAAAAAAAATGTATATATATGATAAAAGAACTGAAGATCAAACTCCATAACCCATCAACTAGAGCTGATGGGGTTATGGAATAAGGGGCAGCTGATAAGGGTAATTCTTGAAGTCTAAGTGAAGCTCGTGGGCTTGTTGTATTTGACAACTTTGCTGGTGTATCTGTAAACGACACCATAAAACTAACGGTTCCGTCTCAGGGCTGACAGGTGCGCCTTAAGATCATCAATGCATGGACGAGATGACCAGAAGGCATAGATGGAACGAGAAGTTAACGGGAAGAAGATGACGAGGTTAAAAGAAACTCTTGACAGGACTAGCATGCCTCTCGCTTGGGCTCCATGTATGATTATATAAGGAAATATCTTGTGTCCCACAATAAACCCTAATCAAAAGGACTCCTACAAGGAAAGGATTCCGCAAGATACACGAATTAAAGAAGATCCCTCCCACAAGGAAAGATCTTCTAAGCCAAGAAATGAATGTCAATCCTATGCTACTATAAAAACCTCAAAACCCTCACCAACCAAGGTACGCATGATTTATCCCAGCTCTAGCACTCTAAAATTGTGAAAAGAGTTCTCTAACTTAACCTTCAGAGGGTCTTTGGCTGGTACCACACCGGTACCCTCTTAAGGTTTTCTTCTTTTCATGTTGTGCAGGTCTTGTCTAGAGCACGTGAGAACCGTATGGCTTACTGACAATTTTTGGCATCGTCAAAAAGTAATAATCATAGAAGGATGGCGATGATCACTCCAAAACTTGACATAGTAAATTGATAGTGATTAAGGATTTTTCAGTCGACTTTTTTAGTTCTTAGTTGCATAAGAATGGTGAGAGAGGTATTTATACCATTCTCATAATTAGATTATTCTTCAATGTCGGGGTCTCTCGTAGTGAAGCCTAAGGACCTTGGGCCATATATCATTCACCCATAAAACTCATAGAGCATATAGCCCAGTCATGTATAGGAATTTGTTTATGCATATCTTATTTAGGGTATGCAAACACTAGGTGTGTAGATGGATTTTACCAAGTGTAGGTGGTCTTGGAACTTAGGGGTGTTTGTTTGGTTTCTTTTATAAAGGGAGTCAACCCTCCCCCTCCCTCACTTGTTGTAACAATAAAATTAATGGCCTTTACCAAAGCTTTTATGGTATTATTTAACTTCATCACAAAAAGGGTCCAAAGACTCTAAACAGTAGAGCAAGTAAACCAACTTACTTCACACATAGAGTAAGTAAACCAACTTCATCTTAAACAACTATTTATTAAACTCTAAAATGGCACAAATATCCTTCCTTCACGCATAGAGTAAGTAAACCAACTTATAAAAACACTCAATTTATCTTCCCAATTTTAGGGAGCAAACCTCAAATCTCCATCATGTTCCTCAATATTTTGGTATTTGAATAGCTTGGCACAAATTATATAGTAGCCAAAATTCACCACTCCTATCACTGTCAACATCCAATACACATAGTCCACTCTTCCAACATTAATATCATTAGGTAACCACATAGTGGTTCGTTTTACCAAATTAATTGTAGCTGAGCTTAGAAAAAACCCAACTGCGATTAATAATGAGACCATAGCAGTGGACGTACTTTTTAGTGACATTGGAAATTCTTGATAATATAATGCAATTGTTCCTGGGAAATGGAACCCCTCTCCAATACCCACAATGGCTAGTGGCACCACAAGCCAAAATGCTGGCATGGGCACAACGAAACTAGGTTGGTTAGTGTGGCTATGGGTTTGAATCACATGGAGTCTTCGAATTTCAATTATGGCATATCCCACCAAACCAAGGATATTGATTACACGTCTAATTCCAATACGTTGGATTGGTGTCAAAGGTCGATGGGTTAGATTTCACCACATGGGAGTGAAGAAACGATCAACAATGAAGATTGAGATGGCTGTAGCTAATAAGTTGAAGAATAGGAATGACCCCGCTAGGAATTTGAAATGTGGCCCAATGTGCTGATTCAGGGTTAAGGCTTGGAGGGTTATGAGGCTATTAGGAATACCTATTGAAGTACTTAAAAAAAATGCAAGTAAACCATAATGGGATAAGTTTTGTCAGGGTTTTGGGGGCTTCCACTTCTTCCATGGTACACAATCTCCGTGATCTTGCATAATAGCCATCGAATTGTTTGTCATCTTCAGCTATCAAAGCTGCACGATTCAAGAATCCGCATGGAAGTGGTGACATTTTAATTTTACAAACAATAATCTTTTTTATTTTGATAAATACAATAAAATTTCAACTTATGGCATAATTCATGATTGTTCTCTTAAAAAATAGTCAAACAAGGAAAACTAAAACACTCCACATCAGTATAAATAACTTGGGAAACAAGAACTATTGGGTAGACCCAACCATGATATGGTGGGTGCAAAATTTGGGCCGACACAATCTAAGAAAATTCAAATGAAATGAAAGGTTTTATTCATTGTTTTGGGTAAAAGTGTTACGGATTCATTGAAGAATTCACTTATATAATCATAAAACTAGTTTAATTATATATTTGAAGTCTTGTTTAATTATGCATTCCTTGGGTCAGTTGTTCTTCACTCGTGCTTTGTTTCTTGAATGCGGTATATAATGCTAACTGTTCAGCCTACACTTATGATCCCTCCAAGTCTTCCCAATTTTATGTAAGGTAAATGTCTTCAAAGGTGCATATGTAGTAGTATTAACAAGGACGAAGTATTTCACTACAATCAAATAGTTGAATTATCAAATTACAAATGTTTTCATGCTACTAAACTGAAAAGCCAAATACGAAGGGACAAAAAAACAGAGGGAAAATTCTAACTAGGTGTAGGCAATTTAAAGGTCTATTATGGCGGTCCAACCAGCCTCTATAACTAAGAAAACATGCCACAAAATAGGTATCTATTGCGGCGGTCATTGACATGCCGCTAAAACTTATATATTGAGGCGGTTTTATATATCGCTGCTATTGTATGCCGCAAAAGGTTATATTTATTGCAATAGGTTTTTGGAGCACCACTATATCTAAGTCTAACGCTGCTAAAACACATATATTGCGGCGATTTTATATACAACCATTGTAGTACGTTGTAAAAGACTAGATCTATTGCAGCGGTCCAATGGAATGCCGCATTATATCTCATGTACAGGGGCGGCCCGAAAAAGCGCTGCAATATGCGACATATAGCGGCAGTTTATGCAACCGCCACAAAAAACCTGCCGCAATAACTCGTTTTTTTTTTTTTTTAGTGATAGAAGGACGGCGATGAGCACTCCAAAACTTAACATGGTAAATTGGAAGTGATAAAGGATTTTTCAAATGAGTCTTTTAGTTCGTAGTTGCATAAGGATGGTGAGGGAGGTATTCATACCATTCTCATAATCAGATTATTCTTCAATGTCGGGGTCTCTCGTAGTGAAGCCTAAGGCCCTTGGGCCATATATCACTCACCCACAAAACTCATAGAGCATATAGCCTAGTCATGTATAGGAATTTGTTTATACATATCTTATTTAGGGTATGCAAACTCTAGGTGTGTCAATGGTTTTTACAAAGTGTAGGTGATCTTGGAACTTAGGGGCATTTGTTTGGTTTCTTTAATAAAGAGAATCAAACCTTCCCCTCCCCTCCTCCCCCCTCACTTGTTGTAACAATTAAATTAAAAAAATGAAAATAAAAATAAAAATTAATATTAATATTAATGGCCTTTACCAATGCTTTTAAGGTATTATTTAACTTCATCACAAAAAGGGTCTAGACGCGTAGAGTAAGTAAACCAACTTGCTTCACATACAGAGTAAGTAAACCAACTTCATCTCAAACAACTATTTGTTGAACTCTAAAATGGCACAAATTTCCTTCCTTCACACAAAGAGTAAGTGAACCAACTTATAAAAACATTCAATTTATCCCAATTTTAGGGAGCAGACCTTGAATCTCCATCATGTTCCTCAATATTTTGGTATTTGAATAACTTGGCACAAATTATATAGTAGCCAAAATTCACCACTCCTATCACTGTCAACATCCAATACACATTGTCCACTCTTCCAACATTAATATCATCAGGCAACCATATAGTGGTTCGCTTTATCAAATCAATTATAACTGAGCTTAGAAAAAATCCAATTGCGATTAATAATGAGACCATAGCAGTGGACATACTTTTTAGTGACATTGGAAATTCTTGATAATATAATGCAACTGATCCTGGGAAATGGAACCCCTCTCCAATACCCACAATGGCTAGTGGCACCACAAGCCAAAATGCTGACATGGGCACAACCAAACTAGGTTGGTTAGCGAGGTTGTGGGTTCGAACCTCATGGAGTCTTCGAATTTCAATTAAGCCATATCCTACCAAACCAAGGATATTGATTACATGTCCAATTCCAATACGTTGGATTGGTGTCAAAGGTCGATGGGTTAGATTTCGCCACATGGGAGTGAAGAAACGATCAACAATGAAGATTGAGATGGCTGTAGCTAATAAGTTGAAGATTCCGAATGACCCAGCTGGGAATTTGAAATGTGGCCCAATGTGTCGATTCAGGGTTAAGACTTGGAGGATTATAAGGCTATTAGGAATACCTATTGAAGTACTTAAAAAAATGCCAGTAGACCATAATGGGATAAGTTTTATCAGGGTTTTGAGGGCTTCCACTTCTTCCATGGTACACAATCTCCATGATCTTGCATGATAGCCATCTAATTTTTTGTCATCTTCAGTTATCAAAGCTGCACGATTCAAGAATCTACATGGAAGTGGTGACATTTTAGTTTTGCAAACAATAATCATTTTTATTTTGATAAATACAATTAAATTTCAGCTTATGGCATAATTCATGATTCTTCTCTTAAACAATAGTCAAACAAGGAAAACTAAAACACTCCACATCAGTATAAATAACTTGGGAAACAAGAACTATTGGGTAGACCCAACCATGATATGGTGGGTGCGAAATTTGAACTGACACAATCTAAGAAAATTCAAATGAAATGAAAGGTTTTGTTCATTGTTTTGGGTAAAAGTGTTACGGATTCATTGAAGAATTTAGTTATATAATCATAAAACTAGTTTAATTATATATTTGAAGTCTAATTTATATAGGGGAAAAGTGTTTATTATATTGGTTAAATAGGTTTGTGTTTAAAATAATTAAGTCAATTTGTATTAACACAAATAATGAATCAAGTCATTTCCAGTTTTTTTTTTTTTTTTTTTTTTTTTGAGAAACAAGTCATTTCAAGTTGATTATAGGTTAAGCATATCAACACAAAACATGAGCTTTTTTTTTTATTTTATTTTTATTTTATACAAGATAGAATTCTACTCTAGCCTAATCTAAGTGTATGTATGTGTGAAGCTCCCTCCTGGAGACTTGAACCCCAGCTCTTGTCCCCACACCCTACAATCACTTATACATGTGGAGTGATCATCGCACCAAGGACATGCGGTGGTAACCTTTTTAACATAAACTTATTTACATTAAACACCAACCAACAAATAATTGTGTTGTATTTATGTCGTGATCATTATTAACGTCAAGCATTACCACCCTTAAAAGGTTATAGGTAATCAAAGGCATATGATGTTAGAGATAGTGTCATTTTTAATATTTGAGTTATTCTACTTGATCAAGTAATTGAATAATTACTAGATAAGTATATTGATCTATTATGCATAACAAATTTTTCATTAGTTTTTTCTCTCTTTTTTCACCGTTATAATATAAATAAAATTATTAAATGATGATATGTAGCTAACATAATGGCCGTAAATAGACATATAGTTAAAGTGACTCATACCTTAAACTTTTCATTGATGCATCATCTTCCATTTTTAATGCCTCGGTGGTTCCAAAATAATAGTCAAGGCTTGCTATAGTTCTCGGTATTTTCCTTTTCCGAATAGCTGCAACCATGACACGGGCTATGCTCGTAAAAGGGCTTCCTTTCGGCTTAACTTGGCAATAGAATCGCTTTCCCATTATAAATACGGCTAAGCCAATGACATTTGCAATGACACATATTCCAAATCCTAACCCCCAACTCACATTGTCTTGGATATAAACAATGGCACTGAAGCTAATTACATTAGCAATGTAAAAGGTTAAAAAATACCAATTAAAGAAAATTTCTTGATCATTGGCCTTGTCAAATTGTTCAGCTCCCATAGTTGCAATTGTGAAGCGTGTTCCTCCAACTCCTAGTGCAGTCAGCAATAAGGTCATGTAGATGACTGCATATTGAAAATTTGATGGGGTTTCACATGTGTATGAGCCAATTACACATTGAGGTGGCCTCAAGGAATGTATTACAGCCGTAAGGGTGAACATGATCATACCCTGAATTCTCAAGAATGAAATAGAATGAAAAAAAAAAAAGGGAGATTAATTTCATCTAAAACAGACAGTTTGTGACATTCTATTTTGTTGACCAATATAAAATTATTTAAGAAAATATTCTAAATTGTATTTTAGATTACACAAAATTGAAAAAATTTCAGCGAATATTGCTCTTGATATCATTCACAAATCCGTCAAATTATGACTAAAGCTATAGTCTATTACTCTAATTGGGTGTCTAAAATCAAAAAGTATATAAATGTCCATGCAATTCATGGATTAATCAAGAATCATAGGTAAACGAAAAAATATTTAAAAAATATTATACAATTTAAATAATAAAATAGATATTAAAAATAAAAGAAAAATAATCATTTTAAGTTACATCTCACATGATGTATACAAATTATATAAGTCCAAATTTAATAGAAAAACTATAGATTATAATCAATTATAAAATAAGTTAAAATAGAACGTAAATAAACTCCGTTGAAATATGGAATTTTGTTATGGATATTTTTTGTGACCATAAGTAATAACTTGTAGAAAAAAAAAAGATAGTAATTATTAAATAAACCATTATTATATAGTTTACAATTCCTATTTAGTTTGCTAGAGTTTTTATAATTTCACATGGAAGGTTTTTTTATTAATATATTTTAATCCTAACTTATTTGAATTTTTATTACTTTTAGTTAATAGTAGTTCATTGAGGATGCAAATAGAAATGCCTTAAAATGTCTATGGAATTGAAATTTTTTAAATTTTAAGATTTAATAAAATGGTAGTCACATAATAGACATTAGGCTTAACCATAATATCTAAGAGCCAACTTTTGTTATATTTGTATATGATGTGTGTGTTATGACAAACTTAGTTTAAAAGTAATAATACTGAGAAGCGCATAGATACAACAATTTTATGATATTAAGTCATGTCAAGAATTTATTAATTGCTTGGATTAACTTGAAACTAACGTGTATTTATGGTGGAAGACCAAAAATAAAATTGGTAGAAATAGTAAAAAATTTCATGTGAATTGAAAAAGTAACTGAAAATATGACTTCAGCTTAATAAAAAACAGGAACAAAAAAAAATCTCTGTGTGTGTATGTATCTATATAAGTAATAATTTTATTTGTTTCCTCTTTTCTATTTCAAATGAAATAAAGAGAAATTGCACAAAATCACTTTTAATTGAGATCAATTAAAAAAAGTGCAAAGTGCTTTGATTTTTTTTCTTTGTTCCAAGATAAAATGAGTATTTGATGTGAATCCATTAACCTCACGTCATGTGATGGTAATAGATAATACCAAGTATACCACGATTTTATCAATACATACAAGCCTACAAGGTCAAACTAATTATTATATATACTTGTCAAATAGATTTATAAATACATTTACCACACAAATAAAGTGCATTAACTTAGAAGTAATGCTATAATCATAAACTATTTTACAACATTTTTATAAATTTTTATTGTAGTTAATTTCTTATATATTGGTTTTTATCTAGGTCCACCACTAATATCATTTTTTAATTTATCAATAACCACTCACTAGATCAGTAATTTGTAAAAAAATTTGTAAAAAGGTTTGTATTTTTAGCATTACTCTTAGCTTAGTAAGTTGAGAACTCAGTACCAACTCTTTTAAAAAATACACACACAAGGTGATGAAATGAGATTCTAATAAAAATTCCTAACTTAGTAAATTGAGAACTTAGTAATTCTTTTTTTTAAAAGAGACACTAGTTACCAGCAAGGAAACAAAGGCGAAGATGGAAACGACAGGGAAAGAGCCAGAGAAAGAGTCGGAGATGATGGCAGCAACAATAGGAAAGAGAAAGTTGCAACCGAGGGCAATGTTGAGTATTTTTGCAGCTGTTATGCTTTTAATGTTATACTCTGTTATTAGATACACTAACAAATTCGATGCCCACCCAACAGCTACAAGAGAAAGACTCAAAACACTTCCTGCTCAATTAAGACAAATGCATATATTAGACCCACTTAAAAAGAAGGCTTAAATTAGAGCAGAAACCAAACCAGAAAGAATAGTAAAAGAGAAAGAAAGAGAGACCTATAATGAAGGGGAAAGTGACCCAACCTCCTCGTTTGGAGTCATCATTATTAGATGCCTGTTGTTGTGCTTGTGCACCTTCTTCAAAGTGTTGTGATTCCATTCTTTCTTTCTCTCTAAATTAGATTTGAGCTAAAGATGTTGTGCAGAAGACTTCGTCGGTGTCTGCATTATATAAGAAGGTCTTGTCTCTGTGTCACAAACACATTGACTATTACGTCTACGGATATTGAATAGAAATTCTTATTGTTGGGGCACAGACATTTATGGCAATCACTTCAATCAAAAACCTCCCACTAGTCACAGTCACATACACTGTCACAGTCACATACAGCTATTATTCCCAGAAGAAATTATTAGTTTTAGGCCTGTTGTTGACATGTTGTGGTTTATATCCAATCTAGTTATACAAATGGGGCATCACTCGATGACTTTTATGTTTTATTTTTTGTGCTAATTAATAAGCTGATGCACACATTTACATATGCCACATGGTTTCATTGGTTGAGAGGAGTAATTCAACAATTCTTCGGATAGACTTAATAATTTTTTATTTGCACACGTCCATTCAATGTTAATAAAACGAGAAAGCCTACCGACACCAAAAACAAAACAAAAATTCACACTTTATTAATATTACAAATTATTAGTGGTAAATAATAAAGTGATATTAATGGTGAATTTAAATAAAAACTAGTAAAGTCTTCGTCTAATGATACAGAACTATCATCAGGAGCGGACGTCATAGGTTTAAACTCTCTTAAAAAAAAAAACTAGTAAAAATTTAGAAACTCAACTATTATGAAAAATATTGTAAATTTTTTTCTATATTAGTAGTATTGCTCAAATAAAAGTATAGATAATCTTATAATGTATCCAATTTCACATATTTAAGTGTCAACTTACAATAATTTCACTTTTCACTGGAGATGTTGCAGTGATGCATAAGACCAAAGGAAGAAGGAAAAACACGAAGAGTTTGGTTTACCTCCAATACTTTTTTAACTGGAATTTTCTTTTGTTTTAATGAGAAATTGACACATCACCTACTAACTAAATAAAATCTGAAAATTAAAATCCACTACCACTTGCCATAGTATATTTGAAACAAAATGAGACTTCCAATTTAAAAAAAAAAAATAGATGTAAGCCAAACCCAAACACAAGAGACTATACCCAACAATCAAGTTAAAAATGGGAATAATGCAACAATCAGAAAATATTTTACAACATTTTTATGAATTGTTAATGTGACAAAATTTTACTTATTTTATCTTGTCCTACTATTGACATCACATTTTTACTTATTAATAATCATTTACAACATTTAGCTTAGCAGTTTGTAAAATAGCTGGTGTTTATACCATTTTCCTAAAAATGGTGTCACCGTCCGTATCATTATTGTCTAACCAATACACATTGAAAGACACTAATATCAGCAGAATGAAGTCGTATCATTAACCAACGTGTGAAGTTTGTTATAAATACCTAAGGCAAGTGTCGAGATAGATATTTAATTCAGTTTTGATTAGTTGTACAATCAAGAATGAAGTTGTTACAGCTAAGACACGTGTCAAGTAGATATTGAGTAGATATTTAATTCAGTTTTGATTAGTGTTGCTATTGAATAGAGTTTTTTTATTATTTATTTTTAGATATAATTACAATATACTTCTAATTCCGCAGCTGAATCATTTTCTCCTAGACTTTCAAGTACTTTGTGCGTAGGGAGAATATTAGTCTAATGGGCTTTAGGCCTCGATTTCTTGTATTGTACACATATTTGTACAACACATTACTTATACTGCACTCATATATCTTCTATACAAAATCACCGTTTATTTTGTCAAATATAATAAAATTATTTCACAGTTTTAATAGGAGCAATGAAATCTAATCACAAAATAACATGCAACCATGTTTTGGAATTAAGTGTAGACTTGAGTGTGTTTGTACAAAGATTATAAATGGTGAATGGATTAGATAAAAAAAAAATGTGTAAGCAAATGAGCAAAAAAGTATAATTTCCAAATGACTTAACTGATAGAGTCTATTGTCACTAAATAAAATATCTAGAGTTTGAATCCAACTTAGGCCAAAAATCAATTGGTGTTTAGTTTGATTACAAGGAAAAATTATACTAGAACATACCATATAAGTTGAAATTCTATCGAATTAAAAAAAAAAAAAAAAAAAAAAAAAAAAAAAAAAAAAGAAGATTGTCACCGGAAAGCACACTCCATCTCTTATTTTTTAGCAAAAAAAAAAAAAAAAGGGTGCTCTTTCCCTGGTGATTTTTCTGTTTTTTTCACACATGCATCATTCTTAAGTCATCAATTATGCAGTGGGCATAAAAAAAATATTGTTCAACGTTCCGTTGGATTTGAAGGTGAAAATAATGGAATATATATATTAGGTAGCTTTTGTGGAGGTCCCATTTTAATTTTTGAGTATTTGATGTGGGAAAAAAAGAGTTGATAATTACATATATAGGACCTAAAATAGTAGATAATTTAAGCAAAAAACTATCTTATAATCAGTTGCCAAACGCACTCTTAAATATTGTTGAAAAGTGATCAGCTCCCATCCCATTGGATGACTATTTTCATGTGTATAGTTTTTCAAAACATCATTTATTTTTTTTTAAATACAATTTAATTTTTTGCATAATTCACAAAATAAACAAAATAAGTTAATGAAAATAAACTCATCCAAGCGCAAAATACAAAATAAAAGTTGGTGTAGAACGTTGTATGTTGAATTTGGTGATGGGACGCATAACGTGCTGTCTTTGTTTCTTGTTTCTTGTTTTTTTTTTTTTTTTTTTTTTTTTTTTTTTTTTGAGTTAATTGCAGAAGTACACACTAAATTGTAGAATATTTGCACTTTACCATCACCACATTAATTGTGACATTACAAATAGCACTCATTTTTTGTTAAATATAACAATCAGGTGCTTTGCACGTGAGCTTCATCTAATTAAATGACATAAATGCCCTTGCCACAGTTGCATTTATTTAAATGCAAATCCGAGTTTCTAAAAATAAAAAATAAAAATGCAAGTCCCCTATAATTATCTCCTCAATAAAAATTTTGCTATATATTTTACTAGGCTCATAGCAAAACCCCCACAAAATAAATAAACTTCACACTACTACACGTTAATACCTTCTTTTTTTAGAACCAAGTTCCACAAACGCCAATTGCTTTTCTCTCTTAGTTCTGTACCTTATTTGTTATGTTTTCAAGTTTCTTGTTAAACTTCGTATGCTTTGCAATCCCATAAATGGTACATGTTAAAAATGGAGACATTGTGCAGGAAAGATTAAAAATTGTGTATAAAACTAGACTACGAGGGAATAATTCTTCCAAATCACAATTAACGGCAACACTACATACATATGATTCAGAAGAATAGTATTATCATTATCAATCAGGTTCAAATATTTATATACAAATTACAAAATGGACTAGTAAATAGTGTGATGCATTGCAAAGTAACGATGAACCGAACAATGCATTAGTTCTGGCTTTGTGCATCGACGAAAATGAAACGTTTAACTACACCCACCGAAAAAATTTCACCAAATATTTCACTCTTGTTTTTGTGTCAAATTTTTGCCGTAACATTTGGTGAATGTTGCAAGGCTCCAACAGAAATTAGTCCTAAAGATTAAGTGCTGACCTGTGGACAATGTCATAAACAGATAGAAGTATTTCGGCACCTATCAGTGCAATTATGAGCCACTCCAGAAAATCTGATTTCCTATTCTGAAGAATTTCCTGAAGAAAGCGGATATTGTGCTGTAAAGAGAAAACAAGATGTCACCACAACATGCACATCAATTGAAACATTAAATTCATTCAGATGATATTCAATAAGTTCAGATAAGAGAAATTGCACCTCCACAAACTTCAACTTGAAATCAAGACTTGCAAATCTCTGAGTCAATTCAAATTCATCTCTGAGATATTCCCATATTTGAGCATATTTTGCATCCTTCCAGGCAATGTCTGATCTGTAAAAATCAGTAAAGTTTGCTCAAGTAAACCATGCATGCTTAGCAAACAAAATATAAATCTTAAATGAGATGGAAGAACATATGATAGTAAGTATGTTCAAAAAATTATGTTCAAAAAGTTGAGATGGATCATTATCAAAGAAACTAACTGAGTACTTAAAAGTTATCATCATCCTCATGCTGTTCAATTAAGCCAAGTGCTACCAACATCCAGAATAAAGATCAAATAATAACTAAAATTTCTTTCCAGCTCAATAGTCAGAGCGGTGAAACAATTGGTAAAAAAAAATTATGGAAATGCATTAAAAATTTTAAATTAAAATTTAATTGAATAAGAAATATAGGAAAATAAATTGTAGAAGGCTAAAATAACCCATACTAACATGGATACAGTTTTGTCAAATTAGGTCTACTACAGATGCATTTGGGATAAAACATGTTTCCCAACCTTGAAAAAGAAGACAAGAAACTAGGTAATACACCATGGAAGGGGAAGAAAACAAGAATGATCCACAATAAAATTTCTATTAGAAAATAACAAAAACACAATGAATAAAGAAACTCTAACAAAACCTAACAACACCACTGGGATTAATGCTTTCCTGCTACAAGCAAACAGAAAGAACTAGTGAAGAGTGGTTAATCTTCAATTTCATTAACTTTTTTCCTGTTACTCATACAGGGCTCCCAGTTTCATGAGAATGCTATAAAGACGGTTCTTGAAGGTTTAATTCCCATTTTCTTTTTGGGGAAAAGCATTGAGAAAGTCATCTTATATAGGATGGTGAACAATCATAAACAATTCGTTTAATGCAAGCCATTAAACTTAAAACTATTACCTCTCAAAAAGCCCAAGCTTAAGAATCACATCAGCAAGATTAGAATTTGCCTTTCCCACTAACTGAAAAAGTTTTTTCCTTTTCATTTTGAACTTTCCAGTCGTTTCCATCTCACGATTTATATCAGTAAATTCTGCAACCATTCCATCAACCTATGAGAAGAAAAAGAGTCATGAACATGCTTACCTTCACAACATATAAACTTCTACATTGTCGTAGAAGTCTTTATTTATTTATTTTTATTTTTAATATATAGCTGAATTGTCATGGAACATACCTGGCGCACATAGTAATCAAGAGCAATACTTTGGCCAAGAACACTACCGATAGTACGGATCCCATCAGTACTCAGGTACTGCAACATAATGTAATCTAATCCACCTTGCATCCACGTGTTCAACGATGCCTTCTCCCTCACCTCATACTCTAGATTATCAAAACAAATTCAGATTCAGATAAAACTCCAAATATGTCAATGAGCTCTATCTCAAATGGCACTTTCTCCTCTCCGAAGAACGGATGGAGGGCAAGGTCTTAGGCTCAAAACCCATAGGATGTGTATGTAACTTACTAGTTAAAAAGAATCCAAACATAATAAGATCTTCAGCATTTCTTTTTTTTTTTTTTTTTTTTTTTGATAGGTAAGAAAAAGTTTTATTGAAAAATGATAAGCATGGAAAAAACACAAGGTTCACGATAGTAAACAAGTAGAAAAAAGAGGGAAAAAAGCAAACAAACACTAAGCTATTCTAAGAGACAAAAGAAAATCCGTGATAGTAGAACAATCCGAGAGGCCCCAACACCGAGACCAATCAAAGAGGGTCCATTTGCATAAATCTAACAACTGTTCCAATGATTTCCCCGTATCCTCAAAAGAACACCAATTCTGTTCAGTCCAAATATTCCACATTAAACAACTCAAAACCAGATTCCAAATATCAATTATGTTTCCCAGTCTAATGATACCAACAAAAAAATAAGTTTGCAATGGAACCTGGCATGACCCAAACAATCCCAAATAGCCGAAGCATATACATCCACAGAGAATGAGCAACCAGACAAGAAATCAGCAGGTGATCCACAAATTCCTCGTTACAGCAACAAATACAACACCGATTTACTAAAGTGCGGCCATGGAGTATAAGATTATCCAAAGTAAAGATCTAACCATGAGCTACTGTCCACATAAAGAATGCCACCCTTTTAGGAACGTTTACTTACCAAATGCGCTTCCAAGGGAAAGTAGGAAGAATTACATTTCAAATCTTATGATAAAAACACTGAACATCAAACTTTCCACTTCCACTAAGACACCAAAAAAGTCTGTCATTACCTCCACCCCTAGGAATTCGAGTTTGAATGAAGTGAAGAAGAGAATAGGAAGCCGCCAACTCCCAATCATTAAATTCCCTATAAAATCTTAAGCTCCATACTCTATCATTATCACCAACGGGAGGACTTAACACTTCAGAAATACAAACTTATTGGCTGAACACACAAATAGCTAAGGATAAAGAGATTTGAGGGAATTATCCCCAGTCCACTTATCATGCCAAAAAAGAATACGAGAACCATCTCCCACCACAAAAGACAAATGCCTTGAAAAACTTCCCACCCTTCGCTAATACTTCGCCATAAACCACAACCATGAGCCCTTCTACAAACTCTAATGCTCCACCCCCATTTCCCCTCCCCATATTTCATGGCTAGGACCCTCCGCCATAGATGAGTAGTTTCATGGCCATACCTCCAAAGCCATTTCCCTAATAGAGCTTGATTAAACGACACCAAACTTCGAATTCCCAAACCACACAACTCACGAGGTAAGCAAACATTTTCCCAAGCCACCAAAGGGTATTTGAAGCACTCAGCTGAAGAACCCCACAAAATATAACAATGCTCAAGCAAAGAAAGGTGGTAGCAACAGGAGAAGATTTTAAAGGATAATTCTGAAAATTTGAGCTACCTAAAAAAATTAATGAAATGGTTTACTAGGCTTTAAATTAAACTTAAAGATAAGTGAACTTGCCCATCAGGACCCGGTATTCTGTCCTTTTGGAGTGTAATGGGTCATGCCAACGAGGGTAGTGGAGTTGTTGGAATGCTGGAAGGGGTGCTTTTGTAGAAGTTTTAGGTTTAAAGTATGAGAAGCATTGCCTCATTGTGTGATGCAGACTATTTGGAGGGGGAGGAACCTTTGTAATTTTGATGGGGCAAAGCGTTTGTCTCTAGCGCTAAAAATGCATCTTCTTCATACTATGTTTGATTGGCTGGCTGCCTTAAATGGCCATTCCTTGTCTTCTTTAAATGAATTTCTAGATCTATGTCATTTTGATTGATTTTTTTTTATGTATCCTTCGTACACCGCCTGTGTACTTGGGTTCATTTACTCTTCTTTTCATTTGCAATAAGCACTACTACTTATAAAAATAAAAAACAAAAACTTTTCCATCAGGGCCATTGCTTAATTGTTTCCAATGAATAAGCTTATCTACATGTCAGTCCTGATACATCATACAAGCATATGATAGAAATCGACCAAAGAAAAAAGTTACCTATTATATAAACTCACTGATAATAATCATGCTATTTCAAAGGGATATCGTTGACTCTCTTTTTTTTTGAATAAGTAGGGAGATCATTGACTTATAAATGAGGAGAATAAAAGAAGCATAACAGATTGCCCCCCAAAAGTATAAGAACACAACTAGGCAACTTTGTCATTAACAGAAACTTTTTTAGGTTCCAATATATCTATATAATATGCAAATCAGCCACTCAAAATCTTGAGAGGGCCCATTTGCATCCTATCCTCCATTCATTTCCCTTTCTAACGAAACCTTGGTTATGTCCAAAATGGATTTTCCAGGAAAACTAGAAGTGCATATTTTTCCAAAACTTAACAGGAACAAATAATAAGATGAGTTTTTGAAACAAAGAAGGGTAAATACCAGAAGTTTGTATGGTGGGAGGACACTCAGAGCCAGAAGTTTTAGCTTTGATCATTAATACTTCTTTTGCATTCTGGCTTGACAATGAAATGCTAACTACAATGCAGGAAATTCTCCACAAAGGTTTCCTTGTAATGATTCAAATATATTTACAAGAGATAACCTAATAACTTCATATTCAATCAAAGAGCCAATAAGTTCTAGCTCAAATGACATCTTCTCCCCCATAAAACAAGGTGGAGGGTAAGGCTAACAATCCAAAAACCTTTATATTTGATTGAATATATTCTGGATATAAGATCTTACCGTCCTTTCTCATTTCAGGTAGTAATCCTGAAGCATGTTTTTGTACAATTTTCAGATACCCATCAACCTCGTGTTCACGGACATTAACAAGACGATGGAGCCATACTGAAAAACTACCATGTAACAGCAGTTACTTCCGCTTAAGGACGCACCCAAACCCTGAAGCAGAGAACCCTCCTCAGCAATACAGTCCAAGTTAATTGCATTACACAAGAAAATTCTATGTACATGGTTAAGATGCAAAAGATGAACCCATTAACAGCACAAAAAATCAAAAAAAAATTAAAAAGAACTTACATTGATCTCAGAAAGATTGCCAAACTTAAGAACAACATAATTAGTCATACGAGACGTTGGCGGGATAAAATTTTGCCTATTCTGTTCCACTAAGCTTCTCAAGTCCACACTATACCATAAATAAATTAATTAACAACCAGAAAATTCAGATAAAGATAAGTAAACTACTATCAAGCAAGCACTCTTTGTTTTCCACTTCCTATGTTTTAGGTACTGCTCCTTCCATTAAACCAAAAAAAAAAAGACCCAATTATATATTTTGGTTCTTGAACTATGTGCAAGTGTTCAATTTCATTTGTAAACTTATCAATTATGTCAATTTCTGAAAGCACTCAATTTTTTTTTTTATAAAGTTTCAACATGCAAATTGAACCATTTTTAAAAAATTCACAGCCTAATCATAACACGATCGATGGTTTCATTTCAAGTACGAAATTGAACACATTCAGAAACGTTCCTAAAAATAGGTCAAGATGCAAACCTAGTAGAGAAGAAATAAGCGCGAACAGGAATACAAGGTTTGTTGTCTTCGTCAAGGTTGTCATTGTCGCCGTTGCCCTCGCCGACCTCGGAGCACGAAACGGGCTCGTTCCAGTCCAATGAACCCGCAGGAGAGAACGACGAAACGCACCGTACCACAGTCAGACTTGCAGAGCAAGAAATCGAGTCGGTGGCGGTGGTGGTGGCGAAAATGGTACGGAGAGTTACGGTTTTGGGGGCAAAGCAGAGAGTGTGGCGAGGTTTTGGGCTAGAGGTGAGGAATGTACGGATGGGTTTGAGTGAGAAGTGAAGAGGTTGTGATTGTGAGGAAGATGAGAGGAGAGAAGGGAAGAGACGCGCAGCTCTTAGCTGTGCGTCAATGGTGCGCCACATTTTTTTTTGTGTGTGTTTTCTTTGGTTGTTGGGGGGTTTTGGAAGAGTCTAATATATTTGTAAGGGTTTATCAACTGATTTGTTTTGTTTTTTGTGGCTAGATTTTTTTTTTTTTTTTAAAGGGGTTTTTTGGTTTTCGATTTTTTGCCTTCAAATGGAGCAAGTTTTGTTTCAAAATCTTGTGTCCTAATTGAGATCACAATAACGGTGGATATACTGTTGGGTAATTACACAGAGAAATAATATGTCCACAATTTTTTATAAAAAGTTCTAAATGGTAAGTTGTAATTGTTAAGGCAAAAAAAAAAAAAAAAATCTTAGTGTTAGGTTCAAATTTGAACTAATAACAACTAACCACCTATGATTTGTTGTGAAAATATTATGAATGTAGCACCTCTCAATTATATATGGGGAGAATAAATTCTAATTATTTGACTGGACAAAACACATTAAGGGCGTTTAGTTCGATGTGATGTGCTTTTAATGTGATGCACATTACGATGACATGACATTAAAGTTATGTTTGGTAACCGTTTTTATTTTCTATTTTCAAAAACTTGTTTTGGGTAATATAAAGAAAAAACAATTTTCTTGTATTTTTTAAATCAAAAATATGTTTAGTTAGTTGAAATTAAAAAATATATATATATATAGTTTTTTGAAGAGAAAAATAGAAAATACTAAAATATGTTGTTACTGGGTTTTGAACTTTAATACTAACTCATTAAAATGAGACAAGCTCATTAAATTAAATGCATATTTTAATTGACTTTTGAAAGTTAGAAACTGAAAACAGCATTTTGCTTGTTTTCAATTTCCTTCACAAATTGAATTTTGAGAATAATTTTTATTTTCTGTCCATTTTAGGTTGCCAAACAAGTTTTTTAGTTTCAAAAATAGAAAATTATTTTTGAAAACAAAAAATAAGGGGAAAAAACAGTTACCAAACATACCCTAAGATTTTTTGTTTATTTTATTTTTTCTAATATTACCGTAGTTTAAAAAATATATCACATCACCTTTATAAAGTAATATTATATTCTTGTATTGAAGTTATATTAATGTAAGATTACAATAATGTGATATAATATATATATATATACACACACACACAATAACATGATATTATAGTGTAATGTAAAATCATGGCGAATCAAACACCCCTTAAAATTTAACTGAATCCTAGAATTTTTAAATATTTGCCATTAATTTTTAAATAGATTATTTAAATTTTATTATCAAATAAAATTTTAATATTGACCGATATAATACCTTAATATGGCTCAACGAACATAACAATAATATATATAATTGTGTATATATATGAGTTATGGAGAAATAAATTTTAAATATTTGCTGAAACAATAACATAATATATGTATGATTGTGTATATATATGAATTATGGAGAGATAAATTTTAATTATTATGAAGAGATAAATTTAATTATTTGCTGAAACAATGTAGCATTGAATTTGTAAGCGCACAATTGCACCTGGCCTCAAGAACAGTTACGGGCTCAGGCCCAATGAGTCTTAAACAATATGAATTTGTAGAGTGTGGGCTTGAAACCCAGGTTAGAAGTGTTGAGGATTTGATGACAAATCAAAGATTGCAAACACTTGAAAACAACAAGAAATATTGCAAATAAACCTCCTCGGACGTAAGCCGAGAGCTGTTCTTATATTATGTCTTTTCCTTTTCTTCTTTTCTTTTTTTTTCTTTTGATTACCCAAAAAAAAAAACCAGTCCCCATTATTGTTCTAGGTTCCTCCTTAAATACTCATTTCTTTGACACTTTGCCCACGTGTTGCCCCAACTCCCCTTTATCCTAGATATTTCTTTTCTTAGTGCCTTTGAATAGTGACCAGAAGTTTCCGTTCCACTGTTCAGTGGTCACTTCCCCATTAATGCGGCCAGGAAGGTAGGTGCAGAGTCTTTAATGCGGAGATGGCAGCCTTTATTTTTGATATTTCTCAAGTACCGGTGCTTCTAGGACATTCTGGTGTTCACCCCTTTTTACCATTGGTCTTCATCGCATCGCCCCTTAACCTTTATAATAAAGTCCCGAGCTCATCCATATCCGTCCGAGGATAAAAGCACCCCTCGGATGAACCCTCGGATCATCGGCATATGGATCGGCTCGTAGTACTAACAGACCTTTAACCCAGAAGCAGGTCGGCCTTCCTTAGCATGGCCCAAAGGCCCATATACCACGGGGGTCTTTTTACTCCCCACAATAGCCCCTCAAAACTCTAATTTTCGACATCCGAGGAGAAAAATAGGGTTTTGATCCGATGAAAATTTACTCCGCACATTTTGTGAATGACGGCACGTGTGTAAACCGTTTCGCGTTCCGGAAGATGCCACTTGGCGGTTTTATTTTCAAAAAGGCGCGCATTTATTACTGTAAGTTACATTTTGTCTCCCACGTTCAACGGCGAGATGGGCATCCAACGGTCCTCGTTACTCCACGAAAATTTAGGCAGGACAAATATAATTTTGAGGCCGCTTTCCGCACATCGTGACGCTTCGGGAACCTGCGCCTTCATTTATTTCACCAGGGACTAATCCCATCAAAATATCAGTAATCATACTTTACCTTCAGAAACCCGTGAAAATTTGCACAACTTGAGATTTGTAAGTTTCTTGCTCCTTCTTTTCTTAACCTTTTCTCCTCGGATCTTGTCCTCGGCTGTCTTTGTAGACATTCTCCCCTTTAGAGTTTTAGCCTTTCGTTCCTTTCTGATGGGAAAGTTCAAGTGTCTAGTTGATACCGCCGCTGGGATGGAGGGCGTCAGGGCCAAGTATCGTATTCCCAGCGACGTAGGTCTAGAATATTGTCCGGCAGAAGCCGTGGCCGGTTCTAGGAAGGCTGGAGAGGTTATCATCCCAATGGTAGCCTTTGTAGAAGGTGGGATGGCCCTCCTAATGAAGCCTGTAACCAGGGAATACCTCCGCAACCACCGGTTGTGTCCCGATCAGTGCGCCCCAAACATTTTTAGAGTTTTGGGTAGCGTCGATGCTCTAAATGAGCAAATGGGCCTAAACCTCACATGGCATGATGTCGTCTTTATGTACGAATGCCATAAACTCACCAAAGTAGGTTACTACATTAAGTCTCGTTCTAGTGTCGTTAGGCTAATCTCCTGTCTGGCCAAATCCAACAAAGGCATAAAGGATGACTACCTGATCGCTTCTGGGAACTGGCACGACGGCCTCCACTGCCCAGTTGAGTGGGGGGATCTAGGTGCGACACCTTAGGATTAACCTCCCCACAACATAACTTCCTCTAACACACACAACAACGTGTATACATATTTACTTAGACATTTTATATATTGTGTGAATCTGACCAGGTTTGTTTGCTTTGACGTCTTTTTTGCAGATAAGCAACACGTGCGCCCTCGTTTGAGTCATTGTAACGTCGCAGGCCTAAACCGAATGCTGCGCTCCAAGGTGTTCGTTAGTGAAGACCTACAACTTAGGGCTGCCCACTTGATCCTGGGGTACGAGCCCATCTCCTTGGACTTCCAGGAGATTGAGAACGCCATTATCGCAGGTGACCGGCAACGTAGAAGGATTCACGTGGCCAGACGACATTTCCTGGACGACCACGACCTTCCCGACGACGACCGCACCATACTATACACTCAACCAATCGCTGCAATTCCCCTCGCTGTGCACTCTCAGGCAACTGTTGTTCTAGAAGAGCAGGTGTCTTCTTCACACACGCTAAACGAGGAGATAGATCAGTTCCAACTTGAAGACACCGAAAGACCTCGAGGGAACCAATTCATCGTACTTTCTGACGAGGAGGAAGAAGCCACCGAGGCCTCTGGAATTGCAGGATTTATCGTTGCCCGGCCAGAAGACGAATCCGAGGAGGATATGGACAGGATGCAGGGTCTCCTAACCAAGAGAGCTGCGAAGGTTGCTGAGAAAAAGACGGGGGCGTCCCAAGCTCTTCCATCTTTGCCACCTCCCCCTCCTTTCAGCCGAGCCTAAACTTCCAGCCGAGGATCCCAAAAAGAAAAGAAAGGGGGAGGCCGAGGGGACGAGCAACAAGGACCCAAAGAAACCACGACAGCAACCCCCACCGGTTCAGCAGCAGAAGCTGGATAAAGGCAAAGGTAGGGCCCGCTCAATTGAAAGCAGGGAAATCAGGGTCGTGGCCGAAGTGCGCCGAGCACCGACCACCTGGTCCCCCGACTTAAGACTAGACAGCGCACCCATCTCCTGCCAATCCAGTATAAGGGCGGTTCAACAAGGCCATGCCCACCACTTGGCTGAAGTGTTGGAACGCCCTCTTCTGCTGCCCAAGGACATGGAAACCTTAGAAAAAATGAGTCAGCCTCAATTATTCCTATCTTTAAAAAGGGATCTAGCGCTGGTAAGTCTAACCCTTTTAGGAAGATTCCATTTTTAACAATGTCAGATTATTCTCGAGTGTCTTGCTATATCTAACTTCCTCACACTTTACTGCAGGCCATTCAGGAAGTCTTCATGGCCAAGAAATTTATAGAAGACACTCGGAAGAAGGCCAGAACTGAGCTTGAAATCAGGATGGAGACTGAGAAGTCCTTAGGCACGGCCCTTGCTGAAAATGAGAAGCTTACCTCGGAGGTGGCTGAGCTAAAGAGAGAGAGGAATGGGGCCGAGGCGAACCTGCAGACCATGAAGACCCAGATAGAAGGGCAGCGCAAGCTCCTTCGTGAAAAAGATGACGAGCTCTCCCAAGCCCAAAGGGAACGCTCGGATTTGGAGAAGGAACTGACAGAAGCCTTTGCGGGGAAGCCGGCGCATTCCACCGTTCTCTGGAAGCCGCCAAGCAGGCGAGTTATGAGGAAGGGGTAGCTGCCACCGAGGAGCAACTGACAGAAGCCTTTGCGGTCCTGTGCCGGGAGTACTGTCAGAAGGTCTGGGGGGAAGTTCTGAACGTAGCAAGGGTTCCTCTAGCCTCAGAGCTAAGGAAATCCGAAAACGTGTGGCTTCCCCTGGAGATACAGGAGATTGAAGAGGCTCCTGCTATCGTTCCTACCCCTGAAACAACTCTCCCTGCTCTTCCTCCGATGGTCCCAAAGCTAATTCCAGATCCTACAGAACCTTCAGGTTCCAACAAAGAAAAGGAAGGAGGCGGGGATGCAGAGAAGGACCTGAGCCAAAATGTGGAGTCCAACGTCCCTCCAACAAAGGCAGCAGACAAAGGAAAGCAAGTCCTGTCTCCCTTTGAGCTGGAATTGAGAAAGACCGAGGCCACCAGCACTTCTCAGCAAGACCCCCCTCCAAAAGCTTAGGACCTAGCTTAGGACTTCTCTTTTTCTATATTTGAATTAAATATGTAATGTATATTTAAATGATTAATGAAGAACAATTTCATTTGATTTTCACTTATGTTGCATCTGTTTTACTTTATTCTTTTTGTATTTGTCATAAAGATTGCCATTAGTACATAGTCAAAAAGGGGCAGAGCAAACAAATCTAACTCCAAGTATTACACAATCATAACCTCCACGCAGCCATTCGCATGTTTTAGTATTAAAAACTTAACAGCAGGTGACATGGTTGAGATATTTTAAACAATGCCTTGGTTAAAAAGAGACCTCATATAACGATTAAACCCTTATAATGTGTAGTATTGTTTTTAGTAGGATGTAAGATCCGAGGACCATTCCTTACATAAATTTGCTTAACACTTAAAGATATATAACTTAAGATCCGAGTTAATGAACAGTAAGGCACTAATTTCCAGACGCAATAAGAAATTAACTTTGATCAAGTTTGTGGTCCGAGGACAAGACTTAACCAATTTTCTGTTTGATTCTTAAGATCAGTAACTTCAAATGTTAATTTTCCCAAAGTAGGAGGTCCGAGGACCCGGCATAACTAAGGTTCTGTTTAACAAATAACAAGATATCAATTTCCACAAGGTTTGTGGTCCGAGGACTACACTTAACCAAGTTTCTGTTTGATTCTTAAGATCAGTAATTTCAAATGTTAATTTTCCCAAAGTAGGAGGTCCGAGGACCCGGCATAACTAATGTTCTGTTTAACAAATGACAAGATATCAATTTCCACAAGGTTTGTGGTCTAAGGACTACACTTAACCAAGTTTCTGTTTGATTCTTAAGATTAGTAACTTCAAATGTTAATTTTCCCAAAGTAGGAGGTCCGAGGACCCGGCATAACTAAGGTTCTGTTTAACAAATGACAAGATATCAATTTCCACAAGGTTTGTGGTCCGAGGACTACACTTAACCAAGTTTCTATTTGATTCTTAAGATCAGTAATTTTAAATGTTAATTTTCCCAAAATAGGAGATCCGAGGACCCGGCATAACTAAGGTTCTATTTAACAAATGACAAGATATCAATTTCCACAAGGTTTGTGGTCCGAGGACTGCACTTAACCAAGTTTCTGTTTGATTCTTAAGATCAGTAATTTCAAATGTTTATTTTCCCAAAGTAGGAGGTCCGAGGACCCGACATAACTAAGGTTCTGTTTAACAAATGACAAGATATCAATTTCCACAAGGTTTGTGGTTCGAGGACTACACTTAACCAAGTTTCTATTTGATTCTTAAGGATTGTAACTGGAAATTCCTGCGGTATTTACAACTTTGAACTGATTACAAACAAAAACATACTTTATTAATAATAATACCTTCGCTGGTTATTTACATTCCATGGGCGTGGTACAATTCTTTCATCTAGATCAGCTAGCCGATACGACCCTATGCCTGCTATTGAAACAATTCGATAGGGGCCTACCCAGTTTGGTCCTAGCTTACCCCAAGTTGGGTTCCTAGAAGTGCCCACAACCCTTCTTAGTACAAGATCCCCAGGTGCTAGGGGCCTTAACTTCACGTGGGCATCATATCCCCGTTTAAGTTTTTGTTGATAATAAGCCATCTGGACCATAGCTGCTTCCCGTCGTTCTTCAAGTAAGTCAAGATCTTTCTCCAGGAGTCCATTGTTGCTCTTGGGGTTAAAAGAACTCGTCTTCAGGGTGGGAAAGCCAGATTCCAAGGGTATCACCGCCTCGGCTCCATAAGTCATAGAGAATAGTGTTTCTCTAGTGGATCTGCGCGGTGTGGTCCGATACGTCCACAGGACGTGGGGGAGTTCCTCTACCCATCTGCCCTTCGCATCGTCTAACCTTTTCTTCAGCCCACTGACTATGACCTTGTTAACGGCCTCAGCTTGCCCATTTCCCTAAGGATAAGCTAGGGTGGAATATCTGTTTATGATGCCCATATCACCACAATACTTCCTAAAAGCCTTGCTGTCAAATTGAACACCATTGTCTGATATAAGCGTACGAGGTATCCCGAATCTAGTGACGATGCTCTTCCACACAAACTTCTTGGAATCAACATCTCTAATGTTTGCCAAGGGCTCAGCCTCGACCCATTTAGTAAAGTAATCCGTTCCTACAAGCAGCCATCTTTTGTTACCTGCTGCCCTCGGAAATGGCTCCACTATGTCCAATCCCCACTGTGCAAAGGGCCAAGGACTGGAAAGGGGGTTAAGAACTCCTCCAGGTTGATGAATGTTAGGGGCGAACCCTTTGGCATTGATCACATTTCCTGGCGTAGTCTTGAGCCTCCCTTTGCATATTGGGCCACCAATATCCTGAGTCAGAACTCTGTGGGCTAAGGATCCTCCCCCAGTGTGGCTACCACAAATCCCTTCATGCAGTTCTTCCAGAAGCCCTTCCGTTGAGTCAGGGTGCACACACAGCAAGTACGGTCCTAAAAAGGATCGTTTATACAGTTTCTGATCCTCGAACAACCAGAAGCGTGGCGCCTTTCGACGTATCTTATCAGCTTCAGATTTGTCCTCGGGAAGGATGTCATTCTTAAGAAAAGACACGACCGAGTCTATCCAGCTAGGACCAGGCCTTATCAGATGAATACGAGGCGCGTTGACAACGATAAGAGAGGATTCTAGCAAATCCTCAACGAGGATAACCCTAGGTAAACCTTGAGCCGAAAACGTTGCCAGCATGGCTAAGGAGTCTGCATGGGTGTTTCCGCTCCGAGAGATATGAGTTAAAACGAAGGAGTCAAATTCAGTTTGCTGACGCTTGACCTGGGCCAAATATTCCTGCATCCTTGGATCTCTGGCCTCCATGGTCCTCATGACCTGGTCGACCACCAGTTGAGAGTCCGAGAACACATAGATTTCCTTTCCACCCATTCTATGTGCCATTTTCATGCCCACCAAGATCGCTTCGTATTCGGCCTCATTATTAGTGGCCGAGAATGCCAATCTCAGAGACTTTTCAAAAATAATTCCCTCGGGGGATATCAGGACAAGCCCAACACCTGATCCTCTCTGATTAGCTGCACCATCCACATACACTTTCCAAGTCGGAGATACCGTAGCTGTGATCACACCAACTGATTTTTCACCCATGCGGGCCTCTTTTAGACTTTCTTCCAGCAATGGTTCGGCAAATTCTGCCACCAAGTCAGCGAGGACCTGGCCTTTCACCGAGGTGCGAGGCTTGTATTTAACGTCAAAAGCCCCCAGGATGGTCCCCCACTTTGCTATCCTCCCTGAGTAGTCGGCACTATGTAGCACTGCCTTGAGGGGCAATTGGGTCAGGACAACCATGGTGCGAGACTGAAAATAATGAGGAAGCTTTTGCGTGGCATGAACTACGGTCAGAAGTGCTTTCTCCAAGGGTAGATAACGCACCTCGGCATCGTTCAAAGATTTGCTAACGTAATATACCGGTCTTTGCACCCCGTTATCATCCCTTATAAGGACCAGGCTGACCGCGTGGACGGCCACTGCCAGATAAGCAAACAAAATCTCATGTGCCTCCGGACGAGACAGAATGGGTGGCCGAGAAAGATATTGCTTGAGTTGTTGAAAAGCTAACTCGCAGTCCTCGATCCATTGAAACCCTTTCCACTTGTTCAACAACTGAAAGAAAGGACGACATCAGTCAGCTGACCGAGAAATAAACTTGTTCAAGGCGGCAATCATTCCGGTTAATTTCTGGATTTCTTTTGGGTTCTGAGGAAGCTGCAAATCCTGAATGGCCTTGACCAGCACTGGGTTTACCTCTATGCCTTTATGAGTGATCATATACCCCAAAAACTTTCCAGACCCCACACCGAAAGAACATTTTGAGGCGTTAAGGCGCAGCTTGTGCTCTCTTAACACCTGAAAGGTGTCAGCCAGGTCTCTCACGTGTGAGGGTATTGTTTTGCTCTTCACCACCATATCATCCACGTATACTTCAACGGTCTTCCCCAGTTGCTGTTCAAACATTCTAGTCATCATCCTTTGGTAGGTAGCCCCAGCATTCTTCAAACCAAATGGCATGACCTTATAATGATAATTCCCTATCGGAGTAATGAAAGCAGTCTTCTCTTGATCCTCCAATGCCAAGGGAATCTGGTGATACCCCTGGAAGGCGTCCAAAAAACTCATCCAAGGATGTCCGACAGTGGCATCCACCAGTTGATCAATACGCGGCATTGGGAACGAATCTTTGGGACAGGCCTAGTTCAGATCAGTAAAGTCCACACATACCCTCCATGTCCCATTCTTCTTTTTAACAACAACAGTATGGGCCAACCACTCGGGGTAAAAAACTTCTTTGATAGCCCCAGCCCTCTTGAGTTTAAGAACCTCTTCCTTCACAGCCTCAGAATGTTCTTTGGAAGATCGCCGAGGTGGCTGCCTTCTCAGAACAATGGCTGGGTTGACATTTAAATGATGACAAATGAAGCCCGGATCCACGCTTGGAGCTTCATAAGGATCCCACGCAAAAACATCAATATTGTCCTTCCAAAATTCTAACAATTCCATCTTCTCTTGGTGTGGCAAAAGTATACCGACTTGGAAGAACCTCTCTGGGTCATCGGCTACTGGAAACTTCTCTAACTCCTCACAACGTGTCTCATCTCCTATCACATTCCCAGATGCATCAGGAGCTGTTAACTGCTATAAGTCTTTGGTGGTCAAAACCGAAGACTCAGCCTCTGTCTGATGCAGCACCGCCGCCGATATGCATTGCTTGGCAACCGATTGACTGCCGAGGATTTCCTCAACACATTCCCCCGAGGGGAATTTAACTTTAACATGCAAGGTAGAGGAGACAGCTCCCAGAGCGTGCAGCCAAGGTCTAGCAAGGTTGGCCGTGTATGGAGAGTATGCATCAACGACAATGAAATCCACTTCCACCGTTTCTGATCCGGACTGAACGGGCAAACGAATCTGTCCCCTCGGCACAACAGCTCTCCCTTTGAAGCTTATAAGTGGCGAGTCATAAGGAGTAAGATCCTCTAGCTTCAATCTTAACCCTTTAAATAGGTCGGGGTACATGATATCTGCACCGCTGCCCTGATCTATCATCACCCTCCTCACATCATAGTTCCCTATCCTAAGAGTGACCACAAGAGCATCATCATGAAGCCCTTTGGTACCAGCCTTATCCTCGTCGGAGAATCCCAAGCCCTTTGGTACCAGCCTTATCCTCACATCATAGTTCAACCTCTTCCGCCTGCAGCCCGCATCCTCGGCCTGAGAATGGGAGACCGCCATCACCCTAGTGGGACTTGATCTAGTCCTACCAGGCGCAGCAAAAATAACATTAATTGTTCCCAACGCCGGCCGAGATGAGTTGTTCCTCTGATTGTTTGAGCCGGACTGACTGCCCTGGCCAGTAGGTTGACACAAGTGCTGCTTCAATTTTCCTTCACTGACAAGCTGCTCCAAGTGGTCCCAAAGGGTCTGACAATTCTCGGTAGTATGGCCCACATCCTGATGGTACTGACAAAAGAGGTTTTGATTTCTCTTCGCAGGGTCCCCTGCCATCTTACTAGGCCACCTGAAGAAGGGCTCCTTACGAACTTTCTCCAGTAGTTGATGTACGGGTTCTCGAAACACCGTGTTTACGGCCTGAGGTGCTACCGAGCCAGATTGCCCTAAGTAATCTTTCCTCGGCTTGTTGTTGTGGTACTTGTCCGACCTGAAATCCCTTCTTTCCTAGGAGATAACCTTCTCCTTTCCCTTTCCTTGCTGCTGGTTTTCCTCTACCCTTTTGTACTCATCAATACGATCCATAAGGCGACGTACACTACGGACGGGCTTTTTTGTCAAAGATTTTCTCAGGTCATGATCAGTAGGAAGACCTACCTTAAAGGTATTAAGCGCCACCTCGTCAAAGTCTCCATCTATTTCATTAAACATCTCCCAATACCGGTCAGAGTATGCTTTCAGCATCTCCCCCTCCTTCATGGTCATAGATAACAGCGAGTCCAATGGCCGAGGGACTCTACTACATGTAATGAATCGTGAAGCAAATGCCCTGGTCAGCTCCCCAAACGAACCTATAGACCCCGATTTAAGACAGTTGAACCACCTCATGGCCACTGGTCCCAAACTAAAGGGGAAGACTTTACACATCAAGGTCTCGTTGTGGGAGTGCACTGCCATCCTTTGGTTAAAGTGACTCACATGCTCCACCAGATCAGTCCGGCCATTGTAGATGGTAAAAGTGGGCTGGGTAAACCTCCTAGGAAGCCTTCCTTTCTCAATCCTCCGTGTAAACGGAGATTTGGAGAGTTGGTGCAACGCCCTACTCATAGCATCGTTGCCTAAGCCCCTAGAATGAAGCTTCCTATGTCTACGAATTGGCCGGTCGTCCTCCTCACCGGAGGACGTCGCACTGGTGGGGGAGCGCGACCTTGAGCTGTAACCACCTCCCCTATCCTCCATTGAGGAAGGACTAGATGAGGACGGTGAAAATCTTCGTTTAGCACGGCGTAACTTTCTCTACAAACGATGGATTTCCTTCTACATGGATTTAAACCCTCTTGGTGGGTGGTGCTACCCCCACCGTGAGTATGGCTAGCGCCAGGGTATTCTGTATGGACACTTCCCTCACGATCTCTTCGACATTCAAGACGTTCGAAGTGATCCTCCGGCTGTGATCCCTGTGATTCTGCATGGTCAGAACCTAAGCCTGCCATAGTATCCCTACCTCTTCTAGACTAGATTTCCCACAGACAGCGCCAATTGTAAGCGCACAATTGCACCTGGCCTCAAGAACAGTTACGGGCTCAGGCCCAATGAGTCTTAAACAATATGAATTTGTAGAGTGTGGGCTTGAAACCCAGGTTAGAAGTGTTGAGGATTCGATGACAAGTCAAAGATTGCAAACACTTGAAAACAACAAGAAATATTGCAAATAAACCTCCTCAGACGTAAGCCGAGAGCTGTTCTTATATTATGTCTTTTCCTTTTCTTCTTTTCTTTTTTTTTTCTTTTGATTACCCAAAAAAAAAAAAAAAAACCAGTCCCCATTATTGTTCTAGGTTCCTCATTAAATACTCCTTTCTTTGACACTTTGCCCACGTGTTGCCCCAACTCCCCTTTATCCTAGATATTTCTTTTCTTAGTGCTTTTGAATAGTGACCAGAAGTTTCCGTTGCACTGTTCAGTGGTCACTTCCCCATTAATGCGGCCAGGAAGGTAGGTGCAGAGTCTTTAATGCGGAGATGGCAGCCTTTATTTTTGATATTTCTCAAGTACCGGTGCTTCTAGGACATTCTGGTGTTCACCCCTTTTTACCATTGGTCTTCATCGCATCGCCCCTTAACCTTTATAATGAATTCCCGAGCTCATCCATATCTGTCCGAGGATAAAAGCACCCCTCGGATGAACCCTCGGATCTTCGGCATATGGATCGGCCCATAGTACTAACAGACCTTTAACCCAGAAGCAGGTCGGCCTTCCTTAGCATGGCCCAAAGGCCCATATACCACGAGGGTCTTTTTACTCCCCACAGAATCCAACTAAATGTGATAGCCTATTAACTCAGTAATAATAAAAAAGAGAATATCGGTATAGTACAGAATAAAATCGATCAGTGATTCAGTGGCAACAAATTAGGTTGATTTTTTATTTTATTTTTAAGGATAAGAAGAATGATATAATCTAAATACATTGAACATCATCTAAGAAATTCTTTCATCCTATAGTAGAGCCAAGTAGCATCCATAATGTTCAGTGACATCAAATTAAGCTACAAAAAGCTCTTGTATTTTCTTGATATATAAAGTAAGTTACTATTTTTTTTTTTTTCGGAAACTATGTGCCATGGAATGAGAGAAAGAGAGAATTGAAGTTGATAAATCTCCTAAGTCCTAACCAATCTAAGGCTTCGTTTGTGAGTTTATTAAATTCACTCCACTAACAAATTTTATTGCACCAAGTCCTCATCAACCTTTTTCAATTAAAAGCAACAATTTCTTTCTCCAAGGATGATAACCTTCATTGAAGGTAAGAAAAAAAAAAGTTACGTAACAAAAAGAAACGTTTTTAGAGTTTCTTATATACAATCGTATTAAGTCATTATATTTCAGCTTCATAAGGTATGGCTCCTCCTTTTAACAAGTAATTAATGGAGAGCCATAATTTAATGGGAATAGTAAAATATTAATCTTTTCCGATTATTCTTACACCAACTGTAATGTTCATTGGATTCTCAAAAAAAAAAAAAAAAACTGTAATGTTCATTGTCATATAGATTTGGATTGTATAAAATATGTATTATGCATTTAGTGGGTATATGTTGAATACTACATTGACATGTACTAGTAACTAGATCAATTTGGACCATATATCCGATTTTGAGAAGTCTTAATCATAGTTTAATTGATGATTTTTGATAAAATTATATAAATAAATGATTAGGAAATACCCTAATTAATCGCGACACATTTTATTGTAACACCAAATGTGGTTGTGGGGAGCGTGACAACGTCAAAGAACCCGTTCACCTTGTAAATTGTTGAAGAGATTTAATTTAGTTAGAGTTACCGGAACAAAGTGTATAGAAGAAATCCTTGTTTTTATTTTGGTTTCTTTTAGGAGTATATGTTATGAGTTAAGACAGGATTTAACATTGTACATAACTACATTTTCAAATATCTAGTGAGGAAGCTATTGAACTGCTAAGCTGCTTGCCCTGAAGGAAGGTTTGCCGGTGGGGATTTCATCCGGTGCTGCAGTAGCTGCTGCAATAAAGGTGGGAAAGAGGTCGGAAAATGCTGGGAAACTCCTCGTCGTGATTTTCCCCAGCTGTGGGGAGCGTTATTTGTCTACTGCACTCTTTGATTCCATTAGACATGAGGCGGAAAACATGACTTTTGACTGATGTTTTCATTGAATAAGAGGAGCAGAACCTGCTTGAACTAATAATGTCTCCATAAAGATGGAAGTATGATGAATTTGAGAGATTATTTTCGTAGTCTCTATTTTCAAGATATACCAGTCTAAAAAAAAAATGATATTATACATTGCTGACTCTTACATTTAAACCTCTCTATGTGCTCTGAAGCACAAGGAAAGGCTCAAATAGGATGGCAATTTAATTTAAACACATGTAGTTTTTTTTTTTGTTAAAAAAAAATTGTACAAATTCGTGTTTAAAACTTAAAAGTTCAATCTACCTGCCCCCATGATAGTGGGACTTCTCCATATTTAATGAAGAAGAGGGTAGATAACATTTCTATCAAGTCATTAATTAAAAAAAAAAAATGAATGCAAGAATAAATAAGATGCATTGGGGCTTAGCACCACACACCCACCAAAACCTGGGTTTGGATCCTCTCCATTTCTATTTGAAATGAAGAATGTTTGACCAAATCTTTTTAAGAAAGATCTATGGTAAAAAACGTAACAGCCCATAATTTAACCCAATATCAATCCTAACTGTGGTTAAACACTTAAACTCCAGCACTCCTTAACTCAATTGAACAAAGTTTAATGGAAAACAAAAAAAAATAAAACACAAAAAGAAAGAAGAGAGAGTCATAGCTGTTTTAGGAGGGAAAAGTGAAAACCAAAAAGTCTATGTTTGATTATTTGAAGGGAACATATTTGAAGGTTCAGATTTTTTATCATTTTGGAGGGAACACATTTCAAAGGTTGTTTTCCTTTTGTTACAACAGAGCATGTTTCTATTTCCATCTTGTCAAAATAGAGGTACAATAGTAAAAGTTTCTGGATATCTTATTTGATTCTTGATAATTTTTTTATTGTTAATATTGTTGTCTCGGTGCGTTTATATTGTTGTTTTGGTGGTTGGATGCTAGTTGGAGTCTATTTGAACTTTTATTTTTAATTTTTTGAGATAAACATTGAATTTTTATAATGGCTGAATGATTTTTAGAGTCTATCTATATTTTTTTTGAGATACAAATGGAATCTTTATAATGGCCGGATGATTCTTGGAGTCTAATCTTTTTTTTTTTTTTTGAGATAAAGGTTGAATCTTTATAATGGCTCGATGATTCTTGGAATCTATCTTTTTTTTTTTTTTAGATAAAGATTAAATCTTTATTAAACGCAAATGTAAGTTAGTGAGTGATGCTTTTGTTTATTAGTCATTAGCCGTATATAGCATATGGCAAGGACATGTTTATTGTTCACATATTGTTCAAATTGATGTAATGTAGCTTTATTTTCAGCTTTAATGAAACCCATAGTTTGTTCTTTAAAAAAAAAAACACAACAAAACAAATACAATACCATGTTTGTTCTATTGGATTTTTACATCATCTCTGTTTTGAAAACAAAAATGATAGATGAAAGTTATAATAAATTTATGGTCAATTTTTTGCTAGGGATAGTGATGGATTTTTCAATGAATGTTAGGATTTGATATTACAATTATATATTTTACTTTGATATTAATAATAACCTAGATGCACAATTTTATAATTTGTCCATTTAATGCTAAGATTGTGATACGTGTAATTTTTTTTTTTTTTTTTTTTTGTAGTTGGCTTCTACAAGTTCTGCATCACATTAGGGAGACTCATTAGGAAGTATTGCATTAGCATCACATCCAGAGGGTATATCAAGTGTTGTAGGCTCCAATGACAAAATTCATTGTGCAAGAGGTCCCTGACACATATTGTGATTAAGTCGACCCATTTTTCTAGTTTAGAATCATGTTTTATAATCTTTGACACATATTGTGATTAAGTGCTCTTGTTTTGTAATTTTCTTAGTTTAGGACTGAAGTTTTAATGGTCCAAAAAATTAGTCACATTTGGCCACATTCAAATGTTCAGCCTTTTTATTATTTGGAGGGAACACTTTCCAAAGGAGAATCTCCTTGCATTACAAAAGAGCACATCTTTGTTTAAATCTAGCCAAAAGGCCCAAAATAGAGGTTTAAGTTGTGACTAAGTGTATTAGTTTTGTAATTTTCTTACTTTTAAGATTGAAGTTATGATGATCCATAAATTTGAAGGTTTATTTTCAATGGAGTTGCGTTGTTTTGGTGAATATGCCATGTTTTTCTTTCAACACAGTTGTTTTTTTACCACAATAGAGCAATTGCTTCAAATCGATGAATTTTGATGTCGCATTACAATCAAAATTTGATCCAACAGAGTAGACAAGAAATGAATTTAATAAAAAATGAACAAGTTTTATTAAAATGTACACTTTGATCAAATAACAAGAATTCCATTGAAATATACACTTTGATTATATGATTATAATAACATAAAACTTCTACAATTGGTGTGCCTATTGCTTGACTATACATTCCACCTCTTGCTTCTTGATTATACATTCCCCAAAGTCCACAATTTTCAATCTTAGCTTGCTCACTTCAACTTGCCTCATGTTAAACAACTTGCCCCATTTCTTGGTATGAATGTATGATGTCTCTTTGTTATCAAAGTTCTTTTGGTATCAAAGCTTTGGGATGTATCATAGCTTTAGAATCCTAGGTTTCACTGCACATGAAATGCAATTGCCTAGAGTACCTGGCACTCCAAAGGCCCTTCCAAATTATTGATGATTAGGATCAACGAGACCTATAAGCAATATTAACAAATCTCAATCCTTTAGAATTATAGAGAATCCAATAACAGAAACTACCAAAAAATTATGCAATCTTTCCAAATGGATAACCAAAAAGCTAATACAAGAACCAATCTACAAAAAAAGAGGCACAAAAAATAGCTAGGAAATTCAATTATTCTTCCTATAAGAGCTTCAAATACCAACCACAAAAGGGTTCTCAAGAATCTCAACAATTCAGATTTTTAAAAATCAAAAATTCATCTACCTCACCTTAAAAGCCAGCGTATATCAACAGCCAACAACCAGCAAACATAAATGATAAGTCTAGATATAGGATGAATGTTTTCTTTTACAGTTCATCATCAACATACAATTATGAGCATTCCATTCCTACAAAAGGACAATTTACACACACCCAATTCTGCAATCAATGGCATGATAGGGAAACAAAAAGACATTCACAATACATCTCCTAAAACCATTCATAATAGGGTAAACAACTTATTTTTTATTTTTTATTTTTTGATAAGTAAGAAGAGACTATTATTAATATGAAAATAGCGAGAAAAACACAGAGTTCATGGTAGTGAACATAGGAAAAAAAGAAACAAAAAGACATAAGCAACCCCTAATCTATTCTAATAGACGAAAGAAAATCCATAAGGGTAGAACAATCCGAGAAACCCTAACATCGAGACCAATCAAAGAGGATCCGCTGGCAAGACTCTATTAACAGCACCACAGTTTTCCCCTCATCCTCAAAAGACCGTTGATTCCGTTCAGTCCAAATAGTCCACATTAAACAGCTTGGAACCAAATTCCAAATATCAAAACTATGCTTCCCAAGCCAATGATACCAACTAAATAATAAGTCCACAACTAAACTTAGCATGACCCAATCGATCCTAAACAACCGAAGCATATACATCCACAAAGAATGAGCTATCAGGCAAAACAGTAACAAGTGATTCACAGATTCCTCGTTACAACAGCACATACAATAACAATTCGCCAAAGGACGACCACGAAACATAAGGTTATCCAAGGTTAGAATCTGACCATGAGCTACTGTCTACATGAAAAAAGTCACCCTTCTAGGAACTTTAACTTTCCAAATGCCCTTCCAAGGGAAAGTAGAAGGAGCTGCATTTCGAATCTTATGATAAAAAGACCGAGTATCAAACTTCCCACTTCCATTAAGATCCCAACTAAGCCTGTCACACCCTCCTACCCTAAGAATTCGAGTTTGGATGAAATGAAGAAGGGAGTAGGATGCCGCTAACTCCCAATCATTGAATTCCCTGTAAAAACTTAAACTCCACGCTCTCTCATTATCACTTATAGGAGGACTTAACACATCCGAAATACAGGCCTCCATATTAGCTGAACACAGAAATAACTGAGGATAAAAAAATTTAAGAGGAATATCTCCAGTCCACTTATCATGCCAAAAAAGAAGACAAGAACCATCCCCCACCACAAAAGAGACAAGCTTTGCAAAAGTTTCCCACCCTTCACTAATACTTCGCCATAACCCACAACCATGAACCCTACAACAAGCTCTAGGGCACCAACCCCCTTTTCCCTCCCCATATTTCATGGCAATGATCCTTCGCCGCAAATGAGTGGTTTTATGGTTATACCTCCAAAGTCATTTCTCTAAAATAGGGCTAAATTAAAAGACATCAAATTCTGAATTCCCAAACCACCTAACTCACGCGGTAAGCAAACCTTTTCCCAAGCCACCAAAGGATATTTGAAACACTCAACTAATGAACCCCACAAGAAGTTCCTCTGAATACGTTCCAATCTAGTCGACACAGCTTTAGGGATAGTAAAAAGGGAAAGGTAATAAGTTGAAAGGCTTGAAATGGTACTTTTCAACAAGGTAAGTTTATTGCCCTTTGACAAATAAAGCCACTTCCAGCCTAAACGCTTCTTTTCCATCCTCTTAAGGATCAAATTCCAAATAAATGATGTTTTATACGAAGTTCCCAATGGTATACCCAAGTAAGTCATAGGCAAACTACCCACCCAACATTGAATAATATTAGCCAAAGATTGAATGTTACGCACCTCCCCAATAGGGACAATTTCACTTTTCCCCACATTCACCTTCAAACCAGTAAAAGTTTGCAAACAAGTTAAAACCAGCCTAATTGTAAGAATCTACTCTCTAGAGGCCTCACAGAAAATGATGGTATCATCAGCAAATAAAAGGTAAGAAACACAAATACCGGTAGAATTAATAGGACTCGCTTGAAAACCCTGAATGAATCCACCTTCCTCAATTTTCTTCAAGATACAACTTAAAACCTCCATGATCAAAAGAAAGAGAAGGGGAGACAAAGGATCATCTTGTCTGAGACCTCTAGAGCTACCAAAGAAACCAACAAGAGATCCATTAATCAGGACAGAGAAGCGAACGATAGAGACACAAGTCTTTAGCCATCTCCTCCACCTATCCCCAAAGCCCATCCTCTCCAACAGATAAAACAAAGTGTCCAAATTCACATGATCATTTGTTTTCTCCATGTCTAACTTACACACCACCCCCAACATACGACACTTCAGTCTACTATCTAAACATTCATTATCAATACGCACCGAATCCAAATTCTGTCTGCCACCAATAAAAGCATTTTGTGACTCCAAGATAAGCTTATCCAGCATCCGCCTCAATTTGTTTGCCAAAACCTTAGGCAAAAGCTTATACACACTACCCACTAAGCTGATAGACCCAAAACACTAAGCTTGTATTTTGATCATTAATTCTATTTCTTCCCATGCCCTTCTAGTATTAGCTTTGCTTATAGTTTTCTTTTTTCAGATTTTTCATCCTAGTCTCAAGAAACTTGGGTGTGGTTTTCAAAACAACCCAAAAATCTCATACCTTTTGGAATAGATTCAGATCAAAACAACCCATAAACCCCGTAAAGCTGAAACACACTCAATTCCAAAACTCAAAACCAAAAAAAAAAACCCACACAGAATGGAAACCAAACTCAGCATGAGGAAATCAATAAAAAAAATAGCAGTATACTAATTTATGTTCCTTTGTTTTCCAAGCAACCAAGCAGAGCTTACAAAGAAGAAATAAGAGAGAGAGAGAGAGAGAGAGAACTTACCAAGCAGTGGTTCGGCGATGTTAGGCTGGTGTGAGACATGGTCGAAAAAACAATGGTGGCTTGGCACATGTTGAAGATTGTGGCAGCAACGACAACAAGGTTGAGAGAGAGCAAAGCATGGCGATGGAGGAGATTGAGAGATTTGAGATTTTGAAATATTCAGATAAGATGGGTTTGCTAAATTAACTCAATGTTTAACCACAGTTGAGTTTCCTAAAGTCAAGTGCTTTAGATTTTAACTGACGTGGCACATTTTACACCCTTGATTCCTTACTTAGATACTCTCCATTTCAAAGAAAAATGGAGAGGATCTGAATCCCCAAAACCCTCACCAAACCCGCCACCACACCAAAAATTAAACCCAAAACCCAGCAACATCCCATAACCCATGTGACCTACAACCACCTTACCCATGCCGCTGCAACCACAGAACCCCGCCTCAAAAACCCCATACCAAACCAACTCAAAAACTCAAGATTCATGCATTTTGTTTGGTTTTTATTCTGAGAGGGAAGGAAGAAAGAGAAAGAGAGGCTAGACAGGCCCAAAGGAGAGAGTGGGTGAGTCCGAGAATGGATGAGAGAAACAAAGAAAATTTGCCATATAATCCCCCACTATAAGATTAAAATGTATAAAAAAAAAAGATTTAAAAAAAAATTAAAAAAAAAATTGAAACTTGGACGTAAAAAATACTAAACCTGTAATTTTAACCTTAAATCACATTTCCATGTGAATGGACTCATGATTCCAATTCTGTTTAATTAAAACCAAACCCTCAAAAAAACAACCAAACACAAATATCCACAAACCTCATTACCTATCCATTCATTAAAACAAATGAACCATTATTCAAGCAACAAATGTTCAAAGAAACAAAAAGAACAAGATAAAGCTTAAAGAAGCTGTAGAGCACATAGCCATCTTCATCTCCTTTTCACCCACCTTAAATATATATATATATTAGAAAGAATTTAAATAATAAAAAAAACACAGATTCCAAAAAAAAAAGCTGGAGGATTATTGCCTCAATCGATTAACTAGATGTCATTTTCATTTGCCATTGTGACGATTCTTTCATGCTTGTTCGCCTTTGCGATAACTTTCACTCCACCTATACTATTCACATAGAAGGATGACAGCCTTAAGCTTCATCCTGGAAGATGCTGTCATTATCCTCCTGTCCGTAAAGAATCAATAAATCCTGTTGAATTCGCTTCTTGGGGTGCTAATGACTGTAGGCCATAGAGGATCATTAATATTGTGTGAACTCTCCAACCGAGCTTGGATTTTCACAATGGCCTTCAAGTCCTTGATGCAATTCTATCTGTTAAAATTCATCTCTTTCACTTCTTTCTTCTTCTTTTCTCATTGTCTCATGAGAAAGTAGAAGAAAGAAGTGAGAGAGATGAATTCTGATGGATGGAATTGCATTAAGAACTTGAAGGCCATTGTGAAAATCCAAGCTTGGTTGGAGAGTGCACACAATTTTAATGTTAATGATCCTCTACAATCTACAGTCATCAACACCGCAAGAAGCGACGATGACGGTGTCTTCCAGGATGGAGGTCAAGGCTATCATCTTTCTACGTGAACAGTATGGGTGGAGTGGATGAGTGAAAGTCATCTCAAGGGCAAACAAGTATGAAAGAATTATCACAATGGCATCTAGTTGGTCAATTGAACTAATAATCCTCTAGCTTTTTTTAGAATCTGTGTTTTTTTTTTAATTCTTTTTTTTTTTTTTTGAGTGGGTGAAAGTGACAAGGAGACAAAGATGGCTATGGGCTCTGCAGCTTCTTTAAACTTTATCTTGTTATTTTTGCTTCTTTTAACATTTGTTGTTTGAGTGATGGTTCATTTGTTTTAATGAACAAATAGGTAGTTGGGGTCTGCGGGTATTTGTGTTTGGTTTTTTTTTTTTTTTTTGAGAGTTTAGTTTTAATTAAACATCGTTATCTTATGAATTCATTTGAAATGTGATTTATTATTATCATAATGTTAAGATTACAGGTTTAGTATTTTCCATGTCCAAGTATCAAATTTTTACCTTTCAAAAAAAAAAAAAAAAAACTTTAATGTTTTACATTTTAGTCTCTTAGTGGGAGATTATATAGCAAATTTCATCTGCTTCTCTTATCCATTCTCTGACTCATTCACTCTATCCTTTGGGCATGTCTAGCCTCTCTTTCTCTTTCTTCCTTCCCTCTTAGAATAGTTTTTGAGTCGGTTTGGTATGGGGTTTTTGAGGCTGGGGTCATGTGGTTGCGGCAGCATGGGTAAGGTGGTTGAGGCAGATGTGAGCTGTAGGTCTTGTGGGTTGTGGGATGCTACTGGGTTTTGGGTTTTGATTATGCAAAAACTTAGAGTAGCTATTTTTTAATTTTATTTTTTATATAAGAAAGAGAGAGTTTAACTTAGAGTAGCTATTAAACATTGGAAGCTTTCGTCAATCAGCATACATGTACAACAAACATGATTTCCAGTACCAATGAAGCACCTTAATTTCTTAATCTTACAATTGAAAATAGTAAATTCAAAACTATTTCAATTTTACACACACACATCACCACACAAAAGAATCTATACTTGTAATAGTTCATTTTGGAGGAGATTGAGAGATTTGAGATTTTGAAATATTCAGATAAGATGGGTTTGCTGAGTTAACTCAATGTTTAACCACAGTTGAGTTTCCCAAAGTCAAGTTTTTTAGATTTTAATTGATGTGGCACATTTTACACCCTTGATTCCTTACCTAGATACTCTCCATTTCAAAGAAAAATGGAAAGGATCTGGATCCCCAAAACCCATAACCGACCCGCCACCACACCACAAATTAAACCCAAAACCCAGCAACAACGCACACCACAAAACCCAACAACAACCCACAACCTACGTGACCTACAACCACCTTACCCACGCCGCTACAACCACTGAACCCCGCCTCAAAAACCCCATACCCAACCAACTCAAAAACTCAAGATGTATGCATTTTGTTTGGTTTTTATTCTGAGAGGGAAGGAAGAAAGAGAAAGAGAGGCTAGATAGGCCCAAAGGAGAAAGTGGGTGAGTCAGAGAGTGGATGAGAGAAACAAGGAAAATTTGCCATATAATCCCCCCACTATGGGATTAAAATGTAAATTTTTTTTTTTTTTGAAAAAATAAAAAATTGGAACTTGGACATGGAAAATACTAAACCTGTAATTTTAACCTTAAATCACATTTCCATGTGAATGAACTCGTGATTCCAATTCTGTTTAATTAAAACCAAACCCTCAAAAAAACAAACACAAATACCCACAAACCCCATTACCTATCCGTTCATTAAAACAAATGAACCATAATTCAAACAACAAATGTTAAAAGAAACAAAAAAAAACAAGATAAAGCTTAAAGAAGCTGTAGAGCATCTCCTTTTCACTCCCCTTAAAATATATATATTAGAAAGAATTTTTTTTTTAAAAAAACACACACACACACACACAAATTCCAAAAAAAGCTAGAGGATTATTACCTCAATCAACCAACTAGATGTCATTTTCGTTTGCCAATGTGACGATTCTTTCATGCTTGTTCGCCTCTGCAATAACTTTCACTCCACCCATACTATTCACGTAGAAGGATGACAGCCCTACGCTTCATCCTAGAAGACACCGTCACTATCCTCCTGTCAGTAAAGAATCAGTAAATCCTGTTGAATTCGCTTCTTGGGGTGCTAATGACTGTAGGCCGTAGAGGATCATAAACATTGTGTGCACTATCCAACTGAGCTTGGATTTTCACAATGGCCTTCAAGTCTCGCGAGAAAGTAGAAGAAAGAAGCGAGAGAGAAGAATTCTTATGGATAGAATTGCATTAAGAACTTGAAGGCCATTGTGAAAATCCAAGCTCGATTGGAGAGTGCACACAATTTTAATGTTAATGATCCTCTACGATCTACAATCATCAGCACCACAAGAAGTGATTTCAGAATTCAACACAATTTCCCAATCTTTACGAACAGGAGGACAGTGACAATGTCTTCCAAGATGGAGGTTAAGGCTATCATCTTTTTACGTGAACAGTACAAGTGGAGTGGAAGAGTGAAAGTCATTGCAGAGGCAAACAAATATGAAAGAATTATCACAATGGCATCCAATTGGTCGATTGAAGTAATAATCCACTAGCTTTTTTTAGAATCTGCGTTTTTTTTTTTTATTCTTTCTTTTTCTTTTTCTTTTTGAATGGGTGAAAGTGAAAAGGAGATGAAGATGGCTATGGGCTCTGCAGCTTCTTTAAACTTTATCTTGTTATTTTTGTTTCTTTTAACATTTGTTGTTTGAGTGATGGTTCATCTGTTTTAATGAATGGATAGGTAATGGGGTTTGTGGGTATTTGCGTTAAATTGTTTTTTTGAGGGTTTAGTTTTAATTAAACATCGTCGTCTCACGAGTTCATTCGAAATGTGATTTATTATTACTATTATGTTAAGATTACAGGTTTAGTATTTTCCAAGTCCAAGTTTCAATTTTTTACCTTTCCAAAAAAAAAAAAATTTAATTTTTTACATTTTAGTCTCTTAGTGGGGGATTATATAGCAAATTTTCTCTATTTCTCTTATCCATTCTCTAACTCACTCACTCTCTCCTTTGGCTCTGTCTAGCCTCTCTTTTTCTTTCTTCCTTCCCTCTCAGAATATAACCAAACAAAATGCATGAATCTTGAGTTTTTGAGTCAGCTTGGTATGGGGTTTTTGAGGCAGGGGTCAAGTGGTTGAGGCGGATGTAGGCTGTAGGTCTTGTGGGTTGTGGGATGCTGCTGGGTTTTGGGTTTTGATTATGCACAAAGTTAGAGTAGCTATTTTTTATTTTATTTTTTTATATAAGAAAGAGAGTTTAACTTAGAGTAGCTATTTAACATTGGAAGCTTTTGTCAATCAACATACATGTACAACAAACACAATTTCCAGTACCGAGGAAACGCCTCAATTTCTTAATTTTACAATTGAAAATAGCAAATTCAAAATTATTTCAATTTTACACACACATCACCACACAAAGAATCGATAGCCGTAACAGTTCATTTTGAAGAAACTGTTCAATCTAAAACATCACCAAAAAATAAAAAATAAAAACTCAACTCATCTGAAACAAATAGATATCTAAGACATCCATATTAAACCAAAAAAAGAAATGGCAAATGAAAAATATTTGTAAACAATACACATAAAAGATTTTGTAAGAGAGAACTTGTGGTTGTAGGGAAAGTTGGAAATAAAGGGGTGGAAATCAGACAGAGGTGGTTGGAGAAGTGCATATAGTTTTGCCATACGTGCAAATGCACCTAAAAAACACCATTACAAATATTCATAGCAAGTGATGCGTTGACTCTATCATGACTAGATTTAATTAAATTCTAACATTTTTATCATTTAAATGAGAAAAAAAAAATCATCAGAATCAAATATATTTTAAAGAGTAATTTGTCAGGCAACAAAATCTATAATCTATAATGTGCATTTTCAAAAGGTAATCTGTCATTGCATCTCTTCCTATACAAATTGTTCAACCATTTCAATTCAAAAAAAAAAAAATCAGTAAGAATATTTAAACTGAACAAGTAAGCAAACTAGTTCGTTTGAATTGGAAAAGTATAATCTATTAAAGGAACCTAAAAAATGATAATAACAGTGCTATTTTACCTTTATCTGACAAGGGAGTTACAGAAAACCACTAAGGCTGCATTTGTTTCGATGTAAATTAATTTCCAGGTGTAAAATAATTTCAGGTGAAAATATTTTCAGGAAAGGAAAATATTTTCTAGTGTTTGGTTGCATTTTAAAAATTATATTAGAAAATAATTTCAAGTGTTTGGTAACATTCTGAAAATACAAATTTTCTACTACTTTCTCACATTTTCTCACCCATTTTCCCAGCTTCCAATCAAATTTTATAATATAAAATTGCAATACATCAACTGTTAAACAAACAAAAATCAAAACAACACCATTCCCACATAAATCATTCGGTCAAACTGAGAGAGGGAGGAGGAAGAGATCTCACATCGCGATCTCACATGGCAAATCCGGTCTGATCTCACGGCACGATCTCACGACGGTCAGTGTGATTTCATGGCGCGAGTTTTATGGCGCCTCGATCTCGTTGGTGCGCAATCGATGGCGCGATCTCGCGGGCGCAAGCTCGACGACGGGGCTTTGGGTTGAGGACAACGATCTAAGCTTCACCAGTGTGATCTGACTAGATTTGACGATCTCCCTCTAGCTCTCTCTCTCTTTTCTGGTGTGACTACCGTTGCTCTCTCTCTCTCCTTTTCTATTTTTAGTCTGGAAAATTGTATTTGAAAGTAAAATAGAAACATAAATTGATTTACAGCTGGGGAGGGTTATTTTACGGTCAATGTGGAAGTGATTTTCAATTTGACCAAATTTTCCATTGAACCAAACACACGCAAATGCGGAAAATATTTTCTGAAATTGATTTACTGTCCAACCAAACGCAGCCTAAGTCATATAACAAAAATATAAAATAAGCAATTGAGACAGGGAGGGACCTAGGTGGGGGCCCGGGACCCCGGGTCCAAATTTATATATTTATATATATATAGCTGTAGGGGTATTGGGCCCAGTAATTTATGAAGGATGGTCCAACGAAGTCTTTTGGGCTAGAAACCCAAATCCGAAAACATCAAAATGATCGTGGAGTATTTAAATGTCCAAATACGTCCGAGGAGTAGATTTGTCCTCGGATTGTTAAGCCGAGGACATAGGAAGAGAAGTTTAGTATCCCCGAGTTAGGTTATAAAGAGTCCTACGACTATGGGAATACACAGTACACATGAAGGATAATAGAAAGAGCGATGGAATGTCTAAAGTAAAGCTGCTACCACCGCCCATACATTAAAAGCTCTGTAATTGATACGCTGACTGTATAGATGGAAGGATGGGACCTGAGCATAGAGCTTGGAACTTGGTCCCTAATCCCAGCGGCTTTAGGGAAGAATGGATGGGACAAGTATCCGAAATCAGGATTGCAACCATAAAGTGGAAGATGATGAAGAGAAGGAAAGGAGTATAAATAGAAGGGAAGACATACGAAGAAGGGAGAGGCTTTTTTAGGAAGAAAAAGAGCCAATAGTAGATGATAATCAATATTTGTATCCAAACTGAAAGAAATACTATTATAAACCATCCTCGGATTTCGTCCGAGGAGGAATTCTCAGTCTGACTTTTACAAATAACTCTTTAATTTGTCCCATTGGGCCCAAAGCCCGTCTTTTCTCTGATTGTCTAAACCATCCTTGAAATCTAGATTACAAACCCATCCTCTACAAATTTATTGTAAAGAAAGGCCTTTCAAGCCCATCTCCCTCCAGTCATAGTTTGGGAATTTGAATTGTGTCCTTACAATAGCTATAATATATTTCATTTATGTAATTGGCCCCTCCCAAAAGCCTAACTAGCCTCACCCAACTAGCAACTATTCAACCCAAATACTTAACAAAAACAATAAAACCATTCACAATAATAATTGTATTTTAGCCAAAAAAAACTATTTTACTACCAAAGAATCCAAAAATTATATGTTATTGGAGAAACTAAATCTAAATTTTTTACAACTGAAATAAACTAGTAAAAATACCAGTTGACTATAACAAGTTGTTAAAAATAAAATACAATATTTTATTAAGATTATATCTCTTCTTTCAATTAAAAGACTCAAATTCCCTTGCTTCCTTCATTATTTTAATGAGTTGTTTATATTATTTTAAATGAAGCGATAAAAAATATAGAACATTTGATATTGGATGTACTGTAAAGTAATGTCGTAAAATTTAAAATTTTTAGTACCACCACTATAAATGCTCTAAGTTTTTTTTTTTTTTTAATCCTAGCCAACCTTATATTAAAAAAAAAAAAAACATTATTTTTTTTTTAATCTTTATTTTTATCTTTATCTTTATCTTTATCTTTATCTTTATGTATTTAGAAATAACGATTTTAAGTATTTATAATTTTTAATACTATACGGATCTTTTTGGAGTTTTTTCTTTCTTTCTTTATACTCTGGCCGATGGCTTAAAATCCTGCTCCGTCCCCCAATTGAGACAAAGAGGAATAAAAAGTATAAATGACAAGAATATTCAACTCTATACAAATCCATAAAGATAAACCATCGAACAATGATCATATTGCTTGGCCAAAATTAAGGTCGAGGTTTCTGATCAATCAAAATTAGGGTATAAAGAACAGTAATTCATCCATTGGTTGAATCAAGATGATTGTTCAATCACACAAAGTCAAGCCTACTCATATCAAATAAAATCTAAACAATTAGTTATACACAAAACAAAACAAAAACAAAAAAACCAAGACCGTTCTTCATATATCAAAAGTTTTAAGCATTTAAACTTGAAATCGTGTGTAGAGAGAAAAGAAGATTATCAACAACAACAGCCCACTTTCCCTGAAAACCACAACCGCCATTAGCCCATTTTCCACGAAATACCACAACCACCATTCCCTTTGCAAACAACAACAGCAAAGCCCTCATTCAAAACAATGGGATTGGCTATAGATCCTTTTATTAGATTCACAAGTTTTCCAAACCCTCTCACCAAAGAAAACAAATCCCAAAGAAGGGGGAAAAAAACCCTAATCCACAAACACCATGGTTTGGTAGAAATCAACAAGGAGGAAAAATCCAAAAAAAAAAAAAATCTAAATAAAAGTTTTTCCAAGGGACATTCATGTTTAAAAAAAGAAAGAGAGAGTGGTGGATCTACCTTGGAGTTTCTGAGAAATGACGAATCAAATGCTCGGGGTAATGGTCAAAATCTCGCCATCATCGTCGCCGGTCTGAGCTGTGGCCGCCGCGGGTTGGATGACAACGCTCAGTAGGCGTGACTAGGGTGAGGAATGAAGAACGAAGAGGAATGGAGAAAAGTGATGCTCTGGGAATGGAGAAAAATGATGGGTTGAAGAGGTCTCTTTTTGGTGTGAAGGGATTGGAGCTCATTACAGCCATTGGTGGAGTGTGAGTAAAAATGAGAGCCGGATTTGACAAGTCTCTGGCTGTGGGCCCTGTGTTGTGAGTTAATTTACAAAAATGTCATTGTTCCTCAGTTATCATTAAAAATGACTAGAGCATAATAAATGCATATTTTTCCATCTCATATAAATAGTAGGTTTCACTCAAAAACACATAAAAACTTGTTTTAAATTTTTGTAAGTATTTGCTCACTTTGGTGAGAATATAGTAATGGAAATAAAATATGAAAACACATTCAAACAAACCTTGCCTTCATGTGACCCATTATGTTTGAGTAATAAATGATGAAAATAGAGTGATGATTGATGAAATTCCAAAATTCAAACAACCCCTTAGGCCCTGTTTGGCTTGTCAATAACTCATATCCCAACACTCATAACTCAATATCTCACAACTCTAACTCAATAAAACCCAAAACTCACCTCTATGCTCGTTTGGCAGCAGTTAACTCAAATTTAAACCCCAAATGAACTCAACTTTATGTCAATGTTTGGGTCCCACATAATACTGTTATGCTCTACAACTGCCAATTCATACCCATGTGTAATACCTCTCTCCTCTTCACACCTTTCCCACAAAAAATCTCATCAACTTCTCTCTCCATTCTCCCCAACTCCTTTGTTGTCTGCGCCTCTTAAACCCCAAAGCCAAAAGACCATCGAGCCTCTTTGCCGCCGCCATTCTCTCCCCATCCTTGAACCCAAGCGTCACTACACCTCAAAGAGGACGCTACAGCTTCGTCCGCCACAATGCCTCTGCCTTTGAAACTGAGCCCAGACAGCTACCATCACACACTGAGAACTCCCTCTCTCTCTCTCTCTCTCTGAGAGCATTTTGTTTATAGGTGCAATTTAGAGTAAGTAAATTATGGGTTTAATTTGTTAAACTTATTTGTTTCTTTTTAATTTTTGAAATCAAATGATATTAAGAAATCAGATGGAAGAATAGAAATTGCATGTTGCTGTAGGATTAGAAAAAAATAAGATGATATTAAGAAATTGAATGAGCTTCATTAGTTTAAGAAATATGAGCTTGAGATTTTATATAGTAAGCTAGTATGCTGGTGATTGACATGAAATATGCTTTAGCAGATTTTATACATGTTGACTATGTCTTTTCTATCAACTGTGTGTGACTGGTGAGTGGGGTTGGGGATTCAAATCCCCTTGGGTACATGAGTAAATACCAATTGTACGGGTCTCACCCTCCGTCAAACCTAATCACCTTGAGGCCCATGAAGGCTAACATGTATAAGAGCCCTGCACTGATCTCACATGGTAACGCACATGCCGTTTGAGCAGTCTGAGCTTAGAGTGCTCGGAGTAGCCTGTGGTGTGCCCCTGTCGAGCACATAACTTACTAGCGGGGTTGGTCCCAACGCCACTATCGTTTTCTCCCTCCCGTCACCAAACATCCACTTAGACGAAACGGTATTGGACCTTCCTTTCATTGCCTAGGGAACGCCCCTACCGAGCATCAAATCCAGCGGTGGAGCCAGTTTCAATGTCACTGCCACCCTCCCCACTCACCATTAAACCTCCACCTAGGGGAGAAGGTATTGGACCCCTCATTCCACCCAACAGGGGAATGATGATGATCACTCCGCTAACTTTCACTATAAATAGGCAAGGGGAACTCAGTTTTAGGGGTTGGCAATTCCAGAGTGGAAAGACTAGAGAGAGAGAAATAGTGATCACCCCTAAGAAAGAGAGTGTTAGTGAGAAAAGAAGGGAGACTTAGGAAACAGGGCAGCCAAGCATAGCGTCACCCATGGTAGGAAATCTAAAAGCCCACCATACAAATAGAATGTGAGCCCAAATACCCCTTAGGCCCAGCAGCCTTATTTTGGAACGCACAATTGGCGCTATTTGTAGGGAATCTCCTACGTAACTGTGGTGCTCTCTTGGCACGCTCGTAAGAATGTCTGGAGGTGGACAAAGAAGTTATGCAAAGAGCGGCACTAGAGGGTCGTCACGGGGGTCTACATGGCGAGAAAGGAGGCAAAAGAGGCAGGAGGACAGAAGGCATGGGGAGGTAGAAGAATTTGGGTCCGGAGAAGGATCGTACCAAACCCTCCAGACAATGTCTAACGCCTCGGGTCGCAGCCGCCCTGACAAAAGAGACCAGGACCTCGAGCAAAGGGGTCAAGAACTTGAACGACTACGCAAGGCGATCAGGGATTTGGAGTTGCAAGTGCGGGGTCGACGCAGGAGAAGGGACCAGGGAGAACAAAGGGAAAGGTCACTAAATGTGAGGAATCGTCGTGAGGAAGGATCTCATCAATCTGGGTCTCGTAGACACCGCGATCATTCGCGAAAGTATGCGGACCGTGAATCGACTTCCCCCAACGCGGGGCGACCACGTAATGTGGCCATGGATACCATGACCCGAGCATTGCGTCAAGCAATCTGGTCTCCATTTCTAGAGAAATCGAAAGTGTGCCTATGCCGAGCCGATTCGCACGCCCACCGTTCAATTCCTACACTGGGAAGACGGACTTGGTGGAACATGTAAGAGCAACCACATCAGCTCATTTAAAAGATTTCGTCTATTTTACATAAAAAACTTACTTTTAAGATTTTACACATTCACTTTTACAAAACACCCACATCAGTTCATCTATCCTACCACCTCTATTAATTAAATAATCAATTTTCTCACTTTTTTTTATTATTTCTCTCTAACTACCGCACTATATATGCGCGCCTCTTCATTTCTGATTCATTTCTCTCTCTCTCTCTCCTTCTCTTCATTTCTGATTCGCTCTCTCTCCTTCTCTTCATTTCTCTTTCACTCTCTCTCTCTCTACCCAAATCAACTCTCCTTCTCGATCAACTCTCCGATCTGCCCCGATCCGCTTCGATCCACTCGCTTTGAGCTCCAATCCAAGCTCGATCCACTCCGATACGCTCCAATCCACGCTCCGATCTACTCTCCTTAACTTCGATCCGTTCTGATCCATGAGCTCTGAGCTCCGATCCGAGCTTCGATCCAGTCAAGCACCGATTAAGCTCCGATCAAGTGCCGATCTGTTTTTGTGTATCTATATTTTTTTTTTTGAGCAAGTGTGTCTATGTTGATTTTCTATGTGGATGTGTTTGTGTGTGAGTGTGTTTATGTGCATCTGAGGAAAAAGAAGAGGATGAGGAGTTGAGTTTTAGCTGGGTTGGTTGAGCACAGAAAGGAGAGAGAAAAAAAGGAGCGAACGAAAATGATAAAATAATGGTATAAACGAGCTACAGTAACCGTGTTAATATACACGGTTACTGTAGCTCGAGGTTGGATTTACAAAATTTTAGACATTTTTAAACCCACTGATATGGGTATTTTTTTGCTCAAAATGTGTAAAATTGGTAGCTATGTTTATTTTAGAAACTTTTACATCGACTGATGTGGATGCTTTAAGTCACTATGTTCAGATGATGTCTTTACACTCCCATAACGATGCTTTGAAGTGTAAGGTTTTCCCCTCGAGCCTCAGCCCCACTTCTTTAAGATGGTCCAACGGGTTGAAGAAGGGTTCAATCCATAGTTTTTCAGAACTGATCCAGGAGTTTAGAGTGCAGTTCATGACTTGCAGCCGGGTGCCGCAACCTATGGATGTGTTGCTATCAATGAAGATGGGGGCTAGGGAGACCCTTCGCAACTATGCTAGTCGGTACTAGGAGTTGTATAACGAGATCGGCGGGGGTAATGAAAAGATCGCGGCGAACACCTTTCAGATGGGCTTACCTGAAGAATCCGAGCTGAGAGAATCGTTGACCCTAAAGCCTCCCGAGGATATAAGGCAGTTAATGAGGCATATCGAGGAGTACAAGTGCTTAGAAGATGATCGGCTACAGACCAAGGGGAAGGAACCGATAATCAGTTATCCTCGGAACAACGGCTTCAACCCCAAACACAGGAAGGATTTGAGAATTCAAGAGCTCGGCCCGGCAATTGGGAGAGTCAATGCGACGTTCAAGGAGCCCGTGCACCGGATCATTGATAGGATAAAATATGAGCCGTATTTTAAGCGGTCGAACAAGATGGCGGGTGACCCGTCAAGGAGAAACCAAAATTTGTATTGCACCTACCACAAAGATAAAAGGCATACCATCGAGCAGTGTAGGGTGTTGAAAGATCACCTGGAACAGTTGGTGGAGGCAGGGCATTTGAAAGAGTTTCTAGTGGAGACAAGTAATCAGGAGACCGAGCAGGCAGATCGATTGTGTTGAAACCCTTTCTCACCCCCCTTTGGGAGTGATAGAGGTCATCCACGCATCACCGAGGGCAATTAGAGCACCCACAACAAAAGGGGTGTTGACCGTGGTGTTAGCAGAAGGAAGCGCAAGCGAACAATCCCTGAGGAAGAAGCCGAGGTACAGTAGACAACCAATAGCGTTTGACGACAACGACCTGGAAGGCATTACTCAACCGCACCACGATGCTTTAATAGTCACGGCCTGTGTAAGGGGTTTCATAGTGAAGAGAATAATGATAGATCAAGGGAGTGGCGCAAACGTAATGTACCCGGACCTATACAGGGGGCTCGGCCTAAAAAAAGGAAAATTGTCCAAGTATGATACGCCATTAATGGGATTCGATGGGCATATGGTGACTTTAGAAGGGCAGATTTCACTCCCAGTTATCATGGGAGGTAAGGAGGTAATGGTGACGTTCATAGTGGTCGCCTCTTTCTCGCCGTACACGGTAATATTCGAAAGTCCATGGATACATGACATGGGGGCTGTACCGTCCACCTTACACGTGAAAGTCAAGTTTCGAACTGACGAAAGGATTACAGTAATAAGGGGTGATCAACAAACGGCCAGACAATGTTTGGTAGTCGCGGCAAACAAACAAACCGAGCAAATGAATCAACCGAAAAGGCGCCCCTATAGCAATTACAGCATCCCCAAGTGGAGCGGACCAACGTTGCCAAGGATTTAGCGAGCGTAAAGATCCTACCAGGAGGTGAAAGGAGTTTCCATATAGGGGCAGGCTTGAATGATGGGGAAAGGGTGCAGTTGCTGCTGTTCCTCATACAAAACGTGGACGTGTTTGCATGGAATCCATATGAGGTGCCCGGTGTCAACCCCGAGTTCATAGTTCACAAGCTGAATGTAGATCCTTTATGCCCTCCCAAGAAACAAAGACCGAGAAGGTCTGCTAAGGAGCATGTGGAAGCCGTCAGACAGGAGGTTGGGAAGTTGAAAGAGGCGGGGGTCATAAGGGAAACATTCTTTTTAGAATGGCTCACAAACACGGTGGTCGTGAAAAAGAAGAGCGATAAGTGGAGGGTTAGTGTTAATTTTACCGATCTGAACCGAACATGTCCGAAGGATCCGTTTCCAATGCCAAAAATCGATCGATTGGTGGACGCTACGTGCAGGCACCCGAGAATGAGTTTCCTCGATACTTTCCAAGGTTATCACCAAATTGCGCTAGCCGTCAAGGATCAGGAGAAAACAGCATTCTTAACACCCAATTCTAACTACCACTATACCGTGATGCCATTCGGATTGAAGAACGCGGGAGCCACTTATCAACGAATGATGATGAGGATGTTTAGGGATAAGATTGGATGGACAATTGAAGTGTAAATTAACGACATGGTGATAAAAAGCAAGCAAGAAGGGTAGCACATTGACGACCTGAAAGAAGTGTTCAAGATACTCCAACGACACCGGCTGCACCTTAACGTCGATAAGTGTGCCTTCGAGGTTGGATCTGGCAAGTTCCTGGGTTATTTGATTACTAAACGGGGGATCGAAGTTAACCCTGATCAAATTGAAGCCGTGAAACATCTCAAATCACCGAGCAATCCGAAAGAGGTTCAAAAGCTAACCGGTATGCTGGCTGCTCTCAACCGATTTATTTCCAAGTTCGCTGATCGGTGCCAACCATTTTACCAAATTCTGAAGAAGTGGAAGAGGTTTCAATGGGACGAGGAGTGTAATAGAGCCTTCCAAGATCTAAAGGATTACCTTGGGCGGGCACCGACGTTGTCAGCCCCAGAACCAGGAGAAGACTTGTATATGTACCTCTCGGTATCCAAGCATGCAGAGAGCGCCGTACTACTGAGGGATAGTGGTGTACAACTCCTAGTTTATTACATCAGCAAGATGTTAATGACGCGGAGACCAGTTATTTACCAATAGAAAAACTAGTGCTAGCAACTCGTGCATTCCACCCGAAAATTGCCCCATTACTTTCTGGCCCATACAGTCCATGTCTTGATCGAGTGCCCACTTCAGTCATTATTAAGAAGATCTGACTTTAAGAGGAGGATAGCCAAGTGGGGGACTCGGCTAGGCTCTTTCGACATTAGATACAAGCCGAGGAACTCAGTGAAGGGACAAGTACTTGCGGACTTTATTGCCAAGTTCTCGCCAAGAAGTACAGACATAACCTGCCTAGTAGAGGTCAAGCCATGGAAAGTATTTATGGACGGCGTGTCCATTGTGGCTGGAGCGGTGGCTGGGATCATGGTCATCACCCCGAAAGATCTGAAGTTAGAACACTCATTCAGATTAGGCTTTAAGGCTTCTAATAATGAGGCCGAATATGAGGCTCTGCTGGCCAGACTAAGGGTTGTCATGGATTTGGGAGCAAAGGAGGTGGAAGTGTACTCGAACTCCCTCCTAGTAGTAAGTCAGGTCCAAGGGAATTTTGAGGCCAAAGATCCCCGGATGATAGAATATCTACAGTTAGTTAAGCAGACCATGAGTAACTTTGTGATAGTCAAGATCGAACGGATAGCCCGGGGGCAGAACCGGCACGCTAATTCTTTGGCGACTCTAGCATCATCAATAGCTGACATGGTACCTCAGCTGATCAGGGTGGAGTTGGTGCCCGAACCAAGTATTACGGCTAAGGCACTGATTCTTCAGGTCATTACGGCTGAGAAGTGCTGGATGGATCCAATCATCAACTTTCTTGCAGACGATCGAGCCTCGAAAGATGAGAAAGAGGCAGCCAGAGTACGGCGAACTTCCGCTCGGTACTGGTTATCTACTGATCGGAAGCTATATTGAAGATCATTTGAATGGTTATACCTGTAGTGCCTTCGCCCTAACCAGGCTAAAGAGCTATTAGCTGAACTGCACGAAGGCGTGTGTGGTAGCCATGTGGGGGGATGCTCGCTGGCGCACCGAGTAATTACCCAAGGGTTTTGGTGGCCGCAGATAAGGAAGGATGCAACCGAGTATGCTCAGAGGTGTGAGCAGTGTCAGGTACACGCACCGATGATCTACCGACCGGCCGGGAACTTGAACCCAATTTGTAGCCCGTGGCCATTCACCCATTGGGGGCTGGATATAGTCGAACCATTTCCCCGAGCACTGGGCAATCAAAGGTTTATGCTGGTGACAATAGACTACTTCACGAAGTGGGCAGAGGCTGAAGCACTGGCCCACATCTGAGGCGTTGATGTCAAGAGATTTGTGTGGAGGAACATTATAACAAGGTTCAGCATACCGGAATCTCTTATATCGGACAATGGCCTGCAGTTCGATAGTAGGGTTTTTCAGGAGTTCTACAAGAACCTTGGTATCCGGACCGATACTCCACACTAGCCTACCCACAGAGTAACGGCCAGGCAGAAGCAACCAATAAGGCCATCATGAGTGGTTTGAAGAAAAGATTGGAGGGCGCCAAGGGCAGATGGGCCGAGTTGCCAAGCATCCTATGGGCATACCGAACGACTCCAAGGAGATCTACGGGAGAAACGCCATTCTCTCTAACTTACGGGGCGAAGGCCGTCATCCCTACTGAAGTAAACCTGTGCAGCGTCCGAGTCGCGGGATTCACTCCTAACCAGAATGAGAAGCTGATGGCCAAGGAGTTGAACTTGCTGGAGGAACACTGAGAAGCGGCCACCATTCGGCTGGCAAAGTATCAATAAAAGCTCTCTCGAAGGTACAATAGAGTCTTCAGAAGGAAGGAGTTCGTCGCGGGAAACCTGGTACTTTGTAAGGTCATGGGGATACGTGAGACACAAGCGCGAGAAAGCTAGCTCCATCCTGGGAAGGGCCCTACCATGTGACTGCTATTGCAGGAGCGAGGGCATACTATCTGGAGGATTTAGAGGAAAAATCGCTTCTCCGGCCATGGAATGTTTGCAATTTAAAAAAGTTTTATCAATGACCGGTCATCCTCCAAAGATGTAGACTTGATGTAATCCCGCATTACTGCATGTTTAATATGAAGGCATTTATTTAGCAAGTCCCTCCTTTCTTATTTCAAGTTATTATCACCATGCAAGAATTATAAAGAGAATCACGAGGGTAAAGGCAACTCATTCACGATAAGGGCAGAAACCTGCCCTCGGTTCGATCCCTATCACCAAGCAGGTGAAAACCTTAGGCTGTTTTTATCAAAGGACAGAAACCTGCCCTCGGTTTAATCCCTATCACCGAACAAGTGAAAACCTTAGGCTGTTTTTATCTAATGATAGAAACCTTCCCTCAGTTCGATCCACATCACCGAGCAGGTGAAAACCCTAGGCTTTTTTATCTAATGGCAAAAACCTGCCCTCGGTTTGATCCCTATCACCGAGCAGGTGAAAATCTTAGGCTATATTTATCAAAGGATAAAAGCCTATCCTTGGTTCGATCCTATCACTGAACAGGTGAAAACCTTAAGCTATCTTTATCTGACCGAAACCTGCCCTCGATTTGAGCCCTATCACTAAGCACGTGGAAACCTTATGCTATTCTCACCTAAGGATAAGGATCCGTTCTCGACATGGACAGTTAAGCTGAGCGTCCAATAACGTAAGCCACTACAGCTTAAAATCAAAGGGGCTACTCCCAACCCCTAAAAGTGAGAAAGTAAGGTATGACGGGCGACCTAACCTTAATCATGTACAGGATCGGCAGTTACCAAACAAGTGACAGGGAAGCACAAACGATATTTAAACGACATTAATTAAAATTGTCCAAAAGACAAGGAGATTGTTCCATCGCCACAGCCCGACGATTTAAGCTCATCAAACGCCAAAAAATTTAAAAAAAAAAATTTTTAAAAAAAAGAGAAGAAAAGCTAAATCTTCAAACGGCATGGTCGGTTGGTGCGGGTGGAGTAACAGGTTGCTCAGTTTCGCTTGTAGTTGTCTGGATAATCGGTGGGACCTGGTCTGGTGCAGCTTTGGCCCCAACACGGATGTTGCTTGTAACCTCCGAGTCAGCTACCTCCACGTGAGCATTGATATCCCATACGAGGTCAATCATACTCAGAGTCTCCTCCTCATCTGAAGCTCGGTCCGACTATGAACAACAGGGGGAGGAAGGGCTGAGTAAGGGATCTGCTCGGGGTTCCACAACGGAGATTCCACAGCTACTCCTATCGCCTGAAGGGCAGCTAACCATCCCTCCCCGAATCCATGGCGCCGAGCTTGGTGAATGATCGGCTCCGCGGAGTTTTCAGCCTCCGAGAAGCCAGCATTGTACCACTTTTCCTCACAGGCTTCGAAGGACTTTTTCAAGCCGACAATTTCATTAGCTTGGGCTAGACTTAAGCTATCCACTGTCGCTAACTTGAGCTTTGTCTCCCCTAGCTTTGTCTCTAGGACGGTCAGCTTGCTCTTGGCGGCCTGCCAGGCATTCTCAGCATCTATTGCTTTCCTCTCCGATGCCGCGGCAACCTCCCCCCTCTCCTTGGCCGTGGCCTCAGTAATGGTCCTCAGCGCCTTCTCCCCCTCTAGGGCCTCAACTGTATCCTTCAACCACCTATTCATAATGCCGGTCAACTGTGCAGCCTGAAGATAGAATAAAAACTAAATGGTGAAAATGGGAAAAAGACCACTCATTACAATGTACACAGCCAAAGGGGAATAGAGTGTTACCGCAATGGTATGCCATTGTAGTCTCCTGGCAAGTGTCTCATCATCGCCCTCTGCATAATAATGGACATCCTTGGGCAGCATGAGGCCTTACACCAAACTTTGGGCCACTCGCCCCCCTTCACCCTTGTCCCATAGCTGGATGCTGGCGGTTGCCGGCAAGCACTCATCACCTAACCGGAAGGCGTGCTGCCAGCTGACTCCTGATCGGGAAGAAGATGCCACGTTTGTTCCAACCTGAACTGTCGGGGGTGTAACCACCAGCGCCTCTAGAAGCCTAGAACTGCCCCCTGTACGGGGTGGGTCTTCGACAAAGTGTCACTCAGGATAGGAGGGTTCTTCTCAACAGCCCTCTTCCTCTTCCTAGTTTCGCCAGCAGGAGGAGTTTAACCCATTCCTTTTGGGGGCTGAGTTTGAGCCGCAGGTCCGGCACCAAGTATGAATTGAGAAAGGGTCATCTCCCTATGCTTCATAATTCTCTCTGCGTGGTCGGATGTTACGCCCAGAGTACCTACTGGCTCGGCAACTCATTCCTCGGCTACTGGGGCAACGTCCTCTGGCTGTCCGACTACTTCGAGTCTCCTTCAATTCTGGGACACGCGCTCGACAGAACAGTCCCTCACAGGCGCGATGTAGTCTGTGGTAGTATAGCGTGGGCCACGTTCTCGAGCCTCACTTGTGGTGAGCGCGGGGGGAAGGAATTTCTTGTACCACATGTCTATGTACGATAGGAGCAGGCTGTCTTCTAAAAGCGTCTGGCTGAAGTTTTGTTAAGTGGTGTACATGGGGTTGACGCCAAGGATCAAATGAGAAGCCTTAAGTTACCCGTCGTCGTGCATGAAGCTCTCCGACCTAAGAACGAAGTTGAGGTCTCACGTGTGTATAAATTGAGAGTCTGAAAAGAACCTTTTAGATTCTGCAACAAGTCTGGGAACAAACCGATCAGCTATAAAAGAGAAAATATATAAATGCAAGAACAAATCAAATGGAGATTGTCGGTACCGACCAACTTTGTGGTGAGAGCGGACAAAGAAGCTCACTGGCAAGCCAGTTGCCAAGCACCCAAACGAACTCTCTGGCTGAGTTCCTATTAGAGTCGAGTAAGCAAGATATAAGTCGGGCTCGTGTATCTCTAGTTTTTAAGAAATAGTCACTTGGGTAATTGCCGCACAGTTTATGTATGAAGTTTATGTCGTATTGGTTCAATTGCAGCCTGAACATGTGATTCAACTAGCTGACACAACTAACAACCCTATAAAAGTTGGGGGGAAACTGATCGGGGCACAGACTGTAAAACCCTAGGGTACCTATTATGAGAGGGTCTACAGGGAACCTAACCCTACCCTCAAGTATGGACATCAGCTGAAAGAACGCTGCGTTTAAGTCAGCAGCCCTCTGAAGTTTGATGTCGCCCACATTGTAATACGCAACATCGACATCCCCTGAGATGCCAAAGGTCTCTCTAAAACTAGCCAAGGTGGCCCCAGGGGTAAGTAGGTGAGAAAACCCCATCCTTAAAGTATGAAATAGAAAAGAATCGAAAAGGAAAGAAAGGCAGAGAGAACTTACTTTGGGCTCTAGGGAATGAAGAACTGAGAAAGAAGTTTTGTGCAAAAGAGGAATGCTCGGCAAGGGAGGGATTGGGAGTGAGAGGAACGCGAAAAGTGAAAAAGGAGCCCATAATGGGCTATTTATAAGACTTTGAGGCATTTAATGAGGCCAGAAGCTGGAAAACCCTCCCAAATCCCTTTCTTGGATAACCTCCCCACACGCGTGGGCACGGTTTACAAACTGTCAGACGGTTCATGAACCGTCGAACGGTTCACCAATTACCAAATATTAATTACTGACGTGACGACCTAATACAACGCCATTTTCGAGAAATTTGCTATGATGATCGCCCTGGCCGTGTGTAGAGAGTATACGTCGATGGGAAGCCATTACCCCGACTTGCTCGGGATCCTTGATTCATCACCTGAAGCAGAGCATGAATCAAGGGAGGCTATTGTACGGGCCTCACCCTCCGTCAAGCCCAATCACCCTAAGGCCCATGAAGGCTAACACGTATAAAAGCCCTGCACTAATTTCACATGGCAACGCACATGCCATCTGAGTAGTCTGAGCTCGGAGTGCTCGGAGTAGCCTGTGGTGTTCCCCTGCCGAGCACATAACTTACTGGCGGGGTTGGTCCCAACGCCATTTTTGTTTTCTCCCTCCCGTCACCAAACATCCACTTAGACGAAACAGTATTGGACCTCCCTTCCATTGCCTAGAGAACGCCCCTGTCGAGCATCAAATTCAGTGGTGGAGCTAGTTCCAATGCCACTGCCACCCGCTCCACTCACCATTAAACCTCCACCTAGGGGAGAAGGTATTAGACCCTTCATTCCACCCAACAAGGGAATGATGATGATCACTCCACTAACTTTCGCTATAAATAGGCAAGGGGAACTCAGTTGTAAGGGTTGGCAATTCCAGAGTTGAAAAACTAAAGAGAGAGAAATAGTGATCACCCCTAAGAAAGAAAGGAGAGTGTTAGTGAGAAAAGAAGGGAGACTCAGGAAACGAGGTAGCCAACCATAGCGTCACCCATGGTAGGAAATCCAAAAGCCCACCATACAAATAGATTGTGAGCCCAAATACCCCTTAGGCCCAGCAGCCTTATTTTGGAACGCACACCAATAAAAAAAATTAATAGAAAATATATAATAAATAAGTTATGGAAATTGTTATCTGGTTTTGAAATTCCAAATTATGTTGAAATTGGTCTCAAACTTGTCTTGAAGCTGGCACTTCCTGAGCCTTGGTACTTTGCCTGGATGTATATTTTTATGTAGATGTATATTTTTATCATTCATCGATTACAATAGCTAATATGAAGCCATTATTAAATAAACTATGACAATAGGTCCATCACTAATAAAAGTGTTGTGTAATTTGACCTATAGTATAATTATTTATGCAATTCATGCCCTTCTTTCAATTCAAATGTGGATTTTATTTTGTTTAGTGTCTCTTTGTTTCTCTCTCTAAAGTGACTTTTTTGGATTCCAAACTGGGCATAAAACATGAATATCAAATATGTGTATCTCTTACTTTACCTGCCGATGAATCTACACTGGGGACATCATTTGGATAATAGCTATAGCTAATATAGCACTTATGGAGATACTCTTGTCCAGAGATAAAGTCACCACAATGAGCTTTGACTCTCTCTAAAGCTATCTTCACACAATCCGCACAATCATCATTGCCCAAATCACCCTCACACTGCCCCAACACATACACTAACTCATAGCTCCCTGTGTAAAACAAACCCCCATCACCACTACCACCACTCTTAACCCCACTCTCCACCATATCAAAAGTTGTAGTAGTTAGGGAGAGTGAGGTCCCCTCTGCATTGATATAGACCCATCATGGCATCTTGGCTATCACCAGTGGTGGTTGTGTAGAAAGTTTTCTAAGAAGCTTGTGAAACTAGAGAAGACAATAAGGTTTTGAGGTTTTGTAAGTAAATTGGGTTTGGGAAATTTTGTTCTGCACAGCCCTTGTACACCAAGTTTTTGTTATCTGCAGCAATTATGACATAGGAGAATAATAACCAACACATAAAATTTGATAAATGAAAGTAGAGAAAGGTAGAGGAGAAAGAAAGGTTTTTTGCTATCACAACACAACACAAAACATGGAGGAACATGGAAAAAAAACAAAAAATATCAAAATAAAACCCAGCAGCTTCAGGCATGTGAATAGATGGAAGGGTTGAATTTGGGTCTCATCAGAAACAAAAATCGGTGAACAGAGCTATGAGATAGAGTCTCGGGCTAAAGGTGCCGATCGCCGAACTAGAGCTATGCTTCAGTTGTTATGGGTTTGGGAGAAGGAAAAGGAAAGTGAGATGAAGAAAGTGAGCTTGGGTAGTTAGGAAAGTTTAAGCCAAAATATATGTTTCTCTCTCTGTGGGTTTGCAGTGATGTAACTACGCACTACTGTGGGACCCATTTGGAAAGAAAAATTACAAAAAATGTCACTGAGTTAATAAATTCATAACTTGGAAACAAGCTTCTGGTGTTTCCAAAATTGGTAACTCAAAACTGAAAAAACTCAGTTTTGTTAACTAAGTGAACAAACAAAAAATGGCCAAAACAGTGTTTCCTTATGTGGGCCCCACGAATTTTGGATTATGAGTTAACAAAATTGAGTTTTGTTTACTTAGTTATGCAAAATCGAAACAAGGCTTAAAGCTTTTCATTATTTGGTATCAGTTCTCCTGAGTATCAATAATTTTGTTTTGGTTAAGAGTAGAATTATTGAGGACATCCTATGTATCAAGAATTATTGTGAGTTTGTGATTATTGTTCATCAAACCTGTTTGTGTGTGTATACACACACACACACACATATATATAATTTTATTATTACACCCTTCACATTTTATTCATTTTCCCTCCAAATAAAAAAAAATTTTGGTATTTTACCTCTGTTTCAATAATGAATGACATTTATTTTATGAAGAGACATGGAATTGAATGAACATTTCCTCTTAATTTCTTTCTACTAAACTCTCAAATAAAGAAATAACATAATATTAAAATATCCAAATCAATCCCTTCCAATAAATTAATTGCCCTCTTCCATATGGACTTGGATGGTAGAAATTGTAAAACCCATTTAGAAAAATTGAGTTTATTTTGAATCAATCAATACTGACATATTTCAAAGTAGAATCCAAACGGAGCTTGATTTGGGCTGTAATACTTATCCATAGTGCTCACTGCCTTGAGCCAATCCCAATTCCCCGCTAGGCTCAGCCCATGGGCAGTTCTAGCCCAATCGTAAGTCATTTCTTTGCTCCCAAATTCAGTGTCCATAAAAAACCTTTCGGGTATACCCTGTCAATAAAGAGCTTGCTCATATAATTTTTCAGTGTGTGCACAAAAGTAAGGAAAATAAATAAAATAGATGTGCTTGCAATATGGTTGATCCAGAAAGGCCGAAAGGCAAAACCAACTCCATGATGTGACTCATTTTGGTATCAAGTTTTCACTAGCAAAGAAGGTAGCACACAGAACGTTTATATGACTCAAAATGTGCTTGCAATTCACAATAGATAACTTTAATTTAGGTCCATCATGGGATGATTTGCTAGCTAATTTGGTGTCACTCTCCAGGATGAAGATTGGGTCTACCTAACAATTCATGTTGCATTCATTTAAACTGCTTCGGATTTGCATGTCCTATTACTATTTTCCAGCCCATTGGTCATTCTAGTTTTGGGTCGCTATAACTGAAGCCGTTGGGTTTGTAATTGAATCATAGCATTTATGGTTTCAGCCATGGCCTGAACCACCATGGCAGCTCCACCAGCAACAAAGAGTAACTGTTCTGAAGGAGTTGATTGAAAAAAGAAAAAAGAAAAAAAAAAAGAAGCAGGGCACTTCTTTTGTGTGTATATATATATATATGCTGTTACCATAACCAGTCCTTGACAGGCCCTCACAAAGAACTTATGGTTAAGGTCTCCTTGGAGATCATTGCCACTCAATTCTCAGTTTAACACTTTATTCGGTCACAAAACAAAGGGAATAAGACAAGCCATATTAACCATGGATAGATAGAACTGACTATTAGAACAGTCCAAATCACTTTCAATTCAAAATGCCTACATGGAAAATTTTAGTACTAGGAAGTCTCAAGACCTAAGCAATGCTAAGGACTTTTTTTCTTTTTTCTTCACAATTTGTTTAAAGTGGGAAGTTATTATATCCTTAACACATTAGCACACCACTGAATTGTGGACATCTTTATTATTATAAATCAATCACAACATGATACATTAATATTTGTTAAAAAAAAAAAAAAACTTGTGTCACTGTACTTATTTGTAAAGAACTCGCCAAAAACAGCTGCAGATTTGTATGCTTGCAACTTGGGTGGGTTGAAGTTGACCCAAGCAAATCAACTGGCAAGCTGTGACTGAACTTTTCAAAGAAATCAGGGCCTCATTTGGGTCGAAATAGTGACTGAACCTTATTTTAGTAATTATCCTTTTTGTATGCTTGCAAGCTTGCTACTTGGATAGGTTGAAGTTGACCCACCCGAGTGACAAGAAAGCTTGAAATGAAAGTTTTAGCCACCGGGTTGGACCTGGCAAATGAATGTTTTGACTTTTTTGGGGGGACACATTTCTAGGCTGCCAATAAGTTCGGAGCTCCAAACTCTAATTGGCCTACTCAAATGGTGGTGATATTACACAGTGCTACTCAAATGGTGGTGACTGTTTATCTATGTAATGCCACGTTTATTGAAGGTAATAGGCAAGAGCACTCAACTTTGTGCTCCATCCATACATTATTAGCCAACTAAATGCAGGCCATTATTTTCTGAAACTTACATAATTTTTATAACAAACTCAAGGCTGGCCATGATAAAGGATAACTTGAAAAAAAGCCTTTTATGACAGGCTATACAATTGGATAAAAGTGTTTTGGAAACTATAGCAATATATATGCTTTATATTATAAAGATACACACCTGTACATAGTACAGACTGCTATAATTGGCAAAGTTGTCTTGCTTACCTAACCTTCTAAAGGCATAAAGACAAATGATACATCGGGGTTTCAGCTCCTCCTATAAGCGAAGTAGTTAGAAATGTTGGTATTTGATGTGGATGTGGTGGGTAAAGGAAGCAAGGAATTCTGGACAGAATTGATCTGAGGGTTAGGTGGGAAGGTAACTGATGGAGCAGTAGTCGTAGAAGAGGAGAATCCTGATGATGCTGCAATAGAGAATAAGGGCACTGGGCCAACAATGCCATTGCCTTGTATTTGCCATCCCCAGCTGGATAATCGTTGTGAAGAAACAGCTTCAACTGTCTTCTCTGTCGCCATTCCCTGCGAACAAAAGATTAATTAAGTTTTGTTATTTAAACCTGAAATGCAAGGCTTGTAAACAACATGAATGACACCTTAACAACCATAGGAAAGAGTGTCAAAAGAACATGGAAAATGGGGTCCTAAAATAAGGTCATTTAGACGTTTTCTACTTAGGAAATGGCTTACTTCTTGTGCTAGACTGTAATATTAATTGAAGTTTGATACTTAGAATTGTATCAAAGCAAAGCATCAAACCGTCTGAATTATAATTATAGCTTGTGGAAGGAAAAAGTAAAGAGCATGATAAGTGAAAAAATAAATCACGTTGTTAGTTCTTCTTAATCAACAAAGAACTACATGTATCATACTATCATGGTTGTCAAAATCCCGATTTGGATCCTAGGATCCTATGATTTTACGATCTCACCTGCCCAAAATGATCTGGATTTTTCAAGGATCTTTGCGATTGTTCAGATCAGTAGAATCACACGATTTTAACAATCTCAAACGACCTTTATTTCTTGTAAAGTTTTTTAATTTGATAGAAAGCACAATTAGACTTAAATGAAAAAATAAAATCCCAATAAACCAAGTTTTTCCACTCTAATGTAAAGAGAATGTCAGTTGGACCCAAATAAAAAATATTCCAATAGAGTATCATGTTTTAAGATTTTTTGCCTCTTTAAATGATGCTTACAAATGGATATAGTGATGTACAGTAATTATATCAATGAATATATAATCTATGTGATTATTTAATATACCAATGTGTATTTTTTATTTTTTTCTCAAATAATGTTAGATCTTACGATCCACGATCTAATCCTACGATCCACGATCCTACGTACGATCCCCATGAGTATTTTTTGTTTTTTCTCAAATAATGTTAGATTTTACGATCCACGATCTGATCCTACGATCTACTTTACTTACCTCCCACGATCTTACGTAGGATCCCGATTTTGACAACCTTGCATACTATCATGTTGATCTTTCTCAACCCTAGTTGATATCTTTGCTACAACCCAAAAATTGTGGAAGAAGTTTTTTTTTTGGTAATTTGAGGGCTAATCCCGTGATTAACTACCAACTAAGCAGATCACAACATGGCCTTCATCACTTTAAACTGGGCCAATTATGAGTCAAGAAATAGTCATTGTAGAACATACTCCATACATTGACATTCAGTGAAGCACAAAAGAGTGAAGAAAGCATTGACAATGCTTGTTGTTACAGGGATCAGTGGTGCTTACACTAATATTTTCTAAACTTCCACAGGGTAGAGGTAGTGTACATTATACAGTGTAACAAATCAAATTTTAAATGAAAGAAAGATAAATACCTCGTAACTTTGTAAGTAACCAGGACATATGCCAGACCATATGGGAAGGTGCTTTGATGCCATTGTCAGACTATGAACGGGTTGACCACCCAGTGGTGCAGAAGCAGAGTTATCAACCTGTAAAAGTGGGGCATCAATTATCAATGGCAATATGATAAGAATCCACATGCATTTTTATAAGGGTAAAACTTAGGTATGGTTTCCCTATCAAAAAAAAAAAAAAATTGGGTATAGTTCCTTAGATTTTGTATCATAGGTCTTCCAATTGAATTCAATTACATAGTTGTATTGATTAATGCAGTAAAATAAGTATTATCTTTTCCAATTGAATTCAAGTGGTTCATTGATGAATGCAATCACATGATTAAATTTAATTGGGAAACCTAAGGTATAAGTACCTGCGAAACTATACCTAAGTTACACATGGGAAAAAAAAAAGTGTAAGCATTGTAAAAGACCGAAGGGCTACCATTAATCTCTCTCTATTGCAACGAGAAAGACGATCCCCTGCATTGTCCTTGCCCTTTGAACCATTAGATATCCCAAGGCTTAAATCAAGATTGTGGCCATTTCCTGAACTCATAGAAACAGAAATTCATTCAACATATTTATTAGCAGAGAACTTGTTTTTTACTTGTAAATGCAACCAAAAAATTAACATTTGAAAAATTAAATAAAAGACATTAATATCTATTAGTACCTTGAGTATTGCCATCTACAATGATCTCCCCTTCATAGGTGCTTGGCTCAAAGTTGGTTACTGCTTCCCTTCCATTGCATTTGATGGCTGCCATGTCATAGGCCCTGAATTCAACAACAACCAAAAAAGGAAATGAAAATTTCTGTTAGATTAAACCCCACCTAAATCAGATTTCAGACCACAAATTAGCGTCAAGGACAATAAATATACGATCACAAGGACCTTGCAGCTTCTGCTTCACTGTCGAACAACCCAAGGTATTTATACCTGCAAGCAAGCATGATAATCTCATGGATAAAAGAGAGGATTGCCTAAGCATTTTATCTTTTGTATGGATCTTTCTTATAGCCATATTACGCTTCATTTCATTAGCAGAAGAGCAAAATGACTAGGTCTAAGAATTCAAGCTGGAGCATACGATAGGACTTATATAATACCAATTTTTGACAGCTACCGCTTGTTTTAAAATCATCAGAAATATGGTATAAGGGAATGTTCTCTTACTTCTTCCCAAGGAATTGTCCCATTCGAGCTTCCCATCGACCACATTTGTGCAGGGTTACACCTCTGTATTTTGAGCTCCCTCGTGCGAATCCAGTACTTTGACGACGAAGAATATGAATAAATTCTTCCTTAGTCATATTCCTGGTCTGCAAATCAATCAAATCACGATTAATATGCAGAATAAAACTCACAAAATTTCAGCCAGTAGCAATTAAACAAATCCCACTTCTACCTGTTTCATATCATCCTCATAATCGCTTACACTAAAATTGATATCAGCATCAATCCCCCGGAACTTAATTGCAGCTCGATCATATGCTCTGAAATCACAAGGTCCAAATTTAGGAAAATTTAACAAAAGCATGAAACAAAGTATGAACTTCATTCAAAACATCAAGCATCTCAACTCACCTAGCCGCAGTATGAGCAGTGTCAAATCCACCTAACAAATCCCAACACCAGAATTCATCAAGATTTCCCAGAACCAAAAAATAAAATAAAATAAAATTATAGAAAGAGATCATCATCTCCTTACCTAAATATACTTGCTTTCCACTATCCCTATATACACATAAAAAAGGAAATGAATTAAGATCATTGAAGAAAACATATATACATACCCTCCAATACAAAGAAAACAGCTAACTGATTCATGCGCATAGCACAAAACCATTTATGTAACTGCTTATACTATAAGAGTCAAAGATCAATAAAGAATATTAAACCATTGATGACATATAAAAACAGCTTCTTTCTTTATGAATAAACAAAAACATATACTTTTTTAAAAAAATATATATACCATATATGTGATTCCCATCGCCCGGTTCTCCGGTAAAACGTAACGCCCCGGTACTGAGAGCTCCGGGACCTCGGTCCCCGTCTACTTTTCCTGGCTTGCTGTTGCTTCTGCTGCATAATTCTCAGCTCAGGCTGACCACTACCAGACAAGTTCAACCATTGAGTCTTTGTCAATGACAACGAAGAAGATGATGATCCTAAGATGAACTCTGATTCCCCGGATTCTCTTTCTCCGGTGACCGGAAAAAGTGTCCTTGTAACAAGTTCTGAACTTGGGGTTTTTTGTTGGACCTCGTTGGTGTTGTGGACACTGTATCTTTCTTTGCTCTTCAAGATGTCAAACATGAACTCAGAGGAGGAGTTGTTGGAAGAGTCCTCATCTCTGGCATTGGTTGGAGCTTCTTCAGCATTGATGATGGAGGAGGTGGAGGTGCCAGAGTCTTCTGGGAGCTTCACCAACTCCATTACTGTGTCTTTTTCATCACAAACTGAATTGTTTGAAAGGATATCAACATTGAGATCCAACATGGTTTTTTTGGGCTGTAGAGTGTTGATCTTTGAAGAGAAAAAAAAAAAATGGGTCTTCTTGTTTTTTACTTAGTATTGTATGTTTGACACAAAAACCCCATTTGCATAGCTGAATTTCCTTCAAGAAATATTAGTCAAAAAATGTTTCCAAAAAAGGAAATCTCTTTGAGTGAAGACTGGGAAGGTTGCTTGAGCTAGCTTCTTATGTGGAATGGTAGGAGAGAGAGAGAGAGAGAGAGAGATGTGATCGTAAGGTGTTGAAAAAAAAACGGCAGTCTTGAGGTTCTATAAGGACAAATGGATCAGAAAGAAAAGCCCTGCAAAGGCGAAGAGAGAGAGAGAGAGAGAGAGAGAGAGAGAGAAGAAGGGAAAAGAAGAAACTGATGGGATAGGCAATAATAGATTATCAGAGGCTTGTGAAGCACAAGAAATTGGCTGAGCAACTTAAAAGAAAGAGATGGGGGACGTGTTAACATTGAAGGTAGAGCATGGTTACACTTGGCCCTTTTACTTCACAAATATTAGTACTTATATATTTACTCGGAATATTTTCTCACGTAATTGGGACAAAACTTACTTTAAACCTTTGTATTTTAGGTTTTTTTATTACATTTAATTATATGATTTATTAGTCAATACAGCTGATTCAAGTGGCTAATTAGCTCATTGGTTAATGCAGTTTCTTGTTATTGGCTACAACTTTCAATTTACAATTGTTATTATCTTTACCCGTACTGTTTTTTGACGTGCTAAACCAGTTTTAAGTTTGGGCAAATTTTAGATACAATTCTTTAAATAATGATGTAAGTTAATTTTTCCAATAAATTTTTAATTATATGGTTTATTGGTCAGTGCAACACAATTATGTAGCTTATTAGCTTATTGACTAATGCACTTCTTAGCTTATTAGCTTTATGTAGCTTAGGCTCTTTTTCTAGAATATTATAAGTTAGAGTTTTAAAGTATCGTACTTACCAAATTAGTAGAAAAACAGTAACATTGTAATTATTAGCAACAAACTAACTCACTAATGACATTGTTTAATTTATATCCAAACACAAATCTTAACATAGATTGACTTTGTGCATGCAACTTGTGTAGTTGGCAATAAAGTATAATAATAAGTGATTATGTTTCAACCATACCAATCAAAATTAGCTTTGAAGAAGTGGAATGTCAAATATTTCTTAGGTTGACGTGTCATGAACGTATGGATGTGATATTTCATGTTAATATTATTGGTAAAAGTTGGGACTTAGAAAAACAACTTAATGGTAGAACTAGAAGACAATTAGCGTTCCTTAATCCAACATCGTCCTGGGACTAAAGGAATCTTACATTGTTGAGATTTTCTCATGCAAGTTGATTGAAGTTTGGTCCACAAAAAGTTAATCTCACGCTATAGACACACCCGCCTCCAAACCCAAGCTTCTATCTCCAAATTTGGAATTTGTGATTTCTTCATAGATTATAATAGTAGTAACTTTAGCAAGTCCTATACGATAATATCAACATGACAGTAGCTTTGCATATTAAAATTCTAAAAATTGTGTTTCTTTATGTGACTCTCATAGATGGAAATAACACGGAAATTACACTATTTCCTCCTTTTTAAATATTTTAATAGTATAGATTCAAACAATACCTTTCACATTACCAATATTTATTCATTTCTGGTTGTTCATTCTTTAATGTACCTAAATAAAGTTGACAAACAGAGTGAAATACAAAAAAAATAAGGCACTTTCTTGGTTATTACAAGAGCCATCATGGCATATAACATAAATGGCCAAATGGGCCATTAAAAGTTAATTATGAAACCGCCAAATCCCAAATCCTAAACTAGTATTGCTTGATTTGGGTTGTATCCTACACCTTAATGTTTGGAAACTAGGAAATGCATTTCCCTAAGTGGTAAAGTCATAGGTTTTAATTGCGAGATAGGTGGCCGCAACTAATGACTTTAGACTTCTTCATATTATTGGTCACCAAATAGCATACGCGTAGAGTGGAATTTCATATTCCACGCGCGATATTATTCATCAAAATCTTTACACGCCCAATTCAGGAAACTTTATCAAGAAAATGTTTTTTTTTTTCTTTTCCCATGATTCAATACCTCTATCGTACTCCACGTGGCAGTCAGTGATAGGTTGGAAGCCTCCAGAGATTAATAGGGATATCATAGCCTGATCCCAAAACTTGCTAAAGCTGGACAACGTTGACTGAACCCTACATATGAAGGACCACGCTTTCCTTATGTGAGAATGGTCCCCGCTTATAGAGAGACTCAATAAATCGAGCAGTTAGGTTGGGTCACTCATCCCATTAAGTAGGACGCCCCAAAATAAATCGAACGTGGCCAAAACAACTTCAAATATCATAAGAATATATTTACCTACTTCATTTTAATTTATGTTTTTATGTTCAATTATTAGTATGAACTATGAACAACGTTATCCTCCGAACCAAGTTGAAAAAATATTCTCTAATTCATAAGTGATAGTTTATAAGATCATATACATGATTATTCAGTAAGTCGCGTTACTAAAAGAGTCGAAAATGTTTATCATTTAATGAGTTGGACAAAAAAATTGTCTCACTAGTATTAATAAGGGTATTATGCCAATGACACAATGGTATCTAGTCCAATCTTGTTCAAGTAACCATTTCAATTTGTCCATTAATGGTTTACTTTGACATACTATTTTATTATATATATATATATATATATTATATATATATATATATATATATATATATGTGTGTGTGTGTGTAAAATATGAAATAAATTTTATCTGATCTTTGATGATGCACATGATATCACGTGTTAACGTGTCCAAATAAGCTTTAAAATACTTGTCAAAAACAAACACACAATATACTAGTGTGGTACTGGTCAAGATTTTTCAATTAAATAATGGGTCCAATTAACAAATATTTTTAAGGTATTTGTCAATGTATCATTTCATAAAAGTTTTGATACCGCTTTTATAAAAAATAAGAAAAACTGTCAAAATATTAATTTTTTTTCTTATTTTCTCAAAAAAACTTTTCTAAAATGGTTTAGTATTAAATGTCTTTATAGCATTTGTTTATACACCTTTTAGATAAATGAATAATGTTAAAGATACAAATTATTATACAAAAAAAAAAAATTATTACGTAGATTTTATTTTATTTTATTTTTTGAGAGTCAAATGGTTTTTTTTACATGCCTAATATTATATCACTCGTATGGAAATTTTTTACAATATGTTTATCGTTTTTATGGGTATGATATATTTATTTATTCTTCACTAGTAGCATTTTTTTTATTACTTTAGCAGTAGCATGGTTACATATTACAATAATTTACATTTATTGAAAACTAATGGTCACAGTAAACAGTTTCTTTCTCAAAAAAAAAAAAAAAAGTTTAGTATTTTTTTATTATATTTTTTCAAATTAAATTGTAATATGATCAAATTAGATAATGTATACATTAAATCCAAGTTTTTGCAAACATCACATGTTAACACACATTTTTTTTATTTAATAAACAATAATAAATTCACATATGATAGTAGTATTTTTGACACATTCGTTAATCATTAATAACTTAAATCAAATTAATCAACAATTATTCTTTTCAAAAGATAAGCTAATACTTTTTGAAATTTTTTAAAAATATGTTCAAGATTCAAATTCTTCATTTCTCATTAATCAAATAATTTATTTTTAAAAAATTATTCTTCAAAAAATTATTAAAATAATAAAAGCTCTGGTATTGTACGTTGTACACAATAAATAATACATGAACCATGAAAGTACCATCTCCTATCCACCATTAATATTACATCTATCTATTATAATGAATTTATTTTAAAGAGTTGATGCTCATCTCACTTGTAGCCATACATTTTAACCATCACTTCGTAAAAGTTATAACCAATGTGAGTGCATGATTGCACCTGGATCCAAAGACAATTATGGGCTTAGGCCCAATGAGTTTTAAACAATGAAATTTGTAGAGTGTGAGCTTGAAATCTAATTTAGAGGTACTGAGAACTTGACAATAGGCTAAGGTGTGAAGATGCTTGTAAATAGTAGATGATAATTACAAAAGGACCTCTTCGGACGTGAGCCGAGGACCACTTCTATATTATTTCTTTTTCTCTCTTAAAGGTTACAATTCTTAATTATTTTTTTTTCTTCGTAACTCCCCAATCCCCCCTTCTTTGGCCTTCACTCCCATTAAATACTTCTTCACTTGATGCTTTATCCACGTGTTGCCCCCATTTCCTCCTCCTTAGATATTTCTTCTCTTAATGCTTTGAATAGTAACCAGAAGTTTCGATTCTACTGTTCAGGGGTCACTTCCCCATTACTGCGGCCAGGGGTAGGTGCAATGTCTTTAATGTGAAGGTGGCAGCCTTTGCCCATGATATTTTTCTAACTCCGATATATCTACAAGATTCAAGGGTTCTCCCTTTTAACCAACAGTCTTTTCGGAATTCTGCCTTGACCTTCATAGTGAACCTCCGAGTTCTCTTGAGTCTGTCCGAGGAGAAACTCACCTCGAATGGGTCTTCGGACCCTCGGCGTATGGGCTAATTTGCAGTACTAACAAGTTCTTAATTCAAGAACAGGTCAGCTCTCCTTGCTAGAGCCCAAAGGCCCAAATGCCTGCTTGGGTCCTTTTATTCCCCCACAACCAATATATATGAATTTTATTAGCATGTACTTTAATGACATGCAATAATATACTATTTTTTGAAAAAAATTTATGAAAAGTGAAAAATTTTTTACAGCTTTTTTAATTTTTCATTTTATATATATATATATATATATATAATATATATATATATATATTATATATATATATATCTTCCCTCTCTCTCTCTCTCTCTCTCTCTCTCTCCATATATATATATATATATATATATATATAATATATATATATAAATTATTTTTAGCAGATGGAAAAAGACGAAGGAAATGACGAGGAACTGTAATTTATACGGATTTGTCCTTTCCTTAAAAATGTGAATGTCGTGTCTTTGACATTTATAAAAAGGAGGGCGTCTTGGTCTTGGCCAAAGTAAAAAAGAAAAATTAAGGAGGGCCTCTTGTGTACCATTCGCAGACCATGATTTTGGAATTGGGCCTCTTGTGTACCATTCTCAGACCATGATTTTGGAATTTTCATTTGTGTACTTTACTTTATCTTTATTCACATGAAAAACAAGGCCATTAGATTTTCATTATTATCACTGTTTTTTCTGATAGAGAGAGACTTTCATTAACTAGGAATCTTGCTTAGATGACCTAATTGTCCCTTTAATAATGTCAAAATTAGTAAAAATATTGTTAACACATGAAAAGTGAATTATATATTATTTATGTTGTTAACGTTTATATATCAAATCATTTTGATATTTTGTAAGTATATAAAATATAATTAGATCATGTAATCTAATTATATAATTGTAAAACAAAATCAATAACGATTTACTAAGTGGTGTAACGTTAACTTCTTCTTTTTTCTTTTTTTTTGATAAGCTAAAATAACACAAGACATAACATAAACTCAAGTACTCAACCATATTTTTATGAGCAGTCTTATTAGAATATTTATACTAAAACCATTTTACCAAATAATATGACATCATAAAGATACATGAAAAAACATAGCATGAGAAGAAAAAAAAATGTTTAATTTCCTCATGTAAAAATATTGTAAATTATATAATATCTTACACAAAACACAAAAGTAGGTGCAGTTACATTAATGCAAATAAAAGTGTCTAACATGATGCTTAGTGTTGCATATAGTTTTGGTGTTAGTGAGTGAGTGTATTCTCTTATCTCATCCTCCTGTGTGTGTGTGTGTGTGTGTGTGTGTGTTTATCAAATATAAAAAGATACTCAGTGTTATCGAGTCATCCCACATCGGTAAGGTGTAATACTAAGAAGGAGTTTATCACTTGCTCCGCAATACTAACTGTCGCATGCAATTTTGGTGTTGATGTATGAGTGTATTCTCTTATCTCATCCCCTTCCTCTCTATATATATGTGTGTGTGTGTTTGTTTATCAAATAAAAAAAGATACTCAGTGTTGTCGAGTCATCTCACCTTAATAAGGTATGATATTGAGAAAGAGTTTATCACTTGTTTCACGACACTAAATGTCGCATGTAGTTTTGGTGTTGGCGTGTAAGCGTATTCTTTTATCTCATCCCCTTCTTCTATACATGTGCGTGTGTGCGTGTGTTTATCAAATTTTTTTTAAAAAATGATTATATTCTACTTTGGCATAGCAGCCTGAATTTAGTTCTTAAAATTAATTGCTTCAAAGAGAGTCAAAGATCTATTTTCTCGAGTAGAGATATATATTAAGATCTACTAGATGTGTTTTAGCTCTTGATTTTACTAAGATAATGCATTGTTTTAATGTAAATATGTAATGTAATATTAATATTATTATTATTATTATTATTGTATGTGAGTGACTGTGCTGTAGATTATGCTTGCTTGACTGGAAGAGAATCACGTGATTGATTTGCAGAGTAAAGTGCCTCTTCCCTTGTTTCAAAAGGCAGATGTTCTTTGCCTTTCGTGGACCACAATGTCGTACCTATGAAATTACGTCTTTCACACTTCTGCTTTGGGCTTGAGTTTACATATTATTTATATATATATTGTAGGGGGGAGGGGAGGGGGCGAGGATTCAAAACAGCTGATAAGATAGATAAGAACATTTTCGATGAAGTAAACTTCGTGAAATATTGGCGGTATATCCTTGGAAAGTACTCACTTGGCTTGTAAAAAGATTGAACTATTATAGTTGGCAAGAGCACCGAGGAGTCCTACCTAACCTTGGAAAGTCAAAAGTCAAGGTTGAAAGAAGCACGACGCAACTTAAAGGAGAAAAGGATGACTTGACATTGAACAAGGAAGAGAAGAAAAATGAAAAAAAAAAAAAAAAAAAAGCAATCCTTCCCTCCCATTAAATGTATTGCAATCACTTAACTGGTCGCATTAATGGAGAAATAACTAAGAATAGTGCTCACACAGCTCACACCTTAATGTAAAACCTTCTAGCAAGGCTTTGATGGGACAAGTATCAAGAAAGTCTGATCCTAACCCTCCAAATGTATAGTCTAGATGCATTTTGGCTAACTATATAAAGCCAAGAAGCACCTGGACCAAGGGGAAGGATTTCTTGTGTGTGTGTGTGTGTGTGTGTGTGTGTGTGTGTGAGAGAGAGAGAGAGAGAGAGAGAGAGAGAGAGAGAGCAATTGTAGCATCTTCCTCGGACTCAACTAAACCAAAAGATGAACACTTAGCCATTCTAAGGCTTTTTCCAATTGAATATATTCATTCATACTAGAGACTGACCTGACTATTAATTTTTGTTACATAATAGGTACTTAAAGGTTGACCTTGCATTCAACTTTTAAAAATTAATTGTGTGAGCAAATAGTAATACGATTATCACCTACTTAATTTTTCTGTTTTACACTTTGCCCACCGCGTACACACACACATATATATTATAAAATTTAAGGTTTGCTAGCTTATGATAATTCCACATTTTTACTTTTTTATTATAAGAATAAGATATTAATTGATTTTTAGTACAACGAGAATAAATATCAGATCTCTTATTTAACTATTAAATATTTTACTTGTTGAGTTACCTAAAATTCATAAGTTGAATTTCTTTCCAAAAAATATTAACACATAAACAATGTAAAAAACTAAGAAGAAAAACATAAATTACAAGTTGTGCTTAGCAAGTAGCAACTAATAATTAATTGTATATATTATTTGCATTACTTGGCTATTTTCAAACTCAAAATAGTGCAAGATGACGTCTGACCAAAAAAAAATGGAACACAAAGTAGCTCGATTTTATCAAATACTATTTAATTTTTTGATAAACATCAAATACTATTTAATAATCACAAATCTATGTTATCGTATTATAATTATTTTCCGTGTCAGACCACTTCTTCTTAAATATAATATATATTTTCTTGTAAAAAATAAATATAATATATATTTAGTGAACAGATATGATGAGGCTTCCCACAATTTTTCTCTTCCACAATAAGCAGTTGACCTTTTTGCATCTGCATTATAATTCATGACATGAAGATGATGGTAAGGTCATTGCACTTTTAAGAGAATGACTAGTATGATAGTATCTGCACCATACATAGTTGTCATGATAAGACCTTAAATCTTACCGATTATAAGCACAATGTGATGTTCACTTAAAAAAACAAAAAACTTTTAATGATTCCATAGTAGATACACCTTCAGATTGACTCAAATACACTTTCAGCCCTAAAGTTTGAGTTTTTTTTTTATATATTTTTTTTATAGCTATTTTACGTTTTAAATTTTTTATCTTGACATCTTATATTTTGTTTGGTTGTCATTTTGGTCATGTTGCCTATTTCTGTTAGTGATTTAACCATCCCTAATATGTTTTTCTACCTAATAATGGAGGCTCGGCAATCTAATAAGTATTTGATGAAATAGTTAAACAAGTATTTGATGAAATAGTTAAACATGAAGGATGTTTATTGGTCAAGTTATTAATGAAATTTGACAATAGAGTAAATATGAAGATGAACTCAAAACATGAAGGTCAAAATGAAATTAACTCCAAACTTTAAGGACCAAAAGTTGAATTCTAATATTTAATTTTCCCAATGAATTATTTATATTTCAAAAAAAAGGAATCCTAATACAATAATAACATCTATAAAAAAGAGAAAATGAAAGTTCTTTTTCCTTGCTAAATTAAGAAGCAACTTCAAATCTAAAATATTTTATGTATCAATCCTCTATTCTCAAACTTGAATTTTTACCCATCATTCATGTCAAATGGGAGAGTACCACATCATTGTATTATAGAAATACTCTAATATTATTTCCTATTTTTTGAGATAAATATTTGTAAGGACCATTCGTTGTATTAATTGACATTCTTATTTTATTATATAATATGATGGTTGGGGGAGGGAGATTAGAATATTATATGTATCTGATGGAAACCTTCAAGATATACCAGTTGAGTTACAAGACTTTTTGTATTTTTTATAATTTGATATTTGAGGTAGGGGGATTCAAATGGAGTATTTGTTGAAAATACTAAGAAATATCAATTAAGTTATAAAGATAACGACAATTTAACAATACTATAATAGAATTTAAAAAGTATGAAATATGTTAATGGGTGCTAGTTACACTCGTTAAAAAAATCGAACATATCTCATTATATTGGAAAGAAACAAAAACTAATAAATAAATACACCTTCCATTGCATGTAGTGCTGGGTGACTCCTTAAAAATAAAAACAAAAACTGATTGATTGCAATAACAAATCTAATCTTACCTAATGCATTTCACTGTTTGTTGACCAAACTCTAAAGAGTAATTCTAATACTATATATATATATATATATATATATATATAATATATATATATATATATATATATATATATATATCACCACTATTTTACACGACAAGTTATATATGATTAAGTGTTGGTTTGTCAAATATTATTATTTTTCAATTTATTTTACTATTCAGCTTATTTTTACTATTATTCATGGGTCATACTGCACTTTTTTATACTATTCATCAATCATGAGTAACACTGTATTATTTCAGCTAATTTTTACTTTTATTTATCATATTTTCAACAAAAATTTTTTAAGTTCAACAAAATAAATAAATCCCAAATGACCCTAAGTATATGTTATTTTCATACAACTCACTGTTTTTTTTCACCGCCGTTCACCATCCAAAACAATTGTGATTATTTTTGTAGCGGGAGTATATCTTTTTTTTTATTGTTGAGAACATTGTAGAAGAAGAAGGGCATGATAGTAATCTAAGGCAAAGTGATAGAACCACCCAATTAATAAGTGGAGAGAAAAAAAGATCATCAATGGAGAGAGAGAGAGAGAAACCTTAATGCCAAAGGGGACAGGAAGTCTTGTCAGTTGTCACTGACAACAACTAACCAACCCCAATCAATTCAATTCTCCCACCCCAAAAAAAGCAATGAATATCGTTGGACAAATCTGAGCCGTCCAAATTTTCCTTAATTTGTAAACAGAAATGGAAAGTGGCAATGGTGTTGATTGGTCACTGGTCAGAGACAAAGAAGACATAGGGCACGAGAATCTTTCATACACTCTCACATAGGAACCTTTCCTCTTATGGTAATCCCTCTACCTTAAAATAAAAAAACAATTTGCCTTTTTTAAGATTCCTTTTCAGGTTAAAGTAAACAGTCCCCACTGGCCACTCCTTACTTGATTTGACTATTATACCGGCATTACTAGGTAATCTTCAAGCTGTAAAACCCCCGTCTTATTCACAATGATAATGAGGACACTTTTGTAAATATATATCCAAAAATATCATGTTTGATCGATTAAAATAATAATAAATATATTGTAAATATCAAGATATTTTAGGTAAGAATTAGGTAGCTTGCTCCGGATTCCAATATTTAAGGTTCTCAACCCCCCAACAAAAAACATGATACCAATAGTTTAATATCCACACAATATTTGAAATTATTTGGGGCAATAAAAATTCAACCAAATTTATACCATCAACTTTTGCTAGGTGATTGAATCAAATATTTGTTTTTCTTGTATTAAAAAATTACAATTTTTTAAATTTGGGACATTTTGAATTTTCATCCTTGATGTCAAATAAGGCTTTGATTAAAGTTTTTCCAACCATACTCGTTCTTGAGATGGTTAAGTGTGACCTTTTAAAATTCTAGATCACCAATGAATGCAAAAAGCTAGCACCCACTGTTGCATAAGATAAGTGATAAGATAGTCACGAGTTTGGATAGTGTGCATTTTTCTACTATAATATCACTAAAAACCATAATACTTCAATTAAAATAGAAGTATTTATTAAAAAACACAATTCCCTTACCTACCCAAAAAATATACATTTTTTTCACAAGCAACCAACCACACACACCAAACAAAATCCCAAAATCACCTTAATACCTAAATTGAAAAGACAATAAGAGAATAATCTTGAAACTTATTTGCCTCTACGTATCAGTACCCGGCATGCCATATGTCATACATTGGTATATTTTATCATCAAAGCACAAAAGGTCATTACCTAGTCTTCTAATTTTTTTTAAAAAAAATTGCAATTGTGTTATAGTATCATCATAAATTTATAACGATACTATAGCAACGTTCTGAAACCTAATAATATTTTTTATTCCCACCTACAATCTCTCTCTCTCTCTCTCTCTCTCTCTCAACAAAACATGGCTTCTCTCAATCACATCTCTCTCACGGTGGTCTTTTTTCTTGGCGTGAGTCGTGGGTCTGGTGGTTTTGGCAGCGTGATCCTGTGATGGAGGTGCTCAAGCTCACCTCCGATGATGGGCTGCTCAACCTCTCCTCCAATGATGGGTTGCTCAACCTCGCCTCCAATGATGGGCTTCGCAACCTCGCTGACCAACGATGGGCTCAACCTTGTTGATTATTGGATTTTGGGGTATTTATTTGCAATTTATGATTTTTTTTTTTTTTTTTTGCTTTTGCTTTTAATGGGCTTTTGTTTTTAAGTGTTCAATTTAGTTGTTGGAATTTTTTTATTTTAAGAGTGAGTTTTTGCTTAATGGGTTGATGGGTTTTTATTTAAATGTTTGATTTAGTGGTAGCTTGTTTGAGTTTTGGTAGTTTTTTGGGGGGTTTGTTCATCATCGTGGTGGTGGTAGCAGGTGATTGCAATGGCAATTTGGGTTTTGGGATTTATTTGGGTAATTGAGTGTATGTTTTGGGATTTATTTGGCTTTGAGTTTTTGTTATGGTTTGAATCGACAGCTATGTCGGCGGGTGGTGCTATTGGGCTGCTCGATGCTGATAGGTGATCAAGAGAAAGAAAGAAAGAGAGAGACAGAAGAAGAGAGACAAAAATTAGAGAGAGGAGATAAATGGGAGAGAATAGAGATGGTTTCCGGTTATATTATTTTATTGTGTAGATATTTTATTTTAATGTGTTGTATATGAATATAAAAATTGAGATGTTGGGTGTGCTGTAAAATAATATGGTATAATAGATAAAGTAGCTTTTGAGATGATAAAATAGAGTAATCTAAAGATAGCAAATGCTAATGCTCTTCAATATACTACGTTGGTAGAATATATAGTGGGGTCGGAAATGACAAGTTTTGACATAACAGGCGTGACACATTCAACTTCAATCATGCATTGATGTAACACAAGTGGAAGGGAGTGTCACCTGTGGGGTGACAGTTTCAAATGATTAATAAAAAAAAAATCATATTAGTTTAAGTTTATATGGCATATAATGGGCATGCCACCTCATAAATAAGGTTGGGCATGGATGAAATGACTCAAATCAAAGTGCTACATAATGTTAGGACCAAAAATTCACTTTTTAAACATAAGAGAGCAATATTGAATGATCAAAATTTAGAAGATGCAATTTATAATTTAGTTTTCCCCCTTTATATAACTTATATAAGATTAGAAAAATAGAGTAAAACTAATCAAGAAATTAGTAGTTCCTGTCAAGTAATGAGAGGAGTTTTGACTTTTGAATACATACTTGTAAAGTGGTCAAATTGTTTATAAATGCATTATTTGGAGTGGATACTCATAAGTTAACCACTCTCAAAATTAAAATTTTGTGCATCACACAAAACACTATTGATATTTATTGCTAACAACAAAAATAGGATGGACTATTCGAATATAAAATCAATGTACGAAAATCTTTTTTTTGGGTAAAAGTACGTAAATCTTTAAGTTACAAGGTTTTTATCAAAACATTGGATGAAAAGAAAACTAGAGAAACCTATCTCAAAGGTTGTGAATGATGTTTTGTAATAATGATTATGACCCTCCATGTGGTTATTTCAGTTTCTTATACTATGAATCTACCAAAAAATTGTCCAAATTGAAAACCAATGTGATGATGAGCTCCGCACAAGTTAAAAACTCATTGATAGTAACCCAAAAAAAATCATAACCAGACCAAACCGGCTGTTCATGTGGCCGGTTGCAATAAATTTGTGTCTCATCATCAACGACCCCAACAAAACCAATCATTGGTTGCCACGTACGCAACACAAACCCTTCTATTACACAAAAGATAAGATACGGTGGACCGTTGGAAAAGAAAGTTACAAAAACCCAACTGTTCAAGATTTAACACGCGCCTATTTGTAATAAAAGTCACGCTTTTTTTTTGTGTGTGTGGAGATTGTGGGATGTGACCGTACGATTAAGCAAAATAATAGAACAGAACACACGCGATGAGTGCCACTCGCTTTTGTGGATACGTCATTGCTTAAATCATAGCGTTCTTTGTGAACTGAAAATAATTAATAAAATATTAGAGTAAATAAAATAAAAAAATAAATGGAAAAATAATAATAATGGGTACTATTTTTTTAATGAATTGGGTATGATTAGGACGAGAATTGAAGATAATTTTTTATAATAAGAATTAAATATTTTATGTTGTGGTGGTCATTATCTGTCAATTTTATAATGAAACATGCGAGAGTATTTTATATACCAGTTCCTAACATGGGAAGGAACAAATAAATACTTTCCATTAATAAAATAGCAATAATGGTAAAGTATTGAGAAATTTCAACTAGGGGGAAAAAATGACTCGACTAGGTAATGGACAAAGGGAAAAACAAGCAAAGTGTCATTGATTCCGTTCATCGTTTAACACATTGGAAAAATGACAATCACGTATTATTTATTTTTGTCGGAAGTGATTTACATGAATAAGAACATGAGAGCAGTGTCAAGATTCAAAAACAATATTGGATTTACATTGATGTTGTTCAACGTATTACACATTCAAAAAATGCCAATCACATATTATTAATTTTTGAAACTACCGAAGTGATACATATGAAAAAGGAATAAAAACCCAATAAACAAGATAATATTTAAGCTAAAGTGCTTGGGAGTTTAGGAGGAAAAGAGTTGCACTAATCAAAATTTACGATTAATGATATGGATTATAAATTTGTTCAACCAAATCTTACTAACATAATTACTCTTGAAATCTCTCACAACTAAAATTAATCGCAAACCTCACCTACCCAAACTCACAAATTGACTATTAAGTATATCTAATATTACCCTCTCACTCATAGATGAGCACTTTTCCAATAAACCCATTCATCATTTTTTTTAAAGAATTTTATCTTTACCCCGAATGGGATTATCCATTGATCCCTAGGGCTGAAGATACCATTTTTTTTTTTTTTTTGTAATTCTATCTATGATTCTATATATAAGAATTCGATACATATTCCTTAAATTATGAGAACTTTTTAAATAGATAAGAAATATCAAATTACTTATCTAATAAAGAATAAACTTTTCTTTCATTCTCTAAAAACCTAAATCAAGTTAAAATAAGACTTTGGGATAGTAATTTCTAATACATATATTGGAAAAAAGAAAGAAAGAGAGTAATTGTTCTAATTATCATTGATTTTTAAGTTTGTCCCGTCAAAATTCAATCAAGGGTTGGTTTAGTGCTTCCTCAAATTCATGAAATCTCATCACTATATGGTTTCAAATTCCAGAGTCTCCACTAATATCTAAACAACAATTTGGAATTAGTTTTGATAATTGCCTAGTGTGAAACTACATTAAATTTGAGAGTAGTTAGATAAGTTCTCAGCACTTCATTACCCCCTCCCACCCAACCCAAAAAAAAAAAAAAAAAAAAAAAAAAAAACAAGAACAAGGTTTGATACACTGCATAAGTGGGCTTCAATTTGTAGCGTTGAATGCAAAGTCAATAATGTTACAATCATGGAACCACTACCAATTTTAAGCCTTAAGTTTAAATCATGAGTTAGTTGTTGGATAATTTGATCATTTGAGGGATGAAGTTTCATTAAAAAATTGACCAGGTATTTGATTGAGATCAAAACAATCTCAAATAGAATGCATAGTGTACCTGTCTTAATATTCTAAAAGAAATCATATTAGGGTAGAAAGACTAAACGTTGATTAAGTCTCAAATTTTCTTCCCATATAAAAATAGGATAATGCTAAAAGTATTATAAATTTTACTCTATAAAACTTACAAATTGATGTGGTAATGAATTTGATTGATGAGTTTTAACTATTTCATAATTGAATTTTGAAGTGTCTCTTTTTAATTAGTGACACATCAGTTTTTAAGATCAATATAGTAAAAATTATATATTCAGCAAACAAAAAAAAAAAAAAAGTAAAAATTATAGTACATATAGCATTACTCATAACAATAATGTACGAAGTCTTTTGGAACTTATTGTGATTAGGCTGCCCACTTAATTGCACAAATGCATTTTAGTTGAAATTTCGAAGTTTAATTGATGAAGCCACCAAGATTGTTTATAGTTAGATTAAGTTCTTTAGAGTTACCAGGGTAACTTTATTATAGAGTTTATAAAATCATATCTTTTTTTTTTTTTGGTGGGTGAAATTGGAAATTCAATTAAGAAAATTAAGAAGTCCAAAGTTTAGAGTATACAACACCTTAAGCATCAGCTACAAACTGGTACAAAATAAAGGAGGGAGGATAAGAATGTAATACAAAATGATACAAAAGGACAGAAGAATAATTTCCTTCTTTTGGCTAGAAGATTCATGCAATGGTTTTCCCTTCGCGGTAGATATGATGCAATGAATTTCCCTTCGCGGTGGATATGGCTAATGTGAGCTTCCTCAAAATGCTAAAAGAGAGTCATGCAATTAGTCATTTTCATTTATATTGAAATGAGTGGATTGTATTTTGCTATGTCATTAACATATAAATAGATGTTGGTAATTATTATTTTGATACTTATTTAAATTATTAATAAATGCGATAAAATTTACTTCACTTATATCAAATTGGATGGATTAGTCTTTTTTCTCTCTCTCTTTTTAAAAAAATGAATAAATAAAAGAAAGGATGAATTATATTTTAGAATTTTAATGGTGGGTTTATTCTAGAAATGTTAGACAATTCTATTCCATTGAGAACTATGCTTTCTCAAAATAAACATTGTATTACATTCTGAATTTAAGAAAAGTGCTATTTATTGTTTTTGTCAGATGATCCGAGTAGGATTTGGTTATTTAATCTTGCATTGGCTGATAGCCCTTCAATGATGACATACAATCATGAATATATTGGTAATGTTTAAAGTATATGTTATACTTTTTTTTTGAAGAGGAAAAGTATATGTTATACATGTTTACATGTTTCAACGAGTTACTAAAGTTTTTTTAGATTAAATGAGCAGATTGCTGTTCAGATCATTTGACAAAACTTGGTAGAGAACTAAATGAGCTTGTTGGTTTATTTTACAAAACTGGCCCTATCCGTGTATCAAACATGCTTAATGTATATGCCACTAGTATTGTTTAACTATGTAATGATCTTTGTGAGACTTCTTTAATAAAATATTTTTTCTTTTTCCTTTTTTTATTTATTTATTAATAGAGAACTTTAAAAGCTCATCCTCAAAGGAGGTGTCATCAATAAATCAAATTCAAGCTCATTCCTTTGATAAAAACAACTATTCTAATACACTTACCATACTATGCCTTCCTTTTATATAATTATAAGTTCTACTTCTAAAATCTATACGTGGGGTCAACTTTTATAAAAGAAGAAGGTACATCACATCTAGTGCGCCGAATAATCTTACCTTTGACAAAGAGCCGAGGTTTTACTCGGCTAAGAAACCTTTTTAAGTTTTAACTCATCCTTAAATAAAATCTTATCTACCAAAAAGACACTTGTCATTTTCCACATTTGAAGCAATTTTTTTTTTTTAAGTTTTAACTCATCCTTAAATGAATCTTTATTTATCAAAGAGAGTCCTTTTCCACATTTAACAATTTGAAATAGATTAGCATGTAATAAAAAATAATTGAATCAATTGAAACTTTTCTTTTAAGTAAAGGAACAATAATTGGATTAGAGACATATAAAGGTTCCCCTCTGCAACCGCAAGTGGGAATATAATAAAAACAAAGAGTATTAATTTAATTTAAATATTCATAAGTTGGGAAAGTTGATAAGAAATTTATGTTTTTTGTGTAGTTGTCGGCAAGGATACGAGGTTTTAAAGCTATAGAGTGACGTGGCCGCTTCTTCTCCCTTCAAAATAAGGCCTCTCTCTCTCTCTCTCTCTCTCTCTCATATTTCATGCCATTTAAGTCACATTTTGCCTTGTAATTTACCAAACCATCCTCTCCTTTTTCTTATGCACGTGTTATTAGTGAAAAATCCAGCGTTGATAAATTATGCACAACTGTTTGTTTTGTGGCTTAGGAGCTAGAAAAAGAAGAATAGTCTTTGTTTTTTTTTTTTTTTAAGACAATTATTTGTCTCATTTTTATTATTTTATACCAGCTTTCTTTGTTCTTGTTGGAGATATAAATTGACCAATGGGAATGGTAACTGTTGTCGTTAGTATGTGGGGAAGGTTCTATGATATTCATATCCCACTGTTCCCACAGTCCAGTTTTAGAATCATTTAGATGTGCCATTTACCAAACATAAAAATTGGATGAATTAATCTCTTATATATTAATTTTTCTTTAATTAGTTAGTGTTACCATGGTCAATATACTGAATTTTTACTGATAAGAGTGTCCTTGATAACATTTACTTGTTTCAATTTTTGTTACTGCAAATGTTTTTAGGGGGAAAGGTTTGCAATTGTTGCATAATGGATTATGTGGCAGCAAAAAGAAGTAATATGTGTTTAAGGGTCATGTAATGCACATGATCAAGTGAGCCTTTAGACACATGTTACTTTCTTTTTGTATTAAAACTTTCCTAAAATGATCCATTAGCAGATCTTTTAAAAAATCCGTTAATTAGACTCTTCATTTTTTGTATATTTGAATTTGTCTTCAACCAAAACTTAGCTTTGTCTAAAAAATGAACCCTTCCATTAATTGGGCTACACAAACCCAAGATCCGAGAATCCTCATTTCACAACAAACCTAATAGTTCATTGTCTAGCAATTTGGAGCTTTTCATTTTCCTTCACCTTCAAAGCGTTGTCTTGAGTTTTACAAAATGTAAGGGGCGTGGTTTGCGTATGGAATTGTCTAATCAAAGCACTAGTTTAGAACATAAAATTATGTATAAGCTTAGAAGTTATAAACAAAATCTTTGACTTCTCTCTCTCTCTCTCTCTCTCTCCAATTAAAAATTTAGTAGAAGATTGTAGAGCTAGCCATGAAGTCCACTTGCCTGTTTTGGTTATCATATAAATTTTGGCTGAAAATAAATGACAATAACATAAGACATGATCCGTATAATTTTTTTTAGTTTTTTTTTTTTTTTAGTTTATTATGATGACTTATGTTAGTAAAGTAAACCTTGTGTCTTTGTCTAGAAAAGAATATGTAACACAATAATACTTCAATCACCATGGATCACATGACAATGGTCATTTTAAGAAGTTTACCCTAGTTTAAGGTGTCACAATTTTCTAGCATAAATGGAAATACAGGTCCCACATGTTACATCTATGGTACACAATTCTGAGCTGTAAAACTAGAACAATGCTCCAATGGCACTTAAGTATATGTTTTATGGCCACAAGACAAGATTTGGGAGAACCAAATTCCTTGCAATAAGTTATGTTTCTTGCCTTACCTTTTTTAAAGAAAAGTTTTGCCTCAGTAAGACCTCCAAGTTTACTTGGCCTCATCATCAACAACCAAAGATTAAAGCCATTCTAAGGTGGAGGCTTTGGATTTTATTATATTATTATTAAAGACTTTTGTCTTTAGAAGCTACCATCAGCAATGATTTAATAACACTAGTGAAAAAGGCTAAGACTAGATAAAGCCTTTCCAAGCTAAGGATAAACCAAGGAAAAGCAATCTGTGCTTGGTTTGGACACTCAAGCAAGAACTCTTTAATGTTGAAAGTGACAATATGCATGGCAAAATTAATGCTTCATTTTTGTTAGGACTCGTTTGAGGAGAAATTATTTGTTACTCTAGAAAACCATATAACATTCATAGGGACTGTTGGTTTTATCTTCATCTTTATCTCACTCAGACTCAAAAAATATGAGGTTTTGCTATAAAGTAAAGAATAGAGAGTGGTATCGGTGATCAATAAGTTAATCCAGCAAGAATTGAAGGAAGGAATAATAATAGTGGGGTCTATTCATTATTTCTTGCTCTTTCTTTATTTGTCTTTTTTTTCTTTTCTTTTTTTAACGTGATATTCTTTAAGAGAAAAGTGATATATATAGTTCCCTTATATTTATCTTGAAATGATTCTGGACAGGATAAGAAATATTCTGAATTGCAAGATGGCCGCTTCTTATTTTAGCAGCGATGTCTTGGTCGGTGACTCGGTGGTAACATCGTGACCACAAGGATATAATTTATTAAATATCCAAACCAAACCAGAATATTTGCAGATGTATTAACCAGCCAGCGTCCTTCGAGTTCTGATGCTTGTTCTTACTCAGACCAAAAAATGAAAAACGTGGGACTATAGTTGGTGTTCGTGGCCACACCTAATTAATCAAAGTTCACACTTCACACAGTGCATTCTTTACCTACCATGACAATTGACAATTGTGCTTAGATTCAAACCAAAGCCAATATAAAAAAAACATTGTGAAAATATTAGTAACACAAACAGATGCAAATGGTTACATTATAATTTCATTCTTTAGGTTCTCACGCTGATTTAATCGTTTGTTGATAATTTCTATGGAACACCATTGAGGACTCCAAAATAACAAAGAAATGAAGACAAAAGTAGTGCAGCACATAAAAACCACACATAACATTAATTTCCAAGGAAAAAAAAAGCACAGAATATTAATCAGAGTCCCTTTTTTTTTTCCATATCGACAAATATACAATCGTAGACATGCATCGATTTTTCTGTCATGATGCATCCGATGTAATTACGGCATAACACCAAAGGAATTTTCCGGTTGCCATTACCAAAGGAATTTTCCGGTTGCCATTGCATGTAATCATATCGGATGTAATTGTACCTAATAACCTTCGTATATCCAGTGTTTTTTTTGGGGTCAGGGGTCCTCTTGTTTCTCTTCATCCCATAGTCCATATACCACTACCTTCTCATATAGTCCAATGTTAACCTCGCCACATTTCTAGAAAAATGGCAGCCGGTAGTGCCAAAATGCTTGGGGTTCTTCACCATTGCAAAGGAACATCTAATTGGATATATGGTTGATGTACCACAGTCGGAGAATTCCGTCAACAATTTAGAATTGCAAGACAATTAATTTTCACCTTTTTCTGCTGTAATAGACTCCACCACCTGAGTAATTATGATGCCGATGACGTGATCCACTAGCCCTACTACCAGTTCCTTCCCAAGTGTTGCCACCACGACTGGCAACTCTGCTGCCCCCACCTTGTGACCAGTTAATTGTTTGGGTACCCAATCCATTAAGCTCCTCCTCTTCTCGATCATTATACTCCAATACCAACCTCTTAATGTCTTGTTTCTCTTCAAGCTCAGCTGCTTCTTTCTGTTTTGTGCTCTGCACAAGTGAGCAATCCCGAGGGATCAACATCTGCTTTGTTTGCTGCTTGTTTCCACGCTTCACAAGAACTTTCACTGGAACCTCCTTGCTTCCTCCAGCTTCCTCATCTAATGTCTCGTCTCCACTCTCTCCTCCCCTTCCATGATGATCCTTTGTGGGCCCCTCAAACACATTCATTGGTATCATCATATTTAATGTAGGTCTACCACGGAGCTCTTGACGGCGCTGCTCCATGCTCTCCTGCAGTCAAGGCATAAAAGTTACCAAATGTATCCCTTCAGTATATCATTCTAGAGAAATATAAAGACACTATTAATTTGAGAAAACATAAAATGCAAACATCAGCAGAGCCAGAAGAATGTGATCGTTGAGGCAACAATTCAATTCCATGTAAACCAAATATTGGTGTCAAACAATAGCACGGATAGCATCTTGGTCACACACACCTCATGGATCTTGAACCCACAACCTCACCCTCCTAACTATGTTTCAAAATCACTTCAAACTATTCGGAAAATTTAGGCGCCCCCCGCCCCCCACAATGGATAAAGAAATTTGGAACAGAAACCAAAAAACCATAGAGCATACTAATTAAGTCCCATAAAATATATTCCAAGAAATTGTAAAGATGACCTAATTCAACCTGAAAGTATAACAAAAATATTGAGTATATAACAATCTCAATCACACCTGCATTACAGCCTTAAGCTCCTGTTCAAAATTAGCTTCTTCCAGAGGGTCCACCTCAGGGGCCTTCTGCCTGACATGGACTTCATCGTCATCATCAGAAGCAGGTCCACCCCCATCATCATCATCCTCATCCTCACTATCACATCCATCATCATGATTCTCTTCATCCAACTCTTCATCATCATGTCCCTCTGGCTCACTGCCACTCCCCGACTCACTATCACTGTCCCCAATGCCTTCATGCACCCCGTTTTCATCAGTGCCATTAATGCTCTGTCCATTCACTGAGGTGGCATCAGAAGTATTCCTCCTTGAACGCTTTTCTGTGTCAGAGTGCTTCTCATTACTAACCTTGTCAGTTGAAACAGTATGTTCATGCTCTTCAAGTTCTATTATAGCTGCATTCACCTCTTCAATGGTAGAGTATCGAGTCATATTGGGCCGTAATTCAGCAAATAAGTCCTGAAAATGCTTCAATTTTTAGGACCTTACCATAATAGAAATGACGTTGGTATTATCTAATAAATTCAGTGCAGAAGGGAATTGACTTTTTTTTTTTTTTTTGATAAGTGCAGAAGGTAATTGACTTTCCAAAATCCAAGTTTAAAATTCCTCAAAACCCAACAAAGATTCTTAAAAGATTAAGAACAGAGAGCAGAGAGGAACTTCGAGTATGCTACTTGTTGCATGATGCAGTTTCTCTGCTAACCAGGTTCTAAAATTACTGGATATTCTTACCACAATTGATCGCTAATATGTTGGTGACTAAATTTGCAGCAAATATGGGAGAATGCTATTGTGCTAATGATTTAGTGTATAAGACAGTAGAATCCAAATAATATAAACTTGTTCAAAACACTAAATTTAGTAATCCAAAAATTGTATCTTCCTAACTCCTAACAGAATAGTCAGAAATAAATAAATGGTGTGTTTCATTTCATTAAAAAATAATTAATTAAACGGAAATCAGTCTTATATTTGATAGCTGTTTGTCATGCTCAAAACTCTAGGACCTGAGATTGACAATACTGGGGCGAGGCAATTCCCACATAAAAATTTGACATAAACATCCTCTTCCCTTGCAAGAAAGAGCAACATCTGATTAAGCCAAGGGGAGGTTTTTGGAATCAAGTTTCCAGCCAATCAGCATGAGGATTTACTTCCCTACAGACATGACAAAGTTGCAGATCTAATTTTGGTGCAGCAGTTCTTTAATGAGTCAAAAGAAAGAAAAATTATCTTGCTGCATTGTATTTCTAGGTTTCAATGATTCCCCAGCCCTCAAATAAGGCAGAATTTGGTCCTACCTTATTGAATGTGCCTTGAGAACCAGATCCTAGCAGAACACCCCTTACTCCCAGCTAAAAAGCTAACTGACAGCAAATGGCTAGAGTTCAGCTGTCATTTCTACATATAAAAGTGTCAAAATCTTACAGCCTTTCCATTCCTGTTCTGTGCTAATATTGCTTCATCATATTTGTATATAATCTACACCATTCATTAATAACTCTACCCCCACAGCCTTATTGCATAATATTTTAAATTTACTTCTTAGCAAGCTTAAGAAATTAATTCATATCAAATTGTGATTGCCTAGTTTCCTATAATATCAAGAATAGAAAAAGGAAGGGAATAAAGAAAGAGATGTATGACTGACCTGTAAGTCAAATTCAATATCTAGAGGTAGTGCACCTTTGCTGAGAATATACCTCTGAAAATGTACTAAGAATCTATCAAGCTTCCTCTTGGAAGAGCCTCGATCAAAGTAGTGCCCACAGGTGTCAAGAAGAGTACAAACCATCCTGATGCGGAAACTATCTTCTGGTGGGTCTAGTGCATCTTGCTAATAGCATTAAAAAGAAAAATAAAAAAAGGAAGATAAATTATCCATGCGTTATGCATATAATCAGAAACATTCTTATGCTTTGTAAATCAGAGTGGCTTCTTATCCATGTGTTACACATGGGGCCTGTGAATGCATACAAACACACACAAGCATGATCAAATTTAAATTGAGTGACTTTACTAGTAAGCAACTTACATGCATAGAAATCAATATAATTATTATTGGAAAGACACTTGCCTACTGGGAAGGCAAATCAAACATATAGTACAGGACATCTCTATCCTAATCCAACACTCATTTTGAGAAACATTAAAGAATTTAACTTAATTTACAACCCAGAAATTTCATGTATGCAAACAAAATATTTCTAGTAATATCAATCAAAAACTAAATACCAAGTCATGTTCTCATATCTAGATGATCAGGAGTTGCTTAGTCCAAGACTCATTTCCATATCTGCTAATCATGACATTATAGACAATTATTCATTATTAAAGCATGTCAAACGATACAAACTTCTTTTTTTTTTTTATAAGAATGTCAGTCGATACAGACTTCCCACATCTACACAAAGAAAAATACCCATTTTCATTAATATTAATGAAAGCAATGTAAAGCAAGCAACACCTATTTTCAGAATCATTAATTCTGTTGTCATGGACAAACTCACACATTATACAAATAGAACCATCACAACCAAGCCTTCGTCACAAAATTTTTGGGTCAACTATGGATCCTTAGTTGTCATGTATCCACCATTCTATTCTATTTGAAATCATACTGTCTTACCTCCTTAATTGACATGTACTTTTTTACTATTTCTACTAATGTTATTCTAGGCCTTCCTCTATCATTTTTTTGTTCCCTACACTTGAATCAACTCACTCTTCCTCATTGGTGCATAAATTATTTTCCTATGAACATGACCAAACCATGTAACTCTCCCAAATCTTTTCATCAAGAAAGGCCACTCCATTTTTTGTTGTTGGTAAGTTACACACATACCCAATGGGTTTAGAATCCACAACCTCACCCTTCCCCTAGAACTTATAAGGGCATGAGATGCCAATTGAGCTAGACCTCAATGGCTCCACCACAATCTTTAAGCAAATTTCTTCATTTTGAATATCTTTCCTTATATTTCCACTTATCCATTTTAACATTCTCATTTCAACTACACCCATTTTATAAACTTCTTAATAGCCCAACATTCAGTACTATAAAGCATAGTTGGTCTTATGGTAGTCTTATAAAATTTAGCATTCAATGTAATACATATTCTACAAACACACAATACACAATTCACCAGATATGCTTCTCAACTTCATCTGCTATGATCTTACCCTATGATTCACATCCTCTTCAATCTATTCTCATCCATTCTCATGAATAGTTGATCCAAGGTATCAAAAACCACTCTTAGGTATCTCCTGACCATCAAGACTTACAGCCTCTTCATCTTTGTTTCTGCTTTTACTAAACTTACAATTTACATTCCATGTGCTTTGTTTTAGTCCTACTTAGCCAAAAGTCTTAGGACTCTAAAGCAACTCTCCAAATTACTAATTGAACATTAATATACTCTATGAGAACTCCTTTCTTTTCTAAAGCCACTACATAACCTATCTATGTATCCTATGATATGTTTTCCCTAGGGACAAGCCCCTACATAAAAACCATATGGAGACCTCTAGCCCGCATCTTGGAGCCAACCCAAGGGATTTGCCCCTTTATTAACCCAATGTGTGTGGGACAAGGGGACTAAACACATCTAGGGGAATAGTCAGGCTCTTAAGAGCTCTGAAACCCTTATTAGTATATAAAAAAGAAGAAGATGTTTACCGACTTCTCTATATTTTTCCATTAAACATATAAGAAAATAGCTTCTGGCATAAGACCAAATTGATTTTTCGATATTGTTGTTTCATGTTTTAACTTGTATTCAATCACTCCCTCCCAAAATTTCATAGTGTGACTCAAGCTTTATTCCACGATAATTTGTATAGTTTTGAATATTTCCCTTATTCTTGTAAGTAGCTAATAGAGTACTTCCCCTTCACTCACTAAACATGTTAACACTAAAGCTCTTAATGAAAATATTTGTCAACTAGCACATCAAACAAAAGAGATATTAAAAAATAAAAATAAAAGAATTCTTTTGATAGACATTCAAATAAATAAAAAAGATAGAATTCCATACCTCTGGAGTGCCATGGCCAAAGACAAGAATCAAATAAAGTGTCTCAAAAATAACAGATGAGTCTACATGCTCATAATTATACAGCTCCCCTAAGAACCGCATATGGGCAATGCGTCTTTGTTGCATCCCATAATCATTTAATTCTAGCCCAAGCCTAATCTCCTCCAAAACCTGAATGTAAAGTCATCATCAATGAACTGTCAACAAAAACTCCAAAAAAAAAAAAAAAAAAACACAGGAATGCCTACATAATACACACTTCATATGTAGGTGGAATTTTACAATATTTCTGATATTTGTATTTCTTCAGAGCCAGTCATAGCACTGATGAAGGGAGGCTACATTGAGTTGAGAGTAACAGAATCAGAAGTGTTGAGCAAAACAGGAACGAAAATTTTGAGGGTTGATCTTATTAGAAGGCATTCTTTCCCCCAAAAGAGCATTTGGCAAGTTGTGATTCTAATTAGAGTATCTTCTGCCCTTTAGACAGCAGCCTTCCATCATATTCTAACAGTGGAGAGTTTAGAGTGGCTTTAAGCCAGTGCATTAAGCTCAAGAGCAATGAAAAACTGTTGAGCATCTATCAGAAGATCCATTGGGTGACAACATTACCTTGTTCATGGATTTTTTCTTCCATTAGAATAAGAAATTCCACTTTTAGAAAGTGGACATGTTTTGGGACTTCCCAAAAAGAAAAGTGATGGAGTCATGGAACATTAATATGCTATTGCTTTGCAAATTCACCTATTCAAGATTATTTTATTGGGTCCTTGTGTGAAGTCCAATTGAAGTGAAAGTCATGCCCTTTTAATGGTCTAAGTATGAGTCTTTTATTTTATTTTTGATAGGTAATCAGAAAGCTTTTATAAATGGTAGAAAAAAGAGAAATACAAGAAGTTCATGATGATGAACAACAAGAAATAAAAGGAATAAACAGAACAATAAACCAAGGGGATTCAGGAAACTAAGCTAAGGGAGGACAAAAAGTTAGAGAAAGTAGAACAATCAGTAAAACCCCAACAACGAGACCACTCCATAAGACTACGATGGCATAAAAGCTTTAACTCAACCAACGTCTTCTCTTTGTCCTCAAAGGATCGACGATTTCGTTCCAACCACACAATCAACATTAAGCACCCTGGAACCAAGTTCCAAATGTCCGACTTATGCTTCCCATGCCACTGATGCCAGCAAGATAACAAACCCACCACCGATCCTGGCATAACCCAAAAATACCAAAGGCCTGAAGCATACAAGTCCATAGGGAATGGGTAATAGGACAATGAAGAAGAAGGTGGTTAACTGACTCCTCATCATTGCAACACATACAACATGTATTAACCAAAGGGCGTCCCTTAAGCATTAGATTATCCAAAGTGAGGATTCGACCATGAGCAGCAGACCACAGAAAGAACACCACACACTTAGGGATCTTTGGTTTCCAAACCCCCTTCCAAGGATGCCAAGAATTCGAAGCACCTCGGATTGCAAGGTAGTAAGACCGAGTGTCAAACTTACCATCCCCTTTAAGCCGTCAGTAAAGGGTATCTCTCCTACTACCCTGAGAAATACGGGTTTGGATAAGCCAAAGAAGAGAATACGAAGCAGCCAACTCCCAATCTTCAAAAGCTCTATAAAACGTTAAATTCTACACTCTAACTGTACCCCTTCTGGAATTCACAAAACCTCAGAGATACAGGCATCATTGACCGCTAAACACACATAGAGCTCAGATAGAGATTTTTTAGCGTAGCGTCACCAATCCACCTATCATGCCAAAAGTGGATACGAGCGCCTTTCCCCACTACAAAAGACAGATGCTTAGAAAAACTCTCCCAACCTTCATTAATGCTTCTCCATAGGCCACACCCATGGGACCTCCTACAAACATTAGTACTCCACCCCCCTTGACCCTTGCCATATTTTGAGGACACCCGCTCATTCTCTTCAATACAAGCAAAACCTAACCCATCCATAGTAGGACGCCCCACCTCAGTTTCCTTATACAACCCTTGATAAAAGAGGACTATCTGAGAGCGCACATCAAGCTCATCAACACCATCCACCTCAATCCTTTTAATCTGATTAGCATTTCTATGAGAGTTTGCTAATCTATGAAAAAACCGAATATTATTATCTCCCTCCCTCACAAACAAGGCCTGAGACTTTTGCCTCCAGGAAGTCTCCTCAAGAGAAACCAATTGTTCTATGTCTCCTTTGAGTTAAAGGCGCCAAATCTAATCCTCATTTGAATGACCCACTAGCTCCTCTCTTGCATCTAACCTCATCAACTCAGTCAGCTTGTTCTTCTTTCTAAAAGCCAAATCACCAAATTCCTCCCTGTTCCACTTTTTTAAGTCTGCTTTCAGAGCCTTCAATTTTTGAGCCAAGATGAAACTTGGAGAGCCCTCAAAACTGTAACCATCCCACCATTGCTTAACTCTATCAACAAAGCTCTCATCTTTTAACCACATGTTCTCAAATTTAAAGGCACTTCGACCACATCGAACAACACCAGCTTCCAACAGAAAAGGGCAGTGGTCTGAAAGAACACGAGGAAGCACCCGTTGGGATACATTCTCAAAGTGCTCTTCCCAATCAGGGTTAAAATAGTTTTTAATATGGGTTTTTATTTTACTCATTGTTATATTGAGGGGAAAATTTGTAATTTCTACAATTCCTGCGAATTAATGGTATTTGGTAATTTAGTTGAGTCTAGAATCTTCTCAGGTATTCTAAGTATCTTAAGTTTATTTACTTTGGATCCAAGTTAGTATTTACTAGGTTTTATTATTAGTCCTAATACTAGTAGGATTCCTATTACTACTAATACAAGTAAAGAGTCTTTATATATATTGTACTGAATGTATTAAAAAAGAAAAAAGAAAAAAGAGAATGAGTTTATTAATAAAATTGAGTGTCTTGAGCAATAGGCACGTTGGCCTTTGTTGTTTCTTTCTCCTTCTCTCTTCTCTTTATTTTCTTTTCTTTCTTGCTAAGGTTATGGTTCGCAGGTACTATTCACAAAGCCCCTAAACAGCCCTAAAATCTATATAATTCTTCTTTCCTAACCCTAAACCCACCACAACTAAACGTAGACAAATCTCTAATTTGTCCTATATCAACAAATGAGATATTTAAAATGGAATGAAGGAAGTTAAAAGTTACAACATATTACTCAATGAAGGATGAATTAATAGTGTTAAAGATGTTAACCACTTAATCAAGAATTAAAAAGTCAATGATCTTGCTCCTACTGATCAAACATCAACTTCAATGGTAGATATGGTAGAAAGGCTAACCACTGGATATTGTTCCCCCCTCTTCAATTTTCCCCAAAATTCACCCAACCAAACAGCCTTATAGACACAGCCACTTTCATTTTATATCACTATCCCAAGGACAAAGAATAGAAGCTCTTGAACATGAATAAAAAAAGCTTCTTTGAAACTGTCAGCCCGAGTTGCCCACTGGAACCAACAACACTTCAGATTTTGCTCTTACATCTCTATATAGAAAGGAAAAGAGACGAGCTTTTATGATGAACAACAAATAATTGTTATTAAGAGATCATTTTGTATCATTTTAGCATTTATATCCAAGATCCACTTAAGTCAAAAGGTTCTATCTATTTTTCAGTTTTTGGCCTTTGACTTCAAATAGTTGTAAACACCAATTGGGATTTTTTTATTATAAAAAAATTAGATTTTCTTTTCAAAACACTCAGCTTATTCCAATAGAACACAACTTCCCTAGATGCATTTTCTAACATTAAGCATTCCACAAGATGTAAATTGAAAAATCCAAATTCAGAAGCTTGCACCAGCAAAAGAAATATAAAATGGAGGAAATGTACATCAAGAAAAAAAAAATTAAGTGGATAATCTAGATTCTCTTTCAAAATCAAGATCATGTTTCTTATGGAAAACTTCAATCAACCGAAGAAAGGGTTATCTGAATTGAAAGTTAACAAACCTCATCAACAACAGCAATGGCAAACTCATCATGATAGCGACTCAAACCAGCAGTGAGAGAAGCAATTAAGTGAATCTGACCATACTTCCCTTTGTGAACCTTCATAAAGCATTTTAAAAGATATGGCTCACATTCACTCCATGGCAATTTGCGAAGTTGCCTCAGGACATGCTCAATGGTGTTCTTATCAAGATCTGAAAATAGCAATTTCCTAATATACTGCCAAAAGATAATCAAACAAAAAGTTAAGAGTCAGATTGGGGGGATGGGGGGGGGGGGGGGGGGGTGTGGGGGAGGACCACTGAACCTGAGAAATTTGTCACACCTGATGCAATGGAGGACGGACTTTAGAGACTCGTGCAGATCTTTCAGGTGGTTTGCACAGGTAGTAAGCATTTTCCACTAGGGTGCTGTGGCGAGGATCCAGATTTTTTACATTTTTCAAGCGCATCAAAATTTCCAACATGTTAGCCATCCGAATGGTAGTTTCAGGAGATCGATACAGAAAACGACCACATGTCTCGAGAAGATTGCAAGCAACATCAATATTATGATGAGTGAAATCATCTAAACAAGCCTGGTGAGAATATAAAGCATCAATACAAGAAACATCAGTTTATGATGAGAAATCTTATTAATGAGCCTGGTAAGAAGAGAAAGCATCAACATATATGTATCCAATATGAACCAAAGTATCAACCTTAATGAAAAATATTTATCTCAAATCTCAACAAATAGCATGAACAGTTTCTTAATTCATCTTTCAACTAAAATTCAATAGACCAAGAGATGGAAGTTAAATAAGAAAATGCAAGTAATGGAAATGATAACAATATAGCTGATTTCAAGGCAAGATATCTCCATGCTAGTTACTCTTTTGCAACCAAAAGGTATACAAGAACCACAGAGAACATCAAACATTGTAGACATAGAAATTGAAGAGGATAACATCCTACCCATGCTAATCATTTTTATTTAATGAGTAAGTTTTGGCCCCAAGGAGAGGGGGTACAGGACAGGAAATTTGAACTAGTGACCTCCACTTCATGAGGCATGGTGCTAGGCTTAAGGACCCATATTGTCAATAACACATAGTAATTGTCAATAACAAACACACACACACACACATAATTACCTTCAAACAACTAAAAACAAGGCCAGATGTTGCAATTTTAAACTTGCAGAGTTCTCCGATAAACCTAATATTCCTTATCTTTGTTTCAATGTTCATTTGATCCTGCAGCAAATTACAGTTCAAAAGGAAAATCATGAATAATTAATGAAATGAAAAAGCAGCAGGACATAAGAAATAACCATCAACTCCTATTTATAATGGAACACCTATTTGATATGTGAAACTTTACCTTTTTATTAATTAAGAAGTTGAACTCCTCCTCCAACATCTGCAACAGCATGGATGAGACATCCTTCATACAAGTTGAAAGTGTGGCAACCATGCGTGAGTAGTATGGTAGTAGTTCTAGAGATGTCCTCGGGACATTAAACAATGCCCTTGCAAGCTTTTTCCGATTGGACTTTGAATTTAAATAACAGAATTCTACCTGGAAGTGAAAATATACAATGATAAGCTCTTCATTGTGAGGGTTTTGATACCAAAATATGAAAATTGGTAGTAGATAATAAAGCTTAAAGATACAGAGATGATTACAGTCAGTTGATCGATAAGATCACGGCTCACACAACCCGGAAGCCTCTGTAATAAAGCATCCAAATTTGTGCCTTCAAGACCTTTTAATTTCTCCTTTTCATTTTCCCCCTTTTTATCTGAATCTTTCTCTTTCCCTTTCTCTTTGTCCATATCTTTAGTCTTTTCAAGACCTTTTAGTTTCTCCTTTTCATTTTCCCCCTTTTTATCTGCATCTTTATCTTTCCCTTTCTCTTTGTCCATATCTTTAGTCTTTTCTTTATCTTTTTCTTCCTTATCTTTCCCTCTATCTAAGTTTTTCCCCTCCTGCAAAGTGCCAGAGTCTGCAGAAACCTCTGTTGTATCTTGGGTAGCTTGCTGACGTTGGTCTGATTCAGGTGCCAGTTCCTTACAAACAAAGCAAAATTTCAATTTTATAGCAACTTCAAATGGTAGATATCATACCCTATGAACATAAATTTCAATAGCTAAATTCTAAAAATTGATGATTATAAAAATACTAATAAAAACAGCACCTTTTATAAAATCATAACACAAACAACTGAAAATTTCCCAAACATTTTTCAATGATTGGATATAAGAAAAGATTTTCACCACAATGTTATGGCTAGCTCAAAAAATAACCAGAGCATTAGATAATAATTCAGAATTTAAGCTTCTTACAGCCTGTTGTTCTTGCGTCTTGGCAGATTGTTCATTCACTTTGGGTTCTGCTTCTCCCAATAATACTGCTGGTACAAATGCTCTGAGAAAAAATAAATTCATCAAATCTTAATAACGTGTCAAGCAAGAAAATTTACTTTTAAGGGAACCACCATCTAAGGAACAAGCAACAAAAAAAGCATTCATAATTGTCAACAAACAACACTACAAAAGTGGCAAATTTTATTTAAAGGTGACTTTCAATTGGCATAATAATCTGACCAAGACAAACCTGAGATCAGGTAAGCCTTCATAGAAAGCCCTGGTATCTTCATCATCCCACAAAGCTTCTAGAACAGAAGAATCTTTCCCAGAAGCAGGAGGTGAAGCATCCTCCCCAGTAGTAACCCTAGTTGTGTGACCATCCTCTGGCATCACTGGGGGCTGCATATCAAGTGCTTCTGCTAAACTGCAAAAAGAGGAATTCATACAATCAGATAAAAAAGAAATTAAGTTACTAAACTGGAATTTTTATGAAGAACACGTCAGTTGAGTGGAAGCTGAAGGAAGATCTATTTTCTATTTAAGGAGCACAGACACTTCAAAACCCCCCAGTGTGTCTGTGTTCTACACGAACACTCCATCCTCATTGTGTTTGGAGAAAAAAATTTCCTCTGATATAAAATATATTTTTAAAGGTTTGAAAGTTATTATTTATTTTGAAAACTTAGAATAAACATAAAATATGCTTATAAATAAAAAAAAAATTGATAAATAAATAAATATTCTTAAAAGATACATATTAATTAATTAATTGTCGTATCCCCATAATTTTACAAGAATTGCCAAGTCTCCATGTCCATGTCTGTGCCAATGTCCATGCTTCTTAGATTTTTATTTACCCCCATTGAGTTTCTTTTATTTATTTATTTATATGCACCAGCTACAGCAAACAGCTATTATGCCATCATCTTCAGCAGCGGTAAAAGAATATTACAGTGTCCCCAGAAACAAGAATTCTTATCTTAAGAACTGATGGAACTTTTTAGGCTGACCACCCTACAGCTCAGGAATCTTGATGAATTTGTATCTTTCAAATTTCCACAAGTGATTTTGTATCTTTCAAATTTCAACAAAAATTTCCAAAGTTATGCCACCTTTCTTGCATTAGCATCTATGTGATATAGATCTTCAGATCATACTAATTTCATGACATAAGCCATTAATTCACCAATTAGTAGAACCACATAAATCAACATGTCTGGATCATGTGACTAGTATCCTAAACTGCCTTTTAGAAATATTGATGGTATCACGCAAAGTCACAGAAGTAAATTAACTGAACTTAAAAGTCCTTCATATAAACCTGAGATCAGCTATGATATAAGCAAACATTAGTATAGAGCATAAAGAATAAGAAATTATCTAGTGAGACATCACATGATAAAAGCATGCAAAATGTCAAAGCAATGAAATATTGTAAGTCGTAAATCTTACAACATAAATAAAATCCTATTGAGGAATTACCAACCCCATTGTTTGAGTCACTAGCAAAATCAGATGCAATGAAGAGTATAAAATCATAAATAACTTACGAAGAGATATTGCGGTACAAATGGTCATAAGATTTCCGCAGCTTTTCATATGAGGAGACATTTTCATCACTGAGCTCTCCTCTAGCATTTAGAATCTTAGCATTTTCATGCTCCATTTGACGAAGTGACTATACAGAAATACAAACATAAAAGTCCATCAACTACAACCATTATGAAAAGATATAAAGAGGGAATAATATAAAAAATAATTCTTTATTCAAATAAATATAGAACACCAGGATCTATAAAAATGGAAGTAGGAAGAGTTAAAAAACAGAACCTAATTTTTTAAAAAAATAGAAGTAACTTAAAGAGTCTTACATCATGCTCGGACTGAAGTAGCTCAGCTGCAGCATCATAGTATGTATGGAATGCCTTCCTGAAAAACTTCTTTTGATCTGTTGTGATATTAAGGCCCTTAAAAAACTGTAGCACAATGTCAGTAGAGTAACTAGAATAAAAAAACACTGGAAAAGTAATCCTTAATACCCAAAAAGGCCAAAAGAACAGAAAAGGAAAAAGATAAGCGTGTTAAAGATTTTCATTGAAAACTAAAAGTCTAAAACCCTTTAAAACAAGAATAAATTTAAATGGAAATCACAAACAGCTCCACTTCTGATTTAAATGATGAAAAGCCATAAACAGAACAGGGATAACAAGGCTAATAAGATGTACTAAGTCATGTAAAGGACCAAAGAGAAATTGTACCTCTTCATGAATTTCTTGTCCAGAGAATGTAAGTCCTAGGAAAATTCTTCCTTGTCGGGCAAAACTAGCAAGAAGGGTCATATTTGTCTGAGTAGTATCTCTGTCCTTTAAATGTTCTAAGTTTGTAAGATCCTTAATGATATTCATGAAAATGCCACTGTCTTCTATAACTCCAACAAAGTAAAGTTCCAAAAGGAGTTTCAGAGTGCTGCGCTTTTTCATGGCCTTCAAGTTCTTATCTGCATCCAAGTCATCCCCAGACTTTCCAGGAAAAAATACCTTCAAGAGCCCTTGAGTCAGGCTTGGCGAGAAATCTTTATACCTTTGATGAAGCAAAGAGCAGATCTTTGAAAAAATAGACAGTGTCAGACACTGTTCAGGAGAACAGTTAAAACACAAACGGTATCCCTATGTTTATCGCTAAGCATCAATTAAATGAGTTCATATATGCACTAAACAAAAGAAAACAAAGCTTTCACTCATAGGAATGCATGAAACAAACCCACTCTAACATGTAGAAGTAAAAAAATTGCACGAAAAACTAAAGTCTCAAGATATTTAGTGCAAAAGAGTACCTGAACCGCTGCTTGTATATCTGAACTTCTAAGCTTGGCATCACATATAGCTGTGACGGCTTCACTAACAAATTTGCTTAGGTTGACACCTCGCAAATCTTCCATCAGGCCTTCGCGCTGCTCTTCATTTATCTGCTTTAGTTTTTTTATAACTGCTGTATTGCGTTTAATGCTGGAGTCCAATGTCCTAAGAAATCCTGAATCTGGTTATGTTGACAGTGTCAATATTTTAAAAACACATAATATTGTCAAACAAAATAGAATGCAGCAGTCAATTTTAAAAGCAAAAGAGATTCTGCCAACTAAGCCTTGGGAAGTATAAAGACCCCGAAACCCTCACTAAGATATGCTCAAAAACCCAATTAGAAGAAAATTCAAAGCAATGTAAGTGTAACCAATGATATGCAGAGATTGTGATAGCACGAAATGTTTACAAGAAACACAAATTGGTTCACTCAAAAACACTAAAGCAAGTTCCTGAAGAAAAGTACATGAAGGAGAGCTCAAAAGCAAGTGCCCTTAAAGAATAACAAGCAGACCCTCATGAGGTCCAAAAATAAACAATAGTACTACAAGACACCCCCCCCCCTCACCCCCAAAAAAATCGAAGTACTATATTCAAGAAGAGATCTCAAAAAACAATTCTTAATCCTTTTCTAGAATGCTGTTCATTCTAAAAAGTCTGTCGATTCCTCGTTCTCCAAATAGTCCACATAATACAATGCTGTGTAGCTTGCCACAATGCTATTATGATGATACCAAAACACCCCTCTCCAAATAGTCAACAAAACGATTACCTGGCCTAACATAACGCAAAGAACCCCAAAAGCCATAAATGCAAAAGACCACAACTCCCTAACAATAGGGCAGTGCAGCAACAGCCAACAAGCAGTCAACAATTTCAATACTGCCCTTGCATGTTATACATTTGTCAACCACCACTAGCTTCCGCTTTGCAAGGTTATCTCTGGTCTAATAAGGAATTCAAAGCTAACTAAGGGGTACCTTACCACCCTATATGTCTTTCTAGACCAACCCAGATGGAGGGGCCCATCGCAAACATATGCATAATAGGACCAAACACTGAATTGGCCTTTCCCATTTGGATTCCAATTTCCAAAACAAACGGTCCTTATTCCTTTCAACAATCTGTCTAGAGTAATGTAATCCCATCAAGTCATTCAATCCTTCTAGCTCCCAATCATGGAAATCCCTAATGAATTGAGGATTCTAACACCCACTTCTACCATTCTCACCAAATGTAGTCAAAGAATGTACTGAAGCATCTGTGTCCACTGCAACAGAGTATAAGTCTGTAAACAAGGTCTACAAAGACTGATCTCCACACCATACATCATGCCAAAATCTAATTATCGTGCCATTCCCCACCCTAATGGATACAAAATCAGAGAATCTATCCCAATTAGCTCAAATTCCTCTCCACAGACTACAACCATGAGGTCACAATCACCGTATACCAATCACCCAATTGCTCTCTATATTTAGCCTTAATGATACCACACCAAGGCTGCCCTTGTTCAACCCCATATCTCCATACCCATTTACCCAACAAAGCTTTATGAAAGTGGTGATTCTCCAAAATCATAATCTCCAATTTACAATAGGAGAGCACACCTTATTCCAACCCACTAAATGAAATTTACCTTGAACATGGTAACTTAAAAGTAAAAACTCCCACTCTGAGGCATACTCTTGAACCAATTGATCCCCACTGGCCAGTCTACTCCTTAATACTCCACTCCCATGAGGCTAAAGTTATATGCACAATTCTAATCTTGGAATTGAAGATGATGCCACATGTCCTATTCTATTAAAACCTTAATATTGGCATTCTCAATCCTAGCAGAACCTTTTAAAGCAAATCCTCTTTTCTCTCTCTAGTCCCAACACTGATTCAAGCTCCTTCCCAATAATGCAGATTTGACGTACCAAATCTGGGCTTGCTAATTGAGCATAGTTGCACAAAACTTGAGCTAGTGACCTAGTATAACTTTTTTTCTTAAAGTGAGACCCAGTAAAATTATGAGCACCGTACTATTATGAAAGATGTGGTTAGCTCTTATAACAAGGAAATTTTTTTGATAGGTCTTAATTAACAAGGTAATTGTGGGAGGTGAAGGCAGGAAAACAGGATTTTCACCTGAAAAATAAAAATAAAAATCACATAGGGAAATTGAAAGTAATTATAATAAATTAAAGCTACAGGTCAAATGCATGAGAGATGATCTGAACTGAAGAGACATGGTATATCTTCTGATACATTGTAAGTTGGGGAGGGAGGATTTGAACCTTGGACAACTCCGTTGGAAACACTAGGAAATACCATTTAACCTAAAGGTCATTGGCAAAAAGACATGGTATCTTTGCACATACCTCCAGAAGAACACTATAGATTCCTCCAGAAGTTCCAACCTCCTCTTTCTAAAATCCTAAAATCACTCCATTAAACACAAACACCTAAGATTGACTGTTCTGAAAATAACTCTTATCAGCATTGCTTTATCAAAATAATTTATTAGCCTTGTTCCTTTTATTATATGCTTTCCAATTAAGCATAAATTATGAAGTTTGTATCAAATTTTTAGCTTCTGTGTATAGAGATTTGCATCCTTTTAGATGACCATTCAAACATTGATATACATAGTAAACCCTAAAATTCTTGTAACATTCACTAACCAGGCCTTTCAGGATTCATATTGCTTTGACGAAGAGCCATTTTTGACTCAACTGATTTCTTCATTTCCTCAAGACGAGCAGCAGCTTCCTGCAAAAAGAAAATAATAGCCTTGAAAAGTCATTTCTATAAAGAACTACCTGTCCAAAATGAGCACAAAGAAGAAAACAGTAAGTTCTCAGCACATTATCAATGCCGTTTTCAAATATTTTCCACCATTAGCCAACTTGGAGCAAATAAAATCAATATCATCACGTGCACCAGTTTTTGTGAATTGTAACAAAACTAACAGACAAAAATATTAATAATCTGCATAACTAAACCAAAGTGCAAACCAAGCAACTAAAAGCATGAATCATTGTGAATCAATTTTCAGAACCAGATACACCAATCTCACCTCCTCATCTTGCTTGCCATGATTTTCAGTTCCAACACGGCATTCGTCCTCATGGTGATCCATCTTACTAATTGTATATATTAATAATTATATATACCTACATAACAAAGTCATCGAAGAATTAATCAGCAAAGCTTCAAGAATTAACGCAAACGAAAAGCATATGATTGAATCCAACTCGTTCAATCTACAAACTAAAACAAAATCCACCAAAGCAAAACCACCTCAACATATCACTCGAAATTAAGCTAAATTGTGCAAGAAATTCCACTCCACTCTCATCATATCAATTTCTGCTTTAAACAAATCCTATGACTTCAGATATAATCAAAATCAGTTTTAACATCCACATACTTGAGCTTAATCATTCATAATTTTTTTTTTTTTTTTTGTGGATAAATCATAGTCAAAATAGGACCAAATTCTACAAAGCCTAATATACAGCGCTTAACAATTTGCTTTTATATGGTTACAAACTTCGAAACCAGGAAAAAAATAAAAAATAAAAAAAAGAGAGAGTATGAATTAGGTTATATGATATCAATTTCACATAGAAGAAAGAAACCTATGTGAGGTTATGGCATTTGCTACCCGAGATCTCGCTGCTACAGAGTGAGAATACGCAAAAGTATACGTGAAGAAGACGAAGTTAGGGTTTACCTTGTGTGAGATTTCGTCGGAGAAAGTCGCCGGAAAAGTGAGGAATGGAGTAAATAAGAGAAAGAGAGAGAGAGAGAGAGAGGGAGAGGGCCGAGGCCGAGGTTGAGACTTGAGAGTGAGTTGTGGCGAAATGGAATATGGGGAAAAAAACCCAAAATCGGTAACCGATTTGAATTTTGTGTGTTTAGGGTCCGAGAACGGGTTAACCCGTTTGGATGTAATTGAAAATCAGGCCCATCGTCTTTTTTTTGAAACTTCAGGCCCATTTTCTTAGCCCAATAGAGATTGAAAGAATATATATAGAAGGCCCAGTTGGGGCATTGGGATGAATCAGATGTGGTTCGTCTTATTTGAATGGGCTTGGGCTGCTCTTTATATTATATTCTCATTTTTTTTAAGGAAGAGGTAAGACAGTCTTATTTGATTGGGCTTGGGCTGCTCGCTGCTAAGGTATAATTTTTTTTTCTTTTTTCTAAAGCTTCATTTATAGTTTTACTTAGCTTATTTTTTAAATCTCACAAAAAAATTTATTGTTGAAATAAAAAGAACTAAGAAAATAAGCTATTCTAAATCACATGACAGATGAGGAAAATAGTGTTAAGCGAAATTAATTTTATAAGGCATTCTTGAAATTTCTTCTTGATTTCCCCCCCCCCCCCCCCCCCCCCCCCAAATACTTCAACGCAGAGTTTCTGAAAAAAATACGTTTTGAATCCTATAATTAAAGAGGCGTAACAAATAAAATCACATAGTTTCAAAAGTAACAAAATAAACTTAGAAATTTCATATAATTTCAAATTAAATTCTGTAGTTTCAAAATTAACAAATTAAACTTTGAGATTCCAAGTAACAAATCAAAATCTAAGCTTATATTTTTTTTTTAGAGGAAAAACTCTAAGCCTATATTAAGCCCCAAATGCAATGTTCGCTTAAATAGTCTTAAAATTGAATTTGTTACTTATTGAAACATTGAGATTTAATTTAATATTTTAAAAACTATATAGTTTAATTTGTTACACCAAGTTCAACATTTACGTAGACATTTCAAAGGAGAATATGGATTCAAAGATCTCTTTCTCCACTTTATTGTGGAAAAAAAATAGAAAGACAAAAAAACAGGGAGTCCAAAATCGCGGCTAACATTTTACCAAATAGCTTTCATCAATAGGAAGAGTCAAAGCTAACTAACATAACATCAAATCACAACTAGAGCAACCTACTTCCTGTTACGTTTCTTCCACCATTGCAGGAACTCACACTGACTAATTTTTGATAATCAACAACTTTTAACTGTGCTGAAACCAAATTCCACAAATTTCCAAAGAAACCTTTGTTTTTTTGTTAATTGGTAATTACACATGTACACATTACATTAGGGACCCACTGCCCATGAAATTCACATTTTTTCTTGTTTTTATAAGGAGAAGAGATACCATTCAAAGACAGGGAATATGAGTCTTGCCCGGAAGTAAGTAGAGTGCTACTATAGTTACGAACCAAGTAAGGAAGCTAAACTGGTTGCCTCTCTTTAACCATTTTTTGTTTACCAAAAAAAAAAAGAAGAAGAAAGAGATATCATTCAAGTTAAACATTATTAGCCAAAAAAAACTTCGAGGGGCAGCTGGTCAGTTTGTTTTAGGCTCTGCCCCTCAAGTTTTCTTTGATATAGTTATAACTGAGCATGAGTTAGATGAAAATTTAGTGCAGTTTGTACGGTTTCTGCTGTTTCAATAAAATTTTCTTGATTTTCATGTATAAAAAAAATAAAAAAAAAACCCTATTAATCAATTGCTTCCCACCATCCATTTTGATAAGTAAAATGTACCAGCACCTCTTAATGATAAGAAGGAAAGGCAAACTGAACCATTGAAATTTGAGCTATATTTAGACTTCCTTAAAATAAATGAAACTACATGCATTTCTCCTTATAAAATCTCTCCCACCATGTTTCAATTCCTTCTTCACTTAGAACTTCATTGGAGAATTTCTCAAAACAAACTTATGATGGCAATTTCTATGAAGAAGTTCTTGGTCGGGTTCCTTGTTATGTTGCTGGTGACCCTAATTGTAAGCTCTAGCTTCACAAATGCAGACGAGGAGTTTAAAGTCCAGGACGAGAATAGAGATTTCTTGGTTGGAATACCACTTTATAGGTTCAAGGACAAGCCCAATGTGCTGATACCTGCCTTTGAGATTGACTCAGTGTCACATAATAAGAAAGCAGGTTCACCATGAAATTATGCAATAGCATGGTGCTTGTGCTGTTCCAGTCATGTGTAATCAATGTTTTTTATTTGAAATTTGGAATTGGGTTTGACACAAGAAGGAATTCCCGGGTGGAAAAAAAATGTAAGGACTATATGCAATGCTATTTATTGGATATATTTGAATTGAATTTTTGCTTTGTGTATATTTGGGTAATGAAAAGTGTGTGGCATAATGACTTGGAAAAATTAGAACCATATTGTTAAAGTTGGAAATTAGGACATCATCTGGTACAATAATCAAATCACAGCCTTTATATGGATTTCAATTAGCTCTACCTAGATAAATTTCTATGTCCCAAGGAGGTTATAGGGATAGGGCACAAGAAGTCCCACCCCAAGGGTGTATATAATTTAACCTTGTTACATGAATCTTATTTATGATTAATTTTGTTTGTATATATTGCAATAGCATCCTAAAACAATTGTTTTTTTTTTTAAACACATACATAATTGTACTTTCCCTTTCTCTTTCATCTCTAGCTTATAAATGTCAAAACTACCTATAAATTACTTCAAACTTGCCCTACTTTGAACCTATTCCGTATAGGTTTTTCCTGCCCGAAGATAGGATGGGGACATGTATCCTTAATTTGAGCCTGCCCCACCCCCTTGCCATTGCAAACTATACAAGTAACTTCAAAACCCCAAACCCATTATAAGGATACACAGGGACAAAGGCGCTCCATGGGTGGTATTTGCTTTTCTTTCTGTTTACCTTGATTATTCTTATGATTTAGTTATTGATAGTAACACTTTTGAATTGAATTATACCAAGTATTTAAGCGAAATGGAATATAAAGAAAAAGAATAATTTGTGTAATTAATAGTTAACTAATGTCACATATATCGTATATGTCAATTTAGTAGAACGTATCGATAATTCTCGCATTGCTAAGATCATTCCTAGTGTAATTTTCAAGGGAATGTCAGATCACAATTCATATGTACACGCATGTAAGAGACATGTGAGGTGCGTGTTTTTCAAGCCCTGTATTTGACTGGGAAAATGTCTCAAATGAGAAAATTTTGTAGTTTTCTTGTTTACTCAAAAGTTACCAATACTAAATCCTCAAAAAAAGAAAAAGAGAAAAAGTTACCAAGACTACATAAAGATTGAATATCTCATTCACACCAATGTGAAGAGTTCTCTAAAAAGCTTGTCCTTGGAAAGGGATAGCTGATTATATCCTTTGTGTTTAGGAAAGTAAAGGTGCATTTTAGCAGGGAAAAGTTAAATCTTATTGCAGCAAGTAATGATTGCTGTCACAACTCACTATCCCATACAAGCTGCTCCTTAGGCATTTGATTATTCAACGGTTAAAGGAACTACTATGATCGCCCAGATATATGCTCCTTTAGTTGTGTCGTTGGCACGGTAGATCCTGAATTTTGAACCTTTAAGGGATGATGGTGAGTCTAGTTTGGCTTAAGGATTTTGCATCCGATTACTTGAAATCACTAGTACTTTTGGGTGGTGTTTGAGGTCAAGCTTTTGCTCAACTCACTTGAAAGAGTGCCTACAGTCGCTATCCCGTTTAGACCACTCATTGGCATTGATTATTCAACTAGTAGTCAGTTGGTAGAGGAGGAATTATAGGATAGCCACGAATAATCCGGTATGGTTGGGGTTGTGTCCAATGCATCAATGCATTAGAAAACAGTAGGATGCAAATATATGTCTGTATCCTAACGAATTTAGTGCACTGGACACAAGCCGCGTCCAATCTGGTAACCCCATTATTTTCCATTACACAAAAAAAAAAAGAAAAAAAAAAAAGAAGACAAGATTGCTGTCCAACTAAAATATTGATGTGCTAATAAGAAAATTGTGAATTGTGATGCTCCTAAGGGAACCACCAAAAATTTAAAAAATGGAACCAAATTTGACAAATCCCATGATCTGTTCTAGTGCTTCTATTCAAAATGAGTGCACGTGGTGTAGTACTTTTTAAGTCAGAAAGAAATCTATCCAAATTGCATGTAGAAGACAAGAAATTATGAAACATGGGACTTGGTAATGATGTGGCCTTGTACCTAGTTGTTCTTCAATTAGTGCTGCTCTAGGGAACATGTCAATGTCTGCATAATTAAGCTATACACGTGAGATATGACTTATATTGCTGACGATTAGACTAAATAGCTTCATTTATGTGCAAGTTGTTTTCACATAGTCATAGGTATTTGTCACAAACCAGGGATTTTCTGTCAAAAACACTCATGAATCAAGAAGAATCTAAAAAATGAAACTTTTTTTTTCTTATGATGCAATTTGTCTCCGAACTTGCACCAAACAACACACAAAATTCATTAAAAGTTTAATGCACTGAGAATTGATTAAGAGGTTTTATCATTGAAGAAGATACAAAATGCAAAGATTAGCTGGCTTCTGAGGAGGAACAGAATTCAAAGAGATTTTATTCCTGGATAGCTTTTAAATTTCATATTATTCAGTACATGCTAATATTTTGCTTTTGCTATGGCCTACTCTCTTTTCTTTATACCCATTTGATTCTATGTAGATTGTAAAACATGACCGAACTTGTTCACTTTGCTTCTTATTCTAGTATTATTGCAAGCATTCATGCATAATGATTTGTTGGACACTAGACACCTCTTTTAGAAAAAGTACTAAAGTACTAGGTTAACATTACCTTTCATTAAAATCAACATTATGTACTTCTCATCAATAGTGATGATCATACCTTTTATTGCAGTACTAGTTTGGTTTTTTCTTTATGTGATTTGGGTGTTCAACTCATGGTTGCTTGGAACATCTGTGATAGCCAATCCAGCCATGGGTTCTCATCAATTGAATGGCATAAACTGCTTACCTGGGCTTTTTGAACTGTCCATTGCCCAATAAGGTGAAAGTGTAAACTTAACTATTTTACTCTCTACCCATAAGACACCTTGAAAACCTCATAGATCGATAATGCAGCAGATGGAAATTTGACAATTAACATATTACACTTCTAAAGTTTATCATTTAATCAAGGAAAATGTTAAAAGATACTATAAATTTTATAAAATTTACAAACTAGCATGAGAATAAATGTGATTGGTGGATTTTATCAGCATAATAAGTGAATAATTGAATTACTTTTTTTTTTTTTTGGGTGGGGGGATCGACGACACATCAGTTTGTAAAAGTTATTGAGTAAAATTTGTAATATCCCTATCATTACTCATTTAATCAAGGGAACACCCTGGTTTGATGTGTGGCAAATATTAAGTGCATTATATGCTCAAATTAGGCCAGAACATGTATACAAAACATTGACTTAGCTTGTTTAGGGGACAATCTAGTGTCATTTGATTCTATGTAGATTATAAAACATGCCTAAACTTGTTCACTTTGCTAACTTAGTCTATTAATAATGTAAACGTGTATAATGGTTAATTGGAACTGGACACCTCTTTTAGAAAAAGTAATAATGCAAACGTATAATGGTTATTGGAACTGAACAACTCTTTAGAAAAAGTATTATGTTAACATTAGCTTTCATTTAAAACATCATTATGTACTCATCAATAGTGATTTTGACTTTTATTGCAGTACTCAATTTGGTTTTTTCTTTATGAAGATTTATGTTTTCAACTAATTGTTGCCTGGAATAGCTGTGATAGCCATTAGCCAATCAGGCCATGAATTCTTAATAAACTAGTTCAAGGATTCTTCTAGCTCTAGAATGCAAGGGAAGTCCCTCAATTAGCAGGATGATATCAATGGAATGGAATAAATTGTAATCCTGGGCTTTTGAACTGTCTATTCTCCAATGTGGCGAAAGCACATAATTTAAACAGGTTGTTCACATTTTTTTATGTCAATAATTCACATTTTATATACATCCCAGCCTTCTGGCCAAACTATTCCATTATCTGCTTATGAGACATTCAAGAAACCTCATAGACTAATAGTGTGGTGGATGAAATGTTGACAATTAACAATTAACTTATTTGAATTACCTATTTTTTGTTTTTTTGGTGATTGGTAACACATCAATTTGTAAATGTTATGTGATAAAATTGAAAGTATATCTAGCATCACTCATTTAACCTTGTGAACACCTTGGTTTGATGGGGGCAAATATTAAAAGCATTATAGGCTTAAATTAGGCTAGAACAAATACACAAAAATATTGACTTGGCTTGTTTAGAGGACTAATGACATTCAAAGTGAGTCAGGTGGTTGGTCCAATTTGTTTCTATTTGAAAGGTGGAATTTTCTTTCGACCTTAGCATCAGTTTTATTGAGTCTTAAAGGGTTGGTTAAACTTAAAAATCCTAAAGCTGATTGGTATGCTACATCACATTTTCCACATTGCAATCTATCAAAATCAGATAGTAAAAAGCAATGACCATATCCCTTAAGAACACTTCTAATTTTCTTGTTCCCTTCCCATCACTATCAATGGACATAATTACAGTGGCCTATTTGTCAAAGGCTTTCTTGTTCTTTATTTGCTACAAGCTGTAAGCTTTGTGTTATAGATGGTTAAGATACTCAAGCTGATTGGTGCGCCTTCATCATATTTTTCTAATGGTCTTGCAATCTATCAACAATAAGATTTTAGAAAGCAGCAATTATTTCCCTTAAGAACACATCTAATTTTTCTTGTTCTCATCACCTATCTAGGGACAAACTGAGTGGCCTATTTGTCCTCCCATATTTATCAAAGGGACGGAGGAGCTTTTATGTTCTATATTTTCTAAACAACTTTTTTAAGCTCAGTGTGGTTTTGCAATGGAGTGGTTGTGCTTTTGACATGGCAAAGGAATCTATTCTGCTTGCATGTAGTAATTACTAAGTGCAGAGAAAGAAGTGATGTTGACTGTCAACAATAGTTTCTCTTCTAGATAAAATTTTATGAATACCCTTTCAAAAATCAACAACTTTGTGCTTTATAGATCATTAATAGGCTCATAGGTACTCATTAATAGGCTCATAGGCTACCCCCCAAATTAAACATGGCTTTGGAAAAATCAAAGTTACTATTTGTTGCATAGTCACTGCCTTATAAGGGGTACCTTCTTTGTAATTAAAAATGCCTTTGGGGAAGCAGGTTCAAATTTTCAGCCTTTCTAGTTATACAATATAATGCTTCTTTTTTATACTAAATTTACAATGTTGTGTTTCATGATTAGGTGAATATAGATATGTAGGTGGATTTAGATTTAGATATTGTATTATGAGGCTGCTTCAATTTTTTTTTTGTTTTTGTTTCCATCAATGTCGTCATGTCTTCAAAAGTAAATTTCTTATTGGATGTTGACCACAAACTTGTGGGCACTACTGACACCCAAAAAGATTATTATAAATCATACAAATATGAAATGTCCCTATACCCATTCGTGTCACATAAAACTGAATGAAACAAACAGCTGTGACTGATCACCTCTCTTATAAACTATACCCCACATTAGAATTTTCCTTTCTTTCTTTAAATTCAAACTTCCATTTTTTTGTTTGCAGTGTTCACACTGTGTGTGAAACCTTCTGACTTCAACTCTCATAAGCCCTATATTATATCTATATATATCCCCACCACCAGACCTTCCCCCACCAATTGTTCTCTTTCCTCTTTATTTTCTTCTTCTTCTAACTGACCTTGAAAATTTCCTTTTCCTTCTATCCTTTTGTCAGAATCAGAGTCTGAACTCTCTAGTTCCTTGAAAGACTCTGTATTCCTCTGTTTCTTAATCTTCTTCTAAACAGAATTTCTTACTCTGTAGAAACAATGGATGCAGAGAAGAAGAGCCCAAAGCTAGTGAGACTTCCTCCACAGAGAGGCCAGGTTAAGGTTAGGATATTCAAAGAATTGGCAAAGGGAATGAAGAGTGCCATGTCGGCTGCCGGAAAGAAACTTGGCTGCAGTGGAGGCTCGGCTTCGAGTTCTCGGGTTCTAGGCTCCTATGATTCAGAGGGGGATTCATAATCCTCACCCAGATGATAGAATCAGCCATTTTTGTCCTTTGCACGATTTCTATAGCATTGGACTTAGTCTCTTCAGGTTCCCTCTTCTTCTTTTCCCCTGGTATTGGTCTAGAGCAGAGTTACTGATTACAATTTTGTGGTTGCATTTATAGGAAGACAGATTAGAAAGTTGAAGAAATAAAAAAGTGGGGTATGTCTGGTGCAGATATGGCAATGTATTATTCTCAGACAATTAGATATAGAGAGAAGAGGGGTTTGGTTTATTGGGATGTTACTTATATGTGTTATGTCATTATAGCTTATGACAGATATGGTTTGTAAATTATAGGTAATACTTTTGGTTTTTCAGATGTTAATTTTCTATATGGGTAATAACATCTTGCAATTTACTTCTCCATTTCCTTAAGTTTTAGAAGGTAGGAAAGTGTTTGGAGTTGGGGTACATATGCTATCACAGATTCCTCTGTTTCTTCAATGTACTGATTATTGAAAAAGAAAAAGTCATAGGGTGTTAGCTTCCTCTTCTTCTTTTTTCTTTTTCTTTTTTGGGTTCTGAATGAAGCTGATAAATTGTTGTTGGATTCTGGATTTTCGTTTTCTTGGAGTTGAAGAAAATTCTTTGGCCAAGTTTTTGTTTAATGCTTCTGTTTTGGGTGTTGACAATTATTGCCTAGTCAAAAGTTAACAGCACCTAATTAGCTCTCCAGTCTCTACTTTATCGTTGGTAAACACAATTTGTGAATCTGTAATTCGACGGGCAATTGGAAAGCATTGATATTGAATATAAATTACTGGTAGACACCCCTCCTCTCTCTTAAAACTCATTTGAAATTACTCTATTTTATCTTTATTGAAGATAGTGATCAGTGCAAATAGTCTTTTGATGTGGGACTATATTTTTAGCAGTATTAATTCTATTAAGGTTTCAATGATAGGTATAAAACTCATGGAAAAGCCTTACAAAAGGGGGTAGGAGATAAGGGTTATGGAAATAATTTAATACTATTAAAAAAATATTGGCTTTCTGCACTTTGAGGCCAGTTAGGACCGGCTCTTTCTCAGGTAGTATTTATTGAGCAAATCTGCTTCTTCAAGCAAAATGGTTTCCAAATCCTAGTAATATTCCCTTTATTTATAAATAATATGATTGAAATACTATATATATATATATATATATATATATATTTTGCCAACTTTTGAGATTCCCACATCTGCGCAAGGATTCCTTTTGTCTGTAGATGAAACAATGAGAAAGAGGAAAAAATATAACACAGAAAGATTTGAGAGATCATTACTATACTAAGATACATCAATAAGAACAGCCTTGCCATTATAAAACATTATTAGAATGCTTGTAGTTCAAGGGAAGGAGCAGGTTCTGAACAAATGCCCCATTAAAAATTAGTATGGAAGTGTACTGATGTAGTCATAAGCAGACAATATCCTTAGGATTTTGTTTGCTTCAGTTGGACTTGTGCTCAAACTTTTTTAATCTGTGTACAAAACGACATCTAAGCATAACTAGTAGGATATATATGTCGTCATTATCTAATTTTGTGTTGTTAATTGGAAGTTTTAGCAGGCAAAAGTAGTGTACTACTAGCTAAGCATTTGCTGAGTTTCTTTGTGCAAGAGCATGCGATGTTTGGACCCTAACCTATCTCACTGTGAAGTTAAAACTTCCCTTAAATGTTGATATGGTTGTTGTCATTGGTGCATAGAAAATTGATATTGATCTAATTAAAACAAGTTATGTCAGTTGTTGCAAAAAATGTTATCTCGAACATTACTCTTAAAACCAAAAGTTAAAGCTACTTGTGCAAGGAAAAACTACTTTCCTTGGCCTAAATTGAAAAATCTAAGAGATCGTTATTTAGATATGGATTGCTTAAAAGGTCATTATCATAAATCTGTAACTCAATCCATTTCCAACTGGCCAGCCCTCATGCTTATCCATTCTCAACCATTCCTTATTTCACAAGAAAATCCTAAAATCACAGAGAGAGTAATAGTAGATGAGTTTGGTTTGGACAACTGGAGGAGGGTTTAAGAATAAATATTTTGATGTCTTTCTAGGATTTCTCGCACTATCCCCTTTGTTTGTTTATGGATACAATCCCACAAAATAGTACAACTTGTTTATTACTTAAGAAAATGCGTTCACACTACACACACACACACATGTGCTCCCATCTATCTATTTCTATATATACATAGACCCCACTTTGTCTCATTCATACCATAGTAACCACACACAACTGTTTTTCTTATTTACTTTCTTGTTTCTTCTTCTTCTTCTTCATCACTGACTTTGGAGTTTGGAGATACTCATTTTCCTTTCTCTTCCTACAATCAAGGCCATTCACTCTACCCTACAAACCAATATCATGGAAAATAAAGGTACTAAGTTAGTGATGAAGAAAGAAAATGCCACCCTTCTTCCACCAAAGAGAGGTCAGATCAAAGCAAAAATATTTGAGGAACTGGTTGAAAGCGTGGTCAGTATAACAGCAGGAGGAACAGGAAAAAAGAGTGAACAAGACAGTAGCAAAAGCAACCACTCTTCTAGTAAGGAAAGCAAGGTTTGAGAACAAGCAAGAGGGCATTAATGAGGCCAAGTATACTTTCACTTTGGCTCTTTTAATCTAGATAGTGAGATTTAAGGGTTTTGGGTTTTGAAAATAGGAGGTGTTGAGTTTAAATTTTCATGAAAATGATGGAGGGTTTGTATTACTATTACATTATTCATGCATGTATATGTAAGATTCCCTTCATCTTTCCCTGAATGTTCTCCTAGGTACTTGCTTTGCAACATGATAACAAGTTTAATTATGATGATGTTCTTTTAATGTAATCTTTTTTCTTTTCTTTTTTTATGTGTGACATTTACTGATTTCATCATGGACTTTGTTCTTATTTTTTATCATTGCACTTCAATTTTTTTGTGGAGAGAGGAGGGTAATTGGAACTATTATTGCATCCGTAGGACAAGAGAAAAGAAAAAAAGAGAAAAGCGTAATTTGAGTTTTTTAATTAGCTTTTTTTTTTTTTGGAAACTTTAATTAGCTTTATGGTAATAGTTTATTAGATTATTAGCATGTATAGTTTTTTAAAGTCTTGTTCTTTTTAAATATTTCTATATTATTGCCAACTTTTAATAAATAAGCAAATAACACATACCGTTATGGCTTATTGTGTTTTTTTTTTTTTTTTTTAAATGTGGAAAAAAGCTCTACCTAAAATAAAAACAAAAAAATTAGGGTTTTAACTTTTAAAAGCTATATTTGGAAAAATGTCATTCTAAACTGTATTCCAGAATGGGCACTATATATGTCTTGGGGTTTAGCTTACCTCTAATATTTTTTAACTTAAATCTCATTTTATTTTAATAAGGAACTGTCACATCATCTACTAATTAAATAAAATGAGGAGATTAAAACCTACTACCATTTGCTATTTTATATTTAAAATAAAAGGACAGGTCCATTTAAAAAAATACTGAAGGTAAGCTAAACTCATTAAATTTACAATTTCTCAAAAACTTACTATATATGTTAAATTATTTATTCTTCTTACATGTTTAGACAATTGGGTAATTTATCATAGCATCAAAGTAGAGGATATTTAGTTCGATTTTTGTCTCCTCCACTCTACTTCCTATCTAAATCTCACGTGTTGGGTCTCGCCTATTAAAAGAAAGTTTGAGCTCACATGTGAAGATGTGCATTAGAATTATGTAGTTTTTTTTTTTTTTTTTTTTGAGAATATAGAATCATGTAGTCAAATGTTTAAATTTATCACTTTTTAATAATTTAAACTTTTTTGGATAATTGGTAATTTATCAAATATCCTTTTTTTTTTTTTTTTGAGGGAACAAATATCCTAACTTGAGATGGCACAAATTGAAGATATATAATATTTTGATGTTACTATAAAATATCTTGATAAGAATAATTTCGATTGACGGCTGCATGAGCAGCACTATACGGTCTTTTTTTATCTTTTCTAATTCGCAAATTTTGTTTCTTTAACGATATAATACAACTCTTTTTCTCTCTACCTTAACTGGCATTGTCTCTTGAATCACATTTGGCATTTTCTATACATATTCCCAAAAAAATTTATTCTAATCTAGATAACTATGGAATAAAATTATTCAGTTTTATATTTGTTAGGTCCTAAAGTATTAGTATTGGTGTGTATCAAGTTGTGAGTTTTGTTGATTCTCAAAAAAAAAAAAAAAAAAAAAAAAAGTTGTGAGTTTTGTTGTGTCTTAAAGTGATTATTTAAGATCAAGTTAAAGATTCAAAAACTGTTCAAGAAGTACTTGCTCAATAAAAGTGGAGTTTCTGAAATCTTGAATCCAACCTCAATAGTAGTTGATAGCAAGCTTGACTACAACCTCAATTCCACTCAATCGGTCGAGTCCTGAAGGTGAAGTTTATATTTCCTCGATAGCAACCTGAGATTGCAGAAATCAACAACACAAAAAGCTCAATAACTTGACATATAAAAGAGGCATTATAAATTATATCCTCCAATAGAGGTTTTAAAAAAAGAGAAAATATACATTTGTGCGTTTAGGGCTGTGTAACCAATTTTCCCTCAATTTTACAATACTTGAGAATTCAAGAACAGTTGAAGGTTGGTTAGTGAAAAAGTCAAAGCCGCAATACCACAATTAAAGATTTTATTTTATTTTTAAAAAGTATATATTTTATCTTTTCTATAATTCTATTTTACTAAAATCTCTTTCTTAACACCTCCCTGCCCAATTAAAAATAAATAACTTTTGAAACTTGATAACTAATATGCATTGGTGACAAATTAAGCATCCAAAATATATATACGTATCATAAAATTATAATAATCTGATTATCATAATTGATTAACATGAAGTTGCACTTAGTCAAATAAACAATTTTTCTTGCAGTTACTTTTAACTTTTTACCCTTTTGACAAGTAGTCTGTTTGTAGTAGTAGTAGTTGTTGTTGTTGTTGTTGTTTTCATAATTATGTACACGGCAAGAATGTTCTATTCATATTTCATGGTGAGAAATGAAAACCATCATATACAATAGTTTGAACTTTAGAGACTTGGAGAGCACTCAAAGCCCAATCAAACTAGAGGACAACTACGTCAAACCTTACTTTCTGAGCTCAAAGATGGGGCTAAATTTCAAGTATGACAAAGTTGAAGATAGGAATGAAATGGACAATGAAATTAAACGTGCTTGTAAGACAACTGTATCTCATTATTGTCGCTGTTGTTATTGTTGTTTTTTCAAGAATAAGACAGCTGTGTGTAGAGCTAGCTAGACAACCAAGAACAAATAAAGGCAGCCAATCTTATCCTCTCTTTCTAGTTGGGTTTGTTTCATTTCTATCCTAGTACAATTTTTTTTTTTTTTAATTCAATAAGAAAAGCATCTTCTTTATGAAGATTGTATGACTTCTATAATAATTTAATCAATCTTAGGACTCTTATGAGATTGAAGTATCCAAAACCAAAAAAACTAAAGAAAAATAATCAATTACATATTTTCTGGCTGTTGTGTTTGATGGTTTTCTCTTTCCCACGCCACACAATATCTTACAATGGAGCTAAAACCACAAGAGTCTCCCTCTAAGGTTTGAAAAAGTCGAAAGTTTCCCTCATTATGAGAGGTCATAAAAATCATAAAAAGAAAAAGAGAAAATAGAACATTTGTTGTCCATATGTTAAGTAATATTATATTAATTTCAACAAAGAATTTGATCTTGACCAACTCTAACCATTTCGGTTTAAAGAGTTAAAGACTTAAGAGTCTTAAGTCTCGTGTTAGAAATTGATGACAGTGGAAGAACCCAGAAACACGTAACCTCTAGTTATTATGGTTCAAGTATTTGAATAAAAAACCTAAATTTAAAGACAATTCTTCAAGCATATGGCCAACTCTTTTAGAAAATCCCTTTTTTTTTTCCGTTAAACTCACATGCCATTACCAAAGCTGCATAATTTTTAAAAAATCCTTTGATGAGAAACATATATGTTTAAAGGCTGATTTCCTTTTATACTTCTTTCATAATTTAAAAAAAAAGAAGTTATTACCAATTATTAAATTACAGTCTTTTTTTATTATATATAATATAGAAAATATAGTCTAACCTAATCTAAGTATATATGTGTAAATCTCTATTCTAAAGACTTGAAACTCATCTCTTACCCCCTCCACAATTCACAAGAATTTTGTACTTATAGAGCGACTACCATATCAAAAGTACGCAGTGGTTATTGTCATTTTTCAAAACAAAGTGTTTTACTAGTTGAATCTCAATACATTTGGTTTCTTCTATTTTTTTACCTAAGAATTGTCTCCATCATCTATAGTTTTGCTTAATGCCAATTTGGTAGAGGATATAAAAATGGATATGCGGGGGCCTAGTTTACCATAATTATTGTCGGTTTCATGTGTGGGTTGGTGGATACAACCCTATTAAGGAACCTTATTCCCTTCATGCAAGTGATGGAAGGCAAAATCAAGTGGGGACTCACTCACTCATTCAAATCTTGATCAGACTTCACTTTCTTACATCATAGGCTTTACGTCATGCATATGTAATATGTTAGCAATCCATTTATCCAACTTGCTGGCAAGACTTCATAGTCAAGATTGTTTGATTTTATCTAGTATGCTCTCCGACCCTTGAGGATTTGAAGTGACACAATTGTTGAATTTTACATGCCTATGTTTTATGGCTTGGTAGTATGTGGAGTTGTGGACTCGTTCTAGTCCACTTACAAGAAAGGTAATATGATTAAAGATTAGTTTGTCACAAAAATCAGGATTATGGTGTGCTTATTTCTGGTTCTAGAACTAATAAATTCCATTGTTTATTGTGGGAAATATTTTTTGAAATTAAATAAAAAAAAAATATACATACGTGAGTAGATTGCCGGCCTTTTATGTATTTTTATTCATATATTTCTCTCTTGATTATATATTATATTATATGCCGAAAATATTAATGATATCATCATCTTTTTTGAAAGCCATGAACCCAAATATTTTGGTAGGTATCTTAGAAAACTTGTTATTATAATACAAATTAAAATTTATATTTGTTTACGTGTCCCCCATAAAATGCTCGTTTTCTAGAACGTAAAATCAAATTCTAAGAAAAATTCTTAGGTACTCCCAGAATATAGTGAAATAGTGTTCCCTCATCTCACATTTATGGTAGACCCCACCATGAATTTAATGAGCAGACCCTACCATGAATGTGAGAGAAAAGAGCACCATTTTCTGTGCTTCGAAAGTACCTAAGAATTACTCAAATTCTAAAATATAGTTCTACACTAGTAAAATAATTTAATATAGAATAATTGAATAAATCTCGTATGTATCACAATGAGTTGGCCACAGCTTTCAAGGCCACAAAACTTTAGCCTTTAATGCATGTACTCTTTTTTTTTTTGGGTAGAATGCATGTACTTATTTTACAAGCTTGGACTGTTGTCTTTTTTTTCCAATGTCAAACTTGGACAGTAGGATTTGGATCGAAAGTACTAGGGTGTTCACACTTCACATCAAAATGTGGGATTAGTGGATTACATTCTCTGTATGTGAACGTAGTAGGAACAAAAACACATTGTCAAAACGTAGTTTAATAGTTGATTATTACTCTAATCGATTAATTTGATCACAGAATAAAAATGAGAATTGACAGGGCAATGTAGATCAGGCAGTACTTTCTTTTTCTTTTCTTTTTTTGAGAAAAAGATTAGGCAGTACTTAGTACAACGACATTTAACTACTTCTGATTTTTGAAAGGGCCCGCAAGCTTATTTTGATTAGTTCTATTTATGCAAATAATCTAGAATCTAGATTTTCAAAGATAATATAAAAAGTACATGCCACTCTTTTAAAAGTGTCTTCGAGTGCAAGTCAAGTTTCTTTATTAAGTTCATATGCCAAAAATATATATTATTTTCAAGGATTTTATTCTACACATACATCATCATTGATCATGAATTAAATTCTTAATCTTATAGATTATTATTGTTAATTGATCTACTTTATATCATGTAATTTCACGTGCAGTGGTCCAAAATGAATGCCACGTTGAGTACCAAATGGACCTTTAGTAAGAAGGAAAAGTATTATGTGATCAATGTTTTCTGTAAAGCAAAAAGTACAAAGTCAAAATCTTTCAGAATCATTCACATATTTTTCAATTTGATTTTTTGTCCTTGGCAAATGTCGCATATAACAGTCAGAGATACACAGTAATTTCATTCATTACGCACTAGCTAATGTCATATGGACTGAAAGCTACCCAACTTCGTGTCATTCTCTCATGGCGTCTAATTTGACCATAGACCTTAGCATTAGGTCAATGAAGCTAAGCTCAAATGGACAATATCAGAAACTTTGGCCCCCAGAAAACGACATATTTGCATGCCCATGCGTGAGGGTGAGGGATGCTAACATCAATAGTCAATACATCAGAGTTCATGCTTCCATTCACACTATTGTCGTATTGACGTATTTCAATTTATGGAGTAGGATTCACGAATGATGAAACTCATTGGCTATTGGTTTTATATATAATATAAAGAATAGCAATGCATGGCAAATAATGGGGTTGAAAAGAATATAGAATTAAAGATCCTTTTTTTTTCAAAAGTAACCAATGAACATTTTCAATTGCAGCAATGCAATCGACATGGTTAGTTAAATGAAGACAAATTAGGCAAACAGGGTGGTATAACTATAATCTAGCTAAGTCGATCGCCATTAGATGAAGAAAAAAAGAATTGACAAATAGAGATACGACCATTTAAATAATTTATGTGATAAATAATGAGAATTGATTGGTGTAAACATCTTGTATACCTTTCAATTTATAACACAAATGAGTCCTTAAAATGATCATTCTTTATTTAAAAAACAAATAGATAAAATCCTCATACTTATAGTGGTCCCATCAAAATATAAAAATACTTATAGTGGTATTAGGTTTTCACACTTCACAATAAATCATATTTAACAGCAGTGTCTTCTGTGTGTGTTGGGGCCAACTCAGAAAGGTTGCATTGAGAGATTTCAAGAAAGTAATTGACATCTGAACTTGATCAAAGGGGCAAACTAAACCAAAATTTGGATTCCACCCATACCACAGAATTTCACATTCCAAGCAATAAAATGTGCACATATGATGCATTATCCCTATTTATAAAAATAGTTTATTTCCCATACAACAGTTAATCAGACAGCCGATTCGTAATCTCACAATCCCTTGGTAAAAACCATGGTGGCAAGTTGCCAATGATGATCTCCCTCTCAAGATGAGGCCTCAATACCTGGCTCACGTATTTGAATTGATGTTTTTGACAAACTTGCTTCAAGCTCATTCAACTCATCTAGGTCCAGCTCATCATCGTCGTCATCATCATCAAGAGGGTCCTCTTCAGAATCATTAACTGTGTTGGTTGAGGTGCTTGGTTCCCCTGCTGTTGAGTCATCTTTAACCTAAAATTTGAACACAATAAACACTCCAGTAAGATTAATAAAATCACATGTACAACACACTTGAATAATTGCATTTTGCACGTTTAGTTCCTTTTCGAACTAAAACACATCCAAACGTCTTAGCAAAGATCTTGGAAATCAAATAATAAAAGGTTCATATGGTCAGCAAATTAAGCAGTTACAGAAACTCAAAAAAAAATTAGTATATACATACATATATGCAATGTAATCATGAGATATCAAACAATTACCTAAAGCAGCATTTTTGCAATCAATGATGTATGAGTCCGTTTTTCAGTAAACACTAAACAATGCAAAATAACTACAATGTGTAACTGGGAGCTTTTTTTTTTTTTTTTTTTTTTTTTTTTTTTTAAAGTTATACACAAACCCAAAAGAACTTGCATCCGTGACCTCATCCTCCTGCATCTTGCTTTTACAAGGGAGCCAACATGTTACATCCAATTGAAGCAGAGTCAATACAGTGTCAAGCTTATTATAATATAATTGTCTTAAGGTTAAAACAGTTTTTTTCATTTGAGTCATTAGAAGTGTCTCAGGGTTAAAAAAAGTTTCTTAAATTAAGTCATTGGTTTATAAGTTAAGGCCATTTTAATGTGCAGGGGAATCTAGAATTTCATAAAATTCCTGAGCATAATTTTTCTTTTAGGGTTATTTTCTTTCTTATATTTACTCTATATTTTTCTAAAACTTCTGGCAGTATTAGGACTGTTACTGGGTTTTGTTAGGAATTTATTTATTAATCAATTCAGGAATTTTCCTTCAGAAAAACTTTTGGCACCTTTTTTTTTTTTGGTAAAATTCCTTGGATGCGTTCAGTCAAAATCCACAAGGATGCTTCTCTGAAAGCAACAGCTACCCCACAAGAGTTAGGTAGCACAAAATAAAAGCTTTAGTAGGCTCCTATACCAATTTTGATATAGGATTTTTAGAAATTCAGCACTAAATAAAATTATTTTTAAGGGTTCTTGAGCAAGGTTTAGAATTTAAGGTTTTGAGAAAGGTTAGGTAATAAAAGATTGGATTTTGAATGAATCTTGAGGGATTTGATGTTTGTTCAATGTCAAAACAGTGAATTGAAGTAGAAACAAAGAAAGATAAACTGAAGACGAACACAACTAGATTCTCTAAGCAATCACACTTGGGAAGAAGAAGACAATCACACCCTCAAAACCCAGAATAAGATGCTAGAATGTTATTAAACCTCTATCCATTTTATTGACTACATAGAAGTTTTTATATATAGGCTATTGCCAATCCATCCCTAGAAAGAGTAGGACTCCTATTAACAAACAGAAGTAATTAATAACTTCTAAACCAAATAGAAACACAACACAAAACATAAAATAGAACTTCTGGGCCTCTGGTACAACCTATTACAGCCCATTCTAGAAAATACCAGATTATCCTTACCCTAGTAAAACTTAATTAAGATGAACCAACAAATTTCTAACCTAATCAAACTTAATATTAAGTCTTAACAACAACTAGAGTAGCCTATGACAGGCTTCAACAAGACCCCATATTGAAACTAAGCCACAATTCTTTGATGGCTACATCAATCTCCCAATGGCTGGACAAAACACAACCTCAAGTTTTGAAATGTAGAAGTAGTGAAGTCCTCAATTTATTAAGCAGGATACTTAGAACAACATTGCAAGACATTTTCTCGATCTAAATAGAGCAGGTTTTACATGAAGAAGATTTGGCTCAGCAGGCTCAACTCGGTATTCATAAAAAAAAATTATAAAAAAAATAGAGAAATTATAATCAAGTCAAGAGATACAGATCATGGATTTTGCCATTTTCAAAGGAATTGTACTTACATCCCTTTTTAATTTCCATTCAAGAGTTCTTATGTGTTTCCACACCCCTTAGAGACCACTGAAAAAGGACAATTTCATTTTTAAGTTTGACTTCAACTCTTTTGTCAGAGATAGCATTGATGATATTGGAAGGTCGTCCAAACCATGTTATTCAAGTCATCAAAAATAACAAATCAAATCTGTTATTGTTCCACGTGTAATCAAAATTATTTAAACTTGAATTGTGACTCCCATACGTGCTAATCTCATCTTTTCACATTCCAATTTCCAAGTTCCTTTTGGAAAACATGGCCAATGATGCCACCCTCCAGCTCTTTAATCTCTTTTTTTCGTACTATCTTCCTTTGTTTCAACTAAGGCATGTTGTAGAATAATGTGTAGCTGGCTGAGATGTACTTAGCATAATAGTAGGCTAAATAATTGCTAATTTGTCAATTTCTTTTCCCTGACAATAGCAGATTCAACCCCTTTTCATTGGCTGTCATGTTATTACTCAAAATTCGCCTCCTCATGAGATTCAAGAGTTTCTTTTTCGCAGAAGTTTCCTACATTAACCTTTCATGTTGCTGTTTTGACTCATCTTCAGGTGCTGATTAGGCTCTTTTGCTTTAGTTCTCTGTTTCTAAGGCTTAAATCATAGGGTTAGACATGTAAAATTAGTAATTTAAAAACTCCTAATTTTTAGCTAAATTTTCTCCCACCTCCACATTTCTCTCTCACATTAATTGTCAATTACTAATACAACTTATCAAAAAAAAAATTACTAATACAACTTTTTTTGAAAAATAAAAATAGAAAGACTGATTTTTTTTCCACAAACGTACCCTTTTTTTTAATCACTAAACTGTTTTTTCTCACCTCCACATTTCCCTCTCACATTAGTAATCAGTACTAATACAACTTCTTCTCAAAATAAAAAATAAAACAAAACTGCCAAGAGTAAAACGTGTAAACCCAAAAAATAAAAATAAAAAGCCTCACCGTGTGTGTGAAGCATACACGCACTTTCTACTACCAAACTTAATAAATAATTCCTTATATTGTCTCGCATTACCAATTACATGCAAATCACCTTACTCAAGAGTATAGTGTACAGAGCTGCTCAAGAAAATCATCTGTAAGATTTCTTAAAAGAATTTCTTCTTTAAAAATCACCTTACCCTCTTATCCTCATAGAAGAATTTCTCATAAATATCATCTTTAAGATTCCTTGTTTATTGAAAAGTCAAAATTATCCTAGCATTTTTCCAAAATTTCCAAGATCACACTTCATATTATTCTCCAATCGTCCTTGTTCTGGTCATTTCAAACATTCACTTCACTTTTTCTGTAGCATTACCAGATAATCAGCAAAGTGTTTCAACTGCATATAGCCACTTCTATAAAATAGTAAGTGAAAATTATTTTAGCAAAACCGTGACAGCAGCTTCTTCACATAGCCTTTATAAAGCTACAGCATCACTGAACTAGCCCTTACATATAAGCTTGATGGACTCAGACATTTCAGGTTTGAGTAAACACCAAGTATCTTGAGTTAATTAAATTAAAAATTATGGCACACTTCGCAGCTTACTGTTTACAGTACCCGAACATCCCCAAATTTCTCATCTCTACTCAATTTTCAAACCCAAAGCATACTTTTTTCCCTCGTACATTTGAACCCCTAAAACCCCAAGTTTTCCATAAATTTTTTAGTCAAATCGCCTATCAAATTAGGCCTAAATATCCAATCACAAGCACTAATCAGAATTTTCCTCCAACCTATTTTTTCAAGAAGCAGCCCCTCTTACCTTTTATTCCCTCTCTTTTCAAAAGCCTTGTTTGTTATACAACCTGTAAAGCCTTCTTCTTCTTCTTTTGATTGGTAATTACATATGCACCTGGTGGCTATTGAACCACAACCTCATTGGTAATTACCTTGCTCTAGCAAAGGAAGGAGATGCCATTTGAGCTAAAGCTCATTGGCCTTTTTTAAGCCAAAACAAACCCTAAAAGCATAACTTCTTCTTATTCTTCTTTTCCAAAAGAGAAAAATATTAAGTTATACACACTTCATTAGGTAACTTAAAACCTCACCCACCACCTAGTGCGTACAAGAAAAGGAGGGGCCATTTAAACTGCTTAAAAATATTAGGTTCTTGGACTGCTTAACAATCTAGTTTTAAGCCTTTGAAAATATCTCCTAATGATCTGCGATAGATAAGGTATGATATTTTATTTATATATTTTACAAGACCTAGGATATTCTTCAGACTCAATAAAGAGAAGCCTCCAAGCAAAGAAACACGATACCTAAAAAGAGCAGATCCATTGACGAACCCCTCCAGTACATGTGAAAATTTTTATATTAGTCAAGTAATAGCTACTCTAATTACTATGTACAGAATAAGTAAATAACAAACAGTAGGAACACTCCACATTTCATTAAACCCTATTCAAAAGATGTATGGCATAAAGGTTTCTAGCCAGATGTCGTGACATCAAAATTCAGATTCAACTACATAACTTTCTGCATTGCTTATACCACAGGATGAAACAGCTAGTAAGACGATAATGTATCATGACTCAATTCTCAATCAGCATATCACAGATTATGTGACTAATATCTAACAGAAAATGATTTATTAAGCAGAAGATTTCATACAAATCAGCTGTGCCTAAAACAGAACACATTGTTCAGACTATCATAGCACATTAATATGGTCACCTAACATATTAAGGAAAATCATTTGTAAAAGATACATTCCATACAAATCAGCTTCTTATTATTATTATTTTTTTTTTGATAGGTAGTTATTTGTATGATTTTTTTTTTTTTACCACGCACCATAAAAATTCCAGAACTTAAAAGTTGGTGAAAGGAAAAAAGGAAAAGAAAAGGTTAATCAACCTTGGAAATCAAGTCCAATAGGTTCAGACCACTTCTTATTTTATAAAATTAAAAAGAAGCAGAATTACCTTCTGTTGAGTAGCCTCAGATTCTTCTTCTCTTTGGTATTTTTCATATGCCTCAGCATCATCCACAAACAAGCTAGCATCCGCAAGAAACAACTCCCGACCACTAAGACAGGCAGATAATTAAATTAATAGCAAGTTTAATGGGAGATATTTAACTGAATGCAACATATAGAGAATGACACCTCATGCGGTCATTCTTAGCCCTGTCTGCTCTCTGTGCAGCTAAGCCAGCCTCTCTTTCCTCTATCTTTTTGTTCTTCCATTGGAAGAAAAGGTCAGGAGTCATCGGAGTAGTGGTTGTTATTTTTGCACGCTAAAAATTTTGCAGATGAACAATTATAAGAACTGAGTATAGAAAACAGAGCAAAGAAAACAATAGAACAGATGGAGCTGCAATCAAACAAACATGTTCCCACAAGATTAAAAGGAAAAGTAAAAGCCAACAAATCAAATATGATTGTTACCTGATTCTCAATCTCTTCCTCGATGGGAATCTTATCACTCTCTTCCTCTAAAAGTGCCTTCATTTGAGATTTTAAAATATAACCTGGAGGTAGAGCATGTCTATAGTGACATTCTTTGCCACCATTTGGGCAAGACCAGAACCATCCATATTGTTTCTTTTCCACAGCATCCAAAAAGTATTTGCAAACCTGTATATAAGTTTTTTCTTAAAGTAATAAGAATTCAATTTGTTGAAAGACCCAAAAAAGGGGGCACTACCCTAGTACACAGGAAGTATTCTCGAATAAAAGGAAATGAGGGGAAATAAAAAGAAAATAGCTTTAAAAAAAATAAAGAACACCAAAACCCTGCTATCTAAAGTGTTCAGAATCCTTCCTAACCTTTTCTCAAAATATAAATAAATAAAGTGTTAAGAATCCAAAAACTTTCGCCTGAAGGCTGAAGTCCACTTGTAAAAGGGTCTTTAGCAATTAGAACTTCAACTTAACCAAGTCTTGTTCTTCACCATCAAAGCAATAATCATTAATCTCCCTCCAGAGACACCAGGTAATGCATAAAAGAAGTCCATTTGTAAAAGGGTGTTTAGCACTAAGAACTTCAACCTAATGAAGCTTGTTATTCACCAGATAATTGTTATTCACCAGATAATGCCTTCCAAATCTTCCCATTAACCTGTTTACCAAAAGATCCCTCCCAACAAGCCAACAGCTCCAAGACAGAAGGCATAAAAGAGCCAACATACTAAGAGCTTTAATGTTATTATTATTAAGAAGTAATTCTTCCTTTGAAAATACAAATTTAAATAACCATTTAAACAATATATGTATAATTTAATGATTCTACCAACATGGGGCAGTTTCCACTCGCTCAAAAGCCCCATCTCTGACTAAGAGCCAATGTGTCACCTTCAACTTGTAATGAAGCAGCAACCCGCACAAAGACATCATAGTTAATCTCTCTATTTGCCAAAATTGAGCTCTCAGAATTTTTCACATAGGCTTCAAAAATTCACATGATTCCAACATTATTAAACAACTACCAAGAACTTAGAATTTTTCAATGCAACTTCAAAAACCTTCTCCTTCTGGAAGGGGCATAGACAATTTTCCACAATAAATCTCATTACAATACCTGCACTCGGCTAACTAGCGGAACATAGTGACTTTAACATCCCACCTAAAGCAGGAACATGCCAAAGCTACAACCACAATGTAGCTGCTAGATTCACCTACAGTCTACACAGTACATACAAACCTGCACTTACGTTCATACACACATGTACATACAAACTAAATTACCAAGAACTTCCATTAACATTGTATTGAAAAAAGGCATTCAAGAGTTTAAAAAATAAAAATGAACTCACAATCTCAGTCGGCTTATTCTGGTTATACTCGTTTTTCTTGGACTCCACCACCTTCTCAAGTGTCTCTTGATCCCAATCCTCCATAGTGTCTTAAATAAACAAACACCCACCAAATCAAAATCATATAAGAGCTGAAATAAATACATAACACAGTATTCAATTAAAAATCACCTTCATCACGCTTATCACTGTAAATATCGATTTTCTCGCCCTTTCTCTGCACATTCAAATCATGAGAGAACTTGCATTTGAAACCCTTGGCGCACTGCCCCACCTTGAAAAATTCGCATAATATAGACTTTGGATCAACACCTATCCAAATTTACCAAATTACTCTATCACAAAAACACAATTCCATACATAAACCCCAAAAAATACAAAAAGATAATAGCTCAAACATACATACCAACTGGAACTTTGGGCTGACTAACAGCAACTTTGAACAAATCATTCAATTCCTTCTCTTTAGCTTTCTCTTCCTCCTTCTTTTTCTGCTCAATCCAAATCAAAATTCCCACTCAGAACCAAACAAAACCAGCAATCGATTAAAGTGAAAGGGATAAAAAAAAAAAAAAAGGCGAACCTTAAGGGCGGCTTTGGCGGCTTCGGGTTTGGGCTGGACCGATTGTTTGAGATTTTGGACGTATTTCTGGACATTCTTGCTCTTGTTCTTGTTCTTGAGCCCGAAGGTCTTGTCCTCCACGACTTTCTGCTTCTTCGCCACGTCCGATTTGGATTGCTGCTGCTTGGGCGGCATATTTGTGTGATTGAAAGAAACAAAAAAAGTAAAAGCAAAAGAAAAAGAAAAAATCTGTGGGATTTTGTTTGGTAGATGAGAAAATAGGAATTGATTTTTCAAAAAAATTGGGGGGAGATTTGGTCGGAGAGTGTGATTAGGGTTTTAAATGGATTTAACAGAGGCCAATAATGTTATTGCTATCTGAGGAGTGAGGAGGAAGATGGGGAAGAAGGGCATGCAAGATTTTTTTGTTTTGTTTTTGGGTCTAAATGCCCGATATGACCCTGCTGGGCCTGTGAGTTGTGAAATAAGAGCCCAACGTTTTTGGGCCAAAATTGACAATTAACCCAATTGTCCAAAATTATATTTATTATCACCTTCTTGAGTTTAAGGCTGTGTTTGGTTGGATGCAAAATATTTTTCAAGTGAAAATATTTTTGGGAAAAGAAAATATTTTTAAATGTTTGGTGGCATTTTAAAAAATACTTTGAAAAATAATTTCAGGTATTTGCTTGTAATCTTGAAAATATTATAGAAAATATATTTTTTACTTGTTACTCACATTTTCTCAGCTCCCAAAAAAAAAATATATAACATCATATCTCAACAGAGAAATACAAAAGAAACAAAACCCAAAAAAAAAAAAATCATAAAATCCAGGAGAGAAGGAGGAAGAGAGAGAGGCAATCACGAAAATCCAGCATCGGCGCGATCGCGAAAACCCAGCACCAGCATGATCACGAAGGCGACGCGATCACGCGATCGCGAAGGCGAGGCGATCACTAAAACCTAACACCGGCGCGATCACGAAGGCGGCACGATCACGAGATTGCAAAGGCGGCGCGATCGCGAAGGCGGCACCGGTGTTGGGGTGCGATCTTGCCGGCGCGTTTGGGGTTGGGGCGCGATCTCCTTAACTCTCTCTACTCTCTCTTCTTTCTCTCTCACTCTCTCTCTTTGCGCGTCTGAAACCCGGAAATGGTTTGAAGTGAAAATAAGAACAAAAATGGTTTTACGCCTAGGGAGCCTTATTTTACGGTCAACCCTGAAAATATTTTCAGTTTGACTCAATTTTTGGTAACAACCAAACACACACTTTTACGAAAAAAACATTTTCGAAAGTGGTTTGAAGCCAAAACAAATGGAGCCTAAAAGACAAAGATCCAGTTTCTATGTTCTAATCATTTTTAATTTGGCGTTTTTTCTATGTGGGGTCTACCTGAAAATTAAGTCTCTAAGACTCAATTTATAAGCCGACCCTTTAAGCATCGATTTGTATATGATGTGATGATTTGTATGTGATGTGGTTAATCCACGTGGAAGTCACCTGGAAACTGAGTCTCTAAGACTCGATTTCATATAGGGCTTTTTCAAAATTAAACGCCTCTCCACTCTCACTCACCCTTTCACTCTCACACAGACCAAACTCTCACGCCTCTCTCACTCACCAAGCCACTCTCACTCAGTCTCCACTCTTAAGCACCCTTTCCACTCTCACTCAGTCTCCACTTTCATGCACCTCCACTCTCACAACCTTCTCCAGTTCTCTCAGGTGATTTTCTTCTCCTAAACCCACTTTTGAAGTACATTTTCTGTTGTTTTTCTTATTGTGATTTTTTCATGTGGGTTTGTGGTTTTTGTTCTAAAATTATGATTGATTTGATTGTACTATTTTAGAACTTGTTTTGTGTGTTACTTTGTTTGGTTCCCAAGGAAATGCGAGAAAATTTTTCCATTTTGTGCTGAGATTGTAGTCATTAATTTGGTCACTAATTTTTCCCATGTTATTTAATTAACCCTACATACTCAAAACCGTATTAAAAAATAATCAATTTGGTTTTGTTCATTTGCTGTTATATTGATTATTAATGAACAAAACAAATGGAAGTATGACCAAATGATGTTCAAATCTAATCTACCGAAGCAAAATATTGTTGTACACAATTGATGTTCATTTTTTTTTTTAAAGTTTGTTGGCCTTTTTAATTATAGGTGTATAGTGTTTGACTTGTATGAAATATTTTCATTGCTGGGGGTGAAGCCTGGGGTTAGTGTAGAAATAAAGCTTACTAATGCTTTTGTATATATGGGGTCAGGAATTAGGAATCAGGATCAAGTGTAACTATTTGTCGATGTTACATTTAATTATGTTTCATTGGGTAAATTGTTTTGAAAAATGAAAAACCCCACTAACTCTCTTTATTCCTAACTCGTGAGCCAGATTTCATATTAATCAAACATTGTTTACAATTCAATTCATTAACACATATTATGAATATAATGTATGCAATAGAGCATACAGTAGGTCCTTTTAAGCAATGATCAGTCAGTACTTTTGGGAGTAATACTGTCTCCTCTCATTTACTAGGCCTCACAAGCCAAATTCATGGTGCAGTCCATGATTCAAGTGAGAGAAGGGTGTGTTGCTCCAAGAGTTTTGAATAACTTTTGCCTCATTTTGCCATTAATTGTCTCTACTCTGATAACCATTGGATACAACGTGGTTTTTGTTTTTTGAGAATCTTTCTTAGATTGTTTTTGTTTTTGTTTGCAATAATGTCTATTACATGCTAATTGCTTATCATTCTTATGTCGTATGGTTGCTGCAAATACTGGACAGATTGACCATGCGCAGCTTAGCCCTATTAACGAGTTGGTGTTGAAGTTGCAGGCCAACCATTGGTCAGAAGCTATTTGGAATAGGCAGGTAAAACACAACACTAACGATTTAACCAATGTACACGCATTTAATATATACAATGCACACGCCCTTGCTGTCATATATTAATCCATGGTTTTGTTTTGTGCAGGATCTAGGTCCCTAACCTGCCGTAGTTGTAGTGAAGAGTTCTCCAATCGAGAGCCAATGGTGGACGACCAAGTCGTTGACATCATTAAGGCACTTGGTTTGGATGGACTCCTCATGATCCCGGGTAGAGAGATTGACCATAACCTGATAACTGCCTTAGTGGAGAAACGGCAACCCGAGACTCACACCTTCCACATGCCACATAGTGAGGTCACCATCACATTGTAGGATGTGGAGGTTCTTCTTGGGCTTCCTGTTGATGGCAAGGCTATAACAAAGAGCACACAGAAAGAATGAGAGAATGTGTGCCTAGACTTCCTTGGCTTTCGACCTATAAATGATGAGAGAAGGCAACTTAATGCCCAAAGGATTCTCATCAAACGACTTTTGGAGTAAGTTGTTGATCCGTTGGTGATCCATTACCGCCTAATGCTGAAGAGGATCAGCTACATAAGTACGCACGATGCTACATCCTAGCGCTACTAAAGGACACAATCTTCTTGGACAAATTCGACGATAGGGTGTATCTAATGTGGGTGCAGCAGTTGGAAGACCTTCGCAACCCACGAAGGTATAGTTGGAAAATGCTTGCCTTGCATGGTTGTACCGAGAGTTATGTGGGACAAGCGATAAGAAAGCCAGTCAGATTGGTGGGTGCTTGTTATTGGTCCAGTACAACTTCTTACATCAAACACACCCCACATTTGCATATACTCACCCCACATCTCATACAAACACACTCAATCATTATCATTTCGTACTCAAACAAATAAAAAACCTAAAAACAAAACTCACCCCCATTACAAAATTTCAAATAATTCTAACAAAAAAATAAAGAAAAATATTAAACCAAACAACAACAAAAATAGTAATGATAAAAGCCTAACAATACAAATATATCTTAAATATTTTTTACTTTTTATAAAAGCCTAGCAAATATATACACTAACTTGTTGAGGGAAAATTTTGATGTTTTTAAATAGAATATGGGGTAGCCAAGCCGAAACTCATCGATGGACCCTTGAAATAAAGCCCAAAGGCTTTCGGTGTTGTGTAAGCCTACCCAAGTAAGAGATAGAGGTTGCACCCTGACAAGAAGACAACAATAAAGCCCAATAAACACGTTATTGTTGTTAGTTTATTATATTATTTATCCTTTTACAGCATCATAGTTCAAATCAGTCTTTCAGTGGTATGGTATTATCTCCTATGGCAGGGTGATTCATAATCAATTATTAAATAAATTTAATAAAGTATTAACTTCAGGAAATTCTTGTGTTCTTTGTGCAATAGGGTCCACAATACTCTCAGCCATCATTACATCAATTTAAAGAAAAAATTCCAAAAAGTCTAAAATACATTATAGCCTCCTATAGTAAAATAATAAGTAAATATTAGTGGTTGCATAGTGATTAAAAAGGAGCTATTTGGAATGGTATGAAGGGAGAGAGGGAATCCCAACTCCGTGTAGCATGTGGTTACCAAGATCCTTAAGGGAAATGTGAGTGGTATGTAAGGAGAAGCTTTTTTTGTTGGGTGAGTGTGTGAGCTTATGAGAAGTTGGTTAAGAGGAAGCTTGGCCGAATTTCATGGAGGGAGTTTAGGCTGGTTATGGTTAGTTATGGGACGTTTATGGAGTAAGAAGGTGTAAGTAAGGTAGGGAATGTTGGTGTTATGGTGACTGTAGGTTGAGAAAGGTTGTGAGTGAGCTCAAGAGAGCTTGGGAAAGCTTAAAGAAAGCTTAAGGGGGACTAAATTTCAGCAGAATGTAGTCGATGAAAAAAAATATTTTAAAGAGGCTTAGTCCCACCTTTAGGGGCTGGAGTGGTTTGCCTCTTATAAAGAGGATTAGAGCAAGCATTAATTAGCTAAAATCCAAAAAAACGTAGGTTTGGTTTAGGGGAGCAAGACAGCTGAATTAATAACCTAGATTTGGCCTAAAAATGGGAGATTTGCTTTTGGGGCTGTTTTGCTTCTTTGGGCAATGTCACACATTGGTAGTATTTTGGGTAATTTTGCATTAAATACTAAGCATGGTGAGATTGTGTTCAGCCAATGGTATTAAGAAAAGTATTAAGGAAGAATCCTAGTGCTGCAACTGAGATTTGGACCCTAAGAAATAGGATTCAACCTAAGTTACGTGTCAAAGTTTAGAGGGTTCCGCTGGAAATCCCTTTATGCCCTCCAAACCACATGTTCCCAATTTTTCCCCGTTAGGATTCATGGGCTTGGCATATGAATCATGTCTTGAACGCTTTTAACATTTATAACATCTATTTGTTGAGGTTTGGATAACTTGGTTTCAGCTCCGTTTCCGCTGGAGGTATAGTCTTGAGGAAGATGATGGAGTTCCATCACCCTTTAGATTTCAGCTAACATCACAACCTTTGGGCACTATTCACGCCAGGTAGAGGGTGACAAAAAGCTGATGGGACAGGCCCTAGTTCATCCTCAAAAACTTGGTTCTCTTGTAGGGGCCTTCAGTTGTACTTTGGTCACGGATGAACAAATGCTAGTTGTCCACTTTCAATCCATTGCATCTTGCTTTTGGATTGGGATTGCTCACATGGGCTGGTTCCTTTGGGCTAGGTTGTATGCATCCTATAAAATGGATATCAACAACACATGTTGCCATGGGTTTTCATTCCTCATGGACTTTTATTAGTAAATATTTTGGGTTTTTTTATAGATACTTGCAATGGGCCTTTGGCAAATTAGTTGTAATGTTTGAAACAATAGGACAAGTTTCAAAATACCTTTGTAAGTAACATTTACTATGATGAATTTTATATCGTAAATAATGTTCATGGTTTTTAATAATCGCATCATAATTTAAATGATAAACTTGTGGGATTGAATATTTACCACAAGTGTTGGAGGTATATATTATGGATGTTGTGATGCAAATGCTAACCATGTATTTCATGGGTTTATAATATGAGAACATAATCTTCAAGATAACTCCCTAGGAGCTTTCATAAGACAATTGCCATGGTTTTTGCCATAGTGATATTTAAGCAATAATTATACCATGATATTTTTTATTTGCCAAGCGTTAATAATCTCGGGCTTCTTGATAAAATAGTGCCAAGTAGTTAGCTTGGGCTTTTAATAGTGAAATAATTATGATATAGTATTTTGCCAAGTATTAATAACCTTGGACTTTTGATAAAATAGTGTCAAGTAGTTAACTTGAGTTTTTAATAGTGCCAACATAAGTTGGGCTTTTGATATTGCCAATGAGAATTGGGTTTTGATATTACCAATGAGAATTGGGCTTCGATGTTGTCAATGAAAATTGGGTTTTGATGTTGCCAATGAGAATTGGGCTTTAAATATTGCCAGCGAGAATTGGGCTTTGAAATTGCCAATGAGAATTGGGTTTTGATGTTGCCAATGTGGGCTTTAATGTTGCCAATGGAATTGGGCTTAGATATTGTTAACGTGAATTGGGCTTAGGATAAACAAATTGCAATGGGTTTAAATTATGGACTTTGACTATGGATTTGAATTCTATTGATAAAATTGTTTTGTCATGGACTTGAATCATGGGCTATTTAAATATTGCCAAGTATAAGTATTCTTGGTCTTTAAATAGAATATGATGTGTGTATTGGGCTCATAGGGTCGGTTTTGGATTTAGCTAAATAATAATAATAATAAAATTAGATAAAATATGAGTTTTTAGGCCTTTTGGTAATAGTTTATATGATGACCCAATTTAGATAATGAGATATGAAACATTTGTGATTACCATTGATAGTGATGTTTTTTATGGCGGTTGTCAATACATTAAGAAGGCTGACGGGAATATAGAACACGTCAGCCATTGTCATTAGGGCGTCTCCTTTTGATGCTCGAAGCCACATCCCATACATGACGGCGTTAGGTAAAAGTATTAGCTGACGGAGTCACCACTGAAGGTCCCAAGCTGACGGCCTTTCCGGAGAGGTACTTAGGTTGACAACCGTATGGGAGACGTATGTAGAGTGACAACCTTGATAAATGAAAGCTAAAGGAATAACCCAACCTTCATCCTTCACTTGTTTTGTCTTCTACATACGCGCATATAAGGAAAGTTCTTGCGCTACACGCTCGGCCCCAGTTAAAAAGACTCCTATAAGGAAAAAGGGCTTGAAATAATACGCAAAACCCACATATTACTCTCCTAGAAGGAAAGTACTTCCTCACCAAGGCGCTTATTTCGGATCCATGCCACTATATATACCCCAAAACCCTCATAAGCCAAGGTACGCACAATTATCTCAACTCTGGCACTTTAGGGTTGTTTAAAAGACTCTAACTTGATCGTCGGAGGGTTTTTGGCTGGTACCACACCAGTGCTCTTTGTTCGGTCTTCTATTTTCTCTTCGCAGGTGTTGCTTCGATCTGGAGAGTGCTCACAGCTTACTGGTAATTTCTTCGGCATCATCAGTTGGCGCAGTCTGTGGGAAACGAGAGCGTAGAAAAGACTATTTAGCCTTTGCTCTATTCCTAAGATAAAAAGTTGCATGGTACTCACTAGATCAATGGCAACAACCAATAATCAAGGCGAAGAATCGCACACCACAGCACTGGAAAGGCAAGTCCAAACGCTCGCGGCGGCAATTGAGCGCCTCACCAAGCAGAATCATGATTTAGAAGAGCAACTACGACAAAGGAACGCACACCAAAGTGCACCAGAGGAGGACCAGGAAGGCGCTAGTCTGGAGGGGAGGAATATGGTAGGGCCTGAGGGTAGCAACGTCCCGACTAGACAGGAGCGGCAGGAGACCAACCCGCCATCCGTCTCGAACACATTACCGCCTAATATCGCAGCTGAGATGCAGCAGATGAGGGAACGTATGGACGTGATGATGAGCGCCCTGAGGGGACGAATCTCTAGTGACCTGGACGACCTAGTCCATAGAACAGATTCGCCCTTCACAGCACTCGTGAATTTGTACCTTCTTCCTCCAAAGTTTCGCATGCCACACATCGAGAACTATGACGGATCCAAGGACCCTTTGGATCACTTGGAATCTTTCAGGACCTTAATGCATCTTCAAGGCGTGCCAGACGAAATCATGTGTAGGGCTTTCCTCACCATGTTGAAAGGACCTGCAAGGTACTGGTACAGCAGGCTGGCACCTAACTCCATCAGCATTTTTAAGGAATTAGGTGCACAATTTGTATCACACTTTTTCGGGAGTCACCGGTATAAGAAATCTACTGCATGTCTGTTGAACATCAGGCAGCGAGAAGACGAGACCTTAAGATCATACATAGACCGGTTCACACAGGAATCCCTCTCGATAGACGAGGCCGATGACAAGATACTTGTGGTAGCATTCACAAACAGGCTACGAAAGGGTAAGTTTCTGTTTTCTCTGTACAAGAATGACTCGCAGACTATGTCCAACGTGTTTTACAGGGTGACAAAGTATATGAACGCAGAAGACGCGTTACTGGCCCTAGTGGACAAGCCTAGAAAGAGGGATAGGCAGGAAGATGCACAACCAGACAGGGGACGAAAAATGGCTAGAACAAGAGAATGGCGGGATGATCGACGACCCAAGCCTCCTACAGGAAGATTCACGAACTTCACTCCCCTAAACGCACCCATCGACCAAGTACTAATGCAGATTAAGGATGAAGAAACTTTGGCCTTTCCTGGAAAACTGAAGGGAGATCCCAACAGGAGACCAAGGGACAAATACTGCCGTTTTCATCAAGATCATGGCCATGACACCGTTGATTGCTACGACTTGAAACAGCAAATAGAAGCTCTTATTAGGCGAGGAAAGCTGCAGAGGTTTGTCAACAAGGAGAGGGCAGACTCGCCACAAAATCAAGCCCTTCGAAGAGACAATGATCGCCCCAGGCAACCTGTAGGAGATATAAGGATGATTGTAGGAGGCACCATGACCGCCGGGTCATCCAAGAAAGCCCGAAAGACATACCTCAGAACGGTTCAGAATGTCTAGATGACAAGTCCCGCACTTGAAAGGTCGCAGATTGACAATCCCCCCATTGAATTTTCAGAAGGAGACACCCGGCGCCTTCATCATCCCCATGACGACGCTTTGGTCATCACCATACAGGCAGGAGACTATAACATACACCGAGTCCTCGTAGACAACGGTAGTTCAGCAGATATCCTTTACTATCCCGCTTTCCAACAGATGGGAATTGGAAGGGAACGACTAGTTCCGACCAACACCCCGCTCGTTGGCTTTGGAGGAGCGAGGGTACTTCCGCTTGGCATTGTCACTTTGGCAGTAACCATTGGAGACTACCCAAAACAGGTCACCCAGAATATAACATTCCTGGTAGTCGACTGCTCGTCGGCTTACAATGCCATCATAGGACGTCCAACCCTTAACTCATGGAAAGCCGTAACCTCGACATACCATTTGATGATAAAATTCCCTACTGATCATGGAATTGGAGAATTAAGAGGAAATCAAGTATCCGCACTCGAATGTTATGTGGCCATGATGGAAATGGACAATCACATCCAGGCTATGAACATAGAGGAACGTCGGGTGGTGACAGAGCCCGTCGAGAGGCTCGAAGATGTGCTTCTTAACGAAGCCCACCCGGAGCGAACGACCAAAATCGGCACTCTAGCCGACCCGACGGTACGTCAAGAACTCACGACCTTCTTGAAAGAAAATAGGGACGTGTTCGCATGGAGCCACGAAGACATGCCAGGAATCAACCTATCAGTTATGATGCACAGATTGAACGTGTCGCCATCTTTCCCGCCCGTCCGACAGAAGAAAAGAACCTTTGCCCAAGAAAGAGATCAAGCAGTAGCAGAAGAAGTCTGCAAACTGCAAGTGGTGGAATTTATCAGGGAAGTTTACTACCCTGATTGGTTGTCAAACGTCGTGATGGTCAAAAAGAACAACGGAAAATGGAGGATGTGCGTCGACTTCACGGACTTAAACAAAGCATGCCCCAAGGATAGCTACCCCTTCCCGCGGGTTGACATCCTAGTGGATTCTACGGTCAAACATCAGCTACTGAGCTTTATGGATGCATTTTCTGGGTATAACCAAATTCGAATGGATGAAGTTGATCAAGAGAAGACTTCGTTCGTAACGAGCCAAAGCCTCTTTTGCTACAAGGTCATGCCCTTTGGACTGAAAAACGCTGGTGCTACCTATTAGAGGCTCATGAACAAGATGTTTGCACGACAGATTGGAAGAAACGTCCAAGTATATGTCGACGACATGCTAGTCAAAAGTCAAAGGGAAGAAGCTCATTTGGAGGATCTCAAGGAAACATTTGACACTCTTCGCTCCTACAACATGAACCTCAATCCAAGCAAGTGTGCCTTTGGAGTGACGGCGGGAAAGTTCTTAGGGTACATGGTATCCCAAAGAGGTATCGAGGCCAACCTGGACAAGATTCAAGCCATTATGGGGATGACCCTTCCTAAAAATATGAAGGAAGTACAAAGCCTCAATGGCAGGGTCGCCGCGCTTAGTAGATTCGTGTCGAAGGCGGCAGATAGATGTCTACCTTTCTTCCAAACATTGAAAAAATCCTTTGAATGGACGGCCAAATGTCAACAAGCGTTCGAAGATCTGAAGGTCTATCTCTCTTTGCTGCCGTTACTAAGCCCCTCACAACCAGGAGAAGAACTGTTCCTCTATTTGGCTGTTTCCCTGGCAGCTGTCAGTGCAGCCTTAATCAAAGAAGACGACAAGGTTCAATGGCCTGTGTACTACGCGAGCAAGGCATTGCATGGTGCAGAAGAAAGATATCCCCCCATGGAAAAAATTTCCTTCGCTTTGGTCACGGCGGCCCGCAAACTCAAGCCATATTTCCAAGCCCATACGATAGTCGTCCTAACTGACAAACCTTTGCGACGAGCAATGGGCAGCCCTGCGGCTGCCGGACGAATGACATTGTGGTCGATAGAACTAAGCGAATTTGACATACAATATCGCCCCCGCATTGCCATCAAGGGACAAGCGGTTGCCGACTTCATTGCGGAGTTCACTAGCGCGAAAGGCGAAGAGGGAAAAAATCCCCAATGGAGCGTTTTCACTGACGAGTCGTCCAACAAGAAGGCTGGAGGGGTAGGGGTTGTACTTAAATCTCCAGAAGGCGACGAGCTCAAATATATGATTTGCCTCGATTTTCCTACAACTAACAATGAAGCTGAGTACGAAGCCCTGATAGCAGGTTTAGACCTTGCCCAAGTTGTAGAGGCCGTGAACATAGTTGTTCACTGCGACTCCCAGGTCGTTACAAGCCAAGTAAATAGCGAGTACGAGTGCAAGGGTTAAAAAATGAAGAAGTACTGGGAGCAAGCGAAAAAGAGAATAGATGGGCTGCCAGCCAAAATAGTCCAAATTCCAAGAGGAGAAAACGAACATGCCGACCGTCTTTCTAAAGCCACATCCGCGGAGTCTATGATCACCATTGACAAGGTACTTTCTTTTACTCAGCCCTCACCATTAATAGACATTGTCAACATACAGGAAATTGGTTTTGAAAACAATTGGACCACCCCCTTGATTTCCTACTTAAAAGATGGCATGCTACTTGAGGGGAAGGAGGCCGCAAGGAAGTTGAAGGTCCGGTCGGCATGGTTTTTCTTGATAAAGGACGTCTTCTACAAGAGGGGCTTTTCTCGACCGTACCTGAGATGTGTAGGCCCCGAAGAAGCAAGCTATGTTATGAAAGAAGTACACGAGGGGATATGCGGCAACCATTCTGGATCACGGTCATTGGTACATAAGTTGATTCGGGCTGAATACTACTGGCTGACAATGCAAAATGACGCCCAGGTTTATGTGAGAGCTTGCGACAAGTGTCAAAGGTTCAGCAATATCATTCGGCAGCCGGCGAAAGAATTGACCCCCATAACCGCCCCATGGCCATTTGCTCAGTGGGGGTTGGATATCATGGGACCATTCCCAATGGCAGCAAGGCAACTGAAATTCCTCGTCGTCGGCATCGATTACTTCACCAAATGAGTTGAAACTGAAGCCTTAGCCACAATCACTGAAAAGAATATAAGGAGTTTTGTATGGAGAAACATTGTTTGTAGGTACAGAATTCTAAGAATCTTAATTTCGGACAACGGTAAAAAATTTGACAATGACTCCTTTCGAGCCTTCTGTTCAGACTTAGGAATCAAGAACCATTATTCCTCCCCAGCCTATCCTCAAGTAAACGGACAAGTCGAAGTCACCAACTGATCCTTGCTTCGAATCATCAAGACTCGGCTTGAAAGGGCAAAGGGCATATGGCCTGAGATGCTACCCAGCATGTTATGGGCATACAGAACGACAGTACGAACCCCTACAGGAGAAACCCCTTTCCAGTTGACATACGGAAGTGAAGTGGTCATTCCAGCCGAGATAGGACTCATGAGTTATAGGGTGGACAATCACAACGAGGGAAGAAATGATTAAGAGCTTTGTTTACAACTGGATCTAATTGACAAGGTAAGGGCGGTGGCTGAGCAGAGACTCGCACGGTACCAAGACCTCGTGGCCAAGCACTACAACTCCTGAGTCAAGCACCGAAACTTCAAGGTCGGAGATCTCGTTTTAAGGAAAGTAATGGGCGTCGCCAGAGATCCCGCACAAGGAAAGCTTGGCCCGAACTGGGAAGGACCCTACAAGATTATATCATGGCTAAGAAAGGGCACCTATTACTTGGAAACACTTGATGGGCAGAAGCTACGACACCCATGGAATACCGAGCATCTTAGAAAGTACTACCAGTAAAAGATGGCAAAGCAGAACATTACTCCTTATTACCAATTTATGTTCTTTAATTATTTGTCCTAGTTTATTCTTGTCTACAATATATTTTAAGCCCCAGGGGCTGAAAGTTTATCTTTTCTTTTCCGAACAAAGTTTTACTTATGCATTCGTCATAATAAGATGAGGTTTAGTCAGAAACGACTAGTAAGCTTGTTATGTTTTCAAAGAAATACTAAGTCCACAAAATGGACGACCTACCACTAAGTCCACAAGAATGGACGAACTTATGGCTAAGTCCACAAAGTGGACGGCCCCATGGATAAGTCCACAAAGTGGACGACCTACTACTAAGTCCACAAAGTGGACGACCTACCACTAAGTCCACAAGAGTGGATGATCTTATGGCTAAGTCCACAAAGTGGACGGCCCCATGGATAAGTCCACAAAGTGGACGACCTACTACTAAATTCACAAAGTGGACGGCCTTATGGCCAATTCCACAAAGTGGATGACCTTACACCTAAAGTCCACAAGGTGGACGACCCTATTCCTAAGCCAACAAGGTGGACGACCTCATTGCTAAGTAGAGGGCCTTATCACTAAGTACATAAAATGCATAAAGTCCACAAATTGGACGACCTTATGGCCAAGTCCACAAAGTGGACGACCTACAACTAAGTCCACAAATTGAATGACCTTATGGCCAAGTCCACAAAGTGGACGACCTACAACAAAGTCCACAAATTGGACGACCTTATGGCCAAGTCCACAAAAGTGGATGACCTACAACTAAGTCCACAAATTGGACGACCTTATGGCCAAGTCCACAAAGTGGACGACCTTACAACTAAGTCCACAAATTGAACGACCTCACAATTTTAGTCCACAAGAGTGGATGGTCCCAAGGCTAAGTCTGCAAAGTGGATGGCCCCATAACCAAGTCCATAAAAGTGGACGATCTTACATCTAAGTACAAAGAGTGGACGACTTTATTGCTCTTTCCACCAAATCACTAAGTACACAAAGTGCACGGGTAACAAAGTGCTGATTTGACCTCTTTATTGAGCGTTATACTGAACCCGTCACTTACCCATGTCAAAACCGTCACTTACCTATATCAGAAGGTGAAGTTGATGCTGCCATGTACAAAGTAACGGGTATATAGCAAACATCCTAAAATAGGTTGTTAATTAAAAGAAAAGCTCACGGCACCAAAACGTGACGGATATATGGCAAACAATAGTCAATACCATTGCTCATAAAGCTGACAGTTTGATAAAGCAGCTCAAGGTCCGAGTTAAAAGAAGGTTGACACCGTCAAAAGATTGATAAGCACAAGGTTAAAATTTTAAAGATAAGAATGGACAGGTTGACGTCGTCTTTTCACTTTAAAATAATTAAACCAACGCGTCATCTACAGGTGACGGAATCATTACGAGCAAGTGATTTTAACATAAAAAGAGAGAAACATGCTTTAAACATAAGGCAAAATATTAAGATTGACACAAACAATGTCTTTACAAAAGCCCTAAAAAACGGGCGTCAAGTATTACAGTTCGTCTACACTTTTCCTTAAAAAAAATTAAAAAAAAAAAGAAGAAGAAAAAGAAGGGGCGAAACGTGCTAGGGTTCAAGCAGTTGGGGGATCTTGAGACCTTCCGTCATCATCAACGACCAAGGGCTAGATGCAAGGAATAGAAGGGCTGACGGCACATAGGTCGTTGCCAGAAGGATTCGCTGAAGTCAAGCTGACGGGCTGGTCTGCGGCTAGCTGAGCAAGGACAACGCTATCATCCCTCTGATTAGCATCGTCACCTTCCTCATTGACGATGTCTCCTGCGGAGGTTGACGGGATAGACTCGTCCATGGAAACCTTCGACAAATCCAAGTCAGGATAAATGGATTTCACTTGCTTCAAGCAATCCTTAAACCCGTCCCCGTAGTAGGCAGCACAAGCGTCAATGAAAGATGATGAGTCCTTAAACTCCATCACCGCGTCATTCCGTGCCGTTTCCACCTGGACTAGGATGGACTTCAACTCTTTCTCCACCGTTAGCTTAGCCTCTTCTTCCTGCTTACGGCGACGGCTTTCCTCCGCCAGTTTTTCCTTAAAATCCTTCAGCTCCACGCCCAAGATACGGTTTGCATCCTTGTATTGCTCCTGACCGTCAGCCAAATACTTGATGCACTTATGCAGACGGGCAATCACCCCCTCCTTGGCAGAGCACCTATCTGACAAAGCCTTCATGCGAACATAGCCTACATTGAAAAAGATAAAACAACGTCAGGATGTTAAGATTGGTCGAACACCTAAGTAAAGAGAGACGCATACCCTCGTGAGATCAAAAAGGCCCGACGCCCCTATCTCGTCAGTAGCCTGCTCCGCATAAGGATCCATCTCCTCATCCTTTAAGATGGATTCCGTCACCTCCATAGCATAATCCTTGTGGGTCAACAGACGGCGTATGGATCCCTGGGTGATGGGGCCTGACGAGGTCATGGGTCCCTTGCCTGCCCCATGAACAGACCTGGGAGGTGACGGCCTTCTTGAAGACTTATCCCCGGGAGTTGGGGTAACCTTCTTCCCTGGACGATCATCCCTGTTGTCAGGCTTCCTCTTGGCCACGGCCCTTCCGACGGGCTTTGGGGCAGACGGTGGGGTCAACTCACCCCTAGCCCTCTCTTGCTCTTTTTTCTTAGCCGCAGCGGCAGCTCGAACTCGTTGCCTAACTGACTCCATTTCTGTAAAAATAAAGGTTAGAAAGAGACAGCGTCAGGATAAAGGCAAGAAGTTGAAAGATACTCACGCCGACAGGAATAAGCGTTCAACTTGCAAGCTTCCTCCGTCGGTTCGGGACCACCATAATATAAATGAAGAGTATCTAATGTGATTAAGTCCCGACACTTTCTCTCATCCAAAGGGATGGCCGTCACTCGACGAATAAAATCCTCTTGCTCTACGGTAATGCATGGACGATTGTTAGCTGCAATAAAAGATGACGGGTGAGAATACCAAATAGGTAGACGAAGCGAGAAGGCTGACGAGATTAACCTGAATTTCTAACATGTGCCCATGTGTTATCAAAACCGTTGGGCATTGACTCCCATTCCTCCTGACGACATACCCAGTTTGTCCCTTTTACAAAGAAATATCTGCCCTTCCACTTCCTATTGGAATCGGGCATGTCTGACACCAATTTCAACTCTTTTTCCCTCACTACAGAATGGTACACCCCCTTGGACGAGGAGATGTGTTGCGGACGGTAGCACCAAAAGAACTCGTTTAGGGTTAACTGACGGTTTCCGCCACTCAGACGACCCCACAGGATCTTGGCACCAATAAAGGTTCGCCAAGCGTTAGGGGCAATCTGGCTGACGGTTATCCCCAGAAAATTAGCCAGCTGACGATGCAACGCCGTCAGTGGCATCCTTAATCCAGCAGCAAACATGACATCATACATGCCTACGTTCGCGGTTCGTCCCAAATAACACCTCTCACCTTCCTCGGGAAGGCAAATGGGGATGCCGTCAGGTATCTGGTAACGGGATTGCAAACTTTTGAAAACATTTTCCGACATTGTCGGAAGGAACTTGTTGATGGACCATTCTGGAGGTAGGATGAAGGGAAGATCGTCGCCAGAAGCCCTCGAGGTACTCTCTAAGGCTTCCTCGTCGTGTCACTCTGACCTTCGTCACTTGTACTGCCTTTTTCGTTGATCCTCTGGTCTCCGTCAACTACCCTCACTTCTCCACCGTCCTCGCTCACCTCACTTTCTCTAGAACTTTCTACTTCCCCATTAGAAGGAGTTGATGTTTCCCTCTCTGACGACCAGGATAGGCCTTCCGTGGGCTCACGGCCTGATTGGAAAACCTCGTCGTAACCCACTCCGTCGCGGATCGACGATTGATCACTCGTCGTCTCCCTAGACATCTGACTACCTATAAGCGATGGGTTCTTATTCTAAGATCCTAGGTAGACGACTTCACTAAAGGGCATTACTAGAAAAATAAAAAGGTAAAGTGAAGCGAACTTACGAGTAAAAGGACGACCTTAAGAAGTTGACGGCAATCTGGTTGATGGCGCGATGAAATCAGCAGTGACGTTCTCTTTCTCTCGGAATGAACATGATGTGAAAAATGGAAAAAAGGTGAAAAAATAAAATATATATAGGAGAGAGGGGGCACGAAAGATGAAGCAATACGCTTGTCTAGACACGGAGCCAATCAGTCCAAGCCATGTGTCCCACCATTTAATGTAGATGGCATGAATTACCATGCATGAACCATTTCCCCAATAACGTCAACTCCATAACCCGTCACCCACAGCTGACGGGGTAATGGAGTGGGGGGCAGTTGATAGTGATGTTTTTTATGGCGGCTGTCAATACATCAAGAAGGTTGATGGGAATATAGAACCCGTCAGCCATTGTCATTAATGTCTCCTTTTGATGCTCGAAGCCACATCCCATACATGACGGCGTTAGGTAAAAGTATTAGCTGACGGAGTCACCACTGAAGGTCCCAAGCTGACGGCCTTTCCGGAGAGGTACTTAGGTTGACAACCGTATGGGAGACGTATGTAGAGTGACGACCTTGATAAATGAAAGCTAAGGAATAACCCAACCTTCATCCTTCACCTGTTTTGTCTTCTACATACGCGCATATAAGGAAAGTTCTTGCGCTACACGCTCGGCCCCAGTTAAAAAGACTCCTATAAGGAAAAAGGGCTCGAGATAATACGCAAAACCCACAAATTACTCTCCTAGAAGGAAAGTACTTCCTCACCAAGGCACTTATTTCGGATCCATGCCACTATATATATCCCAAAACTCTCATAAGCCAAGGTACACATAATTATCTCAACTCTGGCACTCTAGGGTTGTTTAAAAGACTCTAACTTGATCGTCGGAGGGTTTTTGGCCGGCACCACACCGGTGCTTTCTGTTCGGTCTTCTATTTTCTCTAAGCAGGTGTTGCTTCGATCTGGAGAGTGCTCGCAGCTTACTGGTGATTTCTTCGGCATCATCAAACATAATAATAGAGCAAAACATATTTGGGAAAACCCAATAACGTATTAGTGATATATGAAAATTAATAGGTGCTACTCAAATAAAATTAGGTGTAAAAAAAAAAAGTACCCTAACACTTGTTACATCATATGCATATACAAACCTCACATTTGCATATATACTCAATTATTATCATTTGTTTCTAAAAGAAATTCATTAATCATACTCAAACCAAAAAAAACTAAACACACAACTCACCCCATTACAAACATTACAAACCTTCAAATCATTCAATCAAAAATATAAAGAAAAATATCCAAAAAAAAAAAAAGTCATGATACATAACCCATAAAAAAGCCTAACAATACATACATGTAACTAACAACTAGAGAGAGTGAGTGTTATGAAAACCTTACCTGACACGAGGATGTGTGGGGGTGAGTTTGATTTGAAGTTTTGTAATGGGGGTGAGTTTTGTATGAGAGAGAGAGAGAGAGAGAGTGAGAGAGGAAGAGAGAGCTGATGGCTTTTTTGGAGGAGGAAACAGAGACTAGAGATCCACATTATGAGGACTAAGGACAAGCAGCTGCCCAACCACGTGGATGCTTATGGACCACAGCTTGCAAATTGAGTCTTAGAGACTCGATTACTCTTTTTGAAAATTGAGTCCCTAAGGCTTAATATTTAGCTGGAATCCATGTGGATGTAGGTGTGAACATAAATCGAGTTTCTAATTGTCGGGATATAAATTGAGTGTCTAAGACTCAATTTTCAAGTGGATGCCACGTGGAAAAACACCAAATCAAGACATCGTCAGAATAGGGAAACCAAGTCTCTGAGACTTGATTTATAAGTTCTAAATCGAGTCTTTGAAACTTAAGATGTTAGTAAAAAATATAGTTTCAAAACAGTGCCTACTAACTATATAGTTGGGCAACTGGGGTTAATTGCCAATTTTGGCCAACGTTTTTGTGAGACGGGTGGGATGGCAAATTAAGAGAAATCATTGGGGTATTTTTGTAAATCCAATTATTTGCAATGAACAAAGTTGTACGTAGCTCCTTTTTTTCGCGAGGAATACTAATGTTTTAGTGCAAGTGCTAAGTTGTTATTGGTTGTTAATTGTGAACAAATAAATAATTTTGATGATGACCCAAATTAAGACCAATAACAATTTGCCACTTGGAATTTTATTTGTGAGAGTATTGTGAAAATGTTTGAAAATATTAGCAGGTTGAGGTTGTAGAGGCATTGTTTTGCTGGTTTGTACTAGAAATTTTTTATGTCATACTATACATCTAAAAATGTTTTCAAAATGTAAAATGTTTAAAAATTTAACATTTTGAAAATATTTTACAGCAAATACAAAGAAAGCACATGTATCTAATGGCATCTTATTAAAACATTGATCCCTTGAACTATAACATTTAACCCTCAAGTGATTTTGTTTTATTTGAACATTTAGTGTTATATTTTTTAGATTAAACAATATCACTAGGATTATGTGTTACACTCAAAAACCTTAGGAGGTTAGGTGTTATGTTGTTGTCGCCACTCAACAATTCTTTTCCAATCTATTATGTGAAAAATTATTAAATTATCTATGTGTATTATTTAAATAAGTTACAAGACTCATTAAAAAAATTATGTGATTGGTGGTCTATTCAATTGCTACATAATAGGTTATAAAAAATAGCTCCAAACTAGTTTTGAGCTAAACTTTTTCCATTTGAATGCAAGTCCTTCATCCAACGACAAAAGACTTTTCTAATTAAGCTAATTGGAATTGAAAAACAATTTTTTCTCACCTATGTTTACTTCCATAAGCCATTTTGGTGGAAATTTTTGTTCAATCGCTAGGCGAGGGGCCTTTGGACCATTAGTGTTCTTTTAAATTCATTATAGCAAGAACAAAATAATTAATAGTTAGTTAACTGACTACTCACCATATAACTGTTTATTATTATAATCTTAATAGATTTGTAGTTATCTTTGTTTATCAACTATTAAATATATTGTAGGTTCCAATTAGCTCAACTAGTAAAGTCTCTAATGGTTGTATTAGAAATCTGGAGTTCAATTTCCACCTACAACAAAAACTTATTGGTGTCTTGGTCTGATGATAAAGAACTATCATTAGGAGTGGACACCATAAGTTAAAACTCTCTAAAAGAAAAACTATTAAATATTAAAATAAGTATAAATATCAAATAATTAATAATTAGACTTAGACCTATGTAGGTTACATGAAGTCTTCTAATAGAGAAATATATCTCACATCTAAAGCCTAAACCATTTAAGCTTTTGGGTTGGCATACGATGGCCCAATGCTTTCCATGCAGAGATATGACGATTATATATAATAGTGATGTTGTGACTGCTATAGATTTTATTATATGATCATTTTAAATTGACCGTGTCAACTTTTAAACACAAATTAATAAAATTATTCAACATAATAAAGTATTTCTGAAATTTGTTTATTATGTTGTTGATGTAGCACCAATCACATTCATTGTTCTTTTGGTTTTTATTTTTATAATAAATTAATAATAACTTTAACATTTTTCTTATCTAATTCAAAAGCTAATAATGTGACATTACAAGTTACAACTTTAGTGTTTTGACACTCATAAATTTCCACAAGCAAGGACTACATGTTCTTGAGTTTATTTATTTTGATATAATAAAAAATAAAAAAAAAATCCCTTTAAAAAATGTATATCATGTAAACAATGTTTTTCATCATGCTCGTGTTCTTGATAAATCCATAGTTACAATAAAAAAATGCGAGATTTGAACCCTAAAAGTCTTAATTGCAAATATCAAAGATGTTTTTTGCCAGACTTCTATTGAGTAGTTAATACTTAATATAATATAAAGAGCACCATTTAACTTATAATATATAGAGGTTGGAGCACCACTTATCTCAAAATCTTAATCCTATGAGTTTAGGCCCTAATTATGTGTTTTGATTATGACACCATTGATAATACTCTTTTGTTGGGCATTTTTCTAATATCGTTTGTGTGTGCTTTGTGGCTCCAAGTATACAACACCTAACACAAAAGCTTAGAATTGTTAACTATATAGGTAATTAATATAACATATATGAACACTACTTAACCCAAAAAGTTAAGCCTTTGAATTTAGGCATGTACTATTAAAAATTCACTCATTTCGTTCCTATTCAATATGAAATTTACATGTATATACCCAACAATTTCATTTACGCTAATAGAAGAAAATAATTATCTGTGCGACTTTTAAGTTCTAACTTCAATTTGTTTCCAATGCACTCCTCGATCCTACATAAAACTAGTAAACTTCCATAATATTTTGAAGATTCAACCATACATACATTGAAAAATTCAAATGGAATCAAATTGTTTTCCGTGAGAAGGCTTTGTAAACTCTATTTTGAAGACTTGAATCTGACCCTTGCCCCCACACATTTGTGTATGGAGTATTTTAATATATATATATATATATATATATATATATATATATATATATATATATGTTTTGTTTTTAAATACACAACATATGGTAGTTACTTACATATTTATATATGCATCATGTCTTTTCATAAATGTAGATTATGAATTATTGCCGTACACATAAACTTATGTGTTTTTTAGGTTCATACTTTAAAAAAATTTAAAGTTAAAATAGATAATTAGATCTATTCTTTTGTAATACCAATGGATGAGGTGCTTTGATATCTAACGAGCTTTAAGTTTCTAGGAATGAAATTTACACACATATATATTTAAATTAGGCTAGAGTAGAAATTTTATCTTGTATTAAAAAAAAAAAAAACTTAAAAAAACATGTTAAAGGTCTATGGTTTTATGACAATTAATTCTTATGTCCATCCATGGAGGTGTTTTTAATGACATTTCTTATGTCCCGAATATATGCTATTCATTGCATTGTGTCTCTTATCAAAGTTTTCATACATGTAAATGTAGATTATGAATTGCCGTGTGTACACTTAAACTGATTTATCTTTTCAGTTCATACTAAAAAATGAATCTATTCTTTCGTAATACCAAATAGATCAGGTGTTTGGATATCCAAGCAAATATCTAATTATTGAAATGTACATTTTCACTTATTCAAGGTTAAAATTATATATTAATGGCCTTTGGTTCTAATGACAACATTTCTTATGTCTCTCCGTGGACATTAAAATGATTTTTTTTAATAATTCAATAGTTGGGATGGAAAGATTTGAATCTAAATGTCTCCATTAAAAACATTAGAAAATATTAATGAGGTGAGTTACAATGTTTTTAGCTGGAGGTGATTATTATTATTTTATTTATTTATTTATTTGGAGAAGAATGGTGGTTAGGAATTAAATCTTAACGTGGGTATTGTTTATAATGGAAAGAGGAAATCTTGTATAAATTGAATTTTACGCTTCGGGTTGGGTGGGAAATCTTGTATAAATTGAAATTAATTCCTATCTTTATTAACCTTACAAATAGTCAAGGGGTATAACTTTTTGTAAGACTATATATGTATCCCAAGTAGCCTTTTTTGTGTTGTTGAGAAAATCCCAAGTAACCTCAGGAATAATTAGGCATAGATAAAATCTTTGCTGAAATTAACATTTAGTGTATATTTGGCTCTAAATTAAAAAGCCAACTTGTTTTTACTACTATTTAGCTTATTTTTACTATTATTCATAAGTCCTACTATACTTTTTAGTACTATTCATGGATTTCACTATACTATTTCAACTAACTTTTACCTTTATTTACCGTACTTTCAATAAAAAATTTTCAATTTCAGCAAAATAAACGAATCCCAAAACATACCCTCAATAAAAATAAACCAATTCCTAAATAGTATATAATATTTTATTTCAACTCTCCAACACACTGTATATAAATGCTACGACTTCTCAAACTTCAGCACATCCATCTCATATTCAACAATGTATATCCTAAAATCCACCTTGACTCTCTATGTACTAACCTTTGGTCTCCTACATACTATTTTTGGAGCCGATCCAATCTTCCAAATTTGCCAAACCTCTGATAATTTCACCACTAATAACCCTTATGAATCGAATTTGGACAAGCTCACGGGTGATCTTGCCTACAAAACCCCTCCAACAAGCTTTAATTTTAGTTCAATGGGTGTCAAACATAACAAAATATATGGGCTCGCTCTTTGTCGTGGTGATGTCTCAAAAATTGACTGTGCTGCTTGTATTATTGAGACAAGTAGCAACATTCGTAAGAACTGCCCCAACAACAAAGGTGCAATTACATGGTATGACAAATTGACAATCAAATTGTGATCTATGCTGGGAACACTAAAAAATGTAAGTGATCCCAATTCATTCAATCCAAAGGTGAGAGATTTACTTACAGAGCTAGCTCATCAAGATTCAAAGAGCCCAAAGATGTACAAGGCTGGAGTGTTGAAGCTCATTGAATCGAGGAACCTCTATGGTTTGGTTCAATGCACAGGAGACCTTTCTAGAAATGATTGTACTAAGTGTCTTGATGGTGCAATCAAGCAACAACCAGATTGTTGTGATGGTAAACAAGGAGGGAGGGTTATAACTGGGAGTTGTAACATGAATACGATCTTTACCAATTTTTCAAAGATTGAAACTAGAAAATTAATCCTGAGTTCAGATACCATCTATATACTATATTTAATGAAGTGTTTTAAGAATATATTATAGTAATTCCCAAATATACATGGGAGCTGGACTGTCACATGCACCCATAGTGTGTATTGTGTTTTTTCAATAAGTTGTAATGTTTGTTCAATAAAAGTTACTTTTGGTAATTTGATTGTTGTGGCACTTGTTCAAATATACCATCATGTGGTTAACTTTTGTAGACGCTCATTTTTTGACAAGCCCAAAAAAGAGGAAGGCCCAAAGTCATGTTCTATAAAAAGTATTAAAGTACCATTAAGCGAGTGGCAGGAACAACGAATAATGGGTCTAACAGGCAAATAAATAGATCCTGAGGAAAAAAGTGGGCCTAAAAAGGCCCGGAAGAAAGTAACCACGAACCCATGGGTTGTATAGATATAGAAAAGTGAGAATAGGCCGTAGTTGTTACGGCAGCCCCAAAGTAGCGCAAGTAAAAGAAAGTAGGGGACTATGGAAAACCCATAAGCCCCAAAGGAAAAAGTGAGAAATGCTTGGGCCAAGGAAGCCCAAGAAATTAGTAAAAGCCCATGGGAGACGTAGAATTGAAAAAGGGCCAAGGACGCCCGAGAGAGTAAATGGGCCAAGGACGCCCAAATGGAAGTAGGGGGGACAATAGGAGCCCGCGAGTAGCAAAAGGACCCAGAGGGATCATTGGGCCTTTCAGAGAAAGAGTGAACAGAAAGGGTCTAAAGTGGCCCAGCACGCTTGGAGTCAAGAAGGCCCCATGGCAAGCACAACAGAATTGTGTGGCAGACAACAAGTAACAGGGGCCAAGAATAAAAGGCTTGGAACGGTCCACGAACAAGCATGACCTAGTCCTCAGAAGATGCAAGCCACAAAAGAAAGGTTGGGCGAAATAATCCACGCCAAAAGAAGCCAAAAATGAGCAGCAAGCTGAGTAGTTTGACGTTCAGACCGCGGCAGGTAGGATTTGAACAAGCATGGAGGTAAGGCATTCGCAAAGCCCAGGCACCACCAGCCTGTACCCAGCCAATACAAGACATGGTGAGGTCATGGGTCAAAGGTAAAGGGGAATGGTCTGGCGGTGGGGAGGGGGAAAAATCCATTTTTGTGCTTCCTGCTCAAGTTCTTTTGGAAGTAATGTCTTGCTAGGAGGCATGCGAACCAAAAGAGGCAAGGATGAGTGGGAACCACCATGTGCATGCCGTAAGGGGTAAAGGGAAGGGGAGTATTCATCCTGTGGCAGGTAAGAATGCCGTAGGGAGTAAGCAAAACAAGAAAGTTTTCTCTAACTGAGGTAGGGTAGCACTGGCTAGGTGAATGACCAGTCAGTGACGGTCGACAAAGGAGCAGGCAAAGAAGCCCAGGCCAGACAAAAATGGTTAAGGGTAAAAATCCAAGCGTGGCTAATCCTATATAAGGAGTTCTACAGTGAACGACAAAGGGGGACGGAGGAAAAACGGGAGAAAGGGAACCTCTGTAAAATATTAAGAAAAAATTATAGAAAACAGGGGATTAGAGGGCACAGAGAGGAGAGGGGAGAAAAGATAAAAGAAAGAGGGAAAGAAAGTAAAAGAAAAAGAAAACAAAAGCAAGAAAGAAACAAAGTGAATGGAGTGATTGACATGCACCGAATGAATTGATCTCCCTCTCCCCTTCTAACTCATGCTTCTTGTTAACCAAACAAAGAACCTCAATCAGCCAAAGTCATTTAAGCCCGTTTCTTCAAAGAAACTAATTTCCCCTCAGAGAAATTAGTCGCGTTGAGGGAGTGGTTCCCTTTCCTGACACGAGCTTTATGAAACAGCCCATTGCGGCAACCTAACGTTTATTTACTTAATACGCTCTTAACTCTCATCTGACATTTTATTATTCTGATATTGTATTGTAAAGTGGCCATCTCTCATTAAGGCCCACTGACTATATGGCTTAAATCTCTATTATTTCCTATCCTCTTTTATCATATTTGCTTGCTGTAGCTAACGTGATAGTTCTGCCTGCCATAAAGATCTAATTACCAAAAGGCATTATTTGTGCACAAGCCGGACCAAGAAGGTTTGTTCTTGGACCGGTCCCAACTCTCCAACTCAGAAGAAAATCATGGGCTCAGTGTAGTAGCAGGCGGCCTAGCCTGATATTACAAAAAAGGCCCACACATTTAAATTGGCGACTCCGCTGGGGAGTTGGGAAGTAGACGAATACAAAGATCCTCGCAAACAAATGTTGTCAAGATCCAGAACAACGCGCAATATGAGCGCTATCCCTTCGCAGGCTAAGTCGAGGCCAGCAACACCTCATCAGCCCAACCAAGCAGAAAACGTCAATGACTCGGGGGCTAAGCCCTAGCCGCAGGCAAGGGATCTCACTAACAGGATCACTGCTTTTGTCGAGGTGCTGTAAGTACTACAACATTCACAGCAGCAGATGATGGAGGAAATACGCCAGTTAAAGACAGAAAAGACTAAGGAAAAAGGAAGCTAACATGACCCTGAGCATGTGGCTGAAGAGACGCCAGTCGGGGGCGTCCCGCAAACAGAAGGACAATGCTATATCACCATGGCCAAGGTGGCAGCCCTCTTAGAACAGGAGAGGGCCAGAGCACCCAAAGAAACGTTCTATGCACGCAGACCCCCTATCCGTTAAAGGTGCTTAGCAAGCCATATCCAGAAAGATACGAGCCACGCACCTTTGCATAATATGATGGCAAAAAGGGGAGCGCTGTCGAGCACGTGAGCAAATTTATCAATACTCTAGGCCCGTATGCGGCAGACAAGGACTTGTGCCTGCGTGAGTTTTCGAAATCACTATGCGACCATGCTTACACTTGGTACATCGGTCTGAAGCCAGGATTTATCCCAACATGGGATGATATGGTTGATGTGTTTTGTACTAAGTACTTCCGCGAAGAGGAAATAGTAACACTTGCCACCTTGTAAGCTACTAAGCAGAGGAACGGAGAAGACTTGATGGAGTACATCAAAAGATTCAGGGACATAGCACTGGATTGCTATGACCATTGCGAGGAAAAGACATTGGTGGAGATGTGTATGACGAATATGATCAAAGAATACAGAGCTGTTCTGGAAAACTTGGAAATTTTCCAGTTTGCACAGCTATTACAAAAGGCCAGGAAGACTACCCAATTAGTGAAACCAAGTTCCGACAAAAAGAGCACCCCACAGGCCATGGCGGCATCCACCAATGAAAGGAAGAGAAAGACAGATGGGAGGGAATACGATACCCCTCCGCCAATACCATGCACTCCTAAAGAACTGGATGTTCTTTTAGATAACTGGATAGCAGATGGGATTTTTAAGCCCAATCAAGTTGCCAGGGAGCCCACAAACGAAGAACGAAGGGACCCATGCTTCTGCCGCCTGCACAACTATGTGCAACATCCTACCGCAGAATGTTGGGCACTCCGCAGGCTGGTGCATCGAAGGATCAAAGAAGGGACCCTGGAGCTAACGCAGCAAGAAGTTCAGAGGAACCCACTCCCGAACCACAAAGGGAAGGGCGTGGCAGTAGTGGTGATCTGTGCGGACCCCAAGGAAGATGAGGAGGAAAACCTAACCTTGCCTGCCACAGCTATCACCACTTTACAGAGAAGCTCTAAGTTCAAAAATCTGTTCAACCAGCTATGTTTCACAGCGAAGGAACGAAAGACGGCCACAGAGGCTCAAGTAAGCATTGCTTCTGGGGCAGGAATAGAATGCTTGTCAGCAGAAGGTACAAAAGATAGAGCTCTCATTCAAGAGTCAATTGAGATCATCTTTAGTGATGGAGATATGGAAGTAGGCTATCCTGACCACAGGAGACCCCTTTATTTGGCTGCGTCTATAAACTAAATCCCTATCAAGAGAGCCTTAGTGGATATTGGCGCCTAGGTGAACCTGGTACCTTTGAGCACCTTGCAGGCGGCAGGAATTTCAGAGAGAATGACTCAAGGGTGCCTAATGGAGGTAACAGGGTTCGGTGGGAGTAGAGAATACACTGCCGGTCATATCCAACTGTGGTTAAAAGTAGGTCCTATAGCCTCTTTGGCTCGGTTCCATGTAGTAAAGACGGAGGTTTTATACCATGTGCTTCTGGGGAGGCCATGGTTGTACAAGCACCGGTTGGTACCATCTACTTATTACCAGTGCGTAAAAGGGAGGCTGAATGGCCGCATGATACGTATAGCGGCAAACCCATCACCATTTAAGCAGGCGGAGGCTCATTTAGTGGAAACAATGTTTTACGACCAATGGGCACCGTCTGGGGAAAGCTTAGTATCAAAACTAAGGGGTACTTTTGTCCCTAGGTGGGAAGACGTTTGAGATGACCCAGAACCTGATCTAAGGGAGCTATTCTCTCAAAAGAAGAAAAAAAAGGAAGCGCCTGCCGCAGAGCCCGATGATACACCATAATGTGTCAAGGTTCGAGGACTCGACGGCAGGATTGTGTATAAATTATGAAGGCGCGTGGGGCTTGCGAGTGAGACACAAATGGGCCCCAGGAGTGAAGAGCAGTGTAAAATCTTGATATGTTGCGTAGCTCAAGAAGACTTGGAAGAAGGAAATTGTGAAGAGAGAAACGAGGAGGTTGCGGCGGACAAGAATGCACAGGTTACAGCAGAAGAACAGGCAGAGGAAATCGACTTGGGATTCGGCCCGCACGAGCCAAGACCCATTTTAATCAGTTCAAAGCTGTCAGAAAGAGAAAAGTTGGAGTTCGTACTACTATTAAAGGAATACAAAGAAGTTTTTGCATGGAATTATAATGAAATGCCAAGATTGGATCCTGGGTTAGTAATGCACATGTTGAAGGTGGACCTGGAGGCCAGGCTAGTAGCCCAGCCTGCCAGTATTTTCCATATCGAAATAGAGGAGCAAATAGTCAAGGAAGTACAAAAGTTGTTGACCGTAGGATTCATCAAACCCATTCAACATCCACGTTGGTTATCCAACATTGTAAGGTGTTGTGTAGATTTCTTAACAAGGCATACCCAAAGGATGAATTCCCGCTGCCGAACATAGACCTATTGATAGATTTTGCAGCAGGAAATGCCATGTTCTCTTTTATGGATGGGTTCAGTGGGTACAACCAGATCAGGATGGCACCACAGGATGCAGAGAAGACTGCCTTCAGAACACCCATAGTCAACTTTTACTACACAGTAATGCCGTTTGGGTTGAAGAACGCAGGTGTAACTTATCAAAGGTCAATGACAGCCATTTTCCATGACATGATACATCGAGAATTAGAAGATTATGTAGATGACATAGTGGTGAAGTCAAAAAAGCGAGAGAAGCACATTCAAGTGTTAAGAAGGGTGTTTGAAAGTTGTGGAACCTTCAAACTCAGAATGAATCCCCTCAAATGCGCATTTGGAGTATCCTCAAGGAAGTTCCTGGGTTTTCTGGTCCATAGCAGAAGAATAGATGTGAAACCAGGCAAGGCTACAGCCATAGCCACCATGAGACCCCCAGCTATAGTAAAGGAGTTGAAAAGCTTTTTAGGGAAGGTCTCATACATTTGAAAATTCATTCTAGGGCTAGCATCCATCACTTCTGCCTTCGGGAAATCACTAAAAAATTGGCGAAACTTCGAATGGGGGGAGGTACAGCAGGCTGCCTTTAACAAGTTACAGCAGATTATGATAAACCTCCCTACTGTGCAAGCCCAGTCCACAAGAAGCCACTACTATTATACTTAGCCACCAACCAATGCACCATGGGTGCGCTGATCGCTCAGGAAGATGGAAATGGGGTAGAACAGCCAGTGTACTACATCAGCCAGGCCCTAAAAGACACAGACACTTGTTACCCGAGGGCAGAAAGAGCATGTTTAGCAATTGTGTACGCCTCATAGAGGTTGCGACACTATTTCCTAGCCTATGAGGTGTGGCTGATGACCAAGTCTCATGCTATCAAAGCCTTATTGCGACAACCCATCCTCTCCGGCAAGATATCCCAATGGTTGCTGCAACTATCGCAATACGATCTAAAAGTAGGAACGCCCAAAGCAGTGAAGAGCCAGGCTATAGCAGATTTGCTAGCACAATTCCCAGGAGAAGAAGAATTTTCGTTGGATGACGAAGTCCCAGGGGAAGTGGCTACGGCAGAAGAAGTTGGGGAATGGTGGTTGATGAAGTTTGACGGGTCTTTTACCGCCCAATCAAGAGGAGTGGGAGTAGTTCTATATCACGAAGAAAATGAGGCTGTAGCACTTTCATTCAAGTTGGAGTTCCCTTGCTCAAACAACACAGCAGAATATGAGGCCTACCTAACTGGGTTAGCCACGGCCTTAGAGATGGGAGTCAAACACTTGAAGGTGGTGGGAGATTCGAATTTAGTGGTTTACCAGATGAAAGGGAGCTTCTCCCTGAAGGAACCTAGCCTAGCTCTTTATCCGGCGATGGCCTAGAAGATAGAAGAAAGGTTTTCAACCTTTGAAATAGAGCATGCGCCAAGAGGTGAGAATCGATTCGCAGATGCGTTGGCCGCGCTAGGCTCGCAAATAATATTTAAAGATAATAGTGCCATGATAAAAGTCAGTAAGAGAAGAGAATCAATCATAGAGGTTTTGAAGGAAAAGTTTCGGGAAGAACAATGCGAAGAGGATTGGTGAAATCCCATAAGGAAGGTTCTAATCAGGAAAGGCGAGCCTACGGAGTTGAAAGCGTTAAAAGACTATACTCTGGTAGGAGGAGAACTGTACCGCAAGATGCCAGGAGAGATCCTGTCAAGGTGCGTAGGGCAGCAAGAGGCCCAGAGAAAGCTGAAATAAATGCACGAGAAGACTTGCGGATCTTGCGGAGAGATCAGCCTCTACCGCAGACTCTAAAGGGCAGGTTTTTATTGGCCCAGTATGGGGAAAGATGCGGACCAGGTCTAAGTCCAATGTGAAACTTGTCAACTTGCGGCTGACAGGGAGGTAAGTTACGTTGTGTTTGCCAGCGAAGAATGGAGGGAGCCATTCACTCAGTACCTAGTACCTAGCAGAAGGCATCCTACCACAGAAGCACAATGAGCGTTACAAGCTCAAAAGGCTAGTAACACGCTATTTTTTCACAACGGGGTCCTTTTCAAAAAGGATATGATGGAGACCCACTGTGTTGTCTAGGCCCCGAAGAAGCAAAAAGTATGATAAAGGAAGTGCACGCAGGAGAATGTGGAGAGCATCAAGAAAAGAAAAAGTTATACAGATGCCTGCTGCAAATGGGTTACTACTGGCCTGCCATGAAGAAAGACACAACAGAATTTGTAAAAAAATGCCACAACTGCCAAGTACAAGCCAACTTGATCCACACCCACCCACAACAATTGCACAGTATGGTCACCTCGTGGCCATTCCACACCTGAGGGCTTGATTTGGTGGGGCCCATTAACCTACCATCATATGGGTACATATAGATCCTGGTCGCCAGGGAATACTTCACCAAGTGGGCGGAAGCAGTGCCACTTCGCAAAGCTACTGGAGGAGCAGTGGCCAACTTTATCAAAGAAAATATAATAGTAAGATTTGAAGTACCCTATAGAATTATTAGCAACAATGGCACACCATTTGTCAACAACGATGTAACGGAAATGCTAGAATTCTACCAAGTTAAACACCATCGATCATCGCCCTATTATCCGCAAGGAAACGGGCAAGCGGAGGCGACAAACAAGGTTCTCATAAAAATCATCAGTAAAATGAGCCAAGAGTATACAAGAGGATGGGTAAAGCACCTGCCAGACGCCCTCTGGGCCTACAGGAATTCACCAAAGTCAGCCATAGGATTTTTGCCTTTCTCTCTGGTCCACGGAACGGAAGTGATGGGCCAGGCAGAAATAATGACCCCCTCCCTACGTGTTATGCAAATGAAAGAAAGGGAAAAAGAGAAAGAGGTCTTTACAGCAGAAAGATATGAGGACTTGGAGGGGCTTGATGAGAAGAGAGAAGAGGCCCAAGAACGCAGCCGCAAATACAGGCAAAGGATGACAGAAGCCTACGGTAGGATGACCAGAGAAAGCGTATTCGTGGAAGGGCAACTCGTACTGAAAGTAGCAGATTATATGAGAAGTGGCATGGTAGGACCATCTAAATTTGCACCTAAATGGGAGGGACCATTTGGGGTAAGGGAGGTACACCCCACTGGATATTACCGACTAACTCAGGCAGATGGCAAGGACTTAATGGACCCAATCAATGGGAAATGACTAAAGCGTTATCATGCATAGAAAGAAAGAAAGTGAAAGGTCACGAAACCACTCTAGAATGTCAGATTTCTTTTTTCTTTCTCAGTTATTTTCCTTTGTTTCCTTTTATCTTTCCAAGTGGCCATGTCACAAAACAAATGATTGTAATATGTTTTCATGAATATGCAATGAAAATTTATGAGGCATTATAGAAAAAAAAACATCCCATGTCATAATAAGTAGCTAAGGCAATAGCATAGCATAGTTACAAAACCCAAGTTATGGCAAACTCTCCAGATAAGTGCACACAAAAACAAAAACAACAACAAGGGAAATACGAAAAGGGATGAAACAGAAAAGAAACTGGGATCACATCAATGGAGGCCGGAAATGAGAGTCTGGTCACCAAAGCGGCTAGAACCATCAGTGCCAGAAACGAGGCGCTTACGATGACCCTCCAAGTCTGCCACTTCCTTCCGTAGAATCTCAAGACGCGCATCAATAGCTTTAATGGCAGGCTAAACCTTCCTCATGCAATAAGCACGGGCAATCTCACGAAGATGATTTAAGACAAATCCCATAGCAAACCCTACGCTGATAAGTTCCTGAATCGCTGCCCTCCACTGAAGAATACTCTCAGTCGAGATGGTGTTAACAAAGTTGTGCTCAACATCATTCATCACACTGCTCAACAACTTCAAAAAGTGCTCCCTGGTAGAACAGCCAAACCTGAACTCCCGCATAAAGTCACCACGGCTGCTATAAATTGCCTCGAGATGAGAGGCGCAATCCTCCTAATAATTTGACTGCAAAAGAGGAAATAGAGTAAAAGGAACAAGCCAACATGGGTTAGCCGCAAAAAGAGGTTCTAAACGAAGAACGACAAAGAATAAGGAAAAGAGTTGGAAGCGACATACCCTTCGCTAAGTAGTGGTGGGCGCTCGGGGGGGGGGGGGGGGAGAATTTTTCCTTTTGCTACCTTATGTCCTACTGGAGGGAGGAGCGTTAGTAGAGGGCCGAGGAATGGCAGGCTTGGTCCTGCCTGCGGCGGAACGTTTACTGGAACGGGTGTGAAAAAGGGGAGGAGTGGTGCTCTCCAACACTACATCGCTCATAGGAGGCACATCGCTTTTAAAAGGAACAATATCTGAGCAAGTCTCCTAGGAATCATTGCCAACCTTCTTCTTCGTAGACTTGGATTTAACAGAACTCTTCTTTGCCGGCACGGGAACATTGATCACCTTCACCCTCTTTTCCCAGCCTGCGAGGTAATCACTATCATGCCAATACCACCCTTGCTCCTCCTCAACCCACTCAAATATAGCAAAACGGCTTTGCTTCCTAGCATAAGCCAGCACAGATGCAGAAGGCAAAAGCAGGCGGGGATTGGCGGAGACAACCATGCTAAGCCCACTAGGCGGAATAAGGGAGAACTCACGGCTACCCAACAACTCTTTCTCAAACGAGATCATCACTGCTTGCCAATACCCATGCATAGCGGCGGTACACATACCTTCCCTCTGAGAACCTGGGATAGTAACTGCTGTGAAGTGCTGGCTCCGGAACTTGAAGGCAGTGTGCCGCAGGAAAGGTCGGATAGAAGTGGGGGACTTCGCAAGAAAGACAAGCCATCAAAATATATCTTGGTCAAGTCTAAATTGCCTTCGCACACGATTGGCAGGATAATGTACATATCTAACACCTTCATCAGCCAAGTAAGATAACCACCCTGTGTTGGTGGCTACCAAATATGTTATGCCCCTCTCATCAAACTCAGTCAACAAGGTGGTGGTGCCAACAATATCAGTAAAAGTACCCATAACGGAATCCATACATGTATAACCCTTGCCTAAATTGCTATACGCCCTCCAGGAAAACCAAACTCCTTTATCAAAAAATTCAACGATAGGATGCCCAATTGGCTTCAAACCAGCCCAGCGAAAAGCTAAAGGAAAATCTGAATCAAACCTGCCACAAAAGTCCGTAATAATCTCCGGGCATGAACTGTACTTCTCTCTAGCAAAGCGCACGGGCCTACACTTAGTTAGATGCTTGGTACAACACTCATACAACATGTGTTGCAAAATGGTGCTGTGAGCGGAAGTAGTAATCAAGTGACAAGAACCCGCCTGACTCTCATCGCTCCATAGGATGTCTAGTTGGACATACAGATGCCCCAAGAACATGGGTGCCAACGGCAGGGTCACTCCAGCAGCAATCTTAATAGCCAAATGAAAATATAGAGGCTTCACGGCATAGTGGGGGTGAGAACCAAAAACACACTTACACAACCAGAATGCTACAAAGGCTGCGTGGCTGGCGGCGGCGGAAAGCTTCGAGTGAGAACTAATCCAAAATGAAAATTTTGCGTTACCACTCATCTACTTCTTTAATTCTGCTTCTATGGCTTCTTCTTTCATGGAGAGCTCAAGGGTAGCAGGATCGATGTCACCAAGAATGGGCAAAAGCAACTAGTTAGCCACGTCTTCCAAAGTTACAGTAACCTCACTGCAGGAGAAAAAGAAGGTATGGGTGGTGGTGCACCACCAGCAAACTAAGTGGCGAAGGTTGAATAAGTCCCTAAAGTTTGCCAAGTAGCAGGATTGAACAACGACCTTTAGTATGCCAGCCCGCTGAAGCAAATCCATGAAGTGTGTGTTCAACAACTCTCAGTCTACCAATTCCTTCCAACCCGAAGCGGCGCCGCACCCAAACTCAAAATGAATGGGTACAGGAAGTGAAACCTCCTTGGTGGATGGAGAGATCAGAGATTGAAGAGGGCAAGGGAGCCCAAGAGACGTTAGGGCTACACCAGCAAAGAGCAAGCCATAGTCGGCCCGCCGGCGGCGGCACATAGTCCCCAGGAACCTGAGGAAAATGGCTGTGAATGTCGTACCAGGGGTCTAGGAGGCGCACGCACTCGTTGTTGGGGTCGCGCCGCCCCGCTTCTTCGTCTGAATGATCTAATTCGAAGCAGGCAACCTTTTCGTGCACAGCAGGATCATTAGCAATCTCCTTCCCTTTGTGGCGGGAAGAAGATTGACCTTTCGCCGGAGTCATATTGTATCGGGTTGTGGGAGAAGGAAACTTGCAGGGATTGGGAAGGGATGCACAGAAGAGAAAAGAGAAATGAAGGATTGTTTGTACCCGGAATCTAAAAAGACTTGACTTTAAATACCCGCGCCACGGGGAAGGGTGCGAAGGGATGCAATGGGTCAGTCAGAAATGAAGGAAGAAGTTAATGAAGCGGAGGCTATACTTCAGAATAACTGCTAAACTGGGAAAGTCGAAGAGACAACATTGTTCACGGCAGGAAAAAAGAAGAAGGAGGGGAAACGTGTATGGGTTGGGGTCCACTATTCGAAAAAAAAGCCCGCAAAGAAAAAGGAGAAAAAGAGGAAACAAAAGCATAGAAAATTCTTTATTCACGTATGAACTGTGAAAACATTTCATACGTTCAGGGGGCTAAATGTAGATGCTCATTTTTTGACAAGCCCAGAAAAAAGGAACGCCCAAAGTCATGTTCTATAGAAAGTATTAAAGTACCATTAAGCGAGTGGTAGGAACAACGAATAGTGGGTCTAAAGGCAAATAAATAGATCCTGAGGAAGTAAGTGGGCCTAAAAAGGCCCGGAAGAAAGTAACCACAAACCCATGGGCTGTATAGATGTGGAAAAGTGAGAATGAGCCGTAGCTGTTACAGCAGGCCCAAAGTAGCGCAAGTAAAAGAAAGTAGGGGACTGTGGGAGACCCATAAGCCCTAAAGGAAATTAGTAAAAGCCTTTGGGAGACGTAGAATTGAAAAAGGGCCAAGGACGCCTGAGAGAGTAAGTGGGCCAAAGACGCCCAAATGGAAGTAGGTGGAACAATAGGAGCCTGCGAGTAGCAAAAGGACCCAGAGGGATCATTAGGCCTTTGGAGAAAAAGTGAATGGAAAGGGTCTAAAGTGGCCCAGCAGGCTTGGAGTCAAGAAGGCCCCATGACCGGCACAATAGAATTGTGTGGCAAGCAGCAAGTAACAGGGGCCAGGAATAAAAGGCTTGGAATGGCCCACGAACAAGCATGACCCAGTCCTCAGAAGATGCAAGCCACAAAAGAAAGGTTGGACGAAATAACCCACGCCAAAAGAAGCTAAAAATGAGTAGCAAGCTAAGCAATTTGACGTTCAAACCACAGCAGGCAGGATTTGAACAAGCACGGAGGTAAGGCACGCGCAAAGCCCAGGCACCACCAGCCTGTACCCAACCAATACAGGACATGGTGAGGTCATGGGTCAAAGGTAAGGGGGTATGGTCTGGCGGTGGAGAGGGAAAAATCCATTTTTGTGCTTCCTGCTCAAGTTCTTTTGGAAGCAATGTCTTGCTGGGAGGCATGCTAACCAAAAGAGGCAAGAATGAGTGGGAACCACCAGGTGCATGCCGTAAGGGGTAAAGGGAAGGAGAGTATTCATCCCGTGGCAGGTAAGAATGCCGCAGGGAGTAAGCAAAACAAGAAAGTCTTCTCTGACTGAGGTAGGGTAGCACTAGCTGAGTGACTGACCAGTCAGTGACGGTCGGCAAAGGAGCTCAGGCTAGACAAAAATGGTTAAGGGCTAAAAAGGTAAAAAGCCAAGTGTGACTGATCCTATATAAGAAGTTCTACAGTGAACAACAAAGGGGGACGGAGGAAAAACGGGAGAAAGAGAACCTCTGTAAAATAGTAAGAAAAAATTATAGAAAACAGAGGATTAGAGGGCGCAGAGAGGAGAGGAGAGAAAAGATAAAAGAAAGAGGGAAAGAAAGTAAAAGAAAAAGAAAACAGAAGCAAGAAAGAAACAGAGTGAATGGAGTGATTGGCATGCACCGAATGGATTGATCTCCCTCTCCCCCTCTAACTCATGCTCCCTGTTAACCAAACAAAGAACCTCAATCAGCCAAAGTCACTTAAGCTCGTTCCTTCAAAGAAACTAATTTCCCCTTAGAGAAATTAGTCGCGTTGAGGGAGTGGTTCCCTTTCCTGACACAAGCTTTATGAAACAGCCCATTGTGGCAGGCTAACGTTTATTTACTTTATACACTCTTGACTCTCATCTGACATTTTATTATTCTAATATTGTATTGTAAAGCGGCCATTTCTCATTAAGGCCCACTGACTATGTTGCTTAAATCTTTATTATTTCCTATCTTCTTTTATCATATCTACTTGCTATAGCTAATGTGACAGTTCTGCCTACCATAAAGATCTGATTACCAAAAGGCATTTTTTGTGCACAAGCCAGACTAGGAAGGTTTGTTCTTAGACCGGTCCCAACTCTCCAACTCAGAAGAAAATCTTGGGCTCAGTGTAGCAGCAGGTGGCCCAGCCTGATATTGCAAAAAAGGCCCACACAACTTTAAACCTTTAGTGGAGTTTCATTTAACACGTCAATATGGACAACATACTACAAAAAAAAAAAAAAAAAAAACTGATTAAATTTTAGAATTAGCTAAAATATGCTAGATTATCATGCATTTGCATTACACTTATAACAATTATATTGAGTTGGGTGTGTTGATTCTTATGGAGTATATCTCCTGCAGTATGTTATGAATTACGTTAGGGACATAATATTTTACATAACTGTTGATATAATCTGTTATGATTAGAGGAACACCACTTTCTCTTGGGTCTACTACTAACATAACTCTGTTTATCCACCAATCAAAACCTATCAACCAAATCAGCAGTTTTGAAATAATTGAAAAATGTTGTGTCACAAAACTTATTCATCTGTTATTATAAAATTCTTGTAATATAATCCAACTGATCCAATAAGAAATAGAAACACTTTTTGTAACCATTTTAATTTTCATATATCGATGCATGTATGATGTGATTGTGGGTGCGTTATTGACCGTTCACGTGTCGATTGCGGTCGCATTTCTTAAGATCTTGTTCTTATCATTTGATTTCGTGATCAAAAGGATGTGGTTCGATACTGCCTTAAAGAAGAAGAGTTTTAATTTATCGATGCTAAGATTACTGAATATGCTTTTTTAATCACGGAGAAAAATGCAAAGTAATAACCATCAATGGAAAGTAGTGAGTTGCAATTGAATTAAGCATTTGAGAGACCTACATAACTATAAGTTTACAAGAAAGCCAAAGTATTTAAACATCTACAAGGCTACGAAAAGACTAATCTATATTAATAAGAAGCAATAAACTACAATTAAACTAGGGATTTTAAAATTCTACTGAACTACTAACTTGCTATGAATATAACAATGCTTCATCAATAAAAAAGTAATTACAAGCAAATTTTTATTTGCATTAACGGCCTACAATGATCCTAAACTTGAAACAAAGAAAATAAAGTAACAAGTGAGAGAACTCCATGTTAAGTAAATGGTAAGATGTATCTTTCTAGGGAAATAAGTTGTCTATTGATACTTTTATTGAATGTTCCTTCGTCATGTTATTTCGGATTGAAATCCAGTGTAATACCAAGATTGACATTAAAACTTGAAAGTTTCATTTTTAATCTCAACCCTTTGATCAAAATTTCTTTTAACCTATTAAATATTACCTTTTTCCTCCAATTATTGCACCGGATCCAAATTTGTGTCCTCCTCTATCGGTTTAAATCACATTATATATATAATAAAAGTTAGGTTTAGACGCCGTGGTTGCGCCAAGTGGCGACACCAAATTACAAAAAATTTCTTAAATTTTTAGATTTTAAGAAAAAATATATAAGTTTTTTTTTTACTATAATTTTTAAGTGGATATAATTTTTCTTCAACTATAATTTTGAAATGGATAAAAATCTTAATTTGATTAAAGTTGAATTACACTTGTTGTATTTGTAAGTGGATAAAAACAAAAATCATAACAATTAAAAGCTGTGCATCATGTTAAAACAATTAAAACAATTCGTCTTTCACTCAAATGTGACTTAATCTGAAGATAAAGGTTACGTATAAAAAACAGTGTCATGCTTCCTTGGCCAATAAGACCCCGGTAAGGTTGAAACTTTAATAAAAGTATATATATACTTCACGTGGCTCAGCAATTGGTGTGGGGAGTAAAAAGGTCCTAACAGGTATATGGGCCTTTGGGCCACTCTAAGTAAGGCCGACCTATCCTTGATTTGTAAATTTTGTAGTGCCGCGGGTCTGCTCATGTGCCGAGGACCCGAAGACCAATCCGAGGTTGATTTTACTCTCAGATGGGCATAGAAGAATCAGCAACGTTATCATAATAGCACATAAACGACATGATGGAGACCAACGGTTAAGAGGGGTGAACCCCTGGATGTCCTAGAAACTCCGATGTTTGAAAAGTACTAAAGGCTGCTGCCTCCACATTAAAGACCCTTCACCTACTACCTTAGCCGCATTAATGAGGAAGTGACATCTGAACAGTGGAAGGGAAACTTCTGGTTACTATTCAAAGGCACTGAGAAAAGAAATATCTAGGCTAAGGGGGAGATAGGGCACACGTGTATTAGGGATTAAAAAGATGAGTATTTAAGGGGAGACCCAAAACAGAAAAAGGGGCTCCCATTATTTTTTTGTAATCAAAAGAGAAAGAAAGAAAACAAAGATAATATAAGAACAATCCTCGGCTTACGTCCGAGGAGGTTGAGTTGCAATATTCCTTGTTGTTTTACGTATTGATAATCTTTGACTTGCCCTAGAACCCTTAAACTCTTCTAACCTGGGTTTCAAGCCCACACTCTACAAATTCGTATTGTTTAAGGCTCATTGGGCCTGAGCCCATAACTGTTCTTGGGGCCAGGTGCAATTGTGCACTTACAATTGGCATATCACATGGTGGTTTAATTAGCCTTAGACTTTTTGTTCATATAAAATTCTTCAATGTGGAGTGTGTGTATCTATATCAAATAATTAATAATTAATACCTATCATACGGTTCCTTTGGGCTATTATTCTTTTCTCCTACTTACAATCTCTATTACTCTTCTTTTACCTACAACTTTACAAGTACATATTTGTTTACTCTACTTTCTTTTTTTTTTCCATCAAATTGAATATATTTTTTGTATTTGTTTAAGTTGATTTCCTTAAGTTTAATCCAATTTAGAGAATTGTTATGGATCGTCAATTTTTTTTTTTTATAATGTTAGGTTGATTGTTTAGAAATTACATAAGAAATTGTGCTTTCATGTCTAATTAACTAAGAAATTAATTTTTTAGTTTTGCGGTAACTCTTAATCTGTGAATCTATGATTGATGTTTGGAAAGATTAATTTATGTACTACATATGTAGGTTGGTTAATTATGTGTTTCCAAGGCTTACTCGGTTCACTATGTTTTTTTAATTATATATTATAATATGCTTTTAATTTTTAATTGCTGCTAAAGGGCTTGAATCAGGTTAGTGCCTCCATGGAACCATAACTTGCACAGACCAATGAGGCTGCATTGCAATGTCGCTAGGAACTTTGGAACAAGCGTGCATGTACATTCTTAGAATATGTCTAAGTACTTCTAATTTATATATTATTATGTATTTCTAAGGCTTAATTAATACTGCAAATATTATTTTTTAAATATATTGTACTCTTTGCAATTGTTGTGCATCTTATTAATATGTTATTATGTTTGCAATTGTTGAAGGGTACCAAAAATTTTAATTTTCAAAATTTTTACTTTTCATTTTTCTCTATCAAAATTTCTTTTGTTTTTAGGTAAATGCTAATTATTATTTTTATATTTTTTTTATCAGAATGGATAGACAAAATCAAAGATATAATCTCTTGGATGAAATCGACACTGAAAAAGGCTATTGGAATATTAGAGTTAGAGTCACAAGAATGTGGGAAGTTCTTAATATTAAAATTTAAAACAAATAATGAACTTATAAGTGTTGATTTGGTGCTGCTTGAGGTAAGTTTTGAAATAAAATAATAAAATTACTTTTAGCACTTCAAATACAATTGAATTATATTTTCTTGATAAGTTTATTCTCATGTTTTCAGGATAATCTTATTCATGCAAGTATTAGAAAATCATTTGTTAATCATTTTAGCGATATACAAGAAGGTAAAATTTATCGAATAAAATATTTTGGATTTGTCAAAAACAAGGATGCTCATAGGATTGTGAATCACAAGTACATGATAAGATTTTATGCAACAACATCTGTGAAGTTGTTAGAAACAAATGATGAACTTATTGCAAAACAAAAAGTTGCATTGGTTCCATTTGATGAGCTGAAGTATCTTGTTGACAAAAACACAAATTTAACAGGTAATTTTAATTATACATTTATACTTAAAATATATTTATATACTATTATCTTCATAACTCATTATTTTGATTAAGCACTTTATCGTTTGTAGATGTAATAAGAGAAATCTTAGGAATTTCTCCAATGGAAAAGATAGAGGTGCGTGGGAAAAAATTGAACAAAAGGCTAATTGAACTTCAAGATAACAGGTTAGTTAGATATTGATAAATATATTACTTAGATTTGTACATTTTGTTAAGAGATAAATTTTTAATTGTCTAACAAAAATGTTTATGCAGGAGGGAAAAAATTAGAATCACATTTTGGGAAAATTTTGTAAAGGCAAATAATGAAGATATATGCTTTGATAATTCTGTGTGGCCTATTATAATTATCACATCAACCACTATTAAGACATATATGAGTAAGCAATATTTCTTTCTTTTGATATACATGATATGTGTTTAAACATCATAATTTAAACTACTTATGTATGAATGATGGTAGGGAAATTATCATTGTCTTCTACAAACTCTTCAAAGTTGTATGTGAATTTAGATATTCCAGAGGTCATAGAGTTAAGAAAAATGTTAGTACAATTTTAAAATTACTTATTTATTTTAGTTCAATTTTATAATTTCTTAAATTATTATTTTATGATACCAATAGAAATTTTTAATATGTTGAATTTCAATATAGTCTTGAAGAAATTGAATTCAACCTTCATGAGAAAGAGAAGAAGATTAAGTCGTTGCAACTATCACGTTCAATCCTTGACCCTAATGAGATTTTTAAGATGAAAAGAATACTATTGGAAATTTTGACATTTATAAAGACTGAAATAGAACATGTTAGTATTAAGTGTGCAAGGTATTGTTATCTCTTACTAGAACTTGGATTCAATTGTTAAATATATGATGGCAGAGAGTAAGCAATGCATAATCTAATTTTTGTAGGGTAATGTTTGCATCTAGGTATGTTTATTTATAAAAGGAGAATATTTTATGTAACAAACAAATGAATAATTAAATGGGAAATATTAAAAACCAAATTGCAGAAATTTTATTAAATTTTTAGATTTTTAAAGAACTAAAAAAGTATATTATACTACCAAGACTCTAATTCATTTTTATCATTAAGTAGTTTATCTCTTAAAATAAATAAATAAATGCTTCACGTCTGCTTCATGTAAGATTGTAGGTAAATTAATATTAAATTAATTAGAACTCTAATTCATTGTAATCATAAAGTAAGTGTATCTCTAAAAAAAAAATGAAATAAAAAACTGCAGATTAATATTAGATTAATCAAGATTCTAATTCATTCATATCTCAAATTCAAAAAATCAAGAATGTTATCATAAAGTAAGTGTATCTCTAGAAAAAAAACATAATGCTTCCCATAAGTTTTTTTTTTTTTTTGTATTAACTTTAACACAAAAAAAAAAAAAAAAAACTAATAACAATCTAGCTAATAAAGATAACTATTTTTTTGGGATAAGTATTTAAAAAAAAAAAAACTAATATGCAATTAACCTAAATTTCTTGATTAGGTAACTTCAAGGAGTTTAGAGTATTTGATTTTTACTTGGACTTCTTTTCTAGGTGGAGTATGTATATATATATATATATATATATATATACACCGTTAGTTGGTGTAGTTTTTCATTCTCCAACTTATTGTACAGTTTTTTTTATTTAGGCTTCCATTTTTCTACCTACAATCATGTAGGTATGTATTATTTTACTCTAATTTTATATTATAATCAATTAAATACATTTTATGTATTTGTTGCCTTTTGTTTAAGCTAATTTCCTTATGTTTTTCTTCTTTTGAGGGGGTAATTTCCTTATGTTTGATCTAATTCATATGGTACTTTTTTTTTTTTTTTTTTTAACTCTGTTTAATTTTCTTCTTAATTTTTTTTCTTCAGGTTTGTCAAAAATATATTCAAGCATCCTAAGAAAGGTTTGTAATCTAGATGTAAAACTTTGCAATTTTTTTTTAATTAGAACAAAGGTTTTATTCCTCGGATAGTTCTATCGTTAAAAAGTGGGCAATTTTATGTTATTTTGTCTAAAGATTTTAAGCATTGTTAACAATACTGCAAATCACTTATATTGTAGATTCATTAGATATAAAATTCATATGCGAATAGTTTGATAGATGTAACTACAAATGATATTATAGCACAATTGGTATGTTAGAAGATCATTTCGTATTAAGGTGCTATCATTTTATATTTACTTATTTGGTTATAATAATTATATATATCCTACAAGTTTTAACATAAAACCGTGCGTTGCACGGTTTTGTACGTGTCACTCCCCTAAGACACCACTTGTGCACAGCTGACAAATCAAGAGATTTGATTAAAAAAATCCACCACAAGTCAATTTAAAAATTAAAAATTAAGCTGAGCTCCATGACCTTAGCAACAATGACGGGATTCCTCAGATTTTTTTTTTTCTCCCCCACTCTTTCTTTCCATTAATTTGTCTCCTTATGATGGAGCAATTATTGAACTTCCCAACTGCATGTTGTGATGAAAAACAAGGTGGGTGAGTTGTTGGTGGGAGTTGTAATGTTAGATATGAACTTTCACATATATTCCCCCCCTCCCCTCAAAAAAGAAAAAAAAAAAGTATTTCAAATCTACAATGTACCGTATTTAAAAGTAAATTATTGTCCAATACTCTTTTGCTTTTGTCAATTATAATGCATCATGATTTTGACTTAAACTTTTAACAGAAACCATTTTGTTAGATTTTGTCCAAGTTTGGTAATGTAACTCTTCATAAATTGGCTGTTAAGTCATGCTAAAATCAACTTAGCCTAACCAAAGAACTAAATTTTGGTTAGGTGGTGCATGACACACAGAAAACAGCAGGTCGTTGACTAGAATTCCACAATTTTTCAAACTGCTTTTGGTATATGAATATGATTGGTTTCCTTTAAACAATAGATACCAAAAATTTCACAATTCATTAAGATTGTAGACAGTGATTAGCGTAACATCACTTTTATATGAGACTGTTACTAATATCACTATTACTATACACCAATTTTAATCTGTCACTTCAACAGTAATTTTTAGCTACTTCCTCATTCATAGGTAAATTATTCCTTTGTATGTAATTTTTGTTATTGGTTGGGAAATTAGCTGTTATTTAGGTAAGATGGACTCATTTGCAAGTAAAATTTTCATTTTTGTCTTCCTACTAGTGATATTCTAAAGTTCAATCAAACTGCTGATACTATGAGTAAATTCAAAGCCCCATATGGATTTATCAGTCTCCAAAAGTGTAAATTATTGACCAAATAGAATATCCAAGTTTACCTACTACATCACCTCAAGTTAAACATAATAGCTCCGACTAAATATATGTATGGTCTTATTAACGGATGCCTTTAAAGTATTTGGTAATGGACTATTTTAAGAAAGTTTTTATACTACTTTTATGGTAAATATAAAAAGCTATAAAAAAATCAAGTTCTTTTTTCCTTTTTTTCTATAAAAATCTTATAAAACAATGCCACTTTTCCCTTATATGTATAGCAAATGGAGCCTGATGCACTGATGCCAAGATTTTTGTAACAGCTTCACAATCTTCTTTATATATTTCCTGCAGTCGTGGGTTGGATACATGGTTTAGCTAGGTACGTGTCAAAAAAAGAAGTCTTGGGTGGCTTTCACATGGGTGCCATCAACCACTACGTGAATACATAGCTTTTGCCCTTATTAGTTGTACCTATACATATACGAATCCTGACCTGGTGAAAAAAATTGCAAGAATATTAAATCCCCTTACCAAGTTCGACATCATCAATTTCAAATTGGACTTCACAACATCAAGGTCCAATAGCACTTGTTCCAAGCCAAGTGATATAATCAGTTCTTTAGGATGTCATCCATTAGAAATACAAGTACAACCACCACTTCAGGTAGAATAGGAAATACTATATTGTTAAACCAACTCCAAAGACAAATCCATAAAATAGCAATATTTGCATTATGAAAAGGCTCAGACCCTTGCCCTTCTACCACTATATATAGAATTCCTAGCTCAAATTGAAACCCATCCGAACAATTCTCTGTGATTGACTTCCTTCTTTTGATATCATCATTCTCCAATCTCTACTTCTAAGCCAGAAATTAATGGCAATGCTGAGAACATTAATGAGCTTGGCTATTTCAGCCATGCTCATCAACTTAGCTATGGCGGCAAATTACACAGTTGGAGGCCCAAACGGTGGGTGGGATACATCGACCAATATACAAACATGGGCATCATCTCAAACATTTTTAGTTGGAGATAATCTGAGTAAGTAACGTGCATCTTCATGATAGGAGTATATGTTATATGCTGCTTTCAATATTGTGAATGATAACAAATCCATATAGTTCATATTTGGCTCTATCCATTTGAAATAATACATTTCACAGTTGAAATTAAATATTGTAAATCTAGTAGTATATTTAGCGTCAAATCATTTAAAATGACGCGACATTCTCTACATAGTTAATTCCTGAAAATAAAATTTTAATCATGAAATGGAGTTTATTTTACGTGAAAGAAAGTGAGATCTGACTAGTTAGTTCTATTCACACAGTTTTCCAGTATGCACCAAGCCATGATGTGGTGGAGGTTCCCAAGGCAGACTATGACTCCTGCCAAGCAAGTAACCCAATTCAGTCTTACAGTGGTGGCACCACAACCATCCCACTCTCTTCACCAGGCAAGAGATACTTCATCTGTGGAACAACAGGTCATTGCAGCCAAGGAATGAAGGTTCAAATAAACACTCTTGCAACATCAGCTCCACCAACCCCATCTCCTACAATCCAACCACCAACTTCAGAAGTGACTCCTTTAGTTCCTACTCCAGCTCCAGAAGAAAGTGATGCTCCCTCACCAACACAAACACCTGCAGAATCCACTCCCACAGTGCTGCCTCCTTCGCCATCTGACTCATCTTCGGAGGATCCTGCATTATCACCCTCGTTTACTCCTCCAACTGAATCTGATCAATCCCATCAAACTTCCTCAACTGGATCTTCAGCTGAAACACCTTCCTCATCAGCTCACAAACAAGGCAGTTTTCTTTTTAATATCACAATGGGGGTCATCTTTGTAATGATTATGCTTCAGGCATACTAAGCATATCGGATTATTTCTTTGTGAAAAATTGTAATCTGTGGCCAAAGTTTATTTTACCTTATGCATTTGGGGAACATGTTCATGACAAAAGTATTCAATGTTATCTCTCCCTTTTTTTTGGTTTCTTTACAAGAGGTGCATTAAATTAAAAAGGGTTAAGTAAAAAAATAGTATGGATTATACTACACCCAACAGTTTTTCAATAATTGGCTTACAATAGAGGAAGGTAAATTTGATACATGACAAAGGAACCATCAAAGATGCAGCTCTTCCTAACATTAAACTCTGCCTGATAGTACAATTGTAGTTGCATTTAAACCGATTCATTGATATATATTCCACACTACTGTGAAAAATACAATATTATTTTTAGGTGATGCAACACCAAACCCCATTAAAAATCATTGATTAAGTGATAACCCGTCACTCAACAAGCTCAACAGCAACACTTTTTGGAACACGGTAGAAGCTTTAGGTGATCCAAGATTCCAAATCAAACCACTCTATGTTGCTTTCTCAAATGGAATGCATATTCTGCTTAACAAATCCCACCTAGCACCCACCGTTTACTCTCTCAGTTGGCACCTGCATATATAGGTACAGCATGCTTTATGGTTTTCAATTTCATGCATGGGGAAGGCAAAAATCTACCAATATGTATCTGAATTATTCTCAAGAAATGGGTTTCTCAGTCATAAAAGATGACAATTTAATTCTAGAATCTATATGTATATCACACTGGATTTTTTTTTTTCCTAGATGACCGAGAGAATATTATTGTACAACAAAAAACCTCAATACTATACAAAACTATTTCGAGCTTATGTAAAAGACACTTGAAGGAATGTTTTCGGATAATAAAAAACTATCAAACAAGAACCAACTGACTAAAGCAAAAACTTGATGTGTAAAGGTCAGGTTAGGGTTCAGCTGTCTACATTAGCCACAATAGTCTTGAAAATAAATTTGCTGGATTTTCATTTAACTATAGAACCTAACTTCAAAGTATATGATAAATGTTGAAATGATCAATGAAAGTGTTCAATTTTTTTTTTAAGTTTGAAAATTTATTAAATTTCTCTCATTAGCAAAAATCAATCAAATCACATAAATTTTAATTATATATATAGAATTCTTACATGTTTATGGTAATAGGTGGCACAGGTTTCTTAAGAAACTTGTTTATAGACCTTTTTTTAAAATTGCTAATGTTATGGTTCTATAAACGTAAATATTATGAGGTATTTATGCTATATCTTAACTTCTATTTCTTTCATTTGATTTTATATACTATTACTATTGTTATCTTTTATTCAATCCAGTTTTATTTTGCTTTCGACATATTATTATTAATGTTATAAAGCATAATTAAAATATATGACATATTTCAAGTTACAAAGATTTTGGAAAGAACAAATGCTTCTTATATGAGATTCATAGGCTTTCTATATATAAACACTACTATTAATACCCCTATTACCAAGAACACACACACACACACACACAACACACACACACACATATATATATAAAAGATTTATAGTCGAAAACAAACATGAAGGAATCTAAACATTCATATTTCCGAACATCATATTTAAAAAATAATCTAGACTTGTATAAGAGTTTCCCAATGTTGGGGGTAACAATTTATATTAACGAGTACAGTTCGTGTTCATATTTTTATCGTGTTGAGGTAAGAGTTTTCAAATAATTTAACCCTAACTCAAACCATTTAGTAATAGACAAAATTTAGATACAATACCTCAAGTGTCGTTCCTTAAATTCCCCATGTAAGATTCAGCCATGTGACTACTTAATTAAAAAATACACTTCAGTCTCATGGTCAAAATCCACACGACAAAATCTTAAAATGGGAGCATAAAGAATAACACCTAAATATTGTACCAAAGTCTTGTCCTTTAGTAATTACGTTGAAATCCTTCATTGTATCGCAATCCTTTCTTAAGGCACTACAAAAAAAAGGTTCTATAGCCGCGTTTTTAAAACGTGGCCATAGGTCAGAAAAACGGGGCTATAAGACGATTTGGTCTATGGCCGCGTTTTTTTAGGCCGCGTTTTTACCCATGGCCTAAAATGCGTAACTATAGCCTAGAGGAGTCTATGGCCACGTTTTTTTAGCCGTGGCTCTGGGCCGGGACCAATGGCCACGTTTTTTTAGCCGTGGCCATAGGTCAAATATTGATTGCCTAGAAAAGAGATTAACCGCGTTTTGAACGCGGCCATAGTTGTGAGCTGAAGCCGCGTTTTTAAAAACGCGGCTTCAGCCCATTACTATGGCCCCATTTTAAAAACGCGGCTATAGCCTTTTTTTTCCTGCTCTCCCTTTGGCCATGAATCTTCAACCCCATTCTTTTCCAGAATGAAAGACACATAGCCAAAGGATGTTCTGATTTTTAACACACAGCACCACAACTTCTAAACAACTAGATTTCCAATTAAACCAAAATTTGATTGTAACAAACTCAATTGGAATCTACTTATTTATAGTGATAAGAAAAACTTCATTTTTTGGGACTGTAGCTATTCGAGAGGAGTATATAGTAGTAAGCCCTTTACATGCCTAAATGCAAATTCATATCATAGCCATTAGTCTACTAATAATAGCATTGGCTGTAGGAGAAACTATACTAGCACTGGCAATCACAATATTATCAGATTATCCAACATGCAAAAATACATTACCTCAATAATATCAAATTGCTTGTCAGCTTCAATGTAAATACAACCCTTTATATGATCAAGAGCAAATGCAGATATTATCTGAAGTTTGGTACCTAATGATTTCAAGTCTACATACTTCTGCATAAGACAAAAAGCTGAATTCCTCTCACGTCCAACCTACAGTCAACGAGTTTCAATCAAACACAACACAATGGAAAGCTGAACACAAGGGAAAGAGAAGTTTTAAAATAGGCATTGTGAATTATCAAAACAATACTCCGAGTACCACTAAGTTAATTAGAACCCTCCCAAAAAATTATATTGAAGGAAGAAATAAAATTTAATCATTTAATAACTATTATTCTAACACATGAATCAAGCAACTCAGCTGAACTGGAAAAAATTCAGAACCAATTTAGTTTCTGTTGATGTATTGTAATTGGACTATGATCACCTTATATAAATGCCCTCATCATACATATTAACATACCATATTTAGTGATCAGTTGCACTCCATGAACATTTCCAATTCCATCAACTCCTGCATTTATAAAATAAAGATGTATGAGGCACCAATATTTCAGACTAATTTAAATATCAAGAATAGTTTATAAAAGTTCCAAAAATAGCTTCTTTCTCAAGGATTGTAAAAATTAAATGAAAAAAGTTGCAAATCACAGTCCAGAATTATGATTGATTTTCCAAATAACAGTCCTTCACAGAATATTTTTATAGAAGGAAATCTTATTCAAAGACAAATTTTAATACAATGGCCAATCCTTGCTGCATCAGCATCTAACACATCCCAGCCGCATCCAATTTGGATCGATATGTGATAATAGATATGTTTCTTTCCGACAACTAGGCCCATAAAAATTATAAAAAGAAACTACTAAAATGTTTCAGATTAGAGAATTCTGAAATTAATTTTACAAAGAGAATGAAAACAATGACCTGGAATGTTATCGGACTTATCACCAACAAGTGAAATCACATCAACAAATTGAGAAGGATTCAAGGTTCCATATTTTTCAGCAAAATCTTCAATTCCAAATGAAACCATCCTGAGAAAGCAAACGATATACGTTAAGCCCAAAACTATATGAATCAAAAAATATAAGTAAAAGAATACTGTTGTGTTAACACTAAAAAAGATAGAGGCCTACACTTAAAACAACATCAAGATGAATCAAATGCCATATAACTTATAGATAGGAAAAAGATTAAGCATAAAACAATAAATTTTAAAAAAAGGACATCTACAAAAATTTACCAACCAAAATGGGAAGATTCCTAATGATCTTATGCTAAGATTAACAGAGGGCAGCTTCTGTGTACATGAGGTGGTTCCTCACTTCTAATACAATTTTATCACTAAAAACTATTTATTGAGGATGGCACTAGAAAAAGGTGGAAATAAAATGTGACACTTACTCAAAGCCACGTGGAGCAATCCGTAGAAGTCGTAATGAAGGACTTAGTATCTGAAAAAAGTCCTTGTCTGGGGACACAACTCGTACCTGTCAAAAAGACATCACAATCAAGAGTGACTAACAAAATTTATATATATTTCTTTTAACTTGTACCATTTGTTGTTTATTACTTCAAAATGCTACATTGCCCACCATAACCTTCTGATTAAAGTATATTCCTCACCTTTGCAAGAACACTTTTGACTAATAGAATGCTATGTTGCATGGTCAAAATGTTATTATGATTTAAATTCTCACCACTGTAATTAAGATGACAACTTACACAACACATGGCTCCACAAAAAGAAAAATGTCAAAAAAAAAAGGAAAAAAAGGCCAAAATTCATTTTAGTCCTCTGACTTTGGGCTTACTGTCATTTTGGTCCCTCAGGGACTAAGTTTGAATTTTTTTTCTAAATCCTAAAACAAATTGACATTTTTTAGGGGTGATGAATTGTTAGTAGTTAACAGAACCTGATGGGAGGCCAATTGGACGTCAATTTGAATGTTTAGAGGGTTAATTGTAAGTCTTAAAACTTTTTTTATACCTATCAAGAAGAATTGAGCAATACCATTGAACCACAGGACTCAATGTATTGAAAGTTTTGAAACTTAAATGGACCAATAGTAAATTTCTTTTCTAACAAAAGAAATTGCTGTATACATGTAATTCCTATATTATATAAATATATAACTCTCGTCTCACAGTCCAATGCCCCAATTCTCCATTGATTCACTTTTTAACCCTACCTAACAAAATCTTCTCAATCATATCTCTTAATGATCATATCCTTTCTCACTGTTTTGCTGTGTCATTTTTGGCTTCCCTTTAAACTGTTTCACTCCAACTTGAAACAAATCATTTTTTTCTTCACCCATGAACTGGTAGGTCTTCATTGCACATGACTAGACCAGCTTAAGCTACTCCCATCATCATCTCAACCACAATTGATGTTACCTGCACCTTTCGCTAGAAATCTTCCTCCCTTAATCTATTTTTATTGTGTTTCCATCCTAATATACTTATCTCAACTAGTCATTTGATGGATATTTTATCTCTTGATTACCTAAAATCCCATACAATAAAGCATAGCTGGCCTTCTAGGATAAAATGCAGTCCTAGAACTCATGTGAAGTTTCTTTCCTCTATTAGCATTATCATTATCAGAGGGGTTAGACAGGAAACAAAGTCTTGAAGTCCACAAATAAACTTGAGCTCAATCTAACTAATCGCCAAAACGCTAATCGGAAGATACCCAAAACCAACTGAAAATATATATATATAATATATATATATATATATATATATATATATATATATCTTTTGCATGGACAACTCATCCAAAGAACTAACTTTCAAATTCAAGGTATAATAAATAAAGAAAGAATTTATATGCTGAATGCTAGTCATTGACCTGTATGAAAAAGGAATAAAACAAGAGTACATATTTTGCATGGAAAATTCATCCACAGAACTGACTATCAATTTTTTTGTTAATATGTTACACATGCACCAAGTAGGTTTTGAACCCCCGATCTCACCCTCCATCCATCCACTCTTGTGAGAGGAGTTAGTGCTGTCTGAGCTAAAGCTCATTGGCTTTCAAATTTCAAGTTATCCTAAAATTGAGAAAAAATTTAATGCTGAACGCTATGAGTAGACCTGCACTTATGTTACACTCATAATAGCAATTAATCATTAACTAAAACTCAAAATGACCTTAATTGAACATAATAATGCATTTAGCTAGAACTATTGAAAGGCAGACACTTGTAACTGACTACTTAAAAATGACATAGCTATTCAAGCCTCTTCAACATGTCTATTTTCCATCATTTTTTTGAAAAGTAATTTCACTCATTTTTTGTGTCAATAAATTATTGAAAACTGCTTAATGAGCTTTGGCTCAATGAAACTTCCTCTCCCACAAAAATGAGGAGTTTGAGATTGTTGGATCATGAGTGAAATCCTTCATCTAGATATTCTAGTATCAAGATAGATGATATGTTTTTTATAGGTAAGAATTAAGATAAATAACAATTACACGTATACACAGAACTCCAAAAAAATATAATCATTTATTGAAGAAGCTCAAAAATGTAAATTTTGCCAAACAAAACATCACATATAATGCATAAGCTCATGTCTACATAACTTTTGAATCATCCAAGTGCAGCAACATTAGAAGCAACCTTTAGGCTTCTTTCCTATTTCAAGTGTCTCCTAAACAAAGTCCTTTTTCTTTCTCAGTTCTTTTCATCATTCTACAACATAAAAATCACAGTTAACATGTATACATCTCATAAAATCCGTAAGCCTTGTTCCTTTTTTTATAAGGAAAAAAATTCCTTTACCCTTCTTAGTTTGACTACGGAGAAATCAAAGTGAATTAAAAACTTTTTTTTTAAATGAATAATTTAAAACTAAAAGGTCAAAGTTTATTTCTTTACGGTGTTTCACATAGAGTGGATACAAAACCATGTTTTTAATAAGAGTTCAAGCTAATTTCAAAACACAAACAGGTCCAGTTTAATATAATGCAGTAAGAACCTTTGAGAATGAAACTACTATATACTTCAAATAATTGGAAACTTGTAAATGCATAACCTCAGTCATGATTATCATGAATGAGCTCTAAAGTATAAACTACCAAATAAAATTGAGTGGCATCATTTTAGGATAATAAACTACACTGCATTAATTTTGTTTTTTTTACTTATAAAACATTCCATTGACAAATTGAAAGAACTCAAATAAAACTTTCATCAACAAATTCAGAACTATTGATTCAGAATGTAACTATAATCATTCATGTTGACTTTTAAAAGTTCTACAAAATGACAATGTTACAGTAGCAAACAAAGAAGCAATGTCACCATGATACCCTCAACTATATAGATTTCTGTCCATTTGCATAGTCCATCATGTGATTGTTTTGTCATTGTACCAGCCATCATTAACAGTTTAACACACACACTCCATTTGCATAGTCCATCATGTGATTGTTTGGGCAATTGTACCAGCCATCATTAGCTAACATTACAACAACCCTATTTAGATTGGCTGGAATGAAATTTAATTGCCACTAATGAAATCCTGGCAACAGAGTATAAAATATAAAAATAGCAGCAACTAAAAGTTTGTAGCTATGAAATTTGGAGTTAGAAGATTGCATAGCAAAGATCGCTTGCTAAACTCTGTTTCAAAAAATAACATAAAAAATGCCAACATTAAGATCAAATCAGGACACAACTAACAGCCCTAATTGTTTTAAATGGACCTGCAATTATTTGCACAAATATACCCTTTATAACAATTCGTACAATCTACTAGTAAAAAGTTAAATTACTACTTGTTTATAGAATTATAAGTGTATATTACCTACAATCTCTTGCACAAAGATCACTACAAAAAAAATGCCTATTAGCGACCAAATATTTTTGACGGACCCAAAAAGCCCTCTCAAAAAATAATATTTGTGATGGCAAAATAAAGCCCTCGCAAATACTTGGTAAAAAGTGAAATATTTGTGACCAACAAAAAAAACTGTCACAATTATGTGTTATAGCCGTCACAAATACTAATATTTTGGAGGGAAATTTTCACTCCATATTATTTGCGAGGGACACTTAAAAATCTCTCGCAAAAAATGTATTATTTGTGACGGTTAAAAAAATGTCATCACTAATACTAAATTATTTGTGAGGGCTAGGATCGACCTTCACAAATAATCAATAAAATGTAAAAAATTTTGGAGGGAAATGTTCCCACCAAATTATTTCTGAGGGACAATAAAAATTCCTTGCAAAAAATTTATTTTCTATGTGAGTTAAAATATACCCTCACTAATACCAAATTATTTGCGAGTGCCATAATTGGCCTTCGCAAATAATCATGAAAATATTAGTTATTCTAAAATTCAAAGAAAAATAAAAAAAGTATACATAAAGATATAGCACTTTGTATTCTTTAGATGAACCTTTTGTTTATAACCTAAAAAAAATGCCTTTTATATACATCCTATATATAAAAGGTCTATCCTTATTTTCTAATAAATTTTACCCATAAAAAAATGATAGCACTTTCAACTTCAAAATAGTTGCCTGAAATTCAAAAATAACAGCCTTTTGTACTCTCTTTCTCAAAAGTGAATAAAATTTTCTTCCCATCAAGGAAAGCGAGCTTGTCCAATTGAAATATAAGCTAATCACAATATAAACATTATCAAATAAGTCTCTTTTTTTTTCTTTTTTTTGAGCTAAAAAGGATAGAAATGCTTTATTAGAAACAAAGAAGAATTACATTAAATAGTCCTAACACGGAAGCATGAAGAAATTTTTAGCAATTACAAACAATCAACTTATGTTTCCTTCCCATTTTGTGGAAAATGCTTATTAGATAGATGTCCAACATCATATTTGTCCTACAATTTTTTTTTGATTTATGTTGTGCCCTGGATAGGAATGAACACAAAATAATAAATTAGTTCCTTCCATGTCTTAGCAACTTTAATAGCATTAAGCTATAAGGAGAGATTTAGATTTCACTTTCTCATGTATTAAAAGTCTCTAGCTTAATGATGATTGCTGTCATATAAGCTTGTCTAAAGTCTTAGCTTGTGCTTTCATGATGTCCCACCATATAAATCCATCACAAATATACCACCTTTCTTTGACAAGGCATCAAGGACATGCTTAAAATACAAAACCAACTCTGCACGTTTATAGACAACAACAGCTATAGTTAAATGCACAAACAATGTCTCTAGGAGGCAGTGGCAACTCTTCATGTACTTATCATCAGCAATAGATCCCACTTGCACAGTAGATTCCAATGCACAAGTCTCAGAACCATCTTTGCCCTCTTGCAGTGTAATTTTACTTATCAGTTCTTGAGACTCAAAGTTGACTAGCTTGGCCTCAAGAGGTTGCAAGCCATCGCCATGAAAAAGGGATATTCTAGAATACCCATCAGCCCCAACTCTACTTATGTTCTTCTCCAAGCACCAATTTAGAGCCTCGAGGTCAAAATCCAATCCCACAGCAATCCTTCTTGAATTACTGCAAATCCATTCTGCACTGTCAAACATATAGAATTCATTAGGTATTTACATGCTTTTGGCATTGCAACTGCAAAACAAATTAATGACCTATGCAATCCCCCACCCCCCTTCCAAAGAATTAGAACATAAAACTATTCACTAATAAAATTTTCTCTCTTCACAAACTCAACCTGGACATTTTTTCACTGCCAACTTATAGTAATATGGAGTAATGTGTACCCACTTCTCAATCTACTTCTTTCAAAAAGAAAATACAAAATCAAAGGGGAAAGGTAAACTTTATAGAGATGAAATGTGCAGGACTGCCAATCTCATAGAGGAAAAAGGTAAACATTTTGTTTGGCAGATTTTTAGGTAGCATTTGTCATTTTTATTTCTAAAGGCTGACAGCTTGCGACTCTTATGGACTGCTGGTTCATATGGAAAAATGACAAAATATAACCAAATAAATTTAGATCACAGCAATTATAGAAGAACTTCATTAGGCTTTGATTTCACTATCTATTTATTACTTTGAAAGACATTTGAAGTTCAAGCATCAAAGCACCATAAGATTTGCATATACTAGGTTCACCTTCACGGCTCAAAGAATAATTAAGTACTTGGCCTTCGGAGCTATGCAATTATAATCAGTTTTGGAAACAAAGCCAAATTCCTTACCATATGATATATATAGCTTAAAATCTCCAATTTTTAGAAAGGGTTGCATTGAGGGGGTAGAGAAGAAAATAATACCACTTTAAACAGGCTTAGAGACAAAAACTTACCCCAAAAGACTTGAACTTCAGATGGAACCGTTGATTTGAGAACTCCCACTTCTAAGAAACCCGCCAATAGTCACTTGCGCTCAAGAGCAGGGTTATCTGTAAGAAAATCCTATTAAAATCTATCACTTCAAACTAATTTCATATAATCACAAAACTTTAAACTAATTACCTTATCTGTTTCTCCAACAGTAGACTGAGGATTCTTATGAACTAGGATTGTCCCACCAGGCTTCAATACTCTTAAGATTTCCTCAAACAATCGGTCAGTGGGAAATTCAACTGATCTACAGATACAAGTAACAGTCTCGAAAGAGGAAGACTCCACAGGCAGCTGATCTATTATAAGTCAAGACCATAATCAGAAGAGAAATGAGAACAGAATATTTGAATTAGAACTACTATGGAAGCATTCTTTTTTAAAAAAAAGAGGCTTGAATTTAAAAGACCCTGTAAGAAGGTCAGGTAAAAAAAAAGGGCTAATAGAGTTATAAGATTATGTATCTTGTTAGTAGGGATTGGCTCAATAGACTATTCATCAATATTGAATTTAGTAGAGAAAGGAACAAAGGAAAGGTATTAAGAACAAGAATTATTATTTCAGTTATGATCCATTACATGCACTTATTTCCCTCTTATAGGTTCTTGTACTACACTGCTGCCACTTTCAGTTAGTTATTCTGACTACTAACCAACTAACTATGGGACTTACAGTACAGCACTCTCAACTTCTCTTACTATATACACTCAATTAGGGTCTTAACACACTGCTGTTAGATGACATTGGCACATCTAATCTTGGGTAATAACCTTGTTAAAGGCAGGAGGCAATGATAATTATTGTGTTATCACATCTTATGACGTCCAAAGAATTATTTTTATCAAAATAAATTGTATAAGTATATGAAATTGTGAAATTATGATAAACATCTGCCATTTCGAATAGAATATTCATATAAATTGGATTTTATTAACTTTCTAAAACAAGTGCAATCAACTTAATAATGCAAGTTTTCTTACTAGTTCAAACTAAAATAACTAAAAAGTTGTAACCTCACGTGCACCCAAAATTCCCTGGATGTGTCTAGCCTCACATAAACCAGGCCCAATTGACTGGCATAGAAAAACATTCGGAGTACCCTAGCACATGCACAATGGCTGCAAACAAGTGAACAAAACAAGCAATTGTTGTTTTCTTTCTTCCATCTTTTCTTAGGAAAATAAGCGATAGTTTACTTCGAGGTTTAGTCACAAATACAACTTTATTTTAGTTCTACTCAAAAGGCATCTTTTTTCCCTCTTTTCTTAAATAATTGTTCTCCTTGTTTTGATGAATAAGCAAATTCATTCAAACCAAATTACAGAAGCGCAGAGCTGCACTTCTTGTTCTTAATTCCTTTCCTCTGTTCAATACAGTCTTCAATTTTGATTTTTTACAGGTAAAACCAAGCTATTTATAATCTAAAAAGACTGCAATTATACAATAAATGGCATGAGGACTTCCCAAAAAGAAGCATAAGAAACAGCCATGTGTTGTAAACGATAACAAACACTACCTCAATCCAATGCCACGACCCCACCTCCATCCCCTCACTCAAGAGACAATAGCCAATCAACAGTCAACACAAATACACCATTACATATTTACATATATACACTTACACAAAAAGCCAATTTAGCCAAAAGAGAACTAGAGGAAAGCCTAGGTCTAAGTTAGAGCAAAGAAAAAGAGAGATTTCAAAAGACAAAAAAATTGTCAGTAAGTCTAAGCCTAAATTGTGGAATATTTGTTCAACTTTCTTTGGCAATGCTGATTTCATTTTCACTAGACATTGATTTGCAGAGTGTTTTGAAATGAAATGTAAAAGTTCTGATGATTCACTAGATAAAAAATGACTACTGGAATGTTATAAGGGTACCACACAATGATGCGTTCCTAATGATGGTAAGGTGTACAATAAGATATATTAAATTCACAGGGTATGTGTGAAAAGCCCACTTATAGAACAAACTTAAAACAATTAATTTTTTCTGTATAAGACTATAAGCAAATGAATGATCAAATTTCAATGAAAACAGTACCTGGTTATATCATAGAGAAGCAATACCAACAGCCCCTCTGTAATAGGACCTCGTAATAGATCTGAAGGACTCTTGACCAGCCTGGAATATTTCCAAGGAAAATTTAGCATCTACAACTTTAGTCAGTTAAGGTACAAAATAGAATTCCTCCACAACTACAAGCACACAGAAATTTAAGGAAATACACTTGATAAATAAGCAACCCATTTCATAATAATCATCAAGCCAAATTCTGATAACGAGCTAATGTTATGCTGAAACTGCTCAGATTGATTTTTGCATCAAATTCGCATTTGTGATACCCATGGAACGAAAGAAAGAAAGGTGAAGATGCCAATAGTTATAATATGCTTGTGTTCAAAATAGAATTCAGTGTAAATTGCAAAACAGAAAGGAAAGAAAGAGTGAAAAATTACAGTATCCCAAATTTGAAGCGTAATGAATTTGTTGTCGATGGTGATCATCCGAGCCCCAAACTCGACACCGATGGTGAGGTCATGGACCGGCTAGAACCGCTTGTTTGTGAACTGAAGAAGAAGACATGACTTCCCAACTCCTGCACAACGAATGAACCATAAAACCACAGCAATCAAGTACAAAACTCCATTTGATTCCATCCCATATGTCAATACGCCATTATCAAAAAATAATCACAAGGCAGACTATGAGATAGAGAAAAAGAGAGAGAGAATGCCGCTCTCAGTTAGAGGCTTAGAGCTGAGATGAGATAAGGAAAAAGAGAGAGAACTGAAATACCTTGATGTTACCTGAGGTTCTTATCCCGATCTCGCTGTTGCCAATCTCCGATCTCGTCGTAGACTGCTCTGGGTGTGGCTGTTGTAGCGTTGCTGAGTCGCTTTTGCAGAGGTCCTCTAGTTGCTTTTCTCTTTTGTTTTTCTTGGGGTGTCTTGCCGTGCAGTTGCATGTTGTCAGTTGGCGTGAGTTGGGAGTGTTAAGAGGGAAAAGTGAAAAAAATTAGAGGGAAAGGGGAATTGTGTTCTGAGGGAGTTGGGAGTAGGGAGAATTAGAGGGAAAAGTGAAAAAAAAAATTGAGGGAAAGGGGAATTGATGGCGCTAAGGCTTAAAGTTTTATAAGAAATTATATGGTGGTGTTGGGCATAGAGCTGTCTTTTGGTCTTGATGGCTCTCTTTGGAGTTTAATTTAGGACTACACTGCACCTAGTGAATGTCCCACCTACGCTAGTGTATGCACTAGTTTAGTTTTGTATGACTATATTTGATATTTAATAAAAGATTTTTATCGTTCTGAGCTCAAAAAAAGTTTTATAAGAAATTGCGTGTTATAAGAATTTTTTTTTTTGTTAATTTAAATTTTAGAATATATGTAGCGGCATGTGGTTTGAAGCTTATAAAGTTTAAAGTTTAAACAATTAGTATAATTTTTTGAAATAAAAAAGAATAAATAGGAGTATGCATATGAAATACATTGGTTAATTGATGAAATAAATTAGATATAATTCATAAATTGAATAGCTCCCCAAAATTAGATAATAAAAAAGATTATATGTCATATGTTAAAAGAACAATATGAAAATTTTCCACAGTGAGCTATATCAAATACTACAAATAACAATATAGTTCAACTATTAAATATTAAAACAAATGATGGGTTTGCTTATATGTAAAAATGGTTTAATTTGAGCTCGATTTGGTTATTCAATTGAGCTTAAATTTCATCAACACCAATATTTTATCATGCTATGCAAATCCAACAGTAAGAATTGGAATTTAAATTGGCGCATGAAGGTTACATATTGTATACTCGTACTTTGATCGGTCTGTTCTCACAATCAAACCATCCAATCACACTCTAATTTCACCAATACCCATTCTTTACTGTGCTCTTCCCATCCAATGGTTGGACTTTGAATTTGGTGTCATTTTCAAAACTATCAAATTCTAGACTCATGCCCCTACGAGGCTGTCCTAAGGCTCCCACCACAAAAGGCTTAAAAATTTACTCCTAAGAAAAAAAGGCATTGTCCCTTATTATAAAAGGCTCAAAATTTAGATTACACATAAGAGTGACCGAGGTAGCCCTCACACATTGAGATTTTTATTTTATCTCGACATTAACTCTTGCTAGTCATGGGCTTTTTTAAAAAGAATTTAAAGTAAGGACATTTTCCCCCTCTAAAATCAAAACCATTTATATCTAAGCACACGTGTAAGGGCGCGGTTTGGGCCATAAGCCAAGAAGTAATAGGATTAAGGCCCAAATAGCTCAACACAATGAATCTGTAGAAAGTGGGCCAAAAACTAAGCTTTAATGAATTGAACGACGCTTACAACGGATTAAAGGTGAGAAGTAAATAAGGAAAAACAAGCTTCGTGCAAAGAAATCCTTTCTCGACAAAATCCAAGGAGAGTAATTCTTGAATATATTCTCTCTAGACTTGATTACAATTTCAGTTCTTGTTGCTACAGTGTTTTCTCCACCGATTCTCATATCCTCCGTTTCCTCTAAAGGGTTTCTTACGTTATATAATCTCTTTCCGTTGATCTTGGCCCTCCATGTGTTGATCACGTAGGCCATTACTCGAGTGCTTTTCCCACCAGATGTTTCCCCAAACCTTTTGTGAGTTGCGGTTACTTAATCAACACTATTTAGGGGTCTTCTCAACATAAATGCAGTCAGAGGGTTTGGTGGGGTGCAATAAATGTGATGGTAGCTTCCATCCCTTCAGACATGACAAGACAAACCTCCTCCCTAAAGCCCTTCCTCTACAGTGCAACCTCCTTTGGTAATGTACCACTGACGTGGTCAAGGCTCGCCTTCTCAGCTTGGCCATCCGAGGTAGTGTCTTCTTGGCACCGACATGGCATCCTTGGCTTCAGATATGTGACACGTGGCACTGTTACCTTATTAAATTTCTGTATCTCACAACATGTACTATTCTAAACTAGGATGTAACCCATGTTTACACACGGGGAATGTTCAATTATAGTGGTATCATTAATGTTAATCTTGGATTATTGAACATATAGAAAATTAGTTCGACCAAGACTTTTATATTTTAGAGTAATTATGTTCTATAATACAATGTCAAATAAATAACGAAAATTTTACATTTGTGAAAGTTTAATGATCATTTAATTTTGCTATCTCAAAATAATAATAATAATAATAATAATAATAATAAGACATTTGAAGATATTAAAATGATTTTCATCATAATTTCCAAGGATTAATTATTTAAATAAGAAAAAAAAAACTAGATTAACACACATGAAAACCCAAGAGGGATATTTGTAAAATCACCAATTTTTATGGTCGGCCAAGCCATATGACCATTGTGTACGTGTAAGTGATTGATGGACAACATAATTTTGGTTGCAAGTTCAATTAATTTTGAAAAAGGATTTTAAGAATAATTAAAAAATAATAATTAATCATAAAGCTAGGGTTTGAAACCAAAAAAAAAAAGAACGTAGAAAAGAAGAAAAAGATAATAGATGAAAAATCAAGAGAGGCGGTATTTAAATAATGGGATCAACAATATGGCAAAAAAATGAAATTTTTTTTTTTATAAAAAAATAAGAAATAAATAACTATGTAAAAATGATGACAAGGGTCAGTATTTGGTATAATGGTCCACAATCCGAAAAAAAAAAAAAGGTTTGAGACTTTGTGCTGAGGTTGCTGTCCATACGTGTCATCTCTCTTTACTGTCCACAAAGCGCCCCAAAATTGTTAAATTTTCAATGAAGCTTTCTTGTTAGAAAGTAAATAAAACCACAAAACAAAACCCTAAGTGAGACCTGGGAGTGAGAAGGGTTGGGCAGCGGCAGCACAATAAGCACAGGCACAACACAACAGAGCAATAGCAGAAGCAAGAAATAGATCAACACCACACTACCATCAGTCCACTGCCCCCAAATTTGGTATAATATCTAATTTCTCTTCTTCCTTTTTCTTATTATAGGAATATGAATATCTTATCTCTCTCTCATGTCTGAATCTCTAGTGCAAAAAAATTGCTAAATTTTTGTTGGTTGATAATCTGAGTTGTGAAAGAGAAATAGAAAAAAGAGGTAGAGAGATGAGAGAACTCTCTACAGTCTACACTTACCGCAAATATGAGAGAGAGGGGCAGAGTTCTCTCTTTAATAAAGTGAAAGTAATTTAAAAAAAAAAATAGTTGTGACTTACACATCACATCACTCTTGTGCTGTGCATTGCGTTTGACAATGTTAAATTTTGTCTGTATTCTTTTTTTTTTTTTTTTTTTTTTTTTCGAGTTGATTGTATACCCTGCTTGCTTGTTACTGTTAGTGTGTTTTAATAAATATGTATATTGTGGTAATTTTCGGAACATTATAAGGAATGTTAAATGTGAAAATTTTGTAGAGTTCTTTGATGTGAGTTTTAAATGTGTAAAGCTTGTAGTGAACTGAAAATCTATAGATTACTTGAAAAAGTTAATTAGGAAGATGATGTTGACAACATATTTGTCCAATCTCAATTGTTTGGCTTGAGATTTACTTTAAGTTGTGTTGATATTTATATTTTGTGGCCAGATATGCAAATCCTTAATATTTCTATTTTACAAGACCCAATGTTAACTGTGCTAGTTATTTTTAAGAGTGCATAATTATACATGTGTTAGCAATTATTATTTTTGTTAGTTATATAATATGATGCTTTATAGGGAATAGATAAAATGTCAGTTGATAAATTTTGGATGCATCATTCTACTAGATATATTAATGAGGTTGAAAATTTTCTTGAGTATGCATTTAAACATTCAATAAATAAATATATGAAAATCAATTATCTGTGTGTTGATTGTAGCAATAAGTATTGTTGGATTGAGAATAAGGTCTAGTATCATCTTATACTAGAGTATCATCTTTTACTAGTGGGTCATGTCTTTAACACAATCATATTGGAAATACGTATTTATATTATATACTTTCATCATATTAATACAAACTAATAGTAGGTAGACGTGGCAGGGGCTTTATAAAGAAAAGAAAAGGCAGACATGGCAAAGGAAGGTAAAAGTAAAGGCAGAATCATCACACCAAAAGCTACTCGAGAGATTACTATTCTTTTTTACCAAAAACTGAATGGAGCTTGGACGACTTTTAGTGAATACCCAAGATCTGAGCTCGAAACTCTATATGCTTGCTACAGAGCTCAACATTTTAAGCATAATCAACCAGATGAGGAAGTGAAGAAAGAATTTGTAGAATTGGTGAAACGCTGTTATTCTGATTGGATGTTTCACATTAAAAATCCTATTTTTAAGAAGTACACAGAAAAAGATGATCATTATAAGAATGGTCATTCCTTCATTCCTACACTCTTTTGGAAAAAGATGGTGGATAAATGGATGGATGGAGATTAGGGGGTGAGTATAAATGAAATACACGTCATGAATTCTCTTTATCTCTTTTGCATCCTCTTTAACCATTATTTGTTATTATTTTTATAAAAGCTCATATTCTAGTGTATGAATTATGTTTAATGTTTTGTTTTGTTTTTAAGGATGGTACTAGTAGAGATGAAGATGACAACTCAATCAATAACACGAGGGAGGTTGAAAACAGCTTGGAGGGCAACTCAGAGGAAGACTAGTATAGATCTTGTCATAATTCTAGTTGTTTAAGTTTAAAACAAGGTTTAATTTCAGGATTTCTTTGTATATTCTATATTTTAAAGTTTGAAGTTATATGAATTTTTATCTTTCCATTGATCAATTTTTAGTAATTATTGTACTATTGTAATATGATAGTTAAACAAAAATGATATAAAATAAATTATAAATAAATAAATAACAAAATATTTCAAAAATCATATAAATATTATCATTGATGACATAAAAATTTGGTCATAAATAATTTTATAGTAACGACAAAGTCCCTTGCAATTTATAGAATAGCGATGCCCCTTAACCCATTGTAAAAACGTTTTAAGTAATTGCCTAATGTCGTCGCTAATATTCCTAACTAATTGCGAGGGGGTTAAAATCCTTCACAAATAAATTTTAGCGGCGTCATTATTTGTCTCGTCGTTAATTTAAAATTTGCAAATAATTAATTGCGAGGGTATGAAGGTCCTCGCAAATAATTGTTAACGATGATTACTTCCCCTCACTAAAAATAAGTTGCGAGGGATTAAAAGCCTTCACAAATAAATTTTAGCGATGCCATTATTTGTCACTAAAAAGTATGTCGTAAATTTCGAATTTGCAAATAACTAATTGCGAGGGCATAAAGGTCCTCACAAATAGTTGTTAACGACGACTGTTTCCCCTCGCTAAAAATAAGTCGTCGACTTTTCTCGTCGTTTGGTAATATATTTGTGAGGGTGAATTTGTTCAGTAACGACGGTGGATTGCCCTCGTAAATTATTTATTAGCAAAGGTATGGTCGCAAAATCTCTTTTAGCAACAAGAGCAAATATGACGGCCTTCGAGGGCCATATGCCCTCGCTAATAACCTTTTGCGACGATATTTGAATTTTTGCGAGGGCATATGGTCCTCGCTAGTAGACTCTTTTTTTGTAGTGGATTCAAATAATCGTTGACTTTATTTAAATAACTCATAATTTTTTTTTGTTAGATATATTACAAGGCTGCAAGAGATAATGTGGAATTAAATAACTCATAAATCAAACCACATTTATACGACCCCATAAAAAATGTCATCAATATTAGATTTTCACTTTTTTTAAAAATAATAATAATATAGGACTATCACCCAAGAACTCATATAATTAAAGGGTTGTTTTATAATATATGCATTTGATGAATTGTAACTAAGAGAATTCGATTAGGCTGCGCATCCTGAGAGTTCCCTGCAGTATACCAGCAGACACAGGAGAGAATGTAGAGATAGAGAGAGAGGAGAGAAATAAATAAATAGAGAAATAGAAGATAGAAGAAAAGATTTAAGAGATGTTATAAGTTACTATATTACCTAGTAATTTGGCATTTGCAAATGAAACAAAGAGCAATAAAATAAACAAAATAACCTCAATATTAATGTTCGTTTTGTTTTTTGATAGATAAATGATCTAAGGGATGACACCCTGGATTTGAACCTAGGTACTGCCCATAGGGGAGAGCTAGACATGCTGCTGAGCAGAAAGACTCTCGTCCCATAAATCTTTATATTAAAAAAAAAGGGGGAAAATAAGTCATGTCCTATATTGAATATATATATAAGCAAGAAAAATTTTAATGAAACCAGACAACTTTGTGAAACAAAAAGGCACCAAGTAGCCAAAATAATTAAGTCCAATATTAATGTTCGCATATTTATGCTTGTTAAAATATGTTGCTGGACAGTTGCCATGCACCTACATCTACAAAGGAAATATTTTTGCTGAAATTTAATAGTGAACCTATACCTAGAAAGAAGGTTTTTATGGGACTCTACTTTCTACTGATGGAAACCAACCAAGACTGGGTGGGTTGGGAAGACAAAATCTCTATTCGCGCAAGAATGATAAGCTCAAGTTCGAAAATAAAACACATATTGTCCTTGGTTCTGTGAGACTTTGACTGTTTTGAAAGAAGGTTATATTTGAAACATTGTAATTCATTTCTTCAGTGATCATGGCTCTCAAAAATTAAAAGTTTTGTTTGTGTAATTGTTCGATCATTTCATTTAATATCCACTTTAGGATATAGATAAACTTTCTAAAGGAACATTATCAACATGTACATGTATCAACACAGAAAATAAACATCGAAGAAATTGTGCTTGTTGGTTAATAAAATTCTCCCAACCAAAACAGATAAAGACATACGAATCTGCGAAGATCTCTATTACTAAACAGTTATATTACACACAAAGCATTCCACGTCCATAACCATGACTTCTATTCATGTGTCTCATAACACTATCGCCCTAGTGCATGGATATTCAGAGAAACACTATTGGTCTAAGAGCCACATGAACAGAAGGATATTCAAAATTGGATCACCAACCTGGCTGCGTCCTTCAGTGTTCTGATCCACTGTAGTCAGTTCTTGATGTGAAGAGAACTGAATGTAAACATTTCTTTCCCTAAAATAACAAAACAACATATACTTAAATTTTCAGCTTAACATTTCAAAAACCTGAGGACATTCAGAGGTCTGACACTTGGAAAAAAAATTACTATTAGTCGAAACCCTAAACCTAAAATCAAAACCCTAAACCTAAAATCGAAACCCTACAATCACAAAATCGAAACCCTAAACCTAAAACCAAAACCCTAAACCTAAAATCGAAACCCTAGAATCACAAAATCGAAACCCTAGAATCACAAAATCGAAAACCTAGAATCACAAAATCGAAACCCTAGAATCACAAATTCGAAACCCTAAACCTAAAATCAATACCCTAAACCAAAAATTGAAACCCTAAAACAAAAATGGAAACCCTAAAACATAAATCAAAAAAGCCCAATTTAAAATACTTACTGTTAGTTGGCCCTCTCAGTGTCTTGAGTGAGATTGAGAGTTCGAGAGAGAGAGGGAGAGACTTAGGGCAGCGTCGGTGTGTACAATCGGTGGTGGAGATTCGGTTTTTTTAGGGGTTTTTTTGTATTTTTTTTCAGGGTAAGGCTTTTTGCCGCCGCATCGGACTTCGGTGCGGGTGAGGGTGGAGGCGGTGCCGCAGCGCTTGGTCTGGAGGTTAGTGCCGATGCTTTGGTGAACGACGGCGCGGGCGGTGTCGTGTGGAGCGGATTGAGTTCGAGTTGGGTCTTGAGGGAATCGGGTTCGAAGGCCTTTAGACAGAGCAAGGCTGTTGTTTGGGTAAGGAGATTTTTCGTAAACTATTTATAGTAGAGTTTGTGGCCGCATTTTTTAAAACGCAGCTTCAGGGATTCTTGAAGCCGCGTTTAAAAAACGCAGCTTCAGGGTAGACTATGGCCGCGTTTTTGAATAAACGCGGCTTTAGGAGAGGACTGAAGCCGCGTTTTTAAAACGCGGCTTCAAGACATATATTAAAAAATATATATATATATTTCAGATGGGTCTAAAGCCACGTTTTTAAAACGCGGCTTCAGCCCATTCCAGAAAAACGCGGCTACAGAAAGAAAAAACGCAGCTATAGAATTGGGCTTGGGCTGCGTCCAACCAACGCGGCCCAAGTCAGGTCTTAGGCCGCGTTTTTACAAACGCGGCTGAAAAAAACGCGGCCTAAGACCCGCGTGTTTTGTAGTGAGGGTCTATTTGAGATCCACTTATTTTGCTAAAACTGAAAATTTTTTGCTAAAAGTACTATAGATAAAGGTAAAAGTTAACTGAAATAATACAATAAAACTTATGAATAGTAACAAAAATAAGCTGAACAGTAAAATAAGTTAACAAAATTAATTTGCCAAACGGACACTAAGTAGGTTGAACAACATAAACTTATTTCAACCCTTTTTCAAGAGAAATTTCTTTTCTTGCTTTCGGTAAAAGGCTAGGGACATTAATTAAGAGAAATTTCTTTTCTTGCTTTCGGCAAGAGGCTAGGGACATTAATTATATATATGTGTGTGTGTGTGTGTGTGTGTGTGTGTGTGGGTCATTCCACAGTACTCTTACATTTTTTTAGTGGGTATGGTGGGCAAAATTTGCTGAACAACATCTTTTTAGAAAAATATTGGATGAATAGCATGCGGATGAAACTATCTAGTAAGTTGGATTGTTTTTGGAACTCAAATTTGTTAAACTCGAGTTCCAACCCAAAATTGAGTTTCCAAAACTCGATTTCCTCTTGGATAGGTCGTCTGATGTGGAATAAAAAATAAAAAAAACATGGAACTCGAGTTTTCTAAACTCGAGTTCCTGGTGGATAATTTGTTTTTTTACCGACTTGGAACTCGAGTCTAGGAAACTCGAGTTCCAATTAAATTTCTCCAATGCCCTTTTTTTACTTGCATGTATTGGAAGGAATTATGTGGCTTCATAACTTGCTCTGTTTCCAAATTGGCATACAAACTTAGTGCCCAGTGACCTTTAGAGACTAGTAATGTACTGACTCTTGTTTTGCTTTGAATAGAGGATTGTATTTGGAATAAGGAAGTCAAATTCCGTACTGGAGATTGTACAAGTTTGACCAGCGGTAAGATATATTTTGGGTGCCAGTCAATACCGATGTACCGTTTCAAGTTTACCGCTATTTTATATTATATATATATATACACACACAAACACACAAAATCTCTAGAACCATGTTTATAAGATTATCCACTATTCTTCTACCCCAAGAAGCATAAGAATTAGAACACAAAGGAACAACTTTGCCAAGACAATTCATCATTATAGAAAAGTTATAGATGCACGATAAATATAAATTGGTCTCATTTTTCTTTAGTAGAATTAAATAAACATAATGCTAAAATTGCATTTCATAATGAACCTGTAAAAATGTCTCTCCAAGGAAAGAAACAACCCCCCTTATAACAAATGAAAGTAAAGCAAATTAGGTTTAGCACAATTACCATATTGCCCTTGAAAATTTGTCAAAATTACAACAAAAAAATGTGGCTTGGAGTGTTTTGGCCCGGTACGCGTCCGATACAGCCACTACAAAACATGCGGGTCTTAGGTCGCGTTTTTTTCAGCCACGTTTGTAAAAACATGGCCTAAAACCCTAGTTAGGCCGCGTTTCTAAGAAACGCACCCACAACACCTATATTATGGCCGCGTGCGTTAAACGCAGCTCAAGCCCAAGTCTGTAGCTGCATTTTTTGGTTCTCCAGCTGCGTTTTTTGGGAATGGGTTGAAGCCGCGTTTTTAAAACGCGGCTTCAAACCCATCTGAAATAAATAAATAAATATATATATATATTTTTTAATATATGTCTTGAAGCCATGTTTTAAAAACGTGGCTCTAGGTCTGTCCTAAAGCCGCATTTATTGAAAAACGCGGCCATAGTTAACCCTGAAGTTGCGTTTTTTAAATGCGGCTTCAAGAATCCCTGAAGCTGCATTTTAAAAAACGGGGCTAAAAACCCTACTATAAATTAGAAAGAAAAAATCTGCTTACCAAAAAAACAGCCCTTGCTCTGTCTAAGCCCTTTGAACCCAATTCCCTCAAGACCTAACTCGAACTTAAGTCCGCCCCACCCGACACCGCTCGAGCCGTCGTTCACCAAGGCATCGTCATTGACCTCCAGACCAAGCGCCGTGGCACCGCCTCCACCCTCACCCACACCGAAGTCCGAGGCGGCGGCAAAAAGCCTTACCCTCAAAAAAAAAAAAAAAATCCCTAAGGCACCGAATCTCCACCATCGATCGTACACACCGTCACTGCCTTGGGTCTCTCCCTCTCTCTCTCCACTTTCAATCTCACTCAAGACATTGAGAGGGCCAACTAACAGTAAGTTTTTTAAATTGATTGTTTTGATTTTTGTTTTAGGGTTTCAATTTTTGTTTTAGGGTTTTGATTTTTGGTTTAGGGTTTTGATTTTAGGTTTAGGGTTTCGATTTTGTGATTGTAGGGTTTCGATTTTAGGTTTAGGGTTTCAATTTTGGGTTTAGGGTTTCGACTAACAATAATTTTTTTCCAAATTTTGGGTTTAAGGTGATTATGATCTCAAATAGAATAGAATGGCAGAAAAAAAAATGACGTTAAACTGATCTACCTTATATAAATTTATATGATAACATGTTTCTGATTAACTCAACAAGTTTTACTTTATTTATTTTTAATATTTAATTTTGGGGTTTGAGTTAAAGAAGTAGACTTCTAATTTAGATAAGCTTTTTTTTTTTTTTTTGTGGAAAGTGGAAGCACACAAGATTTGATTTTGAGATTTTTTTTTTTTTTCCTTTTTTCGGGTTACACTTTGCTCTGTTTTGTTGGGAGTGTAAAATAGCATGCTTGTTGCTCCTAGTTTTGATTTTTGGTAATCAGAGTTAAACATCTGTGTGTGGATTTTAATTAGTGGAGTTTTTCAGTGCAAATGTTCTCTTGGGTTGCTTGAACATATCTATGTGTATTTACTATTTATTATTATTTTTATTATCTATTGGGCTTAATTTCTGTACAGGGTAAGACTAGTCCAATTATATATATTAAATTAGTTCCTTTTCTTTTTCTCTTTACTGGTTACCGGTGTGTGAGAACTTAGAATAATATTGTAAGTAATTAAATTCATCATTTCTTATTGTTTCAAAAGAGGATTGGTAATTTGTTTAAGGATTAAAATGAGGATTAAGTACTCCAAAATCAAACCCTCCCCTGTATAATTTATCAGAGAGACGGAGACTTTTAGTCACAAGTGTATTTGTTTAAGGCATTCACGTAAAAAAAAAATTGCTTTTTTATTTATTGTTTTTATACTATTTATTTGTTTTTCTGTTCTGGGCTTGGTTGGGTATCGAAAATTAATATGGAAGTGGTGAAATTCTTGTTGAACAATTATTGGCTATGTTAATTCATTACCACTATCATGTTCCAACTATTTATGTTTGATTTTTCCTGCAGGATATGCAGCTCCAAAATTGAGGTATGCTTAATTCTCTCTCTTTTCTTTGTTTAGTTTATGAATTTTGCTTAGTCCATCAGATTATGCTGTTTTTAACAAGTCATTCTGTATGTAAGGCATAACTTACATTGTGATTTTTCGTTTACATGGCAATATATTTGTTAAAATTTAAACCCATCACTCTGAAATTTAGCTGGCCTAACTTGGTCAAATACACTTTCAAATACTAGCGTGTAATTGTCTATTCAAAGCTATATTATGTTGCTTTGAATAATAAGTGCAACAAGCATAATTTTTCCACTAAAAATGTGAAGTTGTGATCTCTCATGCATGTTCATAAAGACAGTCACAAATAATCAACAATGTGAGTTTGTGCATTTTTTAGCTTCTCAAACTAATGTTAGCTGCTTTATATATAAAAGGAAGCTTTCAGACAAGGTTTCAGCTGCTGGATATTATGTGGTAGTTCCTGACTTCATACGAGAACCCTTTGTGCTCGAAGATATTGCTAATAATCCTCTAGAAGTTTGGTTGAAGGATCATGGAACGGTCGGTTCTAGATTTTAATTTTTGCCTGGAAATTGTTTATAAGTTTTTTTTTTACTTATCAAAGAGAGATTTTTTTTTTGTCACAGTGAACCTTTTGTGAAACTTGAATGTATTGCTACATTTTCATTTGAGATTATATTCTGAAGGCCACCATTGGTGGGGTTTGGTATTTTGCATATTAGGCTGTCTGAATACGTGTGTGAATCCAGCTGCACAATTGCTTTATTGTTATTGCTGTAAGCAACAAATGGTTCATACTTCATAAATTATTGAACTAACTGGGTGTGTCCACCTTTCGTGACCTTGGTTAAAATTGGTGACCTATTGACCTTAATATTATAGTTTTCTACTGAGTGCTATGCAATTTTCAGTTTGTACTAATAGTATCTGAAGCTCAATAATTATTTCTATAGGATAAAGGATTTGAAGAGGCCAAGCCAATAATTGAAACTTTGAAAAGTAAAGGTGCTTCTTCAGTTGGGGCTACAGGCTTTTGCTGGGGTGGTGAGTTTTTTTCTCTATTAATTCTTCTTTTCTGTCTTTTTTTGTATCTTTATACATCATTTTATTGCTTGAAAAAAATGCTGACATTTGAAATCTTACATTCTTCTCACTTCTCAGGTAAGGTTGTGGTTGAACTTTCAAAAGTTGAACTTATCCAAGCTGCAGTGATATTACATCCGGCATGGGTAACAGTGAATGATATCAAGGGTATGGATTTGAATGGATCCCATTGTATAACTTTTTCAAGAGCCTTATATCAGTTTCGCTAGATTGTTAGTTTGGAATTTCAGAATGTAAAAGTGTCTTTTGAAGGACTCTCAAGAAAAAACTTCTAGCTCTTATTACACTTCAGCAATTAAAATATTGGAAGTAATTAGTAATCACAAGTACCTGACTTTATAAGTTTGCTTCTTTCCTTTCTCTTGAGGTCAAAGGATATTTTTTGCTATTAGCATGCAGGTTTACAATGATTTAATCTTACATGACTCCTTTTCTATCATAATTTTGCATTTCCCCTGGTTGTTGTAAAATGTAAATCAATTCTTGTTCCAATTTTTTTTTTTCTACAATCAAGTTGCTTGCAGACCAGGACTCGCTAAATTTATTTATTTCTAATAAGAGTACAAGTACAAGGAAGAAAAAAAATAACAATTTTGTGTCATAGTTAACTGGTATTTGGGGATTGACTTCAGGTGTTAAGGTTCCCATTGCAGTACCAGGAGCTGAGATTGACCATATTGCTCCACCCGAACTCTTGAAACAATATGATGAGGCCTTAACTTCTCAATCTAAGGTAGGAAGATCAAATCCTTGCCTAGTTTTAGGTGTTTAATAAGTTTCCGAGGGGATTTTGGTGGTGGCAGAGTGATTTGAATTAGGTTGGCCCAAATTTTCTTGGATATGCTATAGATGATGATTTTATATAAAGGTTTTGTTTGTGGCTCAGATTGGGTCAATGGGGTTGTGGTTTTCAGTGGTCGAACATCCCTTTTTTTGATTTTGTTATTTTTAGCTGTTAACAGTTGGAAATCAGTACCGTGTTATTTAAAATTTTCTTGTAGATTTGTGTGTAAATTTTTGATAAAGCAAGCCTAAGATGTTTGTGATATATGATTGGCTTTGCTTTGGTTGTATCATTAATTTCTCTTCTGGGGATTATACGGTGTGGGTAAAGATAAATTATCTCCTTCTTAATGTTATCCATGTGATGATCCATTACTACCATTCCATGTCTTTTAGTATGCATGACAGGCTTTAGTTGCATGATGCTGAGGTCAGTACCCATGTTCCACTATGCATCAACAGCATATACGGTATCAATTTACTAGATTGTACAGATTGTACACAACATATATAAGTTACTAGATTGTACAAAACTTTTATTTTTTACCCCCAAATAAAATTAATAAAATTAGTGAGGATTAGAATCTAAATTCTTCCATAAAAAAGGCGATGGTATCATTCAGCTACAACAAAGTTTCTGCTGGTTTGTTCAAAACTTAAAAGACAGAACTTAGATACGGTATTAATTTAGATACTGTTCCTTAAGTTTCTCTCTTAAAATTTAGCTATATAGTTTTTTTTTTTTTTCTAATGAGATAAAAATGTATTTTTAGTTAAGTATTATTACATGGTTGAATTTTAAAAGAAAAACCTAAGTACTGTACTTAAGTTTTGCTTAAACTTAAATTATATATAAGAGCTTATGAAAAATTAGAATTAAATGAAATGGGTAAATTATAAAGGAAGGAAATGTAGTGGATTTTTTATTTAAAAAAATGACTTAGGACATTTGTAAGAAAAAAGAAAAAGAAAATAATAATAAAGGGGATAAATAGTAAATAGTTTCAACTAATATACCCTTATATGGGCCCAAGTTATTTCCATAAGTACTTGACCTAGATGAAGTGAGTTAGGTTGTTTTTCACATTATAAGTGGGTTCGGTTGCAGGTTGTTGTGATGAGGGTATCCTTCTCATGGTGAATCCTTCCTGTTGCAACTTCATTGATAGCTACAAGAAGACCACTTTGAAGCTTTCCTTTATATACAGAGTCATAGCCTCCTTCACCCAATTTGTCCTCAAAACCTTTAGACATCTTTCTAATTTCTGAGCATGAGTGCCTAATTGGCATGAGGTTAGTTTGGCTTTGCAGAAATTCTTCAACATTATCATGCATTGATAAATGCCTCTTACGCCACTTACATATCAAAACGGCCACCACACAAGGAGTCCCCAAGACAATTTTTGCTGCAAGGTGTAAGAATACTGTGCAGGAACATCACATAAACAACTATTAGAAAACAAATTTGTTGTAGCATTACTGTCAATTTTTTTTAATTTTCACAAAAACAACTTTTTTATTTTTATATTTTGGGTCGTTTTCTTTTTGATCCTTACGTTTTGAATTTTTTGAATTTGGTTTTTAATCGCAGTGATGGAAACTACTTGTGTAGTGAAATGTTTACACAGCTATTATGCTTAAAAGATGACATGATTAATAAAATAAAATAAAATATTAATTGGCATTAAAAATAGCTAAGATCCACGTAAAAAATAAAAAAGAAATGTTATAATTCCTCAATTTTAAGAAAATTAAAAAAAAGAATAAAATGATTAAAATATATATATATATATTGAACTGGCCAGGAGTGGTTTGTCTGTGGTGTTTATTAGGCAAGTGATTATGTAAATTTATTAGGCAAGTGATTTGGGGGTAGGAGTGGTTTGTCTGTGGTGTTTTTGGGGATAGAGAAATTTGTTCTTGGATTGGTGTTTGGGAATTCTTTTGGGATGATTTTGGCTCAGTTTCCGATTGGGATTCTTGGAGTGCTTTTGCTTTTTGCGGGGATTGAATTGGCTATGGCTTGTAGGGACATGAACACAAAGGAAGAGTCTTACATGAGAAGCCATCTATTATGAGATCTATTTTCTACAACTTGTATGTATTACTATGTTATTTATTCATACACACTATAAAGTTTATAACTTTGTGTTATTTAAGTTGCAATGTTTTAGTGGGCATACGTGCTAGGTGTTTGGGGGGATGACTAAACATGTATACTTGCAATTAGCATGTTTTATTTCTGTTTTGTTAAAACTTAAAAACCCAGTGGTCATTGTGTGGTTTAGAACTTTTTAACTTTCATTCAAGTAATATAGAGTAATATGGTAGACATTAATATTATTTTGATATTATACACAGGTCAATCATGCCATTCAAAGATGGCCAATATTTTTTGTGCACAAAAAACCTTGTAGTTGTATCTCTTGTATATGTAGACAACTACGTTGATGCTTTAACAACATAGAAGAACGACCAAGAGGATTAAATAGTGAAGCCATGCATTCTCATTGTAAGTTTAAAATATGAACAATACCATTTTGTAATTTGTAGTTTGATTTGTTTTCTTTATTGTTATTTTAGTACTTTTTGCTGGTTCAATTTGTGTAATTTTGTTGGATAGGAAAGTTTCCATTATCGCTCATATTGATAATGGCAAGTCAAGTCTTTGCTGACAGGCTTTTGGAGCGTACTAGGACCATTAAGAGAGGATATGGTCAACCTCAGTACCTTCACAAGTTGCAGGTATGTCGGCACTTTTAAAAGATTTGTTTTTGTTGTTGTTTAGGAAGAATTGACCTTTGGTATTCAAAGGAATTTGTATTGCTTTCGAGTGGGTTTGTTTAAGAGTGATGAGTTACTTGTCACGTTGTCTAGAAAGAGACATGTATAGGGAATGATATGAAATTAATAGTGCTTTTGAGTGTATGACAACTGAGAAGCTATGAATTTTTACTATTTACCAGGAAAAATTGGGTAAAAAGTTGCAAACCTTAGCAATGCTTCAAAAAAAAAAATCTTCGAAACTATGTCAATTTTACTATAAATAGTTTCCAAATTAATGTGCAAATCAATGTAATTAGTGTCACATCAACAATAATTTGACAAAGCAGTTTATGTAGTATCACTCTTGTCGCTGTTAGTTGCTAATGCTTGGTGTTGTGTTTGTTGAAATTCATGGAGCATTCGTGTGTGTTGCTAAGAAGTGGAAAAATTGAGCCATGTTGGGATTAGTGGGGACTTGGTGAACCACTTGTTGAATTTCACAGAGAGCTTTGAGAAATTGATGTTTCCTTTGTAGGAACATGAGTCCAATGAGAACAAGGGTGTGTTAAGCATTGCAGTTGACATTTTGATGTTGCCAAGGAGTACATTTTCTACATGGACGTGCCTGGTCAGTCCAAGTCTGATATTCAGGTGTGTCTATCTTTCCCACCTTCCTACATTGCTATAGGGTTTTATTTTACAATATTGTGTTTATTGAATGGTGTGGTTGGACTTAGAAGTTTGTGGAATTTGGTGAAGATGAGGTATAAGGTTGAAAGAGCTTGTAGTGATAGTTGCACATTCATTTTCATTTGATGAAGAAGAGAATGGTTTGTTTCTAGTTAGGTGCAAAAATTTGAGACAGCATCTGCTGATAATGTACACCCAATTTATTTTGATATGGATATGGTCCATTGAATGTGGAAGATTTTGATTTCATAAATTGGGTAAAAAGTTGCAGAGACCAAATTTCATCCGCAAAAATTATAATTGCTTTAGAATTATAAACATGAATTGGGTAAAAAGTTGTCTAACTTTACCAAGCATTCTCATTAGAGTGTATGTATTTATAGATACAGCATTGTTGCAAGGAGGCAGTTTGTGGGATGGCCATTGGGTTTTCTGGGTTGGGTCTTTTTTTGCTTGCATTGCTAATTATTGTTTCTCTTTGAGCTTACCAAAGGAATTTCAATTTACGAGATCCCTTCGAAGTTAAAAACTTTGTTCTAGTGTATATGAAGAACGCAGTATTATTAGAAGATTTTATAGTAATTTTGGTTTGTAGTTTTGTAATTTTGTCGATAATGGCACAATTTGCCACATTTTATTCTCATGTAAAGCTTGCTATCTCTAGTATAATGGTCTCTATGGCTAGCAAATGTTCATTGCCACATTTTAGAGTGTCTGTATTTATAGATGCAGCCGCTAATCTTGTCTAACTGCTGCCATTATATTTTTGTAGTGCCATTGAAACATAAACTGTGTTCTACCTAGAAGGCAACAAGGGTATCCACTTGTAGACAAGAGCTTGGAGGTGGGAAGGAACCCCTAGAAGCATCTGTGTAATGTTTGTAGTTGAGGATGGTTGAAAAATCATATGTTGATGCTTGTTGCAACTTTTTTGCTGTATTCAACTACATATTCCTTGAATATTGATAATTTTTCATAGTCTTTAAAGCTTGATTGAGATTATGACAGGTTTGAGATTGTTATTTTGTTGCAGGCATTGGAATTTTACAAGAATAAGAAGTTGGAATTGTGTGTGTAACAAGTTTTTTATAGTAGCGTTTGTCATGTGGCGTACAAATTTTTTTTAAAAAAATGCGGCCATAGTAATGGGCTGAAGCTACGTTTTTATAAATGTGGCTAAAGTATGTCCTATAGCCACGTTTAAAACGTGGCTATAGGGCAATTGTTGATTGCCCGGAAGCAAGATTAGCCACGTTTTTAAAAACGCGGCTTTAGCTCACAACTATGGCCGCGTTTTTAAGAAGTTTATGGCTGCGTTTTAAATGCGACTAATCTTTCTTCCGGGCAATCAACAATTGCCCTATAGCCACGTTTTAAACGTGGCTATAGAATGTAGCTATGGTTGCGGTTTTGAAACCCTGGCTAGAGTATGTCCTATAGCCACATTTATAAAAACGTGGCTATTGGTCCTGCCTATAGCCACGGCTACAAAAATGTGGCCATAGGCGTATAGTTATGCATTTTAGGCCATGGTTGAAAACGTGGCCTAAAAAAACATAGCTATAGACCAAATCGTCCTACAGCCATGTTTTAAAGACGCGGCTATAGAACCTTTTTTTTTTGTAGTGAGCCGGTATATTTTCTAATATGAAACAGAGGGGTACCTGTACCGGTGCACTGGTCGGTATGGTACGGTATCTGCTTCGTTGATTTGGAATGACACTTATAGCTTGAATGAGTTATATGATAGAGCTATTGATGGAAATTTGGGACAAGAAAATTTCTAAGATCTTCCGTCTAGGCAAAAGTCACATGCCTTTGTCCCATTAGTTTGTTGAGTTTGTGAATTATGGGTCCACTATCCATATCACCATTAGTGATTTGTGAGTTTTTTGGGGTATGGTTTATTGAATAGGAACCTATAAAATTCATATCCAAAAGGCAGATCCTTTAACAAAAATTCATCTAGACCACCTTCAATAACATTGGATGTTGAAATTAATCAAGTTTACAAGAAAAATGTAAATTCAGCAAGTTACCAACACTTTGATATGGAGATAAAATAAACTACGGATGCAAGGAATAAATTAGGCCAAAAAGTTCAAAGGAACTGCAAAATCCTTAATGGCCTGTTTGGATGTTTAAAAAAGGAGGGGGAGTAGAGTAGAGGGAAAAGGAGTAATTCAATTACCTTGTTTGGGAGTTTTTTAAGGAAGAAGGGAGAGGGGTCTGGAGGGGTTTGAAGGGGTTTCAACTACTTCCAACCCTCTCATTTTTAATTCTCCCAAATTGGAGAGATTTGGAGGGAGAGTAGAACACATAAAATTATTGATAAAGTAAATTACCTAATTTACCCTTATTATATTTATAAAATTACAATGTTAAAAACAAGGGGAATGGCTAATTACTCCCTTCCCCCTTACTAATTATAAAAACATCCAAACAAGGTGGAGGGTAATCATTCTTCTCTACTCTCCTCCCCACTACTCTCCTTCCCTCTACTCCCCTCTACTCTCCTCCTTCTCTAAACTCCCAAACAGGCCATAAAGATGGTCCCTCCTTGGTCATCTACATTCAATATTTCATATTCTTCCAGATGTTCACATGCATTGTCCAATGCTTGCCTACAAAAATTATGAAAACACATATACAACATAAATATGGCATCATTTAGTTTAATTACATGTTCTTTTGCACATTTTCTAATTACAGGAGCAATGAAAAAAATATAAGGAAGAGAGAGAGTAAGAATAATAGGATTATAATATCTTTCACCTGCATAAGGTAGCTCTAAAATAATAGGTACAACCTTACCCACTGTAATATTTGCATTTGTCTCCAAAATAAAGTGATAAGTGATAACTTGTGCTTCATTTATTATATCTAAAATTAAAGTAGTATAGATTTTTTTTATACATAAAAAAAAAAGTTAAATGCCAACTAAAATTAAAGTCTCATATCCATGAGCTATAATCTTCTTCCTTTACTTGAAATAGATCACCAATCCCTATAAATCATGACAAGTACTCCACTGGATATGAGCTATAATCTTCTTCCTTTACTTGAAATAGATCACCAATCCCTATAAATCATGACAAGTACTCCACTAAATTGAAATATCACTTGGACTACACTTATTAACCACATGAAACAACTTAGAAAATGAACCACTCAAAAATAGATGCACAGCAAGCATTGGCGACCAACTAGCCAATAGGGAAGGGAAATGCCAATGACTTTGGTAAGTAAAACCACAACTAGCCAATAGCAAACTCGAGTTCCAAGTGGGTAAAAAAAAAAAAAAAAAATTATCCGTCTGGAATTTGAGTTTGCTAGACTTGAGTTTCAAGCAGGCATTTACCAGATTAGAACTCAAGTTTAGAAAACTTGAGTTTCACATGTTTTTTTTTAAATTTTATTTATTTATTTCACATCAGATGACCTACATAAAAGGAAATTAAGTTTTTGAAAAAACTCAATTTTAAGTTGGAACTTGAGTTTAACAAACTCGAAATTCAAAAATAATCCAACTTATTAAATAATTTCATTCATATGCTATTTGGTTAATATTTTTCTAGAAAATGCTGTTCAGCCTATTTTGCTGGGTACGGTGGTCCCACCGAAATTTTTTTTAGATTGAGGTGGGTCAAAAGTAATGGTTTTAAATCTTGACCGTTTATTCAATTTTAGTGTGGTACCGGTGAGCGCAAAATAATGGGACCAGGTCTTTTCTGTTTTCTCTCTCGCGTTCCCTCAAACTCCAATTGATCTTCTCAAAAAATATATCTCAGGCGCGAAAAAGTGCTGGCATGATTCGTTCGTTCCTTCTGAGAAAATTGCTTTTGCTTCTTTGTACGTCAATCTCCTTTAAGCATCCTGTCAATTTGCTCACTAGTGAAGGTAAGGATAAAAAAAGAAATCTAATTTCACTCACCTTTGTTTTGTTTTTTCTTCGTTAGTTTTTCAGCGAATCCGTTTGAAAAAATATATAATTTTTATTTCAATTGGTTGTTGATTGCATATCGCTGCCCTTTCTATTTGTCGAATATGGGTATTGGGTGCGGGGTGGAACTTGCTTAGGATTCAACATTGAGTAGTTCTAAGTGGACCGGACCTTGTGAAAAATTCAATTGCTTTGTTTTGGTGAGTTCATTTTGAAACCATCCTAACTGGACTGAACAGAAAAATCTGTAGTCATACCATTCAATTACTTTGGTTTGGTCGATTAAATTTTGAAACAATCTTAACTTGATACCTTGATAAAATTCTACCTCATTCATCAGTTATTACTAAGAACCTACCCTCCTAATCCATGGTGTAACCGGAGACAAATCCTTTATGAATGAATTTATTAAATATGTTAAATTCTTTGCTTATTCTGTGTATTGTTATTGCTTCTGTAAATGAGTCCAAACACTTCTAATATGTTCTTTAAAAATTAATTACTAATTTTAATAACTCAGGTTATCAATATGAATAATTTCCTATTTGTTTCCTTTTCAGTGTCATCTTTTGAATGAGCAGTATTTATAGAAGGAATACAAACCAAAATGACCACCTTGGTGTTGTTGGTTGCGGTGGGGAACTCAAGGCTACCACTTTGCGGAAGGCGTAAAAGAACATCAACAAGATCCTCCTTCCAAAGTTCACCCTTGCCAGTCTCTGCACTCATTGGGTTCTCCCTGTGGTCATTGATGATTTTGTCTAGGATCTTGTCAACCTTCCCATGAATCTTCCCTAGTTTAAATTTCAACCTGCTAACTACCAGAAGAAACTTTTTCAAAGGGAACAAATCAGCTATGTCAAAACCCCCTGCCAAGGCTGCAGATTCCATGGCCAGCAATGTAAATTCATCTTGATCTTTGCATTTGGTAATGAATGCTGCTCTACATACAATGCTACTTGTCAAAGAGAATTTTTTTTCAGTGAAATTGGTTGGTGATCCTGAAGATGATTGGATGGACTCAATGAGATTACTAATTTCTTCTTCTCTAAGAGAATGGAAGGATTGGACCCTCTTGGCACTTAGGAGTTCCAACATGCAAACCTTTTGCTTTTGCTTCCAGTAATCACCATATGGAGAAAAGGCAATGTCTGAGCCAACGTAGCTTATAATTTTAGGCGCAAGAATTTCTGGTCTCTGCAAAGGCAAGATCATGTGTCTGCATGACCTCTCTGGTGAACCTAGGTGATGATACCACAATTGCAGAAATTTCACCCACCTGTAGGTGCAGAAGGGGTCCATGTTCCCCTGCTAGTTGCTGGAGAGCATGGTGTGGTAGTGATCCAATTAAGTTGTGCAAGTTTCCTATTAGTGGTAACTTTCTTGGCCCTTGTGGCAACTCCTGAACTTTGTTCTGTGGTTTAATTCTTCTGCATACCTTTAATAGCCAAAACAAAGAGAGTAAAATAAGAAAGGTGGTAAAGGCCAATGAAAGTTGAAGGGCCATCACAAGAAGGAGAGAGAAGTGATTTTCTGACATTTGCTTTCCAAAATATATAGAGTTAAATTTGTGCTATTGGCAGCTGGACCCCATAGGCCATAAGCCTGTATGTACGTACAAATGTTTTGATATTTGATTTTTTTTAGTGGCACCCAGGTCTCTTTGAATGGTCAGCCAAAGCTTAAAATGACAAGAGTATGGTTGACTTGAGATTGGAGTTTGGCTCTATATTCAATGATTTTCCTTTACACATGTTATGTGTTTGTTGTTTTGTCTGAGTGAATGAATGAGTAGAGTTGTTCTTCATAAGTCAATTAATAGTTGGTGGGTGATGTGCATGGTTTTTTTTTTCCTCTAAAGTGAAAGATTGAAATTTTTATTGATGCCAAACTACAAAAATTGTTACATAATAGATCACATATTATAGCTGTTGGGTTACTATTGTTATATTTGTTTAGTTCGTCCGCTGCCTTGTTGTTATGTAGTTTGGTTTGTTATGGTCAGTTGGGTGTCTAACTTGAGTGGTTTGCTAACCCAGTCATGTAATATTTTAGTTGGAATTCCCAGTGTGTCTTAGGGTCTTTTTGGCTTGTTATGTTTGTCAATTTGTATCTATACTTTGTGTTTACTTTTATTGAAGTCCACAACTAGACCTAATAATTCCAGGCTTCTAGCTGCTAATGCATTAGATGGTTTGGAATGCATCAGTTCTTTTTTCTTTTTTCTTTTTCCTATTATGGTTGATGAAGTATCAGTTCCAGCAGCAAACATGTCCTGGAAAAGGATTGGAATGACTCATAGGTTATTCTTAAGAGAAGAAAAATATGAGGATAGCAATAAAAGTGACTGGTCCTATAACTATAAGTGACTTGTCTTAGTCTGTACCTTTTTTTTTTCTTTTTTCTTTTTTTTTTAAATCAACAAATTTGGTGGTTCTCTTATTTTCTTCTCATATTGGACAGTTTTATACTTATATTGTGCAGTTTCAACCTCACATGTGACAGTTCTTTTGTCATATTTGGTGGTTCCCTTATTTTTTTCTCACATTTGATGGTTCCATTCTCACATTGTGCAGTTTCAACATTACATGTGACAGTTCTTTTGTCACATACGGTGGCTCAGACATTGCCTTCACGGTCATGTTCCCATTGGAGGCTCTCCTCAAGCTTTGAGAAGATTGTACGGAGATTCTAGTACTTCACAACTTATTCATTTCTTTGTATGTGTGTTTAAGTGAATTGTGAAATTTCCATACAACTAACTTTGTTTGGTTGCTGGGAAAATTGAGTAGAGAAGGATGGGAAAATAGAATTCTTGGCACATGTTTAGTGTATTGTGTGCGTGTGTGTGTGTGTTTTAGAGAAAATTTGGGAAATTCATCTTAACTATGCTGAAATTGTTGTGAAATGAGAACTGGGAAAGAGTAAGGAAGGATGGTTATACAAAGAATGTTTTAGTTTCTGGTTTTGGGAATGGTAATTATGCTATTATGGTTGCCAGTCTTAATGAATAATGTTTCTTTTATTCTATTGTTGTATCTAACTCGGTTGATTTCCACTACAGGTGCTTTGAAGGTACCCTTTCCATTCTTAACGAATGGTAAGTCGTTTAAGTGATTCAGTTTGTGGTTCATCAATAGAAATTTTAGGAGCTACTAAGAGGATGATGGGCTTATTGTAAAGATATATGTGATTATGAAATTATTAGTTATGGTTTGTGAGGTTGATATTGACAAACATTTGACACCGTATATTGAACCTTAGTGCATTTGAGGCTTGTTTCTTTTTATTGTAAAAAACTCTATGGTCCATCCGTCCTTCTATTGATTTTTCTTTGAATTATTTGAGACCAAAAAGAGATATATCTAAAACGTTGTGTTCCATAATTATCAGTATGATTTTAGTGCAAGAAAATGTTATATTATCGGTTATTGTCTTTACTTCTCAAGAGTAAATACAGCGATAAAATGAACAATACTGTTATTTGTTATGAATAGGAGGTGGCGTCCCTGAATCAAGACGTGCCGCGGAGTTAAGTGAACTTTTGGGAGTGCACATTTTACCTTCTCAGGTAGGGTTTTGTTGTTGTTGCTGTCTTTTATTTATTTTTACTTTTCAGTATGAATAGGAGATTGAAGTTTATCTGTTCAAGATTGTTGTTCCTGTCATTTGACTGGTGGAATCTATAGCATAGCTGTTCTTTTTATGTTATCCTACTGCAGGTTGTACAGGGTCACTCACCTTTCAAAACTTTGTTGAAGAGGTATATGTATCAGTTCAGTGTGTATCTTTTCAACTCTAAAGTATCATATTCTTTTCCAATGCTGTTGTTGTAAGTTTGCTCTAATGCAATCTTCCAATCTGATGCTCGAACCTAGAAATCACAATATGTCAACTAGGCATTAACTTAACAAAGGGATCACACCTATGGTGTTTTTTAAGACTTGTTGGACCATTATGTCAACATAGGGAACTAGGCATTATGTTAACAAAGAGACCACACCAATGACTTTTCTGGACTGGGTTGCAGTGTTAGGCCTTCATTCTTCTTCTTCTTCTTCTTTTTTTTTTTTTTTTTTTTTTTTTTTCCAGTCCATGGTTTCAATGATGTCATTGATAAGTCTCCTGCTAGGCCAGGAGTGAAATTGTGAGAAATCTTCCATTGGATTTGGAAATGATGCCGGTAATATGAGATTTTGTAGCTGGTTGAACAAATGCATTGTCTGCAATCAGAAAAGATTGCATCTTTAGGGGATGCATCCAGTTACTTGTCTGTTACAAATTATGTTCTAGTCTTATTTTCTCTTCCCTGAATTAAGTGTGAAAGCTGAGCTTGGATAGATCTCACAGCATTTTGTTTATGAACTTCTTGTCATAAGAAAGAGACTCCTCTTAAAAGAGTTTCAAGCAAATCTAGAACTGCTGTTACCAAAGTGTTTCTGTTTTGTTTTGGTTTTTGTTTCTAAATATTCATTAAAATTTCCTTTCAAAGTTCAAAGTTATTTGTCTTTTTATATCAAATTGTTCTACAATGATTGCCAATGTATTTTCAACGTGTATAACTTTTTCTTGCTTAAAAATTGTCACTCGCAATAATATACTTAGTTGTTTTCATCATCTTATGCAAAATTTATTGGTTTCCTCTTCAGATTTGAGAATGAGCTCATAATTGCTGCTGGAAAAGGGGAACCTGCTGTTGTGATGTCTGAATACGGTTTCAAATAGGATACACACCTTATACCTTGGTCATAGTATTTCCTGATTTGAAGGCCAGAGGTTTCTAGGTTTTGTAAGATTCACATATTACTTAAAGTTTATTTGTGGTGACAGAAAAGTCCTTTCTTTAGATGAGTATGCTTCCTACTTTGAGACCATTGATCCTGTTTCACAATATAATATGTGGACAGCTAAACAAGAATCGGGTAATGGGAGTGACCCTAAGAAATTGGTTCCAAATTACAATGCTACCTCTGACAGAGTCAAGGCAGCTTTTGTTGTCAGTGATCCTGTAGATTGGGGCAGGGACATTCAGGTAGTCCTGACTTTATTGTTTTGGAAATCACGATGAGTCAGTTGGTGCACTGTATTGTATTTAACTGTGCAAATGGTGTATAAATTCTATTCTATGGAAATATATGTAGTAAATAGGGAGAAAGGTTTAGAATACTGGTGCAATGGAGGGTGGCGAATTTGAATGCAATCAAATTTTGGATATATTTTGCTTTTGGTTAGTAGTAGCAGCCTCAGTTTTTACATGCATTCCCAAGAACAAGAATATACCATTGAAGTTCTATCTGGTGAATCTTTTTATTAAAATGCACATAAGTTTTCACAGTATTTGTCATCATCTTATTCCAGATACTTTTGAATATCTGTACCCCTGAAGAATCACTGAACTTGCTGATTTTGCATTTAAGATAGGGAGGCCTTCCTGGACGCAAGAATGCACAGCAACCACCTTTGTATTTTGCTGCAGATGATCTTGAATATCAGGTTGGTTATTAAGCTTATTCAGAAAATGTTAATTTGGGTGTAATTCATATTATTTTCATTTAGACTTGAAATAGGATCTCCAGAATTGCATTAGAATCCAATTTCATGAATTACCCAAGAGAAATTCACTAATTGTAAATGTTTTGATCAGTCTTCAATTTGATGGCTTTGGAAAGAGGAATTTTTTCATCAGTATCAAGTAAAGCAAGAAACATAGATACTGGTCATCTCAAATGGTTGAAAGGGAGTATAAGAGCTAAAACTCATCAAGTATAGCCTTGCTGAGTCGAGTCCATGCCATACATAGTAGTCAGCACTCAATATGGGCTTTCATTTGTTGTAACCCATCAATGTGCCCAATTCATTGGCCTGGATTCTAGATGCAATTTTGCTCCAGCTGTTTTTGCCTATATATGGAAGGCAGAGCTTGATTATATTGCTTATTTATTTACTTGTATATTATTCCTCAATATTTGAAGAAAAATCAAGAATGTTATTGATTGGTTTGCCTAAACTCACTACTGGCTGCTTTTCCTTTTGCGCGTCTCGGAATGGGTGCTTTCAAAATTGCTCTAGAAAGTGTCTTCAATGGGTAACGTTAGTGTCTCAGTTTTAAAATGATTAGGTCCTCAGTTTCCATCAAATAGGTGTACATCAGATTGAATGTTTACTCATTGACACGCCTCTTGGTTTACATGTCTTTAACACCTCGTAAGTCATAACCAGAGAAATCAAAGTCTCTAGATTTTTAAAATCCAAGACACAATTTCCTTTTTCTTAGTTGCTTTTAGAACCCATTTGGAGGAAACAACTCCTTGATGGTGCAGTGAAATTATTATATGCCTTGAGCATCAACTATATACGAAAAATCTATGGGTTATCAATCGCCCTTCAAATTTAGCCATCCTTGTAGACTTGGTGGTAATGTCTTCCTGTGAGTTGTGACCAAACACATTACAAGAGCATCATATGGAAAAACATAAATTGTGCTCGTCATCAGCTCCCAATAGTATATGAATTCTTATGATTAACTTTGGTTTGCAGAATTCACTATAATGCTTTGGAATATGTTTCTTTTGGGAAACCAAATCCATTTGTATTCAAGAATGCTGAAGCCATATTGAGACAACTTCAGTCATCATGTTTTTTTTTGATAGGTACAACTTCAGTCATCATGTAATGATAATTCCATAGATAATGGAGACGCTGGATCAAATCCTTTCAAAACTATTTATATGATTGGTGATAACCCTTTAGTTGATATCAAGGGTGCACAACAAGTTTGTCTTACTACTTGTTTTGAAATCCAGTTTTTTTGCATAAGAATGCTAGATTATTATTATCATTAAATGAATCAATTATTATTTTACTTATGGGGACACCTTTTGGTTCTCAGGCAGGACACCCTTGGTTTTCTATTTTGACTAGGACTGGCGTTTTCAAGGGAAAAGATAATCGTGCAGAATTTCCAGCCAATTTGGTAAGTTCAATGGTGAAATCTTAAGATGCATGTCAGTGGTAAAAATTTTAAGGTTCAAGGAGAAAGATACTCTTGTGCTTGAGATGTTTAATATAAGTACGTTAAGGCTTATCAAATGACAAAGAAGCTTGCATTTCTGATGTATTGTGTCATCAGGAGGGTGGAAATGATAGATTTTGGAACTTGAGACTCTATAGGGATTTTCATGAGAGGGAATTAGAAACTGCCTTCTCTTTCCATGGTTTCATTCAATCTCGGATTTCGAGGGGCATTGGGTGTGATAGTCCCCATTGTTGTCTTAATGGGAATGGTAAGTTCGATATTCGGTCCTTTAACAATAAGATCAAAGGTACTTCTATCCCTAGCTTCCTTTGGAAGGGTATTTGGAAAGTCAAGGTTCTTAAAAAGGTGGCTTTCTTCATGTGGATTGTAGCTCATGGTCGGATACTTACTTTGGATAATTTGACGCTCTGGGGTCTCCCTTTGGTGAATCAGTGCTGTATGTGCTGTTGTAATGAAGAATTTTGTGGATCATCTTCTCCTACACTGTCTAATAGCTCACTCTTTGTGGGTGCAAATGTTACAAGTTTTCGGGATCCAATGGGTCATGCCAAGTTCAGTGGAGAGTTTGGTATTTTGTCGGAGTAATTGGCTGGAGAAATTTTCTTCGGACATATGGAATATGGTTTCTGGCTGTTTGATGTGGGTTATTTGGATAGAAAGAAATCGGTGCTCTTTTGAGGCTAAAGAGAAATCGCTTGTTCAGTTACAAGTTCTATGCCAGAGTACTCTTTTTGATTGGGCTAGGTGTTGGGTTCTTCAAATTGCTCTTCTATTTTGGAGTATCTTACTTCCCGTAGAATTGCCCCCTTAAGTTGTTTTTTTTATATCTTTGTTGTTTTTGTTGTTGTTTCTTGTGTTCACCATCATGAACACCTTGTATTTGTTGTTTTCGTTTTTTCTTGATGATTAATAAGATTCTTATTACTTAGATTACAAATTATTATCAAATTTCATACTGTCATTTGAGCTAGTGTTTTGTGAATTTTTTGTCATTTGAGTTTCACTTGAGTGAAATTCTCTTAACTTGAAATCTTCAATCAACAGCTTAACAAATTTTTAACTAATCTCAAATGCATCAATTTTAAAACCCTTTTTGACTCCATGTTTGTGACATGGAATTGAGCAATATCTAAAACCTAAAAGAGAAAATGACATGGGAATTACTAATAGAACAAAAAACGACGAGAATGCGACGTCGCTAAGGGAGTGGCAAAAGTCAAACCCCATATTCTCAAAAGTAAAAGATAAGCCCAACAAAACACACACTGTCACATCCTCTCTTTTCCTTCACCACCATCATCCACCAATGGAAGCCACTCTGCTCAACTTTCCCTCTCATATTCTCTCACCCAAACCAAAACCAAAACGCAAACCCATTTCCTTTCAAACCCACCTCCATTCCTCTCCTCCAAACCCAAAAGACCCAACAAGCTCTCTATCCGCTCTGCCATTTCCTGCAACAAGAAAGAAGAAACAATCGAGAAACTGTGAAAACCCAGCTCGATGACTGTCAGGCCTTGTATGAAGGGCGTGAATGCTTGGCTCTTTGTTCCCAGTAAGGAATTCCTAGCTGCACTTAAGCCTTATAGGGAGTTACAGAAGGAGAAGAAGCTTAAAGAGAATGACTTTAGTGGTGCAGTTTTTGAGGGAAAGCTTTATGCGCTTGGTGACTTTAAGGCACTTGAGAATATGCCTACAAGAGTTGAGATTTATGCTAAGATGTTGGGGTCATTAAAGAGTCCTGCTTCGGGCATAGATGGGACAATAAAGGCGCCAGCGAGGGAGTTGTTGATGGTTTCTTCTAATTCCTAGGTAGCACGGGTGTGCCAATTGGGCCGGTGCACCCGAGTCCGATATTCACGGACGTGCCACGCGGCCGTGGATGCAGCTGCACGCACGTCTGTGGCCAAATTTTTTTTTCTTTGGTTTTCGATTCGGGCCAATATGGTCCAATTCAGTCCAAAACAAGCCCTAAATCAGTTTGATATAGGCCGAAAAAATTGTTATATATATATATATGCAACTTAAATCATTCACGTGCTGAACATGTGCATCATTTAAGCTATACGTCATCGTTTCTTCTAATTCCTGCTTCTTTTCATTTAAACAAATGACGTCATCTTTAGCTTTAGTTGCTTTAGTTCTTCTGTCATAAAAGATAAAGCGCTGTTGTTTCCTTCAATTCTTTTTCTTCTACAGTTCTACCAGTTTTAACATTTTAACAGAAAAACTTTTGTACACAAGATTTCAAAACCTACAAAAGGAAAATATCTCTGTATTTATTTAGTTTTAGTTTCAAACTTTTGATCTTCAGTATTCACTTTATTATCTATTATTGCTCTTAAATTGGTATATGTTTACCATTATATGAAAAAATATGCTTAGCAATATATAGAAAATATAAATAAAAATATATTTAATAATTTATTAATAAACATATCCTGCCGCACTCATATTCTTCCTTTTCAAAAATTGTTGTGTCGCCGCATCGTACCGGCACCCGAACCTAAATTTGCACCCGTGCTTCCCAGCCTTTAACGCTACAATTTTTTAAGTTCAAAGTAAAATCAGTAGTGTTTCTTTAACATGATTAGCCTTATTGGCTGTTAGTGTAATGATTAAATGATTAAATTCACAATTTCCCAACAACTTAAACTTTTGGAACAAGTGGTAACTTATTTTGTTATTTGTAAGAAAGTTGATACTTTACATATTATTGGATAACAAATCAAGGCATTGACTATTGGAGAAAATCATGGACTTGGAATAAATCAAGGAATTGATTGCAAGAGAAAATTATGCGATTGAAGCCAATCATGTAATTCCCATTATAAAAATAGCCTTTTGAGCTCTTGTTTCATGGATGCAGGTCAAGTGGTCGAACCATGTAAAGCCCAATGGAACAGCAGCTGAAGTTATCTAAGGGCAGTGGAGACTTACTTTCTAATCCAGGGCAGTACGAACGACTTATAGGGAAGCTTATGTACTTGACTTTGAGCAGACAAGATATAACATATGCAGTGCATAGACTTAGCCAATTCTTGGCACAGCCTAGAGCACTACACATGAAAGCAGCCTCTAGAATCCTTCAGTACATAAAAGGAACACTTGGTCAAGGAGTTTTCTTCCCCACTGAATTTGATCTACAGCTAAAGGCATACTGTGATGCTGATTGGGCAGGGTGTTCTGACACAAGGAAGTCTCTAACAGGCTATTGTGTGTTCCTTGGTGATGCCTTAGTGTCTTGGAGATCTAAGAAACAAAGCATTGTGTCTCGGTCTAGTGCAGAGGCTGAATATAGGGTCATGGCAATAACCACCTGTGAATTAACTTGGATTCTGCATTTGCTACAAGACTTACATGTCAAACATGATAAGCCTACTATAATGTACTGTGACAACCAGGCTGCAATTCATATAGCAGCAAATCCAGTGTTTCATGAGAGATCAAAATACATAGAAGCTGATTGTCATACTGTGAGGAATAGAATCCTTGATGGTACACTCTAAACCTTTTATGTTTCAACTAAAAACCAACTGGCAGATGTATTTACCAAAGCCTTGGGAGTGGAAAGTTTCTTAAGGTTGATCAAGAGACTAGGAATTATTAATATTTTTTCTTCTAAGGTTGAATATCCTCATACTGATGTAAAAGATCAAAGAGTAAGAGCTATGTTCTTGAGGGGGAGTGTTAAGACTGCCAAGAAGTCTTGCACACAACTAGCTGGTAGTGCAGCAGGTGTAGATGAGGGATGTGTTAGCCCAACCACAACAGCAGCAGGTAGTGCAGTTGTTACTAATGCTAAGTGCATTGGACAAGCCACAAGGGCAGCAAGCAATGCAGCATTTGCTGATGAGGTGTGCACTACTCAAGCCATGAAGCTTGCATCAGAGAACAAAATTAGCTTAGCAGTCTTGGAATTGCTTGAGTCTATGCCACATCATGAGTTCTTTATCCAGGAACGTGGCAGTTGGTTCTACAAATCCAAGAATTAGTTACTAAGGCTTGCCACGTGTTCAACTTCTAAAAGTTTTCAAGTAACAGCTTTTGGCGCCAATTTGTACAGTTAGTTATTTTCTTTTTGTATATAAACAGGGGATCATGTAGATTATTCTCATTCCGTTGGTTCTCATTTTGTAATTTACTCACTCTCATTGTAATTCATTCTTTCAATCAATGAAATATCTCAAATTTTATTTAGTCTCCCTATTTTTCAACTCTCTCTCTCTCTCTCTCTCGAGTCTCGCCTGATGCAGCGCCTCGTCTAAGCTCTGCAAAACAACGGTAAGCTTCTTTGTGTTTTGACTTTCAGTTTTGTTTGTCTTTGTTTTTTATTGTTTGAAACTTTGAATGCTTGAAATCTCTCAAAGTTTACTGCTTGAAACTTTTACTGTTTTAAGCTTTTTCATTGTATGCAACTATGAAGTTTGAATGTTTGTCTTTAGCAGCTAAGCCAATAGTTATAGCAGTATCCAGTATTATACTTGAATCATTGAATGTTTGCAAAGCTTGTGTGAGTTGTGTGAGTCACACGGTGTGACTCAGTGACTGTGTCTAAGTGTCTTTCTATTTTACACGAATGCTTAATAAATAGCTGACCAAGTAAAGTAGCTGCTTAATAAATATAATATTATATATACACGGATGTTTATAATATAATATAATAAATATAATATTAATAGTTGACTAAGTCTTGTATGATACATGGATGCTTAATAGTTAATGCAGTAATGCTTACATATATAATATTATAATATATTAATATTAACTATTAAGGTTGGCTTGGCTGTTTCATTGTAGATTTGTAGCTGCTTACATGTAAGTATAATAATATTAATATTAATACTAACTTTTTTTTTTCTTTAGCAACTTAATTTTTGAAGGAGACAGAGATTGAGAGAGTTCACGCTTTCAATCCTTTACAGAGAGGTAATCACTAATCACTCACTATATTCAGCATTTTGATTTTAAATTTTTAGTACTTAATAGCTACTGCTTTAAGTTTATATATATAAAATTAGCTTTTATTTTATATTTATATTGAGAACAATATAATAAATTCCTTGTTAATATTAGTGACATGTATTGTTGAATAATGATTAATGATTGTTAATTTGTTAGTTTGTTTTTGTTGTAACTAAAATTGATTAATTATAATTTGATAGTGTTGTGGGAACTTTGTTTTTTTGTTGATTTGAAATTTTTTTTATTAGATGGATGTCGATGCTCCACCTGGATTTGGTGCACCTGGGGACCCTAACCCACCTCCTCCTAGTCTTGGTGCTAACCCTAACCCATATGAACCTGCAACACCAATTGGACTTGGTGCATCACTTCCCCCACTATGATCTAAACAAGGTGGTAAAGATCCGTCTATAGTATGGCAGCACTTCATTAAGTTGGCTGGTTTTGATCCCGATAATCTTAGGTCTCAATGCAAGTATTGTAAAAATCAATATAAATGTCATGGTAAGAAAAATGGTACTTCGGGCATGTTGCAACACATGAAGGTGTGTAAGAAGTGACATTTTCCCCGTGATGATAAGCAAAAAACTTTGTCTTTCAAGCGAAGAGAGAAGGGGAAAGTGGTTCAAATTTGTTAGTGGTTGCAAACAATAGTGAAGAAAAGATAAGGTTGGCATTGGCAAGGATGATCATCATTGATGAATTGCCTTTTAAATTTGTGGAGTGTCAAGGCTTTCAAAAATTTATGGAAATAGTTGAGCCTAGGTTTCCTATTCCCCATCGCACTACCATTGTAAGGGCTTGTATGAAGATTTATTTTAGTGAGATGGATATTTTGAGAAGGGCTTTTGTTGGGCAATGGGTTTGTGTGACAACGGATACTTGGACATCCATACAAAACTTGAACTACATGGTAGTCACCGCACACTTCATTGATGGGGATTAGACTTAACAAAAGAAAATCTTGAACTTTTAGCCTATAGCTAATCACAAATGGGACACCATAGGTAGAGCGGTTGAGTAGCTTATTGGGTGGTGAGTTCATGCATATGTGTTGTTGTGCACATATATTGAATTTGATAGTGCAAAGTGGGTTGAAGTCCATTCATGAATCAATTGCCAAAGTTAGGAATGCGATGCGATATGTGAGAGCTTCTCCCGCAAGGTTTAAGAAGTTTCAAGAATGTGTTGAAAATAAGAAAATCAAAGCCAAATGTTTGTTGTCCCTTGATGTGCCAACAATGTGGAATTCCACTTATCTCATGTTATAATGTGCTTTGAAATTTGTAAGAGCATTTGATAGGTTGGAAGAGGAGGGTGGGCACTACAAACCCTTTTTTTTTTTAATCAGATGGGAATGGAAAAAAGCCCATTGGTCCTCCTAACTATCTTAATTAGGAAAATGTCAAGACTTTTGTGAAATTTCTTGGCATATTTTATGAGGCGACACTTAGATTTTCTGAGTCATTGTTTGTCACTTCTAATACATACTTCCATGAGCTAATTAGCATTGAAGATCAATTGCAACGGTTGTGTAGTGTTAATGAGGATCCACTTTTGAAGAGTATGGCGGTAGAGATGAAAAGAAAATATGATAAGTATTGAGGAAGTATGGATAATACCAATTTGATGTTTTTTGTTGCTGTTGTTCTTGACCCAAGGTATAGATTGAAGTATGTAAAGTTTTGGTTTAGGGAGTGGTATGGAAAGGACAAGGGGGATGCGATGAGCTCTAAGGTTAGGGATGCATTGAAGAGGTTGTATGTGAAGAGAGTGGGTCAAAATGGAGTTTCAAGTTCTAGTAGTAGTGGTGCTTCATTGTCTAGAGACTCCAGGCCAAGTGTTGGAAATGCTTCATTGTCTGATCACATTAAAAGTTATAATAATAAGTTTAAGCAACACTTGGCGGACGAGGACAGTGTGGAAAGCAAATCTGAGTTGGATAGGTATTTGTTGGGATCTTCTGAGGACCTTGATGTGGAAGATTTTGACATCTTGATGTGGTGGAAAATGAATTTTTCTAAATATCGAGTCTTTTCTCAAATTACCCATGATGTGTTGGCTATTCCTATCTCTACAGTTGTATTCGAGTCTGTTTTTAGTACGGGAGGGCATGTTTTGGATTCATTTCGTAGTTCACTATCTCCTAATACAGTTGAAATCCTTATTTATACCCAAAATTAGTTGAAGGATACAAAGAAAAAAAGACCAATAAAGCTTCGGAAGTGCATGGATAATGTGGAGGATATAAATGGTTTTGAGATTGACACTGGTAAATATATGTTCATTTTGTTTGTTGTATATATCAATTGTTTATTTATTTGCTCAATACTTATGAATCATTTTATTTTTAATGGGATTGTAGAAATTGCATCGGTTTGCCCAATGTCTATGGAGGAGGATCCAAGCATCGTTGTTTTAGATGATGATGAGTGATGTGCTGCTCTTTGCTTGGAGTTAATTAGTAGTTAGTATTATGTAAGTATACATTCGCTTGTGTTAATTATAAATATTCTATTGTTCATAAACATTTTATTATTATTAACACGTGTTTATTTTGTTTAGTTTTGTTTAGTATTTTGTAGGAGTTCTAAAATTATGCGTAGTACACAGACTTACTGGACAAAGGACTTACAAGAATTAGCATTGCCTATATGCTACATCTGTACATGTTATTGGTAGTGGACTTTTCACTAATAGTAGTTATTTAGGTATTCATGGGTGGGATTATTATTGGGGATACAAGCAATTAGCATTCTTTTGCCTAAATGTTAATTTAATTTGTATATTTTTCTTTTGGCATTTGTGGACAATGACAAATGGTTTTGTAATACATTGTTAAGTGGATACATTAACACTTATTGTTATTGACACTGACACACACAGTGACACTAATAATATTATATGCTACATGATAGTATTTTGGGAGTTGAACTTTTATTGAGGCAATTTCAAAATATTTTTGCATGGTGAATGAAATGAAAGAATTTGGATCATCATGTGAACATATTTTTTGCACAGGTTTTGCATAAGTTTTGGAATATGCTTTTATGTGTTGGTTGGATGTAGAAAAATATTTTTTTTGGCATTTTTACTTTTTTTTAATGACTTTTCTTTTGCTTATGTTTTATGTTTAACTAGGCTAGCACAAGTTTCTTGAACAAGTTGATATATTGATATTGGCCTTGAAAGCCTAATTTTTTTATTATTAAAAAAAAGTAGTTTTTTTAATATTTCAAACCGACCAAACCGACTAAACTGCACTACAAAAAACCGCACCGCTATAGGTCGGAAAACCGATCTTAGGCAGTGTGCATCGATACCAATTATGAAAAAACTGATATCTATCAATTCGGTAATAAATTTAGAAAAAATCGCCCCTACTGAACCTCGCACACCCCTATCTAACATCACTAATAATAAAAAGTGCACAGCCATCCAAAAAATTTTATATTTTTTATGAAATTCGAAGCCTTTTACAATGACATGGGCTCTTTTGTAAAGGGGAAATTTTTTTTTTTTTTTTCTTTTTTGTTGTGGTGGGGGCTCCCTGAGTGGGAGTCGCAATTTATTATTATAATTCCCAAATTATGGGAGCTGGACTCTCACATGCACCCATTACCCATAATGTGTGTCTTATGTTTTCAATACGTAGTAATGTCTGCTCAATAAAAGTTACTTTTTATTATTTTGGACCTAGTGCAAATATACCATCATGTGGTTAACTTTAAACCGGAGTTTCATGCAAGTAAAAGTAATGCGACACGTCCCTGACTCCTTATGAACAACCCATAACAAAAAAAGAAAAGAAAAACATATTAAATTTTAGAATTAACCAAATATATAGTAGATTATCATACATTTTTCATATTGTTATAACACTTATATTGAGTTGGATGCGTTGATTCTTATGGAGCATAATATTAGAGACATAATTTTTTTTTTTTTTTTTATTGCCGTTGATACTTTTATCAATGGTTCATTCATGTCTTGTTGTCCCAGATTAGGATTCATTGCAATACCACTTTTAACTTTTAAGGGTTAAAATAAATACTTAAAAAATTCATTTTTAATCTCAACCTTTTGATCAAATTTTTTTAACCTTTTGAATTTAACCCTTTTACTTTTTCACCTTGATGCGTTTAAAAGGTTAGATACTTAGAATATGTTCAGTATTAGTTACTAAGCATTACCTCAAAAACTTCTACGCTCTAACAAATATTTTCGCAAATTGGCTTTCTGGAAATGTATTTGGAAGCTCCATGTTCCTAATAAAATCAAGCTTTTTCTTTAGAGAGTTTACTCTAATGCGCTGCCCACAATGGATAATTTGGAGAAGAGAAAAATTCTTGAGGATGCGAAGTGTAGTGCCTGCCTCTCGAACCAGGAGACAACGCTTCATGCTCTTTGGAGTTGTGTGACACTCAATGAAATTTGGACCCCCTATTTCAGTTGGGTCCAAATAGAGTATCCCCATCTTCAAGACATGCAAGAGCTAATAAATCTGGTCGAACAGAGGGCAAAGAGACTAGAGTTGTTTGGGGTGGTGGCTTGGTTTATTCGGAATCAAAGAAACAAGTTGAGACTGAATGAGAAGAGGTTGCTGAGTGATAAACTTTTTGAAGCAACAAGAATGTACCTCTCGGAGTTTCAATAAAAAATCCAAGAGACCAAAGTGCAGCAACCAAAGGAAATATAAAATGGCAACCTCCAGGGGATGGAATGTATAAAACAAATTATGATGGTGCTGTGTTTGCCGAGTCGAAGGAAGCAGGGATAGGGGTTATAGTTAGAGATGGTAAGGGGGATGTGATTGCTGCCTTAGCTGAAAAAATACCTTACTTGGGTTCTGTGGAGGTGCTGGAAGCATTAGCTGCAAGAAGAGCAACAAAATTTGTTGTGGAATTGGGCTTATCGAGTTCTGAATTTGAAGGAGATTCTGAAGTGGTTTGGAGGGCTTTGAAGTCAGCGAATGGAGCTCATCCATCCATTGGGGAGATTATCAAAAAAACAATGTTTATTGTAGGTTCGCTTCAAACTTTTTCTTTCTCTCATACTAGGCAGTAGGGTAATTGTGCAGCCCATGCTTTAGCTAAGAGAACATTTGTTTCATTTCCTTTATTAGTCTGGATGGAGCATGTTCCAACAGACATTAGTCATGTTGTTATTTCTGATTTTCCAACTTTATAATAGTAATACTTAGTATTGACTCTCAAAAAAAAAAAAAAATTGCCTGTATATCCAAAATCAACATATATAATTAATGCATTTATTATCCACACAAAGCAATTGCACCCATTACAGAATACATAAAGAGTATAAATATCAAACTACAACATTCTATAGCTACAACATAAGCGGTCTCAAGGCATTTAGGCCCCGTTTGGTACGCAATTTTGAACACATGTTTTTAGCTTTTAAACAACATTAACCGTATTTTCACACTTTTTCACCCACACGTATTTCCAAAAAAACTGAAAACCGTTGTTTAAACACACGTACCAAACGAACTGTTAATAATTTGCAAGTTTAGATAGAGTTTTCTATACTGTCCATGTAAGCAAATGGGAGTGGCTAGTAACACTATTATGCCTTCCAAGTTTTAATTTCTAATAACGAGACCAATTTTACTTTATGCATTTGCTCAAAAAAAAAATTACATTATGCAATTATCACTACAAGAAAAAAGACATAATACAACAAGTATTATTGCAAAAAAATAAAATAATAGAGGTAATATATATACCATTGCATCTCAAGGTTGTTTTTTGTTGTAATTGTAACTTAAATTTATTACATCAATATGAGATTGTAGCAATAATTATTACGTTACATCAAAATGTGTTATTGTAATAGGTAACTCTTTTTATACATTGAGATATGTTGTTGCAATAGGTAATCTTTTATTTCACATCGAACTATATTGTTAGTATAGTTCCTAAATATGGTTTTTGAATTGATAAACTGATTAACGAAAAAAATATTATTTAAGAAAATGATTTATTTATTTTTTAATTTTTTTTTGATAAAAAATCAACCTATTGCAATGAGATTTTTTCAACCTATTGCCTCGGAGTTTATTACAACAGCTTGCATCGACTTTTTTGTCATTGCAATAACACCTATTGCAACGAGATTTTCAAAATAAATCATTGCAATATGTGGAACTTATTGCAACGAAAATCTAGTGTTGCATAAACGTATTGCCTCGGGTTTTATTACAACGGCTTGCATCGACTTTTTTATTGTTGCAATAACACTTATTACAATGACATTAGTTGTTATTGCAACCACTTATTTTGTTGTATTAAGTCTTTTTTCTTGTAGTGTATACTATAAAATAATGCCAATTGTTTGTTACGCAGGCAAAAGTTATTTGTTATTCACGCTTGCCGTACTCGGTGACAGAAAACGAAATCAAAAGAAGGAAAAGAAAGAAGAGACGTACGAGAGAGAAAGCGAATTCCAAAAAAGAAAAAAGAAAAAAGAAGCAAGTAAGACAGAGATGAATACCGAAAAGTGGAACTGTATTAAAAAGCTGAAGCAGGTTGCGACCGCCAATAAACGGTTGAGAAGAGCACAGGCATGTCTGGTCACTGATGCTAGACGCTCTATTGTCATTGGCACGGAGAGAATCGAGTTGAACAAGTTTGCTCGCTATTTTTCGAGAAGGAACAAGGTAACAGTCTCCACCCGGAAGGACGTCAAGGCTCTCATATTCTTACGTGACAACTACGGATGGAGTGGACATGTGGAAATTATTGCATCGGCAAGAAGTACGACGGAATAAAAAAAAAGGCAAATCAATATTGCATCGAGTTGCTCTATTAATGGTAATAATCGTCTACCACCTTTATTTTGGAACTTGTATTATTATTATTATTATTATTATTTGTTCTTTCTTCTTCTTCTTCTTTTTTTTTTTTTTTTTTTGAGGTACTATGAAAGTGAGAAGGCGAAGAAGATGGTGGCGCCGGCTTTGCAAGCTTTATGTTGTTCTTTTTCTTTATTTTAAGGTTCATATGTTTCAATGAACGAGATAGAATGAGTACGTAATGGTGTTTGGTTGCTTTTTTAAGGAACATTTGGATTTGTTTGCTTTTTTGAGGAACATTTATGTTTGGTTTTACTCAGTATTGAAATCACGAGTTGATTTGTTATAATTATAATGTCTAGCCTCTCTTTCTCTTTCTTCCTTCCCTCTTTTTGAGTCGGTTTGTATGGGGGTTTTTGAGGCGGGCGTGTGGTGGTGGGTCTGGTGTTTGGTGGTGTGGTGCTGTGGAAGAGAGGGTTTTGTTAGGGTTTGGGGTTTGAAAAGTACGAAGTGCGTTGTTGCTTGGTTTTGGGTTTAATTTGTGGTGTGGGTTGTGGGGTGGGTTTTGGTGGGTGTGGGGTGGTGGGCCTGGTGTTTGGTGTGGTGTCGTGGAGGAGAAGGTTTTGTTTGGGATTTGGGTTCGAAAAGTATGGAGACATAGTATGATGATCAGAGCACATGTGGCTTGATCTGGTTTGGTAACAGTAATACGTGGAGTTTCTCTCTCATTGCTATTTTCTTATCAACACTAATTCATTACCTTCCCTAAAATTAGCGAAACATAACTATTTCTTTACATGTACTGAAAAGTAAAATAGCAATGATACTTAAGAGCATCCACACTAGTGAAACTAAAAATTTAGCTTTTTAGCTCCATAAAAAAGTTACTTTATCTATTTTACCTACTTACTTTACAAAACATGCTGCAGCAGTGGATCTATTTTAGCTTTCAACACAATAAAACAATATAAACATTACAATAAAATAATATATCAACTACAATAAAATAATATATCCACTACAATAAACAACAATCACAACCACCCGCAACCGCAACCGCAACCGCAACCGCTACCGCCGCCACCACCGACTCTTCCATTGCCACCGCAATTGCTACCGCCGCCACCGACTCTTCCACCACCACCACCGCCACCACATGATAACAAATAATCGTCTAGTGTTAACAAATGATTTTTTTAACCCCAAATTATACTTATACATTTTTTTTTTACTAAAACAATTTCTCAATCATCATGCTAGCAAATAAGAAAATAGAGTAACAATAATATTTTGTTTTAACCCCAAATTATATATATACAAAACTCAAACTAAATTATGAAATAGAGGAACTTTATAAGAAAACATATAAAATAGAACACGTATTTTGTTTTTTTTGAAGGCCGGCAATTCTGCAGTTTCCACTATCTTGTTCTTGTTATTTCTTTTAGCTTTTATGTTTGTTGTTTGAATGATGGCAGTGGCTTTATTTTATTCTTGAGTCCTTGACTGCGTTAGAATGGTGCTGGTTTTTGTGTTTGGTTTTAATTAAATATGATTGGAATTTTTATATCATATATTGCTAGTGGACTAGAATTCTTTTTCATTCTCTCCAAAAGCTCTAGAAGAACTGGAGCCTATATATTGTAGTTGCTCACAGCAACAAGCAAGTCTTGCCTCCTTTGCAATCGCTTGAGAAGTAGCATAGAGAAGGTTTAGTATTTTCACGTCAAGTTGATTTAATACTAGTTCTTCTTACCACTGTGCACCCTTGGTGCGGTAGTCACTCCACAAGTATAAGTGCTTGTAGGGTGTGGGGGGTAAGGGTCGGGGTTCAAGTCGCCAAGAGGGAGCTTCACACACATATACATTTAGATTAGGCTAGAGTAGAAATTCTATTTTGTATTAAAAAAAATACTAGTTCTTGTTAAGTTTTTTTTTAAAAAATATATATATATTTATACAAGATTCTATTTAAACTTAAGACTTAAATCTTGGCCCTTGTCTCCTAACTCGACAAAAACTATGAGAAAACTACAAAGGTAGGTTTTGATTTAGGGTTTGGATCAATATGGTTAGGGCTATTGCACGCACCATGCAATTACCATCAATTATCACCTTTAATTTCGGAGTTAAAAAAAATGCATTAGGCCAAAGCCCTATTTTTCATCGCACTGCTAGACCTAATCCCATAGCCTGTAGTTCTGTGCCATTAGCCTCAGAGAACCACTTTGACATTTAATTGATTCCAACGTAGGTATAGCTCTAACCTAATTAGGGAAAATTATTATACGATATAGGCCTCCCTCTCACAACAAGTTCGCTAAGCTAAAATAAATTCATAATTTTTTTCTAATTTTTTTCAAATTAATAGTGGATATTATCATTAATAAGGTAACAACTCAAGGAAAATCACTAACAACATCTATCAAATATTGATATCAAATTAGTTGACTATGTGATGAGATCCAACTCAAGCATATATTGGAGTATTGGGTTGATCTTGACTTTATAAATAACTATAAGGAGTCTCAATCAATGCAAATTGACTAATTCTTTTATGGGTGTAAGCGCAAATTTGGCTAGTACTTTCTCTACTAATGGTATTAAAGTCAATCAAGTAACCCATTGTTGTATGACCTTATAGACAACTATAAAAAATTTATATTGTGACTGCAATAGTTCTTTTGGGGTATAATGCAAACATGGATAACAATATTTCTTGTTTTGTTATAGAAAACTCTTTGAAGGAGAATCCAAACCTTCTTTTAGGCTAGACTAGGGACCTGTTCAATTTAAATTTTAGATTTTTTGTTTTAACACTCCTTCCATCAATGAGTTATATTGGTAGCTATTGTTTAAGTATTGGTTTACAACATAAAAAGGAGGATGGTGTAGCTATGAAAGAAGTCACACCGTCTCACCTTTACAAAGGGCTTTAGAAGCTCACCTACGGGCTCTTGATAGTGAATAAATGGAGGAAAAGGGGTTGGAGTTTCAATTTTAGAGGGGTTTTCTAAAAGGGAAAGAGAGAGAAAATAGATCTACGTAAGCACCTAAAAAAAGTGAGAAGGGAATTTTTGTACTTGAATTTTCCAAATGGAGTGGTGGTATTTATACAAGTTTGGGGGTTGAGGAGGTGACACACCCCCTTAGCTGCCCCTCTCAAATAGGCAGTTTGAGGGGTATAATACCTTCACATCACTAGATCTTATCCATTTGTCTTGATATTGTTGTTAGTGTTCCTGTAGATTAAGGCAGGGACATTTAGGTAATCCTAACATTATTATTTTGAAAATCACATTGAGTTAGTTGGTGCAGTATTACTGCATTGTATTGCATTTAACTAGGCAAATCATCTACTTACTTCCAACTATCTCTCTCTTTTAACTTTTTTTTAATTAATTTTCTTAACTTATTGTTACACTTTCTCAAACATTTCATCCTCCATTTTAAACCTTTTTGACTATATGTTTGTCACACGGAATTAGCACCCTAAATTATACTTCTAATTACATTTTATTACCTCAAACTATACTCTTGATTACATTTTGCACCTTGATTTTTGAATTTTCATCCAAGTTAACAGAAAAGTTAACATTAATATGCAAAGTATAACAAATGTCATAGTTTAGAGCACAAAATATGCATTCAAAAAATATAAGATAGTAAAATGTAATTTCTCAAAAACCTAAAAAGTAAACGACATGTAGAACAAATGACAAGAATGCAATGTGAATAACATAGTAACAAATCCACTATCCTCAAATTTGGAGGTCATGTCAAACATTGCAATCCCTAATCTTAACTATTTATGAATATAAAATATTGATTTCATGCCTATTTTGAGAAATTTTTTTTTTTTTTTTTTGAGAGCTAGAAAAATAATAAAAGACTAAAGAATATTATAGAAAACCTATAAATGTTTCTTTTTTATTTTCATTTTATAAAAATTTCCGTTGCACCGCATTCTATTATTTCTTCCAACTCCAAAAAAGTAGTTCGAGAGTTACCGTTGATTTTATTCACAAATTTAGAACACAGAGATAGATAGATGAGATTTCGCGCGGCATTTAGGGTTTGCGAGAGCAGGATCAGAGCGCTATTGTTGCTTCAACCTCAAGCTTCGCGCTCCTTCTCTCAGCTTCCATTAAACTCCCAACGGTTCGTATCTCTTCTCTATTCTCTATTCAATGTTGTGTTAACTATAATTTTGACTAAGCCCTTACTTTTTGCGAAACTGTAAAGATACCGTGATTTTGAATCTTGATTCAAACTTTTTTGTCTTATCATAGCATAAAAAAGCGAGAAACAGCTCAAATTTTTGATTACCAGTAGTTGATTTTTGTGAATTTTTAGGCCTTCTTTTGGAATTGCGTTTGACATAGATGGCGTGGTTCTTCGCGGTCGTGTCCCCATTGGAGGCTCTCCTCACGCTTTGAGAAGATTGTACGGAGATTCTGGTACTTCACAACCTATTCATTTCTCTGTATGTGTGTGTTTTAGTGAATTATGAATTTTCTATACAACTAACTTTGTTTGGTTGTGCAAAAATTGAGTAGAGAAGGAGGGGAAAATAGAATTCATGACACATGTTTTGTGTTTTGTGTGTGTTTTTTTTCATTGGAAAATTTTGGAAATTCATCTTAAGTATGCTGAAATGGTTGTGAAATGAGAACTGTGAAAGAGTAAGGAAGGATGGTTATACAAAGAATGTTTTAGTTTCTGGTTTTGGGAATGGTAATTATGCTATTATGGTTGCCAGTCTTAATGAATAATGTTTCTTTTTATTCTGTTGTTGTATCTGACTCGGTTGATTTCCGCTGCAGGTGCTTTGAAGGTACCCTTTCTGTTCTTAACGAATGGTAAGTCATTTAAGTGATTCAGTTTGTGGTTCATCAATAGAAATTTTAGGAGCTACTAAGAGGACGATGGACTTATTGTTAAGATATATGTGATTATGGGGTTATTAGTTATGGTTTGTGAGGTTGATATTGACAAACATGCAATGCCGTATATTGAACCTTAGAACATTTGAGGCTTGTTTTTTTTTATTGTAAAAAACTCTTTAGTCCGTTCTTCTGTTGATATTTCTTTGAATTATTTGAGACCAAAAATAGATATGCCTAAAACATTGTGCTCCATAATTATCAACATGATTTTTGTGCAAGAAAATGTTATATTATTGGTTATTGTCTTTACCTCTCAAGAGTAATGTATACAATACAGCAATAAAATGAACAATACTATTTTTTGATTTGAATAGGAGGTGGCGTCCCTGAAACTAGACGTGCCACTGAGTTAAGTGAACTTTTGGGAGTGCACATTTTACCTTCTCAGGCAGGGTTTTGTTGTTGTTGCTTTCTTTTATTTATTTTTATTTTTCAGTATAAATAGGAGATTGAAGTTTATCTATTCATGATTGTTGTGGCTGTCATTTGACTGGTGGAATCTTTAGCGTAGCTGTTCTTTTTATGTTATTTTACTGCAGGTTGTACAGGGTCACTCACCTTTCAAAACTTTGTTGAAGAGGTATATGTATCAGTTCGGTGTGAATCTTTTCAACACTAAAGTATCATATTCTTTTCCAATGCTGTTGTTGTCAAGTTTGCTCTAATGCAATCTTTCAATTCTGATCCTCGAACCTAGTAATCACAATATGTCAACTAGGCATTATGTTAACAAAGATACCACACCTTACAATTGAGTAATTATTACTGATGTCATTGATAAGTCTCCTGCTTGGCCAGGAGTGAAATTGTGAGAAATCTCGCATTGGATCTGGAAATTATGCCAGTAATATGAGATTTTGTAGCTGGTTGAGCAAATGCATGGTCTGCGATCAGAAAAGACTGCATCTTTAGGGGATGCATCCAGTTACTTGTCTGTTATAAATTATGTACTAGTCTTATTTTCTCTTCCTTGAATTAAGTGCAAAAGCTGAGCTTGGATAGATCTCACAGCATTTTTTTTATGAACTTCTTGTCATAAGAAAGGGACTCATCTTAAAAGAGTTTCAAGCAAGTCTAGAACTACTGTTACTTAAGAGGATATTTAGAATGTTTCTGTTTTGTTTTTGTTTTTGTTTCTAAATGTTCGTTAAAATATCCTTTCAAAGTTCAAAGTTATTTTATATCAAATTGTTCTACAATGATTGCCAGTGTATTTTCAATGCGTATAATTTTTTTTTTTCGCTTAAAAAATTGTCTCTCGCAATTATATACTTAGTTTTCTTCATCATCTTATGCAAAGTTTATTGGTTTCCTCTTCAGATTTGAGAATGAGCTCATAATTGCCACTGGAAAAGGGGAACCTGCTGTTGTAATGTCTGAATACGGTTTCAAGTAAGATACTCACCTTATACCTTGGTCATAGTATTTCCTGATTTGAAGGCCAGAGGTTTCTAGGTTTTGTAAAATTCACATATTACTTAAGTTTATTTGTGATGGCAGAAAAGTCCTTTCTTTGGATGAGTATGCTTCCTACTTTGAGAACATTGATCCTGTTTCACAATATAAGATGTGGACAACTAAACAAGAATCGGGTAATGGGAGTGACCCTAAGAAATTGGTTCCAAAATACAATGCTACCTCTGACAGAGTCAAGGCAGCATTTGTTGTCAGTGATCCTGTAGATTGGGGCAGGGACATTCAGGTAATCCCGACTTTATGGATTTGGAAATCACAATGAGTCAGTTGGTGCATTGTATCGTATTTAACTGGCATGTAAATTCTAATCTTTGTAGATATATGTAGTAAATAGGGAGAAAGGCTTAGAATACTGGTGCAATGGAGGGTGGTGAATTTGAATGCAATCAAATTTTGGATATATTTTGCTTTTGATTGGTATTAGCAGCCTTGGTTTTTACATGAGTTCCCAAGAACAAAAATATACCGTTGAAGTTCCAGTGGTGGATCTTTTAATTACAATGCACATAAGTTGTCACTGTATTTGTCATCATCTTATTCCAGATACTTTTGAATATCTGTACCCCTGAAGAATCACTGAACTTGTTGATTTTGCATTAGGTTCTCTGTGACATTTTAAGATCAGGAGGCCTTCCTGGACACAAGAACACACAGCAACCACCTTTGTATTTTGCAGCAGATGATCTTGAATATCAGGTTGGTTATTAAGCTTATTCAGAAAATGTTAATTTGGGTGTAATTTATAAATTATTTTCATTTAGACTTGAAATAGGATCTCCAGAATTACTTGTCAAAAAAGAAAGAAATAGGATCTCTAGAATTGCAATAGAATCCAAATTTCATGACTTAACCAAGAGCAATTCACTAATCATGTAAAATTTCTACACAAAACTTGTAAATGTTCTGATCAATCCCGAATTTGATGGCTTTGGAAAGAGGAATTTTGTCATCAGTATCGAGTAAAGGAAGAAACATAGATTCTGGTCAGGTCAAATGGTTGAAAGGGAGTATAAGCAAAAAATCATCTGGCAGATCTTATATAGCCTTGCTGAGTCAAGTCCATACCATTCATAGTAGTCAGCACTCAATATGGGCTTCACTTGTTGGAACCCATCAATATGCCCAATTCATTGTCCTGGATTCTAGATGCGCTTTTGCTCCAGCTGTTTTTGCCTATCTATGGAAAGCAGAGCATGATTCTATTGCTTATTTATTTACTTGTATATTTTACCTCAATAGTTGAAGAAAACTTAAGAATGTTATTGATTGGTTTCCCTACTCACTACAGGCTGCTTTTCCTTTTGAGCGTCTCGGAATGGGTGCTTTCAGAATTGCTCTAGAAAGTGTCTTCAATAGGTAACGTTAGTGTCTCAGGTTTAAAAATGATTAGGTCCTCAGTTTCCATCAAATAGGTGTTAACCAGATTGAATGTTTACTCATTGACACACCTCTTGGTTTACATGTCTATATAACAACTCAAAAGTCATAATCAGAGAAATCAAAGTCTCTAGATTTTTAAAATCCAAGACACAATTTCCTTTTTCTTAGTTGCTTTTAGAACCTATTTGGAGGAAACAACTCCTTGATGGTGCAATGAAATTATTATATACCTTGAGCATCACCTATATACAAAAAATGTATGGTTTATAAATCACCCCTCAACACAGTGTCAAAGGTTCAAGGCTAGCAGATGGAGGAAGAGAGAGACTCACCCTTCAACAGTGCAGAAAAATAATATCATTTTTATAATGCATTGGGAAACACATTACAAGAGCACCATATGGAAAAACACAAATTGTGATCATCATCAGCTCCCAATAGCATATGAATTCTTATGATTGGCTTTGGTTTGCAGAATTCACTGTAATGCTCTGGAATATGTTTCTTTTGGGAAACCAAATCCATTTGTATTCAAGAATGCTGAAGCCATATTGAGACAACTTCAGTCATCATGTAATGATAATGCCATAGATAATGGAGACGTTGGATCAAATCCTTTCAAAACTATTTATATGATTGGTGATAACCCTTTAGTTGATATCAAGGGTGCACGACAGGTTTGTCTTACTAACTGTTTTGAAATCCAGTTTTTTTTTTTTTTTTTTTTTTTGCATAAGAATGATAGATTCTTATTGTCTCTAAATGAATCAATTGTTATTTTATTTATGGTTACACCTTTTGATTTTCAGGCAGGACATCCTTGGTTTTCTATTTTGACTAGGACTGGTGTTTTCAGGGGAAAAGATAATCATGCAGAATTTCCAGCCGATCTGGTAAGTTCAATGCTGAAATTTTAAGATGCATATTAGTGGTTATGCTCGCAAAACTATAATTTTCTACTATTGTCATGGTAAAAGTGTTGTAGAGATGGGGGATTTTGTGAATCTGAAATGTGTTTTTGTAATACTTTACTATGTTTTCTTCTTGATTCTTGTGCAGGTCGTTGATACAGTTGAAGAGGCTGTGGACTATATTCTGAAAGAGGAGAGTACTTCTTAGGAGTTAGGTCCCATGCAAAGTGGAACCCTTTTGTATTGCTCTCTGTTTCTCGTCTCTCGCACCATTGTATGGCAGAAAGAAAGTTTAATACATTCAGAAAGCTTGGCAAGTTTTGTAAATCAAATTCTTGGAACTCAATGAAGTCAATTTTGTCCGTTTCTTTTTTAATTTTTCTCATGTTATTCAGCAATTGCCGACCGCAGAATATGGCTAGTCATTCTTGTTACACTTGGAAAGTTCCTATCATGTTATATAGTCCTATATTTTGGATATACATTTTTACTGTTACCAATATCAGATTGTTTGGATTGGAAGTGTAAAAATTGTGATGCTTTGACCTAAAGTCAAATCCCTTTTTGTTCAAGTTTTTATTAACTGGGGGGGATGTCATTCAGTTTTAAATATTCATAAAATCTAGATCTTCGAATCCTTGTTTATTTAATATACATATTGAATTCAAACTTGAATAAAAAAATTTAGATGCCATACACTTATGAAGCAGATTAGTTGATCGAGTTATTTCTTATTCCAAATAGATACCACAAACAATTATTTCAACCACACTAAACAATCACCAAATCTAAAGTAAATATGTCAACCATTAAAAGTCACACAAATTTGACAAATTTGGTAACAAAGTAAAAGAAAAATCAAAGGAAAAGCCGCTATTAGAACCCAATCCCAGAGAATTCACTAAAAGAAATAGTTACATCAGTCTACTTACAAAACCTTTGTGGGCAAACTAGATTCTCTTGTAACCTTGGCAAACGCCTTGCTTGACTTCCCATTACAGTGGCTTCAAAAGTCAAAATTTTCCCTCACGAATGAATCTCATTAGTAACCCAAAACCCAACAACATAAACTATGTGGCTTCAAGAATGATTTAAGCTTAAGGTGAATAGGTCGCAATTGGTTTTGTTTAGACACCTAATCACAAAAATGGATTTTAATAATTATTTAAATTTAATGTTCAAGAAGAAAGATATTAGATATACTTCATATAAATACGTTAAGGTATAGCAAATTTCACATTGTAACTTTATCTAGTGTTTCGTGAATTTTTTGTAAAGAGAATTTGAGTTTCAATTGAGTGAAACTCTCTTAATTTGAAATCTTCAATCAACAGCTTAACAAAACTCTAACTAATCTCAAATGCATCAATTTTAAAACCAATTTGACTCTATGTATGTGACATGAAATTAAGCAACATCTAAAACCTAAAAGAGAAAACGACATGTGGATTACTAAAAGAACAAAAAACGACGAGAATGCAGCGTCGCTAAGGGAGTGTTTTGTCAAAACCCATATCCTCAGAAGTAAAAGATAAGCCCAACAAAAGACACACAGACACACACTCACATCCTCTCTTTTCCATCACCACCATCATCCACCAATGGAAGCCACTCTGCTCAGCTTTCCCTCTCATTCTCTCACCAAAACCCAAACCCATTTCCTTTCAAACCCACCTCCATTCCTCTCCTCCAAACCCAAAAGACCCAGCAAGCTCTCAATTCGCTCCGCCATTTCCCGCAACAAGAAAGAAGAAACAGTCGAGACTGTGAAGACCCAGCTCGACGACTGTCAGCTCATCGCCGCAATAAAGTACAAAGGCTTCACTGTCAAACAGTTCCAGGATCTCCGGAGATCATTACCCGAAACCACAAAACTTGTCGTTGCGAAAAACACGCTTGTTTACAAAGCCATTGAGGGTACTCCATGGGAGGTTCTTAAGCCTTGTATGACGGGGATGAATGCTTGGCTCTTTGTTCACAGCGAGGAAATCCCAGCTGCACTTAAGCCTTATAGGGATTTTCAGAAGGAGAAGAAGCTTGAAGAGAATGACTTTAGTGGTGCAGTTTTTGAGGGAAAGTTTTATGCACCTGGTGACTTTAAGACGCTCGAGAATATGCCTACGAGAGCTGAGATTTATGCTAAGATGTTGGGGTCTATAAAGAGTCCCGCTTCGAGCTTAGTCGGGACAATACAGGCGCCAGCGAGGGAGTTGGTGATGGTTTTGCAGGCGTATGTGAAGAAGTTGGAAGAGGAAGGTGGTGGTGGTGGTGGGCAATAGTGGCTGAGGAGAAAAGGAGCAGCTCTGTTGAGTTTCTGCTATTCTTGTAATTGTAAGTGTATTTTGGAAACAACCCTCCCTCTTTTTTTTGTTTTTCTTTTTTACTTGTAGCAATGTTGTTGTTATGGTTGAAATTGAGGGAGCAATTGAATTGAAAAGAATGCAAGTTGTAGAGTTGTGTCAAATTGGAGGTTAACTTAGTTTGTCTCAAACTGATTAGTGAATGTGTTGCAATATGGTTATATTGGTTAACATGTAAATTATAATAAACAACTTGAGGAATAGATTCAAACTATGGTTTTTGTTGTAAAAATTGTGATTGTAGCCATAGAGACAAAGTGCCCATTTGTTAAGGTGTTTCTAAACCACACTCAGCACAACTTTTTTCCCCTACCAATAGAATGATATTTAGCTGTGTAGTTGGGAGCATCCATCTGTGGAAATGGTTTATGACTTGGGATTCATAAAGTAGGCCTCTAAGGGAGAAAGACAGGGAGGGAGAGGAGAGGACTGCAGGTTCTGATATATCTATAGCAGTTTGTTTTATGGGTACCATAGGGCAGGAGAGAGCATACTGTCATCAGTTCTGGTGAGAGAGTAGAGTTAAGTTTGGAATGAGTCACTGAATTGGGGTTGTATAGTGATGATGTTCTTCAGGTCAGGTGTTAGTGGGATGCTCTCGGAGCCAAGGACCATTTACTATAGTATATGTGCAACTTGTTCACATCATGTACAAGGAATGAAGAATCAATATGGGATCGGTATTAAACTGTTATTTATAGAGACACTTTGTACACTGTTTGAAAACTGAAACTGTACATCAGTGCAGACTCTGACTGTGTTCCTTTCTTGGGTGATAACTGATAGTGATACTATGTTTTGTTTCAACTAATAAAATAGAATCAATAAAGTAGTTGGTGTCCTTAAAATCTCAATTAGTAACCACAGTTAACTCTTTCAGTTGAAAGTGAGTGCTACTATGAATTAGGAAAGGCTTAATTGTGTGAGGAGGAAATGCCTAGGGGCTTTTCCCAAGAGGATGGCAATAGGATAAGCATATAGTAGCTAGGACGTTGGAGGTGCTTTGTGTATTGTAAAACCGACGCTTGAGAGAGAGTCTCCATGTTTTTCTTGATTTGAGAAGAATTCAGAACTTTGGATAAAGCTGCATTCACAATGTCCACAAAGAGGGAAAAAGGAAAATGAAATAAATAGAAGCATATGCCGAACAGCCTGGGCTCTCTGTAACAAGCAAGACCAATCTCAATTGCTTCCATTCCATTCCATTTATTGAACATTCCATGCTGAAACATGTTGAAGCAGAAGTGTCCTTCAACATTTCATAACTGAAGTGCAGAACAGATGATAACTTCACTAAATGTTATTCGAGGAAATGTGTGCTACAACTCAAAATCAGACTCTTGAAATATTATAAACCGAGTATTTGGCAACGAAATTTTGTACTGAACGATTCCCTTTTATGAATCCCCTAGATCAAGTGAGAGGTTATTAACTTATTATGTTTGTTATATTTTGAATGCATTAATCTTTTTAACATAAGATTGCGTTGGATATGGAATTGCTTTTGAGAGACCTACACTCAACGCTGGAAAGATGCACATCAGTATGTGTATGGCCACGTGGCTGGCATTTGGGCTAGATTGGGAATGGAACTTACCTACTGAGCACATCACCGAGAAGGTAGTTTAGGCTATATTAACGCTAGGATCTCAGAATGCTATGCCAAAAAGAGGTGGTCTTGAGAGTTGAGTCGCTTTTTTTTTTCTTTTTTTTTGGGTAGCTGAGTTGCTCGTATAGAATAAACAGTGAGGAATCAAATAATGAAATGTGAAAAACTATCACTCTAGTTGACTAAGCTAACGAAAACAAAATGATTATAAAATCAATGCAGTTTTGTCCGAAAGGTTTAGAACAAGCAGTTAATCCTTGATCTCATGAAATTTCCATAATGTTAGTTGATACAGCCTATACAGCATCATCCAAGATGCATACATTCGATAAAATCAGTTGTTATGAGACTACAGATTTAGATACATCAAGGATTTGCTTCAGGAATTCAGTTCATATAAACATTATTGTTAATACCACTCTAGAGGTGCTTGGCAAAGATTGATTCGACAACACCTTGAGCTATAGGATGATAACAGTCCCGAGCTTCTGCAAACACTCTTTTGGCCAAAATCTTCTCCTCTTCCTTTCCAGTGCCTTGTACAAGAGCAGTGTAGAGTGGGCGAAGGTACTTCATCCTTCCAACTGACTTCAGTGTTTTCTCCACCTCACCATAATAATCTCTGCACTTAGCCAAAATGGCCAGTTGGAGAAAGGCAACCTTTACTTCATAATCCTTTGATTCTGACAGCCTATAGCGCTCATCCAAGGCCAAGATCTGCATATCAAATGTAATAAATGATAACTGTAAGAAAACACCAGCTTACTTTCTGACCATGGATATTTTTGGGTCCAAGGGATTAAATATGGAACAATAAGAAATACATCAAAAAGCTTGAAATATATGGGCACAAATCAACCAAAGCATTACAAGCAACAATTGGCAATAATGGATCTTTGATTCTTGAAAAAACAGATAATACATTTTGTATATATAAACATAGCACACATTTGAGAGATTTATAATATAAAATAAATAAAAATAAATACAAGAAAATGTGCACTGCTTGCATAGTGACCCAGTGGATCTAGCTACTTTCATATAGGAGGTTAGATGGTGGCCTTTGAACACCAACAAGAACTCTAGCTGATATGTGTATATATAATACATTTGAGAAATGTACAAAAAATAGAAGAAAACGTACACTGCTTACATAGTGACCCAGTGATCTAGTCACTTCCATGCGGGAAGTTATATGGATCAAGCCTTTGAAAACCAACAAGAACTCTTGCTGTGGGTAGGGTGCCTAGACATTTCATCTTCAAAGCTTATTTCTAGTCTAATCAAACCCATTTTTCTTTGTTTTTTCCCCCTCTCAGAAGAATTATAAGGCATTATTCAGCTAGTTCTGTCACACCAAGTAACATAGTGATAATTTTCCATAAAAACACTACTAAAGCACGAGTCTTAAACCAGAACACGCAAATTGCCTCAACATCACTCAAAATCCATTTCTTCCAGTCAAAGACATCCTTAAAATGATGTATTGGATGGTAAAATTACTATATTCAAGGGATAAGAAAAGAGTAGATAAACTGAAATAAAAACAATTTGGAAACTCTAACAAGATCAGAATCACCACCTGTGAAGCTTCAACAGCTTTGGGCAGGTTCTCCAAGTAAAGTTCCCATTCCTGCCCTTGCCAATCTGCAACTTCATCCTCCCTTGGCATCCGCCCAAGCTTAAACTCATTGGCAAGAGATACAATCTTCGTGTATATATTGGAAACTGGTTCATAAGCATCTGGAGGGATACCAGTGCCCTCAGTCCATAATTCTAGGTCAATGTCTTTCTCTATTCCAGGGACATTGGCTTTCAAGAAGTCCAGAAATGTCTCCGTATCAATTGACTTGAATTTAAAAGTGTTAATATACTTCTTGAGGAATTCATCAAATGCAGGCCTTCCAATCTACACATCCCAGAGGATAAACAAAAGTGGTTAGGATATTCTTTACACAAACAACACCCAGTTACTCAAGTATTAGTGGACATTAATTCATATAGACTCTCAGGATTCTTGCGGTAAGACTCCTATAACTATTACAACGCACAGATAACAACTTTAATTTGGTAAAGACACTAACAATATGACACTATTAATATGTTTCCAGGAGGGGGAAAAGAAACACATGCATGAAAGACACACTAAGATGCAGTAAAAAAAGTCATTTAACACACCTGACGTTCAATACGCCACAGAAACTGGAAACTTTCTCATATGGAACTTGAGAATATACATCATCTGGGTCCACTCCTTCCTGATTGGTTTTGAGTTTTGTGAACTCCATGTTGTCCTTGAAACGCTCCATTTCCTCATTTAACCCCTTCCAACCAATTCCAATATTCAATGCAGCTCTGTCCTCCCCTTGTACGGCTTCAACAATCCTTCTCTCCGCATAAGTTGTAAAACCCTATGAAAAGAAATAAGAAAACTAATCCCATTTGCAGAGAACAAAAGGCAACAAAGCACACATAATAATGATATATCTCAACCCAGTAAACCAGTTATTCATCATCTATGACTTCACCGTATATTTCATATTCACGCCCCAAAATCCTTTTTCTTCTAGTTGAAATCAGATCCCCACAACAACAGGAAAACAAAACCAAACCTTTAAACTGCTCTTTGGCTATCAACAAAGTCGACAAAAAGGAAAGAGACTCAAGTGACCTGTTTTCTCAAGCAGCTAAGCAATTCAAACATTTTCAACAATTTTCCTCTTCTTGCCTCATACTTCCAAACAGCCAATAACAGGGTAAACAATTCTCATAGCAAGGCACATCATACATAGAAAATAAACATACGTACAAAAGGATCACCCAAGTCAGATATGAATTTACTCATCCCTAAAAGAACATAGCAAACCAATAGACAATTTGCCACTCAATTGGGTTAATAACATCACCCACAAACAATAGTGATATCTAGGACACTATACACACTCGAGCCTCGCCAATCACATTCATTGTTACATCAATTTGTAAGCTATTTTTTTTTTAAAATAATTAAAAAAATGGCTCTCCGATTTGTACGCTTGCATTTTATAGTAAAAAAATTTAAAAATAAAAAATAGTGGTGTTTCTGACTATATGAGAGTGACATTCCACCGCTACATCTCTAGCATTTGCTGAAAAAGATAAACTTGAACAAATCCAATTACTCCAAAAACACACAATTTTATAAGCCATACCTCATTCAACCAAAAGTGGTCATTGGTCTTGTTAGTGATCAAATTCCCAGTCCAACTATGAGCAAGCTCATGAGCCACCACCTGGGCTCCACTAGCGTCGCCTTTAATCACAGTCGGCGTCAAGAACACCATCCTCGGATTCTCCATCCCACCGTACGGAAAGCTCGGAGGCAACACCAGCAAATCGAACCTCTCCCAATCGTACGGTCCAAAAAGCCTCTCACCTTGCTGCACCATCTCCTCCGTGCCGGCGAACTCCCTCGCCGCCTCGTCCAGCACCGGCCCCGCCGCCTCCGCATAGACCCTAGTCCTCGGCCCCACCTCCCTGAACCCCAGCTCCCCGACGGCGAAAGCGAACAGGTACGTCGGGATAGGCTGGTCCATCACGAACTCCTCCACCGCCCTCCCCTCCGCGGTCCACGTCGCGTGCGGCGGCGGCGGCGCGTGAGACGGGGAAGACTCGCTAGGCGACCGGCGAGTGACGTGGCGGGCGGACATGACGGCGGAGAGAGAGGAGGGGACGTTGAGGAGGCAAGTGTAGGTCACGCGCGCGGCGGGGGTGTCCTGGCAGGGGAAAACGGAGCGCGCGTGGATGGACTGGCATTGCGTGTAGACGAAAGGTAAGGTCTTGTTGAAGGTCTGAGGCGGAGAGAGCCACTGGAGGGCGGAGGAGGAAGGCGAGGTGGAGTAGACGACGAGGAAGGAGGAGTGGTTGGAGAGAGAGAGGGTGAGGTGGCGGCCTCTGATTGGGTCGTGGTCGGAGGAGAGAGAGAAGGGGATGGGAGCTTGGGACTGTGGGTCGAGGACGGAGTGGATGGTGAGAGAGCGCGTGTCGAGAGAGAGTGGGCCGGTGTGGGGGGTAGAGAGAGAGAGGAGAGCGGTGGCGTGGATGGTGGAGGATGGGAAGTCGAGGTAGAGAGAGAGAGCGATGTGGGTCGTTACTGGGTGGGTCGAGTCCGTGAACGAGTGTGGGTCTATGGGTGCCATTTTTTTTTGTCGGGTTTGAGAGAGAGAGAGAGAGAGGGAGTGTGTGTGTGCGTTTGTGTTTTAGATTTGAAGACTGAAGAAGAAGAAGAGTTGGGGAGTGAATACCGCAGAGGAGTACGAGAAAATGAGCTATGAGTTATGAGCTATGACTGTATTTTCAGTCGTGACGTTCATGCCGTGGGGTTAGTTTAGTCTTTTAGAGTGGTTCGCAACAACAAGGCTGACTTAGTGGATTTTAACTTGTTTTTGTGAGTGCACCATTGCACTTGGACCCAATAACAGTTACGGGTTCAGATCTAATAAGTTTTAAATAATATAAATTTGTAGAGTGTGGGCTTGAAACCCAGGTTAGAAGTATTGAGGATTTGATAACAAGCTAAGAACTACAAACACTTATTAACAACAAACAACTATTGCAAATAAATCTCTTCGGACGTAAGCCGAGAGCACTTTTTCTATTATTTTTCTTTCTTTTTTCTTTAGATTACAAAAAATCATCTTTCTCTTGTTTTAGGTTCCCCTTAAATACTTCTCTTTCTAATCCTTTGCCACGTGTTGCTCCAACCCTCTCCCCCTAGATATTTCTTTTCTTAGTGCCTTTGGATAGTGACCAGAAGTTTCCGTTCCACTGTTCAGGGGTCACTTCTCCATTAATGCGGCTAGGGAGGTAGGTGCAAAGTCTTTAATGTGGAGGTGACAGCCTTTGCCTTTGGTGTTTCTCAAATATCAGTACCTCTAGGACATTCAAGGGTTCACCTCTTTTAACCACTAGTCTTCACGGAGTTGTCCCTTGACCTTTATAACGAAGTCCCAAATTCTCCTATATTGGTCCGAGGAGAAAATCACCCTCGGATGGGTCCTCGGACCCTCGGCGTATGAGCCGATCCGCAGTACTAACAAATTCTTAACTCAAGAGCAGGTCGGTCTTCGTTGTCATAGCCCATAGGCCCATATACTCACTGAGGTCTTTTTACTCCCACAGTTTTTATCCTGCTGGATTTGAGGTTCCAAGTCAATTTTTCTTGTAATTATTCATAACATGGCGGATAGGAGACTGCACATTTCAAAGAAATAATTGAGAATAGATTTTGATATTGTTTATTTTGTTGAAATTTAAAAAAATAAAAAAATCAGATTACTGTTCAAAAGAATCACCTGTACTGCAAAACGCGCATGCCGACGCGCAAGACAAGCTCCCTCTGTTTGTTAATGTGATAGGACTATTTTTGGCTACCTTTTTCACTCTTTTTTCAACAAAGAAGATTTGGAGAATAATAATAACTGTTAAGTGTGCATTCCACTAATAAAGTCCCACCATGGAAGATTTTAATGCATGCGTGGTATCTATTCTAACATTCTATGACAAGTTCACTTAAGCTATTAAATCTATTCAATATTCTATTAGAAGTTTACTACTCACTAAAGCTATTAAAGTAGGGTCCGATTAACTTATTGTATTATTTTTAAGGAAAAACAACAACAACAAACAAAAACAAACAAAAACAAAAAGGAGGAGAGAATGTTATGTTGAGGTGATGATTGTGATCGGTATTATTATGTGATAGAAGTGATATAAGTTGAGGTGTCATGTAATTTTAATATTGCATTATTTCTATTTTACCACTTCAATGAGTTATGAACAAAATTGTGAAATTTGTTTTTTGTAGTATTGTTGTGTTAAATATTATTTGCTCAAGTATCGCTATTGTTAGAATTGTGTTGTTAAATAATTAAATTTATTATTTCTTAATAACTTAAATTTTTTAGATAATAAAAAATTTAGCATAATATCAAAGAAAAAGCTCCCAAGTTTGAGAATATCTCAACACCATTACTTGCTTTTACAAAAGAAACAAATAAAGCTTTTGCTTCCTACTTTGAGGCATAGGATTTCAAATTTTACCAACCTACCTTCTTTGGTAAAATTCTCATCGTTCACGCACACAAATAATGCAATCACATATTTACATCTATCGTAATAAAAGAAAATTTTTCATAACAAAATAAAAATAAATAAATACATTTCTTCATTCCGCATTCTCTAAAATTCCTTAAGATTTTATTCTTTAAAAAAGAAAAAGGAAAAAAAATTCCTCCTATAAATCATTGTTTTCTTCATTTAATTTGTTGGAATCACCTTTTCTCCTACCCTTGGAACTTTGGTTCCCGTGATTCTTCTTGCCATCATTATTGTATGAATACTCACGTGATTCGTTTTTCAAAAGAACATCGCATGCATCGTTTTGTTTATTTATTTTATTTTATTTTATTTTTTTGCTGAATACCATTTTCTTTCTTCAAGAACTAATCCATTACAATCATCCAGATCCCAGTCCCACTAATTAACACAACATTCATAAACTTGATTGGTATGTTTGGTCTTTGGTGTCAATTCGATTCAGCTTGCACCAAAAATTTGACTTTATAACATTCTCATAATTCCCTAATTATTAAAGGGGGAGCATGCATCATGATACATAATAACACCCCTTACTTAAGTAATAACAATGAAAGAGAACCTTCCATCACCATGAGCCATGAAAACCAAACGGAGCAAAGGAAAAAAAAATCACCATTTGAAAAAAGTGATCAATTTCATTATTTTAATTGCTAAGCCTTGACAATTAAAGATACAGGTTTAGCGTCACACGTTTTGCTTATTACAGATGGTGTGTTTTTGAGTTTTTTTTTTTTTTTTTTTTTTTTGAATTATCCTACTCTTGTTCAAAGAGTAAAAAAGTTGCATATTATCATTTGTTTGGCCAAGTTAGCAGCTAATTTTCCAGATATTGTAGTATGCATAGAGGATGTTCCACTATCAATTTTATCTTTCGTTTAGACTGATTTAGCTTCCTTTTTTAAATAAAGTTAACTATTTTTTTTTTCAAAAAGAAATTGCTAAGAGCCTTATAACTCAACTGATCCCTTAATCAACCATCAAATTATAAAAAAACAATATATCATTACTCAAATTAAATATTATATGCGTTAATTCAATGATGTCATAATGATATATATATAATGGGTTCCACTCTCAAAAAAAGAACTCTATAGTTTGAAACATATGTAATCTATTTGGGCCAAACAGTCAAAGTCCTTATTAGCATTGGGCTCTTATGGATCACTGACTGGACCCAGATCCAGCTGCACCCACCACCTTTGCATTAGAGAAGTAGAGCCCACATTAACCAAAAATAAACCCATCATGACACCCAACCCCCACAACTCTCCATTCATGATTCATCTCTCTCCCTCCATTCCTTTCTCTCTCTCTCTCTCTCTAACCTGAAAGCAAATCTGTGAGAGCGAGTGAGCAAAACAAAACAACCAACCAAAGAAAAAGAAGCGAAACCCTAAAAAATGGATGACTATACGAGGGAGATGATGGACCTGAAGACCCTCGTCACTCGGACTCTCGAGAAGAAGGGCGTCCTCGCCAAGATCCGGGTTTAATTTCCCACTCTAACCTCTCTCTCTCTCTCTCTCTCTCTCTCTCACTTTTTCGTTCAATTTCTGTGTTCGTTTTTCCAATTGGTAATTTTGCATCGAAATTTGTCTTCTTCTTTTTTTTTTTGAGCTAATTGTGTGATAATGCTAACCACTTAGTTGATGTTGATTCGGTTTTTGGATTGGAAGATCATCCATTTATTTAGGTTCTAGGAAATGTGGTTATTTTTGGCGTAAAATTATTAGGGTTTTTGATGTTGTTTAGTTTGGAGCTGAGCTGGGTTTTTGAGAATGTGAGTTAGGTTTTGATTATGAAATTTAATTTCACGAGCATTTAATTAATGAAGCTCTAGCTCAACTGGCACCTAGGTGGAGGTGAGGTCGCGGGTTTAAGACCCGCGGGTGTTTGTTAACTTACCATTCTTAAAAAAGATCAAGGAAGATGATTGATCCGCTGCAGTGTGCTTTTAATTTTAAAGAACTGTGTATCAGTTTGAAACTTTCTCGGTTTTTATAAAAAAAGGTAATGTTTTTGTTAAAAAGATTTGGGTTCAATTTGAAGGACGAAGAGTCTATAAAATAGATTTTGTGGAGGAAGTAAAAAAGGACACGTCAATTAAGGAGGAAACGGAGAGTATGGCTTAGGATAGGAATGGTGGAAAAGGGTACCCAAAATTATGGTTTTTTTAAATTCATATGTTGATTTGGTACCTTTGATGGGTAAATTTTGCAAAAAATAATAAATATAACTGACCCCGAGTACAGTTGATGAAGAATTAGTGAAGTGACTCCAATAAGTTGGGATTGAGGATTAGTTGGATTGAGTTTTATGCTTTATTACCAAGAGGAATTGAACGATTCCATCAATGTTAAAACTTTCGCTAATTGATTCATGTTGTTGGATTTTTGCTAGGCCGAACTCAGAGCAAGTGTGTTTGAGGCAATTGAAGAGGAGGATCGGGTAGTTGAAAAAGAAGAAGGTTTGCCTCCTGCATTACTTGGTAGCTGCAATGATCGTGCAAAACAACTTCATGCTTCTCCCTCAGGTTCCTCCACTAATCTATATTCTTTCCTGTTTGTTTAATACATTCAGTCCAGTTTAGATGGATCAGGTGTAAGCCAATTAAGGTCTTAAAGCTTCAGTCCATATGCATTAAATAAGAGTCAAAATTAATATTTTGCCTTTGAAACCAGACATTTGGCACGTTATTTAGGTGATCCTTTCAGAGTAACTTTGATTCTTTACCAATATTATCCGAGTTCTTCATGTAAAGAATAAAATGATGTGCAATGCGCCAACATGGCTTCTGTTCCACCTTAAATGTTAGGTTTTAATTTTTCATTGCGATTTCTTGATTTTCTTGCCTCTTCTTTTACTAACCATGCAATTGATGTGGAATATATGAAAATGGTGGCATCTTGCTGCAGAACATGATGCATCTGCATGTTACTACTGTAATTATGAGGGTTTAAAGTATTATTTATGGCAATATTTCTAATTTATTCCTCTTTCATTACACTCTTTTAATTGCAGGACGGCTACTTACTGCTCTTATATGCGAATACCTAGACTGGGCGCAATTAAATCATACACTAAAAGTTTATTTGCCAGAGTGTAATTTGGTAATTGATGTGGAACATATGAAAATTCTCTTGTGGTTTATAGTATTGCTGATTTTGTTGCAATAATTTTTGAACTAATTTGTTCAATTTGCTTCTAACTTATATGGGGATTATTTTGTAGCAAAAAGATTCTTGGAAAGCTGAGTTGAAAGAATTTAGTAGCAAGAATGGATATGATCTCAATAGGAATGGTGATAGTGGTCCTTTGCTTTTGGATGTGCTTGAAGGATTCTTAAAGTTTGAGGTTTGATATTAGATCTCATTTAGACATCAATATTTTCATATTCGATTGAAAATTTGTGTGGTTCAACTGACACTTCCTGGTGTTTCAATTAAGACATTTAGGGTTCAAATCCCCTCCCCCTGCCCCCCAACTATCAAATTATCCACAAAAAATAATAAATAAAGTGTAGTAACTAACATGATAATGCTAATTTTGTGCATCAAGGTTGATTAGACCGTCCTATGTAGGAGTACTATGTACGATTTTATACATGTATGTTTCCATGCATTTATGATTAATTTCTTCCAAGGATGCTTAATTATAAGGACTAGGAATTAGATACGTAAGTGGGTTGTCTGATCTAGATGTGTGCATTTTAACATCTCCTCTACCAAGTTATCTTTGTATGTTAAGAATAGTAGCAGCCTTCTTGATGCATATAATGGTAGCCACAATGAAGCTTTAATTTTTTTTTGATGAATGTGATTTGCAACACTGATGCTCTGGAATTAACTAATGATTGGTATTTATATGAATGTTCAAAATTTGAGATATGGTCTTAAAAAGAAAAGAAAAAGAAAAGGATTGTATGTATGTAGATATATGTATTATTCAATTTTGATTTTTTGTTTTTAGATTGATTAATTGTTCCTTTGAATCATGTTTTGATAGAACCTATCCCAAGTGAGGGGTACTGGAAGAAGGTTAACTGCTCAAGAAACTGAGTCCTTATCCAATTTAGAGCCCAGGAACATTCGAAGGCCTTCTTCATCATCGGTTGGTGGGGGCTTACCTCCACTGGGAAGGTTCTGCTCCTACATCACTTTTCATTTTCTTACCCTAACTTGTTCAATCTGTCTTTTCCCTTTCCGCATTCTTTTCCTTCACTCCCATTGATACTTTGGTTTGTTGGTGTGCAAATTCTAGGTCTGTTCCTTCTTCCCAGGCATCGGGTAAGTAATGAAACTATTTGTGATTTCCTTCCAGTATCTGCTTGCTTGTGATTTTCTTTACCTGATATGTTCTAGCATTCAGATCGTAGAGGAGGCTCCTCCATGTCTGGTTACAGGAAGGATGAGTACAGTTGGAGATATGACAGTGACGAGCACCCAGAGGATGTAATTCGAGCTTCAGCTGCCTTGGAGAACCTTCAGTTGGATAGAAAAGCTCGAAATCTTACTACATCCTGGCGGTTTGTTCTGATACCCCAATCAACAAATTCGTTTCTATTTTCCATTCGTTGCAAGTGAAAAATAAATAAAGGATATTGATTATTGACTCTAGAAACATCCAACATACCTACATACTGTTTCCCTTGTGGACTGCTAGAAAATTAACACTTTGTGGGGGATGGAGATTGCTATTTCCATCATCACCACCACGACCATCATCATTTAGCAGGAGGTCAATTGTTAAAAGAGGTAGTGTAGGCTAGGGCTAGCTATGCCTCATAATTGCCTATCTTACTGCCTGAGTAGTAATATACATATTATTAATGTTTGGTTGGTAGAAAAATTTCATAGCATTGCTGTTTTCTTTTGAAGAATTTAGAGTTTGTTGATGCATTTTGTTTTGTTAAGAGATGTATTAATGAATGAACAAGCATGTAATATTCGTTCAGCATTCTAGTTCAAATGTTGGCATCTCCTGTCTTTGTAAAGACAAAATGAAAGGCCAGATTACAAGTTCAAGACCCGTCATATATGCATGTATAATTATTTATCAATAATGATTTAAAAAAAAAAAAAAATCCATGCGGTAGTTGATAGTAAAGGATGGCAACTTGTGCTCTTTTGGCCCCCTTTTTGTCTTTGTTTCAATTTTTCTTTTAAAGTATGCATTTGACTCCAAATTAAAAAGCCAACATATTTCACTATTCAGCTTATTTTTGTTACTATTCATAAGCCTCACAGCACTTTTCAGTACTATTCATGAGTCTCATTGTACTATTTCATCTTTTACCTTTATTTACAATAGTTCAAAAAGTTTTCAGTTTTAACAAAATAAATAGATTCCAAATAATAATTAAAAATAAAAAAATAAAAAATTTGGTGTCAACATAGCTTGTGCCTGACTTAACAACCTTAACCTCATAGTTGATGCATATTGTTTTCTTAGCTTATTTGATGGATTCGGCTGCAGGCATGCTGGGGATGGAATCAGTGAAGATGATGGCAGGCCAGACCATATGTAGCTGAGTGACTTCCTTTGTACGACTGCATGTGTATTTCAATGTGTATTTTTTTTTTCAACTTTGAATGAGGGTAGTGATGTTATGTAAGATATTGTATTGTGATTTGATTTAGTGCTTTGATTGAGCTTTATTTAGTTTTGTTTTATTTCTGACCCATGAATTTCATATCAGTGACTTTGCCGTGTAAAAATTCCTAATTTGGAAGGATTAAATGTTGTGCGAGTGCAAAAATTAAGTTGGCTACGTAGTTCCTAGTCAGCTCTGGCGGCCTTCCCTTATGGTTAGAATTTTTATCTCACGTTCTGGCATTTGATCTGGATTCAATCCATATACTATTCTTGACAATTCTGGTCAAGTTTCTCTTAGATATTATCTAAGCACTACAGTCCCTTCTCTGAAAACAATGTAACATTTGGAGTAAGCTGGAGAGAGATAGGAGGGTTGAAATTATTTTTGCTTCGTTTTCCTTGAGGGAACTCAAAGTTTAATGTTTTGGTACGCCTGAAAAAAAGTGAAAATACATATAATATTGTTTAAAAATTAAAAATTATTGTTTGAAACATGTACTAAATACACCTAGGTGACCCGTAACTGCTTCTCAGTTCTCAAGAATGCCTTTGCTCCCTGCGTAGATGTGACTGATCATGATATGGCCTTTGTTCCCTACTGTTGTAATTGTAAGATTCATTTATTGTGAATAGAAAGGAGGATAAAGACTTGCGTAAACTCTCTTAAGTAGGATATAAAGGAGGATACAAACTAAGCATAAACTCTCTTTTAACCAGAACAAGGATCCAAATTTCATGTTCCATATTGTTTTCGATTCGATCCTCAATTTGTGCTCATTTGATTTTTTTTTTTATATAAAAAAAAAATAAAAAAAAATGCTCTCGCACATGAGTTCCTTATTTATTTATTTATATATATATATAGAATTAGCCAGAAATACTGTTTTAGTTTTTTTGTTTTTTAGGATTAGTATGGGGGGATTCCGAAGTTTTTTTATTGATCTAAGTTGTTTCAGTTAGTGGTTGAGGAAGGAGGGAGTTTTTTCTCCCTTAAGATCTTTGAACGGGGAAAATACTACATGTAATCGGTGTTTATGGGCAAGGATGCAGTGCTTTGGATAATGCGGAACTTGGAACACATTGTGATTGGGGTTAGCGCTAGGCATTTTTTCACACTCAGGGAAGGTGCTACTGTGTACACCTTGCAAAGGGGGTCCAATTCTTTTGGGCAGTTTGTATCAGTGACAGAGCTTAAGGTTGGTGGGCGGCGGGGAACTATCATTATTCCAGCCGGTAAATTTCAACAAGGATGGAGAACTTTTGGGATTGAATTACGAAGGATGTTGGAACCTGCTCAATATGCGCTGGGTGGTTTGAAGTTTGTACCGTATAGATCTAAGCAGATCCCAATACACCATCCTACCAGGTCATTTGTGGAAGTTGTTAAAGATCCAGTGCAGGCGAGGTTGAAGTATGTTCAGCAGCCCCTTAACAAAGATATGACTAAGGCTGGTATCGTGATGAATAATGTGGAGATTCTAGGTGATAAGTCGCACACCCAGGGTGTAGTTTCTGAAACTCAGTCTGGTTTTTCTCATCAGGCAGCCGTGGGTGGTGGTGAGGGGGGAGTAGGTGATATTAATGGCAAGAATAAATTGGAGGAGAAAATCCCGGAAGGAATTAATTGCAAAATTCCTTTGAAGGCCAGTTTGAATTCAAATATGGTTGAGTTTGGAAAGTTGAGTGATTTTAGGAAGGGACGTTGGCTGGGGAGAGGGCTGACTGTGTGTGTAAATGAATTTGGGAAGAGGCGGGTATCTTGGGATGCTGTCAAGGGAGGCAAACAAACTGGCAAATGGGTACCAAGGAAGGTTGATTCTATTAATGCAGTGGGTCTGAGCCCATCCAAGATGAATGCCTCAGTCTCAATGGGTAATAAAGAATCTGTTTTGGGCCTGGGTCTGCTAAGCCCAACTACTTTTGAGATTGGAGAAAGTTCTTGTAGTGGCCCACGGGCTCTGGAGTCCTCTGACCAAAATGGGTTTACGTTGATATGCTCAGGTAGTACTAAGCCTATTATCACGAAGGAGGTCAGGTGCTCAAGGGTCGAACCCATCGCTTCGGAGCTACCAGAATCGTCGTCGAAGGTCTCGGTGCTCACCCCCAAGACATCGGAGCTACCGGTATGTCGCCGAGGGTACCGATGGTCTTACCCACCATATCGGGGCATCCTATGTCATCGTTGACGGTACCGATGGACATATCTGTGACAGCGATTGAACCTTACGGTGCTCAGCTCAGCTCGATTCGAGTAGCGCCGCCACTCACTGAGCCGACAAGTTCGGCGGCGGTGGCCCAAGTCTCCCACGAACAGTTGTCGATGACCAGTACGCAGTGTGGGTCGAGGTTCATGCCGGAGGTGTCATCGGTTACGATATCGGAACAAGTAATGAAGCTGGATGATCCGATAGTGTCGACGGTGGTGCCTTTGTCTTCTTCAGTGGCATCAGAGGAAGGGGATGAGGATTTCATGGGTTTTGAAGGTTCCGTTATTTCTGACTTGGAGGGAGTTCCAATACCGGGCCCAACTATTAGGGACTTGGTCGGAGATTTGGATAAGTCTTGGGGTAATTCCAAAGATTGGATATTACAAATGCGTGATGGTCGGCAATTAGTGCTTCCCTTGTCATTATACCGTTCTCCAGATTGTGTGTCAGTTTGCTCAAGTCTAGAGGGAGAGGGTGTACCAGGTAATGTTTCTTGTTCAAATGTAGGGGAGAGGGTTCCTTGGGCAGATGAGAGTGAGGGGCTAGTAGATTCCTTGACTGTGGTTCTCGGGTCAGTAAGTGAGCTGTGGGAGTCTGATGAAAGGTTGAGATCTTGTGAGGGAGGTGAAGAGCCTTTAGTTGTGGTACCTTTGGCTACTGAATGTCCGTTGGAGTTGCAGTCTAGTCCTATGAAGGAAATTGGGTGTAAGGAGTGTGTGGATAATTGTCATCTATCACAATGGGTAACCAATAGGATAAAGGCTTTCAAGAAATCTGTGGGAACTTCACTGGAAGGTTTTGAGGAGCAGATTACAGGTCTATTATTAGCCATAGAGGCCAGAAAAAAAGAAAGGCAGAAACTTGTGGTGGGTGGTCAGAAGATGTTGGTTAAGTCCAGACAGAAAGGTCAGCGGGAGCTGAAGAATTTGCTGTTATCTTTAAATGTCGAGTCTGATACCAAGAAAGTTAGGAGTGCAAGTTCTGAGCGGGCTGTTGTGTTTTATCAATGAAGGTGAAGATTATTTCTTGGAACGTTAGAGGGTTGAATGAGCAGGATAAAAGGCTCAGGGTTAGAAACTTGATTAGGAAATAGGGGCCAGGTGTGGTTTGTCTTCAAGAAACCAAAATGGGGTTGATTAATAGAGCAGTGATTCGTAGCTTGTGGGGTGGACATCATGTTGATTGGTCTTATTTAGGTTCTTGTGGTGCTTCTGGTGGGGTGTTAGTGATGTGGGACACTCGGGTAGTGAATAAAATTGAGGAAGCAGTGGGGAGATTTTCAATTTCCTGTAAGTTTACTAGTGTGTTAGATCAGTTTATTTGGGCGTTTACGGGTGTTTATGGTCCTAATTTATACCGAGATAGGAGGTTGTTATGGGAGGAACTTTGTGGATTGAATAGCTGGTGGAGTGTCCCATGGTGTGTGGGTGGTGACTTTAATGTGGTTAGGTTCCCTTCTGAACGATTGGGGTCTACTTCTTTCACTACTGCTATGAGGGATTTTTCTAACTTTATCTCAAAGCAGGGTCTTATTGATCTGCCACTGCAAGGAGGTACTTTCACTTGGTCTAATTCTAGAGAAGATGCTTCGAAGGCTAGACTGGACAGATTTTTGTTTTCTGCAGATTGGGAGGATAAATTCCCAACAGTTTCTCAAAGACGGCTGTCTAAATTGTGCTCAGATCATTTTCCAATTGTCCTTGAGGGTGGATCTTTTCAGAGAGGGAGTATGCCATTTAGATTTGAGAATATGTGGCTAAAGGATGAAGGTTTTGTGGATAGGGTACGATCATAGTGGGATTCCTATCAGGTTCACGGTGCGCCGAGTTTTATTCTGGCTAATAAACTAAAGCTCCTTAAAAATGACTTGAAAAGATGGAATGTGGATGTGTTTGGTCATGTGGATGTTCGGATTAGAAATTTGTGGAAGGAACTTAGTGTTCTAGAGATTAGGGAGGAAAATCAGGGCTTATCAGCGGAGGAAAGGGTGGATATGGGAAGAATTCGTGATGAGTTAGAGAAAGCTACCCTGTTGGAAGAAATTTGTTGGAGGCAGAAATCTAGAGTTCTTTGTGTTAGAGAAGGAGACAGGAATACTAAGTTTTTCTATCGTATAGCTAATTCTCACAGGAGGGTTAATTCTATTGATAGGCTTATGGTGGATGGGGTGTTGTCTTCGGACCCTGCTGCTATAGCAAGCTGTATCTCTCAATTCTATAGGCAGCTTTACTCTGAGGATGTGGCTCACAGACCGGTTTTAGATGATGTGGTTTTCTCTAGTATCTCAGTAGAAGATGCAAGTTGGCTAGATAGGCCTTTTGAGGAAGAAGAGGTGTTTGAGGTGATCCATGACTTTAATGGTGATAAGGCACCTGGCTCGGATGGCTTTTCCATGGCATTCTTCCAATCTTGTTGGGGTGTTTTGAAAACTGAAATTATGGTTGTATTCCACAATTTCCATACTCAGGCGGTGTTTGAGAAAAGTTTTAATGCTTCATTCCTAGCCCTTATTCCTAAGAAAGTGGATGCTGTGGAGGTAAAGGATTATCGGCCTATTAGCTTAGTTGGTGGGATGTATAAGATTATTTCTAAGGTGTTGGCTAATAGGCTTCGTAGGGTGGCGCATGGACTTATTTCAGATTCACAAAATGCTTTTGTGAAGGGCAGACAAATTTTGGATTCAGTTTTGATTGCTTCTGAATGTATTGATAGTAGATTGAAGTTAGGAGTTCCGGGTGTTCTTTGTAAGTTGGATGTGGAGAAGGCATATGATCATGTGAGTTGGGATTTTTTAATGTATATGCTGCAGCGTTGTGGTTTCTCAGAAAAATGGAGAAACTGGATAAGGTATTGCATTTCAACTGTAAAGTTTTCCATCTTAATCAATGGTAACCCAACTGATTTCTTTGGAAGTTCTAGTGGGCTTCGGCAAGGGGATCCTTTATCCCCATTGTTGTTTGATATTGTGATGGAGGCATTAAGTCGTATGTTGGATGTGGCTGCCTCCTCTGGGCAATTCTCAGGCTTTTCTGTGGGCAGTAGGGCTGGTCCGTCAGTGATGGTGTCTCACCTTCTATTTGCAGATGACACTTTGATTTTTTGTGATGCTGAACCTTCTCAGATTGCTAATTTGAGGGCGATTCTTGCTAGATTTGAGGAGGTGTCTGGGCTTCGTATTAATTTAGGAAATCTGAGCTGGTACCTGTTGGTGGCGTTCCCAATTTGGAGGTTTTGGTTGGTCTGTTGGGTGTGGGCAGTCTTCTCTGCCCTTGAAATATTTGGGCCTTCCTTTAGGTGCAAAGTTTAAGGACTTATCTGTTTGGAACCCTATTCTTGAGAGAATGGAGAGGAGATTAGCAGGTTGGAAGAGAATGTATTTATCTAAATGGGGTAAGGTGACACTCATTAAAAGCTCATTATCGTCCTTACCTACTTACTTTCTTTCCCTTCTTCCTTTACCTGGTAAGGTGGCCAAGCGTTTGGAGAAAATACAAAGAGATTTTTTGTGGGATGGGATTGGTGGTGAACCTAAAGTTCATTTAGTTAATTGGGCCAAGGTTTGTAGACCTGTGCAGGATGGGGGGTTGGGTATAAGACAGTTGGGTAAATTTAATTATGCCTTACTAGGTAAATGGTTGTGGAGGTATGGAACCGAGACTGATGCTTTATGGAGGAAGGTTATAGAGGCAAAATATGGGAATATGTGGGGTGGTTGGTGTTTGAAGAAGGTGACAAGTCCGTATGGGGTAAGCTTGTGGAGATATATTAGAAGTGGCTGGTTGAACTTCTCTAAACTCCTTGTTTATGATGTGGGGGAAGGTACTAGAGCGAAATTTTGGAAGCATGTGTGGTGTGGGGATTGTACTCTCTAAGAGGCCTTTCCGGAGCTTTATTGTCTTAGTAGGTCCAAGGACTCCTCAGTGGCTGAAGTTATGGGTTGGTCTGCTAGGAGGTTTCACTGGAATGTGCTTTTTCGTCGTCCTCCACAAGATTGGGAAGAAGAAGCCTTTGATCGGTTTATGGGGCTAGTCTACTCCTCGTCAGTGAGAGGGTTTAGACCAGATAAGGTTTGTTGGAAGTCTGCAAGGAATACAGGATTTGAGGTTAGAGATTATTACAGTTCCTTCTACCCTCGTAATCTTGTTTCCTTTCCATGGAAAATGATATGGCAATCGAAGGCTCCTCCAAGGGTAGCTTTCTTTTCTTGGTCTGCTTCCTTAGGTAAGATCTTAACAACAGACAACCTTCGTAAAAGACGAGTGATTGTGCTTGATTGGTGCTTTATGTGTAAGAGGTGTGGGAGTCGGTGGATCATCTTCTATCATTGCACCATAGCTCGGGAGCTGTGGTCTTTGGCTTTCTGCTTGTTTGGTATCCAGTGGGTTATGCCTCGTACTGTTCTTGAGGTGTTTGAGGCTTGACAAGGAAAGTTTGCACGACATCGTCACATTGATGTTTGGAAGTTGGTACCTCATTGCTTGATTTGGTGCATTTGGCGAGAAAGGAATGCTAGAAGTTTTGAGGGTTGCGAACGCTCTTTGTTGGAGATTAAGTCTTTTTTCTTACACACTCTCTTCGAATGGAGTGTGGTTTTTTCTCATTTTTCCTGTTCTTCCTTTTCTATTTTTCTTGACCGTTGTTCTCTTGTTTCTTGATTTTTGCATCCATAGTACATCCCCAATGTACTCGGTTTGGCAATCCTTTATTATTATTAATAATATTCTTACGTTATTTATCAAAAAAAAAAAAAATCGAGCTATTCTTAACCCAAATTTCTAGGTTTGATGCTCAATGCGTGCTTACTGTGAGTTAAAAAAGTCTCTGGGTTCGATCCCCAGTGAGTACTTTTCTTATTTTACCATAAAAAGCTAAAAAAGAAGAAGAAAAGATGGATGGCCGGCAGGGTCAGCTTGTAAGCTTGAAGGTAACCCCACATAGGAAAGAAAAATCAAAGTATCATATGATATCCTTCACGAGAACCTAAACACCTCGTGGGCTAATTCAAAGGCAAACACACATCGTGGCTTTATTTCAAACGTCAAAAACTTTCTTCCGTCCTCACTTTCAGGAACAGGAACAGGAACACAACACAGCACAGCACAACACAACACATGCGCACAACACAATAATCCACACTTTTGCCACACTCCCCCTAACTTTTCTCTCTCTCTCTCTCTCTCTTGCTCTGCAACGCTCAAAATTTGGAGCATTATTCCATGGCGGTGTTGAACCGCTTGTTATTGAGAGTGAGAGCGAGAGCCACAACTACAAGCTACTCCAAATTCCGTACCTTCTCTTCTCCTTGCTCCATAGCAAATCCAGAAGCTGACCTCAAAGCCTCTTCGTCTTCGTCTTCGTCTTTGCTAGGCTCAAAACCTCTACCTCTCCGCCAAGACCTCCGCCACCCAGTCCAGTGGGTTTTCCTTGGCTGCCCAGGCGTCGGAAAAGGCACCTACGCCTCTCGCCTCTCAAAACTCCTCCATGTCCCTCACATCGCCACCGGCGATCTCGTCCGCGACGAGCTCTCCTCCTCCGGTCCCCTCTCTTCCCAGGTTCAATTCCAATTGTTTTAGGAAATTGAGTCTGACTTTTTTTTTTTTTTTTTTTTTTTTGGTAAGTGGACTTTTTGAGTTATAAGTTACAACAAAGACAATTATTGTTGTTTGTTCTACACTAAGGTTATAAATTGATCCATGTTGGTGACAACTTAGTTTATTGTAACGGCCTTTGACATGATATGTATCCATTAGCCAACTGTTTTTGTCAATGTTACTGACCAGCTCTCTACTTAATAAGATCTAACTCATCTAAGTATAAATCAATAGGAAAACTAGAACCCCTTACCTTTTTTTTGCTAAACAGAACCCCTTACCTTTGTAGCAATGATGACATAAACAGCAACTTGATTCGCTTCTCGATATATATGATTTCCCTTTATATCTTAACTTACTTATATATGCTGACTATTATCACAATCATGAATTCTATAAAATCTTTTTCAACTCATACTAATTTTATCATAAGGTTGTTAACAAGCCAAGGCTACAAAAAAGGCAGAGGAATTCTTAAATTCACATCAGTTGAAGTTGTAAAAAAATGACAAGTCTATTAAGAAGGGGGCAAAGAGTATATATATAAATAGGATGGAGTGTCAAAAAAATTATAAGATATTTGGCCAATCCATATGAATCTTAATCTGTTAAGGATCTACGGCTAACCCCCAAAGTTGTGGAACTAAGACTTGGTTGTTCTTGTTTTTGAATCACCTTATATAAATGTTACACAAACCCTTATTATTACATGCTTGTAATAAATCCTCCCTTAAAGCTATAGTTTCAATCTTTGGAATAGAAATTCACCTTTTTACCTTTTACCAAAGTGCTAGAACACCACCTATTTTAAAATCTAGAACCATCCAAATTTATTTTGAACCACCCTTGTAGAGGATACCATTGTATGAATCTCTTTGTTTTCAATAACTTTTCATGAACTTTTCTTCATCTTAAAGATTTGCAGGAGTGAAATAATCATTATACGTACTGGCAGTCTTTTCTGAAATTATACAGGGCATTTTTTCTGAAATTTTCTGCTACAATCATGTTAGAAAAGAATTTTCCTTTTATAGAAAAAAAATTAGAATCATTGAATGTATCCAATTTTAAATGATATCGAACTATAGGATAGTTGAGTGTGTGCTTTCAAAGCTTATAAGTTATACGTGAAGAAAATCTGTAAAAGATTTTTTTTTTCATTGAAGATTTGATAACATGAGGACCATTTGTCTTTAGTTATTGCAAAATTTGGATAAAAACCAAAACTTCTCTGAATTTATGCTACATAAGATGAGTCTAATTTTTTGGATGAGTAATGAGTTTTTTTTTTTTTTTTTTTGCTTGGTTTTTTAGGTGTTCCTCTGAACCGTCTTTATTTTATTTATTCTTTCATTTGCAGCTTGCAGAGATTGTTAACCAAGGGCAATTGGTTTCAGATGAAATTATAATAAATTTGTTATCCAAGCGTCTTGAAGCTGGTGAAGCTAAGGGTGAATCTGGTTTCATTCTTGATGGTTTCCCTCGAACCATAAGACAGGCGGTGAGCATTTCTTCTGATGAATTTCTTGAACGATGAAACATTAATTTAGCGATCTCTGATATCTTGTGTGATATTGTATGGAATGAATGTTAATAAATGAAGCAGAAAAGGACAGGGGGAGGGAGGGTGGGGGGGGTGGGGGGAGAGGCTAATAGAGTTATTGCTAAAGCTAATAAACTTCTCATCAATCTTAGACTCTTAGTACCGATTGTTACTTATCAAAATAAAAACAAAAATCGTAGTACCTGTCATGATGGTTAAGAGGATTTTCCAAATGAGACAGACAAAGTAGCTCTGTTGATAGTTTCTAAAGGGAGATGTCTAAGGGTATGGGAAATTACCGTGGATTTAGTTATATAAATAACCTAATCTGCAATGACACATCGATCCTAACACCAGCCAAAATGAATGCCACTTTTTTCCGCCTAAGCAACTGGAGGACTTATCACTTCTTTTTCAGTTACTCTAATATTACACTCTTTTCCAAATAGCATATATGTCCAAATCAAAAACATATACCCTTTCAGTTCTGTGCCATATTGGTTTCTACGGTAAAATTATTAACAATGTTAAGAAGAGTTTAAAGATTAATATTTTCCAGCTTATTCATATCCTTCTTATTGTTCTCACTTCATACTACATCTAGTGTCATTTTAATGGTGAAGAGGCCTAATAAATTATCTAAACATTATGTTTTGGCTGTTGTCCAGGAAATTCTGGAGGGGGTAACAGACATTGACTTGGTGGTTAACCTGAAGCTTCGAGAAGAAGCATTGCTTGCAAAGTGCCTTGGAAGAAGAACATGTAGTGAGTGTGGAGGTAACTACAATGTTGCCTGTATTGACATAAAGGGTGAGGATGGGAGTCCTGGAATGTACATGCCTCCACTTCTTCCCCCTCCACATTGTGCATCTAAACTTATCACTCGAGCAGATGATACTGAAGAAGTTGTAAAGGAACGCCTTCGTATATATTACGAATTGGTATTGCTCCATGCTCTCAAATGTTCATTGTTCAACATATTTTTATTAAAATTCTTCTTTATAATATTTTGTATTTCAAAAAATGTTAAAAAGATAGAGTGACCACCTATGATGCATGTACACTTTTCCCTTCTGAGCCCTGCTGAGGATTGATGTGTTGGACACTTTGCTGCGCTAAAATTGGTGTCTAGCATCTGTTTCGAGTCTTTCAACATTTAAAAAAGCATCACCTATTTTTATTTATGATATTGTTCATAAGATGAGGCTGTAATACCATATTGCTGTAGAAACTTATTCTGTCTATGATACATGAATGTTCACCAATGCTATGCCTTGATGTCTACATTTTTGGAATTGTGTCCTTTAATGTCCCTCTCCATATTTCTCCCTTGTCTATCACCATAATTTATGGAGCCTCTTTATGTGAATTCAATATATTAAGCTACTAAAGACTGTCTCAATTAGTACTGTAATTCCTTAACCAGTGTAGCCTGTTTTATTGTTCATTGTCATCATCATTGGGAACTTAATGGTCCGTAGGATGATATTTGATTGAATGACTGGGAACTTTATGGTCTATCTTCAAAATAGAGAATCCTTTTGCAAGTTAAAAAGAATTAAATAAAGGTTCTGGGGAAGGGGGGTTAGGGTTGCTCCTGAGAATGAGGTATTGGATTACAGTTTTTTATTTTTTTTTACTTATCAAAAATAGTTGTTCCATGGTGTTTCTTAAGTATGGCCACCTAGTGTTTTGATTTGCAACTGAATCTTACTACAAGCAATTGGTGTCATTTTTTAGAGTTTCGGATGCCTTAGTTGGCTTCAAGTGGTAAATTTAAAGATCTGCTACTCATCTATAAGCTGCTTTAGAGGAGACTCACAATCATGTGGGGGTGGAAGAACATGTTAGAATGGAGACATGAACATCCCTAGCTGTTGGAAGTGGGGTGCAGAACCTCATGATCAATGGTGAATGCAACTTGGGCAGTAGAAAAATACGTTTCTCTAATCAATATCATGCTTTAACATGACTAGTAATTATTTTTAACTTAATCAGCAATGAAATCCATTTTTTGTTCAATTAGTGAGTTTTGCACTGAAATTTCTTCATTCTTGCAGACTCAACCTGTGGAAGAATTCTACCGCAATCGTGGGAAGTTGTTGGAGTTTGATCTGCCAGGTGGGATCCCAGAATCCTGGCCAAAGCTGCTTCAAGCTCTGCATCTTGAAGACCATGATGACAAGCAGTCTGCAGCAGCATGAATTAAGTTCAATCTGTTGTATATTTACGAAGTAAGCTAGTTCATTCTTTGCATGTTGAAGATATGTGCATGCATATCTGTTTAAAAACGAAGGGCAACGTCATTTATGTCCAATAAGAAGTGATACATGCCTAGGCATCTACAAGGAAGCTCCCTGTTAGGATTTTGGAGATATGTGGAATTTGTAAGATAATTGTTTGGAGAGCAAGGAGGAATTTTTATATTTTTTTTAGCTTGCCTGAATACGACTGGGCCAGTGAGGGCAGCTCTACTGTTTCAAATTGTGTTGTGAGAACTTGAGGATTGACGGTCCCATATAGAACAGATTTCCCTACTTTTGAACTGGGTCAGAGGTCATAATTATCCCGATCCACACAATCTGGTGCATATTGAAACCTTAACGAGTTACCATGAGTTTAGGCGATGTCACTCATATTCAAGTAATCTGTTTTTTCTTTTCTTTACCTTTTTGGGATAATTACGTGAACCATAAATAACTTCTTGTGTCACATTTTTAACCTAGTTTTCTACACACACACACACACATAGATTGATTTAACAGCCAAACCTCATTGAGTAAAAAAAAAGTTCTAAATTCCTCTCCCTGATGTCTTTCTCCTTATGCATTTTTCAGAGATTTTTGTGTTCATGCAAACCACAAAAATCTAAATATTCTGCTAGTGTGCTCATTTGGTAGAAAACCTCTAGGGAAATCTTTGGAACACAATAGTTTCGAATTCGTTGTAGACGAGGTTTGTTCATGGAGGAAGTCATGTAGAAAAATTTTATGGACCACTATGGTAAAAGCGAGAATGGCATTTGCTTGCATAGAGCATTTTGGATTGCAAAGGTTTTGTAGGTATAGGCTATTGTAATTGTTTTCTTCAATAGTGCATTTTCTATGGAATGGATCTCATAGGACATAGGGTGGTTTTTCCCTTGAAGTGGTGCTTCATTAGTTTTCCACTTTCATCACCAAAATTAGTATTTTGCTTTTTATTGTCACTAGTTGTAGACTTTGACAATTTTTTTTGTTATTTAAGTAAAAAATGAAAATAGTAGATGAGACTTATAAGTGTTAGTCTCAAATCCTTCTTAAACTAATATAATTATACTTTCTAACAAAATATATTTGATACAATATATTAGATTTTTTTAATTAAATTATCTATAATTCTATATTAATTATTTGGTTTTTTTTAAAAAAATTTTGTAATTGTTTTTTCAAGGAAACATAAAGCTCAATTATATTCAATTATTATATAAGACAAGACATTTTGTAAATAATATAATGAGTGATTGAAATTTGTTTCTAGTGATCCTTACAAACGGTTTGTCATCTATACATTTTGAATGGTCAAAAGAGGAAACAGATATAAGTAAATATATCACTTATATTAGAAGAAGAAGGAAAAAAAAAAAAAAAAAAAAAAAAAGACTTCAATAACATATAAGAAAGATGCAGTTTTATCAAGAACCTACTAACATTACGAAAAGAATATGACATAATTGTAATAAAACAATTCCTATTTCTACTAGGGGTGGTAATTTGTGTTCACGAGTTAGGTTTGTGTCGTGTCGAGCCATGTGTATTCGACTATATAGGTTGATCCAAACTAGACCTATTTAGTAAATGTGTCAGGAATCTTCAACCCAAACACGACTGGTTTATTAAACAGGTCGACCCGACCTGACATGTTTAACTCTTTTAATTAATGAGTCATATAAAGATCAATACAAATGACCCATTTAATAATCTATTTGATTAATAGGCCATATCAAACCTATATAATTTTTATCAATTCTCATATATCTAAAATTAAAATACAATTTGTTGATGCTCATTTTGGGAAAGTTCAACAGCAGGAAGAAGCCCAACTATATGGGTAGGAAGAGAGTTAGTAAATTGAGAGAAGAAACTCATTAAGTTCGAATGGCAAGAATGATGAGTCTTAGGCCCATAAAGTAAACAAATGGGCCCAGCAAATGGGCCTACAGGAGCCTGAAGGAAGCAGCAATAAACTCATAGGCATTATGTGATGTAGAAAAGTGAGAATGGGTCACAGCAAAACTGAAGTAATGAAGTAAGAAAGTAAGGGGTTTATGGAAAGCTCATGAACCCCAAGGATGAAGAATACAGTAATTGTGTCAAGGAAGCCCAAAAGAGTTAGTAAAAACTCATGGGAATGTAGAGTTGGAAATGGGCCGAGGAAGCCTAAGGAAGGAAAATGGGCCGAGGATGCCCAATGAGGAAGAAATAGGTCAAAGGATTCCACAAGCAATATAATGGGTCAAGAAGCTCAAAACAACATGATTATAAACCCAATGACAATATTGGAGCATTGTAACTAATTGAGGGAAGAGCATGCAGTAGGCCTGAAAAGGCCCAGCAGGCAGGGATCAAATAGTACCATAGCAGGAATAACAAAATGGCATGGTAGGAACACTGACAAGCCAACAGAAGGGACAAATAGAGGGCTAAAAGAGAGAAAAAAGCTCATTATCAAGCAAGGCCCAGCCCTTAGGGGAAGCAAGCCATGAAGGATGGAAGGTCAGAAAACAGTTCACGCCACAAGAGGTCAAGAATGAGCGGCAGAATGCACAGGCAAGCTTCCGATCCACACAAACGCATGAGCAACAGATAAGTCTTGGACATACACGGAATGTGGAGCATGCACAAGGCCTAGGCACCACCAACCTGTACCCAACCAATACAGGAGTGGTGGGTTATGGGTCAAAGGTAAGAGAGGGTATGGTCTGACAATGGGGAGAAGGGAAGGCCTATTCTGGGGTTCCCGCTCAAACTTTTTTGAGGAAAATGTCTTGCTGGGATGACATACTACCCAAAAGAGGAATGATAAGACTAGGTGCATGCCATGGGGGATAGTGAGAGAGAGAATACCCACACTATGGTGGATAAGAATGCCACGGTGAACAAGCAAACAAAATAAAACTCTTTGTCAGGTAATGGGGTGTGGCATGGCTAGCTCAAGTAAGTGGTGGTGGTCGGGTAGCTACCAAGCCAGTAAGTGGTCTGGAAGTACATCCACACCCAGAAAAAGTTGTTAAAGGGTAAAATAGTAAAAACTAGTCACGACAGGCAGTATATAAAAGGCTCTCGCTGTGCACTATATCATCACCAGAACAAAGAGAGAATCACAACACCACCAATAAGAAAGAAAAGGAGCGGGAGAGAGAATCAAAAGTAAAAAATGGAAAAAAATAGAAAGAGAATTAGGAAGAGAAATAGAGAGTGTAGAATGGCAGGCATGCACCAATAGGCTAATCCATTTTCTCTCTCTAAAAGTCTGCCCTCTGTTAAGGATAAAAGGTTCGTTTGAGGATAAGCCATTCAGGCTCGTTCCCTTAAAGTGGGTAATCTCTAATAGCAAGATCCTCCTATGAGGATACCCACATTGAGGAAGTGGTTCCCTCCTTGGACTTAGTTCCATAACATAGCTGAATGCAACAAACTAACATTTTTCTTTTGCTTTTTATTATTTATCATAATTATCTCCTTTCTTGTCTTTGTAATCTCACTCATAACGTGTTTTCTTATTGCCATATCATTCTATTTTTTAAAGATTTCTCATTTATTTTGTCTAACGGGAAGTGCATTACCCTTATTATTGTCATCCTGCATCTGTCTGCAATAACTCTTTTGTAACAGTTTCGTCTGCCATGTGCATGTGACCAAAATTTCAGCAAAAGGGGCATAGTTTGTGCACAAGCCGGCCCAAGATGGGTTACAATTTGACCAGTCCCAACTCTTATATCCAGAACACTCGAGTCTTTGTACAGCAGGAGGCAGTCAGGAGGCAGTTTAGCCCAAAATCACAAAAGCCCACCATACAATTACAACTATAAATATAGTAATAAACATATAAAAACAACTATTAATTAAGAATAATATCGAAATAACTAATCATTTTATAAGTTAAACGTGTCAAACAAGTCAAACGGGTTTGCATGTTGAACACGAACACAACCCGATTATTAAACGGGTTAGCCGTGTCAACTCGAATATGACCCGAACCCGTTTAGCCTCAACCCATGATTTGTTTATAAATGGGTTTGTCGTGTTGGGTTCGCAGGTCGTGTCAGATTTTGCCACCCCTAATTTCTACACAAACTCTCCTCCTAAAGCATCACCAAAGTGGACCAAATAGACTAATGTGAACCGAAATGGATTGAAGTGGACTAAGACCGAATTGACTAATAAAAGGATAACAAAAATAAAACTAAGCTTTAGCTTCTAGATATTATATCTTCTTCTTCTTTTTTTAATTTGGCGATTTACAATTGTTGTTGTGCAATTTATTTGTGCTAATTTGCATAGAATCATTCGATAATAATTCAATTAATTTGTTGTTTTAAGTTATTTGGGATCAAAATAGTTTTTTCACATGCGTGTTAAGATCTCAATTCTCCACGAGGGATGAAAACACTTCTTAAAAAATTGAAATGATATGAACGTGGCTCATTCTTAATCCCCCCCCCCCCCTAACTTTGTGGTTTTATCGGAGAATCAAGATGCTAATTTTGAAAAATTCTGTGTCTACAACATTTTCACAATAATAAATCATAAATGTTGACAAATTATTAGTGGACTAAAAAGTAATTATAATGGTAAATTCAAATTAGAACCAATAACAATTGAACAAAGTTTAGCTACGAAATTGGTTGTAGCCTAAGACTACAAGCTTACTCAATAAAATAAATATTACTTCATATTATTTTGAAAATATAACCGTTGAATTTCATGTTTTTATGTTCTTTACGCTCTTAATACACATGTCAAATTTTATGTCGATCGGATATTATTTACCATATGATTTATAAGTTTATATCCTATGCATAATTTCAAACTACAAAAATTTTCAATTTAAAAATTTTATTAATGATATTGCGATTGATCTTTAACTTTCTAGAAATTTTGCAAGCATGAAGAATATAAGAAGAGATGTTATCTAATGGTGAATTCATCAAAATTCTCCTCAAATAAAAAGATATTGGATAAAGTTGTAACCTAATATTATAACCAATTTTGTAACTAAATTTTATTCATAACAATTTATCACATATGATTTGTTGTGAAAATATTGTGTACGTTGCACGCAAATTTTATGCTATCTAAGCTAGAGCCTAGAGGAAGTAATTATGTATTTTAAGAGTCTTGGAGACTCTATTACATCTACATATACAAATATAGAAACAATATGAGAAGAAAGAGTTAGTAGTATGAGAAGAAAACCATTAAGCTCAAATAGCAGGAATAACGAACCATAGGCCTAAAAAAATAGCAAAAGGGCCTCAAAGAAAGCAAGAGGGCCCAAAGGAGCCCAAAGAAAGAAGTGGTAAACCCATGGACATTATGAGAAATGGGAAGCAAGCAAGAATGGGCCGAAGGAGCCCAAAGGAAGGAACTAAGTAATTAAGGGGTTGGTGGAAAAGCCCATAAACTCCGAAAGTATAGGATGTGGTAATTTGGGCCGGAGAAGCCCAAAAGGCTTACGAAAAGCCCATGGAAATGAAAAATTGGAATAGGCCGGGGATGTCCAAGAAAATGAAACGGGCCAAGGAAGCCCGGAAGCGATGAGATGGGCCAAGGAAGCCCAAAATAGCATGAATACTAGTCCAATGATAATGCTGGGCTACTGGAATTGAGCAAAAGGAAAGCGTGCAGTAGGCCCAAAAAAGGCCCAACAAGCATAAGTCAAATATTAGCATGGCAGGAACAATGGGATGGCATGGCAAAAGTGTTAACCGACCCACAAAAGAGGGTAAGGAATGGATTGGAGAAGGAAAAGCCTATGATCAAGCAAGACCCAGCAAGCTCAAAGACTTATCCACGCCACAAGAGGTCAAGAACGAGTAGTCGAACGTCCAGACAAGCCCTCAGATCATGGCAAACATATGAACAACAGACAAACTATGGACACACATGGAAATGGAGCACGTACAAGGCTTAGACACCATCAACTTGTACCCAGCCAATACAGGAGTGGTGGGCCATCAATCAAAGGTAAGAAAGGATACGGTCTAGCGGTGGGGAGAAAGGGAAAACATATTTTGGGGTTCCCGCTCAAGCTCTTTTAGGGGAAATGTCCTGTTGGGATGACATACTACCCAAAGGAGGGAAAGATGAGTTGGGATCACTAGGCGCATGTCATAAGGGATAGTGAGAGAGAATGCCTACCTTTATCCAAATGGAAATGTCACGGTGAGCAAGCAAACAAAATAAGACTCTTTTGTCTGGGAATGGGATGTGGCACAGCTAGCACAGGTAAGTGGTGATGGCTAAGCAGTTGACAGACTAGTGGGTGGTCTGGGAAGGACGCCCATGCTAGGACAAAAGCAATTTAGGGGTAAAATAGTAAAAACCTATCATGGCAGGAAGTATAAAAAGGGTCTCAGTCGTGCACAGTAAAAGGGAGGACAACAACAACAAAACCACAGAACAGAAGGGAACAAGAGAGAACTAAGAGAAAAGAAAGCAAGAAAGAGAGTGAAAGTTAGAACAAAAAACTTAGAAAGAAAAAAGAAAATGAATTAGAGAGAAAAACAGAGAGCAAACAAGAGTGTGGTAGTGGGCATGCACCAATAGGCTATTCTATTCTCTCCCTCTAAAACCTACTCTCTAATGAGAATTAAGAAATTTGAGTATAAGTCATTTAGGATCATTCTCTCAAAGTGGGTAATTTTCATGGCAAGATTTCCCTGTGAAATTGCCCACATTGAAGAGTGGTTTTCTTCCCGGATTGAACTCCGCAAAGAAGTCAAGCACGGCAGACTGGCCGTTCTTCCTTTATTTTATTGATCAAGCATTATTGTTGTTTCCTTTTCTTTATTGTTATCACCTTATTTATGTTGCATTTATATTACTGCATTGCTTCTTCCTTATAAAGATCATGATTTAGCATTTTCCATTTTCTGGTTGACAGTAAGCATATTCTCCTTATTATTGTCATATTACATCTGTCTGTCATAACTCTTTTATAATAATTTCCTTTGTTGTGGGCGTGTGTCCAAGGTCTTAGCAAAAAGGGGTTCTACTTTGTGCACAAGCTGGCTTGGGGTGTGTTGTGGTCAAGCCAGTCTTGACTCTCCTACCCAGAACCATTGGGCCATAACATGGCAGGAGGCGGCCCAGCCTGCAGTTGCGAAAAAGGCCCACCACAATCTCATCACCTTCCTAAACAATAAAATGTTATATTCTTGTATTGAGATTACATTAATATATAATTACAATAATGTGATATTACAGCGTAATGTAACATTACGGTGAACCAAATGTGAAATGCTCCCTTAAGGCGACCTCTCGCATGTCACACCCCACAAAAGAGAAAATCAACCAGCACAAAAAAGGAAGAAAAAAAAAAGGGTTCTCCTAGCTCGCTGTAACGTGGATTTCAAAGATGAAAAAGGTAAGGAATCGAACTTTTTGCCCTTGAAGTGTAGGTTCAATGATATGAGTACTACAACGAAAACTCAAACTCAAACTAATAAGACCATAGAAAAGGTATAAGATGCAAAGGTTTTAATGAGAAAAGTAAAAGTAAAAACATAGCATGGACAGAGTCTCCCAACAGGTCGCATTCTACTCCCACTATAACTTTTTATGGGAATCAACTAATAAGTTGAACAGTGATAATTTTGGCCGCAAATGCAACTAGAAATTGCTATTGGAACTAAAGAAATGCATTGTCATGAACAGAAGTTACTAGAGGAGGTAAACCTTAGATAGAGAGAATTCATTAATATATAAATCAAAGAAAAAAAAAAGGGAATGCCTTACATTTATTGTCATGTGAAAAGTTGGAATGAGATCCTATACAACTTTGCTACGGACAAGGGTCGGCTCAATATAATTTGAGACTTCAAGTCGAAAACTTTAAAGGACTTTTTTGTATATTTAAATATCACTTAAATAATCTTTAGTGTACTAACTATTAATTTTGTTAATGTGTTATATTATAATTTTATTTATTTAAAATTAATTATTTTTACTTTTTAATATGATTAATTCTTTTTTTAAGAATGACTAATTTATTTGAGTAATGCTATATGGAATTTTTTTTATTACATAGGCCATACAAACTAACATGTCACCAATCACAAAAAAAAAAAAAAAAATTGATTCAATCATTCATTTATTATATTATTTAAGTGGCAATAATCATTTTCTTGCCACATCAGTTTATAAGTTTTTTGTTGTAAAATTTATAGTGGCTTTAGCATTTTCTATTCACTTAATAGTGATTTGGTTGGATTTCTTTTAATCTTTTGTTTTTTTTTTTTGAAAAATACTAAAACTACTATAAATTTTACTACAAAAACCTTACAAACTAACGTGAAAAATCAATGTAATTGATGGCACTTCAACAAGATAATAAATAAACATTTGTATGACCTAAGTAATAAAATTTGATATTTTATCATCAATCGATTTTTATTTATCTATTTTTGATTTCTTAAATTGGAGGAAAAAGTATACAACTCACATTAAAAAAAATAGAAAAAGAAATCACTTATTGCCTCCAATTTGGGATTTTTCTCTAGTAGGGGCCCAAAGCCTAGGCCAACTAGCCCTACCCTGCTATGGATATAAGTTTTCTACAATTTTTTTCCTTAACTTATTGATGTATCACATAATGAGTATGGATAGTCATTTTTAAATGGATCCACCAACCACCATTATTATCACAAGCTATTAATTATTTGTTACAATATAGGTTTTGTATGTCTTTTGATTGACCAAGAACCTTGTAACTTAACTAATTGACACATTATAGTGTTTTCAACAGAAATATCAAATGTTCAAATCCACTATCCACCATTGTAACTATCGATTTTTTTTTTTTTTTAAGTGTAGAATAATATTCAATCGATTAAAACATGTTGATCGTAAAGTCAGTCAAAGCTATGTTGTCCATAGGGGGCTATGGCCCCCACAAACTTTTATAAAATCTCTCTAATTGCAAGTAAAAAGTAGATTCCAATCCCTATTTACAGAGCTATCCTCTCCAAGTGCAAAGTTTGCCCCCACTCACCATCACAATAAATTATTAGGTCCACCGAGAGAATTGCTAATGAAATAATGCCACTTATATGCAAATATGTAAGTCAGTTTCTTAATCAACACAAAAATACAAAATACAAAACTACTAAATCATGTCACATTTGCATAATGTCAGCGTTTTGTTGGTTAAAAATACCAAGAAAACCACTTCAGTAATCCTCCGGTGAACCTAATAATTTCTCCTCCATCACAACCACAAAATTTTGCCCCTTCCCAAATTCCAATTATTTCAACTTTTATCCCATTTCTCTTCCCAGCATGTGAAAGGAATGCCCATGTATATTTTGTTTACTAACTTTCACCCCAAACTTTAGTAGCTTTTAGGGCCTGCTTGGTTAGGTGGATTTTAAGAATGACGGAAAAAAGTAGAGTGAAAATGATAGTTTTTTTGTGTTTAGTTAGGAGAGAAAAGGGGGGGGGGGGGGGGGGGGGAACTGGCCCATAAATTTTCTCTCCCAACCCACAAAAAGTAATCTCTCTAAAATGGGGGAGAAAATGTGAGACTACCATTTTGGAAAAATTCATCCCCACATTCTTGCTTTTTTTTTTTTTTTTTTTTCTTTTGGCTTTTGTCTGTTTCATTTTCTACTTTTCTTCTCTTTCCTTTTTTTTTTTTTTTTTTTTTCCTTCCTTCTTCTATGCAACTTTATATAGCTTTTGTCTCTCTCACTTTGGACAAAATTGTCCCTTGGCAACAATCTCTCTTCTTCCTTTTTATTTATTTATTTATTATATATATATATATATAGATATATTTGTTTTGGGTTTTTTTTTCATCCTTCTATTTTCCCTCATTTGTTTTGGTTTCTTATACTTTTTTAAAATATGAAGTGTCATCCATACACAATTGTTTAAAAAATAATGATATTTTTTTTTAATCTAACAAGGGTTGTGGGGTGGTAGGTCCAAGAGTATGTATTGGGTCAGAGGCCCAATTCGAGAACGTTAAATAGTCTAAGGACGGGTCAATGTCTTCCTAAGAATCTGTGTTGGTGGGTAAAGAGGTAAAGCTGATCGTGATCGTCCAAGAAGGTGGTTTGAGGAAGAATACTTCCTCGATTGAGTAAAGCCGAGGTCGGAGGGTACGGTTTGCAACCCGAGAACACCACCCTAGGAGATCCTGTTGGTAAGGATATACATCATGAGAGCACAAGACAAGGAAATGTTATGAAAAATTTAAGAGAAAGCTGTTACCACCGCATTAAATACTTTGCAGCTAACTCTCTGGCCGCACTAATGAAGAAATGATGCCTGAGTAGTATGGTTCAGCCTTACAGCTGTTTCCAAAGACTTCAGGAAAGTGTTGATGAGACAAGTATCCAGACAAACAAGCTAATACATACGTGGATGTTAGAGAGAGGAGGAGGAATAGTATAAAAGGCAAAGGAAGCCCCCAGAACGGGGGAATCAGAGAGGAAGTAGAAAAAATATTGTAGATCAAAGAATAATATTTGTAATTTATCTTTAAGTGAGATATACAGAAGAACTAGCCTCCTTAGATTGAGTCCGAGGACGATTTTCCTCGTATAAAACTATTTCATCTTTACTTTTTGGTCATCTTGGTCCATTGCAATTGATAGACAGACTTACTAGAACCTAGATTTCAAACCTACCATCTACAAATTCATTGTATTGGGCTCTTTGGGCCTATTCCCATCCTATTTTGGGTTTAGGCGCAAATTATGTCCCTATAGGAGTATTTGAGTAATTTATATTGTAGGAGTGGGTTTTGTTTCTTGGGCCCAAGAATAAATGGATTAAGGCCCAAAGAGCCCAGTAATGAATTTGTAGAGAGTGGACTTAAAAGCTAGGCTTCAATGGATCCAAGAATACACGCAGCGAATAAAAGATAGCAGGAAAGTAAGGAGAACAAGCTCTTAAGTGAAAGAAACCCTCCTCGGCAACGTCTGAGGAGAATGATCCTGGCCTATATTTCTCTTAGTTTCAGACCTTATTACAGTTCTTACTACTATAGTGTTTTCTTCTCCGATTTCCCCCTAGTTCCCAGAGGGTCCCTTACATTATATAACTCCCCCTAGATGATCTTGGCCCTCCATTTTTTGATCATTTTGCCCACCACTTGAGTGTTTATCCCATCAGACACCTTCTCTAAATCTCTTGTGAGATGTGGCAGCTAAGGCAGTACTGTTCAGGGGTCTTCTCCACATAAATGCAGCCAGTAGGTTTGGTGGGATGTATTAAATGCGGTGGTAGCCACCATCCCTTCAGTCATGTCAGAGTTAATCCCTTCCCTGAAGCTCTTTCTCTACAGTATGACCTCTTCTGATGACACACTATTGACATGACCTTACTGTCCAATGATGTGTCCTTCTCAGAGTGATAATGACCCTTCTCAGCCATGGGTATGACACATGTCGCAATTACCTTATTGGAATTCCGATACCCTACATACACAAACTCTATTTTCTATCCTCCAATTTTACTTCTCAACCAAACCAAAAAAAAAAATTCATCCCTCCACTTTTCCACCCCTCCAACCTAACACAAATGAGAGAAAACTAAATTTTTTTATCCTTCACTTTTCCATCCTCCAACCATTTACTTACTTTGAGCTTCCCTTCATTCATCTGTCCCCATGGCCTCAAATGTTTTAAATTTCTAGGTTTCAAGTCCCCTTCATTTAACTTTTCTATTTTAGTTCAATTTCTATTGATTTATCTTATAATTTATTATTTTCTTCTTAAATTCAACATATATTTAGTTGAGATACGAAAATGGTTTTGAATTTACTTATGACCATAGCAGTCTAGTTTATTTTAATTTAAATTCTATTTATTTTATATAAGCAGTGATTTTGTTATATTTAAATTTTATCAATAGTATGTCTTCTTGTACAAGTAGTCTAATTTTTTTATATACGTATATTTACTTTTTATGAATAATATGAGCTTATGATTGTTCAAAAGAATATGAGAAACTCAAGGAAAAAATGACCTTAAGGTACTCAATTGGTTGTTTAGCTTTGTTAGTATTTTGAGTGCTAATAAATAATAAGTAGTACACTAATTTAAAATCCCTAACAATAATCTTGTGCTATTATATATATGATTTATGGTTTACTTTGAATTTAAATTTTTTTTGAAATAATGCACAAAGACATATATGGATATAAGTATGTAGTACTATGAGTTTTTCTTCAATTGCAAATCAATATCATAGTTTTACATTGGCCCCGCAAACAAAAATTCATGATTCTACCATTTCCATCCATGCTCATTACTGGCTGCTTAAATCATCCCTATTATACTTTAAACTCATCACAAAGTTTCCATGAAATTAACCTTAGAAAGACAATGAATCCTACCATTCAAGTCCCACACGGACTTGGCTTGAAAATTTTATAAAAAATAATGAAAAAAGAAAAGAAAAGAAAGCTTAACATGGTTATTTTTGAAAGAGAAAATTTGTAAACACAACTTTTGTTTTAATCCTAATGTGATTGATTATGAATGATGGAAAAAAAAGAAGAAGCAATAAGTTAATGTGAAAGTAATAGGTATACTATTCACAAATTACCACGTTAGAGTTGTAACACAAAAATTGAGGTCATAAAAGTATTTTCAAAAGTCTCTTGCTAGATAAGCCCAAACCAACATCGATGGTGGCCCAAAATTTACCTAGGGTGGTTGTGAGCAACATGTCCGTGTACTTTACATGGCACAAAAGTAGGTTTGTTCAAGCTTCAAACTGGCATTGTTGGAAGTTGAACTCTTCAAAATACTCCACAGACTATTTTGTGAATATAAGATGGGTCCCACCATACTTGATCATTTACTTTGATCTCATTTCGAGAGCTCCAGAGTTTTCCATGCAAGTACATATATAATAGACCAACTTCTTCTGGATTGAATGATGAAACACCAAATTAGTTCGAAGGGAAATTTTGTTCTTACTTAAATAAAATTTTGACAAGTTTCATTTACATGTTTTTGTTTGGACAAATTACATGAACCTCATTTTAGATTTTTTGAAATGACTCTCTCCTTTAAACATTTCAAAAAAATGACTATCCCTCCCCCCTTAAGTTGTATAAATACAACAAATAAGTCTTTATCCTTTCACACTATGACTAAAGTATAAATGACTCATTCTTGGGGTTTGTAAACATAAATGAGTCAAAATCTTTGATTTTTTAATATGAAATATTTCCATTAGAAAAAAGAAACGCAATAATTATAGCTTCTTCTTTTTTTTTTTTGAGAATCCAGATGGAAATTTTATTCAAAGAAACTAAAACATTCTACAAAAACATTTGGATCTATATCTTCGTGTATGTCTTTGAGCCAAACCTGCAGCTCTTCACAAATCTTTTGTGTGTACAAACAAAACCTCCAGCTCTTCTTTTGTGTGTATGTGTTTGTACATGGTACTAACATTTTTGCTTGCCTTTCTAACTAGAGTATATACTGCGGTATATTCTTCGTTGACAAACATGCTTTGGATTCAAAACAAAGATATTTTATTTACAAAGCTGTTATTATACCTCAAGGAGAAAATAATATAAAAATTTTACCAAAAAGAAAATAGTAGTTGTTGATGCTCATTTTAGGAAGCCTAGTAGGAAAAAGAAGCCCAACAACGTGGGCAGAAGAGAGTTAGTAATTGGATAGAAAAGTCATTAAGCCCAAGTAGCAGAAATAATAGATCATAGGTCTATAAAACAAACAAATGGGCTTTGAGGAAGCAAACGGGCCTAAAAAGGCCCGAAAAGAGAGAAATAGCAAACTCTTGGGCAGTATATGATGTAGAAAAGTGAGAATGGACCACAGCGGGCCCGAAATAAGGCAAGTAAAGAAAGTAAGGGGTAATGGAGAGTCCATAAGCCCCAAGGATGAAGGATAGAGTAATTGGGTTAGGGAAGCTCAAGAAGTTAGTAAAAGCTCATGGGAAACGCAGAATTAGAAAAGGTCAAGGATGCCCAAAAGGAAATAAATGAGACATAGGAGCCTATAAGTAATGTAGTAAAAAGCCCAATGATCATACTGGGTCATCAAAAAAGAAATAAGCAACAGACCCAAAGAGGCGCAGCAGGTTTGGGTCAAATAAAATCATAGCAGGAATAGAAAAATAATGCTGCAGGAAATGATAGCAAGACCGCAAGAAGAAGCAAAAGAATGGCTTGAGGGAATAAAAACCCACAATCAAGCAATGCCTAATCCCCTAAAGGAAGCAAGCCAATAAGGAACGAGAAAACAGGAAAACAGCTCACGTCGTAAGAAGTCAAGGATGGACAGCAGAATCTGCAAATAGGCCTTCAGACTGCGTCAAACAAATGAGCAACAGGCAAGTTTTGGACGAACATAAAAATGAAGCACACGCAAGGCCCAGACACCACCAACCAGCCTGTACCCAGCCAATACAGGAAGTGATGGGTCATGGGTCAGATGTAAGAGGACATGGTCTGGCGATGAGGAGAGGGGAAAACCTATTCTATGGTTCCTGCTTAAGCTCTTTTGGGGGAAGTGTCCTGCTGGGATGACAGAAGTAAGGATAAGTTGGAACCACTATATGCATGCCATAAGGGATGGAGAGAGAGAGCACCCATGCCATGGTAGGTAAGAATGCCACGGCAGGCAAGCAAACAAACAAAATAGTCATCTCCGTCTGGTGATGTGGAGTGGCGCGGCCAGCACAGGTAAGTGGTGTTGGCTGGGCAACTGACTAATCAGTAATGGTCGGCAAGGACACTCACACCAGACAAAGGTAATCAAAGGCTAAAACAGTAAAAGCCAACCGCGTTAGACATTATATAAAGGGGGGAAGGAGCACGAACAGAGCAATGGTAACCTCTAGGAAAGAATCACAACAAAAAAGCAAGCATTGAAAAAGAAAATGGAAAGAGAAGAAAAGGAGAGTTAGAAAGAATAAAAAGGAGAGAACATAGAATGACAGACGTGCACCAAATAGGCTAATCCCCTCTCTCCCTCTAAGCCCCTACTCTTTGCTAAAAATAAGAAACTCTTCTAGGCACAAACCATTTAGCCCCATTCCCTCAAAGCAATTAATTTTTTTTTTAGAGAGATTATTTACATTGAGGAAATGGTTCCATTCTTGGTTCCAGCCCTGTAAGATAGTTTGGCACGGTAGACTAATGTTCTACTCTTTAATTCAATAAAACTTATTACTATCATTTCCCCATTTAGTTCTGTTGTTTTATGTATGATGACTCTTTTGTTACCCCCTTTTATTTATTTAGTCTAAATAGTGTGCATTTCCTTTGTAATCTTTATTATATATATTTACCGTAATTTCTCATAGCAGCTCTGCCTACCATAGGCTTGTGATAAAAAATCTTGACAAACGGGGCATAGTTTGTGCACAAGCCGAACCAAGGTAGATTGCAATTGAACCGGTCCCAATTCCCTAATCCAGATTATTTTAAGCCTAATACAACAGGAAGCAGCCCAACCCAACATTACAAAAAAAAGGCCTACCATAGTAGTTTAAAATAAAGAATGCATTGTCGGTTTGGATAGTCAACATAATAAAATTGACACACTACCCTTAGTTAGCACTATCTAAGTCTCTTTTATCATTTTTATTTTTTAATTATTTATCTTCTTTTTTATTATAAATATGTGGTAATTTGACAGACGTGCACCAAATAGGCTAATCCCCTCTCTCCCTCTAAGCCCCTACTCTCTGCTAAAAATAAGAAACTCTTCTAGGCACAAACCATTTAGCCCCATTCCCTCAAAGCAATTAATTTTTTTTTTAGAGAGATTATTTACATTGAGGAAATGGTTTCATTCTTGGTTCCGGCCCTGTAAGATAGTTTGGCACGGTAGACTAATGTTCTACTCTTTAATTCAATAAAACTTATTACTATCATTTTCCCATTTAGTTCTGTTGTTTTATGTATGATGACTCTTTTGTTACCCCCTTTTATTTATTTAGTCTAAATAGTGTGCATTTCCTTTGTAATCTTTATTATATATATTTACCGTAATTTCTCATAGCAACTCTGCCTACCATAGACATGTGATAAAAAATCTTGACAAACGGGGCATAGTTTGTGTACAAGCCGAACCAAGGTGGATTGCAATTGAACCGGTCCCAATTCCCTAATCCAGATTATTTTAAGCCTAATACAATAGAAGGTAGCTCAGCCCAACATTACAAAAAAAAGGCCTACCATAGTAGTTTAAAATAAAGAATGCATTGTCGGTTTGGATAGTCGACATAATAAAATTGACACACTACCCTTAGTTAGCACTATCTAAGTCTCTTTTATCATTTTTATTTTTTAATTATTTATCTTCTTTTTTATTATAAATATGTGGTAATTTATCATTTTTTTTAAAAGAAAAATAACTTAAATTACTCGAGAGATGATTTAATAATTTTAATGGTAGGAAATCTTTGTGATAAAAATCATTAGGTCCACTAAGAATACTGCTAACATGATCCTTACTAACCTCCCAACTAATAAAATACTGTTATTTATGCAAATGTGACATCATCTAGTAATTTTTTTATTTACATAAATGACATCGTCTTATTCATTGGAAAGACCACATCAGCAGTCCTCTTGATAGACCTAATAATAATTCTTATCACCTATCACACTTGTAAATTTGAGAGTTATGAATTCAAGCAGTGGCATGTTCCATTATTATTCAGTCCCATACCATACAAGAGTTGGGTTTAAATGAGCAGAGACAATGATCACAAACGCGACCCCTTTCTTTCATTCATAATTTTATTTTTTTTTAAACATAACTTTAGCACAAATAAATATTGTCCCGTTGGAATATCAATTCAAATAAATATTGACGTGGAAACCAAAAAACGACACAGCCGAGTCGTCGTCTACACCAACAAAGGGAAAGCATCTTTAACTCTTCGCACAACGCTCCACGTTTCCAAACGCGATCAAATCCAACGAGGATATCACGAAACTTATATTTATCCTCTCACTCACAGTTCAGCTTTAGATCTCCGACCAGCTCATCCTACGTGTCATCCTACGTGTCATGGCCCAAACCTCCACTTCTTCCACGTCAGCATTTCAACCCCTCTCTCTCTCTCTCTTATAATATCTTTTTCGCATCTCTCAGCTTTTATAAGCTTCGCCGTTTCTCAACCAATCACTCCAGTCAAGCCGTTTCTTCATCAAAAATATTTGTTCAAACTTTTTATAAATTTTTTCTTTCTCTATTACCCTAAAAGTTGTTTAAAGCTTCGAAGCTTTGGTTTTTTGTTTTTTTTTTTTCCTATGTGAATCTCGGTGCTTGCTTGAAATTTCGAATTCTTTGACCGTTGTTGTCGTTTAACCGATCTCTAATCAGAGTTACAGAGGTATATAATTTCGTTTAAAGCATGTGAATTTTGTTTCTATTTCTCAGTTTGAGTTTCGGCCGTTGCTGATTGGATCCAGCTCCAACTATATCACACTGTTTTTCTTTTATATTTTTTGGAAATGAAAAAAAAAAAAATCTTTTTTATAAGTTCTTATATTTTTTGAAAATTATATGATTTTTTTTTAAAAAAAATTGAGAACTTGGTTGCTAAAAAAAGAAATGAAGTTCTATAAATTAAAAAGATAAAATTAACTAATTAAAATGATTTATATAAGTTTAAACCAAAGTATAAAGTTCAATTGCTGTTTTTCCTTGGTGAAATCTGAACTATATTTTTTGAAATTTGATATCTGTTCTTAATTAGCATCTGTTTGGTAAATGGGAAAAATAAAGAAGGAAAAAAAATTCTGGGACTCTTTAGGTTTGGTTCAGTTGAGTAACATACTTTTTACTTAGGTCTTAACATGAGCAGTTGACTTTTCCTACAATTATTATTATTATTATTTTTTGAAACCAAGTTCATTATTTATCTGAATTATTGAAAACTATAACGGAAAAGTTTGGAATGTTGATCATTTTATGATGCTATGAGGGGTCCTATAGGTGCAAAAAAAATTTAGTTGAAGATAATTTTGATAAACGAAATGTTTTGATTATTGATCAGTGTCGTATGTGCAAAAAAAGTGGGAATTCAGTTGAGTGTCTCTTGCTAGTAGCTTCATTGTTTGGTGGCAACTGGCAAGAGATATTTGGTCATTTATGTTTTCATTATTTGTTAGTGTATCTTAGTTTATGCCGAAAACTATGACTCATATGCATGATTTTTGGTGAGGAAGATATTTATCAACACCAGAGTTGAAAAATATGGAAGGGTGTTCCTTTGTGTGTATTGTGGACAATTTGGCGAGAGAGGAATGGTCAGATTTTTTGAAGATTTTGAGCATCTTCAACGTGTTAACATGAAAATATATATACTGAAAACCATAATGTTTTGAATCGTATGTACGTAATCTGCCTTTCCTGGGTCCCAAATGATAAAAAATGTTGATAATTCCAATTCTTTTACACAATGTTTTTGAATCAGGATCCATGTTTGAGAAATTATTGAAACTAGAGGACAAATTTTAGGTTTAGAGCATGTGGTTAATCTGTTTTATATTCTTTTTACTGTTACAAAAACCAAGGAGGGTTTGAAGGTTTCATGTTATTGTCAGACTAATATTAGAGAACTCGAATTTGTGCAGCTTTGTATTAAAACGGTGGTTTTTATTGGACTTATGCAGGATTTATTGAAGTGGGTTTGTTTGTAGAGGCTTGTATCTTGAAGACATCGGGATGTGCAAGCTCTCTTCAGGATTGGATGAGGGTTTTGCACTAACTCAATCTATTACATTTCTCATTATTAGCCTTTTTGAATCTGGTTGATGAGAATAGTTCAGATGAATAAGAATGGTCCTAGGACCGAAGGGTTGATGAAAATAAAACACCATGTGCAAGATGCGCACAAGGAAATAAAGAATGGGAGGATTTTAGGTGAGGACCAAGGTCTATCAGAAGAGAATGAGTCGCGGATTAATGAGGATGCAGAGGATGTTGATGATGGGCAGATGGAAGCAGCCCAAGACAAGGTGCAAACCCAGGTTGTCATGCAGGGCTCACAGCAACAGCACCAAAGGCCTCTGGTTCGCTGGGAGAGGTTTCTGCCTCTTAGGTCTCTTAAGGTTCTACTGGTGGAAAATGATGATTCAACTCGGCATGTTGTCAGCGCATTGCTTCGAAATTGTGGCTATGAAGGTAGGTTCTATATCTGTTCCCTTTATAAAATAAATAAAAAAGTTATGTTGAAGTTGAAACTTCAATACAATTTCACACTTACCAAAGAAAACCTCATGTTGTTCTTATGGTTAAGATGCTTTCTTGACCTATTGAAGTGGTTTATTATGTGTTTTTTATTCTTTTATTTTTACTTTTAATGCTAGTTCTTGAACTTGGCATTCTTAAGATTATTTGTTCTCTTTCCCTCCTTTGGGGACTGAAATGCTTTTGGTAAGATGTTATCCATTTTAAATGCAATATGCTTGGTGCATTGGTATCTGAAATTCTGAATATTGTCATTTATCTTGTGTATTGTGCATCCTATGCAACATGGTGTCCTTTTGGCCATCACTTCTTAAACAAACCTAACAGTTAACCCAATCTTGGCAGTTACAGCAGCAGAAAATGGTCTACAAGCTTGGAAGATCTTAGAAGATTATACCACTCATGTTGATCTAGTTTTGACTGAGGTAGTCATGCCTTGTTTATCAGGCATTGGCCTTTTAAGCAAGATAATGAGCCACAAAACTTGCAAGAATATTCCTGTGATTAGTGAGTGAATTTCTATTATCATTTCTTTTATGTAAAAGTAACATGATATTACCCCTCTTATCTTTAACCAATTGATACTTTTAACTGCTACACCTGGGTGAGTTTTATTTGCAGTGATGTCATCTTACGATTCCATGAATATAGTCTTTAAATGTCTGTCAAAGGGTGCGGTTGACTTTTTAGCAAAGCCGATTCGAAAGAATGAGCTAAAAAATCTTTGGCAGCATGTTTGGAGGAAATGTCACAGCGTAAGTTGCCATAGTTATTTCCATTTTATCTATGAAACTATATGATGGACCAATTGTTCACTTATACTTCAGGTTGGTTCATAACTATGCATCACATTTTCCCTGAGCACCTATTTGAACCATACCAACTAAAAAGAAGGCGTTGATTTTTCTTGTAGTCATGCCATTTGACCAAGTTTGACTTTTGGAGATTTTTTTATCTACCTTTTCTGTTTTCACCATTTATACACCACTTAATTGATAATCACAAAAAAGTGCAGAATTTTCCTCTTCTGTTTTGTATTTATTATTCCTCCTTTCATCAGTGTAGTGGCAGTGGTAGTGGAAGTGAAAGTGCTGTACATACACGAACTTCCACAAAGTTGAAAAGTGGTGATGAGTACAACAACACTGGCAGTAATGATGAAGATGATAATAGAAGCATTGGTTTGAATCTTAGGGATGGGAGTGATGATGGAAGTGGTACTCAGGTATTACTAACAATTTTTAAGTAGGGAGTAGTAACTCTTTGTTGTTTCAATTTTTGCCTCTTCTATACATTGATAGTAGGTGTTACTGACACTTCTTTCTTATATTACATGCACAACCTATCTGTATACCTTCTTATTTATTAGAAAAATTTTAAATTTCATCAAGATGCTAATTTACTTGCATTTGTAATTACCTATGGAAGATTTTTTTCTCTTTATAGTTTGTCTTACCATATCTGATGGTAAAGCTCTAGCTTCAAGGACGTTTCTTTGAAGTTGCATTTAAGTTGGTTATAGTAACAACAGCTTGTCTCTTTAATGTTGGCATGAATAATTTAAAATCATCAGAGAAGTACATAAGCTTGAAATCCAACTGAACTGATAACTATAGACAATAGATTTTATTAAAAGCACCAAGAAAACAAACTTATTCCTCCCATACAAGTTTATATGAAGTATTATGCCTTATATCTACGTAATAATTCCATGCACATAGAAGAAATGCATAGTGTAGATAATACCAAAAAGAAGAGAGAGAGAAGGGGGAAGGGGGAGAGGAGGGGGGGGGGGGGGTGTGTGCTTACGCTAGCATCAGTAATTAGCATTAAGTGGCTACATGATAGTGTGTTAGAAGAATACCTTGCGCTGATTGGAGAGTAACATTGTTTGAGAGGGAAACAAGGGAGGGCAATGATGGTGGTTTGTGGCAGGCCTCCACATTAGTAAGCTTCTTTTAGTGCACATGGTGAAGCAATCAAGGGACGCGGATAGAAGTCCCCCATACATAATGAAGATGCATGTCTAGCTTGGTGAGCCCTTTCTCCAGTTATTAGGCTAAGACCCTGACTCCATCTCAAAGAAACCTTATTTGGTTGTTCCACATAGTAACCTTAGTACTACTATTGGGGAGCTCAAGACCATTCTCTTTCCTGGTGCCATGGAGAATGGGGAAGTTGTCAAGCTACCAACATCACAGAAATGCTTTCTTCATTAAGTTGTTGCTATTTCCATTACTATTAAAAAATTACCAAATATAACATCCAACAAGGATCAAGTCATTGCCTAACAGTTCAATTGTTGGGTCAATGGTTGTCTGGCTGGTTTTCAATAACAAATAATCTCCAATTCATGTGTTTGTCAATTGGACCCCAGGTCTGGTCGTCTGCTTCTTTTTTTTAATAATTATGATTTCTAGGCATTGTGGCAGTCTGTGTAGCAAAACATGGTTTTTCAACACTTGGCAGTTGGCACGTGATAGATCAATGGTTGCCATAATGATATTTTTCAAAAAAAACACTAGTATTTTGTCATCCAATGATAGCCAATACCAACCTAATGATTTAGCAGCCATGCATTAGTCTGTATTATGACACCTCATTTGAAGCACCATAATACCTGATCATTATGATACTTGCAAACAAAGAGACTCCTTTGCTTTTACCACCTATCTTGATGTGCCTGATTTTTGTAGTTTGCTTTCCAAATATGGTCTCCCTTAGAAACCTTTATTATCTTGACCATGGTGCAACTTCTGGCCTACTCAAATTTACCTTTGCTTTCTGTTTATAAGGAATTCATTATCAGTCTTTTAAGGGAGCAATAAAAAAATTAGTCATGGACTTAGGTTGGACCCAAAAATATCCTAGTTTCAACCTCTTCTACTCAAATACTAAGGGATGCAAAAGAATGCATCTTCCAATATTCCTTATGTATGCTTTCCTTATACCAGTTAGTTACGCTTGACAAGTAACCAAGGAGGGAGCACTATATTAAGTTTTTATCATATTTGGCACATCTCTTCCATTAAATAATCCATACCCTATACATTTTTGCCACTTTCTAGTATTATATTCATGGGTTCGAGCACAATACTGTTATTATTTTGCTAATAAGCACAATACTATTATTTACTCCTTCACTGTAAATAATAATAATAATAATAATAATAATTCTTTGATAAGTATTAATTTCAATTTTATAAAAAGGCACAATAAGGGGCGCAACTTGACTACAATGGATGTGGACAGTGTACTAGAGAAACACCTAAAAACAAAAGTAACATCTAAAATAAAAAGACCAAATAAGTCTAGCAAATTTAAAACGAGATATAATGATTTTATCGAATATACATGTAAAATATTGGAATCCAAAAAAATCTTTCTATATGAGCACAAAATATCACCATTGGTCTGACTAGGAGGACAAGCAGATGTCCAACTAGAATATGGATTGTGTACGGCGTACGGCAAGAAGCCACTTTTATTAGGCCCAAGTTAAGGAAGGCCCATGGACAATATTGCACTTGGGCTTATCGGCCCATGGTCGGCCCAAGGACACCAGCCCACTAATCGTTGTCTCGGTATCCAGATACACCTCGGTGATTGAATGATCGGCACGTACACCGATGATGCTCGGTACAGACTAGTAGTGCCCTGGGAAACTGCGCTGCCGACCAGATTTTGGTGGCTAGCACCAGTTCCAACGAGATAACTCCCATTCCCAACGAAATTTATTCATTGTCAGGAATAATTAGTTTGGGCCCCACCTGCACGAGTGGGGTCGAAACCTAATCATGGTTCCACCGCTAGCCTCAAGCTATAGATAGTGGAAGGGACGATGGAAAAGGGGTTCGAAAATTGTATGTGAGATTGAGAGCGTAACCGAGCACACCCTAGAGAGTGTTCCTATGTGCATTCTGTTCCTGAGCCCGCCCAGGGGCTGCCCTTAGTAGGATACCCAATACCAACTGTACAAATAAATTGTGAGCCCAAACCTTAAATCCAGTAGAGTTAGGGGCCTTGGGTACGCACAGATTGAAATGGTAAACGAGACATAATGACTTGATTTGAGGTCAAGGAAACTCATAACTGAGCAGAATTGCCAAAAAAGGAGATTTGTTTAGCCAGGCATGATTAGTTGGGGTGAGGTATTATTGAGTGTGAGCATATGATATATTCTTGTTTGTGTATGTAAACATAAAATACTTAATAGCTGTGATAGAAGGCCTTAAAATCCCAAAACAAAGCGAAATTTGAAATTTCTATATGCACCTTGCAGAGCTCTTGGACAAAAAGGGCAGTAGAAGTTGACAGCCCCCAACCAATTTCACCATGGGAACAGTTAGCCGATGCTCCTGATAGCACTTGTGCCCAGGTTTTTCATTCAAGGCCAGAGGCATTTGGCAACAACTGGGTGCCTGTGGAGCATGAAGAGCATGATGACGACTTTGGTATGCATGGCTCTGCTTTTAACAATAATATATTGACATCTAACTCTGCTATATCTTTACTTATTTTCCTACTTTGTACTGCTTCATTTCAATTTAGACAATGTTGTCATGGGCAAAGACTTGAAGATCGGAGAACCAAGAATTCCAAATTTGCAGCTGGAAGACCCAAGTGCCAAGGGGTTGGCTAACTTAGCTGGCACTAGTGAAGACAAAATTTCTGAAATAGATTCAAGGAAAGATGATGAGAATCTGCTGAAAAGACAAGTGGAGCTCCACAGTGAGAAACTAAATGGCGAATTGGAGGACAAAGCCTCTGATCTAATGGGTCTGACCAGTAAAAGGACTGATCCTGAGATGGAAAGTGTGGTCTTTAACGTCCCAAATGGTACCTCCAAGGTATCCAACATTAAAGATAAGGCCATCTTTGACATTAAGGAAACACCGCTCAGTTTAAAGAGGCTGAAAGATGTTGGAGATACTGGCAGCAGTGCTCCTGACCGAAATGTTTTGAGACATTCAGACCTTTCAGCCTTCTCAAGGTATATAGACTTAAGATTACATCCATCTTCTGACCTGACATCCTCCAAATTTGACAGGCATAACAATTTTCTTACTTGCAGGTACACCTCTGCAACTACTAATCAGGCTCCAACGGGGAATGTTGGTAGCTGTCCTCTTGGTAAGAGCTCAGAGGCAGCTAAAACTGAATCAAAGCAAAATTTTCAATCTAGCTCAAATAATACACAACCCAATCAATGTTCCAATGGCAGTAGTAACAACAATGACATGGGCTCCACTACTAATAATGTTTCCACCAAACAAGTGCCATTCGATGACAAGTCACTACCCAAATCTGCGGTCAAATGTCTCCATCCCTCCTCTGCCTTCCAACCAGTGCAAAATAGCCATATTCCTCACCCTCAGTCAAGAATACAAGATAAGAAAGATGCTGCAATGACTAACATGATTTTGGCACAAACAAGGGGTCTCAACCAGCAGGTCCAAGTGCAGCACCACCATCATCATTACCACCATCACCACCACCATGTGCACAGCATGGCCCAAGAGGAGCTGGATAACCACGATGATCTGTCTTTGAAAAACCATGCAGATGCAGCTCCTCAATGTGGATCATCAAATTTGTTAAGTGCGTCCCTTGAAGGAAATGCTGGCAGTCACAGTTTGAATGGAAGTGCCTCAGGAAGCAACCACGGAAGCAATGGGCAGAATGGAAGCACTGCCACTTTAAATGCTTCAGGAACAAATATGGAAAGTGATAATGGGATCGCTGGAAAAGGGGAAGCAAGTGGTATAATCGGATTTACAAGCAGAAGTGGAATTGATCCAGACCGTGTTGCACTAAGAGAGGCTGCTTTAAACAAATTCCGCCAGAAGAGGAAAGAGAGATGCTTTGAGAAAAAGGTAACTGAAAGTGTGTTAAACATTTGAGTAACATGGCCACTAGAGATTCATTAAATCGTCCCTTTATATATAAATATACTTTTAATGGAAAGTTTCCCATCATGAAGTATGTCTTCAAATCTATGTCTTCAAATCTTTGATAGTTTTCAATCTTGATGTTAGACACCCTGAAATCATTAAATTGCCGTTTCTATTCAAGACAAATGCTAAATCAATTTGAGCTGTATTTCACCTTTTCAACATACTTTTTGGCATTCATTTAGTATGATCAGTCTACATTTCTTTTCTTGGGTAATTGGTATGACCATAGTAAGATAAGTTGTTTCAATACTGAAAAGATTTGATTACTTGTTCCTGCATTCCCATTATGTAATCTTTACTCCTTTGATTTTGGAAGAGAAATGAAAGAACTATCTTCTTTATGTCTTCTTCTTTAGGTCCGATACCAGAGCAGGAAGAAACTGGCAGAACAGAGACCACGTGTTCGGGGGCAATTTGTTCGACAGGTGGTGCTCGAAAACAAAAGCAAGCATACACACTGCTAACCCGATGTGTCCCTGATAGTACGTATAGAATCTTGTACATGTAATAGGCACTAGCTGTGTTCAGGAGAGGAAGCATTCAGATTTCATCTTGCTGGATGCGGGTATGAGGTGGAAATTTGCCAATGTGGTGATCAAAGACCAAATGGATTGTGTGTGAGGGACTCGACAGAAACACCTTAGACCTTAGACTCTGTTTTATTGTTATGCACTAGTACTAGTACTACGACTACTACTACTCCAAAGGTGGTAACCCTTGAAAGGGTAGACCTCCTCTAAAAAAACTCTTCCCACTCGGTTTGCTGTTGTATTTTAAGACTTTTTTACATGAGTGGATGCTTGAAGAACTCTTATTTTTATGTAAACCTTTTTCGCTCTTATTTTGAAGCATTTCTGTTCTGATGTTCTTGGATTAAGTGGCGTTAAATGGATATGCAGCCAACCAAATGAAATTATCATTTGGGCAGCAGTGAAAAAGACCACGGGTCACCAGAAGCTTTGGTCATTACTCATCACACAAGCAGGCTAGCTGTGCCTGTGAGTTTGAGATAAGCACAAATCAAATGTTTTGAGTTCCCAAAGAGACATTAACCAACAGTTTTATGCAATCATAATTCACAAACTCTAATGATATCTGAACTGATGATTTCACAAACGGGCAGCACTTTCAACTAATTATGCCATAGAAGGAGCTACCGCTTGCAGGCAGACCTGCATGTGTGGCATGAGGATGAAATTTAATTTTTCTGTATCAAGGCCACCAAAGCCCTTGGCTCGAGTGGCTCGGAGAAATCTGAGTTCTGTTGTCTCCTTAAAACTTTTGTATAGAAAAAAGAAATTCAGATTCTGGATCATGATTCATGATTGAGCATGCTCATGAAGACAATTACTCAATTAGACCAGGAAAAAAAAAAACAAGCACATAATATTCACAGGGGATTGTAGCTCAATTATATTCAATATTCATAGATTAATCAGATTACCAGAGAGAGAAAATGAGAAGCTAACCTCGGTGAGGCTCCAGCATCTGGGCTTCAGGCAGCTCCAGGATAAAGCACAATACAGGAAAACAAGGGGGAATTTTTTTTTTTTTTTTTAATTTTAAATGGTCCTTTTTTTAAGAAACAAATACTAGCAATGACACACAAAAGGCAAGGGAATGTGACTATTGTATTGATTGCACAGCAGGTACTATTTTAATGGGAATAAAAAATTAACATACTGGGTGTAGTTAACGCGTATCCTTAATATATATATATATATATATATATTAAGTTATTATTTATTGTAAAAAAATTTCTAAAATTGAAAATATTTTTAAAAATTTTTGAAATTTATTTTTTAAAAATAAATAATTATTGTGTACTTTATAGCATACGTGAGCAAAATCCTTATAATATATATGAGTAAGGAAAAACGAAAAGAGCTTGCACTTGATGACATGGCATGAAGCAATTGGCTTGGAAACCATGAAAAATTGGATGGCTTTTTATACCAGTTAAGACTTATTATTCGTGGCTCATAAACAAAGGAAACTGAGTGTACAGTATCCAATATTAGCTAAGGTCTGGTCCCACTCTATCCGTTATCAGAACCAACAAAACAGTCCACGTGGCAGAGGTCAACACGAACACAAAACGTTCGCTATTACAAGGTAGTCAGTGTTTCACGTGTCATTATCAACTTGAAAAGTGCTCATCTTTTTCTTCTCATAATCATCAAGTGATGCATATTATAAATCTTTTTTTTTTATTACTTCCGGATAATTTGCCAAAATCTTTAGGCAAGAGACTTTATTCAACTTGGTTAGGCATTGAAAACTCAATGAATCTATAAATTAATTCCCATAGTGCAAATATAAAATAAAGACAATCACTTGTGGAAGATCACTAATTATTTTTTACTTCAAGAACAAATTTTTATTTTTTATTTTTTATATCCTCTCAAGTAATAATAGGTTATTGTCATTAAGTTTATGATAAAATATTTATCATTCATATAAAAATAAAAATTGAATACTTTTGGACCACATAATTCATGGTCATTCTTTTTACTCCTTTTTTTTAGGCAGCTTCTTTTTATTCTTTCACATTACATATTCAATCCACACCCACCCTTCTTCTCATTTACTAAATGCCTCCCCTTTTACTAAACCTTCTCTCCTTCCTCCTCTCACTTTTTCTCTAAAAATTTTGTATGCATTTGAAAAAGAACTTCAACCAAGCTAAATAAAGGTTTCATCGAGAATCAATTCTGAAACCTAGTTTTTTCACTTTGGGTCTATTCCTCAAAAGACCTTCAACGAAGTTGAATTAAAGGTTTAATCGAGAATCAATTCCAAAATCTAGTTTTGTCACTTTGGGTCTATTCTTCATCTTTGAGTTTGTCACTCACCTTCTTTATTACATGGGCGGTGGGCTCCACCACTTTGTGCACAAATTTGAATTTGAAGTATGAGATATGCACACCCAAGGTATGGAACCAAACAAATATTTGGGGTGAAGAAAAAATAGAAATAGAAATATGAGTTATGAGAATTGAGTGAGTTATAATAAGATATGAGAACTGAATTATGAGTGATGCTTAAACCAAACGCCCCTAACTTTTACCTTTTATCTCTGGTGCTTAAAGCAAAAGGTTATCACCACAAAGCTAAATTAGTTGTTTCCGAATTGACACTTTTGTTGTGCTCGTTTATGAAGGTAGTAGGTCATATAACTAACCAGTTAGGAAGTCACTCACATATGGTGTGATTTCTGCTCTGTCGGATGTCCAAATCCCTCGCCCACCCCAAAGGCGAAAGTAAATGCTATTAAAACTCAACATTATATTAAGTAGATGGGTCCATTTGCTGCTGTCATTGTAAAAGCTGATCGTGAGGCCTTGAATTTGAGTTTGATTGGAAACTTGGGATTGATTCAACTCTGATCCAGATCCAAATACATGGTCTGCACATGAACTCAAATGCAATACACTCCGCATGGTCTATAATAGAGGAAAATTTATCTCTTGTAACTCACATACCAAGTCATCCCCATTAGTTATAACAAACAGAGGAGTGGATAAAAAGTCATGTTTCATTGTTTCTAGTTTCCTTAAACTCATTTCTCCATCTTATCTTGACTTCCCCAACTAGGTGGTGTCTCATCAAGTTTTGCTTCCAGGATAAAAATATTCAACACCGTTCTCCTTGACCCTGAAGTGAAAATTACATATCTTGTTTCTTGAGCTCCCCTGCTCATCCCGTATTTCCTTGTTTAAAACTGTCAACTGCAACAAAGAAACATAATGACTAATCAATTTGAGGCAAATATCAAATGGCCGTACAAACGTAAAATATGCTCTACTTGTATGACTTGAATGATTAGGTACAAATTTGAAACATGTTATACTTCAGGTACAACTTGCTATTTTACACCATCCCATATGTTAAGATCAAATAGTCTTAAAGGATCTACACATATATTAGTGGCTGCTCTTCCTGAATGTAATTCAATTGAAGATAACAGAACTGCTGAAGTTATAGGTAAACTTGGCAGTTAACCAGTCACTTTTTAGAAGTAGGCTGCTGTTGATTTTTAATATATATATATTAGGTTAAAAAAAAGCGGACTAAAGAAGAAAAACCAACAGTAACTTTTTTTTTAATACCAACAGTAACATTGTGTGAGACATTGTTTAACAAAATGAGTGTAAAACTGTGTCAATGCAACATTTGGAGGATAAACATAGCCCATGTATATTTTCCTACAACTAGATAAAGAATGTAATTTAATACACAGTAAAATTATGTAATGTCGTAAACTAACAACCAGAATCTAAAAATGAATCCATGAGTACACAAAAGTAATATGATCAAGAATACAGTTAATGTCAATGAAGACTGGGATGGGATCAATATAAAGTTTTCTTTTTTCCTGTGCTAGTACTGTCTCCAGGCTAGCCGCTATAAGTCATCAAATGACCAACCATGACCATGGCTGAGAAAAACCAGCATGTATAAAAGTTATTTGAACTTTGAAGATCTCACATATTAACTTTTAACACACACGGGCATGCATGCACGCATGCACACATAACATAAAAGAAAATTTAGATAGAAATAACAAAACCCTACCTGTCCGTGCACATCTGTGGCCAAACCAGTGGCCAATGGTTCTGCCTTTATTAGAATGTCTGCAAGGTACTCCATCTGTAAAATAAGTGCAGGTCTCTCTATGCTTGAATATATATCCTCATGGTTAAGGACAACTAAAGAACAACCCTGATACAAGAATAGAACAAAAACACTATAAGAAGGCACAGGACTCAACAAAAGAACCAGAAGTACAGAACAAAATTAGAAGAAGAAAAAAAGAGTTGACAGTAGCCTCATGGTCTTACAAATGCCGATGTCAATGTGCGGCAGTAACGCAGAAAGTCTAAGACATAATTTGTAGAGCCATTAGCAGCCACCTCCATAAGAGAGAAATCATCTATAACAATGGTAATACACTTCTTGTTTTCTTGAAATGAGGTAGTGACCACTTTTTCAATTTTCCCATACAAAGCAACAAGCCCATCTTTATTTCCTTCATCTCCATCTATTCATCAATTAACGAAAGAAAACTTATTGTCATGGTTCAATCCTATCAAGTATCAATTATTTGTCTTTTATCATCCTCCAAAAGATCTTTTTTTCTATCATGATTTGTTAAAGCAATAGACTAAATTTTTGCAAAAAGCACAAAGGTGAAACAACTGGACCATGTGTGTACAGCAGACATATTCTCGGGTGCACAAAGTTTTATTACACACATTGGCATTTTTATTTTTGATAAGTAACACATTGACAAATTTTCTTGAGCGCACAAAGTTCTATGTGCACATTCATTAAGTGATTAAAAAGAAAAATAATAAAATAAAGTTTCTTGACCACACCTAACAAATGGTAAGACCAAAAAGAACAAGAATGCTTGATGAACAGATCTTGAGCTGACATTTAGATTCCAACTTTTAAAAGACCTGTATTTATTCTTCCCTTATTAAAGAGGTTGCATTTATAGGTTCCGTCAGAAAAAATGCAAAAAACATTGTAGCTTAGAAATAGCAAGAATCAATTACACCTAATTTCTCACCTGGAAACTCTGACATGAGCAAGTCAAGGAAAAAGAATCTGTTATTCTCTCTTTGGGCGGTTAAGTTGCAACCCTGTCATAACAATATACCTCAAAAAACAAAATATATAAATTGTATTTAATTTTCATATAACATATATTAAACTGCTTTGAAAATACTAATAATATTAACCACTGAGCTAAATCTAAATGAAAGATGTGAGGAGTAGAACGAGGAATGATTTCACAAGTGCAATTTGATATTTTAAAAGAAAGAAAAATTATCCGGGCACATTCTGCATCTCGTTTTTAAAAGCTAAAAGCGTCGTCTTAGGGACATTTGATTAATCACTTCTAAAATTTTATTGCAGCAGCTAGCTCAACATAATTTTAAACAAAAATATTCCTATAACTATAGTAGATATGAAACACAACATTGCGACCAAACAGTCTATTAATAACTAAAATTCACTGGCACATGTATTCTTTTATGCCATTCTAAATGACACTATCTACTATCTCCTTAATTGACACGTCCCTTTTTACTACTTCTACTTATGTTATTTCAAGTCTTCCTCTATGTTTTGTCATTCCCTCAAATGACATTTAAAAAAACAAACAAACAAACAAAATTATTAGCAATGCAAAAGAATTGTAATCCTTCTAAATTTCTTGCCTTTTTGCTTAATTAATATAAACTATTCTATTTAAAACACACACACACAAACACAAACACAAAACACTCTTTTTCAGAGAATATAACAAACAGAAAAAGGAACAAAATTTCTCAAACGAAATCACACAATTCCAAGAATGGTTCTAAACCCACGAAAGTATATGAACAAATAAACCAGATAATTCACCAAAATCAAAGAATTGTGGTTAAATAATTGAACTTGATTAATGCAATTGCAAATGCGATAATTGAGAGAGAGAGAGAGTACAAGTTTTCTGAGGACGCGATCGTAGTGAGAGAATGGCTGAGAGAAAGCGAGGAAGACAACGACGTCGTTAGAGGAGTGAGGAGAGAGAGCACGCTTGAGGAGGTGGTGGAGAACAAAAGCGCCGCTAGTCTCGACTCGGTCCTCCAAGAGAACAACTCGGCTGCTTAGCGGCCAAGGCTTTGTCTTTTCTTCGTCCACAAGCCCTAGGGCTTCGTCTAGTAAGTTCGGAGCTCGCTGATCCATTCTCTGTTTTTCTTTTTTTCTTTTTTTTTCTGTGTGTCACTGCGTTTTTGTTTGCTTGGGAAAGGATGATGGCGTTGTTAGAGAATGTTAACCAATACAAATCTTTGCAAAAATAGTTGCTAAATTTTAGTAAATGTTATTTTTCATTCATAAATTTTAAAAGATTTATTTTTCATCTCTAAACTATTTGAAAGGTTGATGATTCATCTCTAAATTATTAAAAACATTTTTTTTATGTCATTAAATTTTACTAAAAGTTATTTTTTTATTCTTAAACTAGTGAAATAGTCATTTTTTTTGTCGTTATTTTTATCTCTATACTATTGAAAAACTCTTTACAAAGTTTAGGGATGAAAAAAAACTTTTTAAAGTTTAGAAACAAAAAACAAGGTTTTAGTAAAGTTTAGAGACCAAAATAATATTTTACCCTTGTGGGGATAGGATGTTCAAGCAGACATATTAGGCTCTGGGCCATGCTCGAGGACATGCAGAAGCTTGAGGATGGTCAGTGGGATTGCTAGGCTGGATCAATGGGCCGAGGACAAGGGAAAATAATAATGGGTCGACTTTGATCTCCAAGGAGTTGGGCCACCTCGGGAGGGCTTCAAGGTGGTAACCTTTATGGAATGATAAGTTTTAGAAAAAGTAACAGGAAACTCCGTCAACCCTGCAAGACGAAATATCTGGGAAGAATGCTGTCACCACCACATTAAATGCATTGCACCAAATAAGTTAGAAACATTTATGGAGAAATGACACCTAAACAATGGCAATTTAGCTTACAGTTACCTACAAAGCTTCTAGGGAGACCTGATGGGATGAGCATCCAAAAGATTTTCTACTAAATCAACAGGTGAAAAGCTGGGATGAAGGGGAGCAAGGCTATATAAAGAAGTGATCACAATAAAAAAGAGGCATGTAATCTAGGATAGAAAAAAGGACAGGAGAGCATAAGTGTATTACCATAAACTTGAGTTGAATATAAGAACATCTCATCCTCAAACTTGACTGAGAAGCGTTGTTTTTATTAATCTATGCCCTCAATCTTATTGTCGTGGGTCCATCAATCTTACTACCGTGGGTCCTATCAACTGTGGTCCACTTTCCTCATAGAGTCGTTCCCTAGATCGACCCATTCTCTTACAAATACATTGGTTTGGGCTTAGTGAACTTTTGACCATTGTTCTTGGTGGGCTTGAGTTCATTTTCTAATCCTTACAACTTTTTTTTTTTTTTTAATGAAAGTTAACCAATGCAATTATTGGTTAATTTTGTATATTTGTCCTTAACCTTGTGTTTGTTTTGGGGGAACGGAATGAAAATAAAATGAAAGGAATTTTTTCTTTTTTATTATTTTTTTAAATTTTGAAAGGATGGGTTCTCCATCGGCCAAGACTCGAATCTAACTAAACCATCTGACTCGAGGTGAACCGAACTGAAAATTGACTAATATAAATCATATAATAGTCAATTACTCAATTAGTTGAAAACCGGTCCCCAACTCTAAAAAGTAAAAACCAATTAGATTGGTTTCGACTTTCGAGTGGTGTTTCTACTCTTATGCAATTCAACTTCAACCAATCCAATTGAAACCACCTTCAATGCCACAATTCTCTTCCTTTGAAGTTGCCATTCTCCTCATTCGACGTTGCCATATGGTGAGAACTCTATCGAATTCGAAAAGATTGCGGCCAAATCTAATGACATAACAATCATATTCAACGAATAGAATGCATTGTAGAGCATCCATTCTATTCCTTTCTCCGAAATATAGAATATTCCTTTTACGTGACATATTAAATAAATCATGTGACTTAATATACATGTGAATTGTTTTATCAATTACCATATAGTGGGTTTGAGAATTTTTCATATAAATCAGTATGGAAGTAAACTTTTCATAATTTGAACATATCCCAAAATGGTGATAGACAACTTTTTTTTTTTTTTTAAATCTTGATAATGAAATTAAATGTAATCCATTCATTTTAAAATGAAATGAATGAGATTTTAAGAACATTATGGTAAATTAACCTAAGAACTTTAAATGATTTTAATTCTAAAAAAAAAATTGCAAAATAGTTGAATGTAGGAAAACTCAACTAATGATTGATACAAAATGTTATTTTTGCCAAAAGTCTTATAATTCAAGTGGCACATCCTAGTATTTAATAGCCCTGAAGTTGAAATCCCCTCTTTCCCACTGTACGTATTGAATTATTCTTAAGAAAAAATATATATTATTTTTAGCAATTAGGCTGAGTAATGGCATTTTAAGAAAACCCCAACCCATGACCTTCCCCATGGGCAATGCCCATTTTGTCTTTAGTAGGCTAGGCTATCAGGTTGAGCCTAATGAGCTATCCATAAATTTGTGTTAGCATATTGTTTTATTATTTTTATAAAGAAATAATCAATTTTTTATTAAGGATTAATCAATTTTTTTAAAAGGAAAGAATCAAATACTTTAGTACTTAATTACGATTTTGTTTACAGCCAAATTTATTTAATTCTTTATTTTGTTGATGGAAACCTATTTAAATTTGTTTATTAAGGTTTTAAATGGTTTTTTTTTATCTTAAATAAAAAAAAATGTCAAATGTTTAGTTCAAAATTGCTAGACTACTAGAAGAATATATATTTAATAAATTAAGTTTAGCACAATCACTTAAAGTATCTTAGTAGTTGGCACTTGAGGGAGTTCTCTTAAGAAATTCCACTATAATGTGATTAATGTCTCAAGATTAATCCTTTATACCTACCCTATATATTTTTGTTATGAATTTTGAGCTATTGAGTTGGGCAATAGGTTGAACCAACGGGCTAAGCTATTGGGCTAGCCTACCGAATGCCCATGGGCATAAAGGCTATCCCATGCCTGACCCACTGGGCTAGTGGGCTACCCATGGGCCTCAATAATAATAGGTCGGGCCGCCCATTAACTTAGTTGGCCGTCGGGCTTTTGGGTCGAGCTGTGGGTCATGGGTTATTTAGTGACTTTTAACTTTAACATAATTTAATAATTGGCAAGTTTCGATATCATCTATTGGGAAACAATTGGTGGGGGGGGGGGGGGGGGGGAATTTGTTCAACTCCATAACCTTCTCCTCCAATCTTTATTTGGGTTTGTGTCAGGTTACAAGGTGTAAATCTTAAGGTGAAATGATATTTCTTCAATATTTTCCTGATCTGTGTTGTAAAAGAAAATTACTGGATGATACTCCCAATTTGTGCAGAGCTAGTAAAGAGGTTTCCTTTCTCCTCGACAAAGTGCTTGTAGTAGTTTCTCAACCAAAAAAAAAAGGCGCTTATAGCATAATGATGCAGAATAAACCTTGGAGCATGTGTGTTTACAATGCCCTTGGGTGTCACGGGTTTGGCTAATTGCACTTTGGCTAATGAACTTTTTCTAGATTGCCTAATATTGACATCATATAGTGGATTTATATAATCATTGATCCAAAGTCAAAACCGTGCAAGGAAAATCCTTCGGTCCTTCCATAGCAGCAATGGGTAGAGATGATGTGGGGAGAAGCAAAAGTAGCCCTTGTGCAGTAAAACAAGCAGAAACATTAGGCTTCAAGAGGGTGATATTTGAAGGAGATGCTTGGAATGTAGGGGAACTTTTCAGGAAAAAAGGGTTTTCCCCTTATTATTGTAATGATATTGGAAGACAATCTTTCCTCTACACTTTCTTTTTAATGACTTTTTTTGTTTTCTTTTGTGAAGATAGGGCAATGTATAGATCCATCTTCGGGACCAATGAGCTGCTTTTTAGAATTAGTATGGGCCACTCTTCGTCTCTTGTCCCCCTCTTTGGTGTCCCAAGTACAAAGAGATGGTTCTAGGCTTATGTATGTTGATCATTTGTACCCGTCTTTCTTTCCATAATATCCTATCTATTTATTTATTATTTTTGAAAAAAGTAAAAGGCCGTTGATCCAATTTATTGAAACTGGTTGCTACATTACAACTTACAAGCTTGCATAGAGTCATCACACACTTGTCAAAAACTAACAAACATGTTCCCAATAGTTTTTATTTTGGGTAAAATATAGCTAATATCTTGAGGTTTGGCCTAATATTAGTTAGGTTTAAGATTTTTCAAAATTAACTAATTAAGTCTTTAATCACGATGAAAATGAAGAAAAAATAAGTAACCGTTTAAAAATTAAGTTGGATTTAAAAATCAAATTAGTCAGTTTTGAAAAATTTTGAATTTAATTAGTATTAGTCAAAATATCAAAAGTGTCTACTTGTATTTTTTTTTTTAATTCATCTCTGTTTTTAATAATAATAATAATAATGTTCCAATAATTAGTACGGACTAGGTAGTAGGGAGAACCAAACCTAGGACTAGGAGACCATAAAACTGCCCCCAAAATCTACAAAATAGAGCCGCCTCCACTTGGCACCAGCTGGCACTTCGAGACACACATTTCACATTTGTCTTTAAGCGGCCAGGGGGGATTTAACAGAAAAAGAACCAACCCAAAATACCTATTATAAAAACCAGTCAATCAATACGACAGTCAAGATATTTTCGAACTTCACACAAATTCTATTGGCTTCTTTTTTGTTTTTTTGGTTAACTCTTAGCTAAGCTTCAATCCCATCAATCCGCGGCCTCACCCGCACTTTTTATCTTGAATGAATAAGAATGCGATCAAATAGTAATTCCAATGTGCCAAAATGGTCGTTGGTACAGGGTCCACCTATATAGGTCCCACATATAATTATTTTTAAAAAATTTCGATGTCATGCCCAATTACATGGCTTTATCCACAACTAACTTATGTGTCGAGTTATGGTTAGTGAAAGGGTGATAGTGGGTTCATGTGGAGACACTCCTCCACCAACTATAATTCTCCGCATGAACAAGTTGTGAACAAAATTGTGTAATTGAGTATGACATTAGAATTTCTCATTATTTTTTTAGAAAAAAAATATATAATTATAGCAACTAGTATGAATTTCTGATCTAAATGTTATTATGGTAACACTTTAACTTCTCTCAAACTAAGACTTCTATCGTGTATGCAATACATAGGAGTACCGACGAGTTATTACAACTTAAGTTGTGCTCGTATTGTCCCATATGCCTTATCACTAGACCACCGACTCAGTTGATAAGGCCACATACATTTGTAGACCATTCTTTTGTTAGCTTACACATACTTAAAGATTCTCTCTCCAAAGCTTTCGTAGCCGAATTACTATAAAATGATAAATTTTGGCTTTTACATTCTTATACAAACTTAAAAAATATATATATATATATATATTAAAGATTAATATTAAGTTTATTATTATTATTATTATTATTATTGTTATTATTTTTTTTTTTTTCGTATAAAGAATTAATTCTTTTTTTTTTTTGAGAGCGTATAAAGAATTAATTAAAATACGTTTTCTTTACAATAAATTAAAACCCTTAAAACCCGGTATGACAAAAATTGCTTTTGTCAAAGCTTCGATTGTACCGCGCCTAAAGTCAGGAGGGCCAAGAAAGGAAGTTTCTGAATTAAACGTTAATTAATCATTTCAAAATTAAAAGAAAAATCTCAATTTTGTTAATAATAAAAAATAAAGTTTGATACGGGTCACCGTTGCTTAGCACTTAGCAGCCTTTTGCATATGAAGTGCCTCCTATTTATCCATTTATTTATGTGAGCAAATGACCGGTTTGCCCATTATAAATTGGGTGATATGCATTTTTATGGGAGGATACAATTGTATATATCAGCAATTGGTCTATAATAAATTCAGGCGCCCAAGCAATTGGAAGACTTGGTCGGTAATAAAGGAATTTCCGCAGACAAAACAGGGTGTTGCTTTGGTAGTCTTGTAGTTAACTATATTTATGATTTTTTTTCCCATTTCTAGTTTCATTCATTTTCTCTTCTAAAAAAAGAAAAAAGAAAGTTACATTCATTTTAAGTTTTTAACAAGACCTTTTAGGAAAATTTTATCAAGAACCTTGCCATATATATATAGTCTGCTCTCAATTTTTTAAGTAATTGGTTTGCTCTGAAAAAAAAAGGTTATTATACATCCTTACAAGTTTTCTTCTAATAAAAAAGTTCCGGGTTACATTGAAAATTCATATAGAGTCTAGTCAACATAATCTCAAAATCACTTACAATTTTAAAAGTAGCAATATTAGAAATGAAATTATTTTAATATTTTTTTTTACAATTTATTAAAATGGTAAATTAGAGATTGGTTCAAATTACATCTAGTGTAATTTTACAAGAGTTACACCTTTTTTAAACCATAGATTTCTAAAAGATTTAACAGTCAAAAAGAAAACATCATCATTCTTTACATCATTAAATACTTACCTAATTAATAGCATCCTCATTATCTCTCTCCTTATTAAATATTTTTGTGTCTAGTTTTTTTTCTCCCCAATTTCTGTGATAGATGCGCTTTGTTGATGGCTGCACAATAATGCAAGCAACCCCAGTTGTTGTATCTCCTCCTCCACTGTGTAAAAGCCGAGCACAGTGTGATGGGGTCAATGGTGTCCTTTCCCATTTGTTGCAAGTCTCAGATAAAATCCCAATAACTCCATTCCCAAGCATGGTTGTTGCTGCTTATGCTTTTGTCTCCTTTTTTTTTTTTTCTTTTTGTGTCGTGTGTGTTGTTGTTTTGTGATCATAAGAATTGAATTTGAATTCAATCCAATCGAGAAAAATGAAATCAAAGAAAGTAAAAAAGGTTTGCGTGAATTTTGAAGAATTGCTTGGACTGAGGTGATGGAAATAAAAGAGTGTGGTTGGACACTCTTTTCGCTTCTGCACATGGTAGTTTTAAAATGTTGGTTTGTTTTGTTATATATTGTTTTTATGGTGTGCGTATGAGTTGAGGATCAAATGAAATGAAATAATAATAAAAAATTCAATTTAGATGGATAGAAGAAATAATGAACCCGCACTCTGTATGAACCCCAAAAAAAAAAAAAAAAAAAAAGCAATACATACAGATTAAAGAATGAACGATTTGCAGCATAGAAAGTGGAGAGAAAAAATAAAAGGAGACAAGGAAATATTTAATAAGGAAGGAGATAATGAGGATACTATTAATTAGGTAAGCATTTAATGATGTAAAGAATGATGATATTTTCTTTTTTACCATTAAATCTTTTGAAAATTTATGGCTTAAAAAAGGTGTAACTTGAATCAATTTCTCTCTCTCTATACATACATACATATATATATATACACACACACATGAATACAATATTGACATTACTTTTTACATCAACTTATTGTTGACATTTTTTAAAATACACCCATTGTTGCTATATGCCACATTAACAGTCGTAAAAAAATTGTATTCTTATATTAATTGAAAAGTGATACTTGAAAAAATGATATCTGCTACTTAATAATGTGAATAATTCAAATACATTTATATATACCATATACGGGAGATAAAGGTAATATATAAATTATAAAGTTTATAAACCGTAAGTTAAATTAACCAAAGTGCTCGAATTAGGTTGAAACTATCTTTAAAAAAAAAAAGTGCTCAAATTATGGGTTCCAGTTAGCTCAACTGGTAAAATCTCTGATAATTGTATAAGAGATTTGGGATTCAATCCCTGATTGGTGTCTTGGTTTAATGATAAAGATTCTATCATCAAGAGCAGACATCATAGGTTGAAACTCTCTCCAACAAAAAAAAGTGCTCAAATTAGTCTTCTTCTTTTTTTCTTTTTTTTTTTTATAATAAAAATGCTCAAACTAGTATACTCTTAGGTAATTGCCACGCAATCTAAAAGTAGAAAATAATAATAGCAATCATTTGTGCGAGCAAACTAAGAAAATACAAAAAAGTTGTGAGAATTATGCTCCTTGTTAAAATATATCTAATGTGGGGTATATATAGAAATACATTAAGCTTAGTTTTTGTTTTTGTTTTTTTTTTTTTTTTTTGAGGAAGTCATTAAGTTTAGTTGGTAATCTTGAAACTACAACAGCTAGGTCACAGTATTACCATATTCTACGAAACCATGATTTACACATTTATAAAAATATTCTAATATATTAATTTCTAACACAAATAATGGCTAGTCTATCAACACGCTACTTGTTTTTATTTGTACCTTTTGTATGCGTTTTTTTTTTTTTAGTGAATGAGTGAAGTTTTTAGAGTAAAATATCAAGGCATTAAAATTTACAACAATGTGGCATTTTCAAGCAATGTTTATTTTTACAAATACACGTTTCAACAAACTCTTTATCATTTTTTTTATCACATTTAAATATTATTTTTAATTATATCTTAAATATTCTTGTACCCATTTTTTCAAATACAAAATTTCATTTTTTAAGCCAAAAATTTTTTATGTAATGAATAACGACTCTTCAAACAAAGAGAACTACCATTCTTGAGCAATTTTCCCCTATTTTAGGAAGATTGTTGGACTTATATTTTAAGAGTATGCCCTATAAAATAGAGAGGGTTTTAGGTTTGCCTATTCTATTGGATATGCAATAATAAACAGAAACATTTGAGTAGAACTGGTTTCAAAAGCAAAAATTCTAGGACCATATAAAACATCACAACCACAATTGTTCACACAGCAAGCTACAAGTGATGGAGAAAAAATTATGGATCCATATGAAAGTGACAAACAACTAATCACAATTTACAGTATAGAAAATTTGTGGCAAAAGTTACCGTGTTTTACGTGGTAATAAAATTACCCTTTTACAAATTATTGCTTCACTGGCTGATTTGGATGTTTTAGACTTCTAGTTAAAAAAAAAAAAAGGGAAAACAAAATGCGTTTAATGTGAGTAAGTAAATGGATAATTATAGACTTTTGAGGGCTAGAACACACTTTAATAATTCACAAGGACGTATTTGCAAAAAAGGTCACTCAATGAAAAGATATATACTAGTGTCTCAGTATAACACACAGAGACACTCACACTAACACACGCTCTCTCTCTCTCTCTGTTACCTTACCTTTAGAATCAATAACCCATGGGTTGGTTACTTTGTCCTGGAAAATCAAACAAGAAATCAAAGAAGAAGCAGAGCAAGAAGTCCAACGATCCGATCTCATCAACCTCAGGTACTACTATGAAAGAAAAAAAAAAGAGCAAATTTTAGTTACACTTATCATTCTACTTAAACTTAATTTTAACTCTTATATACACAGTACCATATTTTTTCTTAAAGTTTGTTTTTTTAATGTATGTGTGCCATTAGATACTTGCTGGGATTGATGGGCACTTGTCTTTTTGCCTAATTGTGTGGATCATTGTTGTGGGTCTTTCATATTGCTGTGATCTGCTTTGGTTTCAGTGGGGAATGTAATTGAGAAAATTGTTTCTGCTGATGACTGTGTTTTTGGTGGCATTGTATTCAAATTGATTCGCTTGCAATAAGATTCAGATTTTGTGGGCATTCTGATTTATTTTCCTTTGAATTTCAGAGTTTGATTTGCCTTCAAAGTCTTCTTCTTTTTTCTTCTTTTTTTCTTTTTTTTTTAAAGTAATGAATACTGTTTGAGTGTCAATTGTGTTGTTTAATTGCTTCTGGATTTGTTTCTTTGTGACCATCTACCAAACAAGCTGAATTATGATTTTTTTTTTTTAGTGTTGGAATAGGTGAAAAATCATTGGTTAATTTCTGCAATGGAGCTGATTATGTTTTAGTTCTTGTGAAAGGTGGGTGGAGGGCTGTTATATTCTGAGGCTATCTTAAAGTATACCAGAAACTTGTGTAGTTCATAAACTTCTAACTTCTTGTTATGTCATAATGAATGGTGTTGATATCTATCAATGTTTCACTACATTAATTATGCAGATGTTTCCATATTTGTTTCACGTGTTTGAAAAATCCAAAATTGAATCCTTTTTAATGATATTTTTTGTACTTTTTCTGTTGTCATGGAATCCAAATCAAAACCCAGCATTAACTTTGCTGGCATCATGCTATTGTTGCTTATCGGGTTCATTTTTTTAAAATTATTATATTAATAGCATTGTTGCTATGTTTTTTTGTTGCTTTAGAGAAATTGAAGGTGAATTCGTCACTAGACATAAAGGGGGAGGCCACAAAAGATGGAGAGTCTGATCACATTGGTGCGTATACATTTACATTTCGTGAACTGGCAGCTGCAACAAAGAATTTCAGGGCTGATTGCCTTTTGGGCGAAGGAGGTTTTGGACGAGTATATAAAGGGCGATTGGAGAGTAGTAATCAGGTTTGTTGATTTTGTCAGTTGTTATGCATTAAAAAATAATTATAATTTCCCCCCCAAACTGGTCCTCGAACTCACTAAATGGCAATTGAAATGACCATTGACATCGGGTTTTAACTACATGATGTATTTAATAGTCACATTATTAGTTTAGACAGCTTAATGGTCATGTAATTAAAAACACATGGATGATTATATGAACCACCACATGGTAGATTTCGAAGGAGATTCCTCCAAAGCCGTTTCAAATGACCATGCATGTGTATTTTCTTACATGATCTAGTAAGTCACTTAAGCAACGATTAAATATGTCCTGTGGTTGAAAGGACACGTGGATGGTAATTCGGAATTTTTCTCCAAAAGAATTTGGAGAAAATTTGTCTATAAGTAAAGGATTTTCATCAACTACAAATATTTAGTGCCATTTATTAAAAACAGTTTTAGATGGTGGGTACTTAGGCTGCATATTTGGAATATTTTTTATATTTTGAAAGGGAAAATCTATTACCTAATAAATCCAAGTTCGAAAGGCAGTAAAAATTTCTTGTAATTTATGCGCCTGATTGTACTTTGTCCCTGATGTATACTTCCTGTATACTCAGGTGACACTCGTTTTAAATATGGTTTATTTTTTCATTACTTATAAAAAAAAATGCAGTAAAAATTTCTTACCCACATTGTGACTTACTAAAGTTTAATAAAGCCTCCGCTCGCTTGTGGCAAATCACTGTTGCTTCAGCGCCATCACTTCTCCCTAGCAATATCCTCCATAACATCACCAGGACAACCGCTAATACTGTCACCTCATCAAACCATTGCTGCCATAACCCTAGTGCCTATTGCTATTTGCATCATGTCTCCATCATCAATGCATTTGCTTCATCTACAAGATCCACCATAATTGCATTCAAATTTTCCTCTATCAATATTCAATATCCTACCACAGAATTGCCATATTTTTCACCATTATAACCATATCCGCCTCACCTGTTGATTGGGCCCCTAATACAGCTCTGTTCATAAATTTTGCTTCTTTTAGATAGGAAAAAGGCGAAGGTGGTACGTAAAAAAAAAAAAAAAAAAAAAGAAGGACAAAGACGAAGAGTAGTGTAAATTATGAAGTACAAGCAAACCACTCTTATACTTTTATGATGCAGGACAGAAGCTTTAATGAGCCCTAATACCAATTTTGTTGTGGTATATTTATGAATTCAGATCTGAATTAGATTTCTTGATGGATCTTTAAGGGTTTTGGAATAGCTTTGATATTTAAGGGTTTAGGTAGGTATAGGTTTTCTTAAGCAATCACACTTAGGTTTTTCTAACCTGCTAGAATTTTATTAAAATCAGTTTCACTATGAATGTTATTGGCTACAATAAAAATATTTGGATTACTAATAACAAAGAAGAGTACTTAAGAACTTCCAAACCAGAAAGGACTCAAAACATAACTTATGGACCTCTAGAATAGCCCATTCAGCAAACTACCACTACTTTATTAAAATTGAACCAGCAACTTTCTAACCTAAAGAAAATTAATTCTAATACTCAATAATAACTAAAGCGGCTTATAAAAGGTGCCAAGAAGTTGAAATTAGACCACAATTCTTGAATCTTTTGGTATTTAATCTTTTTATTTTTTTCCTCGAACTCTTAACTGTCGGCATCTTTTTAACTCATGCCCAATTAAACATAGGGGTAACTTTTGCAAAGAACTCTCACCAGAAATCATTTATACTTTCAGCTAGTGTAGACGTAAAAAGCATACTTAGTTCCCGTCATTTCGCTAAAAATTGGGAGGATGCTTTCCTAGCCATGAATTTTTTTTCCCCTCTGATTACTGAGTTAGACATGCATTTAATGTTCTTGAACCCATGACCTTGTCCTTCACCCTATTCTTTTATGGGGGACATTTGCTTTCAGCTAGATCTCGTTGGCATGCTCCAACCCCTATTTACGGGGGGAGGAGATACCATTTGGTGGTATTCATCAATATTCATACTACCATTGTTCATCAAACTTTGAACTTTGAATTTCTAAGTAGGCTTGCAGTAAGTCCTGAACCTTCAACTTATTTTGTTTGTTGTAGGTTGTAGCTATCAAGCAACTTGATCGTAATGGGCTGCAAGGGAACAGGGAATTTCTTGTTGAAGTATTGATGCTAAGCCTGCTTCACCATCCAAATCTTGTTAACTTAATTGGTTATTGTGCTGATGGAGATCAGAGGCTTCTGGTTTATGAATACATGCCATTAGGATCTTTGGAAGACCATCTACATGGTATGTTCATCATCAGTAATGTTCCTTTCCTTCTTAATTCAAAATTTTATGATTTTCTAGCACTGCACCTCTAAATATCCCTTTGTTCCTTGAGAATTTTAAGAAGTAATTGTTCACCAGACAGATTTGCTGGGTTAAAGGAATCAGAAAGTTTGGATGATTTTGGAATCGCTTGGTTTTTCCGGACTGATATTTTTCTCCTTTTATCTTTCATAAAGTTCAAGAACTTATTTTAAACAGATAATCCTAAATCATGTGATCATGACTTTTTCTGTCATGATACTCCCTAAGTGGTTTACTAATTTTTTAACCACACTGTTATATGTGTTGACTTATGGTGCTTAGGAAATTTCCATGCTTGTTATTTGTGGCTCAATTGCTTGATTCAGTTAGGTTATCTTATTTTTTGGTTTTTTCTACCTTTCATGTGCATATTCAATGTTGACAACTTATCCAAATAAGTAAATAATAGTAATGATTTACCTTAATGCTTAAACATGCCAGACCTGCCACCTGATAAAAAACGACTCGATTGGAATACAAGAATGAAAGTAGCTGCAGGTGCTGCAAAGGGCTTGGAGTATTTACATGACAAAGCTACCCCCCCTGTGATTTATCGAGATTTGAAGTGCTCAAACATTCTGCTCGATGAAGACTATCATCCCAAGCTATCTGATTTTGGCTTGGCCAAATTGGGTCCTGTTGGGGATAATACCCATGTATCCACCAGAGTGATGGGAACCTATGGATATTGTGCACCTGAATATGCAATGACTGGTCAGCTTACATTGAAATCAGATGTTTATAGCTTTGGGGTTGTTCTTTTGGAAATTATCACTGGAAGAAAAGCAATTGACAATTCAAGGGCTGCTGGGGAACACAATCTGGTTGCTTGGGTAAGATGTCCTTGTCTTCTCTGCTATGATATCTTTGATGGTAAAATGATAACCTTCTGGTATTGGGGCTAACAAAATAGAACTTGTATACAAGTGTGTGTTATCATGTAAATTCCGTAGAGATTTCTTTGTTTGTTATATGAGGTCGGCAACCTACCTTGCTATTCATGAATCATTCAACTTCTATAAGGTCCTTTATTATCAAGGTTGAATTGAACCATTTGCATATTCAAGAGTCAACTTAAATAGCACATTTGATGGACAAGCCTCGTTGGCAAAAAAGTATTTACATATTTTGCAGTAGTGATAATTTCATATAGAGAAAGAAATAAAATGGTACAGTCGTAATAATTTGTTTACAAAAAAGTGATTACTTGTGTGATCCTCCTAATATAAATGTTTTCTCTATGCTGCAGGCCCGACCACTGTTTAAAGATCGAAGAAAATTTTCACAGATGGCTGACCCAGTGCTCCAAGGCCAATATCCAGTAAGGGGATTATATCAAGCTCTTGCCGTTGCTGCAATGTGTGTTCAGGAACAACCTAATATGCGACCCCTGATAGCTGATGTAGTCACAGCACTTTCTTATCTTGCTACCCAAAAATATGACCCTGAATCCCAGCCAGTCCAGGCCTCCCGCTTGGTTTCTTCTACTCCCAGAACCAGAAGGGAGCAGTGAAATAGTATGTGATCAAGCCAGAAGATTTTTCCATCTTCAGAAGCCATGATGAAGTTGCTGCCTCCTGCTACCTGTGGTGTGGTGATATATCGGAATGTTCTCCAAATGGATTGGAGCTATTTGTTTGCTATTGCCATTGCCAGCACATGTGGTGTGCCTGTTTCTCAAATTTTGCATCACTCCAGATAGCAGGTGTCATGGCCAGTCCTATTGTCTTGTAACAGGAAATATATAGTATTCTTTTCCCATTTCCTTTCTCTTTCGACGAGATTCTTTTATGTACAATAGAGCTTGGGGTTTTTGTATCTATATAGAAACTGTTCCCCTTGAAGAGTATCCTCAGTACTGCATTGTTTAAAGAGTTTGGTAAATAGTTTGCCCCATCCCTTTCAAATTTACTTTTTTAGTTGAGTTGCAAGGTTTCAGAGGCCTAAGAATAGATGCCTAACCCTACCATACAACCTGTTTTATTTCAGTTTAATGCCTTGGGTTTAACTTCATATTTCAATGGGCATTGCTCTAAATAATCATTTGTATGTGCTGCGATTTGGCTTAGTACTTTTATTTTTGTTGAGAAAAGCGAAGCACGGTTTCTTGGTTGTTAAAGAGGCCTGGGAGTATTTCTTGCCTTCATTAGGGAGGCAGAACCTTTCAACCTCTGCTGCGCTGAGAACAGAGAGAATAGACACTCTTAAGAACCTGAAAGAGCTGGAAATTCCAAAATTGCCTTATTTGCAAGATAAGCTTGGCAACTTTCCCAGTTCTGCCCAGAATAATTCAGTTCTCCCCCAAAGTTGAGGTTATAAGTAACGTTAAGCACAATCTGTCACAACCCTTGCAATTTTCCGAATTTATATCCAGACCTTATTACCCAGCAGCACTGATGATTCTGATCACCGGAATTACATGATATAAGCTAGAAGTCAGCCGGAATAAACGACCCCGTCAATGTTGCAGCAGCTCATTTGCAATTGGATTATGTATACAATTGTACCATCATCTTGAAATCCACATAGAATAAGAAGATCAAAAAAATTGGTTGTCAGTGAAGCAAACCATCAAGATGTTTAAGGAATACAAAAATGCCAACTGCAATACAACGGTATTTTTATAGACTCACCAAACTATTCCCTATTCCCTATCCCCATCTCCACCATTTATTTTGAAAACTAGTACACCTGTATGTGATAGGAAGGCTGGGGATGGATGGTTTGTAAAAATATTCCCTGCGAGTAAAAGAAATCTCTTATTTTCAAGTGTGCAGCAAAGAAAAAATGTACAAAAAGATTGCCTGGTATTCTGAATTCCAGAGCTTTGAACCATTCCACTTTATTTCTTTGCATATTTTGTTTTTCAACCTTATCGAAGAATGGACTGAGTACGAAAAACAATTCTTTGCAACCCCAAAAAAAAAAAAAAAAAAAATCATATACTCCAGATAACTTTTCCATATAATATATTACATGACTAACTGGGCCAACTATGATTTGGAAAGAGAGAGAAAGAGTGTGTATGTGTGTGAACAGTAACTGCCTGGGATTTCTACTGAGAACTACACTATACAAAATACAAAACAAGAGAAGACACTGATTGGAAGATTATACAGATGCGACTAATATGCAGTAACTGCTGGAAAATTCTTTCTTGAACTGCAAGTTCAGATAAATCAATACAAGACAGTAATGCAAAGATTATACAGTTGAATGACCATTGCTCTCACGTTTCTTACATCTCCTCCTCTATACTATTATTACTACTGATTTAATGAACAAACAAACAATGAATGAATATAAGCTTTATATTGGCTCTGTCTAATCAAAATTACAGACAAAGAGACTATATCCACCCGATCCCTGAAGTGTCACATTGATGCATAAGATATCCACCAAGCAGAAAAGCATATTAGAACTGGGGCAGTGAAAGGAGTATATCTATTGGAGTATCATTCTAATAAACCTTCTATTCTCTATTCTTTGTCTTCTACACCATTAGCACCTTTCTCTGGCGTGCTGGGACTCTGCCCCTCATTGGTAGATTTGCCATCAATTGGCTCCTCAACATTAGTTGGTTTCCCCTATCACATTCAATGAAAATTTGATTAATAATTTTAAAACATATGGAGCACAGTAACAGAAATATTGTAAACCCCTTACTTTATTGAACAAAATGATTTGTGTCCTGCTTACTAATATTGTAAGATTCAAGATATACAGCGGATTTTAAGCATGTATGGTGTACATGAAGAGAAAACAAATAGAAACTAACCTTGTTCCGATCTCTCCAGCCAATTCCAAATGGACGAGATAGCAAACTAATTTTTCTTGCAGGAAAATCTTGTGACTCTTGATTGCTTTGTACTGTTGAAGCATCTGGATGTGGAGATCTACAAATCAAAATTGCACAAATCACATCCATAGGGGCATAATATGCAAGCAATACAGAAATGTTCCTAAGCTGATACCCTACATATATTAGGACCTCCCCCCCCCCCCCCCCTCCCCCTTGAGGTAAGGAATAGGTAGGGAAAGGGTTAGGGCGTAGATGCATGTAAAAAGGCAGATGCTGCAGCAAATAGAGACATAAAGGCAAAAGAAGAATCATATTAACAAATGGACCAAAGTCGAATACATACCGAGGGGAAGGTTGTGCTTTAACTTGGCCAGATTGGTACTGCAAGGTAGCTTCCAGCATCGATTCTGCCATAACCACTCTCTTCTCCATTTCAGCAAGTGAAGCAGTGGCCTCTTCATACTTTTCCTGCATGCATATAGTTGTTGTAGCAGGGGGTATTACATACAAAAAAAAAAAAGGAACAGAACATCTGAATAATCAATATTGGAAAGTCCAAAGATAGTAATTCCACTAAATGTACAAAACCATCCAATCTACCCATTTCATTGAGACTGGTGCAGACCAACATGAATACACAATAGAAGTGCTTGCAGCTGTTGGATACAGAACATACAGGGAGACAGAAAATTGTAACATGATGTATCAAACTAATGACCGCAGTTCATAAAGAGTCAAATTTCAAAAGGAAAAAAAAGGGTAGTAAGGAAAACAGATGGTAACAGTTCCAATTTTATCACTCCAATAGACAAACTTGAAAATTTCTGAGACACTGGTTTTTGATTCATGAAATTTGGAAGGAGTCCTAAGTACATTGCCTTAAATGGCAGAGGTAACCAGGCTGGTTTGGGTTTTATGTATACTAGTCACAGACCTGTGTGATGTGCGGAAGAAATTGACTATTTGTTTTTTTGTTAAGTGAAAAATAAAAATAGTAGATGAGACTTATAAGTTAAAAATGTTAGTCCCAAACTATTCTTAAAATAATGTGATTATTTTCTAACAAAATATAGTTTACACAATATATTCAATTTTCTAAATTAAGCTATCTATATTTTTTATTTATTGTTATTTAAAAGTGTTCTAAATTTTTTAATTTTTTTTCACGGATATATAATGCAATTCACATTCAATTATTACAAGAGCAAGATACTTTGTGAGTAATGTAATGTGTGGTTGGAATTTGTTTATAGTGTTTCTTACAAACAGTTCATCATCTATACGTCTTGAATAGCTTGAAAAAGAAGCATATATAAGTAAATCCAACAAAAATATTAGAAAAAAAAATACAAGACTTTAATAACATAACAAAAATGTAATTTTATCAAGAACCTACCAACGTTACGTAGAGAATGTGATGTAATAGTCAATTAGAATGTGGCTTTCTCTCTCTCTCTCTTTATTTTCATACACCCTAATACTCCACCCCTCTTGGCACCTTTAAGAATTTCTTACATATGGATGAAAAAAATTGAGGAATTGTGGAGCATCAAATATCAAAGAACTTCATTCCAAAGAGACCCAAGGTTATTACTTTAAAATCCGGATGAAGAAAGACATAAAACGTAGATAGGATAAAAAATTATAATACTTGTCTACAAGAGGTACTATGGGATTTGCTGCTCGCGTTTTTGCTGCAGGTTTATCTGGTTTGAAGAAAGAGCTTACTCATCCAAAAAATCCGTTGAAGCAATTATATAAAGGACTCAAAGAGAGCACAACATGATCTAAGATGATATCAAATATAATTATGAGCCAACCTCCCCCCAACTCTCATCCCCTTCATAGGATATTTTATCAGCATAAGACACTTTTTATTTTTGATAAGTAAAATTTTTTAGTAATAAAAATAACTACGCAGGTACACTGGAAGTATAACACTATGTAAAAGGGTAGTAGAAGACATGTAACATAAACAAAAATGTTGACATGTTACAGATAATATTAATGTTTCATTATCTTGTAAGACTATAACATATAAGATAATAAAGTCTCAAGGAGGGGAATATTGTGCAACAAAAACATCGTTTCAAAAATCAGCTTGGTCAAGATAGATAATATTGAGATTAGAGCATCACCAGATATGACTCAATACATAATACAGAAGGAAGTTTATTAACATGTTTTAAGGTACAAAAAGACAATTATTTACATAATAATACCCACGACATTGATGTAGTACAGAATCAGGTCAAGATTAAGTAATGTAAAGGCAGCCAGGCTTCACCTAGGATATTGTTCTAGATATTAACATACTGGCCAAAGATGACCATTTTGTTGACTCCAGATAGTTAGCAAAGATTGATAAATGTAACTACAAGACAAGGGCTAAAATTGATACAACTACTAGAATGAGCTTTCTTCAACTTGCAAACATATAGCTCAATAGAATCTAAGACACACTCAACATCAGATATGCAAGCAAATTTTAGTGAATTAATTACATAAGGATGGTAGATGATGGAATAACTACCCAGCAAAGCAATGAAGAAACAAAACCAAATGTATAGAAACTAAGAAGTAAACCTGAAGCACTTGAGCAGCATATCTTTGAGCTGCTGCATCTTGCTCGGCAAATCTACGAGCATCTTCTGTTACCTTTTGCTCTTGCTCTACCCGCATCAAAACCTACAAGATTGGTAAAATAATTCAATATAACCATGAAATACCATAAAAAGTTATTAGAGTAGATGGTCTTATCAAAGTAGGAAGTTAAATAAAATGGAGAAAAATGAAACCAGAAGCATGGCATTTTCTTGTTCCTGCTTATCAGCAACAGCCCTCCGAAGCTCAGTAACCTCTTGCTCTAACTGCTCAACCTGCAGTTTGTAAGCAGAATTAACCTTTGACTAAGGTTTTCTAACAATGGATAGGAACTTGCAGAAGAAAGCATCTATTTATCTATTTTCACAGAAATGTTTTGGCATCCCACATACTAGCATAACACTAACTTCAGAACATGAAGGCTACTCAATACATCATTGTCTTTAACTCTCTTATTGCCTCTAAATTAGGCCAAGCACTAAGCAGTTTTTTGATAATTTGGCGGTTACAACAATGGTGGAGGGGGGATTTGAACCCTATATCTCCTAACAAAGGAGAGTAGGCTATGCCACTGAGTTGCAAGGCTCACAGCACCAAAGTCTACAAAGTTTGAAGCAAAATCTAAATGCAATGCACATTAATTTCACTATGGCAGTGAACAGCTGCTTGCAGAAAAATCTATTAAAACCTTGCAGTAGAGACTCTACATAAATTAAAGAAGATTCACTTTTTTCTTTCAATTTTTTTTAGGTAAATACGGATGCACTCATACAGGTATTAGCAAGTGACCTCACCTCGCCACCTTTTCCTTGCGAGGGAATGATATACCCATGGTGAGTGCTTTACAACCATCCCCAGATGTTAAAGGAGATAATATATATCAACTGAAAACTAAAAAAGGACTATGCTCCCACCATAGATTTCCTCAGTGAACTGGGTTTTTTTAATTACTGGCATAAGATCTACACAAACCCCACCCTCATATTTACCAATTTACCCAAGGCCCAGGGGCACTCATTGTCTCTCAGTTATCCTTTAAAGGATGTTCTTCAAACCAAGGTAAGTTTAATCTAGAAGATCACTGTAACATGTACAACTAGACATACGCTTATATTTTAACATTTAAATACATTTTCAAGATCATGCATGCAGCAAGCTCAGCATGGTAACCAAAAAAAGGTAGATAAACATTACAAGAACTGTATTTCTGATCAGTAAAAGAACTGCTATGTGTAATGGTATTCAGGATATACCCTGGCACTCAATTGCCGCCGATTGTCCTGCTTGACCATCTCCATTAGAGCTGTCTCCAACTCCTCAGCTCTGAAAAAAGTCAGGAAGAAGCCAGACTATCAGTTATGTATTAATGAAAAGCAGTACTTATGATTTGTTTAAGAACAACAGTATTCCATGACTGAATGAGTTTGCTGTGAAATCATACTCTGTAGACCAGGGGACATCAAGGAACTTTCCTCAATTTCCATAACAGACTGCTATCTTAAGGCACCCCAAGAACAAAGAAAAATAACTATAAACAATATAAAAAACAAGAGAGCTCAACAAAGGTTGTGATCTTAAAACAGCTAAAATAAATTTCAGATATACGAGAATTCTCCATGTCCTTTCTAGAGAGGAATCCTTGTAAACATTGGTACTGACATTGTACTTAACACACAGACTGTCTAATGTATTGAATGGGCAAAGGAATAAGGACCTGGAGCAAGATGGAAAACCTTTTGTGGAAAATTTTTGATAAGGAAGCAAAGGTCTAAACCAACAGCAACTATAGGAGTTCTACCAGGAAGAAGATTATATAGTAATTACAGCAAATGGGTTACTTATAAAAAAAAAAACTACAGCAAATGGTTAGACAAATAGATAAAAGGGCCAAGTGAACATTTCCAGCTGACAATGGAAACTCCACTTAGAAACATCTTGAAGTTTCCCTCCACTACATAAACTAAACATTGTTGCTATTCAAACTCATAACCCCAAATGCAGTGCATGATGACCAATTTTCAGCTGTTCTTAATAAGGCAAATTCCGGTTTCTGCACACACACCCAGTCCCTGATCGGACATAATTTAAAAAGATCCCCCATCCACCCCACCCCCCAAAAAAAAGAAAAAGAAAAAGAAAATCAATATTCAATTTATGATGACCAAGGTGAGTAATTTGAAGAGGAATATGGAATACCAAAGCCTGAAAGCAATAACTGAATAAACAGTTGTTGAAGACTTTCCTAGTAACAGGGACTTTCATGCTTAAAGTATACATGGTACACGGGTTATCTTATATGTAATAAGGTCCCTATCATCATAAAGCAGCTAAGATCGTGAACAAGACCATAGTGTTGGCAGCCAAGAAAGATAAAAAGGATTCCTATTATAAGTTAGGAAGATGTGCATTTAATAGCAAATATTAACCTGAGTACAGCCGATCTTTCCTCCTCCAGCAACTTGCACAATTCAACCTTTAACCACACCACCTGCATGTAGTTCATACGTTAGACTCACTTATGGTGTGAGGAAAATGCTCTAAAGTGTCATCAACAAAGAATTCAAATACTTAAATTCATATTTATACAATGAAGAAAAGGACTGCAGAAGACATTAAACATCCTTCCAAAGCTTTCGACCTTGAGAATCATTACAAAATGGAGTAAAGCCTTTCTTTAAATATTAATTAAACATGCCCCCCAATAGCTCTTGAACACATGAACTCACCCTCCACTTTGCTTTTACAAGGGGTGGAGGACCTGGAGGTGCCATTTAAGCCAGAGCTCATTAAGTTCTTTAACAATAATATGAAATGGCATAACATTAAACTCCATTTCTCTTCTTTTGCCCCTTCCACATTTCATATTCAAAAAATAAGATAAATCAACAAAATAAGTTTCCCTCCTTAAATTTTGGCACAATGATCAATATGCTAGTGTGTGATCTGTATTAATTTGAGTCATGACGTGACACCTCAAGATTTATTATAATTGTAAACATATCTTGTTTTAAGAAATATTCTGCATTGATTTCTTACCTACATGGATGGTTTCTTCTAGTATATATGTAACTACAAATCAAAAAAATATGGACATCTTTGTTCTTTTCAGTAATTATGGAAGGAAAAATAAAAAGAGCAAAGCCAAAAGTATAGAGGACAGATGACATGATGATAATCAATATATTGTGACTTATAAGCTATCCTCAAAAAAGTAACCATTTCCCTTTATATCATCTACAAAAGTAATGCAGTGTCAAGCAAATTTTTTTTTTATGAGGCTCTTAATCCTTTAAGAATGTGATGCTTGACTCAGCACAACTTTGATGATCATGCACAGACCTGTGCAACTAAGTTGATAGCAAATTTGAGTAAAATAAGTGTTAAATCTAAAATAAAAAATAGCATAGGTTAATATATTTAGTACCTTTTATCCATACATGAATCTATCCTATTGGCTGAATAACCATGCACAAGCGTTTACAGGAGCGAAATGCTTACTTCATTGTTTTCCAAAGTTAAGGAAAGGACAATGCAAAGAAGAAGAGGAACAAAGAGCTTATTTAACTTCATTGCTATCTAAAGAAAGGACAATGCAAAGGTGACAAATATGAGAGAAGACACAAGACCTGCTCTTGAAGATCTTTGACAGAATCAACCTCCACATCCCCAGTCAGGCTAATGACAATTTCATCTGCATTAGTGGACCCAGACTCTGAACGAGATAGACTACCATTTGTTTGTGCATCAGTCAATTGTTCTGTTTTATTAGCTTCTAATATCATTGATTTAGGATCATGCTTAAAACCATATAGTTTAGAAGCCAGTCCCTTAGAGTCCCTCCAAGCCCTAAGCCCCTTTGATCTTTCCTCAACTGCAGCTATAACTGCTGACCGATGTTTATTTCTCAACTCCTGTAATCGGGTTTCGTTTACATTTTGGTAACCCATGCAAGCAGTCAGTACAAGTTGACTGCTATCAAATGTTGAGCCAGCCAACGATTGCAGCAAAGTAACTGCATCTCCAGCATCCTTAGTTGTAACCAATGCAGGGCCTACATGAAACTGAGCTAAATTAAGTTTTATAGAGTAAAACCACGTATATGGTACTAAATTTATATTACTTGCACCCCCAATAACATATCAAAGTATTCAAAAAACTCATTTATTTTTTTACCCAGTACCATATAACTCCATCAAAGCAAGTGCTGTTCTAAACAGCATGACGCGGTTTCCCTCAAAAAGAAGCACATCCCAGACTCGAAGAACTGGAGTTAAGGATATATCCATCAGATTATATAGAAGCTTTATAAAGAAGGTACAGGAAATGAGAATGAAAAGACTGGTATGATAGCCAAGCATCAAAGAATACGCATATAGATATAAGATGCATGTCAACACAACTACGCGTTAAAATTAAAAAGACACAACATAAAACCTGACCACTTTCCCATGGAAGCATGTTCATAAAAATGGAAAGGAACCACGGTCCAGTAACCCAAGCCACCTGTACTCCCAGGTAATCTAGATGATGGACTGCATCAGATGTACACATAATGTAAAAAAACTACTCAACAAGCTTAGTACAGATAAAAAACTCAGTAACTGCAAAGACAATGCCAAGAATATACGAACCCAATTTAGGAAATCTTTCCCGTACCAACTCCTCAAAAGCAAGTTGGTCAACCTAAAAAGCACAACAGCCTATTAGAAGAAATGTGCCATCCTCCACCACTATGCAGTAGCTATGAACTTTCCTTGACTTCATTACCATAGCACTTTTGAGGAGAGTAGAAAAACACATATCACCCAAACATGAATGTAAGAATACCTGAGACTCTATCATTTCCTCTGAGTAATAGCCATCAAAATAGTCATCAATGATGCCCATCAAGGCCCTGAAAATTTTTAGCTTGATTAGTAAGGGCATATAGACAATAAAGTTGACAACGAAAAACATAAATGTTTCACAATTATAGAACATTTAGTCATGTATTCTTACAGGAGAGAATGCAACTAAATATAGGGACAATAACATTAATCATGTTCCCTCTACAGTATATACTTATTCTATGCAAGTAAGGGAGTATGCATTCAGGAAAGGATTATGTCAAATGTTTCAGACTTACCAAAATGCATTTTCTTCAGGCATCAAAAGTAGTAATAAGCCAGCAAAGAAATTCATGGCCTGCATATTGATCAAGTCCAATAAGATAAATGTCAGACAGTCAGTTATTTGGATTTGTACGGTAAATAGAATAAAACTTAGCAACCCATCCAAAACAGAAATTTGGGTAAGGAGTGGCATGTGAAAGCCTCTTTATTCCACTGCAATCTGCTGCAAATCTTTGAAATTAACTTTTTGGAAAACCCAGCTTAAAATGTCCCTCTTCACTTGGCCATGCAAAACTAATTTGAAGGGAACTAATTTTTTTAACAATTATAAGCCAAATGAAGAACTAATGGCTTATACCCTCTTTTTGATGGTGATTACACACAGACTTGATGGGCCTTGAACCCACGACCTCACACTCCGCCTTGTCTTACAAGTGGAGGAGATGCCATTTCAGCTAGAACTCATTGGTGGCTAATATTTTCGCTAAAGGCAAAGTATGACACATCAATCGATTATCGTGACTGTTAGTAACATTTCCTTCTGGAAAGAGTTACTTTTAAAGTTTTAATTTCTAAGCGAACGTGATTTTCTAGATCAATTTACTTTCCATTTTTACTTCCATGAAATCTTTCTAGTGTAGTGGGCTCATGTAAGCTTTCTAACACTATGTTTGGGAGTTTATAAAAAAATGGAATGGAGTAGAATTAATAAATCATAAAGGAATGGAATAGAAATAGGCATGGGGTGTATTGTCTCTGGGATTATATAATGAAAGAACAGAAACCAAAGAATTATATACAATTTTACTAGTAAACTCTTCCTCATTTATTAGTCTTTTTCTTAAAATATGGAAAAAATGGATATTTGACCTCTAATTCATTAAAGGAACAAGCGTCCTCCCACTTTTGAGAGGAATGCTTAGGAAAAAGTGGAATGAAATGGGCATTCCCTCAAAGTTCTTCCAGTCTTTCTACTACAATCCCAAACAAGGGAAGAGATGGAATATGCTTCTTTTTTTTTTTTTTTTGATAGGTGAAATATAATTTGGACAAGAGGACCCAGTCCACACATGTCTAAGCCCAATATGCTTTAAAAACCTTTGTATTCCATTCCTTTACCCCCTTTCCCCTTCCAAACGAACTGTAAAGGTCACAGAGGCACTTTAGTTGTCGATTTGTCACATTGCAAAACATAACTATTTAAATAATTGTGCTAGGTTGGGTGCTATAAGTTCAAACTGTGTTGCAGATGGCTAAAAGTTGTGTCATTACATAGATTGTTCATATCATTTAAGAGATTTCTGTAACAGTAGTATCCTTAAAAACAGTGCAACCACAATCAAAATAAAGCATACAACCTCTTCTAGATTCAAATACCTGACAGTACCCAACAGAGGGATTATGTCTAGCATATGCTGTAAGTAGGCGCCTCAAAGCATTTCTACCATCCTCATCCAAAGCAGGATGCCCTGGAAATGTTCGAGGCAAATCCTGCAAATAAAACCAATAACAATAAGTTGAGAAAATTGGATTAATTATATACACATAGAAGGTAGATCCACAAAATGAAGCTATTGAACACTAAGGTTGAATAAGAGTGGGACGTAATGACCTTCTCAATCTGCCCTTTCCATTTCTCTGGCACGCATACAGAATCTGTAGTAAATCCCTCACCATTGTTATCTGACTGCACGTTATTTTGTTCTTTGTTATTGCCAGAATTAGTTTCTTGAGTTAGCAGATCCTGGTAATAATTGTCAACTCGACGTGCCCTCACACCCACAAAAGCTTGCCAAAGCTGAAATATTTCGGGCATAATGCAATTACAGAACTTAGTCACCAAGAAATAAAATTTAACTATAAAGAATAGCAAAATGTAATATTAATCTGCACCTCTCCCCTGAGAGCCATAGGCACTCCACCGCGAACAAGGACTTCCAACTCTTCTTTCCATGGAAACAAAGATTCCGAAGGGGACACATCACCAGCAGCACCAGTAGCGGGGGTACTGGCAGTATCACTTGCAGGAGCATCTTGAATGGGATCAGTCCTCTCCGCGTCATAAAACTCTTCCTCAGAGTCCTCCTCAGACGCTCCCTTAGAGTATTTAACCTCTTCAATAGGGGAAGGAAGTGGCTTCCCAGTTCCAGCGCCTTGCCCATCTTTTGATATATTAGACTTCTTCTTTACACGAATGCTCATCATCTCTTCAATGGCACAAAGGGACGGTCTGATCTCAGTCCAAATTTGAGCCTTATGAGTTTTCGTCTCCTTAGTTTCAGGTACCTCCTCCTTTCTAGCACCATTTTCAGCCAAACCATTGGAATCAAGCTTCTGGCTACTTAAATCATCTCCTTCAACAACCTTCTCTAAACTAACATCTGCTTCTTGCTCTAAAACTCCAGCAGAAACGGCCTTCTTTTCTTCTTCCACTGATAATCCATTTACAGGCGGTTGAGCTGACTCTGCTTGCCGCTCCAGGAAAGACTTCCACCTATCCGATCTTTCCTCCTCCTCCTCCTGAAATGGTCAACTAACATTACATAAAAGCACAACATTGTTTTACATTGCGTCTCTTCAAACTCCATTCGGTTGCCGAGAAGAAAAATGTAACTTATATTTGATCCCTGAAATTTGGGGTATGAAAAGTTTCGATTTATTATTAAAAAGAGAAGAATAATTCAGTCCCTCTATTTAAGGAGTCGGTTCAATTTTGGTCGCCTAATACGGATTTGGTTTGATTTTGGTTCCTTAAATATGTGGGTAGTTAGATTCGGTTCAGGGAACCAAATCTCTTTAAACTCAAGCATTCTCTTTTGACTCTTTTTGCTTTAGTCTCTAATTTTAATAAATTTTTTAAAAAAAATTATATATATATTATAAACTCTATAATCCTTTTCTCTTTCTTTTTCCAAATTTTCTCAGCAACCAAACAAGAGTGTTGACTGTTGAGACTCAAGACTAGTATGAAGGAGCACAACAAGTAGAACAAAACCTTATAGATATTAGCATATTCGCGGTATCTCTGTACATGTTGAGGCCTCACAGCAAATCCATAGGCGTCCCTGTACACACCAATTCTATCAAATTCCCAACAAAAAAAAAAAAAAAAAAAAAAAAAGAAGAAGAAGCAAAGTTCTCAATCACAAACTAATCAAAAACTTAAGTCCATCACAACTACAAACCATGAACTACGAAATTTTTTTCAGAGCGCGATCGCAGCTCGAATTACCTGCAATCGGCCTTCATAGACTGCCGATTCACACTTAAAAACCTCGATCCTATTCTATTTCTTTTACCGTTCGGCATTGTGCCTTAGCGCCAATTCAAAAATCAACTAACAAGATTCATTACACACTTCACACTATTTAAATCCAAGCAAACTCACTGAATTTACATACATAAAAAATAAAATAAAATAAAATAAAAACGAATCAAATAGCAATAACTACTTTTAAAAAAGAAGATACGATCGGAATAATTGGCGGTGAGATTTTAGCGAAAGTACACTACGTATATGTAAATGTATGAAAAGGAGTTTGATGGATCGGAGGGCGAATTGGGAGAGGACACGTGGAGAGGAGAGAAGGGGGGTAGTATGAAGAGAAGCGTACCTCTTGTGGTCGAAGGTGATGACTGAGGGGTTGAGGGCTTTGGTGGTGGCTTTCATTTAGTGATAGAGATCGGGGGTTTTTTTGATGGGTGAGTTTATCAGTTTGATGAGATCTTTGTGCTGCTACTTGATTTGCTGTAGCAAGCAACTCTGGTAATTGAAAGAGAGAGAGAGTCTGGGATTATAGTGAGAGGCCTCTGTGTGTTTTGTATGTGAATTGTGATGGAGTAGGAAAGTTCTAAGTAGAGAGATGTGCGAGAGAGAGAGAGAGAGAGAGAGAGGAGTTGAGATTTTGAGGGTCACATGCTAAGGCAAAATGGGCGAGATTACCGCTCACGTTGCTATTACATGTGCTTTTTAGATTTCTCAACACTGAGTTCTAAGATTAAAAAGTGAGCCTTTTCCGTTCTAAGATTAAAAATTTGACAGCTTTTTTCTTTTTGATGAAAAATGAAAATTGTTCATCAAATCTCATTCAAAAACAAAATTGTGAAAAATAACGTCTTCTTTTTTATTCAACCTATTTCACTTTTTTTTTTTAGAAACTTATTTCACTTTTGTACATTTTTTTTAACCTTGTTTTTACTAGACATACTCTATTATAACACATTGTTTTGTTTCAGTGATTATATTTATTAGAAAATGAGTTATTTTTCAAAAAATATTTTCAATAAAATTATCTTATTGTACTTATGTTTGTTAGCAATCTTAAATGAATTGAAAACAATTTCTTAACTTTTCATATTTAGCTTGCTGTGAGATAGAGTTATTTTTTTTGTAAAAAAAAGTAAAAAATAATCTATAAAAATAAGTCATACTTTTTCATTTTTATGTTGACTAAAAATAATTTCTTTGACTCATTTTTTTTAATTCTATCAAGCATTGGAAAATACAAACAAAAAAAAAAAAAAAAAAAAAACCTATCTTTATATAAGGTTTTTCATTGAAAGAACAGAGCATTATAAAAATAGGTTTATTGGATTTCTCCAAATTTTAATGAGTTGAAACTTGAAATTCAAACTCTTTATTTAAAATAAAGGATAAAAATTACCACAAAATATAACATTTTTATTGCTCATTTGGGCAGGTTGTATTCATTGATTTGTTAAACTTGGGTCTGATTTGAATTCTCTTATTTTGCTGAAACTGAAATTTTTTTTTTGAAAGTACGGTATATAAAGGTAAAAGTTAGTTGAAATAGTACAGTGGAACCCATGAATTGTATCAAAAAGTATCATGGAACTCACGAATAGTAGCAAAAATAAGCTGACTTTTTAATTAGTAGCCAAACACATACTTAAACAATAAGTTAGACAAAAGTACCTTTAAGCAAATAAAAAATATTTTATGAGATGATTTCATGAGGTGTGCTTCTCCTCATAACAAGTGGGACTCACATGATAATCTCATGAGACTTTCCTCTCATAATACGAAAGAGTCTCACACATGTGGGTTCCACTTGCTGTGAGAAAAAGTTTTATGAGACCGTCTTATAAAAAAAAATTTCCCAACTTTAATCTCAAATTGTTTTTCTAAAAAAAAAAAAATCATTTTTTTAAAAGCACATAATTTAAAATTACATTTTTTTTTTTAAGGAAGAGTTTAAAATTACCTTTGTTTAATCTAAACTATGAAAGGTTTTAATTATGGAATACAATTCGGGTTTAAACATGGGATACAACTTATACAAGTCCCTTTCCAAAAAAAAATGCACACGGAGTACAAGTCTCATACCACATCTAAAAGCACATTTTGCATTCTAGTTTTACAGCGTGGACTAGTGCTAACGTGGCAGCACAAAACATATGATTCTTTTTTTTTTTTTTTTTTTTTTGGTAGAAACATATGATTCATTATATGGTATTGTCATTGTCCCATTTTATTTTATTTTTAATGTTACTCTTCTTTTCGGTCATTCAGGAGTGGATAATTCTTTGGTGGGAGCCATTTAGAAAGTAATAAACACACCCACTCCCACTACACAAATCAAAGAAAAAAAAGAATGAAAATTTTTAAGTGTGGCTAATAAAGCTAATCTAACTCAAATTGATTAAATTCTAAAGATGGATATGGATAAAAAGAAGTGAGTATTGCATTATTGACCGACTGATGATTGCCTTAGAGGGGCCAAAAAAAAAAATCTCATCGCTAAACTTTGATTCCATTTTTTTTTCACATATACATATGGTGCGCGTGAAATGACTAATGAGTAGGACCCCATGCCGAGCAAGTTGGCCCATCGTTATTATTAGTACCATAACATATGGAGCTAAAAAGGTTGAGCCTTTTTGTCATGACCATTTCGACCAGTCGACCCTACCCTTGCATGTGTGTATAAGAGGACAAATCAAAAGAATGGACCAATATGCTAAGCAATTAATGCTTGATGCAGCCATCAAACACACGTAGATTCACATTATAAATACAATGTACACAAATAAATGTCGTTTTAAAAGTGTATTATAATTAATTTAATTGGTAAAAATTTTTATAGTTAAATAAGAGAGGTAGAGTTCAATCTTTGTTTATATCAAAATACTGATTGGTATCTCAATATGATAATAAATAATTATTATAAAAAATAAACGCCATAAGTTGAAGATCTTAGAAAAATTATTTTAAAAAATCAATAGTTATATCACAAAATTTATAATATCTTTTCATAATTATTAAGATAATATATATTATAATTAAGTGGTGTCACCCATCCATATGTATGTGAAAATGAGTTTAGACCCCTCGCAATTCATCACCTTATTCTCAAAAAATTAAGAAACAAATTAATGTGTGTGTGTGTTTTTTTTTAATTACATGCATATTTTTTATTGGTAATTTTTCCCTAATCAAGGAGTGGGCATCATTCTCTGATGCCCCCTAATAATTGCGTCCAGTTGAGTAACAGTGACATGCTTTCCGTTTGCTACTTTACTTTGTCGGCAGAAGGCTATTATCGAGTTCTGTAATAAATTAGGCCAATTGTTTGATTGGATGGCACTACAAATATATGGATTGAATTCCATATATACAGAAAACTGTTTTATGGCATTTGAGTAATGCCATAATTATAATTTTTGTCACAATTTTTATCACAATTTATTTATAATAATTACATAATAAGGCGTGAATTGTAGAGTTACAAACTTATCATTTTTGTTTTACCACTTACAACTTATCACATGAGTAAATAATGACAAAAATTGTGATCTTAACATTTTTCTTTCTATTACAACGCTATATCAATTATGTTAAATAAACAATTAATTTTTTTCAATTTATTCATAACTTGTTAATTATAATCCGTATAATATCACTTATATATAAAATCATTATTAAATATTATTTTTATTATACACAATTATAATCTTATACAATTGTGAGCAATACTTAAGCAACCGCATCAATAAGTGTAAAAATTTTCTTATATTTTACACTAAAAATCTACATTTTCTATTTTACATAGAGATGACAATTTTTCTCCGCCTTGCTTAACTCACCCTTCCCTGCTTCGTCCCGCGTGAATTTTCCCCACCTCACAAAGGTGATGGGACGGGGATGGGGCAAGATTTTAGCCCCATACCATGGGGCGGGGCGAGGCAGGGATGGATTCAAACTTTTTAGACCCGCCCCGCCCCGCCCCGCCCTGCCTTACTAAGAGTTATAATTGTAAATTTTTCATACCCTAAAACCCTACTATTTAAACAAACATATTAATATTAGCATGTTTTATTTTACCCAATGTGATTCTCTGACTTTATTTTGTTATGTATTATATTAAGAGCTTTTTATTTTTTATGATTGTCTTGTTAAACACTTGGATATATTATTTAATTTTAAAAAAATTGATTTGATTTGATGGGATAAATTTAGTTGTAATTTCATGTATATTTTTATTAATGAAATAAGTTTCATTAAAAAAATTGTACTAGTTGTAGGGCAAATTAACAGAAAGTAGAATTTTACAGGGTGGGGCGGAGTTTCGCGGGGCCCCAAGGGATGAAGATGGGGTGAAAAAGTATTCTTTATCATGCGAGGTAGGGTGGTGATGGGGTAAGACAAAACTATGCGAGGTGGGGATGAAGACCCTATCTTTCGATATCGCCCCGCCCCATTGCCATCCCTTACTTTTACACTAATTTTTTCAAAACACCCACATCAGTCTATCTATTCTACATATTTATTTAATAAATTATTCATTCTTTTACAATTTTTTATTATTTCCTTAGTCACTACCTTTCTCTCTCACAAACCCAACACTACTAAAAAAATACTAAAATATTAAATGCACGAACTATAGTAACCGTGCATATAAGCACGATTACTATTGTACTTGTGTATTTATGCACAATTTTATATCCACTGATATGGGTGTTTTTTTTGTCAAAGTGTGCACATTTCATTACTTTTTCTATTTTGCACTTACTAATACAAGTGCTCTTATCAAATTTATTATGTCATTTGACTTATAGCAGTATACTGTAATTATTTGTAAAAAAAAAAAAAAAAATTATTAAACAGTAATATAGTATTTGTTAGGTAACGGCAACTTCAAATCACATTATATATATATATATATATATATATATATATAAGTGCACAATTTGTACCCGGTCCAGTCACTAGATGGACTCAATCCTAAAGAGCTTTATACAATAAAATTTGTAGAGTATGGACTTGAAACCTAGACTATGGATATTGGATAAAGAGAAAAAATCAGGCTAGATTGCCGTTATCCGCGTATTCAATAGATGAGAATAATAAAGAAACTCTCCTCGAACATAAGCCGAGAACCACTTATAATACCTTTTTTTCTTTAAGAACAATATTCCAACTACAGTTCAAGTATTCTCCTTTTTCTTTTTCTTTTTCTCTTTTTCTTCTATCATCCCCCACCTTTTATATTTCTCTTGTTCTCTTGTATCCATCTCCTTCTTTCTTTTTTTCTTTCACGTGTATCACAAATCTTCTAATTAGATACTTGTCCCATCTAGCATCTTTTTGAAATCTTCAAATACTAATTGGAAGACTGAACCTTACTGTTCAGAGGTTATTTTTCTATTAATGCAGTTAGGGAGGTAGGTGCAGGGTTTTTAATACGGTGATAGCAACATTTTCCCCTCTAATATTTCTCATACATTCTTCCTTCGAATAACTAAGTGGATTATGCTTTTACCCAACAGATCTTCCTGAACTCGCTCTCCAAACGCCTTGGTATGTTCTATAACCTTTACTTGACCCATCCGAGAAGATGCCCCTCTTCGGACAGGTCCTCCAATTCTTTTAGCATGAACTGACTTGCGAGCCTCAAAGGCTCTGCTTGAACAGACTTACTCTACCAAATCAAGCCCAAAATCTAAATGCATATTTTAATTATTTGACACGTGCGTGTGCACACATATATATATATATATATATATATACACACACAATTTTATTTTATTTGTTTGGTTAAATTTTTTTTCCTTTTCTTTCAAGCAATCACGTTTTCCAATTCGCATGAGCTGTTTTTGACTTTTGTGTTGCTCGCGAAGCATGTGCCCAATTGAACTGTTTCGGATTTGTGAGTTTGAAAAGATTGCGTAATGCATTAATCATAATCTTATTTGCTGATTAGATTGACATAAATGTGGTACGACTTTTCATGGCATGATATGCCTCGCATTGGATGAGACTTCGAATCTATGACCATGAATTCACCAACCTTATACGTGACTACGTCCATTGTAGTTTCATATTGGCTTGATAGCTATCTTCTTTGCTCATGGGAGCATAGTGGTACAGCCGTACAGTTGTAATTTTTATCCGAATACTAGGGCTCCATTGCTAATAGAGCTTAGATGCTGGATTTAAAAATGACGGTGAAAACTGTAATTTTAAAAGTGTTGTGAAATTATTATTTGTTTAAAGTACTTTTAATGCAAGCAATGTGTTTATTACCATGTTTTTAATAATATATTTTTCAAAAGTCAAAAAAATAACAATAATACAATTGAATGTTTGATATGACCATATGAGTATGTGTTTTTAAGAAAAATGTATGTGGGTGTTTCTATATAAAAAAAAATCATACAAGTCTTGTGATTTTTAAAATAATTACAACAATGCTAGTCAAAATTGTTACTTGAAAACTAAAAACTCTTCTTGAGTTGGCTCCTAAAATACAATGTTATACTCTAAATTAAGAATTATGACTCAAACACTCTTTGTTAAACTCTTATCAAACATGTCTTTTTTTTTTTTTACCTATAGTTTTCAGTATTTAAACACTAAAACTATTTTATGAGCTCTCTGATCAAACAAGCCACTTGACAAGTGTTTGACTGATTTTGTTTTGGATAGCTTATTTACTTAAAAATAAGGTAGAAAATGGTTAAGTAATTAAGTTGGCTCAAAGCAAATAAATCACAGTATTTGCTTAAAATTGTTTTTAACTTAACCATTAAGGCGTTAAGTAAACAAGAACAAAGTTAAAGAGGCTAAAAAAATTTCCTTAAAAAAAAGCCAAATATTTTAAATATAATACAATACTTCAGTTGATGAATTACTACTATTCAGCCCCCCCCCCCCCCCCCCCCAAAAAAAAAAAAAAAAAAAATCTGCCATTGGGGTGCATATTTCTAGAACCAGAAGCGGATAAGAAATGGGCTCTCATCTTCAATAAAATTGCTACCACAAAATAATAATAATAATAATAATAATAACAATTGGGCTTTCATCTTCAATAAAATTTGGGCCATTTTATTGTCGTGCTCGTCTCTGCTGAATGCGGCTTAATGTTGCGACCACATTGGACCTTTTGTTGGGCTTGTGTAACAACTATTGAAAGTTACTATTTATTTAAACAGGAAAAAAAAAAAAAAAAAAAACAATACGGATCTGATAATCTGGTTATACAAAGGCTCCCTTTGAGATCCACTTAGCTAAAATTAATTTTTTTTTTTTACTGAAATTACTATAAATAAAGGTAAAAATTAGTTGAAATAGTACAGTAAGACCTATAAATAGTATCAAAAAGTACAGTACAGTCTATATATAGTAGCAAAAATAAATTGAATATGTGCATTTGGAATGAATTATTTTTGCCAACTTATTTTTGTTATAATTCATGAGTCTCACTGCACTTTTTGATACTATTTATGGGTTCCACTGTACTATTTCAGTTAACTTTTACCTTTATTTATAGTATTTTCAACAAAAAATTTTCAGTTTCAACAAAATATGCGGATTTCAGACAGACATGAAGTCACCCTCTCAAAGGAAATGGATCCCACACAACCCTACAAAGAAAATGTATCTTATAAGATAGTTTTTTTAGACTTGTCACTAATGTGGGGTCCATACATATATGTCTTGCAGGAGAGAATGTGGCCTCATAAGATACCATCTCATCCATGTGATACCCAAACAATTATGTTTTATTAGTTTTCTTTCTTAAAACATGCACATGCATGTGTGCACGCACACATGTATATATATATATATTTTAAATTATACATAAAACACACACACACATATATATATATATATATATAATATATATATATATATATATATATATATATATAATTATTAGGTTTAAATAACACATGATGTAACTTTAGTAACACTATACTACACCACTCAGTAATTTTATTTTATTATTATATTTGTATTTTTAAAAATCTATTCTTAGATTACATTTTTAAACCTTTTATTCATGCCAATTTTTTAAACATTTACAGATCAATTGTTGTTCATCTGTATAATATTTAAATTTTAAATTTTGGTATGTGTGTTAAGAATATAAATAAAATATGATTAAATAATGAAAAAAATTTATATATTACTTCAATAAGAACTCATTAAGTAACTTAGTATTAAAAAAAAAAAAAAAAAAACTAACTATAAATCTATTGACTTTGCAAGTATCCCAGTTGTTGATACAAAAAAACCTTTTGGTAATAATTAGTTTACTTTCATTACAATTAAATTTTTTAGTGTTCAGATAGGAGAATGCTAGGACCAAAACTTTTTTTCCATAATTTTTGTTACAACTTACTTACATAGCAAGTCATGAATAGTGGAGTAAAAGTGGTGGGTTCACAATTTCACTACTCACAACTTACCATGCAAGCAAGTTGTAGTCCTAACATTACTCATCTAGACAAGAAGGACAATCACATTAACAAGCCAAAAACATGATGCTCACAAAGGTGCTATATATTATGACAACTTGCCCCCAGGTGAAGAGCTTAAAAGATTGGTGCAAAAATTATACCAACAAGTACAAAGTCAAAACCCATATATCTTAGTATCCTTATATTTTTAAGATATTCCAAAATTCAATTTCCTCATCTTATATTGTAACTATTAAATTATATATTATAAATAAAAAAATAAAAACCCATGTGGGGATCCGAGGAATGAAGATAGGAAGTACCTTTGTAGCCTACAATTGTTTCTCTAGAAGGAGCATCCACGGCTCGAGGAATGAGATGGTCTAAGGATAGAATGGGAAGAGGCGGAGTGCTCGTGGGGGATATAACGGGTGCAGATGGGCCCTTAAGAGGTTGAATGAGATATTTGTAAGATGTTTATTGTAAAGTATCACTTGTTCTTTCGCATTGAATGGTAATGGTTGGCAACAACTTTATCAGCTGCATTGATGAAGAAATGATCTGAACAGTGGATCCACAGCTCAGCAGTTCCTTCCACCACCTTCACCAAGAGTCTAGTGGGACAAGTGTCCTAAGGAGATTTTAGAGAATTAAAGACGAAGGGCATGCAAGATGCCATGGAATATATAAAGGGAGGAGATTCTCAGATAAGGGGGATCCAGTGAGAATTGAAAGAAAAAGAGAACAAAGAGAATAATAGCTGAGAGAGACTAAACAGTATCTGTAAACACTAAAGAACTTTGTCCTCGGGCAAGCTTGTAAAGCTCCATTCATATATTAAAACATTAGGCTTTTGGTATTTCGTTTCCTATCTTTGCCCTCGGGCGAAACCCACACTTGTTTATCCTACTCTTTATACAAATACATATTGTTTTTGGCTAGGTTTAGGAAATCCAACATCACTGTTTTTGGTGGATTTGGGTTGCCTAATTTCGTGTTCTCACAACCCACTATAGTAATAAAGTAGTATAATACTAGAAAAAAAAAATTACCCCAATTCCCTACCAAAAAAAAAGACCTATAGCCTCTGATGAAAAAACAATTCGTCTAATTCTAAATTTAAAATGAACCTTACAAATATGATCCTAATAAAATTAAAGTCTAAAAAAGATGTCATTAAAGAAAAATTAGGTACAAAATCACTAGATTTTAATAAATTCATAGTCAACTCACCTATTTTGCAGTGACTGCAAGCTTAAATAATGCAAATAGTACTCTTTTAACTATAAGAATATTCATCACTGCACACTCTTGGTGCAATAGTGACTCCATAAGTGTAAGTGTTTATGGGGTATGAGAGGTAAATGCTGGGATTCAAGTTTCCAAAAGGGAGTTTCACATATTAGATTAGATTATAGTAGAATTTCTATATTGTAAAAAAAATAATAAAAAAATTATAAGAATATTCTAACTCTTAGGGGGTGTGTTTGGTAGTGCCAAAAAGTGCTTTTGCTTTAAGAGCTTTATAGCTCCCCCTTCTCTCTTCTCTCTTCTTTCTTTCTTTCTTTTTAATTTTTAATTTTTTTTATTGTGTGAGAGGAGGAGGAGGAGGGGTGAGGGGAGGGGAATCAAGAACTTCAAAGCTCTATTAACTGTAATTTATTCAACATTCAAAATGTTAAACAACTTTTCTATTAAATTGCTTTATCTAGACCTGGAAAATAAGTTGAGTGGATTAGGTTCCAGTAAAAGAGACTCGACTCGATTGTATGTGAATTCATGTGACTTGTGCCCAGTCTACCATAATGCAAACATGTTGGATAGAGGCTAGCTATTTTTTTTTTTCTTTCTTTAAATCCAAAAATCCCTACCTATACCCAATTTTTTCTTCAAGCTTGAGCGGGTTATCATATTAGGATGTATATTACTATATCACAAAGCTTAGACTTTTGGACACTAGTGTCGGCCTCAAAATTGCTTATTTCCGATAACTTATTTATATAACGTGAGATAAAAAGTTAGAAGTAGCTTATTTAAAAAAACAAAATTTGGAAGTTAAATTATTTGAAAAAAAAAGTAATATATGACTTGATAAAAAAAAGAAAGTAATACAAGACACACAAACAATACATGAAACAGGTTACAATAATGTGTCTAATATGTTAGGAGGCCAAAAGTAGACAAAAATCAACTTATAATTACTTCTCAAACTTAAACTCAAACTCAAACTTTGATATATTAGTCTACGAGAAAACTAGTACTACAATTTATCTCACAACTTTTTTTTCCCACAATTACAACATGAAAGAGTGTGAGTGATAGAAAAAAAATAGTAAGTCTGTATATAAGTGATAAATAATTACTAAATAGCGTATAATTCTAGAATTACTCTCTACACGAGTCGTGCGTCCAGACTACACAGTGCTTATTAGTTGAACTCGTTGAGCTCCGTTACAAGAGCGTTGTTTTTAACGTCGAAAGACGGTAACAAAGCAGGTTATTGTTACGACAACTCACACCCCCCAACCCCCCCTGGCCACGAAGAGCTTGAAATTCTGGTGCCAAAAAAAAAAAAAAAACCGAGTCCAGCGACTATTCTATTAGTATAATTATAGAACCCAAATAAATAAATAAAAAAAACCTCAATTTTCGACAATTCAGGACCCAAATTCTCTATTCTCAGACTCAAAATTCGCAGAATCCTGAACTCAAAAAAAAAAAAAAACCCAACCTCAGCTTAGAAGTAGATACGATAAATACGGTTCCATTCAATTCAAAATAACCTCGTAATAAAAAAGTTAGAAGTTATTGTAACTTGCGAGCCAGCCATGTCACGCCTCAAACTGCCCATGACAGCAGCTTCTATTTACACCCACAGCCACGGCCGCGGCCACGGCCACGGCCACCAGTTGGTGGCCACCACCACCACCACCGCCGCAGGCACAGCCACCAAACTAGTTATAAAACCAAAACCCAAGCTCATACCCTTCATAAACCTTTATAGTCGAGTACCACCTGTTGTTATTTATAAACGTGGCGAGTGGAGGTTAGTACCGTGCGCACCCCACATACCTTCGGCGCACGTTAACAACCCTCCTAAAACACTAGGGTTTCGTGGTCTTCACAACAACTGCTCCTTTCCTTTTTCTTTTTGCTCCGAACGCGAAGGAGGAAGAGTATTCTCTAGCTCTAGCTCTGGATCCGAATCTGGGTCTGGCTCTTCCGGGTCGGGTCTCGCCGTAGATATGGGTGCAGACGACAAAGACAACGACGATTTGTTACAACAGCAGCAACAACAACAACAACAGCATCATACTTCGAAATTGCTCACGTTGCCAACTGTCTTAACGCTCGGTCGTGTCGCTGCTGTGCCACTTCTTATAAGCAGTATGTGCATTTTTCTTCGTTTGCTGTAGAAAAGTGTTTGCTTTTGAAATTGGAGCTGTTTTGAGAAATGGGGTTGTGTTGTGTTGGGCTGAAATGATCCGATCGGAGTTAGATTGAAAAAAAAGTTCGGAACTTTTGGAATTTTTGGATTTGATCTATATGTGGAAAAGTTTGGTGTTTTGAGATAGTAACAAGCATGGATTGCATTTTGATTTATGATAATGTTTTTGAGATCAATTATGTATCTTTTTGAGCTAAGTTTTGGATCGTATGTTCTTCGTTTTGTGAACTTTTACATGGTGGGATTTTTCTGCATTTGAGTTTGGTTCATCTTTGGTTAGGTTGTGGGTTGAATTAATTTAGATCATATAATCCAGTAGACCTTTGAATTTCAGATTTTTGTTTGTGTGATTTATGTGTACGAGGTAAGTTGGCTAGTTGATTTGCTTGATTGAAAATAGTTTTGTGTTTATGCTTATACAATTTACTGAATTTAGTGCTTGTTATGCTGGTGGTACACTCGTGGTCTGAGCTGCTTTGTGCTGCTCTGCTAAATTTGGAGTTGCAGAGGGTTATTGAATTGATTGTATATTTTAGTGGTCATGTGTGGAAGCCTGCATTTGATGAGACTAACATTCTCATCTCTGTTGTGACTCATCAGCTTTCTACGTTGATAGTTGGTGGGGAACAACTGCTACGACAAGTATTTTCGTCGCTGCTGCAGTTACAGATTGGCTTGATGGCTATCTTGCTCGGAAGGTATGCTAGTACTTTTGTCTTTCCAACTGTAGGGTAGCAGATCTTGTGACACATTTTTTGAAAATTTTAATAATTCTGTGACATTTTATAAGGGTTAAATTCTTAAATACATTTCAGATGAGGCTAGGATCTGCATTTGGTGCATTTCTAGATCCGGTAGCTGATAAGGTATGGCATTTTAGTTAAATTTTTATGTTTCTTTTGCTTTTAGTTAGTTGATGCAATAAAAAATTCTTTGATAGACTGGGGAGAAACATTGAGTTCTTATTTGATTGTCATGCCTACTGAATGCAGCTTATGGTTGCTGCCACATTGGTCTTATTGTGTAGCAGACCCTTGGAAGTTGCCGTGTTTGAACAAGTGCCATGGCTTCTGACTGCACCCTCAGTTGCCATAATTGGTAGGGAGGTAATGTATTTTATTAATGATTTTCTTTTATCTCATTCGCCATAAATAATGAAGGTACATATGTAAGGTGGGTTTTGGGGGTTGGTTGCCAATGGAGGCTCTTGGGACTAGACAGAAGGAGTTGCAACTCTAATCAACCTGTGTACAGAAAGGGAGTGTTGTTGCAAATGAGCTCCCGATGGGATTTTATTTTATTTTTAGAAAGAAAAAGTTAGGAGAAAAACTAACATTATTTTGGGTGAAATATACAATACATTAACATCTCCTCCACCTTCATGACTTTATGGTCCTGCATTTAGGTTAATATGGTGCGCTTTCTTTATGGATTTTGTTTGCTACCTCTTTGGTGGTTTGTTAGAATAATTAATGTGAGCCACCTTCATCATTTTGATAGGCTTTATTGATCTTCTTTGACCATAGGTGGAGCCATGGTGGCAAACCAAGTTACCCATGTGATTTACATTCCATACATTTATCCTTGATCAGCCTCTCCAAAAAAAAGGGGGGCGCCGGGGGGGAGGGGCGGGGGCTTTGGTTAGGGCTGCCTGCCAATCACCTCTCCCAAACCTCGCAGAAGTGAGAGTTTTGTACATTAAATACAACCTATACACACATGCACACATACATATATCATCCCTTTGTCATTAGTTCTGTGTGCAATGCTTTGTTGAATCAACTACAGTGGAAGTCTTAGGATATCAAAAGAATCCTTGTTACTTAGGTTGATTATGATCTTTTGTTTGTGCATCTCTGCACACTATGCATATATATATATATATATTTGTGTTAAATTTGGGCTCATATGATGTTACAGTCATAGTTGCTCATGGGATTTCTATAATTACATCTTCTGCACACCTTTCCTTTTCCTTTTTCCTTCTGAAAGTTATAATTGTATCTTGTTGTATCGATTATCTTTTAGTTGACAGCAGACATCTGACAAATTATTTTGGAACTTTTTTATAGATAACCATGTCTGCTGTTAGAGAATGGGCCGCTTCTCAAAATAGTAAGCTTTTAGAGGTTTGTTTTTCTATCTGTACACTTTGACCAACTACCACATCTGTTTTCTTAAAAAAATTAGAGCTTTTAGCTGGAAATACATTATAAGAACAATAAATATCTTCAGGCTGTTGCTGTAAATAACCTGGGGAAGTGGAAAACAGCCACACAGATGACTGCACTAACCATCCTTTTGGCTACCAGAGATAGCAGGTTCATTTGTCTCATTTTCCTGCCCTAATGGGTTATTTTATTCTAGCTTAATCAAGATGAAAGAGATAGTCCTTGAAAGAAACTTTGTGGATATTATTCAAAGTATCTGACCGTGTTTCTTATTTTCTTTTTATCCCCTCATTGTGCAGTCTTGGAGGGCCAGGGATTCTAGTAGCTTCTGGAGTAGTTTTGCTTTACATCTCAGCTGGACTTGCTTTGTGGTCATTAGTTGTGTACATGAGAAAGATTTGGAGAGTATTGTTGAGGTAGTGTTACTAGCTAGCTGCATGGTATTTACTTATATTTATACTACCCCTCAAGGGTTTGTTTAGATGTGGGAACAACACTCGTGGCATGCAACCCATTTGATGATTATCTTCATTCATTCAAGCAGTGTTCTTCAAATAAGTGGGTGAAGGGCACATATGTTTTTCGAAAAGTTCCTGCCATTTATAGTGAATTTCAGTTGAATTGTTCTGGAGGGGTCAGTATTATTACTTTATTTTATAGCTGTCCCCACTTTCCAGCGTCTTTCAAATCTCAAAATTGCCATGTTGGCTTATCTACTGGGGAAATAGTGGGACGTAGAAGTTTGATAAAATTTTCCCCGTCATAAATCTTCATAATTTTGGTTGGAACCAATGTTTGTTTTAACTTTTAACAGACTTGGAGGATGCATGTTCTTTGAGGCTAGGATTGGAGGATTTAGTAATAATATGGTTCATTGCTATTTTGGTGTTGAAGAAAGTTGGTTCTTATTTTTTATTCAGTAAATGTAAAACAAGAATGACAAACAGTTAAAGAAAAAAATACTATTGGTTTAATTTTTTTACCCCTCTTTTATAAATGCCCTTACTGGTTCAACTGTTGCAAGATTTAGTTTTGATAGGATGCAGTTTTATGATACTTAAGATTATTAGGTAGATTGTGGTTTATTGTACTTTCGATAGTTCATTGTGAATATAAGACAGGTCCCTAGAATAATCTTTCCTCTGTTACAGTGAAGTTAGACTTGGCAAAGATTTGATAAGTTTCTTTATGTAGATCAACTCTACAAGCTTGAATTGATGTTTTTGTTATTTAATCACCATCAAGCTTTTTGGATGAACAAAACCTCAAATTTTTGCTATCGACACTAGAGTCAAAAGCATATATAGTGCTATAAACACTATCTCATGGCTTCTATTTAGATGTCATAGCACACGATAATTCCAGTTACCGGTTTAATGGGAGTTTTAATAACGAAACCTAAGGTTATTGAATTAGTATAAATTATTTAGGTTATTGAATTAGTAATTATTTTGTGCATTGGAAGGACCACATTAGCAGTATTTTGTGGTCCTCCCAACCAACAAAAAAAATGGAATTTGTTTTGATTTAATGACTAGATTCTAGTAACACAACAAGAAGCTTTAATCCCAAAATTTTGGGGTTAATTATAGATTCTCAATGGATTAGTCAAAGTTAACCACACATCGGCTTAGATTTTAGTAACACGATTAGCATAAATGAAAACGTCCAAATTAACTTTGATTGATTATCCCTCATTCATCTCATCTCTATCTTTTGCATCTCATCGCAGGCCTCGCCTTCTTCATTGCTTTGTTTGCCATCACCATTGATGGTGATGGCTTTTGCCGACATTGTCCCATGTGGTCCCCAACTTGCCATACGGTCATTGTAGGTTTTTTCGATTGGGTCAGTAGGTGGTCGATTGGGGTGGCTTGTGGTGGTTTTGGGTTGGTGGTGTATGGGTGATACGGTTCTTGATTTCTCTCATGGGAAAGAGGCTGATGGGTGAAGCAGTGTAAAAGGATTGGGCCTTTTATGACGGCTCACATCAATTAATCGGCCGAAGGTTGGGCTTTTATGCTTCTTGATTTGGAGACGTAGAGTCTGCACCAAATCAAGACGATGACGCAGCCAATTCATTAACCTTATAATTACGTATTAAAACTCCCAATAAACTCTAATTCAATCGATTTCTTTTATAACTACATAAAGCAGAAAAAATAATTAATTAAATTCTTACTGATTATAATGTGAGTTTTATTTTTAAAGAAGTTTAATCAATTTTCATTAAAATGCTTAAACAGATGCATTTAAATCCATCTGGTTTTGGATGAAGGAGGGGTTCTCTTCTATCCAAACAACCATTTATGAAATAAATTGTGCATGCCTAGCTAACTTGTAGGTAACTATATCCAGCAAGAGAGGTAACAAAAAATCAACCAATATTATTATGAAATTTTCATCATCCATTAAAATTGGATGATGAAATATCATTGCTATTTAGCTTTACAGTACGTGGACAGAAGATTAGTTCTATTTTGCTAATTTCAGGGGGAGGTAAAGATCATTTAATTGTGTTTTAGTCCTACAAAAATGAAAGAGAAAATGCAATTGACATGAGGTGCAACGTATCTTGTTATACTAAAAATAAATTAAAAAAAAAAAAGGTTAGCTCAATAAATGGATAAATTTTAGTGTCACAGTTCATGAACATAACCTGGATATCAATTTTAGGGTCAAACTATGAAGATTCTTTTTTTCCACCATTCAAAAAAAGAGAAATATACTAAAATTTAAGTACAATTTTTTAAAACATCTATCTAGTATTTACTAGATATAAACAAAAATGACCTAAAATATATATTTATATTTAATATCTAAAAGTTGAAGCATAGCATATCGGTCTAATTCAATCAATTTCGGTCATATTTGGTCCAATTTGGTCTACCTCGGTCAATTTGTTCCAGTTCAGTCTTTTTGGTCACTTCAGCTCATTCGTCCATTTCGGTCCATTCTAGCCATTTAGGTCCAATTTGGTCTATTTCGGTCATATCCACTTTGGTCTATTTGGTCCAGTTTTTTCTTTTCGGTCACTTCAGTTCATTCGGTCTATGTCAATTTACGTGATCCATTTTGGTTTACTCTGGGATACTTTGGAAGGAGAGGTTTGCATAGAAAGAGAAGTTGCTTCGTTAACAAGTATGTCACATTCTAAGGTTAATGTTGGTAAGTTTTTTATAAAAGTACATTTTTCTTATGTTATTAAAGTCTTTTATTAATTTTTTCTATTACAAATGAGGAATTTACATATATTAGCTTACTTTTCAGGACATTCAAGGTGTATATATAGGATGAATTGTTTGTAAGGAGTATTAGAAACAAATTCCAACTACACGTTATATTATTTACAAAATAGTCTGCCTTATATAATAATTGAATGTAAAATGCATAATGTTTCCTTGAAAAAAAAATAAAAAACTTACAAACTTTAAAAGACTTTCAAATAACAAATATAAATATCTTAATTTAGAAAATCTAATATATTGTATCCACTATACTTTGTTAGAAAATAATCACATCATTTCAAGGAGGATTTAAGACTAACATTTATAGTCTTATCTACGTTTTTATTTTCATGTTTCACTTTAAAAAAAAAAAATTGTCAAACATTATGTGAGTACTAGTAATAATAATTATTAGGGTAAATTACAAAATTGATCCCTATCCTTTACACCATATCGCAATTTGTTCTTTAACCTTTCAATTATGTCAATTTAATCCCAACCTTTTTACTACTTTGTTAATTTAGTCATTGCTGTTAATCTTTGGATGGGAAAAGTTGTGGTGTCAAACAGAACAATAAAAGCTTATTTTCCATGCCACATAATTGGCCCACTATACTGCCACCTCAGTTTAAAAAAAAAAAAAAAATATAAAAGAAAGGTAGTCAATTCTTAATTACCAGAAGCATATGTTTGAAATCACGGCAGCTTAATTCCAAATTATCTTCTTCAACAAAATTTAGGAAGGAATTAAGTAAATCATTTCTTTCCTTAGAAACCTCTAAGAAGCTCTTAGTACTGGTTCATTGATGATACGGTAAAAAATCTTGATCAATTTGCCATAATAAATTGTCATCCTTCGTCGTGCACCTTGTGGGTCAATTTATCAAAGTACTGGGAAATAGTTTTCAATATTAGGCTTTCCAGCTAATTCCATGATAACACATACAAGCTCGTGGAAACCTTGAGCTATCAATCTAAACTATAGGTGCCAAGGCAATGGAAAATTTTGATTTTGATATGACATTAATTAAGTACTGTGATAAAGGAAGCTCAACCAATATCAACCACTCTCTCACTTTTGCTGCAACAATGGTGATAACGAGAGAGAGAGAGAGAGAGAGAGAGAGAGAGAGAGATGTGTTAGGGATTTAGGGATCTTGGTGGTCATGTGTTTCAGTTTTAATTTGGGTTTTTTTTTTTTTCTTAGCTGATGCGGCAGTACAGTTAGTAGATGATGTGACATGAAAAATAATATTCTATTGTTCTATTTGACACATCAGCTCTTTCCATCTAAGAGATAACAGCAAGAACTAAATTGACACGACACTAAAAAAGTTGGGGACCAAATTGAAATTTTGTGTAAAGGATAGGGACTAACTTTGTGATTTACCCTAATTATTAGTACCAATGGTGGAGCCATTAAGGGATTGGGCCCCCAAAGTTGACGAAACCCCTTAACATGGTTCTCCACTAAGTATGATAGACCTTAATAGTGGACTTATAAATGGGTCAAGTGCGTCTGATCCATCCAAAATTGAAAAAAATTATTGGCCAAAATACACTATTAGTTCTTAAAGTTTGGCTAGTGTGTTAAAAAAATCTCAAAGTTTGTCTAGTGAGTTAAAAAAATTAGCGCTAGTAGTCTATTTATTCCTCTTTGTGTCAATGCTTAAGTGACTAATGGAGTAGTGACCATCATTTTTTTGTTTTTTTGTTTTCTGTGTTGAGAAAAAGTAGTGACATCTTTCTGGTAGCTTATAAACCAGCACAAACACACACACACATACATAAAAGCTTAACTTACATCATGATTCCACGTTGCCATTGTGCAAAGAGAGACCCCATACATACAATCACACCTACGAATTTTGATATTTTGACTATCTTACCATTTCATCACTCCAAAAACTCAGACGTAAGCCCCAACAAGGGGGAAAGTCTTCTTAATCTATTATGACTTCGCTTTGCATATGGTAGGAATAGAATAAAATAAATTAGACAAAATAAATGATCTATCAAGTCCTTAATACCATGTATATATGTTGTAACCCACACATTATCTTTCCAATTTCCATTCACCTTTACAGAAATTCCTCCAAATCAAGTTGTCCAAATCAATGAGTAGCTGCCTATATTTTACCAATGATTTATCCCTTTTCTGAAGCTGTAAATTTGAGAGACTGATTTCAGGTTTGTGCCTGTACAAGAAAATGTTCAGAAAAAAGGGATTTGCAGCCTTTTATCAAGTCATATTGTAGGCAACAGTTTTTAGTAGAGAATTTAACAGATTGTACTGTGGAAAGGGAAGGAGGGAATACCAAGAAGCGTTTCTTCAAAACTTCAACCAGCTCCTTTGGTTCACCTTTAGTTTGTTTGTAAGCGTCATTTTTGTCCATCTCCTACACAATATTTGATAAAAAAAAAAATTATATGCACTACTGACCTAACTTCATTACTGTTTGTTGGTAAGTTACACACCTATCCAATGTTTCGTGAACCCACGGCCTCACTCTCATTATTATTATGGGAGAATGAAGTACTAGTTGAGCTATAACTTACTGGTGATGCATAAGTTAACTGTATGTCCACTATAATTATCACATTGTAACACATTTTTTATTCTAGTGTGAAGAGCAGAATAAATTCAAATTTACACTTGAGTATGTCAGATATGTAAGCTTATATTTTGTTTATCCCATCTAATACAGTAGAGACATAATAGGACATTATTAACCTGCAAAATGTGCATTAAGGTTTATGGACTATTTCTTCCTTTTATGTTTACTGAACCCAAAAATTATCTTTAGTTTCAGCTCAAATGAGGTGAATGGAGGGATTAGAATCCTCTAGAGTTCTTACTGTAAATCTACCATGAAGTTCTTGAGAAAAATTTATCCATTTGAAATAAGTGGATTTCATTTTAGCACATCATGACCATTTAAACAAGCATTCTCTATCACTAAGGATACCTTAATCCAATCTGCTAGTTTAGGCCTGCCTGCTATGATGTCATACTTCTTTACATCCAAGAAGAAGGGATGAAATCTTTCAATAAATGGAGCATAAGCTATATCCACCTGAATAAGAAAACATCAATTGTAACTGATTTACTTATTCATAACATGCAATAAAATTATTTCCTGTACTGGAAAAATTGGATAGCTTTACACAGGACAAACCCAACAAGGCTACAACAGGCTGACACTTTTAGAGTAGCACTGTAGAACATCTACCTTTCATCAGTTCATGAAAGAAAGACTCAATACCAGTATCTGACAGAAAGCAGATTTCATTGCCATAAAGACAAAATTTTCACTTACCAGACTGAACTGACCAAGGAAAAATGGTCCATCTTCAAATTTGGAAAGAGCTGCTTCAATGTAGTCAAATGCAGCATCTGATGCAATTCACGTCTACAGTATTATATATTATTTATAAATAATAAATGACATTAAGCTGCAGATATCAACTCACCTGCTTCATTCCCATCACCTTGAAGGAAGAAATCACAGCTCTGTTGAATGTGTCAGTGTACGACAGCAACTCTTCTGCAAATTCTTTCTTGTCTGGATCCTACAATTCAAGGTATAAAGAAATTTTACAAAGGTGGTGCTGATAAACAAATAATATAGTTTTATCTCAAAAAATCTTACATGAGGGAAGAGAGAAGGTCCTTCAAAGTGACTGTCAATGTATTTACTCAAATCAAGACTCTCTCCTCTGACTTCGTTATTGTGTTCCAATGATGGCACCTGCGTAGTAAATTCACATGATGAACTGCAGAAAAGAAAATGCAGCACTCATTGGACATAGAACTCACGGGTTTTTCTTTAGCCATCTGTTTCTCTTACAACCTGGACACTGTTAACTTCTTCACTATTAAGCATTAACAATGAAGCATAAGTACTAGCTCACAAAAATACCGTCTTGTGGAAGCATATAGGCAACCTATTTCTCTCAGAAATCTATTATTAACAATTTCTTTCCAACTTAGTTCACTGTAAGGTTATTCTATATTTACAGCTTGCCCATGATATGAATCATTCAAGTGTTTTACCTAGCATTCAATATAATTTGATGTGCGCTTCATGTCTTTAGTCTATTTTGCTCATGTTTTGATTATCTAAAGAAATGGAATTGTCCACAAATTTTATAATTACTTATTAATGATTCTTCTTTCATTTTTCCACAGCATTGTAGAGTGTGATTGCGTGCTTTTAATTGCAAGGAAACACAACTGAAGATATATATTTTCTTGTAACATCCAAGTAACTGAAGAAAGTACTGATTATATAGTGTTTCACCTTGTTGGCTGAGTAGACTTTCTCCTTGTACCAAGCAGGCCTGTTTTCCAGATCAATAGGAACCAATTTTATCTTGTCCTGCAATCCCTGTATCCCCCACATAATAGGCACCAAATCAAAACAGAAGAATAAGTTTCACAAAAAAAAAAGGAAAAAAAGAAGGAACACCAAAAATGGAGAATTAATCACCTTTAGACAAGACATATTGCAACATCATTGCCCCCTCAGCTAAGAAAAGGAATGAAAAGAGAAGTGACCATTGCAAATATAGTCTCTTTCATTATCTATTGGGGACCTAAGGAAACTAGAGCCCACCCAACTATGCTAACTACTTTTGGCTTAGTTGAGGTTAGCTTTTCCATTTATCTTCTTAAGATAAACAATAATTGAAATAAGACAGTATATTTTTAACCAAACATAGGGAGCTGAAAAATCAGAGGTACTTGTACCATTCTCACCTACTTGTGCACACACATATTGAACAAGAAGTACTCAGATAATGAAGAATTTTGAAACCAACCTTACAATTCCGAATGATCCAGACACGCTGCGCGTACGGGCATATATATGATATATACAACCTTTAATATATGAAAATGAAGCACCTATCATGGTCAGATTCACATAAAAGAATTTAAAACAGAAAAGTGCAATTAGCCATATTGGATTATTGGCATTGAAACAAATACGTATATCCGTACTAAATGATGGCCTAAAAAGATCACTATTATAGTTAAACAAGTGCAACAAAGTGAAGCAGACAGGAACCAACCTTGTAGTTCCATCAAAAACTGGAGGTGGTTCTGAACTAGAATCAAGCGAGGGTGGAAACACCTCATTCACAGTTCTGCAGAGAGAAAGAGGGTTCATAATGTAAAATTTATACTTCTTTCTACTTGGCTCCTTGTAAAACCAGAAAACTGAAGTTAAGTGATGCCTGTACGTGTAGTGTGTACTTAACAAAAAATGTTTGTTCGAGTTTGTAAGCTTGAGATGTTTTTAGCTCTCATTTTCTAGAACTCTATTTTCTCAATAGCCAAGTAGAAAAAAAAAGGTTACAATTCATTTTGTCCCTTGATTTTTACTTTAATGTCAAATTAGTCCATTTAATTTTTATCAATTTAGTCCCCCTCACTTTGTCAAAATCAAAATGAGTCAATCTGGTCATTTTGGTCAAATCTGTTACCAAATGACTTTCTTATTAAAAATTTAACTAAAAACATTCATGAGATATGCTTTTTTTTTTATAGATATCATCGTTTGATGAGTAATATTAAAAAAAAAAAGTTTAATAAAGTTCATTTACTAATATATTTGGTGGAAAGTATGATAACAACTCATCTTGACAAAGTGAGGAGCAAACTTAACAAAAATGAAAATTTTAAAATTAATTTTCCAAATGAAGTAAAAGTCAAGACAAAATTAAATTTTTGCCAAAAAAGGACTTGGGATTTACCCAGCTGCCATTTTAGCAGATAGTAGGACTGTAGCTCTGGCTTTCCCAAGTGCTTGAAGTTGAAGCTTAGGAAGTGATATGGTTGTGTTTGGAAATCCATTTTGTGTGACTTCTACTTTTTTGCAGAGAGGTGAGAGGGAGAAAGGGGCAGAATGATCCCGAAGAAACGTCAGGCGTGAGGAAACAGTGTTGCTGCAGCTTCTGTAGCTCACTTTCAAACTGGCCATTCTTTCTTGGGTTTGGTCTGATGATTAACTTAGGCTCAGTTTGTGATTGTTTGAGTTCCAAGATGAGGACAATAAGGAAAATTCTACACCCCACATTACTTATCCATACAAAATAAATGCTTTTTTAGTTACATCTACAATAGTTTCAACAAATGGTGAACAAGGAATCCGAGTGCAACATTTTTTCACTTCTGGATGGTCCATAAAAATTGCTGATGAGTTATTGGTTGTTGAATTGGTTTTTGGTGAAGTTAATTAGGAGTTGCCCATAATGTAATATATGAAACTGCTAGTTCTATATTGGCTTTCATTCATTAATATCATTGTCAGTCCCTCCAGGAACTGATATTTAAGAATGTACCCAGTTGAACTTCACCTTTCAGCCTCTAGATGGATCTGGTCCAACAATTTATTTATTTATTTTGATAATTTGATAATACAATGAGGGAAGAGGAATTTGAACCTTGATTCTCCTAATAAATGAGAGTAGATTATGCCACTACTTTTTTTTTACTCTCGGATATTTAGAATTGTTCAAATCTGTCCCTATCTTTGAACTTTGTTTTCAATGAAGACCTTCTAATATTTTCGTTAATAACATGACCACTAAATGTCAACAAAGTTCAAAATGACAAGTATAATTTACACACACACACACACACACACTCACATATATATAGAATACAGAGCTAGACTTTCTTTCTATTTGGCCTAAAGTTGGATTAGAATACAACCTCCCTGCTCAAAGGGGGAAGACAAAATACAAAAAAACAAAAAAAAAACAAAATTAAGATGTCAGAACAATAATTCTCTGAAACTGAAATTCATGAGGTAGATTACAATCATGTTGAAGCCCTAAAACATCAACAAAATTCTTTAGTATCGAATCAAACAAAAGAATAGAGAGAACATTGAAAGAGTATTGGAACAAGAAATAAATCAAAAAGCAATGCATCAATGTGTGCAACTTCCACAGTATCCCTTGGCTGAAGTGAAAACCTAGTTCATCATATGTTGCCACCATGAGCCCCATGCCCCATACATCCATCCATTGCTTCTGACAATGTGCAGCATGGAAGTCATCTCTGTTAAAAACACTGCCACCACACACCATTATGTTATGTTGCCCTTCAAGCTGTCCATGGAGTTGTTCTTTGTTGTACAGTATCATGACTCATGAGTGCCATTCAAGGACCTCTCTTGCATGGCAACGTTAGACCCACAAGGTCATGGTCATGCAATCAGCCACCACGAAATAATGGTTGACACAATCTTGCTCCCGGAGAAATGGAAATCCCATAAGGATGGAAATCATGTGCAAATGAGTTTCTCTAAAAATGAGAGGAAACAATGATGAAATGATCTGAAGTCTTAGGTATATTTATAGACACCCTTATACCCTTTCGTGAAGAGTTTTAATTCGAGGAACAAATACAGTCCCTTGTAAGAGTCACATCCATCCACTAGAGAAACTAACTGCATGCATGAAAAGCTATCACCACTTCTCTACCAGACGAGTAAGAAATCATGTGTGAGGGGTTGCACCATTGTTATGGTGTGATAAACTCATACAATACCAACAGTATCTAGCAACATCTGCCATTATATTACCCTGCTGTCACCTACTCAACTTGATGCAACCCATTGTTTTCTGCCACCTTGACAAGTGCAAAACGATTTCCAAAAGAAGGTTGTTTAGAGGTGCAAGGTCACGATTTATAACAAAGATTTATGGATGATAAATCAATCCAATATGTTGTCACTGTATAGTCAGCACCCTATGATATGGATGAATGTTGTAAGTTTCATCTGAAAATTTGCTATGTTTGTTAACAATTGATGAAACATTTCTGCATAAAAAATAACTCTCACTTTGAGAATAAGGTGCTTAAATATTCTAGATTATACTGTTGATTCAAAATAGGTTTTCCAAATAAACTTTCATGGCTTTAAAACCAAGGTAATTACAAAACAAACAAAATGCATTAATGCCTTTTCTAGAACATTTGGATAGTTAATAGAACATAATTTGAGACGGATTCAGAGTTGTGCCTGCACAAGGAAATGTTCAGGAAAAAAATGGTGATTACTAGCCGTCCATCAAATCATATTCAAGAATCTCCTTTGGTTCACGTTTAGTTTGCTTGTAACCATCAATTTTGTCCATCTCCTTCACAATAAGATAAAAAGTGATATGTAAGTAAGCTCCATTTTTTTAATAAGTTACACACACACACTTTCAGTGGGTCTTGAGTCTACATCCTCACCTCTCATTCCGTTGTCATGGGAGAAGAAAATGCCAATTGAGCTACAGCTCACTGGTGATATGGAAGTTAACTCTATGTCTACTATAACCATCACATTGGAACACACTTTTGTTTCAAGTCGTTGAAGAGCATAACAAATTTAACTTTAAACATGAATATATCAGACTATGTAAGCTTAATATTTTGTTTATCCTTTTAATACAGTAGAGACATAATAAGACTATATCAACATGAAAATGTGCATAAAGGTTTACGGACCATTTCTTTCATTTCATTTACTGAACCTGAAAATTATATTTGGTTAGAGCTCAAATGAGGTGGAAGGGATTACGATCCTTTAGGGTTCTTAAGGTAAAGCTACCATGTTATCCATCCATTTTGGAAAGAATGGATTAGATTTTACCGTGTCATCAACATTCAAACAAGTGTTTATTATCACCATTTTGGTATCTATTTAAATTATTGATGATGTGGCAAAATCCAATCCACTCATTTCAAAATGGATAGACAAGATTTTAGGAACTTCATAGTGAAGTTACCCTAAGAACTCTAAAGGATCCTAATCCAAGAAAGGAGAAATGACCCATTGAACTAAAAAACTTACACAATATGCTGTCAAAACCCAAGATCTATTAAAGTATTTTACAGTTACGAGGGTTTACAATAACAACTATAAAATAAGACATTGTTCTGAAAATGAAATAGACTCAGGGAGACACAATTGGTAGCAATTTTACTGTACCTTAATCCAAGCCACCAGTTTAGGTCTGCCTGCTATGGTATCGTACTTCTTTTCAGCCAATAATAAGGGCTGATATCTTTCAATAAATGGAGCATAAGCTATATCCACCTGAATAAAGACCATCAATTGTAACTGATATATACTTATTCATAACATGCAATAATATTATTTTCTCAATTGGAAAAATCAGATAGCTTTACATGTCAGGCTATCACTATTAGAGTAGCATTAAAGATGTACCTTCCAAATCTTACCAGTATCTGACAGAAAGCAGATATCATTGCCATAAGGACAAAATTTCCACTTACCAGACTGAACTGACCAAGGAAAAATGGTCCATCATCAAATTTGGAAAGAGCTGTTTCAATGAAATCAAATGCAGCACCTGATGCAATTCACCTATATGGAGTTATAAATGTTATTTGTAAGTAAGAAAGTACATTAAGCTGCTGCCAATGTCAACTCACCTGCTTCATTCCCATCTCCTTTGAATGCAGAAATCACAGCTCTGGTAAAGCCGTCACTGTAGGACAGCAGCTCTTCTGCAAATTCTTTCTTGTCTGGATCCTACAATTCAAGGTATAAGGAGTTTTTACAAAAGGTGGTGCTGATAAACAAGTATAAGAGTTTTATCACCAAATCTTACCTGAGGGAAGAGAGAAGGTCCTTCAAAGTGACTGTCAATATATTTAATAAAAACAAGACTCTCTCCTTTGACTTCGTTTTTGTGTTCCAATGATGGCAACTGCACTGTAACTTCACATAAAGAACTGCAGAAAAGAAAAAAGCAACACTATTTGAGCATAGCATTCACAAGTTTATTCTTTAGCCATCCGTTTGTCTCACAACTAAGACACTGTTAAGTGCTTTACTAAAAAGCATTAATAATGCAGCATATGTACTGGCTCACTGAAACATTGTCTGGAGGAAGCATATAGGTATTCCATGAAGTGAATCATTCTAAGTGTTTTACCTAGCATTCAATATAAGTTAACATGTGCTTCATGTCTTGTGATTTTTTTTTTTTGATAAGAAAATAGCACTTTTATTCAATCAAAAGTAACAGTGACAGAATCCTGGATGAGGGCTTGTACAATACAAGAAGGAGACTCCCCAATCCATACACAAGAATCATCTATGCTAAGTCCAAATTTTGCTAAAAGATGGGTAGGTTTGTTCCCTTGCCTCCGTACATGAGAAACATTAACCGAATGAAACTCTGAGCTGATTAGTTGCATGCCAAGACACAATGAGTCAACTGATGAGGGGGGATTGGACAGACTGAGAGCACGTACAATCACCAATGAATCCCCTTCCAAAACAAATAATTTCATTATCTCAATAAATGGAATTGTAAACAAATGATATCATTAGTTATTAATGATGCTTCTTTCATTTTGCCACTCCATTGTAGAGGTTGAATGCATACCTTTAATTTCTAGGGAAGACAAATGGAGATATATATTTTCAGTAACATAAAAGTAAATGAAGAAAATATGGCAGATATGTAGTTTTACCTTGTTAACTGAGTAAACTTTCTCCTTATACCAAGCAGGCCTGTTTTGTAGATCAATAGGAACCAATTTTATCTTTTCCTGCAATCCCTGAATCCCCCACATTATAGGAAACAAATCAGTGCAGAAGAATAAGTTTCACAATAAAATTGAATAACTGAACACCAAAAATGGAAAATTAATCACATTAGATGAGTCATGTTGCAACATAATTGCCCCCTCAACTAAGAAAAGGAATAAAAGAGGTAATTATTCCCAAAATAGTTTCTTTCATTATTTATTTGAGACCTGAGACAACTAGAGCCCCACCCAACTATGCTTACTACTGTTGGCTTAGTTGGGTAGCTTTACTATTCATCTTCTCAAAAGCAAGCAAAAATTGAAATAAGACTCATTTTACTTCAACAACCAAAAAGATGATAAGCTGAAAAATCGGAGGTACTTGTACCATTCACACCCGCTCATGCACACACTCATTAAACAAGAAGCATCCAGATAATAATGAATTTTGAAGCCAACCTTACAATTCTGAGTGATCCACACACGCTGTGCATACAGGCATATATATGATATATACAACCTTCAATGTATGAAAATGCAGCACTTTATTAGTCAGATTCACAGTCGATGATCTTTAAAAAAGGAAGCTGCAATTAGTTTCATATGGGCATAGAAACAAACACGTATATTGGAACTAAATGAAGGCCTAAATTATCACTATTATAGTTAAACAAGTGCAAAAGAGTGAAGCAGGCAAGAACCAACCTCGTAGTTCCATAAAAAACCTGAGGTGGTTCAGAACTAGAATCAAGCGGGGCAGATGGACTTCATTAGTAGTTCTGCATAGAGAGATACAGTTCTATGATTAGGCCTGGGTTTTGACATAGATTCAGGGTTGTTATTTTTAACATTTTTGTTGTTGTATGTGTGTGCAAGCCTGTGTACTTTAACCAACCCCCCCCCCCCCCCCCCCAAAAAATGGTCCCTGTGTGCAAACTTGGTGTGTTTGTTGTTGCTCTTATTTTCTAGAACTCAATTCTCTCAACAACCAAGAAGTTTTCAGGGTTACTAAAATCCTATCAATCCATTTTGAAACAAGAGGATTGAATTTTACCACAATCATCAAACTTATATTATCTTAGTGTTAATTTAGATTATTGATGACGTGGTTCATTTAAAAATGAACGAATAGGACTTTACAATTGTTATGTTGGAGCTATCCTAAAAATAAGAACTCTAGATATCATAATTCATTTGGGGACAAAGAATGGCTTAGGACTTACCCAGCTGCCATTTTAACAGAAATTAGTACTTTAGCTCTGGTTTTTCCAAGTGCTTGAAGTTGAAGCTTAGGAGGAGATATCATGGTGTTTGGGAATCTAATCTGTGTTACTAATTTTTTGCAAAATGATGAGAGAAAGAAAGGGACTGAAGGATTCTGAAATGACGAAGCAGTGGTGTTGTTGCTGCAGCTGAAGCTCACTTTCAAACCGGCAATTCTTTTTTGGGTTTGGTCTAATGGTTAGCTTAGGCTCAAAAGGTGTTTGTTTATGTTTAAAGATTGGGGGACAAATAACAAATAAGGAAAATTATACACCCCACCTTACTTATCCGGACAGAATGAATGCCTTTTTGGTCCAACACAACCTTGATGGCTCATTAGTCATTACATCTACTTCAACAAGGTACCTGTGTGTTCTCTAAAAAAAGAAAAAGAAAAAGAAAAAGGAAAGAAGGTATCTGTGTGTAATACTTTTCGCTTTTGGATGGTCCATAAAACTTGGTGATGAGCTTAATTGGCTGTTTGAGCTGTTTTTTGCTGAATTTTATTAGGAACTTCCCATAAGGTGAGGTGTGAAATTGATAGCTCTATGTTGGCTTTCATGCAACAATATTGACAAACATATAGGGCCCCTTCAGGAACTCACACTTGAGGATGTGCACAGTTGAACTTCACCTTTCAGCCTCTTGATGGGTCTAGTCCAACAAGGATGTAATTTTGAAAATACATAGTATATTCTCTATGTCTGAATAATTTTGATTCTATTCCAAGATATTTAAAAATGTTCAAAGTTGTCTCTATCTTTGAACTTTATATATTTTTTTAATGTAGACTATTCGTCATTCTTGTTAATAACATAACGAATGTCAATCATTTTCAACAAAGTTTAAAACCACAATGAGTTGGGTTTGATTGTTTGATTCTTGCTACAACCTCCCCACTCAAAGGAGGGGAAAATAAAAACAAGATTACCATACAAAAAATAACACAAAATTAAGCTATCAGAACAATACATCCGTGAAAATGAAATACAAGAAGTACTTTACAATCATGTTGAAACCCTAAAACATCAAAAATAAAAATAAAAATAAAAATTCTTTAATACCAAATCAAACAAAAGGATAGAGGGAAGAGGAGCTCAATGCCATTTCTAGAACATGTGGAGAGTTAATAGAAGGCTGTAATTTGAGAGACTGGTTTCAGAGTAGTGTCTGCACAAGAAAAAGTTCAGAAACAAGTCATTAGCAGCCTTTCATCAAGTCATATTGTACGCAACAGTTTTTAGAGAATTTAACTGCTTGTACTGTGAAAAGGGAAGGAGGATATACTGAGAAACGTTTCTTGTAAATTTCAACAAGCTCCTTTGGTTCACGTCTAGTTTGTTTGTAAGCATCATTTTTGTCCATTTCCTACACAATATTTGTTAAAAAGCGATATGTAAGTCAAAGCTTTTTTTTTTTTGGTTACAAACGCATCTAGTAAGTCTTGAAGCAACAAGCTCATCATCCATTACATTTAACAGAAGAAGGAGACAGGTGATATGTAAGTAACTCTGTCCTCTAAAACTATCACAGTATAAGACAATTTTGTTTTTAGAAATTGAAGAGCAGAATAAATTTAATTTTACACATGCATATGTCAGACAACATAAGATTAATATTTTGCTTATCCAAACTAATACAATAGATATATAATAGGACCATATCAACCTGCATAATGTGCATAAAGGATTATGGAATTTTCTTTCTTTTTGTTAACAGAGCCCAAAAAACATTAGATTTTGACCTCAAATAAGGTGGGGGGAGGGATAATGATCTTTAGGAATTCTTATGATACCTCAACCATGGTATTAAAATTTTATTGATACCATGTCATTACCATTAGTAGAAGTAGTTAAAAAGGACATGTCAATTAAGGAAGTAACAATGACTATGACTTCAAATAGAATAAAATGAAGAGAAAAAATACATATGGCCAACCCCAACTAATCTTGTTGAGGATTCATAGCCAACCCCATAAAATTTGGAACTAAGGCTTTGTTGTTATTATTTTATTAATATTTAAATAAACATTGACCATCACCATTTTGGCATCTAATTAACTTGAATTATTGGTGATGTGGTCAAATTCAATTTCTCATTTCAAGATTGATGGATAAGGTTTTAGAAACTCCATGATGGAGTTACCCTAAAACCCATTGAGCTAATAATTGTCACATTATGCTGTCAACACCCAAGATTTATTGAAGCTTTTAACAGCTAAGAGGTTTTGAAAAAACAACTAGAAAATAGACATCCTACTGAAAAAAAAAGGCTATATCCACCTGAAAAAAAATGGCAATTTTACTGTACCTTAATCCAAGCTTCCAATTTAGGCCTGCCTGCTATGATGTCGTACTTCTTTACATCCAATAAGAAGGGCTGAAATCTTTCAATAAATGGAGCATAAGCTATATCCACCTGAAAAAAAAGAACATCAATTGTAACTAAGTTGCTTTTTCATAACACGCCACAAACTTGTTTCCTGCATTGGAAAAATTAGATAGCTTTACATGGGGCAAACCCTACAGAAGCCTTTTAGGTTGTAACTATTAGAGTAGCATTGCAGAACATTGCATCACTTCATGAAAGCGAGGCTCAATACCAGTAACTGACAGAAAGCAGATATTATTGCTATATGAAAACAAATTTCACTTACCAGACTAAACTGACCAAGAAAAAATGGTCCATCTCCAAATTTGGAAAGAGCTGTTTCGATGTAATCAAATGCAGCACCTGTTGCAATTCACCTCTATAGATTTACATATGTTATTTTTGTGAATAAGAGCGTACAAGCAGCTGCTGATGTCAACTCACCTGCTACATTCCCATCTCTTTCAAATGAAGAAAACACAGCTTTGTTGAACTTATCAGTGTAGGACAGCAACTCTTCTGCAAATTCTTTCTTGTCTGGATCCTACAGTTCAAGTTATAAGGAATTCTTTCAAAAGGCGGTGCTGATAAACAAGTAATAGAGTCTTATGTCCAAATCTTACATGAGGGAAGAGAGAAGGTCCTTCAAAGCGACTGTCAATATATTTAATCAAATCAAGACTCTCTCCCTTGAATTCATTATTGTGTTCCAATGATGGCACCTGCAATGTAACTTCACATAAAGAACTGCAGAAAAGAAAATAAAGGAGTAATAATTGGGCATAGAACTCACAGGTTTCTTCTTTAGCCATCTGTTTGCCTTACAAGTTAAGACAATTATTAAGTTCTTTACTATTAAACAATGATAATGCAGCATGTGTACTGGCTCAAAGAAATATTGTCTGGGGGAAGCATATAGGAATTCCATGAAGTGATTCATTCAAGAATTTTACCTAGCATGCACTATATGTCGACATGTGCTTCATTTCTTGAGTAAGAAATGGCATTGTCCAGAAACATTGTCATTACTTATTAATGATTCTTTTTTCATTTTCCACTCCATTGTAGAGGTTGAATTTGTTCTTTTAATTTCTTGGGAAGACAAATGGAGCTATACATTTTCATGTGACATCCGAGGAATTGAAGAAAATTTGCATTTATATATTTTTACCTTGTCAGCTGAGTTGATTTTCTCCTTGTACCAAGCAGGCCTATTTTCCCGATCAAGAATAACCAACTTTATCTTGTCCTGCAATCCCTGAATCCCACACATCATAGGACACCAAATCAAAGAAGAAGAATAAGTTTTGTAACATAATGAAAAAAGGGTACACCAAAAATGGAAAATTAATATCTGAGATAACTGATAATTCCAAATATAATTTCTTTCATGATGTTTTTGGGACCTGAGGCAAATATAGCCCCACCCAACTATGCTTACCAGCCAATGAGCTCTACCTCAATTGGCATATCCTTCCCCTATAATTTTACGCGGATGAGAGGTTGTGGGTTTAAGACTCATTGGGTGCATGTAACTTACCAGTACTATGCTTACTATTGTTGGCTTACTATTGAGGTCGCGGGTTTAAGACATATCTTCTCAAAAACAAATAAAAATGGAAATAAGATTCATCTTATAATAACTACCAAACAGAGGGTAAGCTGAAAAATCAAATTTATTATTCACGCCTGCTCGTTCACACATAAACAGAAATCAAACAAGAAGCACCCAGATAATGAAAAATTTTAATACCAACCTTACAATTCCGAGTGATCCACACACGCTGTGCGAACGGGCATGTATATGATATATACAACCTTCAATGTATGAAAATGCAGTCAGATTCACAGAAAAGAATCTTTAAAAAAGTGATGTGCAATTAGTTTCATATGGGCATTGAAACAAATCATATTTTGGAACTGGAACTAAATGAAGGACTAAACGATCACTACCTTAGTTAAAAATAAGTGCAAGAAAGTGAAGCACACAACAACCAACCTTGTAGTTCCATCAAAAAACTGAGGTGGTTCTGAAGTTGAATCGAGCGGAGGTGGAAGGACCTCATTCACAGTTCTGCATAGAGTGAAAGAGCGAGTTCAGAATCTAAAACTTACTCATTTATCATAATTATCACACAAAAAAGAATTGTCCATGTGTGCAAACATACCCATTTTCTAGAACTTTATTTTCTAAGTAACCAAGTAGAAAAAAGAATGACTTAGGACTTACCCAGCTGCAATTTTAGCAGAAAACAGTACTTTAGCTCTGGCATTTCCAAGTGCTTGAAGATGAAGCTTAGGAGGAGATATGGTTGTGTTTGGAAATCTGATTTGTGTTACCTCTTTTTTGCAGAATGATGATAGGGAAAAAGGGATGGAATTGGTGTTATTGTTGCTGCATCTGTAGCTCACTTTCAATTTCAAACTGGCCATGATTCTTTTTTGGATTGCTCCAATGTTTAATTTAGGCTTACTTATGCATTCAGACTTTCAAAGTGAATGCCTTTTTAGTTGCATGATTGCATCTACAGTAATTTCAACAAATGGTCAACTAAGGAATCTATGGGATTTGTTTTTGAAAATAACTATAAAAGTCAAACTATTTTGTTAGTTAGCACAGTTTAAAAATTATTTAGTTATCTAACAACTCGAGACCAATGGACTCGATTTTGGAGTTCTAATTCGAGTATATATTACTTGATTTTTTCATCGTAGCAGCAACTGAGGTGGACATCTAGTCCACGTAGGCGCAGAAATTAGGTTCATTGGACTCGATTTGGTTTAAAGGAAATCGAGTCTTTTGAATTCGATTTCAGTTCAACTCTCTACATGTCCATCACTCAAAACACAGATCACTCACTCAAACTCAAACACACTCAAACCCACCAAGTCTTCTCATAGTCTCTCACTCTCACTCTCACTCTCACTCTCACTCTCATTCCCTCTCACTCCGTCTTTGCGTCGCTCAACCTCGCTTCGTCGTTTTCTCCCTCAGACACTGGTTTTGGGTGGCTCCACAGGTAGGGACTCCACGTCTATCACAAGTAAGGACTCTCTCTCTCTCTCTCTCTCTCTCTCTCTCTCTCTCTCTTCCTTGCGACTGATAGCATAAAATCCAAAATATGCTATCAAAATTGTATCTTTATTATGAATCCCCATCCCACTATTTTGAAGTACTGTTTTTGGTTCTTACCTATCACACGTTTCAATTGCATTATGTATTTATGTGCTGGTTTTGAACTTCCCTAATCCTTGCTTGGTAATGTAGTACTAACTTAGAGTAATTGTAAAATCTTTGTGTTGATCTGTGATTGTAGCATCAATTTGGCTAGAAACAGATGGTATCTTATACAAAGTCAATTTGGCTAAATTTTCAGTAATGATTCCCTGCATTTTGAATGTCAAATTAGATATATTATATGATTTATTATTAGAATTTCTTTTGTGTTTTTACTCGTTAAATAAAATGATAAAAAAGGAAAGAACATCTGTTGCCTTTTCTGAATTTATGTAGTGTTATATGTTGGAGCTTTCCGTTGGATGACTGTGAGTTTATAATAGTTGTGGTCCATTTTAAGCACAATAAAACAATGAGGTACCTATGATTGTGCTGCAAATTAAGCTTTCTTTCTTTAATCTTAACATAAAGCTTTGCTTTTACAATTGTTGGCAGCATACTGAGTTTTTTATATCTACCTTTATTTCCTGTGGTTGATTGTTATACTTATCATTTGTGCAAAAAATTAGGCTATACATTGAGATCATTGCCAATTTATCTTGAACATGTGTTTATATTACTCTTGACTTCCTAAACTTCGTGCAGTATGGCTGCCGTTGCTGCTAAGGAGGTTGATGAGTTCGGTCCTGGTCCCATGGAGGCTTTGGTGTTAAGGTTTCTAAAAAAAATCGATCGTGCGTTGTTTAGGAAGGCAAGGTAAAATTAAAACCAACTACTTGCTGAATTTCTATATTCTCTTTTTATCCTTTTACATTATGTTGATTTTTTTTTTCCATTTCTAAAATTCTAAATTTGTCAATGGTATTACTAGCTTTGAATGCATAGTCATGCCCATTAGTTGGGTTGAGTTAGATTGGTTGACTGTTGCACACCCTTTCATAAACGTTATACAGATTCATGCCTATCACTAATTGGGCCTCTATAGCCCATCAAAACTAGTGGTAAATTAGATAGGGTTATATTGGGTGCAAAGCCCATCTATCATGTATTCTTCAATGTTAGTGGCTTAGTGCAACAAAACAATTTATTAAAAAACATGTCGAATTCAATTCATTTTCTATTTCTAGTAAGGGATAACAAAAAGCCTTGGACATGAAGAAAACAAAAAAAAAATTGGAAAATTACATATACTTTATACTCTTCCCATTACTTGTCAAAGTCTCCAAGATGAGATTGAAAAAGGGAATAGCTGACATGATAGAAATTTTCACAAAGGTCTAGTTGAACTTAAGCTCTATGGGTCCCCATTTGGCCATTCCCCACTTCAAAAATTTATAAAAGTAAAATAGGATGAGTGTGAGGAGCTTGTAGAGTGAATGTGTTGAGATTTATTTAAAATAGGATTTTGTGTTTAAATATCAGTTTTCAGAATGGGTTGGAGTTGGACTTAGCAAAGTAGGCATCACTCTAAAAACTGAACCCAACCTAAGTCTATTTTCTCTAAAATGCCCATATACCCTATTCTAGATCAACTCTCTCAGATTGGAGGTCCAAGGCAACTAAGTTTTTTTTTTTTTTTTTTTTCCCTGGAACGTGTGGATTTCTGTATGGGTGTGGCTGTGAACTAGCTTGGTTTGAATAGGGTGTCTGAAAGTGTGTGATGGGTTTAAGATTTATTTCGTGTGTGTGTGTGTGGTGTGCATGTGTTTTGCCAATTTGTGTGTGGAAGAGTGATTTTTTTTGTTGTATGTAAGGTTTGTTACACACATACAAACACATAGCCTAAAATTATAATTTTGGAATCAACAATTTCAAAATTATATTTGAAATCAACTGGCGTGACAAACACACTCCGCACACTGGTATGTAATAGTCAGCGCTTAAATGTGAATCAATATGCTCTATGTTTTATGTGTGTTAATATGCATTTAGGAGAGAAACAATATGTGTACGACAGAGAGGAAATATCATACACAAATTAATTGGCTGGTGGTTAGTATACAATTATACATTTACCTTGCCTAGTTGTTTCGGGTTGGTTTTGATTCTTGCTTGCTATTGGTTGCTTATCCCACTCTTCCTTGCTTTATTCTGCCTCAAGCCTTGGTGTTCATATCCTGGTATTAGGCTGAACTGTTGAAAACAAGTATAAAAACTCACATGAGAATTCAAATCAAAATGGGAAAGAAAGAATAGAGTGATTAAAGAGAGATGAAGAGAGAAAAGCTCATTTACGAAATTTTCTCTCTATTCTTTGATTCTAAATTTTCATGCTCTTTGAAATGTTTTATGTTGCCTCTGTTGCCATGCATTTCATGGTTGTTGCTTCCCTTTGTTTACACAATAGCATGCACGGTATAAGTAGTAGGATAAACGACTAAAAGCAAATGTATCAAGTGCATTGCATCCTTTTATTTTTTCCCTTTGTTGCCTTTTTTTTTTTGGGATGATATTTTAATTTACCCTAATAACCATTTTATTTTTGTTTTTTGAGAACAATAGCTACAATCATATATACAAAGGTTATGGCATATTGCATCTCATCACCGTGGTTCTATCATGTGCAGGATCCAGGGGCAATGAAATGCCGGGGCTGTAATGACGAGTTTCGAAAACGATGCCCGATGGTGGATGATGGCGTCCTCAACATTGTCAAGAGAATTGGATTAAGGGCTGCATAGGACCCCATCTAGAGAGATTGATCATAACTTGATAATGGCCTTTGTTGAGGGATGGCGGCCTGAAACCCACACCTTCCGCTTGCCACATGGTGAGATGACGATCACATTACAGGATGTGGAGGTTCTTTTGGGGATTCTAATCAATGGTGAGGCAATTGTTAGAACTTGTGACTTGAAATGGGCTGTTGAATGTCAGCATATGCTTGGAATTGTTACTAATCCTATGGTGCTTCAAGGACAGATGATCCAAGTTAAGAAGCTACTCGAAAAAGTTGACCAAATGTTGCCTGATGGTGCAACAGAGGTTGTTGTGCATCAATATATACTGTGTTATAGGGGATACAATTTTCGCCAACAAGTCTGGTAATAGGGTGTATACGATGTGGTTGTAGATGTTAAGGGACCTTTGCAATCCACCTCGGTACAGTTGGGGGAGCGCTTGCCTTGCATGGTTGTACAGAGAGTTATGCAGGACAACCGATAAAGGTGCCAGTCAGATTGGTGAGGCCTTGATACTAGTTCAGTATTGGGCTTTGGGCATGGTTCAAATTCCCTTTTTTGTGCCCAAGGATGGACCTCCCACCAGATGATGCAAATGGCCCACCATTAGCACCTTCTCCATTGTCCATTAAGTAAGTCTCTTCCTTGATTGAATCTCTCTACTGAAAAATGGATTCATAATTTTAAACGACATTACACATTGTTAGACGTAGAAAATAAAATTTTAACCTTGATATTCCTCAAATTTTGAAAATTAATAGGATTTTTATTTTTTTTTATATGTTTTTGTAACCATTGAGGTCATATGTTATGATTGATGTATAATAAAAGTGCTATTAATTTCTAGCTCCACCACTAATCATATGTTTAGATAATCATTTATTGGTATAAACTTAGTGATATGTAATGTTAATTTACAATTACCCATCATTTATTGTTGTTGATTACTTCAAATTCTCAATTTTAAGTATTAACTGTTCTAGTGCTGTCTAATTTGAGATAATGAATCTTGTATCACATTAATTTTTCCTTTCAGCTATATACGATACAACGCTTCATGAATGGGAAGTTCTCAATTAGAATATTGTAGGAAGAATGGGCCATATATATGATACAAAGTTTGTATCTCTCTCTTAGTTTTTTTTTTTCTTTTCCAATTAGATTCTTTCTTTCAATTTCTTCTTCTTTTTTATTTCTTTCATAACTCATCCTTTGCTGGAATAATTTTGTTGAGTTTTGTGGATGAATAGCATAGGAAAAAAATTAATTGAATTCCACAACTATTGATAAGGAAAAGAATTAAAATAAAGTTTTTTTTTTTCACTCTTGCTAGTCTATAAGAAGTAATCATTATTTTGTGAACTAGCGTGCCAACAAAATTAAAATCATTGAATGACGAACAAAAAAACAATTTATTATAGTCTCTCTCTCCCTTTCTCTCACCAATTAAATTTATGTTTTTGGATAAAGAAGTCTAGACCTACTTGTCCCAAATACTTAAGTTGATAAAAAAATAATTGAACTTAGCATTATTTAACTATTATTCTACAACTAAGGATGCTTATGTAGCATAGTAGTAGTTTTTCAAAGAAAAATAAATAGTATGGATTTTTTTAAGCTTCCATCAACATACAATTCATTTTTCTTTTTTATTAGATTGCATAATTGGTAGATATTGACTCCTCTTTCTTCATTGTAGGTGGGTGTGGATCGTGAGCACGAAGAATAGCCTCGCCGAAATCTGTTTGGTTTGGTACTGTTAGCTTCTAGATTTTATGCATCCCAACTAAGTACCCAATTTGTGTTTCTTGTAATGTTTATGAATAGTGTATACTGTTATAACTGTAAAATATGTCATAGTTGAAAATAATGGAACATTGCATAATGTGCTGCCCTTTTTTTTGGCTATATTAGGTGGTGTGACAACTATATGAAGCCAAATTAGGCCACTTGCCTGCGTTTTGTTTCACAAGACGGGACATGTGGACGACGAGGGTGCCACTTGTATGTTTCTGGCTAGTAGAGAAACATACACCAGATCATGTTCTTCGTCAGTTTGAGATGGTACAAGAAATTCCCCTCAATGTTGATACTGACGATGCCCTTCATGTCATAGACTTGAGGGGGAAGATCAAAGTGGATTGGAGGGCCAAACATCTTGGCTATGTCCAAGTATGGAATAGGAGAGCACAATTACTATGTCATGGAGCACGACTAGAGGGTGTTATGTCAAGTGTTCATCCATACTTCCGCTAAACCAGTCCGGTCACTTGGAGGTTTGTCGACCACACTAAATATTCCCCCAATACTAAATATTCCTAATAAATAATCACAATATTAATATAAAAAAAACTTAGCAAATAATTTAATCACAATATTGACACTAACACAATAAAAATATTCCCAATACGTTGTAATAACTTTAATCACAATATTTAGTACTAAATATTTCCAATAATTAATCATAATATTAATTTTAAAAAAAGTAGCTTATAATCACAATATACTAACAAATAAATTAATCACAATATTTACAATAACAAAAAAAATAAACAAATATTCCTAATATGCTGTAATTTTTTTAAGAAAAAAAACCTAGCAAATAATCACCATATTAACTAATAAAAATATATTCCCAATATTGTAAAAACATAATACAATAAATATATAACATAACTGAACTACAAATATTTATAAAAATTACCTATGAGAAAGTGTTGTTGAGGTAAGTGTTGTGTGAGAGTCGAGAAAAGTTGTGAAGTTGTGACTAAGTGAAGAGAGGCTATGAGAGTTGTATGAGAGCTGAAGAGAGGGTGTGAGAGTTGAAGACACTGAGTGAGACAGGTAAGGGGGAAAATATGTCCTAGCTGGGACCCACATGCCACACGTGGAGGGGTGGTAGCCATTCATAAAAATTGAGTTCATTAGACTTGATTTTCATTAAAGAGAAATCGAGTCTAATGGACTCGAGTTGTATATCCACATGGCCAAAAAAACGTGAAACAGTGTGATTGGTGGGACCTTATAAAAATCGAGTCAATGTCCTTGGTTTCCATAGCAAACTCAAGTCCAAAAGACTCGATTTTAGTGATCAGAAACCAAGTCTAGTAGACTCGATTTGCATGCCTACGTGGACAGTTCATCCATCTCAGCTGCTAGTGCAATAGGAAAATCGAGTATTATGTACATGATTTATAAGTCCAAAATCGAGACTCGCAATTTCGAGTTGTTAGATACCAAATTAGTTTCAAAACTGTGCTAACTAACAAAATAGTTTCGCTTTTGTAATTATTTTTTTAAAAAAATATGAATATGTGTGTAATGCTTTTGACTTTTGGATGGTCCATAAAACACTAAAACTTGCTGCTGATGAGTGATGATCTTAATTGGCTGTTGATTTCGAACTGTGCACAAGGAGGAGACATGAAACTGCTAGCGATATATGCTGGGTTTCATCAATATCAACAAGCATCAGCCCCCTTCACGAACTCATACAAGGGTGTGCAGTGTGCACAGTTGTACCTCACCTTTCAGTCTCTAAATGGATTTGGTCCATCATGTGTGTAATTTTGAAATTATGTTACACCTATAATCTATTCTCTTTATTAATAAAGAGACAACTAAATGTCAACAAAACTCAAAAATAGGGACATTGATGAGAGAGATCATAATGTTAGTTGGATGCCTGGTTCTCCAATAATTGTATTGTTTATATATATATATAATTTATTTATTACCAAATTACATGGTACATCCTCTATTACATCTGAATAATTTTGATTTTACCCTGATACTTAAAAGGTTTAAATATGTGCTTATATTAGGAGGTGTCAATTAAGTTAAAGACTCTTTACATTATTTGCACTAGTTTGTAACTCCATGCATATGCATAAATATACTTAAAAGATACACGTTAAGATGCAAAATATAATATTTATATATATAATTTAAATATTATTGATAGTTATTCTTATATATTTTGTTTAACTCTTTAAAAAGTCTTGTAAAAATATTATTAGGTAGAAAATGTAAATTATCAATTTTTTAAAATATTTTTATGTTCATTAATTCTAGACTTTTTGGTTTTGTACACAATAACTCACTTGAATGGATATTTATGATATAGTCTCATATTTGATTCCAAAATTAAGAAATAAAACTCTCTCTAAAAATAAATAATTTAGAACACATAACGCAAAATTGGACTTCAATTGTAAAATCTAATTAGATTTTTCTCTAAACTTTACCTATTAATATATATATATATATATATATATATATATATATATGACTTATAAACTTGAATTGTTTTAGTTCTATAAAAAAAAGGCTCATAAATATAAAATCATTCAAAAATTATATTTTTTATGGTTTACTCATATTAGACTCATTTTTTACACTAAATTAACTCATTTGGCACAAAAATGAAAAAAGAAAAGATTAAATGGGACACATGTTGCAAATTTAAACTCTAATTAAAATTCAATTTTTACATTAAATTAATTCATTTGACACAAAAATTTAAAAATTTAGATTAAATGAGACACATGGCACAAAATTAGACTCTAATTGAATTATAATTTGAAATTTAATTAGATTTTCTCTCAACTTACCTATTATTATTATTATTATTATTATTATATAGATTAGTAACATGACCTTTAAATGTAAAACCACAATGAGTGAGTAATTAATAAAAGATATAGAGAGTTAGGGCCTATTTGGTTTTAGCATCACTCAATACTCAAGTTCCAAAACTCAGTTCCCAAGACTCTAGTTGGGTCCCACATATGTGATTAAATTTACAAAAATGCTACTATAACTCATAATTCATAACTCAAAAACATTAAAAAGTTGTTTTCATTTTCCATCACTCTAACTCAGTTTTTTTGAGTTATGAGTGATAGAAATTGAGAATGAAAACTTAACCAAACAACCCAATCTGGTGTGAGACCCACAAAAAATGAGTGATGAGTTATGTAAATTGAGCGATGAGTGATGAAAACTCCATAAATCAAACAGGCGCTTAGACTTTCTTTCTTTTGGTGTTGTCAAAGTCAAAGACAATGGTTGTTGATAAGTTGTACCTACACGACATGTAGTTTAGCTACAAGAAGTTCAAAAGTGCTATAGATCATTTTGCTAATTCCTTCCTATTTCAATCTGTAGTCACGTGCTTGCCACGCTGAAACCTAATTCAGTTGTCATAACTCACTTAGTTGGAAATCACAGTTAGTCAGGGGCGTTTGGTACATGCACTTAAAAACTGAAAACATGTGTGAAAATACGTGCAGGTGAAAAAATGTGTGGAAATATGTGTAATCTATATCTATATATTACTAAAAGCTGAATTGTAGCATTTAATATCGCTAAGCTCACGTTGAGCCACATCAGCATCCACGTCATTATCTTTTTTCTTTCCATTTTCTTATAATTATTTTTAATTATTTTTATTTCATATTTACACTTTTCCAACCTTTCTCCCTCTCTTACCTTTTCATCTCTCCACTACTTTTCCAACTTTTCTACTTCCCTCACCTTCTCATCTCCCCACTACCTTCTACATTAATATCATTCTTCATTTTTCCCTTCATCTTCCTTTATTTTTGTCTATTCTTATTCGCACAATCTTACTATAAATTTGTCACTATCTCTTTCATTCTATGTATGGTTTTCCCTTACAAAAAAAAAAGTTTTTTTTCTCTCTCTCTTTCTCACACGCGCACACACAATTTTTGGGTGGATTTTTATTTTTTATTTTTCTTGCATCTTCGCTTTAGGTTGATAATTTTTTATATTCTTTAATCTACTTTAGGTTAATGCGATTCACTTTTGTTTTTTTTAATTGTTTTTTTTTTATTGTTAAATGTTATCCTATTGCATTATAAAGGATTAAATATAGCACATGAAAATATAATATTATTCTACTACATAGCATGATTTGGATAATTTAATTTGGTAATTATTGTAATTTGATAGCATGATTTTTATAGTGCTCAATTCAGATGTTAAACTATGAGACTTTAATCATTTTTGTTTTTTTTAATCACTTATGGTGGACAAAGTACTCTTAATAATTGTATTAGAATCTATATCTATATATTACTAAAACCCGAAGCGTAGCGTTTAATACTGTTGCGCTCACGTTGAGCCACGTCAGCGTCCATGTCAGTATATTTTTTCTTTTCATTTTCTTATAATTATTTTTAATTCATATTTACACTTCTCCAACCTTTCACTCTCCCTTACTGTTTCATCTCCCCACTACTTCTCTAACATTTTTCCTTCCCTTATATTCTCATCTCCCCACTACCCTCTACATTAATATCATTCTTCATTTTTTCTTTCATCTTCCTCTATTTTTGTCTCTTTTCATTCACACCCTCTTATTATAAATTTGTTACTATCTCTTTCATTCTATGCATAGTTTTCCTTTAATAAAAAAAAAAAAAGGTTCTCTCTCTCTCTCACACACACACACACAATTTTTGGGTGGACTCTTATTTTTTATTTTTCTTACATCTTCGCTTTAGGTTGATAATTTTTATATTCTTTAATCTACTATAAGTTAATGCGATTCAGTTTTTTTTTTCCCCTCTTTTTGATTGTTAAATGTTATCCTATTGCAATATAAAAGATTAAATATAGCATATAAAAATATAATATTATTCTACTACATAGCATGATTTGGATAATTAATTTGGTAGTTATTGTAATTTGATAGCATGATTTTTATAGTGCTCAATTTAGATGTTAAACTCTGAGACATTAATCATTTTTGTTTATTTTTTAATCATTTGTGGTGGACAAAGTACTTTTAATAATTGTATTAGAAGTATTTTATAATGCCATTTATTTAGAGAAAAGTAAAGGTTGGCTAAACAAAAATTATTGGATGAAAAACAAATTTTATCTTTTGTAATTTTACTTAAATTATTATTATTATTATTATTATTATTATTATTATTATTATTTTATAGCAATGCATATATAGAAATTTAATTCTTAAATTTTACTAATAATTGTTTCTTTGATAATATGTTTTGGGTTGACGAAATTACAATTTCTATAAAGAAAATAACCTTAGTAAATTATAAACAACAAATTGTTTTCCTAATTGGTCCAATTAATCATAGTTAAGTTTTATTAATCTTTTTAGTTACTTTTTTCAGTGTTTCAGATTGTAAGTAGAAAAAATAAGTTTGAGAAAGTTTGTTTAAAACTAAAAGAATAATTTTCAAATTTTATGTTCTTTTTAATGATTCACAAAATGTTATAAATAACTTTTATTAAAAAATAAATATTTTTGTTACCTTGCCTTTTGAATTTCTGTGAAAATTTTTATTTTTTTTTCATTTTAGTACGACAAAAATTATTAAATCTATGATTTATGATTGTTTCTATATTACATTTATGGTTATTCTTATAATAAATAAAATTAAAATTATAAAATATATTAATCTTTATTAAATTATTTTAAATTGTATAAAAAAATTTAATAAAATTACCATAGTTATTTAAAAACTAGTTTTTCATTTTTCAGTTATGTTTGTTTCCCATTTCCCGCTACATCTTCTGTATTAGTTCAATTTTCTCTCAGTGAAACTTCACCTTTCTCAGCTTTTCCATGGCGGAAACTTCAACAACCGCTACATCTTCTGCTACTTCAGGTTCTACTTTCACAGCAGAAGAAAAATATTCATGACGTACATTTTATCTCGGAGATGATCCCGGCGCTATTCTCGTCAGAGAAAAACTCAATGGCGATAATTACCACACCTGGTCAAGATTCATGACAGTCGCGCTCTCGGCGATGAGCAAGATAGGCTTTGTTGATGGTTCAATTGAGCAGCCAGATGATCGATCTTCTCCAATGTTCAATCTATGGATCAGGTGCGACGCCATGGTCACCTCTTGGATTTTCAACTCCGTCTCACAGGAGATTCTCTCCAGTGTGATCTATAAGCAGACGGCTCGTGCGGTCTGGCTCGATCTTCAGCATCGATTCTCACAGAGAAATGCATTTCGCATTTTTCAGCTTCAAAAGGAAATCTCAAATCTCGCTCAGGGTCAATCCTCTGTGCATACGTACTTTCATAAGCTCCAGGCACTTTGGGTTGAATTATCAAGCTACAAACCATTACCTGAGTGTTCATGTGGTTCGATGAAAACCGTAGCAGACTATCGTCAACAAGAAAATGTGATGGCCTTTTTTATAGGACTGAATGATAGCTTCGCTAACATTAGGGCTCGAATCCTTTTGATGGATCTGCTGCCATCGATTAATCGAGCGTTTTCTCTGGTTCTTCAAGACGAAAGCCTGAGATCGATTGGATCTAATGCGATTTCCTCTGAGCAAGCCAATCGCAGAGAGAGACCTGTGCGTTCTCACTGTAGTGTAAGCGGTCATGCTGATGAGAAGTGCTATAATTACCTGAGACACACAATTAGTAAATAGAAGGGCTTTTACACTACCAGTTTGGGTGATAGATACTGGATCATATGGTACACTAATTAATTTGGGAATAGCTTATTAGTAAATAGAAGGGCTTTTGCTAAAATTAGCATAGATAAAAAGCAAAAGTTAAATAAAATAAGTAAATGACTCACGTGAAGCCACCACAAATAGTAGGAAAAATCAGCAAAAATTAAAAGAAATCAAGTAGGTAACCCATGTGGGACTCAAAAATATTACGAGAAATAAGCAATAAGATGGCTTATAAGTGCATCCCAAACAGGTACTAAAAGTGTGATAACATATAATTGTACTTTGAAAAAGTAAGAAAAAGTATATAAAAAAAAAAAGAGGTTTTAAAAAAATCAATATATATATAAAAGGAGAGACCTCATTTGAGAGAGCATGAAGCTTTGCCAAGTGGCGCTCTCTTTGAGGATTCTCTTGCAATAAAAGATATGAACTTTTTGTTTTCTTTGGTTCATCATTTCAAGACCATTCCTCTACCTCTCACCAACATAAGTACTCTTTATTTACTAAATAAACACCAAATAAAAGATAATGACTCTTTATTTTCTTAGGTACATCGTTTCAAGACTACTTTTTTCTCCTTAGGTTTTCACCTCTTGCACTTCTACTCCTTTATATACCCTTGCCCATTGTCTTTTACATCATCCTAACTCAAATGCACATATGAGATTCTTCAAACTAGAAAGGATGTGAACAACTTGTGGTTTTGATGCAAAGGTCAAAGGTCATTGTGGGACTGGATATTTCCCTTATTTCACTTTCTTTTTTTTTACTTATTCTCCACGTTAGTCTTTTTGTATTTTTTTACTTTTACTTTGATACTAATGTATTGTATTGCACACACATAAATAAAATAAATTTTTTCCCTTATTAGTGTGAACTATTATAATTGTATTTAAAATTATGAATGAGGTTCATAATTTAATAGATTTGTGAAAATTTGTTAATAGTTAACATGAAGTTATTTTATATGAATTTAAAAAATCATACAAAATCTTTTAGTTTTTTTTTTTTTTTTTTTTTTTTGTTGCAATTTTCCTTATACTATATATATATTGTTGAATTTCCTTATACTATATTTGAACGCTTGGGTGCTTGCTTCACAAATCTATTAACTAATAAAAATATTTTGAATATGAACATTGAGGATAATTGCACGGATATTCTAACAAAACTAATTAAAGAAAAGGGCATACCATCAGTTTGGAAAGTAAGTATTTTCATTATACCTTATTTTGAATACTGTAATTGTGATTTAGTTCTGGTTTTTCTACATATTATTTTTAATATTAAATTTATAATATGGTATGGTCTCCTAGGAATGCCTAAGAACTATACAATTTCAATCTCATATATCAATTTTAGTAAATTAAAGCCAATCAATAGTTTGGAACTACTTCTAGAATAAGAAAAATTATAAATATGAATTAAGAAAAGGGAGCTTTAAAGCATTCGACAATAGTTTGGGAAAACATAAAACTATAAACAGCAAAATGAATATTCTATATGTTATATGGGTCTTAAAAAGAAAACATAAAAATTATTTCCATATGAAATTGCAAAGTGTTCGTGCATCGCGCGGGACATCATCTAGTTGTACTTAAAAGCAAAAAGCAAAAAAACTAGCTTATAATCTAATGCCAGCCAAATGGATTATTAAGCCACACAGCTCATAGTCGTGTTGTGTGTCCCTTTACCAAATTGACTAAAGCTTTGCATTGTTGCTTTATTTTTGAATCTACATATTGCATCAAACAGGAGCTTACCCACTGGAGGATGATTGGACTAGGTAAAGTGAAATGGAGGTCTATATCTACTGCAAGCATCATCTAGTTCCTGTGATCCTGCTGTTTCTACTATCTCTTCATTTGTAACATCTGTAAATATGCATAATAAAACTGTTCATAGTGCTCACAGTGTTGCTTTTGATTTGTGGCACTATAGATAAGGTCACCCAGCTTATTCTAAACTCAATGCTTTCTGTAATAAAGTACCTAACATTGATTGTACAAACCAGTTGTGTGATGTGTGTCCTTTAGCCAAACAATAAAGGCTACCTTGTCCTCCTAGTCAGCATGTCCCTGGTTCTGTTTTTGACTTGATCCATTGTGATGTATGGGGTCCTTTCCATGTGCCTATTGTCGACGGTTTTAGATTTGTTTTCCTACCATAGTAGATGATTTTTCTAGGTGTACATTGGTATTTTTATGTAAAAAAAAAAAGAGTCTGATTGTAGACCTTAAGTACAGTGCTCCTTTACTCTCATTGAAACTCAGTTTTATTAAAAAATTAAAACTATTAGAACAGATAATGCTATGGAGTTTGATATGCCTGAATTTTATGCTTCAAGGGGTACTTTGCATCACTTAAGCTATGTAGAAACTCCACAGCAGAGTGCTATAGTGGAAAGGAAGCATCAGCAGATCTTGAATGTTGCTAGGGCTCTTAAATTACAAGCTAATCTCTCTTTATCCTTTTGGGGACATTGCATATGTACTGCTGTTATCCTTATAAACAAACTCCCTTCTCCCTTGTTGCATATTAAAAGTTCTAATGAGCTTTTGTTTCACAAAACCCCTTCTTACTCCTATCTAGAGTATTTGGGTCCTTGTGATTTATTTCAACTTTATCTTCACAGAGAACTAAATTTGAGCCTAGAGCTAGGAAGTGTTTGTTTCTTGGTTATCCTTACGGCTTTAAAGGTTATAGAGTCAAGGATCTTGAGATGTAATTTTTCATGAACAGAAAAAGTAAAATTAAACAGTCAGATCGACAATATGTCTCTGAAACTAAAATTCAAGAACTGGATTACAATCATGTTGAAATTCTAAAAAATAAAAGTGAAAAAAAATCTTTAATACTGATTCAAACAAATAAACAAAAAAAGAAAAAAAAGAGAGGAGAAACTTAATGCCATTTCTAGAACACGTGGAGGGTAATAGAATGCTGTGATTTGAGAGACCGATTTTAGAGCTGTGCCTGCACAAGAAAATGTGTAGAAACAAGTGATTAGCAGCCTTTCATCAAGTCATATTGTAGTAAACTGTTCTTAGAGAATATAACTTCTTGTACTGTGTAAAGGGAAGGAGGAAATACTGAGAAGCGTTTCTTGTAAATTTCAACAAGCTCCTTTGGTTCACGTCTAGTTTGTTTGTAAGCATCATTTTTGTCCATCTCCTTCACAATATTTGATAAAAAGGGATATGTAAGTCAATGCTTCTATTTTAAAATAACTAAAAAATAAGTTACACTTGCAACTAATAAGTCTTGAACCTACAACCTTTGCCATCTGTATCCGAGAAGGACATGCCAATTGAGCCATAGCCCATTGGTAATGGTGATATGTAACTTAACTCTATGTCTTTTAAAACTATCACAGCGTAACACATTTCTGTTTCCAGTCATTGAAGAGCAGAACAAATCTAACTTTACACATGTATATGCCAGACCATATAAGCTTAATATTTTGCTTATGTCATTTAATACAATAGATACATATTAGGACTATATCAACCTGCAAAATGTGCCTAAAAGTTTATGGAATATTTATTTTTTTCTGTTTACTGAACCCAAAAATCATCTTTGGTTTTGACCTCAAACAAGGTGGAAGGAGGGATAATGATCTTTTGGAGTTTTTAACATAACTCTACCAGGGTATATTCCTAAAATTTTATTCATCCATTTTGAAATGAGTAAACTAGAGTTTACTATGTCATTAATATTTCAATAAAAATTGACCATTTTGGCAACCATTTAATTTAAATTATTGAGGATGTGGCAAAATTCAATCGACTCATTTCAAAATTGATAGATAAGATTTTAGAAACTCCATTGTAGAGTTACCTAAGAATTCTAAAGGATCCTAATCCGTGAAAGCAGAAATTACCGATTGAGCTAAAAGAACTTTCACATTATGCTGCCAATACCCAAAATTTATTGAAGCATTAAAGAGCTATGAGGCTTTAAAATAACAACTAGTAAATAAGCATTCTGCTGAAATTGAAATCAGTTCAGAGAGACATTGTTGGTAGCAATTGTTTTGTACCTTAATCCAAGCAGCCAGATTAGGCCTGCCTGCTATGATGTCATACTTCTTTACTTCCAATGAGAAGGGCTGAAATCTTTCAATAAATGGAGCATAAGCTATATCCACCTGAAAAAAGAACATTAATTGTAACTGATTTTCTTATTCATATCATGCAATAAACTTGTTTCCTGCATCGGAAAAATCAAATAGCTTTACATTAGAGTATCATTGCAGAACATTTACCCTACATCACTTCATGAAACCTAGACTCAATACCAGTATCTGGCAGAAAGCAGATATTATTGCAGTATGACAAAATTTTCACTTACGAGACTGAACTGACCAAGAAAAAAGGGTCCATCTCCAAATTTGGAAAGAGCTGTTTCGATGTAATCAAATGCAGCACCTGATGCAATTCACCTCTATAGATTTACATAAGTAATCTGAAAATAAGAAAGGATATTCAGCTGCTGATGTAAACTCACCTGCTTCATTCCCATCTCCTTTGAATGAAGATATCACAGCTTTGTTGAACGTGTCAGTGTAGGACAACAACTCTTCTGCAAATTCCTTCTTGTCTGGATCCTACAATTCAAAGTATAAGGAATATTTGCCTAAGTGGCACTGATAAACAAGTAACAGGTTTTATCTACAAATCTTACATGAGGGAAGAGAGAAGGTCCTTCAAAGTGACTGTCAATATATTTGATCAAATCAAGACTCTCTCCTTTGACTTCGTTGTTGTGTTCCAATGATGGCACCTGCACTGCAACTTCTCATAAAGAACTGTAGATAAGAAAAAAGCAGCGCTAATTGAGCATAGCACTCATAGGTTTCTTCTTTTTGTCTTAGAACTTAAACATCATTAAGTTCTTTACTATTAAGCATTAACAATGCAGCATATGTACTGGCTCCACAGAAATATTATTTGGAGGTCGTACAGTCATTCCAAGTGAATCATTCAAGTGTTTTACCTAGCATTCTATATAATTCAACATGTGATTCATGTCTTGAGTCTACTTCGTCTTGTGTTTTGATTATCTCAAAAACTGGAATTGTCCACAAATGTTATTGTCGCATACTATTAATGATTCTTCTTTCATTTTTTCACTCCATTTTAGAGGTGAAATGTAAGCTTTTAATTGCTAGGGTAAACAAATGGAGCTATATATTTCCTTGTAACATCCAAGTAAGTGAAGAAAATATTGCATCTATATAGTTTCACCTTGTTAGCTGAGTACACTTTCTCCTTGTACCAAGCAGGCCTGTTTTGCAGGTCAATAGGAACCAATTTTATCTTGTCCTGCAAACCCTGAATTGCCCACAATATTATAGGACACCAAATCAAAGCAGAAGAATAAGTTTCATAATATAATGAAAAAGTGAACGCCAAAAATGGAAAATTAATCACCTTAGATGAGACATGCTGCAACATAATTGGCCCCTCGGCTAAGAAAAGGGATAAAAAGAGAAGTGATGATTCCAAATAAAAAGCTTCTTTCATTATCTATTTGGGACCCGAGGCAACTAGAACCCCACCCAATTACACTTACTAGCCAATGAGCTCTAGCTCAATAGGCATCTCCTCCCTGTATAGTTCTAGGTGGATGGTAAGGTTGTGGTTTCAAGACCCATTAAGTATGTGTAACTTACCAATAAATAAAGAATTTAAATTTTTTTAAAAAAAAGTACTATGCTTACTACAGTTGGCTTAGTTGAGGTTAGCTTTACAAGTCATCCTCTCAAAAACAAAGAAAAATTGAAATAAGACTCATTTTATTTTAAGAACCAAACAGAGGGTAAGCTGAAAAAATCAAAGAACCCTTACAATTCATGCCTGCTTTTGCACACACAAACACAGGAGCACCCAGATAATGAACAATTTTAAAACCAACCTTACAATTCCGAGTGATCCACACACGCTGTGCGTACGGGCATGTATATGATATATACAACCTTCAATGTATGAAAATGCAATCAGATTCACAGAAAAGAATTTTTATAAAAAGTAAAGTGCAATTAGTTTCACATGGGCATTGAAACAAACGGTATATTGGAATTGTAACTGAATGAAGGACTACATGATCACTACTATAGTTAAATAAGTGCAAGAAAGTGAAGCAGACAAGAACCAACCTTGTAGTTCCATCAAAAACCGGAGGTGGTTCCGAACTGGAATCAAGTGGGGGTGGAAGGACCTCATTCACAGTTCTGCATAGGGCGAGAGAGAGAATTCAGGGTGTAAAACTCACTTATTTATTATAATTCACAAAAGTATGTGTGCACAATCCTGTGTACTTCACCAAAAAAAAAAGTTTGTCCGTGTGTGCAAACTTGGTGTCTTTGTTGCTCTCATTTTCTGTAACTTCATTTTCTCAGTAATCAAGCAGGAAAAAGAACGACTTTGGACTTACCCAGCTGCCATTTTAGCAGAAAGTAGTACTTTAGCTCTGGCTTTTCCAAGTGCTTGAAGTTGAAGCTTAGGAGGTGATATGGTTGTGTTTGGGAATCTAATTTGTGTTACCGCTTTTTTGCAGAATGATGAGAGATGGAAAGGGAAGGAATTGGTGGTGTTGTTGCTGCAGCTGTAGCTCACTTGCGATTTCAAAGCCATTCTTTTTTTGGATTGGTCCAACGGTTCATTTAGGCTCAGGAAAGAGAAAAAAAATCTACACCCCACCTTTTTTATCCATTCAAAGTGAATGTCTTAATTAGTTCCATAGCCGTAGATCTCTACTTTTGGAAATATAAATACAATGTGATGAAGTATAATATATAAAGGATTTTGCTAATGTGTTGAAAATATTTTTAGAAATATATTTTTGGAAATTGAAAATGTATTGATAATTTTTTTTAATTTTCGAGAAAATATTTTAAAAAATAAAAGGCTTAATGTGTGCCTTAAGGACACACATTAACCGAACCCATATATAAAAAGTAATCATTACTTCAAGTATTGTCTTATTATTAAAAAAAAAATTCTTCAAGTATTTTTTATCTTTTAATCTCTACAAATATATTATTATTATTATTATTATATTATTATTATTATTATTATGTTTGATTAATATTTTTTAAGGTGAACCATATTTTTCTAACTTCTTTTGTAGTGTATTATATTTGCTTAATATATAACTAAACTTTATAAGTTTTGAATTTCTCATCTCTTAAGGAATAAGAAAATTATCATAATATTATAATCAAAACTCATTACAAAATTACAATGCTATCTTAGTCAAAATTAAAATAAAGTTAAAGGAATAAACAATAGGTTTTATAATAATTTATTACTCAAACAATTGGTAGGCACATTAAAATTCCTGTTTCCAAAAAAACTAAGTCTCAACTCAAACTAAAATTCAACCAAAGTTATAAAAGGAAAAGAGAAGAATTTCTTATTGGATTTTTTTTTTTTTGTGAGAAGAACTTTCTGATGGGATATTAAAAAAAAAAACTATTAACCTTAATTAAAGTTATAAGAAAGAATAAAAATTCACCGAAAGAAAGTAGAGAGAGAGTACTCATAGTTTTGTGTGGAAAAAATATAGATTGAATGGAAAAACGATATCAAATTTATATAAAATAAAATGGGTAGAAGAATAGTAAAAGAATTTTTTTATAAAAAAAAAAAGAAGAAGAAGAGGAAGGCAGTATAACCGTAAGTAGTAGGGAAATTAAGAGGCAAAAAGGAAAAGAAAATGTTGGAAGAAGGGTAACAATAGGTGTGTGAACTAATAGGGAGAAGAAGAGTTTTTTTTTTTTTTTTTTTTTTTTTTTATAATGAAAATAGGGGGAAGAAAAGTTTAAATAGAGAAAAGAAAATATAAAAAATAAATTAATGACGTGACTGCTGATGTGGCTCAACAGGAGCGTAGCAATAATAAATATTACGTTTCAACTTTTAGTAATATATATTTTTTATTTTTTTTATGAAAATAGGGGAATAAAAGTTTTAATAGTGAAAATAAAATATAAAAAATAAATGAATGACATAGTTGTTGATGTAGCGCAATAGGAATATAGCAATAATAAATGTTACGTTTCAGCTTTTAGTAATATATACAGATCACTTAACATCTACAATGTTTACAACAAATGGTCAACATGGAATCTTTGTGTAATGTTTTTGACATTTGTTTGGTCCACAAAACTTGTTGATGATCTTAAATTAGCTGTTGAGTTGATTTTTGGTGAAGTTGATTTCGAAGTGCCTACAAAGGAGACATACGCAACTCATTCATGAGTGCGCAGTGTGCACGGTTGAACTTCACGTTTCAGCCTCTTAATGGATGTGGTTCAACAAGCTTGTAATTTTGAAATTACATGGTACATCTATAATCTATTCTGGTTAATAATGTGACCGCTAAATGTCAGTGAAGCTCAAAACTACGAATTGATTTTAGTAAAAGGAATACAAAGTTAGGATTTTCTTTATGTTTTGTCCTAGAGTTGGATTAGATTTAACCGTTTGATTCTCGCTACAACCTCCCCGCTCCAAGGTATAAAAAGAATTACAAATTAAGTTGTCAGAACAATAATTCACAATCGTGTTGGAAGTGCCTTGGAACGAGAAAATAAATGGTGACGCATGCATCAATGTGCGCAACTGGATAAATACACCTTGGCCATGCTAAGCTAATAACTGATCAAAGACCTCACAGTGCTGCATGCAAGCACAAGTCGCCCATCAATCTTGCTTGAAATGGTTCGTCAAGACGATCCAGTCATCCTGGAAACTGGGATGATTGAAGTGAGAGATGATGCTTCACTAGAACTTCTTACCTCTTTTCCTATTTCTCCATATACTGTGTAACATGATGTTTTCAAAGTCGCACGCTTTTCACTTTCTTAGTATTAAACTGTTTGCAAGGACTCAAAAATCGGAATGCTCATATTTGATAAGTTATTTTGTTTTGATTAATATTCGATGGAAACTATCTTGCATTTTCAGGCACTGATTAACATATATTAATTGATCCCCTAGTTTAAACATTTTAAAGCTTAAATTTGCTACATGGCTATGCATTGATGCTGTCTCTGAGTCAAAAAGTAACTTCAAGAATGTTTCCAGACATGTTCCACATACAACTTTGAGTTGATTATAGAAACAAGAACAAAAACTTTTATTGATAGGCTTTCCAGATATACAAAAAGACATCTGAACAAACGTTTTAAGCATTATTATGGTCCCCATCTAACACAATTATTTTACCTCCTATTCAATTTGTAACAGTATAGACAGGAACCACAATTAGAATAATCTGCTAATCCTGCTAACCTGATTAATCAGTTGACCCTGAGCTACAAGCCTACAGCTAAAACCACAATAGAAATGTCTAACAGTATCATCTGATTTGCAGAAATTGCTTTGTGAAGTGTTCAAAAGAAACAGATACCATGAACAAGATGATAAACATTAAATGTTTAAATCATTCATGGAAGCCTAGCTTCCACTACTTTACAAACATAGAAAAAAAATAAAATAAAAAAAACATGATGTAACATTTTAGTCGAGTGAAAAGAAACTGATAATTCAACCGAGATGATAAATATTGAATGTTTACATGATTAATAGAAGCCTAGCTTCCACTAGTTTCCACACCTAGAAAAAGTGAAAAACCATGATGTAGCATTTTAGTCGAGAGTTGAATGAAATGGATACTGGAAACAGGATGATACATGTTGAAGGTTTAAGTGATTAATAGAAGCCTAGCTTCCCCTAATTTGCACACCAAGAAAAAGCCATGGTCAAACATTTTAGTCAAGAGTTAAATGAAACTGATACTTAAAACAAGATGATAAACATTGAATATTTACATGATTAATAGAAGCCTAGCTTCCTCTAATTTGCACACCTAGAAAAACCAATTTGGCACTGTTTAAAATTTTAGTCAAGAGCTAAATGAAACTGATACTGGAAACAAGATGATAAACATTGAATATTTACATGATTAATAGAAGCCTAGCTTCCTCTAATTTGCACACCTACCATTGCGGCACTGCAAAATATTTTAGTCAAGAGTTAAAAGAACTGATACTTGAAACAAGATGGTGTAGGTTTACACAATCAATAGAAAGCCTAGCTTCCACTAATGTGCACACAGAGACAACCATGATGCAGACCTAGGTATATAAAAAACAAATGGCAGAGATCCGTGAAGAGGGAAACAAAATACCAAAGCTAATTGACATTTGGAAAGTAATAGTTTAAACTTCTTGGCAAAGCGATTGCCAATATTGAAATGATACATGTTGCAACCCAAGTGTAATACTAATATAGTCAGAATGAATACATTTTGACCTGCAATGTCGAGAAGCACTCAAAGATCAACTTTTATTCTTGTTATTGGGTTGTCAATTTGAATATTCTAAAAAACCTGTTAACAGCTGCCAAATAAAGGCAACTAGGAAAATTGAAACAGAATATTATCCACATTTGAGAGTCTCATAATCCATGGCAACTTTGTTCTGTTATCAAGGAAAAACAGTAAAACCATATGTTTAAGTGGTAGCTTTTGAAGTATCATATGTCAATCACCAGACAATTCCTACAGAGAATTTTTCCTAAGGCATTCCCCTGTCTAGCCATTGACTCTACCATTTGTGGCAAGTTTTCTTAAGGCTTCATGGGAAAATGCTTCCATGAAGCATTGCTATACATCAGGAAGAATAGAATATAAAGAATCTTTCTTTAAGGGTATAAAAAAGAATGTTTCTCAATACAATAAAAGAAAGGAGAGTTTAAGTGATAGATTTTCAAAACCTCTAAGACTAGGTGTTAGCAAAGATACCACCGCCTCCTCTGACTGAAAGTAGGGGTCCATGCCAGGAGCTGCGACTTATTAGGTGGGAATCAAGAAACAAAACTATTACTGTAATATCATCATGAAAATGTCTCCTCACCCCTCGATCAATCTTTTTCAAGTCTGAGTATCTCATCTCTCTTTTTTTCGCTGCTTCACAAAGTGCAGCTTTGACTAGTTTCTTTGCAACACCCTGCAAATATATGGGAAATATTTAAATAACTTCAACAAATAATGACTTCTATTTAACTAATAATATCATGCAAAAATTGAAGATCTGTCTGCTCGAAATAATTGAATATATGCAATTCTATTTAGGTAGTTCTTAGAAAAATTCAGCAATTTAAGGTTGCAAGAGAAATGTCTAGCCATTTGCTTTTATGGTGGAGAGTATCTAGTTCATTGCTTGCATAGAACTATACAATTATCTTCAATTTATTAAACAATTATAAAATGGGGAAAAGAAACAGGGTACCAGTGCTTATAACATAAACAAAGAAATAAGGTACCACTAAGATAGCATTAATATCATCTTTGCAAAAGTTAGTTAGAAACAAACCCATGGTAAAATATCCAACCTATATACAAAAGAGACTCAAAGCTATAGATAGGAATCCTTACATTACGTGGACAGCTCTGGACAATATCAACAGCCTCCTGATTGCTTAGGTGCTCCCATAGGCCATCTGATGCAAATATAAGAAATTGATCTTCAGGGAAGAGTTTCTGCACAGATATTGTTGGCTCAGCTTTAAGGATTGGCCTGTAGAAGGGTTCTGGAAGTCTAAACTTTGACAACAAAGGCTCTCTATTGAACTCTACATTCTTCAGATACGCATCACCAATAGATCTTGAAACCTGAAAAAGTAACAAAGCTCTGTCAATACAGTAAATTCTCTGTGTGGGAATGCCATCCCTGTGTAAGCACCATGCTGATTTCCTGGAAAGAAATCCTCCAAAACCATTGCCTAGAAATCCAAGGGCATTCACCCCTAACGGGCTAAGCAATTTAAGCTCATGCCCAGGAGCTTCTCCACAATTATTCGTATTTAATTTCCAATAAATTCCAAATTTTATCTGTAAATAGTTTTTCTTAACCTGCCTTGCAGGGATAGTCTAATTCCCAAATCTGCCCCCATTGGGATCATTATAAATTCGGGATCATTAGGGAATATGTTTTATTATTAGGGACATTCTATTATTCTGAGTTAATCTAAGGAAATAAATGGAACATCTTAAAACTGTCATTAATTGTAACTATATGTATATGTTGAATATGTTTTGTTCAACCCAATAGCATATTCTTGATGAAAAAGAGCCACATACGCGTCAAAAAAATCTCATATATTCAGAGGGCTTTCGCAGAATGACTTAAAAAGGGCATAAAAGATAGAAGGTAATTTAGGAAAAGATAAAGAAGTGGGAAAAAAAGTTTCATAGAAAACAACTAATATCTCACCTGTATTAGACCCTTCACACGCCACACCTTATGCTTTAAAACCACAATCTGTGGATCATCGGGATGCAATGAACGCAATTCCTCCCTCACAGATTCCACACTTGCATTGTGCTCAATTGATAGCTGAACAGCTTTAATCTCTTTAACAGCCTTCTCCTGTCTTCCTAACACCACCCGAGAATCTCCTGCATTTGCAATGTATAGCAGCCCACTACATATTACACCTACCAAACAGCATGCGCCAACAGAAGCAATTTCTGGCTTAGTTCGCCACTGCCTCCTTACTAGAGAGAGGAATTCCTCCTCAGTTGCCAAAAATGCCTTGTTGATAACATCTGCTGACATTCCCTGATTCTCTAATGTGAACTCTGCAGCATGAATAGCTGTCAAGTCAGTAAACATATGCATTAGCTTTAATTAAAAATTAAAAAAAAATGGGGTAAAACAAGAAAAATAATATTATAAGAGATAGAAGGAACATATAACTAGAAAATTGTCCAAATCCTAACATACAGAAATTGTTATTTTCTAAGAGCTACCATCAATGAAAACCTATACCTGATAGGCATTTCACAGAACATTTATAAAATTTTGATCATTTCTGAATTCTTGCAACTAATAATCGCAACCCATAATCATAGTAACAGGTCAGGAACTAAAAGCAAATTTTCAACTCAAAGAAAACTGGTGTCTTTATTGTCATGATTCTTATTTCTTAGATTCTTTTTGTTAAGTAAAAGACATTCTTGGTTCTTAGAATGGATATTCATACTCCTGGAGAGCTGTCCTATCAAATTTGAATGGATATTTATATCATTTAGAAATCAAAATATGATCCACAACTCCATAAAAACTACACATGCTTCTTTTTTTTTTGAGAAGCATTAAATTACCACACCTTATTTGTCCTTTATTCTTCCCCAGTCCCCACCTATTCACACATGAATCCAAGATTTTCACTTTCTGGTTGTCACCAATGGCAACTAATTCCAATCCTGAATCTGATGTTGAGGGCGGAATATTGCAATAAGAATACACATCACTATTAAAAGATTCATAAGTTACAAAGCTCCAACTGCACTAAAAAATTTCAGCTTTGTCTTGTAATGCAGTCTGCTGAAAGTGATCTTATCTTCTAACTTTAAATGCTTTAAGATAATCAATCATACCAGTAAGCAGTTTCGAAGAGAAACCTAATGTAAGAAGGATTGTAAATTTTTTCAACATACATGTTGCTAAATGACTTGCATGCAGCAGGCATGGGTGAAACACCAAAACATTACTGCTCACAAAACTGAACACTCTTATGCGCCAAAAATCAACATGATTTCGAACTTATCACTATCAATCATGATTATGGGATTCTCTAAAAGCATAAAGATCAAAAGATAATAAAACTACTAATTAGCCACGTTGATGTAAGAGGAACTGTGTACAAAATACAATAACAATCAAGCCAACAAATTAACAAATTGCAAAAAATCAGACCGTTTTCAAAAATGAATTCATAAAGCAAATGGTGGAAGAACAACTTCAAAACTTACTCCTGATATTGTTAAACAGGTGATCATTTACGAAAAGGGCAGCTTCAGGGCCTCCATGCCCGTCGTAAATTCCAACAAATGTTCCATTAGGACCTGACTCGAGGGAACTCATTGACCCTGATTCAAGTTGGCTATGGTCTTCCAACAAATTGTTTGCTTGAATTATCGCCATTGAGAATTCTCCATTAACATGATGTCCTGAATCCTTGTACCACAACAAACCATCAACCCGACCACTCACATCCCCAGAATTTTCACCCTCATCGGAAGGCTTCCAACAGGGTTTCACAAACTTCATCAATGTACCCGATACCATCCCTTACATATTCTCACCCAAAGGAACCGGCAATCAAATCATTCATCAAATAATTATCAGTAACAAGATTGAACCCTAGTCTCTGCTCTAATTTCTTCTCAGTCTTGAAAGGTAAACCGCACGTTCTGGAAATCAAACACTCATTGATCAATGTAGACACCATTAATCTGTAAAGGTGTAAAACTTTAAATAAGATAGCGGGCATGTGCAGAAACAGCATTTTTGTAAAATTAGATTATAGACAACATCAAAACCTGCAGCTATTCAAAATAACAAAAGAATTTGGCTGCAAGATACAACTTTCAGTTCAAAAAAATCAAATTGGTTGTCATGTCAGCATGTACAGGAATGAAAGATCAACAAAAACAATGCAAGTAATATCAACATGGCATCTATTGAAAAAAAAAGACATGGGCATTCTCAGAAACTGCAAAGTTTTGAACTTGACACAAGAACCAAAATATTGTGACCATTAAACTTGTCAGCAACTAAAGATCAAACAAACAATACAATTATGATACCCAAGAAAACAAAAACAAAAAATATAGAATACCTTGAATCAATGTTCTGTGAAATAATATTCAACCCCTTTTGATGTACAAATTTAGAATTACAAACTAAGCTGGAAAGAACCCATTATCTGACGGATTAAACAGATCATCAATAAGGGAGATTTGGAATGTTCTAACAGAACAAAAAAGAAGGTGTCAGAATGCTTAAAGGGGTAGATCTAAAAGAAAGACAGAGAGAGAGAAATTGGAGCTGGTTAATGGTTCTTGTTTTTCTTTTGTTTTTGTTTTTTTTTTGCTTTCTTGAAATCTTCTAAAGAAAGAGGCTATAGTATACAACAAATTCTCTCGGTTTGAAATCCATCATAGGTCCTATGGGTATGGGGGCTTTTGGCCGTTTGGAGTTGGATTTTTAGTTTTGGATTTCTAATTTATTGCCTGGGGTTTTGACTTTGACTTGCAACAAACCACCACTTTAGGCAATCTTTGCTCATCTTCTTTCTCCTTTAAATAGTAAAAGTTTCCTTTAAGAATATTTTTGATATTTTCCTATTATTCTTTCCTTTTTACCAATTTTATTTTTGGAATTGCCTTGAGCAGCACGTATAACATGTTATACAGTGCTTTTTAATAAATATTTTCCAAGTTCATTAAAAAAAAAAAAAAAGTAATTACACTACCCTCCCTTATAATTTAGGAAAATGACACTCCACCCCAAACCTTAAAGAAAAAAACATCCTCCTCCCTTGAAATTTAATGAAATTGACACTCTCCCTTTTTTTTATATTAATAATGAAATATTCTAAATTTTTATAAAAATTTCTATAAAAACATTTAATCAACCGATAAATTTAGAATAAAATTTATCAAGCACCAAAAAATACTTTTAATAGAAAATTTCTTCATAACCCATTGAAAAAAGAAGAAGAAAAGAAAGAAAGCAAAATTCACACTTAATATTTAAAATTACACTTTAATTAAAATTTTCAAATAATGAATTCTAATTATAAAATAAGATAATTTTTGACACATGCCTTAGGCAAAGGGCAGGTTAGTACAAAAAAAATTTAATATTAATTTAACAGAGTTTGGTCAATAGGATGTTTAAAGGGAGAAAGTGTTTTTTTCCTTCAAATTTGGGGTGAAGTGTCATTTGTCTAAACCTTAAGGGAGAAGAGTGCAATTACCCAAAAAAAAATATAACATATTATATAAAATAATGTATGCCTCATCATATTCATTTTTTCTTTTTTTGCTTTTCATTCTTGTTAAATTCAATATTGCAAAAGGTAAAAAGAATTTTTATAAGAAAGTGGTGTGTCTATCTTTTATTAGACTATTTTGTTTATTAAATACTTTGAAAATCCTATAAATGAACAAAATTATTGATTGAAAACCTCAAGGGAGAGGAATGTAATTACCCAAAAATATATATATATATTATATAAAATAATGTATGCTTCATCATATTTATTTTTTCTTTTTTTGCTTTTCATTTTTGTTAAATTCAATATTGCAAAAGGTAAAAAGAATTTTTATAAGAAAGTGGTGTGTTTATCTTTTATTAGACTATTTCGTTTATTAAATACTTTGAAAATCCTATAAATGAACAAAATTATTGATTGAAAACCTCAAGGGAGAGGAATGTAATTACCAAAAAAAAAAAAAACATATTATATAAAATAATGTATGCCTCATCATTTTTATTTTTTATTTTTTTGCTTTTCATTTTTGTTAAATTCAATATTGCAAAAGGTAAAAAGAATTTTTATAAGAAAGTGGTGTGTTTATCTTTTATTAGACTATTTCGTTTATTAAATACTTTGAAAATCCTATAAATGAACAAAATTATTGATTGAAAACCTCAAGGGAGAGGAATGTAATTACCAAAAAAAAAAAAAACATATTATATAAAATAATGTATGCCTCATCATTTTTATTTTTTATTTTTTTGCTTTTCATTTTTGTTAAATTCAATATTGCAAAAGGTAAAAAGAATTTTTATAAGAAAGTGGTGTGTTTATCTTTTATTAGACTATTTCGTTTATTAAATACTTTGAAAATCCTATAAATGAACAAAATTATTGATTGAAAACCTCAAGGGAGAGGAATGTAATTACCAAAAAAAAAAAAAAACATATTATATAAAATAATGTATGCCTCATCATATTTATTTTTTCTTTTTTTGCTTTTCATTTTTGTTAAATTCATTATTGCAAAAGGTAAAAAGAACTTTTATAAGAAAGTGGTGTGTCTGTCTTTTATTAGACTATTTCATTTATTAAATACTTTGAAAATCTTAAAAATAAACAAAATTATTGATTGAAAACCTCAAGGGAGAGGAGGGTAATTACCCAAAAAAAAAAACATATTATATAAAATAATGTATGCCTCATCATTTTTATTTTTTATTTTTTTGCTTTTCATTTTTGTTAAATTCAATATTGCAAAAGGTAAAAAGAATTTTTATAAGAAAGTGGTGTGTTTGTCTTTTATTGGACTATTTTGTTTATTAAATACTTTGAAAATCTTCATCAAAAAAAAAAAAAAACTTTGAAAATCCTATAAATGAACAAAATTATTGATTGAATTTCGAATTTTTAGATTTGCATAATGTTTTAAACCAAAGAGCCTGCCATTCGAGTCGCTCACGCGGATTCACAATTATTTATTATAATTGATTATGATTATGGAACTATTTTTATGATGCACCAAATGAGTCACATCGACCATTGCGGAAAATATGATGTCCCCATAGCCCATTGTATTATATAACACATTCCTATGCCTTGACCCATCGGTTTGCGGTTGGCACACCCGTTCCATAAATTATGTTGCTTAACTCTGGGACACCACACATGACCCTCATGTTACTCTGCAACCACATTTGAGGCTACTTTTTTTTCGCTAAACCACATTTGAGGCTACATATACATTGAGAAGACATGGAAAATGATTTGTCACTACTAAATTATTATAGTCTTTAAAAAGGAACTATTGCAAAAAAATAATAAATCAATTGGTTGGACCAATGAGTCACAACAGTGTTTTTCCCCCCTAATGAACACATATAAATGATTTGTGATCAGCTTAGGTTCTCTTTTTCTAGATGTGAATTGAGCACTAAAATTATTGTCTTTATAATTATATCATTGCCATTAACCAAAAGAAAACTACTACATTTATAACATTTTTACAATATTTTAACAATAAATTATAAGTGATAAATTATTATTGATTATAATTTGAACTTACAACTTAAATTTTTTTTTTCCACACATAATAATCAATAACAACTTACCATTTAGGATTTATTGTGAAAGTATTGTAAAAATATTGTATATTTTAGCATTTCTCTCAACTAAAGTGATCATTGACAGAATGTGGGAGAACATGGCTCTCACATTGCCTGTTTAGTTAGTGATTCTATGTGGCAGTCAGATTACACAAATGAGCCATTTTCTCTTCCACAAGTTCGTGTAATAGGATTACAGGAACAGTTCAACTTCAACCTTTTATTTGGTTACCAATTACATGGAAACATTAGATTCTTCATGTCCAAAATATTTTGGACAACTTTAAACATGCTTGAACATTTTTTTAAATGGTTTTAAATTTCCTAACATGCTAAAGATTAAGTTGTCGAATATCACCTTTTAAGTTGTATAGCAGACGTTAAACAAAACTCTATTTTGATTGGCTCTTTATTACTTATCTAGTTTCTACATTATTTCTTTCTCAAAAAAAAAAAAAAAAGTTTCTACATTATTTCTAAAATATGCACAACAAATTTATCATGAGGATTATTTTATAGTTTTTTTTATTTTATTTTTTAGAAACTTTATTGATATTACTATATGATAAAACTTGAAATTTATGAAGTTTGTTTCATGGTGATTGTTTTTTACCATTGAGACAAGATACCAATGAATTTCTTTTTTGGTGTAGGCATGATTTGAACTCTACCCTTGTTCAACCAAGCTTTACCAACCACTTTCTAATTTTTTATTTTTAAGGATTTTACCAACTAAGTTAACTAAAAGCTACTTAGAATGAGCATTTAAGCTACAATCATAACCATTAATAGATTTTTTTTTTAATAGATATTACTCTATGATAAAACTTTTATGGAGTTTGTTCCATGGTGATCAACAAAATATTAATGAATTTCTTTTGGTGTATGCAGTATTAGAACTCTACTCTCTCTCTCTCTCTCTCTCTCTCTCTCTCTTTTGAGAAACTTATCTGTTTTTTTATAGAAAGTTTCAACTTATGGCGTCTACTCTTAATAATAGCTCTTTATCATCAAACCAGGACACCAATTAATTTTTGGTATAAGCAGGAATTGAACCTTAGATTTTTTATTCAATCATAAAAAACTTTACCAGTTTTTTTTTTTTTTGAAGAACAACTTTACCAGTTAAGTTAACTGAAACGCACTAGACATCGTAAGAATTTACCAACCAACCAACCAAGTTAACTAAAAGCCACTTATAAGGAGCATTTAAACCACAATCACAACCACAAAAAGACTTTTCCAACCAAGTTTACAGAATTCTTTCTAGTCTTTAGATTTTCTTCACCTTTGCATAAAGGGTGCGAGAGATGTAGAGAATCTGTAGATGGTCTGGAAAGAGGCGAAATGAGAATATTCCCCACGCATAATAGCAAGAAGTCCTTAAAGCTAATTATGAGTTGTAGCGGCCAATTAGCTAATTCTAGGAACAAAATGAACATCCCAAACATTAATGGAAGACATTAATTCTTTAATATTTTTTCGATAATGCCATCTATTGCCAATTTATAGTAGTAAGGTCTTATTTAATTTTCATTATCATATTCCTCATATATTCTTCACAGATGGAAACTGACCTAAAAGTTATTTTATTCTACTATTATCAAAAGTTTTATCTATTGCGAAATAGCATATTTTTATCAAAAGTTTTCAGAGAATTTTAATCTATGATGTCTGCTTCTAATAATAGTTCTTTATTATCAAACCAAGACACTAATTAGTTTTTGGTGTAGGCAGAGATTGAATCTCAAATCACTTTTTCAACCATCAGAAATTTTATCAGTTAAACTAACTAGAACCCACATTTTTATCAAAAGCTTTATAAGTTAATTAGTACTATTTAGTATTTTCAATGAAAATATCCAATATTCAAATCTATACTTCTAAATATCAAATAATATATATATATATAATGAAAAAGAAAAAAAAAAGCCTACTGTATATTTTAAACCCATGTAATAACTATCTTATGTGCCTTCAAAGCTCCCATTTAGAGAGGGAGAGTAACAATCTCATAAAATAATAAATTATTATGCTTTTTATCTTGAATTTGCCTAGATTGGGGGCCTTGCCAATTCTAGGGAGAGGATAAATAATATTAATTTTCTATAAAAAAAAATATAAAGATATACTTTTGGTTCTTAAATTTGGGTTAGCTCATATATTTAGTCCATGGAATCAAAAAGACTAAATTTTAATTTACACCATTAAAGTTTGCAAAATTGAACTCAATGGCCTTCTTCTAAAAAAAAAAACTTTAAAGTTTTAAAATTTTGATTTGTACCCCTACTGTTATATATTGTCTGGATTTAAGCCCTTCCATCCATGCAACGTGATAAGGTGTCTGTTAAGTGCTACCTCAACTCATAACGACATAGTGTTGTGAACTTTAATTTTGAAACATTAGAGAGTAAAATTAAAATTATATATACTACTATTTAAGGGGGTTTTCCTATTTTGACCAAATTTTATTCCAAAATACCCTTACACTTTTAGGTTCAAGTAGAGACAAAACTAAATGATAATCCAGTAAAAATACATTTCTAACTTGCACTAAAACATTGCCTACAAAATATGAACACTCTCTCACTAACCCACTTCTTCAAAACAACTATATGTTTATTGTTTAAAAAAAAAATAGAAAAATAGATTATGAATTATCTATACTACTATTTAAGGGGCTTTCTCTGTTTGGATTCCACATTTTAGATGTCTAAATTACCCTCATCATATCCATTTACAAGTTTTCAACTAACGAGGATAAATATGTAAATTAAAAATCTTAGCAGTTTCTATCTCACTTTCTATCTCTCATTTTTCTTCAGATTGAAGACATTTAATTTAGCTCTACGTCCTCCTTTCTTTTTCTTCATAAAGACATTTATTGTCAGAGGTTCCAACAAATTTTCAGGTTCTATCTTTTGCAAGTTCCTCTTTGTTTTTTTTTCTTTGGTTTATGAATGACTTTCATTAAAGTTTTTAATTCTAAAAAATCTTTATCTTCTATTTCCTCACTTTTTTTTTCCTTCTACATATTTTTTTTTCTTTTTAAGAATTTTTTTTTTTACCTTCATTGTATATGTTTTTGGCATTAAATTTTTTTTTATTTAGCTATTTATTTAAATAGTTGATGATGTGGTGATTAGATTTTAAAGAGGGAGTTAAATTCTAAAAAATCTTTATCTTCTATTTCCTCACTTTTTTTTTCCTTCTACATATTTTTTTTTCTTTTTAAGAATTTTTTTTTTTACCTTCATTGTATATGTTTTTGGCATTAAAATTTTTTTTTATTTAGCTATTTATTTAAATAGTTGATGATGTGGTGATTAGATTTTAAAGAGGGAGTTAAATTCTAAAAAATCTTTATCTTCTATTTCCTCACTTCTTCCATTTTTTTCCCTTCTACGTATTTTTTTTTCTTTTTAAGATTTTTTTTTTTTTTTTACCTTCATTGTATATGTTTTTGGCGTTAAAGTTTTTTAGTTTTTTTTTTTTTAACCATCATTGTATATGTTTTTGGCGTTAAATTTTATTTTATTTATTTAGTTATTTATTTAAATAGTTGATGATGTGGTGATTAGATTTTAAAGAGTCCATGATAGAGTTAAATTCTAACTTTGGTTTGTTGATTAATTTTTTTTTTTAAAATACTTGATTTAACCCTAATTCTTTTATCTTTCTCAGGTTGACGTATGCACAAATTTTTTGGATTGCATTGAGGAGTCAATGTAATGAAATATTAGATAAGTTCGGGTGAGAGACTTTACAAAAACTATTATATGAATTAAACCTCACATAAAGTGATTGTTATCTAAGAAATTGTTGTAAAAAAATTTCTTTTGTAATAGAAACTATATTTATCATTTGTATAATTCTATATCAAATTCAATTTAAATTTTTTTTCCATAAGTATTAATTTACTACTTCATAAAAAATGTTACGTACCTTTTTCTTAGTTTTAAAGATTGTTGATGTTGTTGATATATTTGAAATTTAAACTATTTATAACTTTTGTTATGGATGTGTAGTAAGTGGCTAACTTTTAGGACTAAAAAACTAAATTTTTGGATTAAACAAAAATTGATAAATGTTATTAAATTTTTTTAAAAAGAACAACAACACCAAAAGAAACATGTATCTACTGCCATAAAATTTAAAATTTAAGCTTTTATTTACTTATGTTATGGATGTTTAGTAAATGGGTGAATTTTAGGATTTACCCAATACATTTTAGGATTAGACAAAAAATTATAACTGCCACACATAAAAGTTAAAAAAAAAAAACAAACATGGATGTATAGTTACTAAATTTTAGGATATTTCTAGGAGCATTTCCTTTAACAAAAAACTTATTAATTTACTTATGTACCTTACTAGCCTCTGAGCATGCGCGTGAGGCTCTTCTATTTTTTAGGTAAGAGTTAATTTAGAGCATTTATTATAATTTGGGATTACTACATTTTTTCAATCACAAAAAAAAACCTAGAGGTGTGATGAAAAATTATTTCATCGCACATAATACTCATCACACCCCTAGGTTTTTTTTTTTGTGATTGAAAAATGTAGTAATCCCAAATTATAATAAATGCTCTAAATTAATTTTTATCTAAAAAATAGAAGAGCCTCTGAGCACGCGCGTGAACGCGTGCTCAGAGGCTAGTTACATCAATTAAATAGGTTTAACTATAAATAAAAAAATAAAAAATCCCCATCCGTCCACTTCTTTTTTCTTTTCTTTTTTAATTCTTAAAAAAATAACTATCCCATCTTTTGTGCAAATTAATAAAAAACAAAAACAAAAACCGAACACATATACAAATCACTAACCCACATACAGCTCATCCGTTTCCTATGCACACACTGCACACCAAAACTACCTTCTCACTCTTCTTCTTCCACTCTATCTCCATCCCAACAAGGCAACAACTACAAACCAACCCCAAAACCCGACTACTACAACGTGACTGCAATAGCCATGGCAGATAGGCAAGAGTCTTCTTAGATGCACCATCCTCAACTTTCAACATTGAACCCCTTAAAGAATATTTCTAGCCAAATCAAAGTGAGTAGCATTTAAATGAATATTGCTAATAATACATTTTTGGTTTTTTTTCCCTTGACTTTGTTTTTGAAAATGAAAATTGAAGTGTTTGCAATTTGTTAAAGTAGGTTCCCAAAAATTTTGACACTAGCAATGACAAAGTTTTTACAATTTGTCAAAGTAAGTTCCCAAAAATTTTGACACTAACAATGACATATGATAAAAATTTCGTATAAGAGCATCCCCATTGAATAGGGCATATGACAAATGTAAGCTCAATTTGCAATTGAGGCCCAAAAACAGCACTCCATCAATTATGGTAAAACCCAACAATTGCAAATTTTTTTGCAATTCAGCTACAGTGTAATTCTAAATGTATAATACACTGTAGCTGAATGGTAAATGAAAATAGTAGTATTTAATTCTCTCTCTCTCCATTCTCTCTCTCTCTCTCCCGTTATTTCTCTAATATGTTCCTTCTCTCTTCAGTCTTCAGACCCAAAACCCATACACACCACACCACGGCAGATCGGCCTGGCTAACGGCGGCGGCGTGGCTTGGTTTTCTCTCTCTGGTTGACGGCGGCGACATGCATCGGTGTTGATTTGGATTGATTGGGTTGGATTTTTGGAATGGGTTTTGGAGTGGCGATTGGAATGGGTTTTGGAGTGGCGATCGGTGTTGGTTTGGATTGATTTGGAATGGGTTTTCTCTCTCCCGTTATTTCTCTGATCGGCGGCGACATGCATCAGGGGGTGCTCGCCGTGGGTCTGAGTTTGCCGGCGTAAATCGGTGGTGGTTGCTGTGTATTTTTTGGTGGTGCTGGGTGGAGGTGGGTAAATCGGTGGCGTAAATCGGTGTGGGTTGTGTCGTTTTGGTGGTGCTGGGTGGAGGGGTTGCTGTGTATTTTTTTTTTTTTTTTTTGGTGTTGACAGAGAGGGTGGAGGTGGTGTTGTTGTGTTCATGGTGTGGTTTTTTTTTTTTTTTTTTTTGGTGTTGAGGTGTGGGTCACCACTGGTGGTGGTGGTGGTGATGGTGTCAGGTGTTTGTATTGCAACCGTGGTAGTGATTGTGTTCTGGAATAGAAAGAAAAAATAAATAATGTGTTGTATGGTAGATGATGGTGATGGTTTGATATATTATTTTATTGTGTAAAAATAATATTTTAATGAGTAGGATAGGAAAATAAAAGTTTGGATGTGGAAGTGTTGCAAAATTGTGTTGTATAATTGATAAAGTGACTTTTTGAATGGTAAAATAGGATAGAATTAGGAAAAATGAACGTGGATGCTCTAAGTTTAGCATATTATTTGTTCTTCACTCTATAGTTAAATAAGCCTTACACTTTTTCTTTAATTGAAAAATTACAATTTATGCCCATGCTTTGGCATATTAGTCTATCTAAACATTGATGACAGCTTTTATTTCAGGAACATACGCAGTGGTGCCACTTTCCTTGGGGAACTCTGCAACTGTTATTATTATACGAAGTAAGTGCAACTCTCTCTCCCAGATTTTATAATAATCAATAGGTAACACTTCAAATGCATAAATCTATATGTTTATTCGATTAGTAATTCTTATTTAATTGGGATCCCCTGCTTCATAGGATGATGCAATACACATGAAAATTAAAACTAGTTGTTGTTCATCTACAATTCGATTTAGAATGGATTTTCAATGATATATGTGAACAAGCCCAAGGGAGAGGCATTCGTGAGCATTACAATTTCCATTGGATACGAATTGAGTAAATAAACACTCTCTTTTGGTCATTGTTCAATTAAAGAAAAATTGTTTCTTTGGGTGCTAAGGAACCATAAACTTCTTTTTCTAAACGTTGATGCTTTAGAAATTTCATGGTTGAAGACTTACTTTTCATGAATCTTTCTTTTTTTAGCATTCTTTGAACTTATTATTTTACATTTTACTTTTCCATGAAATCTAATTGGCATTTTTAGGTAATGCGTTGATTTCTATGAATTCTCTCTTCTTCTTCTTTTTCTTTTCTTTTTTCTACCTGTCTTAGGAGCTGAGAGGTCTGCCCTAGATGATGATAGCAGGAAAAACTATTTGTCCGGAATTCATTAGTCAGTTTGATTTGCACCAAGGCATTGGTATTTGTTTCTATGACCATTTTAGGAGGAATATGAGATTAGGAAGGGGATTAAGGGATAAAAGAAGGGCAAGGGAAGTTTAGAAAATTGCGTAAATATGAAATATGTGGTTACAGGCTTCCTGCTTTTGATGAAATCTATTACCCTTTCTCTCTTTCTCTTTAATGTACCCCATCCTCTTAATGTAAGTTCATATAATGTATCAAATGCTTAAAGTAATATCCATATGAATTGATTTGGAAGTGCTTTAAGGGGTGTGACGAGTATTATGCATTTGCATGTGAAATAATTTTTCATCACACCCCTAGTTTTTTTTGTGATTGAAAAATGTAATAATCTGAATTATAATAAATGCAAATTATATAAAAAACACACTACGATGGCTATATTAGTAGTTTTGAAATGCATAATATGATTGAATATAGGCATAACACTCATTACACCCCCAAGTAAATTTGTAATTGGAAAATGTAATAATCTCAAATTATAATAAGTGTAAATTATTAATATTTACCACAAAAAAAAAAAAAATAGAAGAGCCTCAACAAAATTAAGCATTTAAATAACAAATTAGTCCTTCCCTCAACAAATTAATCAAAATAATGTCTAACATGGTTTTGATAGGGTTCAAAATGATGTAGTTTTGAATAATAATAAAAACAACGTTATTTTTTAGGTTAGTTGACATTTAATTGGCACTCATCATGGTGTATTGATAGAAGGACTCAAATTCAAATGATATGTAATTTTAGGGCTATGGATCCAAATTTTTAAAAGTTGAGAAGCAAAATTAAAATTACCCAAAACTTCAAGTATGCAAAATGCAATTTAAACAACTAAAAACTTCCTCTTTAGTTATTTAAAAATTGTAAACTTATGACTTATCAAATTATTAGAGGTGGCAATAAAAAATAAAAAATAAAGTTTGTGTCTTTTTATCTATTGAAATTTTATTTAATTTTGTGTATAAAAGTGTCTACTAATTCTTAAATTTTATTAAAATTAATTCTCAATTTAAAGTTAATTCGACTTGATACAACTTGTTTGACTCGACTCACTATAAGATAAATGGTTGGGTGGTCTTTCATATATAAATAAAATGAGTGTAGGTAGATGGTCTTCCATATATAAAATATTTGAAGGATTTGGATTTAGAAAATGGTTTTTTTTTTTGGGCCCTAAATTTGATTTATTGTTATAATTCTTGTTTACGTAGTAAAATTTGACAAAGTTATGTGATACTTAGCTATAACAAAAAAAAAAAAAAATGTTTATAAAAAAAAGCCATAACAAAAAATGAAATAAATATTTTGTAAAACTAAAAAAGAAAATTTTAAATTTCAAGGTCTAAAATAAGTACTTGGTCCAAATTTTAGACACCACTTAAATATATTCCCCCGAAATAAAAATAAGTATTATGATAAATGTGAATTTTAGTTAGCTCAACTAATAAATTTTTTAAGAATTTAATAAGAGATCTGAGATTCAATTGCGGCCTATACCAAAAAATCGATCAGTATCTTAATTTGATAATAAAAAACTATCATTGAGAGTTAACGTCACAAATCACCCTTTAAAAAAAAATACTATGATAGATATTGCAAAAAATAAAGGGCCATTTAGCAAAAACACATATAAACTCCAAAAAAAATCGGTTGTCTTCTAACACTAACATGAGTCTAAATAGCAGCTTTCCCTCTCTGAGAAAACGATGCCAATTTGTAGTAATTGGCTTCACCTAACGCCAAACAAGTTCTACGCTCACACCCCCCTCATTGGCTTCACCCATCGACACGTCATCACTCCCACACGCTCCCGCTGTTTCGCACGTGCGGTCACCTCCGAGTCAGTCATGGCCGCCGCTTCTAACTCAGTCCGAGTCGCCGCCGCTCAGATGACCTCCGTCAACGACCTCGCCGTTAACTTTGCCACCTGTTCGAGCCTCGTCAAAGTAAAACTAACTACCCTCTCTCACTCAAAGTCAATTTTTGTTTTTCCTCTATAACCGCGATCCTAACTTGCGTGTTTTGATTTTCCTATTTCTTATTGAATTTTTTTTCATGGTAATTTTATTTTTACTGGTTATAAAAAATCATTCGAATTTATTTAATTCAGCTCACAATAATTTCTCCTTGATTTATTTTGTTGTTAAGTTTAAATAACAATTGCTAATTGCAAATTTGTGAATTATTTTGCTAAGAAATATTTTTAAAACTATGAACTTATGAGGAAACTAATGCAAATTTGTGAATAAAAAGAAGGATTATAAAAGAGAACAGTGTTTTAAAAATGGGAAGTTATGATTAGTGAGTCCGGTTAACGTGGTTTAGAAAAGTTTTTATGCTACTTTGATAGAGAATATAAAAAAGAGTCGAAAAAATTAGTTAGCTTTTTTTCTTTTCCCATAAAATTTAAAAAAAAAAAAAAAAAAATTCTAAACCAGTGCCTTTAGGGCATCTGCTACTTTTTCCCATGATTAATACCTTGAATCAAAAGGCTTTAGTTTTGCCTCTAAACAAAATTGATGTCATTATAGTGTGGCATCATGTGGAATTGGCTTTGTGTTAGTGAGGTTAAGTTTTTGAAGAAGTCATTAATACACAGTTTGTTCAAGTACATTTGGTTTAATTTTTACTGTATTATGTTGTATCATTATACAGTTTGTGCGCTGTAAACTTGTTTGTTGATGATACTGCATTATATAAAAAGCCAACATTTGGCATTCAAGTTAGCATCAGTATTGGAATTTTCAAGTCAATACCAACTGATTCATTCATAATAAAGTGACTAATAAATTTTTGACTGGCCGTCAACCTATTTTTCCATGCTTGGGACTGGGCATCGAATACCAACTGATACTCTGTTAATTTATATTTAACTGGCCACTAATTAAGGTTTAGGCACTTTTTAATTTAATTTTATGTTATATGGTTTCTATTGATTCTATTCCATGTTAATTTTAAGGGTTTCTTTATGCAAAGGAAGCAGTGTCGGCTGGGGCGAAATTGCTTTGCCTCCCCGAAGCCTTCTCTTATGTAGGTGCGAGGGATGGCGATAGTGTCAAGATTGCAGAACCTTTAGATGGACCAATTATGCAAAGATACTGCTCTCTAGCAAGGTGGGAAACCCTGACCCTTCTCTCACAGTTTACTAAACTTATATTTGTACACTTTTCTGGTTGGAATCATTTTGATAATTCTTTAGTGTTCATTCTTGAAATGAGGTTACAGTTGTCAATCACGTCCTCTTTCTTTACCTTCTTTTATCATTCTTGAGTTGGAAGAAATGGGCTTTTGAAAGATTTATTTATTCCTGTAACTGATTTATGGTCTGTCATGCATCGTCACAGAGAATCCAGCATTTGGTTGTCACTTGGAGGCTTCCAGGAAAAAGGATCTGATGATGAACACCTGCATAACACACATGTTGTGATTGATGATATTGGGAACATTAGAAGCACTTATCGCAAGATACACTTGTAAGATAATTAATCTTTTGTTTCAGAGGGCTTTTTTTTTTGGTTCATTTCCAGTCATTCCTTGTTATTGATCTGTCATTATATAGATTTTTTTTTTTTTTTTTTTTGTCTAAGATAGTTCTAATTTGAGTTTGCTGAAATGTTCTTTTATATTTTCTTCCCCTTGGTGAAATGTTAGCCGTTCCTTAACAATGCACACATGTTTGGGTTCATAGGAATGCCCTGCACATATTTTATACATGGTTCTGTTATTCTTTCTCTCTCTGTCTCTGGAAATGTCTGGGAATAGGAAGAAATTATCAAGTTGAAAGAATATAATTCATGTTAGCTTTCCTTGAGTTAAAATGCCAAGTGCAATCCTTGCGTTTAGTTGCCACCACACCTCCCAATATTGGGGATCAAAACCCATTGCCTCCATCTATTCAAATTAACATGAGCAATGTCTCCTTTCATAAATTTAATTCGGCAATTGTGCTGCCTGTGTTTATCATGATATAATTTTGTCAACATTGTACTTTTAATGAAATATTTATTTTCTTTTTTTAGGTTTGATGTGGATGTTCCTGGCGGAAGAGTATACAAGGAAAGTAGCTTCACAGAAGCGGGTAAATTTAATAAATAAATAAATGAAAAAGCGTTATGTACCCATCTGTTTCCATAAAATGGTTGTTGTTAAATAATTTTTTTTTAGCTGAATCCTTTTGATATCAGTATCTCTCCTGATCCTGAGTACTTGCGAATCTATGTTAAGCTAAAGGTTTACCTTCTCGTTAATCTGGATAAAATCTTGAAGTCCTTTGTTTCTTGGTTCTATCTTTTTTTTTTCTTTTTTCTTTTTTGCCTTTTGAATAATTTTCTTATATGGTTTGTTAACTCATAACTCACCATGTGATCCATGTATTAATTACAGGAAGTATAGACTGTACCGAAGTGCTTGTTGGGATTTTTTTTTGGGGGGGGGGGGGGGTGGGGAAGAGAGGTTAGTTAGTATAGTATGTGTGAACTTGCTATATATTGTTGGGTTTATTTCTTAATGGCTGAAACTTTAAGGAAATTGGTTCTCCAACATTGTAACAAAGTTTTTTTTTTTTTTTTGGGTTGGTAAAGTAACAAAGTTTAGTTATGTATGAGGTCTTTGATTCTAGTCTTGGAAGTTTCTCATTTCAGAAATTATTTTGGTATTATGTTTCTGCTTATTTTTTGGGATCCACATTCTGTTTCCTGCTACATTTTGTGGGATGAAGGTGTTAGTGTGTGTGCCCTTGATATACATTGTTAGACTTATTACCTAGTGGCTTAATATTCTTTTGAGATAGGTAGATAGTGGGGGAGAGGAGGTGGGGTACAAACCACAAACAATGCCACTACCACTGGACTATCACTTGAACCCTAATGGCTTAACATTTTGGACAATCTGTATTGTAATACTAAAAAAATGTTCACATTTTCAGATTTTTTTTTTGTTTCCCTTTTTTGGCATCTAAATAACTAAAGCTATAATGTCTTTAGGGAAGGATATTGTTGCTGTAGACAGCCCCATCGGACGTTTGGGTCTGACAGTTTGCTATGATTTAAGATTCCCAGAGATTTACCAGCAGCTTAGGTTCCAGCATGATGCACAGGTACAAATGGATTTTTCAGCTTTGTAGTTTAATGGCTTGTGCTAAATCTAACACTCACAAATCTGCAGGTTCTATTGGTACCTTCGGCTTTCACTAAAGTAACTGGTGAGGCACACTGGGAGATTCTTCTTCGTGCTCGTGCAATTGAAACTCAATGCTATGTATGGAATCCATTTTCATCTCCAGTATCAGAAAAATATTTTGTTAGAGCGTCATTAAGATCTAGTGAATGATGTATTGAATGCATTATCAGGTCATAGCTGCCGCACAAGCTGGAATGAACAATGATAAAAGAGAAAGCTATGGTGACTCCTTAATTATTGATCCATGGGGAACTGTAGTTGGTCGACTTCCCGGTGAGAACTAGTTCCCTATGTACATCCTGAAGCTTCACCTCTGATTGATGATGCTACTTAATAAAACTGGAAGTTTTGGTCTTTCATCAATTAACTATTGTAATAACTCCCTGTGTGTGTGTGTGTGTGTGTGTGTGTAATTGCTAAGCCAGTTGGTTAACTAGCTGTATTGTTGACAAGTGTGGTTCATAGTGTAGATCATGCATATAGATTGATTAGAATAGATTTCAGATGTTCTATGCAAGATCTGCTCATTTGTAAGTTTAATATCACTGTATTCATCGTCCAAAATACAATATGACATCTTTGATGCTTATTCTTGGAGCAATTGTCTCTTCCCAAAAGTCACAAACTTTTATATGTGAATTTATTTTACAGAAAAATACTACTTCACTTTCTGGTGTCACATTGTTTTAATGCCTGTAGCATGGATACTAGCAGCCGCAGCAACATTAATGTTCACATTTGCTGCTATTTTTGTGTTTCAGATCGATTGTCAACTGGGATTGCTGTGGCTGATATTGATTTGTCCTTAATTGATTCAGTGAGGGCAAAGATGCCAATTGCCAAGGTAAGCTCTAAATCCAATTTCTAAAATCAAGCCATGGTAAACAAACAGAGCCGCAAAATTTATAATTGAGTAGATGACAGATGTCTTTAACTTATAAGACAATTTTCTCCTAAACTTATCTGAGCTCGAGTGGGATGGTTTGAAGTAACTGCCTAGCTGGTAATCCACTTGGAGTGGGAACTTTCTCTTTTTAGGTAGCTGTGGACTAGTTGCTCCATTGGGCACAATTATACTGCCCCAACACTAGGTGGATGTGATGTTGACAATAGGCCTGTATCCTTGAAGCTAGCATGGTATTCTAACAAGTGTGTTTGATTGACATTGCGAGGACAAGCACTAGAAATTTGGATCTTTACGGACTAATGTTACTACTTCTTCCTAACGTGTTATCCAGAGCTCTTTGAGCACACAACTATTTCTCTAGATGTGTTTAGTATCCCCATCTCACACGCACTAGGAAAAAGAATCCTTTAGGGGGCCCTAAAATACTCTTAAGGAGTTTTGAACCCAAGATGTCATAAGGTCTTAGAAACCATTAAACCAACCCCTTAAGCCCGGCCCAAGTTTATCATTGTCCTGATGTACTGAGCTTGGATAGTAAAACTCGAATGAATGCAGGGATGGTAATGGGGTCAGGCCATGAACTCCATTCTTCCAAGCAAGCTAGGCTATCCCCATCCTGTCCATGTCCATGTTCTGGGGATGAGTGGAACCTCTCCTGGCCCTGCAATGAAGAATAAAGCCTTGGAGAACTAATCCCAACATGATTTGGATTTTGGACATGTGTCCCGCTTCATGTCCTGTCTAGTGCATTTGAACACTAGACGGAATTTTTGTCCTAAAGCCCCATCCTGCCTCACCTAACCTGATCACATTACCCAATCTTATAAATTTTTTATTTATAAATATATAGTATTTATATTGTTCAAAATAGTAATCACACACACACCCTAACATGTTAGAGAAATTTATATAAAAGGTCTCTTTTAGTGGAACCTGAACGATTCCTGTTAAATCAGTTTAAATTTCCATATTTTAAATGCATGTGCACCCACGTGCATGTCCTGGCTTCGTTAGTAGATACTGCTCTTGCATGTGTGGACGTGCACATGCTCGTGTGCATGCATATACCTTTCTTCATACTCACAGTGAGATTGTGAGCTTTTCTGAATGTGCGCGTAGTTTTATTCCCTCTAAAATAAAAATTGTAGTTTTTATTTTATCAAGAAAACATATATAGTTAATAAAAGATTCCCTTCTGTTAATATATATATTTTTCTTTAACTATATATTTCTAATTGAATATCGTTCTTCAGCAACGGAAGCCCATTGAATTCTGGAAATCTGCATCTCTGTAAATTTTGGACATGGTCCTGTATCGTGGCAATCCATATGGTACACGAGAACCATTTGAAGCTTTGTTGTACTCTTTATGTAAGATAACACAACTACTTGCTTGAATTTATTGGGGATAAGACTATTATGGGATCTGAATTTGCTAATAAGCCATGATTTCCTTCATTGGCGAGCTGTAACCTGATCGATGTTTATACATTAAGATTTGGATTATTGCTTTCTTATATTTGAAGGAGACATTACTTATTATTTTAATTTTACCGTAATTGATTTGAGTTTTTCATTATCCTGTATTTTGTTATTTATAAACATAAGGTATCATGCGATTGAACTCTAATCTAAATGATTTTTTTTTTTTTTTTTAATCTAGAAAGAATTGTTGAAAGGTGAGATAGTGTTCTCAAAACCCATTGATGCGTGTGTAATTTAGAAAATTTACCAATTAAAAGGAAATTATTTTGACGATTCCTTAAGAACAAATGAGATTTAAATGATCAACCAGCCCACAGTCACGAAAATGATAAACCTTTAAAAATGAATATCGGTTCTAGTACCATCACGGCATCACCTGTTCAAATCCTCTCTCTCTCTCTCATAAAAGAGGCTTTTCGTTCTGCCCACTTTCGCCGGAGCCTCCCAAGTCCCAAGTCATGCGGAAGGCCCTGTAAACAAATAAAGGGTACTTGCCTTTATTTTATTTTATTTTTATTTTCAAATAATAGGATTTAATTCCATCACTTCCTTTGAGAAGAAGTTCATCACTTTCAATATATAGTGCTACTATTTTTTTAAAATTTATCTATATAATATTTAAAAACTAAAGTGTAGCATATCAGTCTATTTAGTTTAATTCGGTCCCTTTTGCTCCACTTAGCCCCAGTTCAGTCCACTTCAGTCTATTTCGGTTCACTTAGTGCATTAGGTCCAGTTCAATCCATTTTAATCCATTCAGTCCAGTTCAGTCTATTTGGTCTATTTCGATCCAGTTCAGTCCATTCAATCCACTTAAGTGATGTGTCGGGAGGAGAGGTTTATGAAAAAAGAGAAGTTGCTTTATTGACAATTATGTCACCTTTTTAGCGTAATGTTGGTTAGTTTTTGATGAAATTACATTTTTCTTAAGTTATTAAAGTCTTGTACTTTTTTTTCTAACATAAGTGATGTCTTTATTTATATATACTTCCTCTTTAGGTTATTCAAGACATATAAAGAATGAATCATTTATAAAGAGAATTAGAAACAAATTTCAACTACAAATTACATTATTTACAAAATATCTCGCATTATATAAAATTTTTTATATAAAATGCATTATGTTTCCTTGAATTTTTATATAATGTACTATACTTATTGTAAGGACACAAGTCGAAACTCCAATCCACAATCAAAAAGAAATGGGCTTGAAATGCATTTTACAATAAATTTGTAGAGAGTGGGCTTGAAATCTAAATTTTTAGGGTGATTCAAATAACAAAGAAAGAACGGGCCTCCGACCCAATGGCATAAACAAGGAGTTAACTATAAGAATATGAATGAAAGCTCTTCCTCGGACACAATCCGAGGATAGTTTATAGTATTGTTTCTCAAGGTTGATTACAATTATAGATCGTTAGATTGTCATATGCTATTCTTTCTTATTTCTCAAGAAAAAGTCTCCCCTCTTCTAAAGGTCTTTCCTCTTATTTATACTTCCTCTTCTTCTCTTTATCATCTTCCACCTCATGGTTATAACGTTGGCTTTTAGATACTTGTCCCATCAAATTTTCCCAAAGTCCTCTAGGGTCAGGGACCAAGTTCCAAACCTTATGCTCAAGTCCCATTTCTCCATTAATGCAGTCAATATATCAATTGCAGAGTTTTTAATGTGTGGGCGGTGGTAGCAGCTTTACCTTAGATATTCCATCGCTCTTTCTATTATCCTCCACATGTACTATGTTTTCTCATAGCCATAGGATTTTCTATAACATAGCCTAGGGATATTAAACCTCTCTTCCTATGACCTCGGCTTTAATATTCGAGGACAAATCTCTTCCTCGGACATAATTGTTCACTCGTTATCACATCTTTACCTGGCATTTTCTTTATTAGGTACATTCATGTACTCCTAGATTATTTGATGTCCTTAGATTGGGTTTTTAGCCCAAGAGACTTTGTTGGGCCATCCTTTGTAAATTACTGGGCCCAATGTCCCTACACTTATGTATTCTAATTTCCGAACTAAGGTTTTCTCCATCAGAATCACTAATACCACCATAGATGACTGGCAATGACCATAACATTAAAGGCCTAAGAATGAGCTCTAAGCTAGTCTATCCTCCTCAAAATGTGGTAGAGAATTCTTGTAAATGAGAGTCTCCCATCCTCTTATCCTTCCATGAGAATAAAATCTACTCTCTTTTTTGGTAAATAAAAGGTTAAGTAGATAAAATCTACTTTTGTACTATAGTATTACCCCTAGAGAATTTTTTTGAAAGTGGATTAAAAGGTGCTTTCTAATGTCATTAGAGCAATTGCATTAGTTGGTGTATAAATGTGTATAATAAAAAAAAAATGCTCAAATTTACACATTTTTGTTCAAAAACATCCCACATCAGTTAGTGCATAAGTGTGTATATTTTATATTTTTGTTCAAATTGCTACAGTACCGTGTAAATATACATGGTTACTATAGCTATGTAAATTATTATTTTATATTTTTTTCTCTCAACTCTCTTCTTTCTCCATCTGACTACTCTCTCTCTGCCCCTCTCTTTCCCTCTCCCTCTTCCTCTGAACGGGACAAAACTCATCAACCACCGACCATCGACCATTGTTCAACCACCACCACAACAACACCACCCACCTCCGCAACCTAGCAAAACCCACCATCACCACCGCAGCCAATCACAACACCTTATAACACAAAATTGACCCAAAAATCAACAAAAAATTAAACTAAAATCAACAAAAAAAATCAACCCAAAATAAACAAAAACAAAAACCAAATTCAAAGGAAACCCAAAAAACTAGCTTTGCCTCAACCCAGAAACAAAGAACAGAGCTCGAATCGGGTTGGAGTTGGATCGGATCGAGAAACAGAGGACGAAGCTCGGATCGGATCGAAGTTGGATCGGATCAAGAAACAGAGGACGGAGCTCAGATTGGATCGGAGCTTGGTCAGATTGAGTAACAGTGGACGAAGCTCGGATCGGATAGGAGCTGGATCGGATCGAGAAACAGAGGACAGAGCTTGAATCGGATCGGAGCGCATCGGAGAGTTGATCTGAAATGGGTAGAGAGAGAGAGAGAGAGAGAGAAATGAATTAGAAATGAACAAAAGGAGAGAGACAGCGTGCGTATATAACTGTGGCAGTTGAGAGAAATAATAAAAAATTGTTAGGAAATTGATTATTTAATTAATAGAAGTGGTAGAATAGATGAATTGATGTGAGTGTTTTGTAAAAGTGAATGTGTAAAATCTTAAAAGTAGGTTTTTTATGTAAAATAGACGGAATATTTTAAAGAAGCTGATATGGTTGCTTTTAGTGTTAGTTTCTGATATCTATCTTTAATGACGGTCTTCCTTCTCAGAATTTGAATTTAACTTCACAGCAACATCCAAGTTGTGATTTATATAATTCCTTTATAAAGCTCAAATTTACATGGATGGCCTTACTTTCATCTCTAATACCAGTAACAGAGTTGGCCACACATATGCTGTAAGTGCAAATACCAACTCTGGCTAAAAAATAAGGTGGCAGTCAACAGTAGTTGAAAATAGCATTCTTTTATGGATTTTACTAAAGTAAGGGCATATATTAGTAAATTATTTTTAAAAAAAATTTATAAAAAATTATGAAACTAATTAACTGTTTTGACAATTTTTTTAATCCTCTATAAAAACTTCCTTAAAATGAACAATTATACATTCGCTCTTCTTGTATCAGAATTATACATATCATGAATCAATCAATTCCATGGAATGTAAAGGAAGAACGTCATTTTGCAGATAAGTTACAACATTTCTGTCTAAAGTTAACTTGTTTGTTTATATAAAGTTTTTAAAATTCTGACTTTTTCTATGACATATACTTTTATCCACTTCTTTCATAAATAACTTCATATAATGTCAGTACGATGATGATTCCAAAATATCTTAAATAATGGACAAATCATAGTCACCCAACAAATCTCTGTTCATGTCAGCAAAATCTAGCTGTATGATTTGGACAAAGTAGATCATTTATGTGAAACAGTTAAAAGATGCACAAACTTTTTTTTTTCAACTGACTGACTAGTGGGAATCTAACCTTTTTGTCTCCTCTTTATATCCTGAGAATCTAGCTAGAGAAGACCTATACGGCTATACATTGCACTATATACATGAGAATTCCTTTCACCAAACAGACAATTCACCACATAGGAGAAACATACACCTCCAATGTAGAGGACAAGTATTCTACTCATTTTCATTGTTTTTCTATCACAATTTTCTCACCAGCCTTTGGAAACAAGCCAAACAATCAGGCACTCCTGGGGTCCCAAAAAAATTGCTCATACTCAATTGAGATTCAGACAACTTGTGCACCATCTGCCGATACCACAGATCATGTGTGTCCGATTCAGCGACTAATTGGGAAATTTGATCATTGTGAAGCATCTAAAGAATCCCACGTTGTTATATGCTCCAAAAGGTGGCTTAAAGAAACAAGGTGGTGCATATAGTGGGTTTGAACGCTGTGCCATTGACATGTTTAAAGCAAGTGGACCATGCATGAGTCAAAGGGTGTGCTCATTGTACCTTAAGAAAGTTGGGTCAGATAATTGGAGACCTGGTTGGGTGAAGGTACTTCATAACCAGGATGGTGGCCATGTGGTGCCAGTTTCTTACATGTTCTATTTTAGGACATTTGTGCCAGAGAATGTATGGTATGGGTTTGATTATTGTCACTCTAATGGAGCTTTTTTGCCTCATGCTGCAGATTTTAGTAGGAAGGACTAGTGGAAATGTATTTACATAGTCAGATTGATGTATCAATCAAATAAATAAGACTTTCCAAGGCTTAATTTTTATTTTCATAATAGATCGTAAGGTGTGTAGCCAATCTGCCAAAACTGACCCGACCCAACCCAACCCACCAGGTTAAGTCAGTTTTTAGACCTTGGTGAGTTGGGTTGGGTTGAGTTATAAAAAAATTTTTGATAACAGATCAGGCTGGGTTTGGGGCATAAAATTTTAAACCCGCCAAACCTAACCAATCCACCCATATATTTATATATATATATATATTATATATATATATATATATATATTATATAATTAATAATTTTTTAAAAAAGTAACCAGCTTTTCCTATCCTATATAAAAGTCAATTAGTTCACACAAACCCCTAGTAAATTACTATTGTTATTTAGTTATTAATGTTGTTTACCTTTAAGAAGTTACATTGATACTAATTTTTGGGTTTGTTTAATATATTTATATTTATATTTTTTATTCAATTTAATAATAATAATAATAAAAATAAAATTTCCAGCTCATGGGTTCAACCCGACCCAACCCGACCCATGTGGGTTGGGTTGGATTGGGTTAAAAAATTCCCTCTACCCGACCCAACCCGACTCATGCACACTCCTAATAGATTGGGAGAAATGAAGTGTTTTAATTAAATTTTCATGGGAAACAAATTTGGTTGGTATGTGAAATGAATAAAGTACAAAAATCTGGAGAATGAATCGCCACCGTTGTAGGAAAGAAATGAAATTTAGGTGTCTTATATTTTAAAGGTGTAAAGGAGTTTTGGACAAACATTCCAAGGAAACAAATATTTGTGCTTGCAAGACTTCAAAGAAAATAAAGAGAGCTCGATGGTAGAGCCTTCGTGACATTCTTTACCTGAAGGAAATCTAATTGTAATAATTTAGTCACCATCTTAACTCAAACCACGTTTTATGGTAACAATACATCATCATTTTATGGTCCTTAAAACGACATCTTGTTGATTGTCACCAAACAAGAGCTTTTTCCTCCGCACAATCAAGGAACTAAAGAACTAAAAAGGGAAAGGCATTCTTACAGGAGAAAAATGAACTGCAAAGACAAATTCTTCTGGTATTGCTAAGCTGGGAAGCCAACTACATACAATTTAGTGTAACTGTTCAATCACAAGAATCACGGTATGTTTCTTTTACTCCTTATCAAAGCCTTCAATCAAAGTAGAATGAAAAGAAATAAAAGCTAGAAAAGAAGGAGCAGCCTCAAGCACAAAAGTATTGGACTATGGACAGTGATTTATCTTCCCTAACGAAATATCCAGCTATCATTCCAGCAGGAAATCTTGCAAAGAATCAGGGCTGGCAAGAAGATCAAAAGGTTTTTTCCTTAGGGAGTCTTTTAAGATTGTAATCTGACCTTCCTTCAGAAGGACGTCTTCATCAAGGGCCTCGATCTTCTTCCTCAGTACATTAACCTCTGAGTTCAATAACATATTCTTCTCATTGTATTGCTTCACTTCCTCCCACATCAAATCTCTCTCATCTGAAACTTTTGGCAGTATCCCTCTCATAATTGTTAATTCCTTTAATGATTCTTGAAGGTTGCTTTCAAGCTGGTTTAAGTTCTCATCCTTCTGCATCATCTGTTGTAAAGGAGAGAGAAACTTTTGAAGTTTGACAAGGCAAAGACTAGGAATACTAGGAACTAGTGATAGACTTTCAAGAAGTGAAGGTGCAATACTGTAAAATTTCATAAGCATCAATTGGTTAGATGATACACAAGTGGAGTACACTATCTATTTGCAAAATATCGTAAGCTCTTGAGGGTGAAAATACTTCCTAGGACATAACTTCCAAGTACAATGACACAAGGTAGAAACCAAAAGGATGCCTAAACAAAGGTGAATAAAATGGAGAAAGCTGTATCAAGTATATAGCACAGATGTGCAAGTGTCATGCCATCAGACCTTAAACGCAATATAAAAATGTTACTGTACCTGCCAATGAACTCTTAGCTCATATGACATCCTCTTCCCACAATAATGGATGTAAAGTGAAGTTGTGGGTTAAAGACGCACCAGGTGTGTGTGCAACTTACCAATTCTATATATGCGTGTGTGTGTGCACGCTGTTCCAGCTTCAGTAATAATCAAATCCTAATTGCCACTGAAATAACTGCAGTGGATGTGATCCACTTCTAGTATAATTCACAGTTCATGAAATTATCTAGTGCCCTGATTCCAATGTGTATTTTAATGAAACAAATACTGTATCTTCAAGCACATCAATACTCAACTAACAAACAATTTTTAGCTTCTTAATGTAGTTGGTTCTGCCTTTACTAGAAACTACTCACAAAAAAATATGACCAGAATTGAATAAGTTCAGAGACAACCAGAATTTCAGTGCAAACAAGATGCAAATTCTAGTGGAAATACACACATGTATAAAATAACACCTAAATCAATTTTGTCCAGTATGTCACCTATGAAAATAATAGCTCATGAACCCATCTTCATTGGGTTAATCATTGGTACTAAGACCAAGTCCACCATACTACTGAACTTAATCGTAACCTCAACTTCTTGCCAAGCGGTTGAAACCACAAAGCATGTTTCACAACACATACATGCTCACCAGTCACCCTTATGAATATCTCTCAAAGATAATGAAAACAATTAGCTTTCAACGTTCCCTAGCCAATCTTAACTATTGCTAGTTCCAAATCTTATTCCGAAGTCTCTTTATTCTATAACATCTCTTTGTTGTTCTACCTTGCATTAACCATACTCTAGTCTTAGTCCAGAACTAAATCCATCTAACCAAACATACCATTAGTTGACCTCATTACTTTAAGTAAGCCCAGGTTACGCACAAGTAGATATACAATCACATAGAAAAAGAAGTATACTTAGAAAGTTAGACATATCAACTTCCATCAGAAAATAAACAGAAGAGTGGGAAACAAAGATAGACAATCAAATAAGTAATATAAACAGCAAACACATGCATACACAATACACATGGATTAATAGGATTAAGTGTCCACTAGGGATGGCAGTTTAGAACGGCACTTTTCCAACCAAAGTACAGTTTTTAAAACCTCACCTTTTTCCAAGTACAACTTTCCAAAGTGGAGATGGAAGTATAGAATTACCTGAAGTTCAAGATCCTTCAAATTATGAGTGACATAGGAAAGGTTATCTAGTGCATTTTGGACTTCACATCTGAGAATGTCATTGCCTCTTACTGCTGTTGCAAGTTCAGCTTGCAACTGCTCAACTTCCAGCTCTTTAGAATACAGCTTCTCTCTCAATAGACTAGTAAGTAAAGTTTCTGCTTTAAGCTCAGATCTTATAACATCCTATATAATAAAAAACACCAACAATCAGCATCAATGCAAAAACAACTCACCAATCCCAGATCAATTCAAGTAAACATGTTAACAAGGGTATAAAAACACATAGGTAATAAACAATGAAGAACTTCTTATTCTACATTCTGGTCTAAAATAACAAATTAGCAGCAATTAACCTCTGATGTTTGATCATTTTGTTGCACCAATCCATCAGCATCAGTGCACTGTGACTGTAATTTGGAAGCACCCGGAGTGGACTTCTCATGCAACAAAGTAGACATCATCTGCAAACTCCTTGTCAGGCTCTCAGTTCCACGCTTGAATCCCTGAAGTTTCACCTCAGCTTCAACAACAAATTGTGCACCTAAACCATTCTTGATAACTTCCAGACCATGCTTAGCATCTGGAAGAAATTGGCCTGCTTTCCCTTTAATGAATTCCAGTAACTTTGAACATAAGTCGGTGCTCTCATTTAGCATCAATAGCCCTTGATTCTGTAAGCAACAGAGGCGGTTCCACATTTCTTTATCTAGCTTGAAAGTTAAAGCAAAATTTTCTTTCCCATTTCCTTTCAAGCGGTTTAGTAAGTATATATTCTCATGTCGAAGAGAATCAACTTCCAGCCTACAAGATTCCAATTCCCTTCTCAAAGCAAGCTCTACTCCAGTCAGCCTCATTTGCTCCATCTGTAATTTCGCCATATGCTTATCAAACTTCTCCACTGTCTGATCCTCCCCAAGTTTCTCACTAAAACCTACTCGTAACCCATCAATCGTCTTCTCTTGTTCACTGCAAGTTCTTAGTAATCTTGAAATAGATTTATGCAGCTCTTTGCACTCTTTATTCTTCTCCTCAAAATTTTTATGGATGCATTCACGGTCTTCTTCTGCTGCTCTATATTTCTCCTGTAGTTCAGAGAGATTCTGTCGTAAGTCTTCATTATCCATTTTTAGTTCTTCCACACTTGTGGTGAGGTCATGAAGTTGTTCCGCTGAATTTGTTATTATGCTTTTGCTCTCTCTTTCCCTCTCGTCAAAGGATGAAACTTCCCTTTGAAGTGAGACATTATGCTCTGCAAGCTCTCTAACTCGCTCACGGAGCCTCTGCTCTTCTGACTGATATTTCTCAAGCTTGAATGACCAGTCACTTGACCTTCTGTCTAACTCCTTTTCCAATCCTGACTGCAACTCATTCTTCTCTTTCTCTAATCGTCGGGTTTGGGCCTCTAATTCTTCCTTTGCCCATCTGAGTTCTTCCCTAGCAGAAGCCCTCTCAGCAATTTGAGACTGTAAAAGGTTTGAAACCTCAAGTGACAAGCTTATCCTATCCTCTGTTAGGTCTCTAATTTTGTGAATCAACGATGAGACATCAAACCCACAATCTTGAAGAAAACTTTCCTGCTCAAGTTCTTCAGAAAGAAGCATGACCCTTTGCTCAGCTTCTTTGGATCTTATTCTTAGTCCTGCATCAGTGTCATCTTCAATTTCATCAGAGTTCCCATCCTCACTTTTACTACTGTGAAAAAGATTCTGCCCCAGGAAGCCAGAGTTAACGTCCTCGCGATACCCATTAACTGTTTCATAAGGTTCATCCAATGGATAAATCTTTTCAGCCACCACATCTGAATTTGCATTGAAGCACCTATCCAAGGGTCTACCATAGATATCTTCAATCGTGATTGGAACATCAAGGTCAAACTGATTTGAACTTGTTTTGGGGAAAACATTAGACTGGCAGAGTCTCTCAACAACATTCTTGGCAAGTCTCCTTGGAGATTCATGCCCAAATCCTCTTTCTGTCCAATCTTTAGATGAGAAACGAAGCCTGGAACTTTTAGCTTCCCTAACGGAACAAGCCCTTGGTTTATCATTGGAATTATCTGTTGGGGAAGTAGGCGCTGTATACTGAACTCGTGGGGGAAGCCTCCCAGCATTTCCATTATAATTTCTCTGTGAAGAACTGTTATTAGTCCTGCTTTTTTCCTGCTGCTGCTCCCCATCAATGTAGCGGTCCACAACCTTACTTGAAATATTGCTAGAGCACATGGATGACGAATCATTGTAGGTTCTGGAAGAACCAGGCCTCTCAAATCCGCGAGCATTTTGAATAGCTGGCTCTTCAAATTGTTTGGACTTATATTGCCTCTCAGGAGTATAAGCACGACGACTAACACATAAAGGAAGCTCATTAAAGTCATTCTCAAGAAGCAAATTCTAATACTGGATTGCCAAATTGATAAAAATGATTTGTAAACGAAGTTCATATCAATTAAATAAGCTTCATTCAACAAGTTCAGGTTCATAAATGTAGACTCACCGAGATGAATGATCACATTGCTGATGTCGACCGCTACTTGCACTACTAGAAGGAGATCTACTTAAATCATTGACGCAAAACAAATCCATTTGTCCCAGCCTTCCACTCAAGGCATTTGATGACAATGAGCGGCTCCTTCTAAGACCTGAACTGGAACTAGAGCTCTGGCTATCAGATACTTGCTTTCGAGATTTGGAAAACAAGTTCCTGGGACTCCTGAAACTATTATCACCTCTGTCACTAGCTTTACTACTCATCCCACTTTCCAACGGGTTCTCCCCATAACCTCTCTTATCTTTTGATGGTGGAGAAACCCCATCGTCGCTCCCGTTGCTGGATGCAGATGATCTAAAAAAGAACAGCTTCTTCATGCGTAAATCTTATCTCATGAAAGTTTCTAATCTTTAGCCTTGATATTTTAGGCCAAGCTCTAAAGCCAATGAGATCTCACTGAATCTGACATAAACAAAAGAAACACAGAAACACACCAAATCATGATTGAGATTGCTGAAAATATTGAAAAGGATATGAAAAGTGAACAGAGGAAGAAATTATAACAAAATTTTATTTTGGACGAAAATAAAGCATGACAGCATGCAGCATGAGAATAATAATTGTGAGAGTAACCTTAAGAACTGAACAGTGAAGCAATAACAGTGGCTGAAATAATAGCATTCCCTTAACAATCTATTTCGTACAAACCCATTTATAATTTAATAAAAACAAAACCTTCTCCTACATTACCCAAGCAGCCAAACAACTAATTAGAGAGGGGAAAAAAAAAAACCACACCCTTAACGGCCTAGTAGCTTGACTCTGTAGACGAAGAACATATTTATCTACAAGAGGACTCATTATATCAAATTATCAATTCCAAAAAACCCAACAAAAACAAAAATCAACCCAAACCCAAAAATCCTACATACCCATTTCATGATTTTACACAAAATTGAATGCCGAAAACACTCGGGACTATAACACCAATCACAAAGATAAAAGCAACACACTGCAAATAATAATATATAAAATAAAATAACATTTTCAGGAACTTCTTCCTACCCTTTTTAGCTGCAAAGAAAATCCTCAAAGCAAATTTGAATGTTGAAGGAACAGAGCAGAGCTCCAACAAAAGTGATTATCTAAACAAGTCCTGCACCCACCAAAAAAGTCAGATTAATAAACTGAACAAAGTATTTGTAGGCTTTTTTAATGAAAATATTTATTTAAACCAAAAAAAAAAAAAAACACGTTGCTAAATACTAGGAAATCTTTATGAAGAGTTTTCAGGTACCGTCGCCAACGACTAGTTTACAAAATTAAAAAATAAATAAAAATGAAACAAAAAAAATATTAATATGCTTCACAATTTACAAATCATGTGTGTCAGAGAGACTCAGAGTTCTGATTCAATAACCCTATACTACTTTTTTAGAATCCATGAAGCTAAGGCTAGTGGTCCAAAAAGACCAAATTGCCCTCATCACTCTCACTATCCTGGAAACCCATCCACTACTCTCTGACACCAAAAAAAAAATCAAACTATATAAAAGCCTTTTCGGGATTCGACAAGATCGAGGTATTTCTCTCATTATTTTTCTACAAATTGTCAAATTCTGCAACTACCAGTACTACAACTAAGAAAGAACTGTTTGGCTGCCGAGAAACTAAACGAAAATGGCCGGCAATTTTTCAAAATGTAGAAAACTAAAGTCGCAAGGTATCATAAATTTAAAAGTTAAGACTCCACTCCATTTCCTTGATTTTCTCGGCAACCAAACAGAATCCAAAAAACGAAAAAAGAAAAAACATAAAGAGAAAAAAAAAAAAAAAACATGACTTACAATTCCAAACTCTGCTTTTCTGGTCAAAAAACAAAAAAATTTCCCGTTCTAGTACTTTTCTTGTAGAAAGAGAATCCAGTAAAGCAACGGGAAAAAAAAATTAAAGAAATCAAAGAATAATTCAAAGAAAATACCTCTTATTAGTTTCTTTCTTTTCTTTCCTTTCTTTCTTTTTTTGAAATCCTATCAACCAAACAAAAACACAGTGTGGGAGTTTTTAACTTACCATTTCTGGTCGATTGTACAATTCAAAATTCAAAAAACAAAATCCAACTCAGATTTTCGATTTATTAGGGAAATTGAATAATAGAGAGAGAGAGAGAGAGAGAGAGAGAGAGAGAGTTACTGAGTCGAAGTTAGTTAACGGCGTTAAGATTCAGCCGGCATTGAAGTTTTTGAATCAGTGAGATTTGACGGTGCATTTATTGTGTGTGATTTTAATGATGACTGAAAATGAAAGAACAAAAAAGAGAGTGTAACGAGAAAGAGAAAAAAGAAAAGGCAAAGGCAAGAGAGAGGTCCGTGTCTGAAAGGAACCCCCTTTTTTTTTTTTTTTTTTTTTGGGGAGAATTTGGAGGGTATTTTGGTCCGAGAGTTAAAATTTAAAATTTTTTGATTACGCGGAAAAGGCGGATGAGGAGCGGGACTTGATGGAATAGTTATCAGCGGTACTCGAGTGCAGTGTAGTTGAAATTGAGAGGTGTTGTGGGGCCAATAATGGAAAGTTTTATGAGTTTTGATAAGTAATCGTGACTTTTAAGTTTTAATATGGCTAAATCTATACTTTAGTACTTTCATTTAACGTTATAATTTTAAATTAAATCTTGAATTTATTTAATTGTGTAAGTCAAAAAATTTTGAAATCATATTAATTTAAATCTCCAATCAAATCCGAAAATTCTAGGGTTTAATTTATTTGTTTTTCTTTTTTATTGAGAATCAATTTGAACTTGTGATATTGTTGGGTTTAATTTGTAATAGCATTGACTGTCAAAAAAAATTTATAATAGTATTTCTTATCAAATTTCATTAATTAATTTAAATTTTTTGAAATTTTAGGATGTAATTTGAAATTACTAAGATATATGAATTAAAATGTAATTCACTCTCAACTTTTTTTTTTTTTTGAAGAGTAGTTCACTCCCAACTTTATTTAAAAATATTCCTAAAAAAATTCTTTATTGATAGTATTTTTGAACCATTGTTAATGATATATATATAATTTTATTTTGAAAATCTAATATATAAGTAGATAAAGCAATTTGAAAATTAATAGAATAGTGACCCTATTTAGGCAATGTTTTAGTAGGAGTTAGAGTTGTATTTTTACTGGATTATCCTTTAGTTTTATCTCTACTTAAACATAAGGATGTAAGGGTATTTTAGAACCCTGAAAATGAGGAATCTAAATAGGGAAAGCTCCTTAAATAGTAGTAGTATAGAGTATAGACTAGTATATATAAGAAATGAGTAGTATATAAATTATTCCTATCGTTGGTTGTAGACTCCAACCAAGTTTATAGCAAAACTTCAACTCCACAATCTTACTCTTTGTCTTTTTATCTTTTTTTGAGATAGGTTGATAAGGAAGGAGGAGAGTTAGGATTCAAACCCCACACGCGCGCGCGCACACACACACACACATATATATATATATATATATATATATATATATCATACAAATAAAAATAAGAAGATGCTAATTGATTTTGAGTGTAGACAGAATTGATCTCTCATATTCGGTAACAAAATATATTACTAGTTAAGTTAACCAGAATTTACTATAAATACAATAGTTACAATAGGGAAGAAAGATTTTTCTTTTTTTATATATAAGATAGAATTTATACTCTAGCATAATCTAAGAAGAAATATTTGAATCTTGTATATTTTCATTGAAAACTCTAAAAGGTTTTAGTCTCTTTAATATGAAATAAATAAATGTTATTTGAGTTAGAATTCATTAGGATTAAGTAGAAGGAGAATATTCATTTCCAATATCAAAGTTTGACTTCTTTCTTTTTAAGTGACACGTGAATTTATAAGGGTTATATGGTAAAAAGGGTAAAATTTGTAGCACCACTCTTTATATTTGTATAGACTATTTTCAGCATAATGACCTTTAGTGACATATCAAATTAAGAAACAAATCATCAATGTGATTTTTTATTAATTTATGCAAATGAAGAAAATGAATATATGAGTTTATCAGCCCAAATTTAGAATTTATTCACAATTTGTAGTCAACCTAACCTAGGTTTTTTTTTTTTTTTTTTTTTTTTTTTTACTTAAGGCAATAGACGACCTAACCTAGTTTGGGGGAACTAAAGGGGTACACAAAATCCTCACTTGGTTTTCCCCTAAAAAGTAAAAATACAAATTCCTATATGATATTATTTTATAGAAAAATATTACGTTTATAATATTTTCACAATACTTTCATAACAAATCTTAAATGATAAGTTGTTATTAGTTGTTATGGATAAGCAAAAAAGTTATTTAAGTTATAGATTTAAATTTGAAATAACAACAACTTACCAACTATTATTTGTTGTAAAAATATTGTGAAAATATTATGGACGTAGCACATCTCTATTTTATATATTAACCTTTAATTATGTAACACTCAGTGCCTTTGGGTTTTTTTAGCGTAATACAAAATATTGAGTGATATTGTTTGATGTGAAAATACATATTTAAATATGAACATATGTTATTGCACGAACAGGTTACCATTTGTTTTAACATATTTTAAATGGTTTAAATATAATATAATACAATAAAGGTTTGTGTAAGTGGAATTGGGTTCTAAATTAACCAAGCCGTTCATAAATAATTCGAGCTTGGCTCGATAAAAAACTCGTTCATATTTGATTGTTTATAAAGAAGCCAAGCTTGAGCCTTAGTTTTAGGCTTGTTTAGTAAACAAACCGAGCCCAAGCAAAACTATTAGTTCATGAACAAGTTCGGGAGCTATAAGGCTAGATACAAAACAAGTCAAGTATAAACTCATTTATAGGCTTGATATGTGTTTTATAACTCATTACACATATCTTAATAATAAAATGTCTCATATTGGACCACTACCATTTACCTTAATTTTTCACTTCCCTTTAAATTGATCAAGCACCACTTTAGACTTCACTTACCTTTTTAAAAAAATTTATAAGTGGGTCACATATGGTTCTTCCTTATTCGTTATCTAATGTAAAGTTATAAAATATGTTAATCCTTTCTCATTCACAATATTTATAAACAAGTATTTTTTTAGTTCTTTATCATCCAACGTGGATGTAAAAATTATATTTTAAACAATTGATGAAGCTATAGACAATAAAGGATGAATGGATGAATTTAATTTTGTCAAGTTGCAATATGAACAATGGCTAATCATAGGTCAAACTAGAAGCATGATAAAATGAGTATGCTATTTTCTTATTTTTGTTTACTTGATTTTGGGAGATTTAAGCATTTGATAAGATAATTTTATTGGATCTCAAACTCAAAATCTTGATATGAGCTCAAGTTTGAGCTTGATATTAAGCTTGATCTTGCGGCTTGACTAATTAATCAAACTAAGTCAAGTCAAACTCAAGTTTTTTGGCTTTTCCTCAATCTCAAGCTCAAACAATATTTTAGGCTTGTCTCAAGCTCAAGTCAAGCTTGAGCTTTTTAATTTTACCGACGAGCCAAGTTTAAACTCGGCAAAACTCGGCTCTTTTACAGCCCTAAAAGGGAAATGAAATCACCATTTTAAATAAATATTTTAATGGTTTAATTGTTAAGTGCAAAACTTCAACAACTTTCGTGATTTCGAATCTATATATATAATAATAGGTAAAAATGAGAGAAACTCAAATTAAAATTTTAAATTAGAGTTCCAATTTTGCACCATGTGTCCTAAATTATTTATTTTTAAAGAGTTTTATTTCTTAATTTTAGAATCAAACGTGAGACCATATCATAAATATTCATCCAAGTGAGTTATTAAGTACAAAAATCAAAGAGTCTAGAATAAATGATCATAAAAAAAAAAAAAAAAAGTCCTTCACAATAATTTTTTTTAAATAGACAATTTACATTTTATACTTAATAATATCCTTACAAAATTTTGTAAAGAGTTAACAAAATATAAAAATGACTATCAATAGTATTTAAATTATATTATGTATTTTATTTTATATTTTTAAATATATACATGTATATGTATGGAATTACAAACTAGTTACAAATAAAGCACAGGAATTTGTGTATTTTTTCTCCCTCCAAATACAAAAAAAAAAAAAAAAAAAAAAAAAAAAAAAAAAAAAAAACTGCAAACCTAACTGGGGTAGAAACTAGAAAGTGAGCCAAATGGGACATTTACAAATAATAATAATGGATAATTTTTTTTATTAGATCATATATTGTGGAGCCCATCCGTTCTGGTTACTTTTTTTTTTTTTTGCATCTTTTTAATCATACATCATGATAAATGGCATTGATGCTAAATCATGTAGCTTTTGTGGCCCCATTGTAATTTTAACTATCCTAATCCTCAAATAAGTGGGCACGTCTCAGCTTCATCAACACGACACAAGAAAATGAGTTTGATTTACGCTCTGTTTGTTTCAATAATGATGTTTTCTAAAAAATGAGTGATTTTCTAAAAAATATTTTCTATAAAACTATCTCATTTTCTAATGTTTGGTAGCAACTTTAAATAAGTTGAAAAACAACCTCTTATTTTCCCTTATTTAGTTTGCTGTGAGATAGAGTTGTTTTCAAAAAAAATTTAATGGAAAACAATCTCTAAAAATAAGCCATACTTTTTATATTGACTAAAGATAGTTTTCCTTTGACTCATATTTTTTTATACTATCAAACATTGGAAAATAAGGAAAACTATCTTTACATAAGGTTTTCCATTGAAACAAACGGAGCGAACGCTAAATTAAACGTGAGACCATCAGTGCAATTTTGCACCATGTGTCTTAAATTATTTATTTTTAAAGAGTTTTATAAAGATTTTTTCTAGTGTATCATTGCACTGGACATAATCTTTGCCCTTATAAATCACACTTTTAAAACTTGGACAATTTTATTTTTATCCTTAAATTTTCTTTTTCTTTTTCTTTTTCTTTTTTTCATTTTTTGTCCTGCAACTTTTAATCCAGGTTCAATGCGATCGCTATGTTTAATTTTGTCAATAATATGCAATTATGCCTAAAAAAAAAAATGTAATTTTGTTATATTTTCAGCATTGAAATAAATGTTAAAAAAATTGTTACATTTAATTTCTCAAATATAATAATATATTATTTAGGAAAAATTATAGTTTATCCTCTTGTGATTCGATCTTATCACAATTTAATACAAGAAATTTCTTTTGTTATATTTGACCACTAAAGTTTTGATTAAAATTAAGTCATTAAATTTTGGATTTACCAAAACTATTAGCAATTCAATCACATAAAAATAATTTTGGCTAAAGAAAGGGAAAGATAAGGTCTAATGTTTACTTATGGTTTCTTAACAAATGTTCTTTCCTTTGTTGCATCATAAAATATAACAAAAAGTTAACACATGCCCTAAAGACATTGATTCATAATATTTTTAAAAAAATTTAACATATTTTTATAATATTTTTCATAAAAGTAGTATAAAAAATCTCCTAAAATTGTTTAATAACAAATACTATAGGAGTATCCTTTAATCAGACCCTAAAATATATAGTTTTTCTGAAAATTTGGAGGGCTATCCAACCATGCTAGCTAGTCCCTATCTCTGCAACATGTTGAACATACATACCTAGCTAAATGGGCTGCCTTGTTCCCTTTCCTAACTACCTGAGACAAAGACCTCTTAATAAGTGAACCACTTTGGAAGGATCATGTTGGGTTTCCATGACCATCAGTGCTCTCTAGTCACCTTCAATGATCATACATTGCACACTAAATATTGATCAGATGGCTTGGACTACCGCTATTGCCTCCAATAGCTAGCTTTTTTCTCTGTTTTATAAGTGTTTTTTACTCAAAGCTTTCATAGCTCCATCATGCATGTCTCGCGCACTAAACACTTGGACATAATCTTTTCTTTTTAAGAGTCTCGGCTTTAAATGTTAAGTAAAAGATGTAGCTGAAGATAATATAAGAGTGTCCTAATTGAAAGAACCATTGTATTTTGTTAGAAGTCATTAAAAAAAATTATTTCCCTGTACACTTTTTGTTTGTGTTGTAAGTTGTAACACTAGGCTTTAGTGGTTTCTATAGGGGTGTTTCAGCTTTTAAACTTAGAAATTTAGAAGTGACTTACATATTGTTTGGCAAACTAAAACGTTTTTTTTTTTAATTTCATGAAACTCGAAAAATGTTCTTTGCCTTTTTAGCAAGTTTTTGTAAAGCAGGAATTTTGTTATTTAGAAGTAATCCAAAAGTTGCTTCTCGGAGTAATTTAGCTGTAAACATTTGTATTATTGGATTTATGCCGTTTGATGATAGTTGTCTCTCCTGAAGAAGAAAGTATATGATGTTTTAGGAACTCCCCCTCAGCATCTAGTTGGCGTTTCTAAAACTAATAAGAAATTGACATCTGTCATAAAAAGAAACATCAGCATACTGAACCATTTAAATTAAAAAGATGAAATTTACCCTGAAAAATTCAAAGACCTGCCCTCTCTTGTTTTTCCTCTTTTTCCAAAATCAAAATGTTCATCTCTCTCTCTTCGTTTTTTTCTCCGCCACCGCAACACACCAGCACCTCCATGACTCCATCTTTTCTCTCTCAACATCAAACCAAAAACCACTTTACTTTTCTTATTTTTAAAATCATATCTCAATGTCTCTCTCCGCAGTCCACACGCCACCATAGCCTTTATTCTCTCTCAACCCTAAATCCCAACAGCCAATGCCCAGCGGTAGTGTCTCCGCCAGCACAACTCTGCTGACCTCACAAGTTCTGAAGAAACCGGCCTTTGACTTGTCAGAAAATTCCCAAAATCTTCTCTTTCTAGCAGAACCACCCTACACCAAAAACTTCACGCTACTTCCAACACCCGACATTCACAAGAAGGTTTTTTTTTTTTTTTTTCTCTCCGTTTCTTTGCCGCATTTTTCACATTTTTTTTTATGCTTTTTTCTTCCCAAAATTACAGATGTTTAAAAGAAACAAAAGAAAACCAAATGAATTTTTGTGTAGAAAGGAAATTTGTACCTATTTGATAAGATGTCTCAATGAAGATGGATGCTCTCCTTTGTTCTTAAACTATTATCAATTAACAGAATATACAATATACAGTACATGGTTAATATTCTTTTTTTAATGTTCTTTTGGATCAGATTAAAGTTTTTTTTTTTCACTTAGTTTATAGTTTCATATGTAGAAACATAAAGCTTCTTTCTTTGTTTGACAAATAGCTTGCTGCCTTTATTTTGCTGATAAAATGCTTTGCTGATACGTTTATTGAAATCTTGGTCTTGAACAACTTCATTTTTGTGTGTGAACGTTGTTGACTGCAGTATATTTGGTTTCCCCAATTCTAAACTTTGTTTTTTCCGCTGTTGAGTTTACTGATGATAACATACACACTGTAGTATATTTGGGCTCATATTAATAAGTAAAGAAAATTTGGCATACACCAACCGAATGCTGAGTTGAGTTTTTATGATGTTGGATTTGGCACCATATGGATGATGGGTTGAGTTTTTCAGGTCTGCTGCTCTTCTTTAGTTTCCATTTATACAAATATAATTGTTTATGTTGTTCTCATGTCAAAGGCTTGATCAAGTGGTAAGTATTGGATTGAAAGTTATAATATGAAAACAAAAAGGGACAAGAAAAAGGTTTGAAATTTGTCTATTTGCTACCACGACCATGTGCCTTTGGCATTCAATTTTTCTTTTAATAAGTAGCTCCCAACTTAGTTTTGATGGTAATGGTATATTATATTGAGTGAATTTGAAGGATAGATTTCAGTAGCATATAGCAATATTGGAGCAACCACACATTGGCAATAGCTTGAGGAGTATACTTGAAGACGTGCTGAACTTAACAAATTGACCAAGTTTCATTTGGGATGTGAGAGAAGTAAATCAAGCAGCTCGTGAGCTTGCTAAGTGTTAACAATTGGAATGGTTTTGTAAATTGTGGCCTTACTGGCCGGATAATCTGATATATCATATATGTGATGATGAAGGATGCTTTGGATTGTACAATTTCAATTTAGTTCTTTTTAATAAAGCTTGGTTTATTGTAAAAAAAATTTTATATATATATATATATATATTGTAAGATTAAGAAAAAAAAAAAAAGTAGAAATGAATAGTTGTAATTCATTTCTTGGCTTGGCGATACAGGGACAATCATTCTCCCTTGTGAACCTGTGAACTTAAAACTATTGTAAGATTGATTCTCAAAAAAAAAAAAAAAAACTATTGTAAGATTTGAGTAAAAAGGGAGCAACTTGTAGCATTCACTATATCATCAAAATAACAAAAAAAAAAAAAAAAAGTCTAGCACCAAAATATTGTCATTCACTATATCATCCTCTTAATTGGAACTTTTCATGAGTGCTATCATTCATCCCTATATAGCACTTGCAAAATCTAGCATTGCAATTCCACCACCATGCACATATATAAATTAATATATAAGAATAAAATTTACTATTGCATTAAAAACTTTCATCATTTGCATATAATTAGTCTTTAACTAGAAGCTACTCAAACATACACAAAATCTATCATGTTTGAGTAACTTCATTAGTTACAAAACTTTTCCAAAATGATAGCTATAATTAGTGTTGGCTATGCAATCACTTGTCTAAATTTGTAGTTATACTATCTTAAAAATTATCAAGTCAAAAATACTATCTAAGATCTATGATGCACGGACGCGGCGCCAGAGGTGCCGCACCCACGTCCGACGCGACGACCTGCAAGGGACGCTGCTGCTCGCGCGTCGATGCTGCGTCGGGCCGCGTCTGCCACGTGTTTTCTTTTTCTTTTCTTTTTTTCAGCCGACTCACACCGACGCGGCTTGAATCGTGCCAACTCGGCTTCGATTCGCGCCGAACCGGCCAAAATCGAGACGTATCGGCAGTATCGGGTCGTATCAGCCGGCGACCAAAACGGCCGAAATCGGCTCTAAATGAGACCCAAAACCCCTAAATCTGTCATTCCTCAATTTTATTTTGAATATTTGTTGCTTCTTTTGTGTTTTCTTTTGGTTTTTTGTTTCTTGCTTTCTTCTTTCTTTGTGTTTGTGAATCAAGGCTGTGGGGAGTAAAAGGACCCAAGTGGGCATATGGGCCTTTGGACTGTAGCATGGAGGGCCGACCTGCTCTTGAGCTAAGAATTTGTTAGCTTTGCGAATTGGCCCATACGCCGAGGGTCCGAGGATACAGTCGAGGGCGAGTTTCTCCTCGGACAGATCCAAGATAACTCAGAACTTCATTATGAAGGTCAAGGCACAACTCTGGAAAGACTAATGGTTAAAGGGGGGAGTCCTTGAATGTTGTAGACATACTAGTGTTAGGAAAATATCATATGCAAAGGTTGCCACTTCCACATTAAAGACTCTGCACATTCCTCCCTGGCCGCATTAATGGGGAAGTGACCCTTGAACAGTAGAACTGAAACTTCTGGTTACTATTCAAAGGCACTAAGAGAAGAAATATCTAGGGGGGAGGGAATTTGAGCAACACGTGGATAAAGCATCAGGAGAAGAAGTATTTAAAAGGGGTGAAGGCCAAAGAAGAAGGGGGGATCAGTGAGTAACGAAGAAAGAAATTAAGAATTGTAACCTTTAAGAATAAAGAAAGAGAAATAATACAAAAATAGTCCTCGGCTTACGTCCGAGGAGGTCTATTTGCAATTATTGTTTGTTGTTTACAAGTATTTGTAGATCTTAGCTTGTTATCAAGTCCTCAGTACTTCTAACCTGGATTTCAAGCCCACAATCTACCAAATTTTATTGTTTAAGGCTCATTAGGCCTGAGCCCGTAATCGTCTTTGGGTCCAGGTGTAATTGTGCACTTACAATTGGTGCCGTCTGTGGGAAATCTAGTCTAGAAGGAACAGGGATACTATGGCAGGCTTAGGTTCTCACCATGCAGAATCACAAGGATCACAACCGGAGGATCTTTTCGAACGTCTTGAGCGTTGAAGGGATCGTGAGGGAAGTGTCCATACAAAATACCTCGGGGCTAGCCATACTCATGGTGGGGGTAGCACCACTCACGAGGATAGTGCTAAAGCCATGCAGAAGGAGATTAATTGTTTGAAGAGAAAGCTACGCCGTGCCAGACGTAGGTCTTCACCGTCCTCATCTAATCCTTCCTCAGAGGAGGTTCGGGGAGGTAGTTACAGCTCAAGGTCATGCTCACCCCCCAGCGCAATGTCCTCTTGTGAGGAGGACGACCAGCCAGCTCGCAGACGCAAGAAACTTCCTTCCAGGGGCTTGAGGAATGATGCTATGAGCCGGGCATTGCACCAACTCTCCCAATCTCCATTCTCACGGAGGATTGAGAAGGGGAGGCTCCCTAAGAGGTTTACCCAGCCCACCTTCACCATCTACAATGGCCGGACTGATCCAGTGGAGCACGTGAGTCACTTTAACCAGAGGATGGCGGTGCACTCTTACAACGAGACCCTGATGTGTAAAGTTTTCCACTCTAGCTTGGGACCTGTTGCTATGAGGTGGTTCAACGGCCTTAAATCGGGGTCTATAGGTTCGTTTGGGGAGCTTACTAGAGCATTCGCTTCGCGATTCATTACGTGTAGCAGAGTACCTCGGCCATTGGACTCGCTGTTGTCCATGACCATGAGGGAAGGAAAGACATTGAAAGCATATTCTGACCGGTACTGGGAGATGTTTAATGAAATAGATGGTGAATTTGATGAGGTGGCGCTTAATACCTTTAAGGTAGGTCTTCCTACTGATCACGACTTGAGAAAGTCTTTGACCAAAAAGCCCGTCCGCAGCATACGTCGCCTCATGGATCGTATTGATGAATACAAAAGGGTAGAGGAAGACCAGCAGCAAGGAAAGGGTAAGGAGAAGGTTATCCCGCAGGAGAGAAGGGATTTCAGGTCGGACAGATACCACAACAACAAGCCGAGGAGAGATTATATCGGGCAGTCCGGCTCGGCAGCACCTTATGCCGTAAACACTGTGTTCCGAGAACCAGTGCACCAACTACTGGAGAAAGTTCGTAAGGAGCCTTTCTTTAGGTAGCCTAGTAAGATGGCAGGGGACCCTGCGAGGAGGAATCAGAACCTCTTTTGTCAGTACCATCAGGATGTGGGCCACACTACCGAGAACTGTCAGACCCTTTGGAACCACTTGGAGCAGCTTGTCAGCGAAGGAAAATTGAAGCAGCACTTGTGTCAACCTACTGGGCACGGTAGTCAAGCTGGCTCAAACAACCAGAGGAACAATCCACCCCGGCCGGCATTGGGAACAATTAACTTTATCTTCGCTGCACCTGGCAGGACCGGCTCAGGTCCCACTAGGGTGATGGCAGTTTCCCATTTTCAGATCGAGGAGGCAGGCTACAAGCCGAAGAGGTTGAAGGTGACTTTGCCCGTCTTGGGATTCTCCGAGGAGGATAAGGTTGGTACCATTCAACCCCATGACGATGCTCTTGTGGTCACTCTTAGGATAGGGAATTATGATGTGAAGAGGGTGATGATTAATCAGGGCAGCGGTGCAGATATCATGTACCCTGATTTATTCAAGGGGCTAAGGTTGAAGTTGGAGGATCTCACTCCTTATGATTCGCCACTTATAAGCTTTGAAGGAAGAGTCGTTGTTCCGAAGGGACAGATTCGTTTTCCCGTTCAATCTGGTTCAGAAACGGTTGAGGTGGATTTCATTGTGGTTGACGCGTACTCCCCATATATAGCTATCCTCGCCAGGCCATGGCTGCACGCCTGGGAGCAGTCTCATCTACCTTACATGTTAAGGTCAAGTTCCCCTCGGGGAATACGTTGAAGAAATCCTCGGCAGTCAATCGGTGGCAAGGCAATGCATATCGGCTGCAGTGCTGCACCAAACAGAAGCCGAGTCTTCGGCTTTGATCATCAAAGACTTATAGCAATTAACGGCCCCTAATGCACCTGGAGTGGTGACAGGAGAGGAGACACATTGTGAGGAGTTAGAGAAGTTTTTGGTAGCGGAGGACCCAAAGACGTTCTTCCAAGTTGGCATATGTTTGCCACACCAGGAGAAGATGGAGTTGTTGGAATTTCTCAAGGACAATATTGATGTTTTTGCGTGGGACCCTTATGAGGCTCCCGGCGTGGATCCGAGCTTCATTTGTCATCATTTAAACGTCAACCCTGCTATTGTTTCGAGAAGACAGCCACCTCGGTGTTCTTCCAAAGAGCATTCCGAGGCCGTGAAGGAAGATGTGCTTAAACTCAAGAGGGCTGGGGCTATTAAAGAAGTTTTCTACCCCGAATGGTTGGCGCATACGGTTGTGGTTAAAAAGAAGAATGGAACGTGGAGAGTATGCGTGGACTTCACAGATTTGAATAAGGCCTGCCCCAAGGATTCGTTCCCCATGCCGCGTATTGATCAACTTGTGGATGCCACTGTCGGGCATCCTCGTATGAGTTTTTTGGACGCCTTCCAGGGTTACCATCAGATTCCATTGGCATTGGAGGATCAAGAGAAGACTGATTTCATCACTCCAACAGGGAACTACCACTATAAGGTCATGCCGTTTGGATTGAAGAATGCTGGGGCTACCTACCAAAGAATGATGACCAGAATGTTCGAACTGCAACTAGGGGAAGATCATTGAGGTATATGTGGATGATATGGTGGTGAAGAGTAAAACAATACCTTCACACGTGAAAGACCTGGCCGACACCTTTCAGGTGTTAAGAAAGTACAAGCTGCGCCTTAACGCCTCAAAGTGCTCTTTTGGCGTGGGGTCTGGAAAGTTCTTAAGATATATGATTACTCATAGAGGCATAAAGGTAAACCCAGTGCAGGTTAAGGCTATTCAGGATTTGTAGCCGCCTCGAAACCCGAAAGAAATCCAGAAATTGACCGGAATGATTGCTGCACTGAATAGGTTCATTTCTCGGTCAGCCGACCGATGCCGTCTTTTCTTCCAATTGTTGAATTAATAGAAGGGGTTTCAATGGACAGAGGACTGCACGTTAGCCTTCCAACAGCTTAAGCAATATCTTTCTCGGCCACCCATTTTGTCTCGCCCCGAGGCGGACGAGGTTTTGTTTGCTTGCTGTGGCCGTCCACGCGGTCAGCCTGGTCCTTATAAGGGATGAAAACGGGGTGCAAAGACCGGTATACTACGTTAGTAAGTCTTTAAATGAGGCCGAGGTGCGCTATCTACGCTTGGAGAAAGCACTTCTCGCCATAGTTCATGCCACGCGCAAGCTTCCTCATTATTTCCAGTCTCACACTGTGGTGGTTCTGACCCAATTGCCTCTCAAGGCGGTGTTACGCAGCGCCGATTACTCTGGCAGGGTGGCAAAATGGGGAGCCATTTTGGGAGCCTTTGACGTTAAATACAGGCCTCGCACTTCGGTGAAGGGCCAGGTCCTCGCTGACTTGGTGGCAGAGTTTACCGAACCATTGCTAGAAGAAACTCTGAAAGAAGCACACATGGATGGAAAATCAGTTGGTGTTATCACGGCCGCAGCCCTTCCAACTTAGAAAATGTATGTGGATAGGGCAGCTAATCAGAAAGGGTCTGGTGTCGGACTTGTTCTGATATCCCCTGAGGGAATTATCTTCGAAAAATCTCTAAGGTTGTCATTCTCGGCTACTAATAATGAAGCCGAGTACGAAGCAGTCTTGGTGGGCATGAACATGGTACATAAGATGGGTGGAAAGGACATCCATGCGTTCTCGGATTCTCAGCTAGTGGTCGGCCAAGTCATGGGGACCATGGAGGCGAGGGACCCAAGAATGCAAGAATATTTGGCCCAGGTCAAGCGTCAGCAAACTGAATTTGACTCCTTCATCTTAACTCACATTTCTAGGAGTGGAAACACCCATGCAGACTCCTTGGCCACATTGGCAACGTCTTCGGCTCAGGGCTTGCCCAGGATTATCCTCGTGGAGGATTTGCTAGAACCCACTCTTACCGTTGTCAACGCAGCTCGCATTCATCTGTTAAGGCCTGGACCTAGTTGGATGGACCCGGTAGTATCTTTTCTCAAGAACGACATCCTTTCTGAGGACAAGTCTGAAGCAGATAAGATACGTCGAAAGGCGCCACGTTTCTGGTTGTCCGAGGACCAGAAATTGTATAAACGATCCTTCTCAGGACCGTACTTGTTGTGTGTGCACCCTGAATCAACGGAAGCACTTCTGGAAGAACTGCATGAAGGGATTTGTGGGAGCCACACTGGGGGAAGATCTTTAGCCCACAGAGCTTTGACTCAGGGTTATTGTGGCCCAATATGCAGAGGGAGGCTCAGGATTATGCTCGAAAATGTGATCAATGACAGAGGTTTGCCCCTAATATTCATCAACCTGGAGGGGTTCTTAGCCCTCTCTCTAGTCCTTGGCCTTTTGCCCAATGGGGATTGGACATAGTGGGGCCATTTTCGAGAGCTGCAGGAAACAAAAAATGGCTTCTCGTGGGGACAGACTATTTTACTAAATGGGTTGAGGCCGAGCCCTTAGCAAATATCAGAGATGTTGACTCCAAGAAGTTTGTCTGGAAAAATATCGTCACTAGATTCGTTATACCACACACACTTATCTCAGACAACGGCGTTCAGTTCGACAGCCAGGCTTTTAGGAAATACTGTGGTGATATGGGCATCATAAATAGATACTCCACCCCAGCTTATCCTCAGGGAAATGGGCAAGTCGAGGCCGTCAACAAGGTCATAGTCAGTGGGCTCAAGAAAAGGTTGGACGATGTGAAAGGCAGATGGGTAGAAGAACTCCCACATGTTCTGTGGACGTATCGGACTACACCGCGCAGGTCCACGGGAGAAAAACCATTCTCTATGACTTATGGAGCCGAGGCGGTGATACCTCTGGAATCTGGTTTTCCCACCCTGAAGACGAGTTCTTTTAGCTCGGAGAATAACGATGGACTCCTGGAGAAAGGTCTTAATTTACTTGAGGAACGGCGCGAGGCAGCTATGGTCCAAATGGCTTATTATCAACAAAAGCATAAACGGGGATATGATGCCCACGTGAAGCTAAGGTCACTCGCACCTGGGGATCTTGTACTAAGAAAAGTTGTGGGCACTTCTAAGAACCCAGCTTGGGGTAAGCTAGGACCAAACTGGGAAGGCCCCTATCGCATTGTTTCAGTAGCAGGCATAGGTTCGTATTGGCTAGCTGACCTAGATGAAAGAATTGTACCACGCCCATGGAATGTAAATAACCTTCGAAGGTATTATTATTAATAAAATGTGCTTTTGTTAGTTAGCAGTTCAAAGTTATAAATACCTCGGGGACTTGCAGTTACTATTCTTAAGAGTCAAACAGAAACTTGGTTAAGTGTTGTCCTCGAACCACAAACCTTGTGAAAATTGATATCTTATCATTTGTTAAACAGAACCTTAGTTATGCCGGGTCCTCGGACCTCCTACTTTGGAAAAATTAACATTTGAAGTTACTATTCTTAAGAGTCAAACAGAAACTTGGTTAAGTGTTGTCCTCGGACCACAAACCTTGTGGAAATTGATATCTTATCATTTGTTAAACAGAACCTTAGTTATGCCGGGTCCTCGGACCTCCTACTTTGGGAAAATTAACATTTGAAGTTACTATTCTTAAGAGTCAAACAGAAACTTGGTTAAGTGTTGTCCTCGGACTACAAACCTTGTGGAAATTGATATCTTATCATTTGTTAAACAGAACCTTAGTTATGCCGGGTCCTCGGACCTCCTACTTTGGGAAAATTAACATTTGAAGTTACTATTCTTAAAATTCAAACAAAAACTTGGTTAAGTGTAGTCCTCGGATCACAAACCTTGTGAAAATTGATATCTTATCATTTGTTAAACAGAACCTTAGTTATGCCGGGTCCTCGGACCTCCTACCTCGGGGAAATTAACATTTAAAGTTACTATTCTTAATATCTTGTCACTGTTCTTATTCTTATCATACGTTTTGTGGAAATCAGTATCTTACTATTCATTAATTCGGATCTTAAGTTCCATATCTTTAATTGTTAAGCAAATTTTTGTAAGGAATGGTCCTCGGACCTTACATCCTACTAAAAGCAATACCACAGATTACAAAAGTTTAACCATCATAAGAGATTTTTTTTTAACTAAGGCATTGTTTAAATATCCAAACTAAGTTACTCTCTGTTAGGTTCTTAAGATTCTACTTTGTAAGGCAAATATGCGCATGGCTGTGTGGAGGTTATAATTGTGCAATCCCTGGAGTTAGATTGGTTTGTTCTGACCTTCTTTTAACTATGTATTAATGAGAATTTTTACGACAAGTACAAAAAGAATAAAGTAAAACAAATACAATATGAGTGAAAATCAAACAAAATTGTCTTTCATTAATTATTCGGACATACATTACATGCTAAGTTCTGAGTACAAAGAAAGAGAAGTCCTAGGCTAGGTCCTAAGCTCTTGGAGGGGGGTCTTGCTGGGAAGTGCTGGTTGCCTCGGTGTTTCTTAGCTCCAACTCAAAGGGAGACAGAACTTGCTTCCCTTTGTTTGCTGTGGTTGTTAGAGGGACAATGGGCTCCACACTCTGGCTCAAGCCCTTCTCGGCATCCCCACCCCCTTCCTTCCATTTATTGGAACCTGAAGGTTCTGTAGGATCTGGAACGAGCTTTGGGACCATAGGAGGAAGAGCAGGAGGAGTTGTCTCAGGGGCAGGAGCAACAGCAAGAGCCTCTTCTATCTCCTGTATGTCAAGAGGAAGCCAAACATTCTCGGACTTCCTCAGCTCCGAGGCTGAAGGAACTCCTGCTACGTTCAGTGCTTCACCCCAGACTTGCTGACAGTACTCCTGGCACAAGGCCGTGAAAGCCTCTGTCAGCTGCTCCTCTGTTGCAGCTACCCCTTCCTCATAACTCGCCTGCTTGGCGGGCTCCAGCGAGCGTTTGAATGCGCCGACTTCCTCCTTCATTCTTGCAAGCTCCTGCTCTAAATCCGAGCGCTCCCTTTGGGCTTGGGAGAGCTCTTCATCTTTTTCACGGAGAAGCTTGCGCTGCCCCTCTATTTGAGTCTTCATAGTTTTCAGGCTGGCCTCGGCACCATCTCTTTCTCTTTTGAGATCAGCCACCTGAGAGACGAGTTTCTCATTTTCTGCGAGGGCCTGGCCTAGGGACTTCTCAGTCTCTATCCGAATGTCTGCCTCCGCTCTGGCCTTTTTCCTTGTGTCCTCTATAAACTTCTCGGCCACAAAGACTTCTCGAACGGCCTATAACGAAGTGTTAGAAAATTAGATGTAGTAGGACACTTATTAATAATCCGATATCATGAAAAACAGAATATTCATAAAAAAGTTAAACTTACCAGGGCTAATTCCCTTTTTAAAGACAAGAACAGTTGAGGTTGGCTCATTTTTTCCAAGGCTTCCATATCCTTGGGCAGTAGAAGAGGGCGTTCCAATACTTCGGCCAAGTGGTGGGCGTGGCCTTGTTGGATTGCCGTGATACTCGACTGGCAGGAGATTGGTGCGCCGTCCAGTCTTAGATCAGGAGACCAGGTAGCCGGTGCTCGGCACACTTCGGCCACGTCCCTGATCTCCCCACTCTCGACTGAGCGAGCCCGACCTTTGCCCTTATCCAGCTTCTGCTGCTGAGCTGGTTGGGGTTATTGTCGTGGTTTCTTTTGTTCTTTGCCACCAGTCTCCTTGGCCTCCCCCTTTCTTTTCTTTTTGGGCTCCTCGGCTGGAAGTTTGGGTTCGGCTGGAAGAGGGGGAGGTGGCAAAGATGGAAGAGCTTGGGACCCCCCCGCCCTCTTCTGAGCAACTTTCTCGCCTCTCTTGGTTAGAAGGCCCTGAAGCTTGTCCATGTCCTCCTCGGAGTCATCTTCTGGGTGGGCAACAATTAACCCTGCAACTTCGGAGGCCTCGGTGGGCTCTTCTTCCTCGTCAGAAAGAATGACGAACTGGTTTCCTCGGGGTTTTTCGACGTCCTCTAGCTGAAAGTTATCTATTTCGTCGTCCAATGTGTGTGAAGAGGACACGTGCTCCTCCGGGACGGCAATTGCTTAGGACTGTGTTGAGAGGGGGATCACCGCAATAGGACGGCTGTATAGAATGGTATTGAGGTCATCAGGAAGGTCGTGGTCGGCTAAGAAGTGCGGCCTGGCTACGTGAATCCTTCTTCGCCTCCGGTCACCCGCAATTATTGCGTTCTCGATCTCCTGGAAGTCCGAGGAAATAGGGTCGTACCCTAGTATCAGATGAGCCGCCCTAAGTTGCAAGTCCTCACTCACGAACACCTGTGAGCGTAGCACTTGGTTCAGATCCGCGACGTTACAATGACTCAAACAAGGGCGCACGTATTGTTTATCTGTAAAGAAAGACACCAAAACAAACAAACATGGTCAGATTCGTAGAATATGTAAAAACTAAAGCTAAATGCTTGGGTAAATGCAAATGCACATTTCTAGATGTTAAGTGGGGTTAGGGGGTGAGAAGTTAGATCCTAAGGAATCGCACCTGGATCTCCCCACTCAACTGGGCAGTGGAGGCCATCGTGCCAGTTGCCTGAGACGATGAGGTAGTCATCCTTCATGCCTTTATTAGACTTGGGAAAATAGGAGATTAACCTAACTATGCTAGAACGGGATTTGATGTAATAACCTACATTTTTAAGTTTATGACACTCGTACATGAAAACAACGTCGTGCCGGGTAAGGCTCATACCCATCTGCTCGTTTAGAGCGTCGACGCTACCCAAGACTCTAAAAACATTGGGAGCGCACTGGTTGGGGCACAACCAGTGGTTACGAAGGTACTCCCTGGTTACGGGTTTCATTGGTAGGGTCATCCCACCTTCTACGAAGGCGACCATTGGGATGATGACCTCTCCGGTTTTCCTAGAACCGGCCACGGCTTCTCCCGGGCAGTATTCTAAACCTACGTCGCTGGGAATGCGATACTTGGTTCTAAAACCTTCCATCCCAGCGGCGGTATCAACTAGACACTTAAACTTACCCATCAGAAAGGGACGAAAGACTAAGTTCTAAGAGGGAAAACGGTTAAAAAGGGGTTCGAGGACAGGATCCGAGGTGAAAGGGTTAAGGAAAAAGAATAAGAACTTACAAATTTCAAGTTGTGCGATTTTCCACTGAATTTCTGCAGACAAAAGGTGATTACTGATGTTTTGATGGGATTAGCCTCTGAAGAAATAAATGAAGGTGCAGGTTCCCGAAGCATCACGACGTGCGGGAAGCGGCCTCGAAATTACATTTGTCCCGCCCAAATTTTCATGGAGTAACAAGGGCCGTTGGATGCTCATCTCACCGTTGAACGCGGGGGACAAGGTATAACTTACGGTAATAAATGCGCGTGTTTTTGAAAATAAAACCGCTAAGTGGCATCTTCTGGAACGCGAAACGGTCTCCACACGTGCATTTATTTACAAAACGTGTGGGGTAAGTTCTCATTGGATCAAAACCCTATTTTCCTCCTCGGATGCTGAAAAATAGAGTTTTAAGGGGCTATTGTGGGGAGTAAAAGGACCCAAGTGGGCATATGGGCCTTTGGACTGTAGCATGGAGGGCCGACTTGCTCTTGAGCTAAGAATTTGTTAGCTCTGCGAATTGGCCCATACGTCGAGGGTCCGAGGATACAGCCGAGGGCGAGTTTCTCCTCGAACAGATCCAAGATAACTCAGAACTTCATTATGAAGGTCAAGACACAACTCTGGAAAGATTAATGGTTAAAGGGGGGAGTCCTTGAATGTTGTAGACACACCAGTGTTAGGAAAATATCATATGAAAGGCTGCCACCTCCACATTAAAGACTCTGCACCTACCTCCCTGGCCGCATTAATGGGAAAGTGACCCCTGAACAGTAGAACTGAAACTTCTGGTTACTATTCAAAGGCACTAAGAGAAGAAATATCTAGGGGGAGGGAATTTGAGCAACACGTGGATAAAGTATCAGGAGAAGAAGTATTTAAAAGGAGTGAAGGCCAAAGAAGAAGGGGGGATCAGTGAGTAACGAAGAAAGAAATTAAGAATTGTAACCTTTAAGAATAAAGAAAGAGAAATAATACAAAAATAGTCCTCGGCTTACGTCTGAGGAGGTCTATTTGCAATTATTGTTTGTTGTTTATAAGTATTTGTAGATCTTAGCTTGTTATCAAGTCCTCAGTACTTCTAACCTGGATTTCAAGCCCACAATCTACCAAATTTTATTGTTTAAGGCTCATTGGGCCTGAGCCCGTAATCGTCTTTGGGTCCAGGTGCAATTGTGCACTTACAAAGGCATAATAATATGTTTTTTAAGAATATTTTAATAGTAAAAATATATAGAAAATATAAATAAAAATATTTTTAATTGCCGAGTCCCGCCACACTCACACCCACCTTTTTCAAAAATTGCCAAGTCCCGTACCCGCACCCACACCCGTGCTTCATAGTCTAAGATGTTCCTCCACTGTACAATAATGTCCGAAATGCTTTCCAAAAAACTATCCAAAAATGTTGTCCATTAGATGTGCAGCATATTGTCCAAAATACTATCCAAAAGAGCTTTTCATCATATACTTCAGAATTTTTTAGCAAAGCCCTAGAAAAAAAGGGAACAATATTAGGGGAAAAAAACAATAAACAAAAGCACATATTAGAGTAATAACAACATTGTATGATGATGAAGTTTTCTGCTGAAATGAAAGACTGTGAACAACAGACAGTTATGACACGAGGTTGTGCCAATGCCTTTGCCTTTGAATAAATGAGATCATCTCGGGCTCTATCTAATGCTTTTGCACTCAAAAGCATTGCACAGAAAAGAAACAGTGGGAGATAGGTAATTAGAAAATGCTCCGTATTTGAAATCATTTTTGAGATAATTAGAGGAGGGGGGCGGGGGGGGGGGGGGGAGGACTGGAAACGTAAAAGAACTAAAGCAAATGATAATGGTTGTCAACAGGACCACATCCAATTTTGAGTGTACTTCTCAAATACAAACCAAAATAAGTATATATGCTTCTAGTATTTTAAAAAACATACCATAAAAATCAACTAACACAGCCATATATCTCTTGTAAAGGCTATCATGCATATGCAAGGACAGCCTGATAGGGGATTACATATGCAGATCAAAAGTTTGTTTCCATGAAAGGTTACTTAGCCTTAGCCATTAAGTGCTTCACCATAAACATATTTGATTTAGCTAGCTTCAACTTAAAGTTCATGTTGAACTCATGATTTACTATAATTTATGTAACCTCCTCGGTTTGTCAACAAGACTTAGAATAATTGGTCTGCATCTGAAACTTTTAATTCCATGTTTTGAAGTGAGATTTTACTTTGGAGTTGATAGTTAAAATTTTAACCTACCAATATCCCTTTTTTGGGTAAACACTACATTTCAAAATTTGTGAGAAACTTTGAACTTGGAATTTATATGCATCCAAACCCCAAGTTCAAATTTCATTTGAAAGGTATCATTAAGCAAATTCAACAAATAAACATTTTCATACTACCAATATTACTCTTCACACTGTCACCACCATTGTTCCCTTTTATTCCCTTTACATGTCTAACTAATAAGGTCTTAACACACCAAACACCAATTTCTCAAAATCTATGTCGTAGTAATTATTAAAAGATTTGTCACGAAAGCAACACAACTGATACATTGTAGCTATCCTGAGTGTCCAATACATCAGTGACCGCAAAATTTCATGCTAAAGATTGCAATTAGAATATATCACAGTACTTATCCTATTGATTGTTGAGAATTTGTAGAAAGAAAATAAATAAGAAAATTTGAATTTAAATAACATATTATTTTTCAGGTTTTTTAAAAAACGGGATTGTTTTGTACATTAAAAAAGTGAACTTTGAAATGATTTTGGCTGAGCCTAATGTGATACCTGAAAAAATCTAACTAATAAATAATACCTGAAAATCAAGCACAACCACCAAATACATAAAATCAACTAATAAACAAAGAAAATGCTCTATTTCTCTATCTATAAAATTACATCATACTAAACACTTTTAATCTAACCCAAAATAACTTTTTTTTTTTAAAAAAAAAAAACCCTTTTACTGTATTATTAGTGCATCCATCCTCACTAAAGCATTTTATCAAACAATACGAATTTCCTTTGTACAAATAAATGTATATGTCAATTTATAAAATCAAATCAAAACAAAATAAAACACTTATGTAAATAGAAAAATTCAGAAAATAAATTCAAAATGAGAGAAGAAAACCTTCTTGCAACATTAGGTGTTAGAAGTGGAGAGAACTTCCGACGCCGGTGGTTGGAAACAATGAGAGAGAGAGAGATGGTTTTGGGCATTTTCTGACGAGAAAAAGGTCAGTCTCGTTGGAATTGTTGATGATCGACAATGTATCTCTATCTCTAGCAAAGATTTTAGGCAGCGGCTGTCAAGGTTTGGTTGACAGAGAGAAGATGAAGTCATAGAGGTGCTGGTTGAGCCACGTCAGCATCCGCGTCATTATTTTTTTCTTTCCATTTGCTTATAATTATTATAATATTTTTTTATTTCATATTTATACTTTTCCAATCTTTCTCCCTCCTATACCTTTTCATCTCCCCACTACTTCTCCAACCTTTCTCCTTCCCTCACATTCTCATCTCCCCACTACCCTCTACATTAATATCATTCGTGATCTTTCCCTTCATCTTCCTCTATTTTTGTCTCTTCTTATTCACATCCTCATACTATAAATTTGTTACTATCTATTTCATTCTATGCATAGTTTTCCCTTACCAAAAAAAAAGGTTCTCTCTCTCTCTCAATTTTTGGGTAGATTTTTATTTTTTATTTTTCTTGCATCTTCGCTTTAGGTTGATATTTTTTATATTCTTTAATCTACTTTAGGTTAATGCGATTCAGTTTTTTTTTTTTTTAATTGTTGTGTTTTTTTTTTTTTTCTCTCCCTTTGATTGTCAAATGTTATCCTATTGCATTATAAAAGATTAAATATAAAAATATAATATTATCTTACTATATAGCATGATTTGGATAATTTAATTTGATATTTAGTGTAATTTGATAGCATGATTTTTATAGTGCTCAATTTAGATGTTAGACTATGGGACTTTAATCATTTTTGTTTATTTTTTAATCTTTTATGGTGGACAAAGTACTCTTAATAATTGTATTAGAAGTACCCTATAATGACATTTATTTAGAGAAAAACAAAGGTTGGCTAAACAATAATTATTGGATGAGAGACAAATTTTATCTTTCACAATTTTACTTTAATTATTATTATTATTTGATGGGGTGTGGTAAAATACAACTCCAATATCATCCATGGAGGCCGTCCAGGACAAGGCCGAGAAAGCAAAGGTTGTAAAAACCTCATCCGTAGAGAGCTCGTCCATGCGGAAAGATGCTGGGACGAGCTTCACATGGTCAAGATTGACAAAACTGTTTCGTCTCGTCCAAGGGAGCCATCAACCTCGTCCTTGAGAAGGTCGTCCCTAGAGGAACAACCTTTCTTGGAAGCAAGTCAGGAAGACCTTTGGACAAACCCTTGACACTTAGGAAAATTCCTAATTCGGTACTACAACTCCTTATCACACGCATAACTTCCAGTGACAGTTATATGAGAAAAATGTAACTCCTAAACAGTTGTGGAAGTTATCCTTGAACCCTTAAACCTCCTCAAATATAGGGGAGGTTACAAGTCTATTAACCGTTTCTAGGGTGCACTATATAAACGCCCATTCCGACCAGACAAAGAAACATTTTTGGACATTTTCTGAATAGTTGGAACTCCAAAATTTAAGAGAGAAAAATTAACTTTGGCATCGGAGGGTTCTTGGCCGGCAACCCTGGTCACCTTTAATCATTGTTCTTTCTTTTTCAGGCCATCAAGACAGCCAGTAGTCCTTTCAAATCCGAAACATCCAGCCTACTGATTTTCTTCGCATTTTCAGTTGGAGCCGTCTATGGGAATTAAGTATTCTTTTCGTTCAATTATTCGTTTACAACGATTAGCCTTTCCTAGGCAAAAGGCTGAATGGTTCGGACAAAATCAAAGGCTGCCAGCTAAGGCCATTAAAAGAGTAGGGATGCTTCTAGCAATCCTCACTGTGATTGTCAGTCAGCGCCTGTCATGCAACTGCCTTCCGTTCTACATATACAGTTCACGGCTGCTGCTATGGCGGAATTAACCCGTCAGAACCAAGAGTTGAATAAGGAGATTAATTTAAGGAGGCAGCAACATGAAAGGCATGCAGAAGGGCAAGCCCAGAGTCATGAGGGTAGAGTAGAAGACGTTGAGTTCGAGAATCAGTCAAGGGTGACTGCTTCAAGAAGAGTGTCACACTTAGAGAGGGAGATGAACCAGATGAGAAAAGCTATGGATGAAATGAAGGAGAATATGAGGCAGACGAACCCCGTGGATGACTTAGTTCACCAAACGGACTCCCCTTTCATGGCTTCCATCAATAGTCACCCCCTACCTCTGAAATTCAATATGCCTTCCTTGGATTCATATGATGGAAATCGTGACCTGTGTAATCATATCGCTACCTTCAAGACCACCATGCACCTTCAAGGGGTTCCAGACGAGATTATGTGCAGAGCATTCCCTACCACATTTAAAGGACTAGCGAGGGTGTGGTTCAACAAAATACCCCAAACTCTGTGGGCTCATTTGAGGAGTTAAGTAAGTTGTTCGTCAATAATTTTATTGGAAGGCAGCGCTACAAGCGTTCCTTTTCTAGTTTGCTAACTATAGAACAAGAGGAAAATGAGAGTTTGCGGTCCTTCATTACCCGGTTCAATAGAAAAGCCTTGACGGTGGATGAAATGGACGACAAGTTGTTATTGCCCGCCTTCCATAATGGGGTCAACTCTGACTTATTCATTCATAAGATTTACGAGTAGGAATCACAAACTATGGCCGAACTCATCCATTCGGCCCAAAATTTCATGAACGCTGAGGACGCAATCATAGCCAAGAAAAGGAAGAGAGCAGAGTATTCGTAAATGGGTCACCCACGTCATCCAGATCAAGGTCCTTGTCGAAAGAAGGCTCAAATAGAAGAGAAAATGGATGGTAAGAAGGCGAGTTCATCAGCGAGAAATCAGCAATACACTCCACTGAATACGCCATTAGAGCAGGTGCTTATGCAAATCAAGGACAATCTGCCCTTGAAGTGGCCAGAAAAAATGAAAGGAGATCCTAACAAGCACAATAGGAACAAGTATTGCCACTTTCACAGAGACCATGACCATGACACGGACGAGTGTTTTGATTTAAAGCAACAGATAGAGAATATTATTAGGCAAGAGAAGTTAAGGAATTTCCTTGGACGAGACCAGAAAGACGAGAAGCTGAGGGGCAAGGTGGAAGATTCATCACAACCCCCACTTGGAGAAATAAGAGTTATCATAGGAGGAACCTCGGCAGCTCAGTTGTCCAAATCAAGGAAGACATACCTGAAGGTGGTGCAAAACGTCCAGTTGTCTGGACGATCTCCCAGGACGAGGGAAGCTAACGAGCAAGCCATTACATTTACGGACGAGGATGCTGAAAGAATCCACCACCCCCACGACGATACGATTGTTATTACCTTGCTCATTGCCAATTATACGACCAGGAAGGTGTTGGTAGACAATGGCAACTCAGCGGACATTCTGTATTATCCCGCCTTCCAACAAATGAGGCTAAGACGAGATCAACTCGGACCAGTGAGTTCACCATTTGTGGGATTTAGAAGAATGAAGGTGCAGCCTGTGGGCACCATTACATTACCTGTGGTGGTTGGAGCGCACCCGCAACAGATAAACAAAAAGGTAAACTTCCTTGTTGTTGATTGTTCATCATCATATAATGCTATTATTGGAAGGCCTACTTTGAATAGTTGGAAGGCGGTCACCTCTACCTACCATTTGTCCATCAAATTTTCGACCGAGAATGGAATGAGTCAAGTACAAGGGGATCAGTTAGCTGCCAGGGAATGCTACTTAGCCATGTTGGCGATGGACGAGTACGTGCAGACAATGAGCATAGACGAGAGAAGGATTACAGCAGAACCCGCTAAAGTGTTAAAAGATGTCCTTTTGGACAAAAGCAGACCCCAAAAGTTCACCAAAATTGGGGCGAGCATGGAAAAAGAGGTAAAGTATACTCTGGTCCAGTTTTTGAAGAAAAACTTTGATGTCTTTGCATGGAGTCATGAGGACATGCCGGGTATTGATCCAAGTGTCAGTACTCATCGTCCGAATGTATGTCCTTACTCCAAACCAGTGCGTCAGAAGTACAGAGTTTTTGCTCCTGAGCGAGACAATGCCATCAAAGAAGAAGTCCAGAAGTTGATTACCACGAAGTTCACCCGAGAAGTTTATTATCCAGGCTGGTTGGCGAATGTAGTCATGGTAAAGAAGGCCAATGGCAAGTGACGAATGTGCATGGACTTTACTGACTTAAACAAGGCTTGCCCCAAGGACAGTTATTCATTACCACGCATAGACCAATTGGTGGACTTGATGGCAAGTCACAAACTGCTGAGTTTCATGGATGCCTTTTTAGGCTACAACCAAATAACGTAGGGGCCAAGGGTTATTTTGCTACAAGGTAATGCCTTTTGGTTTAAAGAACACATGGGTGACTTACCAAAGATTGGTTAACCACATGTTTCGTCCTCAAATCGGACGGAATGTGGAGGTTTATGTAAATGATATGTTGGTAAAAAGTTACGAGGGGAAGCATCTAGACGACCTTCAAGAAACTTTTGACACACTTCGGCGATATAACATGAAATTAAATCCAAGCAAGTGTGCTTTTGGAGTCTCGTCAGGGAAATTTTTGGGGTTCATGGTTTCATGTAGAGGAATTGAGGCGAATCCAGACAAAATCCAGGCGATACTAAATATGGAACCACCGAAGAATATCAAAGAAGTCCAGTCTCTTACCGGATGAGTTGCCGCCCTTAACAGGTTTGTTTCGAAAGCTACTGACAAATTTTTTTCGTTCTTCAAAGTCCTCAAGAAGGCATTTGAGTGGACGGACGAGTGTCAGAAAGCCTTCCAAGACCTGAAGGCTTACCTCACGACAGCACCGTTGTTGAGCCCATCTGTACCTGAAGAGGAATTATATTTGTATTTGGCAATGTCCCCGCACATTGTGAGTTCGGCATTGGTTAGAGAAGAAGGACGGGTTCAGAAACTGGTTTACTATATGAGCTGGGCACTAAGAGGAGTGGAAGGACGATAGCCGATGATGGAGAAGCTAGTCTTTGCTTTGATCACGGCTTCTAGAAGCTAAGGCATTATTTTCAAGCTCATGTTATCAACGTCTTAACGAATCATCCTTTAAAAAAGGGGATGAACAAGTTGGAAGCTGCAGGACGACTAATCCAATGGGTAGTGGCATTTAGTGAGTTTGATGTTAAATACCAGCCAAGAAGTGATAAAGGCACAGGCGTTGGCAGATTTCATTGCGGAGTTCACCTCCAGCTAGGACGAACTGAACAAAGACGTAGTGTAACGACTCAAGGAAAAGCGCTAGCCACATCTGCGCTATACCTCAAAAGGACTAGTCATGATTGAGGCTCCTTGTAGTTGTTAATAAAACCCAGTTCAACCCAGTAAATACCCGATGTGAGACTCATCACACACCCACACACATCACACAATCAATCAAATTGGGGCATCACAATCTCCCCCACTTAAATCCCTAACGTCCTCGTTAGGGCCCACTTTGTGGGTAGTGTCTCCGAGCCCACACGGGTTACCAGGCTGGCTCTGATACCATATGTAACGACCCAAGGAAAAGCGCTAGCCACATCTGCGCTATACCTCAAAAGGACTAGTCATGATTGAGGCTCCTTGTAGTTGTTAATAAAGCCCAGTTCAACCCAGTAAATACCCGATGTGAGACTCATCACACACCCACACACATCACACAACCAATCAAATTGGGGCATCACACGTAGGGGTTGAAAGATAGGTTATCAATGTAGACAGATCGTCCACACTATACGCGGGAGGGATTGGAGTCATACTAAAATCTCCAGAGGGTGACAAGTTGGAGCACGCAGCTCGTTTACAGTACCAAACCACCAACAACGAAGCTGAGTATGAAGCTCTACTCAAAGGGCTAGAATTGGCTAAGTCCCTAAGGGCGGAATCAATAATAGTCAAAGGAGATTCTCAATTAGTCATCAATCAAGTGAATGGAATGTGTGTTGCTAAGGAAGATCAGATGAAGAAATACCTCAACAAAGTGAAGTGGCTTGTCCAAAAGTTTAAAGAAGTGAGTTTTGTTCAACTCCCAAGGGAGGAAAATATGGAAGCAAATGCCTTGGCGAGAGCAGCTTCAGCAGGAGGAGTTATGGACGAGTGTGACAGAATCCAATACATTCCAAGCATATACCTTCCAGATATACAACAAATAGGAGAAGGAGAAAATCAGATGAGTCCAATAGCAATCTATCTTAAGGATGGAATGCTTCCAAAGGATAAGGACGAGGCTAGGAAGTTGAGGGTCAGGGCTGCCAAGTACGTCCTCATAAATGAAATGCTATACAAGCGAGGCTATTCTCAGCCCTACCTAAGGTGCCTGGTTCCGGACGAGTTAAACTATGTGTTGAAGGAGGTCCATGAAGAAGCATGTAGGAATCACTCGAGAGCAAGATCGTTAGTTCATAAGGTCATCCGTGTAGGCTACTACTGGCCTACAATTCAAGTAGATGCTAAGGCTTATGTCAAGGTGTGGTGACCAATGTCAGTGCTATAACAACGTCCCTAAACAGCCATCGGAGTACTAGAACCCAATGATGGCCTCATGGCCCTTTGCACAATGGGGACTAGATATCCTAGGTCCTTTCCCTCTAAGAACCAGACAAATGAAATTTTTGGCAGTAGGGATTGGCTTCTTTACTAAGTGGGTGGAGGCCGAACCTCTTGCAAAAATCACTCAACAAAATGTTAAGAATTTTTTTTGGAAGAATATCCTATGTAGGTTCAGAGTACCTAAGGTACTAGTATCTGATAATGGACGACAGTTTGACAACACACTTTTTAGGGATCTTTATGAACAGTTTGGAATTAAGAATCACTATTCCTTACCCTCTCACTCACAGGAGAACAGACAAGCAGAAGTAACAAACTGATCCCTGCTGAAAATATCCAGACTCGGCTCGAGGGGGTAAAGGAGATATGGCCAGATGAGTTACCAGGTGTTCTTTGGGCCTACAAGATGACTGTGAGGACACCGACATGAGAAACTCCCTTCAATCTAGCCTATGGAAGTGAAGCAATCATACCTGCGGAAGTTCATATGGCTAATCATCGGGTGATGAAATACCAAGAGAAAGAAAATGAAGAGCAACTTCGTCTTAACCTCGATTTCATTGATGAAGTAAGGATGGATGCGAAGTAAAGGACAGTGAGATACAAAAATCTTATGGCTAGGCAACATGATACCATGGTAAAACTCAGGCGTTTCAACGTTGGGGACCTTGTTCTTAAAAGAGTGTCCTTGGCAACCAAAAATCCAGCTCATGGGAAATTAGGACCTAATTGGGAAGGACCCTATAGGGTAATCAACTGCAAGAGGTAGGGGTCGTACTATTTGGAAGCTTTGGACGGACGAAAGTTGAGGCACCCCTGGAATGTGGAGCACCTGAGGAGGTACTATCAGTAATGAGCTTGAACGAAATTTACCAAGGACGAGGTTACAGCTATGGACAAAGTTACTGCTATGGTCTACGTGTTTACTCATATTTACTGTTGTGTTCTTACTACTATTATTGTGTGTTTTAAGAATAAAAATTGCACTAGTTCTTAAACTTTTGCACCGTCTACAGACAAGTTTGTAAAAGACAAGGTTGTATACATTTTAAGTATTTTCTTATGTATTTTCCTAAGGCATTGGCTTCTAAGCATGTGTCATATTTGTGGATGATGTTTATATAATAATATGGTTTGGATTTTTAATGTATTTAATACATAAGTCTAATTTCCATAATAGTACCCACAAGAAGGCAAAAGCCTGAGACGAATGAAAATCTCTGGATGCAGGGACGTAACATTCACAAGCTTTCCTTGAAACGAGGATAAAGTAAAGAAAAATAAGCTAAGCCATACTCGTCTAATAAACAGACGAGAAAACTTATGCTCGTCCATAAAAAAGGATAAAAGAACTATAAGCGTAAACACCAAGTCCACAGACGAGCGTCTAGCCAAGATGCTCTTGTGTTATGGACTAGTGAAGCTCTAGAAATGTCTAGACAAATGGTGAATACCAATTTTCCAGCTCAAGGACGAGGAAAAAGACTGGAAAAATCATTATTACGACTCTTAGGAAGAATTATATTTGTAAAAATTTGAATGACAAATGAGTTGTCCTTACGCAAACAGGTCGTCCAAGAGAAAAGCACGTGGACGAAACTACAACATCATCCATAGGAAAAGCATATGGACAACCCTATAATACTTGGGAGTATGCAAACCCCATAAAAGCCAGTAACATCAAGGGTATATATATATATAAAACTCGTCCATGCAACAATATGTTCAATAAATAGACAAATAATGCAAATAAACATTTATAAGTCAAAACTTTAAAAGGTAGACGACCACCGTCCAAAAACCCTTACAAAGTGAAAGCCCAAAAGGTAAATGTTTATAAACTCGTCCTAATTTCCTGGACGAGCAAAATGTACTTGAATGAATTTCAAACGGTCCCAAACTATGGACCTTATAAAAAAAAAAGGAAAAAGGAACTAAGATGAACTTTTTTTTATGCACATTTACTGAGGGTCGTCTCCAGCCTTAGGCTCGTCCCGAGCAGGCTGTGTGGTAGCATCGTCTTCAGCGTTATCATCCTTTAAGCTTGTTTAAAGGAGGGAGATAGCAGAGCCACCAAGGTGAAGTTTGAGGGGGGCTAAAATCTACCTCGGGGAAGCGTTCAAAGGCGTCCATGCAAAAGTCTTCGAAGCCAACAGCATAGTTTGTGTCCAAGAGGTCAGTGAACTGGCTGGAAGCTTTGAATTCCTCCATAACTAGCTTTTTGGCGTCCTTAAGAAGGATACCAAGCTCATCGTTCCTTTTTTGAAAGTGATCCAGACGAGTGTCCTTCTCGACAATGTCAGCCCTTAACTCTTTGACGAGATTCTTAAGCTCTTTAACTTCGTCCTTAGCTTTGCCTGTCGTCTCAGCCCAGCTTCTGCAATCGTCCTTAACCTGCCGTAGCTTCGTCTCAAGCTTGGCCCTCTCCTTATCTATCTCTGTGGCATGCCTAGATGCTGCTATGAACTTTGACATTGCCTATGTAGACGAATAAAAGTCTTATTAAAAATAAAAGCAAAGGCCATAGTAAAATGACAAGACGAGGTAAAAGATGGAGTTACATACCTTGAAGAGGTCATGGACAACAGATTTTTCAAAGACATATTGTAGCAAGCAGTCACGTCTTCCTCAGTTACAGATTTTTCAAACCTCTCCCAGGCTAAATCCTCATTTTCAATCATGTTCATGGGAACCTTTGGACGAGGTTGAGACGAAGCAGGAGTGATGACCTTGGAAGGGGTAACACTAGCAGGCTTAAGCATTTCCACGTCAAGGACTTGGACAGGAGGCACTCGGGAGACAGAAGAGGTAGTGCCTGGCTTAACAATTTTGGGCTTAGATGACCCGTGTCTTACCTTCTTGTGCCCTCGACAACTGGGAAGATCTTCCAAATTTAGATTCTTAGACAGGTTCTTCCTTTTATCCCCAGTGGCAGGACGAGGCCGAGACTCCCCAATGCCAGGACGAGGCTGAGACTGAGCCTCTGGCCTAACAACCTCGTCCACTATCTCCTTCCCTTTGTTCTCCTTCATGGTAGCCATTCCTGCAAAGAATTGTTAGAATCACTCCTAAAAATAACAAAAGGGATCACTCAAAGTAAAAACTTACGTCGACGAACTGTAAGCTCATGGGCTGTGGCTTTAGGAGAAGGCTCAGGACCAAGTTCCCAAGTAGCAAGGTGTTGAAGAGTAACCAAGGAGTGGAAATCTCTCTCAGGGTGAAAACGAGCTTTTTGAGCGCATCCAAAGTAAAACTTGGTCAAGGACGGTCGTCTAATGCCTGCAAGAAAGAGAGTTGGAGTTAAATAATTATAAAATGACATGCGATAAAGATAACATCGCAATATAATAAACTTACCTTCAGGACGAAGGTTCCCTAACTCTCCAATGTAGAGAGGGAATGGGTTCCTATGAACCTCAATATCACGTCCAGCCCAAAAGCCAGAGACGAAGAAGAACTTCATCTTCCATTTCCTATCTGAGGTGACTAAGGACTTTATTAGCCTATAATTTATCTCTCTGGTTGTGAACTGATAAAAGCCAAGGGATTGGTTAATCTCAGAGGGCTTATAGCAGAAGAGAAACTCATCAACAGTAAAAGGACGATCCCCCTCAAATACCTCCCTTCACAAAACTTGCATAGCGACGATTAGACTCCATGCATTGAGGTTGAATTGACATATACCTAAACCTAACCTAGAAAGCAATTCCTTGGCAAAGGCATTTAGGGGTAACCTCAAACCCCTCAAGAGGTAAGCCTCACAAATGCCAATTTCAAAACGGGGTTGACAACACCACTCACCACGCACAGGTATCTTGGGATTCAAGTCTTCAAGAATTTGGTACCAAGTCTTAAGGATGCCTAATTTTCTCTTGTCTGTCTTAGAGGCAATCTCAACAGCACAACTATAACCTACATCTTCCTCGTCTTGCTCAAGACGAGGGAGCACTTGTACCAGCCCTAGACCCGGACTCAGCCCTCGTCCTAAGACCTTCCTGAAGTACCTTTAAGGGAATCCCAGGGAAACCAGTCGTATGCTCGTCTGTAGTGTTTCCCCCACTGCAACTATTGCAACCATTGTTACTACTATCACTAGACCCGCTAAAACTACTAAGGTCATGATACTCGTCTATGGCTTTATCGACACTATTGCTAGACGAAGAAAGGACCACATCAGACATTCTTTAAGAAAGCTTAAAACCTTAGGACGAGGATGGAGAAAATACCTAGATCTAGACGAAGGGAGACTATGGACGTAGGAAACTTCTAGAGGAGGCGTTAAGACAAGGGATGTCAAAGAAGAAATTTCAAAATACGGAGGGTAGCAGAGGAATTCCACTATTTATAGGCAACAAGCTCTAGTACCCGAAGCGACACAACCAACCAAAATGCAACACATGGCATGTTCCTCGAAAAACGAGTTGACATGACCAGTCACCAATTAGATCATGACACATGGCACACCTAACAACTAACATAAAGACACACATCCAAAAGATGACGTCAGCTTATGTATTTCCTAGACGACCCATAGATAAAGGGGCATCTGATGGGGGTATGGTAAAAGACAACTTCAATATCATCCATGAAGGTCGTTAAGGACAAGGCCGAGAAAGCAAAGGTTGTAAAAACCTCGTCCGTAAAGAGCTCGTCCATGCGGGAAGATGCTTGGACGAGCTTCACATGGTCAAGATTGACAAAATCGTTTCGTGTCGTCCAAAGGAGCCATCAACCTCGTCTGTGAGAAGGTTGTCCCTAGAGGAACGACCCTTCTCGGAAGCAGGTCAAGAAGACCCCTAGACGAACCCTTGACACTTGGAAAAATTCCTGATTTGGTACTACAACTCCTTATCACACGCATAACTTCCAGTGACAGTTATGTAAGAAAAATGTAACTCCTAAACAGTTGTGGAAGTTATCATTGAACCCTTAAATCTCCTTAAATATAGAGGAGATTACAAGTCTAATAACCGTTTCTAAAGTGCACTATATAAACACCCACTCAGACCAGACAAAAGTACGTTTTTGGACATTTCTTGAAAAGTTGGAACTCCAAAATTTAAGAGAGAAAAATTAACTTTGGCATTGGAAGGTTCTGGCCGGCGACCCCGGTCATCTTTGATCATTGTTCTTTCTTTTTCAAGCCATCAAGACAGCCAGTAATCCTTTCAAATCCGAAGCATCCAGTCTACTAATTTTCTTCGCATTATTGTTATTATTATTATTATTATTATTATTATTTATTATTATTTTATAACAATGCATACATAGAAATTTAATTCTTAGATTTTGCTAATAATTGTTTATTTGATAATATATTTTGGATGCCGAAATTACAATTTCTACAAAGAAAATAACCTTAGTAGATTATAAATAACAAATTGTTTTCCTAATTGGTCCAATTAATCATAGCTAAGTTTTATTAATTTTTTAGTTACTTTTTTCAGTGTTTTGGATTGTAGGCAGAAAAAATAAATTTGAGAAAGTTTGTTTAAAACTAAAAGAATAATTTCTAAAATTTATATTCTTTTTAATGATTCACAAAATGTTATAAGTAAATTTTATTAAAAAATAAATATTTTCGTTAACTTACCTTTTGAATTTCTGGAAAAATTGTATTTTTTTCGTTTTAGTATGAGAAAAATTATTGAATTTATGACTGTTCCTATATTACATTTATGATTATTCTTATAATTAATAAAAATATAATTACAAAATACATTACTCTTTATTAAATTAGTTTAAATTATATACAAAATTTAATAAAACTACCATAAAAATAATTATCATGCACAACGCGCAAGTTCGTGGCTAGTTATAATAAATTATGAATTTTAACACGACTTAAATATTTGAGACAATTGATGATTTTTATAAATTTAACATTTTTTGGTGTTGAAAAATTCTAAACACCCTTATTGCTATTAGCAATATGTGTGTGTGTGTGTATATATAGACACACACACAAGACGTAGCATGATATTTTTATAATTATATTGCTACAGGTGCCATTGGATCCTATAAACTTACTAGTTTGTAGGAGATAATGCATTATTGTTTTGGTGGAATGCTTCAAAAGATGCACTATTATTTTCTTGATGAACAAAAAGGGGGAACAGGGGCAACCATATGTGGCTTACCCCCCAAGGCGTGACGTAATAGGGACACCCCCCGTTAGTGAATGTCGGATTGAACCATAGCTACTGTGACCGGGGTGCCACAAACCTCACTCTAACACCCTAAGAGAGCTAGCGGATGGGCGCAATGCATGCTATAAACCCACCTCCCACATGGTACCCACCACTACTCGAATGAAGGACCTCATGCATGCACGCGGGATCCCACACCAACTGGGCCACCCCTCATGGGGCAAAAGATGCACTATTATGTGTCTTGTATTGATGGAATGCATTATTATTGTCTTATTGTGTCAGTGTATATATATATAATTGATTACATATTTTGAGCATGCATATACATATGTACATCAAAAGTACAAATGCATGTGTATATATACATATTTGTAACTTGTAACCTCATAAGATATGCCAGCAACTGCTAACTAAGTTTTATAAACAAGATAGTTCTAAAAAAAAAGTTTTACTCACAAAATATTTTATTTTTTATGTGAATTGGACAGAAGGGAAGTAGCTGTACTAGCCATAGCATAATCAGTAAGAGCCTCCACAATAGTGGTGCTAAAAAGCAAAAAAACTATTTTTAGCACCACTATATACAAAAAAACACTACAATAGTGGTGCTATAGGTAAATATTTTACTCATCTTGCTACAGTGCATAGTAATATATGGTACTATGCACTGTAGCTGAAAGCTGGAAAAAAAAAATTATTCTACCTCTAATTAAAATATTATTTTTTTTGCATATATTTTTTTTCTTCTCAGAACTCTCAACTCTCTCTCTCTCTCAACTCTCACCACCACTAGCCCACCCTAACGCTCAATCATCCTTTCACTACCACCAGCCCACTCCCCTGACCCACGCCGCCACAGACCCAGTTTCAACCCACCCCTTTCCGCTGACCTAGCTCACTGACCCACGCTGTCATATATCCGACCCACATCAACCCATGCAAGTGTGATTGGTGATTTTTTATTTTGTTTGTGGTTGGTGATTTTTGATGGTCTAGGTTGAGGAAAAAGATTGGGGATTGAGGTTAGGTTGGATGTAAGGGGAAGAAGGGAGAGCAGAGTAGAGGAAGTGAGAGTAATTAAATTATCTTGTTTGGATGTTTTTTAAGGAAAGAGGGAGAGAGATTTGGAGGGGTTTTAACTACTTTTAACCCATCATTTTTAATCCCTCCAAATTTGAGATATTTAAAGGGAGAGTAGAGTACATAAATTATTGACCAAATAAATTATCAAATTTACCCTTGTCTTATTAAGAAAATTACAAACTACGAAAATGCTAATTCCTCTCCCATTTACTTAATTTTAAAAACATTAAAACAATGTGGAAGATAACTATTCCCCTCTACTTTCCTTCCTTCTACTTTCCTCTCTCTCCAAACTTCCAAACAGGCCATTAATTTGTTGGGCTTCCTCTAGTAACTCAGGGGCCAATCCTATCTCCTCCATTTTATACTGGATCTTTGCTAAGGAATCAAATGGGCTTAGTCCATTTGATACTTTTTGATAATAAATTACTTATTCTAGCAAAAATAATTCTATATCTCTGGTTTGACTTTTTTTTAATCCTTAATTTATATTAATCAATTAACTTCCTTTCATTTATAACAAAGCAAGGATTTAATGTAAACTAAATTGTAGCAACTCGCCAACTCTTATAAAATGCACACGTGTTAAGTGGCCATTTGATGAAAAATTAAATATTGACAATGAAGTTTTCATTTAGATATAAACTTGGACAAGTATTTATTTGAGGCATTGACACATGTGCATTTTTGCAGGAGTTACTGTAAGTGCACAATTGCACCTGGCCCTAAGAACAGTGATGGGCTCAGGCCCAATGAGCCTTAAACAATATGAATTTGTAGAGTGCGGGTTTTAAACCCAGGTTAGAAGAGTTTAAGGGTTATATGGCAAGTCAAAGATTGTCAGCACTCAAAAATAACAAGGAAAATTGTAACTCAACCTCCTCGGACGTAAGCCGAGGACTGTTCTTATATTATCTTTCTTTTCTTTCTTTTTCTTTTGATTACTAAGAGAGAGAGAGCCCCCTTTTCTATTCTGGGTCTCCCCTTAAATACTCATCTTTCTAATCCCCCATACACGTGTTGCCCCATCTCCCCCTTAGCCTAGATATTTCTTCTCTCAGTGCCTTTGAATAGTAACTAGAAGTTTCCCTTCCGCTGTTCAGGTGTCACTTCCCCATTAATGCGGCTAAGGTAGTAGGTGAAGGGTCTTTAATGTGGAGGCAGCAGCCTTTAGTACTTTCCAAACACCGGAGCTTCTAGGACATCCAAGGGTTCACCCCTTTTAACCGTTGGTCTCCGTCATGTCATTTATGTGTCGTTATGATAACGTTGCTGATTCTTCTATGCCCATCTGAGAGTAAAATCAACCTCGGATTGGTCCTCGGGTCCTCGGCGCATGAGTAGGCCCAAGGCACTACAAGGTTTCAAAATCAAGGGTAGGTCGGCCTTACTTAGTATGGCCTAAAGGACCATATACCTGTCAGGACATCTTTACTCCCCACAGTTACTACAACTTAGTTTATGGCAAATCCTCGTCAAATACAGTCATTTTTTTTCTAAGAAAATATATGTTTACAATAAATTTTTAGTGTAGGTTATTATTGGTTGTTATTAGTGGGTAAAAAAATTAATTTTAGTAGTGAATTTAAATTAAAACCAATAACAACTTACAACATACAATTTGTTGTGAAAATATTATGAAGAAATTATGGACTTAGCAATTCTCTTTCTCTTCATAAGCATGATTAAATACAACAAATTGATGACATTTTAGAAAGTGAAAAATATCAAAATTAATAATTTTAAAATAAATAATTTTAAAACATATTAAAATTAGAAGGTATAATTTATAACTTAACATCTTTTAACATAATATAGAATTCACTTTTTTTTTAATAATTCGATAATTACAACGATTTTTTTTTTTTTTTGAGAAAAAAAAAACTCTTATTTTTTTCCTTAGCTTACAGTAAATTCTTCTAATGGAGAGAATGGTATATGCCCATATAGAGAATATACTAACTTAACCAGACAGGGCAGCCGGACAAGCTTCAAATTCAAGAGGAAAAAAAGGTTTCCTATAAAATAAAATAAAAACTCAAAAAAGTAAAACATCAAACTTTATTATATATATATATTTAAAAAAAAAAAAGGTGAAATGAAACATCAGACGGAGGAAAGTAGCTAGACGATAAGGTATATAAACACCCATTCTCGTCCCAGTCCCCAAAAAAAAAAGAAAAAAAGAAAAACACCGAATAGAAACGCCGTCGTTTTCGTAATGGATCAAATGGATCTTGATCATGATCTTGATGAACCCCTCACAGTGGAAATGGATTCTGATCGTTCGCGCCGTCTTTTCCCAAGGATCTTTACCAACTACAGCTCGCGCTCGCTCTCTCCAATTCTCATGGATTCTCTCCCCAACGGCACGCCAACCTCCACAACAACTACCTCCTCCACCGCCACCTCCGCCGCCACAGCCGCCTCTAACCCCGCCGCCGCCGCCGCCTCGCCCTCTCCGCCGCCCTCCAAGCTGGCCCACCTCACCGAGTCGCTCAAGCTGGAGCACCAGTTCCTGCGGGTCCCGTTCGAGCACTACAAGAAGACGATCCGAGCCAACCACCGCGCCGTCGAGAAGGAAGTCTCCGCCGTTATTTCCGGCGTCTCTGACGCCGTTGACTCTGACGGTTCTAAGGACGACGCCGTTAACCGCCTTACCTCCCTCGTGTCTCGCCTCCAAGGCCTCAAAAGGAAGGTTCGCGATTCGTAACCCTAACCTACCTCTCTCTCCTCTAATTTCGTGATTTGTTCGTTTTTTCAATTTCTCCAATTAGCAAATTAGATCATTTCGATTATTCATAACTGTGATTGGTCTCAAATTCTAGAATTCTCTTTGAATTTATTAATTGCGTGTGCAAAATTTTGCAATTATTATTATTATTATTATTTCGATTTTCTGAGTTTGTGTGTGGTGATTGTTGTTGTGAATTTGATTGTGAAGTTGGAAGAGGGAAGTCGAGTGGAGAATTTGCAAGCTCAGAGGTGCAGGGCTCGGCTCGATCATTTGGAGTCTGCAGATGCTGAGAATTTGGCAGATTGGAATAACACGCGCCTGAAGCGGATCCTTGTGGACTACATGTTGCGAATGTCATATTATGACACCGCAGTGAAGCTGGCGGAAAGCAGCAATATAATGGTAATCTATGGTCACTTTGCAATGCTTATATTTGAAATTGTTTCTATGATTCGGGCTTGAAGGACTAGGAAAAATAATATCGTTATATGAAAGTGCATAGTTCTTTTTATAATTTTCAAGGTTAGAGTTGTCATTACATTTTGATGATAATGCACAGGCTGTTTCGTGTTAATGTTCATGAAGAAAATGTTTATATCTCCTGTATATAGAAACATATTTCTACCCATGAAGTTTGAGAAAGTGAAAGAGAAAACGAAACGCCCTATTCATTGATTCGAGGAACACCAGTTGATGACTATATCACATGCTTAGGATAAGTGGAGACTCATTTCCTTTGAGGGGAAAAAAATCAATGTTCGCATGCTATAACGCTCTATACTCTATTTCCCTTTCACATTCTTCAGGACTATCAAGGTTCATGTGGATGAAATTAGTGCTTGATTGAATATTCTAAGTAAATAGTATTTTCAGGGTTTCAATGCATACATTGTCATTTCCATGGTAATGTCACTACTGTTATATCTGCTGCTAACTTGAATACTTGATTGATTTTCATCTCTCAGGATCTTGTGGATATTGATGTATTCCAAGAAGCAAAAAAGGTAATTGATGCTCTTGAGAATAAGGAGGTAGCTCCTGCATTAGCTTGGTGTGGTGACAACAGGTCAAGGTTGAAGAAGTCCAAGGTATATGCCATTCTATTGGCTTTATATTTGCGTGTGCGCGTGCGTGTATTTATTTATTTTTAAATTTTATTATTATTGTTAAGTTACGCACCCAATGAGTCTTGAACCCATGACTTCACCCTCCACCTAGCACTTTTAAGGGAAGGAGGTGCTAGTTGAGTGAAACTCATTGGTGGCTTTCTTTAAGGACTGGTGGATTAATGAGTTTGCTAGGACTGTTTGTTACTTTCTCTGCTTGCTAAGAAAAATTCTGTTAGTTAATTGGATTACTAAACATGGAAATGTATTTTTAATGGAAATTATTTAACTTCTGTCTCTCCAAGTTGCTTTGTCTTTCATAATTCTTCCTTTTATTCACTGTAGCACAAATTTTTAATTTTCTACTCTGTCAGTTTCCACTTGTTGTTCCTGTACTTGAGATGGTTCTGTTTGCTCTGTTGAATGCTGCTGTTTCAGCATAATGAGTCATGCTTTTCTCTGGATGGATCTATTTTGAATCTCAGCTTATTTTCATGCATGGCATTTTCAATTATTTTATCATTCTGTTCATTGCATATCATACCAATTTTTGTACTTCTCTGATATACTTTCTCATGTAAAATCTTGTTTGGACTTTTGAAAGGATTTTAGCTTGAGATATTTTCATTTATTCACCATGACATCTTATATATATATATATATATATTAGTGAGGGAATTTTTGCTTGGGAAACTGGAGGAGAGAATGTGTCAAGAGAAAAGTTTTTGTTAGTGAATGAGTTTGAAATAAGTAAATGGTATCACTTTTGAGGGGCTGATAGTTTGAGATATGTGTGTTAATATCACCATGACATCTTAAACATCCATTTCTTTTAATATAGTGAGTGAAACTTTGCTCGAAAAATTGGAGGGAGACAATATGTAAAGGAGAAAGATTGTCATTAATAAATGACTTAAAAAAAAGGTAAACGGTATGACTTTTGAGAGGCCTATGGCTTGAGATGTGTCAATTTATTTTACCATGACATCTTAAACATGCATTTCCTCATATATAGTGTATTTTACTTGAGAAATTGGAGGGAGAGAATGTGTAAAGGAGAAAGATTTCCATCGATGAATGAGTTTAAAAAAATGTAATTGGTATGAATAGAGGTTTCCAATATCAATTAGTAATGAAAACTGTAAACTATCTCAATCAAATTCATTTTGTAGACTCTTCTAAAAAAAAAATCATTTTGAAGACTTGAATGCTTTGTTGTGCAACTCTGGTGCTTCGACAAGTACTATTATATTGTTAATTGCACCTTTACCTCTCATCAAGTCTACTCATTTTGTTTTTTACAAACCTTTTTATTTATTTTTTATATTGGTAAGTTACACACGCAACCAATGGATCTCCAACCCATGACTTCACTCTCCATGCCATTATTATGGAAGGAGAAAGTACCAGTTGAGCTAGTGCTCATTTGGGATAGCTTATTTTCATTTGTTTATTTGGCTTAAAAAATGAAGTTGGGCAAAAGTATAGCTGTGCCTAAAAAAAGTGAAGCTCTAAAAAGTTGTACATAAGCCAAATAAGCTTAAAATGGAAAACCGGCTGAATTGGCTACTGACTAATAGAAATAGTTTTGAGTGCAAACAAGAGTGGAATTCCATTTCTGGGATAATTCTAATTACATAAAAAGTGACTACATAAGGCTCTCAACAACCATGTCTGATTTGATGCCTGGTGGTTGAAATTCATTGATTAGGGTAGGTTTCTAGGATACATTGTCTCTGAATTTAGGTGAAAGGAGCAGTTTCATTGTTATAAGTTATGATGGTTCTGATTACAACTGTGTTATTAGAACGAAATTTTTTTCAGCTTCTTAAATAATGAAGGTTTTAATGATGACAGAGCAAGTTTGAATTCCAGTTGAGACTTCAAGAGTTCATAGAGTTGGTACGAGCTGGAAACGAGTTGCGAGCTATAACATATGCCCGAAAGTACCTTGCACCATGGGGTCCCACCGATATGCAAAAATTGCAGAAATACACTGCAACACTGGCTTTCAAAAGTACTACTGACTGTGCTAGATACAAGGTGAACCTAGTCTCTTTTGGTCTGAATAATGATTTATGCTTTACTGTAATGGTTTTTCTTCTCTGATACTTTGTAAATCAGCAGGTTTTCCTTTATCTGCTTTCTTTTTGGTTGAAAGTTTTATTAACAACCCTGCCTCTCCCCTTCAGAAAGCCATTGTTAAATGGTTCTTGATTTTATTGGAAATAGGAACACAATGTACACAGGATGTAGTCATAAGGCGAGCCTAAAAAATTACATTACTATACCCCCTCTGCATGAACTTTTTGGCCTACACCTCTATGTTACGTTCTTTGATGGCTGTTTGAGTGGTATTGTTTTGATTTTTGGAGCTGATATAGGGTGCGCTTACTCATTCTCTCTCTCTCTCTCTCCCTCTCCAGGTTTTATTTGAACCAAAGCAATGGGATATCCTGGTGGACCAATTTAAACAGGAATTCTGCAAATTATATGGCATGACACTTGAACCTTTGCTGACTATATATCTGCAAGCAGGCTTGTCTGCCCTAAAAACTCCGTATCCTTATACAATGTGCCATCTAATATGTTTGTTTTTGTATGCATCTACCTACCAAGCATCTAGTAACTTAATTATCATCAAACTTAGAACATAAACCTTAAGGTTGACTTCTCTGATGGTCCAATCTGCATAGATACCCCATGGGGTTTTGTAAGTGAATTGCACTGTAAACATCAAGAACAAGGATTTGAAGAACAGAGTGTTCACCATTGTGAACATGATGTCTTCTTTAGTCAATAAAACTTCGATTACCTATAAAAGAAAATCAATAACAAGGATTAAATAGCAAGCACATTTTCTCAGACTTGTTTATGGTAAAAGGATCATGACTTATGAGATAATCTTGAACATTTCCATCTTTTCAACTTGTTCTTTATGTGGGTATAGACAACTAGACAACTAATCAGGTCGGCCACATGTATTTTTCTGTCATTTTATCCTATCTAAAATCATATTGTTCATCACTTCTTAACATGTCATCTTTTGGTACTTCTACTAGTGTTTTTCAAGGTCTTCATCTACTCTTTTCATGCACCTGACTTGAATCGAATCACTTTTCCTTACTGGAGCATATCTTTAAACAAATTTCCTCATTTTGTGTCGTGTCTATTTTTTGTATTTCCACTTATCCATCTAATAACATTCTCATTTCAATGTTGTATAGTGTAGTTGGTCTTATAGCAGTCTTGTAAACTTTTCACTTTACTTTAATAGATATTTTACATTCACACACTATTCTTAATGTGGAGATATTATTTTATACACCTAGTGTATTACATCTCCCTCTCACATAAATGTGGGTCCCATGTATGGAATTCAGGTATATAATCCACATTTATGTGAGAGGAAGGTGTAGTACATTGGGTAGACTGAATAATCTCACTCTTATATGTTTCTTCATTTCATAGGTATTTTAAAAAGACAAAAATGTATTATAAAACAGCTCTAAAAGCATTTAGTCGTAATCTTGTCATTGGCAGATCCAACATGCAGATAATTTTTGTTTCGCCTTTTATTTTTTATTTTTTTTAATGGTGTTAGTGAAAGTAGAGCAGGTTACAGAGAGATGGAAAAGTTATTTTCATGAACTTTTTAATGGAAACAATATAAAAAATTGGAGTGATTTGGGTAACCCAATGGAGGCTTAGCATTAAATCTATATCTCTTTGTACTAATGAAATGATGGATGGACTCAGTAAATTGATCCAAGAGGAAGTTCCTAAATGAAAGCCTTTTGCGGATGATATAGTTTTAGCAGATGAAACGTGAAGTGAAGTTAATGCTAAGTTAGAAATTTGGCAAGACGCACTAGAATTTAAAGGCTTTCGATTAAGTAAAACTAAAATAAAGTACATGGAATGTAAGTTTAGTAAAAGTAGAAACATAAATGAAGGAGTGGTAAGGCATGATGGTCAAGAGATACTAAACAGCAACAACTTTCTATATCTTGGGTCATAAAGATGGAGAGATTGAAGAGGATGTGAATCATAGGATAAGAGCAAGGTGGATGAGGTGGAGAGGTGCATCGAAAGTATTGTGTGAACTTAAAATACCTATTAAGTTAAATAAAAAATATTATAAGATTGCTATTCAACTAGCTATGCTCTATTATTGAATGTTAAGCAGCAACATATTCATAAAATGAGTATAACTGAAATGAATGTTAAGATGGATAAGTGGAAATTAATAGAGATATAGGATTTGAAATGAGGAATTTGCTTAAAGGTAAGGGTAGCCCCTACTAATGAAAAGACGAGGGAAAGTTGATTGAGATGGTTTGGTTATGTTCAAAAGGTAGCAATTAATATACCGGTACCGGTAAGAAAGAGGAAGTTGATCCAAGTTAAAGGAACGAAAAAAAGGTAGAAGAAGACTAAAAATCACTTTAGTAGAAGTATAAAAAAATGACATGTAAATTAAGGAAGGAACACAAAGTACGGCTTTAGATAGAATAGAATGGAGGAAAAGAATACATGTGGCCAACCTTAACTAATTTATCAAGATCTGTAGTTGATTTCAAAACTTTGGAACTAAGGTTTTGTTGTTTTTGCTTTTATTTTTAGTTTTTTTTTTTTAATGAAGTTTAGCAAAAAAACTAAAGATACAAAATCTGACCATTTGATGGTTTAGTATCCATACTTCATTTTTATTTATATTTAGATCTCAAGGGTGAATTGTAGAACTTCAATGGTAACAATTATGCAGTCCACAAATCAAGCTCTGAGGTGGTCTTAAAATGGATTTCTGCTGTTTCTCTTGTTAACTTAAGACATGTATAGAATTTTATCCAGAATAAATAATCTGATTAAGCAATAATGAAGTTTTTCTACCATCTGGCATTCGGGTACTTCTCTTTCACCTTTCTGCAGGTCTGCGTAGAAGAGATGCTATTGTATTTGGAATATTCTTTTGCCTTGACCTAATCCAGATACTGTTATGAAGATGATTGTACCAAAGAAGACCCTTTGTCACAGGATAGTTTCCGGAAACTAGCATTGCCATTACCATTCTCCAAGCAGCATCACTCGAAGCTTGTCTGCTACATAACTAAAGAGCTGATGGACACAGAGAACCCTCCCCAAGTTTTGCCCAATGGCTATGTCTACAGCACTAAGGTTCCTGCTATTCTTGTATAACAGCACTAAGGTTCCTGTTATTGTATTATTCTGACTTTTTTTTTTCCTTTGGCTTGGCAGGCTCTTGAAGAAATGTCTAGGAAGAATAACGGTAAAATCACCTGTCCAAGGACAGGTTTGATCTGCAACTACACAGATCTGGTTAAGGCGTATATATCATAAGACTGCATAGTGGCCTCAGTGCCTGTGGCTGTTTGCTGTTTTAATTCATCTTCTGTAGATAGGGCTCCTTCCTGAAAGAACACAGCAAAGTTCCTCATGAACACTTCCTATGCCTATATTTGGATCTGGTGTTGGGGACATGTACATATGCAAAAATGCTTAACAGTTTCAGTTCGAATGTTTTAAATCTGCATGAATTAAATTTTTATTATTTCTTAACCTATATTCTTAAGGCACTATTCAACAACATCATTATTTCTTAAATTGATAGCAATTAATGAGCTTTGCCTCGTAATAATGTTGGTTTGCATGGGAAGATGTGCATAATCTGGACCCCAAAAATATACTGTCTTCTTTTGAACTTTCCCAAAACGTAAAATCCTGATATGCTCAATTCCATATTACTCAGCTCTTGCAAAGAACGGAACAGAAGTTGGGAATGATATGCCAAGTTGCCAACAATTTTTCACCCATTCGAGGTGAGTCCTGGGATCTTAAAATTGAAACTGATTACGTTTAAACTTGAAATCCATTGCTCGTGTAAACATATCCTTTCAGAGCCCTGAACCTTGCATGGTAGCATACTATAAATTAGCCTGATCTGAAGCTTTAATGTCACAGTATGCTGGTGACATTTTGTGACGGTGTATATACTGATGATGGTCAGGGTTATGATTTATAAAGATGGTTTATTTCATTGAGGAGAGGACGATTGTAACATTCACATGAAAACTGCATGGCAAGTATCACTACACTGCAACTCTTAACTCCAATGACCATGATCTGGACAAGAACAACACATTTTCACTATAAAAAGCTTGAGCTTGGCTTGATTAATTAATCAAGCCAAGCTCAAGCTCAAGCTCAAATCAAAGCTTAGGTCAAGCTTTTGAGTTTAAGATTTAAAAAATTTATATTATCAAATGCTTAAATCTCTAAAATTAAGAAGAAAAAGAAAAAAAAATTAGTTAGCTCATTTTATCATGCGTCTAATCGCACTTATGATTAGCCATTATTAAAATTAAAAGTTTACATAATTAAATTCATTACCTTATCCTTCCTTGTCTACAACTTTAACAATTGTTCAAAATACAATTTTCACATTCATATTTTAGATGATGAAGATTGTAACTATTATGAGTGAAAAAATACTAATATGTTTCATAACTTTACATTAGATTGATGAAGAAGGATCACATGTGGAACACTTAATTTATATATCTATTTTTAAATGCAACTAAAGTCTAAAGTGGCTGATGGTGAGTCTAGAGAGAAGGAAAAAATTAAGATAGTTAGCAGTGCTTCCATATTGGTCATGTCATTAAGATGTGTAATGACTATATTTAACTAACACATATAAACTTATAAATAAGTCTATACACGAATTGTTTTGTATCAAACCTTGGACTTTGCTTGTTTATTAAACCGAGTCTAAAACTAAAGTTCTAGCTTGGTTTATTTATAAATAAAAAAACGTAAACAAGCTTTTTATCAAGTCAAGTTGAGTTGATCATTATCCGCTTGGTTCATTCCTGTTAAACCTCAAAAGAGAGTATTTGACTCCTATAATATGACTAACTGCAAGCCTACAAGAAAGCCAAGTCTTAAGTTGCACGAGAAATAATATAAATTAACACTAGAGACAGTTTAGATCACTGGCTCCATTCCAAATAGCACTTATGTCCATTAAATGTTCAGAAAAATTCCAACAGCTATAAAGAATTTGGGATAATAATTATCCATACAGAGTAGAAGAAACGTTTTCAAAGACAACAAAGGTTTTTAGTAGATTTCTGTCACTTAGAACCGCTTTTGCGTGGACTAATTGCCTCAGGTTTTAAGTCGGTTTTTATCACTTAAAAACTGCTTTTAAGTTGACTCACTGCCTCTTGGAGAACCATGGTTGTCGTCATCATCGATGGGGCTTCTGTTGTCCCGATGGATAGGACTAGGGCTGCGACTGCGGCCATTTTCTTCAGCAGGACTCCTATAGCTCCTACCCCGGGGGCTTTCTCCATCAGCATCATCAATGGGACTTTTGCTCTTTCCCCTGGGACTCCCACTGTAGTCAGACCCATTGGCCTGCCTGCCATCCCTTGGCGATGGGCTGCCTCTCTTTCGTGGGCTCCTTTCATCGGGTGTAGGACTCCGCTTCCTACCTTTAGATGGTGGTGGTGATCCCCTGTGTCGTTTAGGGCTACGGCTGTCATGGGGGCTTCTTGATCTTCTCTCAACTTGTTCAAGGCTTCGCTCTCTCTTCAAGGGAGATCGACTGAGAAAAAAAGAAAAAAAAAAAAGAATAATAAATGAAACAAGCTAGGAAACATGTTTAAAATGTAAGACAAATGCTGAACAATACGTTCCCAGGTTCTTGCAAACTATACCAAAATATTAAAAAAGAATCTAAAGATACACATATAAACACAACAGCAGGGAATTTTCATTTGTCATGATAGTTGACACGATGCAACATAAGTGGTAATCAGAACATTAAAGTCAGAAACTCATAACGAGTAAAAAGGATTATGAAAAAAAAAACCTGTAACTACGGTCCCTGCTGTAACTACGACTTCGACTTCTGCCACGACGAGGACTTGGTGACCTTGAGTAGCTCCGCCCACGTCTGCACCAAAAAACTAAAGCTCAACAAACAACTCAAGAAATATAATACTGAAAAAGGAAGAAAGCCTGCAACAAAGAGAGAGAGAGAGAGAGAGAGAGTACCTAAGTTTTTTAGGACTATTCTTACAATTTCTTTCTATGTGGCCCCGTTCCCCACACCGATAACACTTATTCTTCCAGTCCCCAGCTTTGCAATCGCGAGCCCAATGGCCATCAATTCCACAATTAAAACAGCGTCCTGATCCTGGAGGAGGACCTCTCCCAAGATACTCACGAGATCCACCAGGACCACGTGGCCCCTAAAATGCAAGTCAGAATACCCTTAGAATTGTGATAAAATACACCCTTAACAATCTCCTTTAGAAATCATGAAGGAAGGATAGCAAACATCAAAAACTATGAACAGTAGTTTTTAAATATCCAGACAGGCAGGTAAGATGGTAAAAAGCAGAAACATGCTATGTTGTTCTGGCTGATTTGGCCATCAATTTTAAAAGAACAAATATTCTAAATTAATACATTTTCAATTTTCTTCTAAAATCATTTATTAATTGAAATTTTTCTTCAGTTTTTTGAATTTGTAAACTACTTACAGGAATCGATAGCTGGAACCACCATCAAACATAAACGACTTTTACAACAATTTCAAAGAGTAACCAAGACACACGCACACACATATGTATATGCAAAAACAGAAAATAATTTAAATATTTCACTAAGCTAGCTTAAAGTCAGGTGCTGCACTTTACATGGATCCTGAAAACAAATCGCAGGATAACAAACTTCCATGTGACATAATCATTCAAAATTCTTAACAAAAGGGATTAAACCATGATACCGAAGAGCAAAAAATAATAATAATATTAACATAAAATTTAAAAAAAAATTAATAACTAACACCACAAAAAAAAATACCCAAGGAACATATACAAAATACCATGAGAGAAATTGCACTAACTTACCCCTTTAGCAAATTCTACAATGATGCGACTCCCATCAACATCCCGATTATTAAGATTATATATTGCATCTTCAGCATCTCGAGGATCACTAAATTCCTGTCATCAAAAGCAATGGAAAAGAGAACAAAGAGAAGATCATATCTGCAAAACATGTATAATATAGCACAGACATGAAAGAAACCAAATTGCATGACAGAGGGAAAAACAAAGAATTGGAGTACATACAACAAAGGCGAAGTCGCGCTTCATATCCACATCGCGTACTCTGCGTAAACGGGTGCCAGAAACAGTAAGGCCATCAAGACACAAGTATCGAAGGGTAGACACTTCCGCCCCTCACAGATGAACTAAACACCACTTTGAGATTGTTGCCATTTCCATAAAAACACGCAATAACAATATAGAAAGACTCGCCAAATCCACCAAGATTCACCCTCTCACCATAGACCTCCAGGTTAGGCAAAAGCCAAGAAACCTTCAAGAAGATCATTTGAGTTAAACCACACAAAGACACGTGGAGGGCTACATCGTTCTCACGCAGATATTTAACAATTGAACAGTTAAATGTCAAGCACAAAAGGGTTTTTCGTGCTTGGCAAAGTCCTCATTTTCTCCCCCCACACCCAGGCACCCTAGACCCCACGCCCATATCCCACATTAACCCACGAAGATATCTCCTATTTGGTAATCTGTTTCATGGGGCTCGTATATGGGGGTGTTCGAATTGTATTTCTTTATCTAAATTCTTAGTCTCTATTTCCTTTAGTTCCTGATTATATTGTATTTGTTTCTTGCTCAGAGTGATCACCATTGTGAACATGATCAATTTTTTTCAACAAAAGTCTTATTACCTATTTTAAAAATTTTAAAAAATAAAAACCCACAAAAAACTTAAATATAAGGGTACTTTAAGTTTTGTTCCTTAAGTTCCCCAAGTAAATGCATTTGGCCAATAAAACCAATAAGCCACATGGCAGTGCTGCATCTACGAGTAAGTCACATAGTTGAATTTAGTTGGAGAAACTAAGGTTTAGCACTCAAGCAACTATACCTAATTTTTGCCCTAAATATAAAACTGCACACAGCCATCAAAAAAAATTCACGTTTCTACATAATATACAGCTATGAGGAATGAATTAAAATACTTATCCCAAAAAAAAAAAAGAGTAAGAAATACACAGAGTCACCTTCGTCTCACAAATTCTATAATTTTCAACATAAGGTGTAAATGTAATATAAGATATAAAATTCAAGAACTAAAAGTAAAGAAAACCAAGCACATACCGCATACAAGGTTCTCACAAAAATTTAACATGTTAATATAAACAAGATTTCCTCCACAAATTTATATTACAAAATAAAATAGAAGGCAAATCATTGGGGAGATACCTTCCATATCTGCTAAAAATATCGTCAAGATCGCGTGACCTTGTCCGCGAAGACAAGCGTCCGACATAGAGACGCGAACCACCGTAGCGGTCATCATACCGAGGCATTTTCACCTGCAGTAAAATATACATAATACAAATTTACACACATATATATTACTTTCTCGATTATAATTGGTCATTTAACTCACAGTTGCATATGCACACACAAATACATACATGTACAAATTCAATACACACCAAACCAAAAAAAAAATTCACAATTCACAATTCCAACAAAACGTGAAATAAAAACTTCGTAGAAGCTCAAAGAAGTAAAATTTCGTACAAAAATGAGCAAAAATTCCACACACACACACACATATATATATATATAACTGTAAAAAATTTGGGATAGAGGAAAATCAGATCTAAAATATTCAATTGGTTATGTAAAGAAATGAGCTAAGAAGAAGAGGGAAAAGCTTAAGGAATAGCTCACAGAGAGAGAGACAGAGACAGAGAGAGAGAGAGCGTACCTGAAGAAAACGAAGACTCAAAACCCTAGATTTGTTTCGAACAGAGAGAGAGAAAGAGAGAGGAAGTCCGAGATTTTCTCTTCGTGTATTTATAGATGGAAAGGAACGTTGTACTTGTGTTGTGTCTGTGGATAAGTCTGAGTGTACTGTTGGCTTATCTACCTTTTGCTTTGGAACGAGAAATATATTATGTATATATAATTATAATTCAATGCTTTTCCTCATAGCGGGGATAGCTCAGTTGGGAGAGCGTCAGACTGAAGATCTGAAGGTCGCGTGTTCGATCCACGCTCACCGCAAATTGAAGTCTCTTTTTTAATTTATTTTTTAAATCGATGTAGTAAAGTTCTTTTGGGCTTTTAGTAGGTCCTACTCCACCCACTAAGGCATAAAAATAAATTTCTCTTTTCTTTTTAAGTCTTTGTAATTTTTTCCAAACTTCATCCAATAATTTTAGTAAGTCCTACTTTTGGTCTATTTGAGATCTGCTTATTTTGTTAAAATTAAAAAAAAAAAAATTTGCTAAAAGTACTATAAATAAAGGTAAAAGTTTACGGTAGGACTCATGAATAATACCAAAAATAAACTGAATAGTAAAATAAACTAACTTTTTAATTTGGAGTCAAACGCATACTTATCTAATAATTTTGATTCAGTTTTTTTTTTTTTTTTTTTACATCCACAACATTGAATCTTTTTCTTTTTTAAACTAGAAAACTTTTATTGGATATCAATAGGTCCCACTTCAAAGATAGAGGAATAAAATGTTTTGTGAAATCTAGCAAAATAATTTGCTTTTCTTAATTTTGTATATTTTACTTAACAACCTTCGTTTGGCTTCTAGTAAGCCCACCTCAACCATATATAAGATGTTGACTAATCTCTTCTTTCAAACATTGAAAAAGAAAGGCAAATGAAAGATTCAACGGCAAGCAAGCAATAGATGCCGATCCATGAAATCTTAAAGGTTGGGTCAAATTTTTACTAACAAAAGTTATCTCATGTGAACGATATACACGCTTTTTCTCGCAAATACACACGCTTTTTCTCACAATTAGTAAGCTCCACACAATGTAAGAAGGGGATATATGTATCTTATGTATAAAATATATTATCCTTTGCTAGGATCTCTTCTCCATATTCACAAGATGTTAAGGACCAAACAAGAAAATTGTGGTCTTAAAATTTCTATATTACTATTTCTGATCAAATCAACTGATACTTATATCAACTAAGATACGCCATTAAATGCTAGTAGAAGGCTACAAGCTATTCCAAACAACATAAACGATGCTACAGAAGCGAACAAGGTACAATCATACAGTTTATAAATAGAAAACATAGTCCCCCCATGTACTTCTACAAAATTGTAGTGCAACCAATGACAAAAATTCAAGGTCGCAGGAATGCAGGATTGTATAGCACCATCTGTGAACGTTGTCACCTCTAAAAATAGCCTACTTTCACAAACCTGCTTTTAAGCCGATTTCCCATGTAATTCATGACCAACTCCAGTATCTGAGAGCTCTCCTGTTCATCCTGGAATAGCTCTGTAATCACCAATATCTTCGCAATGGTAGGCTGTTGTAGTTAAGGTTGTACAGTAGCTCTTCAGCCACATGGAAGCAGATTTCAGTATGCAAAGTTCACCACTGAGAAGATCTCGAGCCATTTGCCTTCGGACAGCAAGTCTTTCACACATGGGGGTAGAGTTGACAGGCACCAAAGACTACACATGCAAGAAGCGCAAAGCAACAGAAGACCTTAAGCAATCATTGCAAAATGTAAGAACAGATGGAAATTTTTATGTCATGGTACAGTATTAATATTACTATCGATATTAGTGCAGGTGTTTCTCTTCATTCTAGTAAGAGCAAGAACACTATTACCGTCAGGTCCAAATGTAGACTCACTGTAAAACCAAAGATGGGGGCAGTGTAATCTCCATTTTCGTCTACAACCCACTGCTCTCTATGATTTTCCTCTTTCAGTATTTGCTCAATGGTTTTGTTAGAATCAGATATGATATGTATATGCTGACCCACAAATAGCGGCCTAGTGCCATAAGTTTGAGTAACTTATCCGGAAAAGATTTTGAGAATAACAAAAAATGACCCACAGTGCCACGAATAATACAATATAATAAAAGATACAATGAAGACTCAGTGTCCATCTTTGCATAAGCTAATTCATCTAAGAAAACCATCATATACTTCTGTGCAATTACAAAATAAAACTTGATGCTTCACTTGATTTATAAATTTTAATGGCTAACGATGAGTGGAACTTTATTATGATCCAACTGAAACAGTAAGGTAAAATTTATCAGGTCTTTACCTTAATAGTTGCATTATATTCCTCAATTAATTGAGTGATTAGTAATAACAGCTTCTCATGTGCACGAATTTCCTTGTTTCTGTTGCTTAAAGGGCGTCTAGCCAGCCTGCCATCATTTTGGGCTGCTTCCTTGGCCAAATCACTGAGTTCTGAATATTTAGTCACAATCAAGACAACAATTGCAGAAGTCAGCATAGTTAAGGTAGTACTAGCCCAGAAATAAAGTAACTACATAAAAGAACAAGTGATTTAAGGCAGACCTTCAGGAGTAGTGCAAGATAGAACACGAGCAAACGCACGAAGTGACTGTGGGAGACCCCTCCCTTTAGCAGACGCCACTTCCCTAAATGATTATGAAGTTATTATAAGCAGTTACTTAACAGAAAGAGTCTTTTTGGGTTAAGTAGAACCAAACATTGATGACGGCGGATGCAGGAAAAGCAAGAATGCATATTAGCATTCACAACCCACACAACAACAGAGTCAAAACCAAGTAACTTACCCCGGGTCATGGTAACAAAGTATATTGACCTTAAAATGTATATTGCAGTAAACAGAAAGCTTTGAAAATGCAAGTACAGTAACAATTGTTTGAGTGACCCTCACAAAGTGCCCACAGGAGCAATTGTTCAAGCCAATTACTATGCCAGCCCCACATAAAAAGGCAGAAATACAAGATGTTCACAATATCAGGAAATCACTACTTACAGATATTGGCACTGTTTCTAATAGGTTACAAGTTTTCTAGCTATTATTAGTTTAAAAGGTAATCATTTGGGATGGCACCAATTCTTCATCAATTTAGACTATTTTTAAATTAAGCAAGCGTTTGGCATGGCTTAATTTTGCCAACTTATTTTACTATTTAACTTATTTTTGCTACTATTCATGGGTCCTACTGCACTTTTTGGTCCTATTCATGGGTCTCACTGTACTATTTCAACTAACTTTTCCCTTTATTTACAGTACTTTCAACAAAAAGTTTTCAATTTTAGCAAAATAAACGGATCTCAAACAAACCCTAAATTAAAAAAAAAAAATTGTTCTTATTCATTACTCAAGCATTCCGCAAATCATTTTACCTTTCATTCTAATAATCCACTAATACTCACAAAATTACACTATCATTCATCATATGGCATTTGATGTTTAAGAAACAAGTATCAGTACCAACTTGATTGTGAAAGATTCCAAAGAAGACTTGAAACCATTGACATCTTTAATGGGTGGGGTACAATGTCGTTGCAAAAGATCAATCTTCATTTCACGTAGAAGATCATGATGAGGTAGGTTAAAATGGACTTGAACCTGAGATTAGTCAAACTCATTAGGTAGAGATCATGATAACAAAAGACAGCTACACCATTTAGAAAGCATGGATCTGCAATATATGGAAATCATCCCATCATAACAAAGTACACCAATAGACCTTTTGCAAATTCAAAACATAGGACTAACCTGGTCATGTATGTTGTATGGAAGAGAAAAGCCAAAGTCCAACATCAGGGTGGCATTCGGAAATTTTCCATATCTTATTAAAACCTATACAAATATTTCATGTGAACACCAGAATTAACTAGGAAAAAAGTAATTCAGGTTATGTTAATAGAAAAACTTCTGGCCATTCACATTAGCAAACAAAGGAAAATCACACCAGACCCGAAAATTGATAATAGAAAGAAAGAAGCACTGAAAGAAGCTTGAACGCTCAAAGAAAGGAAAGGGGGTCCACAGTATGAATAGTCTAAATCCACCACAAAAACATAAATATGAAGAAGGCAGTGACAGAAAGCATCACATGGTTGTCAAATTTCAACTCTAGATGATACCTACCTACTCTTGCATAGCCCAGTAAAACTAAAATAAATAAAAAGAATTCCCAGAATCTCACCTGTTCACCAGGACCATAATCACGGTCAGCAATGACCTGCACGTATATAAAGAAGTAAACATAACATGACATTTTAGTTTGAATATTACTTGGGGGGCAGGGGGGGGGGGGGGGAGGAGGTGGAATCGGTCACTTTTTTGTGGAAAATGACACCTAGTATTGAATGATGACCATTAAAAAATTGCAACTAAATAAACGAGAGAAAGATTACCTCTGAGTCTTGTTTGTCTTCATCGCTCAAGACAATTGCTTCTGTAACTCCATCATGGTTTAAGAAGTCTGCAAATGGAATCTATAAAATAATTTAATAGAGCAATTAAATAAAAAGAATATAAGGAGTAATTATTCATTATACATACAGACTTCATCATCATTATAAATTTGATACCAGAGATAATCCCTTTGTGCTTCCCCAGGCTCGAGAACCAACTGTCAGATCCAGAATAAATTTTCAGCTTAACTTAAAGAATATAAGCCCGTGCAACTACCACAACAAGATATACTAGAGCCTCGCACACATTAGTACATAGGAAGTGAAGGCAAACAGATACGTAAAACGATGGGCTTGTCACAATTACAGCATAAAATACAAAATAGGTCATGGAATATCTCTAAAAGTTTAAATAATTGGCATCATCATCACCCTCTAATGAACAGCAACAAATGAAACTTTAAGAATAGTCAAGATGGTCAAAATGTTAAGAGTATCAATAATTTCAATGGGGTCTTGCACAGAATGGGTCATTCACATTGACCTACCAAATAAATCTATACTGTAACTCATTTTAGGAAATTTTTCTACCAAATAAGAGTAAAATCACAATATATATCATGTATTATGAAACTTTAAACCTTTGAAATTTCATTTAATTTTAGAAAGATGGTGGTTTCTGTGCAAAAAAAAAAAAAAAATGATATATGAAATTAAAAAGAGTGCAATAAGAAGCATTCTGAGTTCCATTAACACTAGAATGACTTAATCATAAACTCAAAGACTCAATGTAGATCGGTGACTCTTGGAAAAAGGCGTACAATTCAACATTATTACATTTTACTGCTCAAAGCATGGCCAAGTCCAGACAACTTTATGATGATCAGAGATTCAGAATTTTAATTTTTTTTCAATATTTTTTTTTTCTGATAAGTGATTTTGTTCAATATTATACCACATAACTTTAAAAGTCATTATTAGAGAATAAACTCTTGAAATTTTAGACTACAGGGACTCATAGGATAAGCTTTTTTTCCTGAAAGAAAATTAATTATAAATCCAGCACATAATTCATGCAGAAAAGAACAGATTATGGGAAGTATGTAATTCCAAATGAAGTTACTTACCTAATGAACATGCATGCATGAAACCCTCATATGTGATATCTCCAAGAATTTCAGGATCATGTCGAAGAGCCTGAAATCATAAATTCATAAACATGTCTTACCATAATCAGAAAAAGACCATATATTATTTATCAAAAATATAATCACAAATAGTCAATATGTAGTAATATATGACATAAGTAAATTTGACAAACATTAAATTGAAATATGCTCTGCTATTTTATAGTGCAATGTTTTAGATTTCTTTGATTTGTTATTCTGATTTGTTGATCATTTTGATAATCCAATAACCAAATCTCAAAAGAGGAGACAGGGAGAAGCACAAAGCTAACAACTAGAAAAACAAATATGAAATTATCAGAGTATTTGCACTTTTAGTACAACCACTAACAGAGTGCAAAAGGTTAAACAAGCACATACAAGCATACAGCATAGATGCACGCAAAAGCAGAAACATATATTAGGTTTTAGATTGGCAAATTCCATGACAATGTAATCTTAATTGTGTCTATAATGTGTTAATCAAAGTTCAAGATTACAAGTCCAACTTTCAACTGCTCTTCGATTGAAAAGGTGTTTTTGTCAGCCATTCGATCACGTCTCGATTGATCAAAAGTAGATTCATAACAGTCACTCAATAGCAGCTCAATCGATCAAGAATTGGGAATTAAGAATTTGACGTGTTTTAATAAGTTGGCTATTGACTTGGCATTCATGTCCTACATCCAAACATATAAGAGACCATGTTATAGCACTACTCAATAGATGTTTATGTAGGCAGTGCCTTGCACTTAAAACAGAGAAAACCTAAACGTAGTTTTCACCAAACTGTGTGTTCAGAAAACAATATCTACAATGGTGTTGCTAATTGGTAATCAAGAAGCTGAAGCCACAGAGCCAATCCCAGTTGTTGCAGCCAAGCTAAAACCTTCAAGTTGATCCTTGGAGTCAGTCAAAGGGTCTGACTGTGATCATGGACGCGATATATGAAAGGTGTTCATGATAGAAGAGTCCAAAGGTGATGAAACTAATTATGGGTTCACGTCAATATGCAACCTACTGAGTAGGGTCTTGTTTTCAAGGGTTTGAATAAGATCATAAAATTCAATTCTATTAGTAAATTCCGTTTGGGGTAAGGGTACCCCCATAGTGACTTTTCCTTTAGAGTCATTCTCCATCTGCTTTACACTTCATCACCATAGCACTGCCTTTTGTTTATTACTTTGCTGACTTGTTTTACAGCTTTGGTGACTTGTTGGTTTCATTGATTAAATCAATATACTTGTAATTACATGACTGAATTAATTGGTAAATAATCTGTTAATCCGCTGCATAATTGTTTTGGGGTCAAACCGATCCTTTTTAGCATTTATAAAAATCATTACAAACCAATTACAAATAGAATGAGGCACTTACGTGCTTGATTGCCAAAAAATCATTTTCAGTTTGAGATTTTTGGTTAATTGTTTCATGGTATACTGAGCTTTGACGAATCATCTCCAACTCATCTTGGCTCCAGAATATCTACAAAGATTAAAAACCATATGTACCAGATATACATAAGTTAACAGTATAAAGGTTATTAACTTATCATAATATGAAAATAAAACCAGGGTTCTTTTCTCTCATTTTATTGAAAAAATTCTCTCCCTTTGATAGGTTGAACCCAAGGCCTCAACCTTACTGAACTATTGAAGGACTTCCCACTAAGGCTTCAAGGCCAAGGGTGGTGTTCTAATTGAGAAAAGAAAAATGGTTACTAATCCAAAATATATATATATATATATATATATATATATATATATTTAAAAAATGTTGTTGTGGAATAATTACTTATTTAAATAAAAAGATAATGGCATGGCATCCAATGTAGACATCAAGTTCTAGCCACGTCTCTATTAGAAACCAAATAAAAAGGGGTGGCCAATCACTGATTGTAATAAATTTGTGTACCTAGAAAGATGCTGCTAAAAAGTATTATTGCCTGCAATTCCCAAAAGTCCTACCTTGACTTGCAGCTCTTGACTTAACAACCTTTTTTTTTATGGATAAATGACTACGACTTTATACAGAGTAGATATATTTACTGCAAAAAGATCAAAGGAATTACTTACCATATTGTGCATCTCCCCAGGCTGAGGAAGGCGGCTGATGTAAGGGGCCCATTCAGATTTCTGCAATGAAACAGATATATATATATATATATATAAATCAATATAGATAATGCAAACAAAATAAATTAAAAAATAAAATTTTCTAAAATATTCACAACCACTAGATATAAACTTTCATATAAAGCTTACAACAAGAAAAATATTCTTACCCGCCCGATTTTCTGCTCACAAAGAATGACAATGGCAAGCTTGGCAATATTCCCAACTTCATCACCTAACAAGGATTTGATTTCCGGAAGAAGATTATCCGGTGTTATTTGCTGCAAATAAAGTAAAGAATCACAAAGTACCAATTGAATTGCTCACTATTGAAAGTGCCTTAGAAGAGTACAGTACAGTAAAGTATGAAGTAAATACCACACTGTAAGGAACCTTCAAAATGCAATCTCCAGATTGTATGCTTTTAGAAGCAAACAATGATCTGCATGCAGGAAACAAATCTAACTATAACTAATACTAAAAATAAAATTAAAATTAAAACCGATGCATAATGAGGTCCATATTTACAACACAACACACACCAACAAATGATACAACATTTTTCCATGACCAAACTTATACAATTTCCATCAAAGATGATTTTGGGTTATTATAACAAAGAGTAAACAATTTCCATGTCTAAAACTATAACTCCTCTTTGACAGGATGACATAAAGGAGGAAGGAATGAACACTTGCTCGTAGTCAATACCATCCAAACAATTGCTGGCATGAAAAACGAAATAGTGGTCGGGGACTATCAATATGCCTGGTAACCAAAATGGATTGCACCAATTTTCAAATTTCCACAAAATGTAAAGCCCTCCAGTTTTAGAAGCAAACTCAGACTCTTTTGATGGATAAGGCAGCTGGTAGCATTTCAATTAGAGATTCTCTTTAATTTCTCCATCTAGTTAAAATTGGGGAGGAAGATCACCTATTTGGATGCTTTCCTAGTCACTCAAATATACATGTGTAGAGAGTAGAGACCTGGAAATGCTATTCAAAGCAAACTCCCAGTTGTTTAGTTGGTGAAAATCAGTGCGGTGCTCAGCTGCTATTCCAAGACATGCTTTTATACTTTAGCTGGCAATTGGAAACAAGTTGGCGACAAGGGATAGGCTATATGGCAATGGAGATTGAAAGGAGATTTTTGTTTGTGTTTTTTTGTAGAGGTTGTGTGGAAACTAGAGATCATTTGCTCTTTGAGTGCAGTTTCTCCGAAAGGATGTAGCAGGAAGTCAGGAAGGATGTTTTGTAAATAAGCCAAAAATCGGGTGGGGGGGAACTTGTTGAATGGGATCTAAATAAACTGAACTTGTATGGGGTACTACAGTATATCGCATATGGGGGTTAAGGAATGTAAGGATGCATGAAGGCCATGCGAACACTAAGGAAAATATTGTGAAATCTTCTAGGTGGGAGATCAAGAATAGAGTGGTGGCCGAAAGGGTTTTCAAGGGTATTCTTGTACCGGTGCTAAGCAAGAAGACCAGCATGGAGTAGTAAATTTCTGATTGACATACTTAGTTCTTCAGACTTACTTTATGCTATTCGTTAGAATAATGATTAAATCATCACTAATCAAAATAAGGAATAATGGCTAAACGATTAAATTCACCAGTTTCCTTACAACTTAAGCTTTTGGAAGTTGGAACAATTGGTAACTGTATTGAAGCAAGTGGTCTTGAATTCGGACCCAGTCTCGTGATTAAATTCACCATATATCAATATATTTCCTCTTAAGTTTAGTTTTTAAACTGTAATTGCTTTACTATCAAACCTGTCATAAATTTATAATCAGTGTTTCTTGTTTCTAATAAAACCTACTCATTCATCTTTTTCTTCTTTCCTTTTCAATTTGTACGTATTGTAACTAATTAATTAACCAGCTGAAGGGAAAATAAATTGTAAAATATAGTTTTAAAATCAAAGAAAGACCTGCCAAAGGCGGATTTCCCGATTGAAAGTACTGATGAAATCTTAGCTCCGGCCTTTTGCTCCAACCACGGCAAAAAATCGTCACAGTCCTCGTCCAAATAGCAATACCTCTACCACAATTCCACAAACAACGCGACAGTAATGTGAAAATTTTATAAGACCGACCGTAATTAGTTAAGCTATACTAACATATGGAACCATATTAAAATGCGAAACACAAACTTTGCAGGGAAATGGGTGAATTTAAGGGTTACAAATTCGATAATGTTTGCTTTTACTATGTTCGGAGAAAAACCTGAGGTTGTGATAAGGATGAGAGGTTGAGCTTAGTTCGGAAATTGTGAGGGGCAGTGAAGAGGAGTGGGCGGTGATACTGATACAACCGGATGTTCGAGATTCGAGTTGCCCATAGCATTGCAGGAAGGTTTAGAGTGCTAAAAACGTCGTCGTTTCTGATGGTTTCGCGAGCGACGATTTGGTCTCCGCGAAATGTGGCAATTGCAGGTTTTACAGCTTATACTTGAGAGTTGAAACTGAGGCAGTGCGTACTAATGCGGGGGCTTTGGGTTAAAGGGGCAGAGTGTTTGTTTTTATTTGCTTACCTTTTGCTATAAAAAAAAAAAAAAAAAAAAAAGTTTGTTTCTATTTTCTGCTTTTTATTAATGCTAAAGGGAGACAAGACATAGCGTTAGGTTGGTATCTAAAAAATTTATAAGGAAAAATAAAAAAAAATAAAAAAGATATAGGGTTAGGCAATTTTTTTTTTTTTTTTTGGTAAAAGATAAGTTTATGTGAGAGGAGGCAACCCCATGCAAAGGCCTAAACAAGTCACAAGCTACCGAGATGGCTTGCATTGGACTTATAGATTGTCTACCAAAGAGGACCGGCAACAAGACTCAAACCTAGTTTTTTTGGATAAAACGTTCAAACCTTACCAGCTGAACCAATACCCGTTGGTTAGGATTAACTAAGTTATACCTCGTGTTGTACCATAATCATATTTATTCAGTACATTTCTTATCTGCTTGTCATGATCCCTTGCTTGGCCAACGATAACACTTCGTTTGGGAGTTCGTAAAATGATTAAATGAAATTGAATTAGTAAATCAAATTTACTCAAGATGCATTTCAACATCAACTTGATTGTTCCTTATGTTGTATCATAATCATCTTTCATTGGTTATCTTATAGTTCATAACTACTCATCATCAATCTTTGCTTGCTCCAGCGGAAAACCTGCGCTTAACATCCCCACTCAAAATGCTTTCCACATCTTTCAGTGAAATGTATTTTGCAAAAATAAATATACAATTGATTTGTTTGGTCACATTTTCAAGTATTAAGATGTATTTTGTATTTATCATTTTACGAAACAATAGTTAAAGTCTCTTGTTCAATTGATAATCACTAAGAAAGTTTTGATATCACTTTCATATGAAAATATCAAAAATTGTTTAAAAAATTAGCTTCTTTTTTTTTTTCCTTTTCTTGTCAAAAGTTTCTAAAAATATTTTGTAAACCAATGCCCTTGATATGTCCGTTAACTTCTCTATTGTTGTTATTATTATTATTATTATTTTATGAGTAGAGGGTTATATATATCTCATATATTGTGTAATTTTATTTTATTTTTGTTAGAAAATGAACTCGAATTTCATTCAATGTTGAATATGCACCAAGTCAAAGTACAAAGCCTCCCCACCTAGAGGAGGGTGATTCTCAATCCAAAGCACATCCTCCAAAAATTACACCGAACATAGTGAGCAACATAGTTTGTTTCACATTTAATATGCCTAAGAGCGCTTACACATTCCCTCTATAATAGAAAAATGTGCATCATTTTACACATTTTTTACTCAAATCCTACCCACATTAGTATTTCTATGAATTGTTTATATCCATAATCGCTATGTTACTATAACTTTCTATTTAATATTTAAATATTTGTTTCTCTCTCATCTCTCACCCCATCTTTCTTCCCCTAACTCCCTCTTCCTTGTTGACTTTCTTCAATCTAGAAAAATAAGGAGAAGAGGGAAGAAGAAGAAAATGAAATCAATCCAAAACAAACCAAATTAAACCCATTGAAAACTCATCACAAATCCAACTGAAAAACAAACCAAACAAACAATGAAAAGAATGGAGGGAGTGCTTGTTCATGGAGGCTTTGGTGGAGAGAGTTTTCATATTTTAGTAATGGAGGAAAATGGTAAGTATTGGGTGTGGAAATTGGGCTTTCGGTGGGGAAAGAAGAAAAAAGAATAAATTCAAACTTGACCATAAAGGACCCGAAATGGGTCTATGATGATTGGTTCAAGGGTTGGGTTTGCCTTGGTTCTATCTATAAATGCTAAAGGACTCAAATTGATATGGATTTGTGTTGAAGTGAAGTTTGGAGGTTTGGTTATGGAGTTTTTGGTGAAGAAATAAGGGAAGAAGAAGAAAAAATGATGGGTAAAGAAAGAGAGGAAGATATCAGGAAAGAGAGAGGAATATGTACATGAGAGAGAGAGTAAAAAAGAGTGAAAGTTCCGATGTGGTAGGTGAAATAATAAAAATTATTATTTAATGACAGTAGGGTGCATAATAAATAAACTAATGTAATATAAAAAGTAGGCTATTATGGTAAAATGAACGGAAAATTTTAGACATACTTATGTGAATACTCATAGAGAACCAACTAAATTCTGTAAGTAGTAGCTCAATATCGCATACAATGTGACCAAAGCGAGAAAGATGGGAACTCGACCCTATGATTGCCTTAATGATAGTACAATTATTACCCTTAATAACAAGCTCTTTGAATCCTACCTCAATAGCAATTTCAATGGCTCTTTTACAAGCTAACAACACTAGCCCTTCATTCTCTACAACTAATAGTCATTTTATAGAATAGAATGACACAACCTCATTGGTGTCATTGCAAATAATCGCTTCATACCCTATTTTAGCACGGTATGAGAAGAAAGTTGCATAAAAGTTATAGCAGTTTAGGTTGTTCAAGGAGGGGGGGGGGGGGGTGAAGAAGGGGTTTATCATATGGTATGTTGTGAAATACTGGGAGGTATGACCATCTGAACTTGAGCTTGTCGATAGTCCTCTAGAAAATCAATTGCCTTCTAAAAAAGTTAAGATTCTTCATTGATGTAGCTTTCATCTAATTCGTTTTTTTAAGTCTTAATTTTGATTAAAAATGAAATTTAGCGTTTTAAAATAAGACAAAATTTAGTTATAAAATTGATTATAGCTTAAAACTACAACCTTACTCAATACAATAAACATTATTACATATTTTGAAAATCTAACCATTGAATTATACGTTTTTTACGCATTTAATATACATGTCAAATTTGTATTAGTCGGCTATTATTTACTATGTGATATATAAGTTTATATTTTATGTATAATGTTAAACTATAAAAACTTGTAATTTAAATAATTTATTGATAATATAATTATTAATCTTAAATTTTGTAGAAATTTTGCAAAAATGAAGAAGATGTAATCTAATGATGGATTTGTCAAAATTTACTTATAATAAAAATATATTGAGTAGAGTTGCAGTCTTAACCCTTAAGGTATAACTAATTTGTAGCCAAATTTTGTCATTTAAAATACATACTTTAACGATTAATGGTAATTTATGGACAAGAAGATAAACTTAGTTATAAATGTAGACTTCATTGACAAAAATAATAAAATTGAAACTTGAAAGACAGAATTGATAATTAATCAAAATTTAAATGGTGCAATATAGATTTGAGAGAGTTTGGGCCCGTTTAAACATTTGTTTTCGGTTTTTAAACAACATTACGTTTTTTTCAACGTACTTTTTCACCTGCATGTATTTCAAAAAAATACAAACAATATTATTATAACAAAATTACCAAGTGAGCCATTTATTTCTATGAACTTCTTGTATTTTTTTATTTATTAAAAAGCATTTGTTATTAAAAAATACAATGATACAAGAAAACTGTTTTTTTTTTAAATGGTAAGTAATATAACTATATAAGTTATCCAAACTCACACGATTATACTAATAGATACATTGAATGAACAAGTGATTTGAGTTGTTAAAAATTCAAATAAAGTAAAATCTAAAAGGGTAAATTTCACTAACTACCCCTGAGGTTTGGCCAAATACCAAGGAGGTCCAAAAGATTTCAAAACTGGCCATTTGAGTCATTTGGTCCAAACAGACTATAATGTTGTTATTTATTTTAGTTTCTCTCTCTCACCCTCAAACCCTTCTTCTCTCTCCTCGCTTTTTCTCTGGCTCCCTCTTCCATTTTTCCACTCTCAGACCATTCTTTCTCAAAAAGAGAGAACCAAAAAAGAAGAAGGAGAAATGGCTATGATGACTTCCTTCTCTAGAGGATTCGCCTTGGGATCTGAGGAAAACGACATTGACATCATCGGTAGTGGCCCCGGTGGCTACGTGGCCGCCATCAAAGCCGCTTAGTTGGGTCTCGAGACCACTTGTATTGAAAAGCGTGGTGCCATCAGTGGCACCTGCCTCAACGTTGGTTGCATCCACTCCAAGGTTCAATTTAAGTTTACATATATTTTTTCGTTTAGTGCTTCTAAGATTTGATTAGTAAATTTGTTGTAGTATTGTAATTTTTTTCGGTGTGGATTTGTGTTGGCTCTCATTGTCTTTATGGAGGAGTCATGCAGTGGGTTAGCAGTGGTTTGTGGGTGTGGATTGGCATTGGAGGGTTAGGGTAATTTGTGGGTTGGCGGTGGATGTTTGAGGATTTTGGTTAGGATTGATATTGGGTTGGTAGTGTGGTGGAGGCTTATGAATTTTGGTTTAGATCAGTGGTGGAGGTTTGTGGATTTTGGTTTGGATTGGTGGCAGTGGGTTTGCTATGGGTTTTTTTTTAGCAAAGAGTTTGAGTTGGCTTGAGCAAAGGTTTTGTGGGTTCTTATGAATGGTTATGTTAGTGTAATATGGGTTCTCGGGCTTTAGGTATATGTTGGTAAATAGAGTTGAGCTTGATGAATTTTGTGTAAATTGTACTTACTGCTTATGCTCAAACTGGGGTGGTTTTGCAAGGGAAATAGATTCATGAGGATGTTAGGAAGAGGTATGATATGGAAACAGATGTGTTTGAGGGTGAGAGAGAGAAACTAAAATAAATAACGGCATTACTGTTTGTTTGAACTAAAAGACTCAAATGACCAGTTTTGAAAATTTTGAAAATCCTTAATATTTGGCCAAACCTTAGGGGAGTTAGTGAAATTTAGACTCTAAAATTTACTTTAAAAAAAAACAGCCTTATTCAGGAATTTTTTACAAAAATATTGCGTGTGAATGTCTGAATGATTACAAAAGCTTTAAAATTTAACCGCGTTTAAAAAGCGGGGGAATCGTCCATCAGCAACTAAAAAGTTAAAAACCGCGAAAACCGAAAAATGTGCCGCTCAGTTACATAGCCACGTCATCGATCCGCAGCACAACAGAACTCACAATCCAAGCCGCACATTTAAAAGATCCACGGCTCAAGATTTCCCAACAAGTGGGGCGTCCCGGATCGACCTCAAAATAACAAAATCAGACTCTCCACTATAAATACAAATCGGAATCGCCCCCATTTTCACAAACACAAGCAATCTCTCTCTCAGTCTCTCTCGCCCTTTTCGTTTGGATCAGAGTGTGCGATACAGGTTCGTCTTCTTCTAGGGTTTTCTGGCTTCATAGCCTCAATTCCTTTCAAATTTGAATATTTATGGCTTTTAATCGTCTGATTTTAGCTAATTCATGCTCTGAATGCAATGAGATTTTAGGGTTTCGGATCGTTCTAAGTTTCTAGGGTTTTGAAAATAGTACAATATCCAAATTTGCTGTGCTATTGCTCGATTTTTCACCGTTTTGTTAAATTTTCATGTAATCTGAGCTCTAATTTCTGTTAATTTTCCATTCACGAGCAATCTGTAAGTTAATTTTAAATTCTAGAGTTTTTAATCGGCAATAATTGTTAATTTCTCAATTATTCTCAGCAATGTTTGAATTCCGACGAAAGCTCGTAGCAATTTCGTTCAAATTTCTTAGCAATTAAGCGAATTGTTAGTTTCTAAATTCAATTCCTGTCAATTTGTGTTCACAGATCTTGAATTTGACCTAACAAAATGTCTGGAAGAGGAAAGGGAGGCAAGGGGCTAGGAAAAGGAGGAGCGAAACGACATCGTAAGGTTCTCCGTGATAACATCCAGGGAATCACAAAGCCTGCCATTCGTCGTTTGGCTCGTAGAGGAGGAGTGAAGCGTATCAGCGGTCTCATCTACGAGGAGACACGTGGAGTGCTCAAGATCTTTCTCGAGAATGTGATCAGGGACGCTGTGACTTACACTGAGCACGCGCGTCGCAAGACTGTGACTGCCATGGATGTCGTGTATGCTCTCAAGAGGCAGGGCAGGACCTTGTATGGGTTTGGGGGTTAGGGTTTTTGGCAAGAATAGTCGGTGTTTTGGAATCGAAGGTAGATTTGGCAAATTTAGGATTTGGTTTGTTTTGTTAGCTTGTATTAAAATGTTATGGGTTTGTAAGTACTGGGTTGAGTTTTATTTTGTATTGGGGAATGGTTGAACTTTGGAATTAAATTGAAGTCGGTGGTGTTTCATCCCTAGCTAATACGGAGTTGTTTGGTTTTCTATGTTTTTGTTATGTGAATGATGGTTTTCTAATACAAAAACTTGAAAGTTTGTATTAAATCTTGCACCTAAAATTAGCCAAAAAAGAAGGTTGGATGTCTCGCTATACTTTTTGTTGCATGAATCAATTTAAATAGATTGAAAGGTCAAAGTTTGTGAATTTGTAATAAATATTTTACATGTATATATATTTAAATTAAGTTAAGTTGGAGTAGAAATTTTATTTTTTGTTAAAAAAAATAATAATAATAAAGTGTATGGAACTTTTCAAAATAATGTCTTTGAAACCCAACTCTTACAAGCTTTTGTAATTCCCATCAATGAAGTCTGAAAGTGATCAATTTGAGGTGGAAGTTGTGATGTTACAGTTGCAATGTGTGTTTGTTTGTTTGTTTTTTTTTTTTTTTTTAAAACTTGGTTCAGAAAAGTTCTGTTGGTGAAGCCTACATTGTGATGGATTGGCTGGTTTACTTGAATGAGTCTACTTGAATGAGTATTTTGATCGGGACGTGTGCTAATGGAATTTTGGGGCTGGCCCATTCTGCTGGTTGAAGTATGCCGAACTAATGTGAAATTAAATGGTAAAGGGTGTGATATCATTCTGTAATGTTGGGCTACTGGGTTCTTAATCAACTTGGGCCATTGTTTCGTTTTGTTGTTTTTGATTGGCCTAAACATTTATTTTTTCCTAAAAAGTCAAAAAGCCCAATACTTTTTTTAAAAGCCTTTTTAATTTTTATATTTGTTGAGTCTGTGGGTCACTTGGTAACGTGCCAAAACTAGTGTTGTACAGCGTGGACATGGGGTACACTCGAAGGTGCAGATTCTATGCATAGTACTTTCCGTTTGGACAAAAATTATTATTAAAATTTAAAAATACTGTAATAAAATAATTTTTAAATATGTAAATAGTATTGTGAAATTTATTTTTAGTGAAAAAATTGTTAAAAATTGAAGTTTATGGGTCTATACACAATGCAATTTAGCTACAGAACCTTTGGCGTGGACCTTTTAACTAATAAGATGACTATTTATACAAATGTGTGAGTGAGCTTCCTAATTAACATAAAAAATTATTAAGCAATAGTACATTTGCATAAATAACAACATTTTATTAATTGAGAGGTTAGGGAAGATTATGACAGTAATCTTCTTGGTAGACCTAATAATTTCTTGTATTAAACTGGGTACAATTACACTACTCTCTCTCATATTTATTTTTAAATTTTAACTTTTTTATTTTTTTATTCAATATCTTTTTTAAACTTTTAATCTCAATAATGTGTGGAAAATGTTAACAAGTACTGTGATTGTTAACATTTCCCATGGAATATTAGGAAATGACCTACAAGTAGGGGCAAGTTGTTGAAGTGAACACAACATGAAGAAATTCATTACTTTGATGAATCTAATATTTATTTATGATTATGTTAACGAGTGTTTTCAGTGCATTGATTAATAATTTAGTTTTAAAAGGTTTTGACATTATTTTTATGAAAAATAAAAAAGTTGTCAAAATATATATATATATATATATATATATTGTTTTTGCATAAAAAATTTCTTTAAATGAATTATTAACTAATATCCTAAGGACATTTGTTAACATTTTTCTTTATTTATTTAGAATCTGTTGGTAATATTGTTTTAGTAACATTTGTATTTTTTGGAAATATTTGTAGGTGAAAAAGTATGTGAAAATATATGTAACAATACATGTTATATTATTTAAACAATAAAAACTGTTATTCAAAATATACTACTAAATAGCCCCTTATTTTTTTGAACATGGCGATGAAACCATTTGGATCCCTGAAAATGGCGATGAAGCATACAAATATCCTGTTTTGAAATAAAGAATTTTATCGATGGAGTAATGCTTCATTTTACAAACGCTAAAACACTTTTTTATAACTTCAAGTTACAGATTATTACATCGATCCAATACAATACTATTTTATTGTTTATAATTTACAATCTAATTATGGGAGGAAATTCACAATTCGATTTGCTTGTTTATTTTAGACCATGTTAATGAGCTCACCATCGAAATACATTATAGTAGAAATTCATGACCCAATTTGTTAATTTTATTCATTTTGGAAATTTAAAAAAATTATGTGAATTGTATAATTTATTAAAAAATTTAACTAAATTGAAGGGACATAATTCATAGGCATTAACTAATTACAACAAACTGAAGGAACTAAATCACAATATTGCGTAAGAAAAGGAGGTAAATAGCAAAAACGTGATTGAAAAGAAAAGCCAAAAAGTTAGGGTCCGTTGGTTTGGGTGGAAAATAGGGAGGATGAAAAATAGAGAAAGGAAAATAAAGTGAAAAATACTATTTTTCACTGTTCGTTTGGGAAATGAGAGAAAACTAGGACGAAAGTTTTCTCTCTGAGCCCATATTTTTTTTTCCTTGCAAATCGAAAGGAAAATTTGAAGAGAAAAGTATTATGATTACACTTTTACAAAAATACCTTCTTCCCACTTATTTTTTTTAACGTTCTCTTTTTTTTTCTTTTTTCTTTTTTCAACTTGACCTAATTTAATTTTTACATTATAATAATAAAAATTTATATATATGATGTAATAAATTTTATATTATATAATGAATACAAATAAATCTATTTCTTATATATTATGTAACAAGGATATAATAGTAAATTTATATAAATTACATTTTCCATCCTTCCATTTTTCTCTCTAACCAAACAAAAGACTTTTCCACTCCTCCAACCGAACACACAAGAAGAAAAACTAAATATTTTCCATCCTTCTACAATTTTTCATTCTCCCATTTTTTCACTCCTCCAACCGAGTGGACCCTTAGTGAAAATCACCTCCCAAGACCCCAAAAAAGCAAAAGCCAAGGCAAGAAGTCAAAAAGAAGGTGAGAAAGGAATTAAAAAGTGGCAAGTTGAGGAAAACGCCACATGAAATGAAGGGTCCATTTGGTTGTATGTTTAAACAACAATTTTTAGTTTTTTTTTAGAAATATATGTAATATTATTTAAAAACTAAAAATATGTGTTTAAGTTGATGTACCAAACATGCTTAAAGATTCCGAGAAAAAGCTTATAAATTACATGGGGAAAAATTTATCATTTTAGTTAAAAATAATTGAGTTTATTCTTTGTATATAATCAACCCAAACCCACCCAATTATTAATTGGGTTAAATGGGTATTAACCCAATTAACATTAATGTTCATTGGGTTTTAATTGGGTATCCAATTATAATCCAAGTATCATTTCCACAAATCACCAAACTCTAAAATACTAAAAAACACTAAAGACCACCGCACATCTTTGGTGCGATGGTTACTCCAATAGTATAAGTGATTGTGGGGTGTAGGGGGTAAGGGTCAGAGTTCAAGTCTGCAGGAGGGAGTTTCACACACATATACATTTAGATTAGGCTAGTAAAAATTATATATTGTACAAAAAAAAAAAGAACACTAAAATTACAAAAATACCCCCTCAACCTAAAAAATGACCAAAATACCCTAAACCCTTGAAAAGAAAAAAACAAAAATACTCATTAAACCTAAAAAATGACCAAAATACCATCAAAACCTAAAAATTACCAAAATAACCACAAAACCTACAAAATGACCAAAATATCTCCCGCAACCCATAAATTACAAAAATATTTCCGAAACATAAAAAATGACCGAATAACCTTTGAAACCAAAAAAATGATCAAAATACCCACAAAACCCAAAAAATGACCGAAATACCTTTGAAACAAAAAAAAAAAGACCAAAATACCCACAAAACCTAAAAAATGACCAAAATACTCCAAAAACCCAAAAAATGACCAAAATACCCCCAGAAAATTATCGAAATACCTCTAAAATGACCTAAATACTCCTGAAACCTAAAAGATGACCAAAATACCCATAAAACCTAAAAATTACCAAAATGCACCTGAAACCTATAAAATGAGCAAAATACCCTTCAAAACCTAAAAAATGGTCAAAATAACCTCGAAGCCTAAGAATTGATCAAAATAACCTAGAAACCTAAAAAATGACCAAAATAACCCTGAAGCCTAAAAATTGACGAAAATAACCTCGAAACTTAGAAAATGACCAAAATACCCCTAAAACTATAAAATGACCAGAATACCCCTGGAACATAGAAAATGACCAAAATAACCTCAAACCTATAAAGTGACGAAAATACCCTTAAACCTTTGAAATGACCCAAATAAACCTAAAACCTCTAAAATGGCCACAAACAACCTGAAAAACTCTAAAATTACCAAAAATACTCTGAAACCCCTAAAACGGCCAAAATACCTCTAAACCTATAGTACGACAAAAATACCCCTCAAAATATCTAAAATGACCAACATGCCACTAATCCTAAAAGATGAAGAAAATACACCCAAAGCCTTTAAAATTACCAAAATAGGGGTGTGGGGAGTAAAAGGACCAAAGTAGGCATTTTGGGCCTTTGGGCTCTAACTAGGAGGGCCAATCTGTTCTTGATTAAAAACCTGTTAAAATTACAAATCGGCCCATACGCCGAGGGTCCGAGGATACATCCGAAAATGAGTTTCTCCTCGGATAGACCCAGGAGGACTTGGAGCCTCGCTAGAATGATCAAGACAGAGTTCCAGAAAGATTGTTGGTTAAAGGAGGGATCTCTGTACCCTCTAGAGGCACCGGTGGTAAAAAAATATCTTAGGAAAAGGCTGCTACCTCCACATTAAAGACTCTGCACCCACCTCCCAGGCCGCATTAATGGGGAAGTGACTCCTGAACAGTAGAATTGAACCTTCTGGTTACTATTTAAAACACTTGAAGAATGTGGTGTCAAAAGAAAAAAAAAAGATTTGGGCAACACGTGGATAAAGCACCAAGAGAAGAAGTATTTAAAAGGGGTAGAGGCCAAAGAAGAGGGGATCGGCCAACTACTAAGAAAGAAACTAAGCATTGTAACCTTCAAGGAAGAAAGAGAAATCATACAGAAATTGTCCTCGGCTTATGTCCGAGGAAGCCCTTTTGCAATAATCATTTACCATTTGCAATCATTATTATACCTCAGCCTGTTCAATAAGTTCCTCGCATCCTTAAACTAGATTTCATTCCCACACTCTACAAATTTCATTGTTTAAGGCTCATTGGGCCTGAGCCCACAGTTGTCCTTGGGTCCAGGTGTAATTGTGCACTTACAAGGGGTCTGGGGTATTTTGGATGTTTCGAGGGTATTTTCGTAAAATTAAAGGTTGTTAGAGTATTTCAGTCATTTTATTTTAGATTTTGGGGCTATTTTAGTCATTTTTTAAGTTTTGGAGGTCTTTTAGTAACTTTTTAGGTTTTGAGGATATTTTAATCATTCTTTAGGTTTTCGGGGTATCTTTGTCATTTTTTAGGTTTAGGTGGTGATGATGCAAGAAAAATCAGTAGGCTGGATGCTCCAGACTTGAAAGGACCACTCGCTTTCTCAATGGCCTGAAAAACAAAGCAAAATGATCAAAGGTGACTGGGATAGCCGGCCAAGAACCCTCTGATGGCAAAGTCAGTTTTCTCTCTATATTTTTGGAGTTCCAATTTCTTGGAAAATGTTCCACGTTCCTTCCATTGGTCTGAATGAGTGTTTATATAGTGTCCTGAGGACAGTTATTGAAATTGTAACCTCTCCTGGATTTGAGGAGGTTCGGGGTTCTTGGGTAACTCTCATAACCATCTGATAGATGTATTTTCTCATACAATGGTCATCGGAAGTTATGCGTGTATTACGGAGTGGTGAAATGCATTAAATAATTCCCAAGTGTACATTCTCGTCCAAGGGTCTTGGTGTGGACGAATCTCTTCAAGACGGGGCGCTCGCCTTTTACGAACGAGTGATGTGGGTTTGACTTCGTCCATGGACGGCCATGGCGTTAGCCCCGTCTTGATCTTTTCTTCTGGACGGTTGCTGGTGTGGATGACCGTGGACAATCTGGAGTACTTCATTCCTTATCAGTTGCCCCTCGTCTAAGGGTCATGCAGTGTATCACCAGGTTTTAGGACGAGTTTTTTTTTTCTTCTATTTTTAGCACACCACATATCATACTTTCATAAGTGGTTGGCCGCGTCGATTCACTCCTTCGAGGCAGGCGCCATGTGTCGTTTTCCTCATTGGTTTCTTCGTTGTGGATATCGAGACTTTTCTACCTATAAATAATGGTTTCTCTCTCGTGCCCCTCTCACTTTTTCAGATTTTTTGTTTTGACATCATCGTCCATCGCCTCGTCTAGGAGTATTCTCAGCGTCCTTAATGTCTTCCTTCTAGAGCCAGGTATTCCCCTTACTTTAACTCTCAAACTTTCCTTTTTAAGTGTTAGGACGTCCTTAATGGCTTCCTGTTCGTCTAGCGACAATGTAGTCAAAGCCATAGACGAGTATCATGACTTTTCTAGTTATGATACTTCCAGTAACGATAGTAGTAGTAGTGGCCACACAACAGAGGAATATACCCCTGGCGTCCCAGGAATTCCCATCGAGATCTTACAAGAAAATGTTAGGACGAGGGCAGCTTCTGGGGCTGATACCTCGACGAGCGTCCCATCGTCCTCCCCATCCTAGGTTAGCCGTCTGAGGTGAATGGTGTTGCCAACCTCGTTTTGGAATAGGTGTTTACGAAGCTTACTTGTTAGGGGGGGCTCAGACTTCCTTTGAATGTCTTTGCTAGGGAATCACTCACTAGACTAGGCTTAGGAGTATGTCAGCTTAACCCCAACGCATGGAGACTTATTTTCTCTATGCAAGTCTTATGGGGGGAGGTATTTGACGGGAACTGTCCTATCACTGTGGACGAAACTGGAAGACATAATTTTTCTTTGTCTCTGGTTTTTGGGCGGGGCATCCTGTTGAGGTTGGTAGAGATTCATTTGCTCCTTATACTGGAGATTTAGGGAACCTTCGTCCAGAAGGTATGTTATGTTTTTTTCCTTCATTTTTTATTTGTCTAGTCATATTTCATCTTTAAGAAGTGGTCTAACCTTAATTTCCCTCTTCATTTTTCAGCTGTTGGACGTCCTTCTTTGAGCAAGTTCCACCGTGATCGCATCCACAGGGCTCATCTACACTTCGAGAGAGATTTTCACTCGTTGGTGACCCTTTAACGCCTACACAGGTGGGGACTTGGCCCTGATCCGTCCGTCGAGGCCCTAGCGCATGAACAAACCGTCCGTAGACGTGAGTGCTTTTCTTAAAGGTATATGTATTTTTCATTTTTATTTTATTATTATTATTTATTTGTATGTATGTGTGTTCATGTGTTTTTTCAGGAATGGCAACCATGAAGGGAAATAAGGGAAATGAGGTGATCGACGAGGCGGCTAGAGCTGAAGTTCAACCCCAGCCTCGTCCTGCTACTGGAGACAAGAGGAAAAGCTTGTCCAAGCACTTGGACTTGGCTAGCTTGCCCAGTCGTCGAGGAAAGAAGGCCAAGCATGGGTCGTCTAGGCCCGAAACTGCTAGGTCTGATCCTCCTTCCTCCCAGCCGTTCGTCCCAATCATCGATATCGACTCGTCTACGCCTGTTAGCGTCACTCCGTCCAAGTCCCCTGCCCCTGATTCATCCCAGCCTCCTCAAAGGATTTCTACAATTTTGTTGGAGAACGAGGATTTGGCTTGGGAACGATTCCAAGAGGTTGTGAAAGGCGAGGACGTGGTTGCGTGCTACGACATGTCTTTAAAGGAGTTTAAGCACTCCGGCATCCACGATCTTTTTAAGGTGACCATTTTTGCTTCGTCTTGGTTTGGCCATGTTACCCAATGTTATTTTTATCTTTTTAACCTTCTTATCTTCCATGTAGGCAATGTCAAAGTTCATAGCCACGTCTAGGCAGGCCACAGAGATGGACAGGACAAGGATCCTTTTAGAGAAAAGAATAGAAGAGATCAAGAACGACTGCAGGACTTGGGCTGAGGTGGTAAATAAGGCCAAGGACGAGGCTGAATAGTTGGAGGCTTTGGTGGGGGAGCTAAAATACGATGCTGCTAGGAAAGACGACCGTCTTGACCTTCTTCAGAAGGAGAATGACGAGCTGAGTCTCCTCCTTAAGAAAGCTAAAGACGAAGCAGTGGAGGAGTTCAAAGCATCTAAGGAGTTTACTGACCTGCTGGACACGAACTATGCAGCAGGGTTTGAAGATTTTAGGATGGACGCTATAGACAACTTTCCCAGAGTTGACTTTAGCACCATTAAACTCAACCTTGGCACTGCTACAAGTTCTCTCCTTCAAACAGGCTCAGACGATGCTAACCTTGAGGACAACGCTTCCACCAAGCCAGCTCAGGATGACCCCAATGTTAGTGCCCCCCCTCTTGAAGACGATTTGTCAAACTAGTGTTATTGTTCTTTCCTTCTTCTTTTATTTATTTATTTAAAATGCATTTGAGTACAATTACCTCGTCTGGAATGTTCTGGACAAGTTTATTAACAATTGCCTTTTGATGCTTAATTTATAAGGGTTTTTAGACGGTGGTCGTTTACCCTCTTTAGACTAAAGAATATTTTCTTTATCTGTTACCTATTGTATAGACGAGCTTATACATTGTTTTTACTATTTATGCTATTGTCTTTTCAAACAATGTTCTAAGTGTTGAATGATCATCTATGTGATTTCTTTATGGATGACCCACTTAGGACGATAATGGTGACTGCATTACTTTTGCTTGTCCTTTAGGCTATTACTCGTCTTCTCGCAAGAAGTTTATAACGTCTATGTTTTACTCGTCTTGACTAGTCGCTCGTCTTTGGAATGTTATACCTTAGCGCCTACTTTCTTTCTTAGACGAGTGGGCCTTAGCCTTTTCTTTCTACTTTATACTCATTTAAAGGAAAGCTTAGACGAAGATGCCTTAACCTTTTTCTCTTTGCCTTATCCTTATTTCAAGAAATGCTTGGACGAGTATGCCTTAACTTTTTTCTCTTTGCCTTATCCTTATTTCAAGGAATGCTTGGACGAGTATTACTGCGTCTAGAGATTTTCATTCGTTTTAGGCTTTTGCCTCCTTTGTGGGTATGATTATGGAAACTATATGCATTGAATACATTAGAAATCCAAACTATATTATTATATGAACATTGTCCACAGGTATGACACACGCTTATAAGCTAGTGCCTTATTAAAATACTTTAGGAAATACATAGCCTTGTCCTTCATAAGCTGGCCTGTAAAATGGTGCAAAAGTTTAAGAACTAATGCACTTTTTATTCTTAATACACACCATAGTAGTAGTAAGAGCACAACAGTAAATATAAGCGAACACGCAAATCATAGCTGTAACTCTGTCACTAGCTTTCCTCATCACTAGCTTTCCTCGTCCCTACTTATCACTGGTAGTACCTCTTCAGATGCTCCACGTTCCAGGGATGCTTTAACTTTCGCCCGTCCAGAGCTTCTAGGTAGTAAGACCCCTGCCTCTTACAGTTGATTGCCCTGTAGGGTCCTTCCCAATTGGGTCCCAATTTTCCATAAGCTGGGTTCCTAGTTGCCAAGGAGACTTTTTTGAGGACAAGGTCCCCCACACTGAACCGTCTGGGTTTTACCATGGCATCATGCTGTCTAGCCATAAGATTTTTGTACCTTGCTGTTCTTTGCTCCGCATCCATTCTTATCTCGTCAATAAGATCGAGGTTAAGACGAAGTTGTTCCCCCTTCTATTTCTCCTGATACTCCATCACTCGGTGACTAGCCATATGAACTTTCGCTGGTATGACAGCTTCACTTCCATAGGCTAGTTTAAAGGGGGCCTCTCCTGTCGGAGTTCATACAGTCGTCCTATAGGTCCAAAGAACAACCGGTAACTTGTCTGGCCATATCTCTTTTGCCCCCTCAAGCCGAGTCTTGATGATTTTCAACAGGGATTGGTTTGCTATTTCTGCTTGTCCATTGGCCTGTGGATGGGAGGGCGAGGAATAGTGATTCCTGATTCCAAAATGATTGCAAAATTCCTTGAAGGGTGCGTTGTCGAATTGATGTCCGTTGTCCGATACTAATACCTTGGGTACTCCGAACCTACATAAAATATTCTTCCATACAAAATTTTTCACGTTTTGCTAAGTGATTGCTGCAAGAGGCTTGATTTCTACCTACTTGGTAAAGTAATCGATTCCTACCACCAAAAACTTCATTTGTCTGGTTCCCATAGGGAAGGGACCTAGGATATCCAGTTCCCACTATTCAAAGGGCCACGGGGCCATCATTGGGGTCTGGTACTCCGATGAGCGACTAGATACATTGCTATAACACTGAAACTGGTCACATACCTTGACATAGGTTTTAGCATCTGCCTGCGTTGTAGGCCAATAGTAGCCGACACGAATGATCTTATGGACTAGTGATCTTGCCCCCGAATGGTTTCCACATGCTCCTTCTTGGACTTCCCTCAAAACATAATTTAACTCGTCAGGAGCCAAGCACCTTAAATAAGGTTGACAAAAATCTCGCTTATACAACACTTCATTTATGAGGACGTATTTGGCTACCCTGACCCTCAACTTCTTAGCTTCATCTGTCCTCTGGAAGCCTTCCATCTTTAAGATAAATTACTATTGGACTCATCCAATTCTCTCATCCTCCTATCTGCTGTATGTCAAGAATGTTTATACTTGGCATATACTGGACGTTGTCGAACTCGTCCGTAACTCCTGCCGAAGCTGCTTTTGCTAAGGCATCCGTCTCCATATTTTCTTCCCTGGGGAGTTGAACAAAACTTATCGCTGAAAACTTTCTTGCGAGTCGTTTCACTCTGTTGAGGTATTTCTTCATCCGGTTCTCCTTAGTATCACACATTCCATTTACTTGGTTGATGACTAGCTGAGAATCTCCTCTGATTGTTATCGACTCCGCCCCTAAGGACTTAGCTAATTCCAATCCCTTTAGTAGTGCTTCATACTCAGTCTCGTTGTTGGTGGTTTGATGCTGTAGATGGGCCGCGTACTCTAGCTTGTCACCCTCGAGAGACTTCAGTATAACTCCAATCCCTCCTGCATACAGTGTGAATGATCCGTCTACATTAATCACCCACTTTTCAATTCCTTCATCCTTGTCCAGGTCGTCATGGCTTGGGGTGAATTTTGCGATGAAATCTGCTAATGCCTGCGCCTTTATTGCACTCATTGGGATGTATCTGATATCGAACTCGCTAAGTTCAACAACCCACTGTATTAGCCGTCCAGCAGCTTCCAACTTGTTCATTACCTTCTTTATGGGGTGGTCTATCAGGACGTTGATGATGTGAGCTTGGAAATAGTGCCTCAGCTTCCTAGAAGCCGTGATTAATGCAAAGGCTAGCTTCTCCATCATCGGGTATCATCCTCCTGCTCCTCTCATTGCACGGCTTGTATAATAAACCGGTTTCTGAACTCTCCCCTCTTCTCTGACCAACGCTGAGCTTACTGCGTGTGGGGACATTGCCAAATACAAATACAACTCTTTCCTAGGTACAGACCAATTCAACAGTGGCACTGTCATGAGATATGTCTTCAAGTCTTGGAAGGCCTTTTGACACTCGTCCGTCCATTCAAAAGCTTTCCTGAGAACTTTAAAGAATGGTAAACATTTGTCAGTAGCTTTTGATACAAACCTGTTGAGGGCGGCGACTCGTCTGGTAAGAGACTGGACTTCCTTGATATTTTTCGGTGGCTCCATGTTCAGTATCGCCTGGATTTTATCCGGATTTGCTTCAATTCCTCTATGCAAAACCATGAACCCCAAAAATTTCCCCGATGAAACTCCGAAAGCACATTTACTTGGATTTAATTTCGTGTTGTACCACCGCAACGTATCAAAAGTCTCTTGAAGGTCGTCCAGATGATTATCTTCATCCTGACTTTTCACCAACATGTCGTCTACATAAACCTCCACATTTCGCCCGATTTGAGGATGAAACATATGGTTAACCAGCCTTTGGTAAGTCGCCCTTGCATTCTTTAAACCGAAGGACATTACCTTGTAGCAATACAACCCTTGGCTTGTAATAAATGAGGTCTTCTCTTGATCTGCTTCATCCATCTGTATCTGGTTGTAACCTGAGAAAGCGTCCATGAAGCTAAGCACTCTGTAACCTGTCGTCGAGTCCACTAGCTGGTCAATGTGTGGCAATGGGTAACTATCCTTGGGGCAAGCTTTGTTTAAATCAGTGAAGTCCATGCACATTCGCCATTTGCCATTAGCTTTCTTGGCCATGACCACGTTCGCTAACCAATCTGGATAATAAACTTCTCGGATGAACTCCGTGGCAACCAGCTTCTGTACTACTTCCTTAATAGCATTGTCTCGCTCAGGAGCGAAGATCCTCTTCTTCTGACACACTAGTTTTGAATAGGGACACACATTCAGGCTATGGGTAATGACACTCGGATCAATGCCAAGCATGTCCTCATGACTCCATGTAAAGACATTGAGGCTTTTCTTCAGAATCCGGACCAAAGCGTGCTTTGCCCCCTCTTTCATGCTCGCCCCAATTCTAGTAAACTTCTCAGGCTGGTTCTCGTCCAAAGGGACGTCTTCCAATACTTCAGTGGGTTCTGCTGCGATCCTTCTCCCGTCTATACTCATTGCCTGTATATGTTCGTCCATCGCCAGCATAGCCAAGTAGCATTCTTTGGCGGCCAACTGATCTCCTTATACTTGGCCTACTCCGTGCTTGGTTGGAAATTTGATGGACAAATGGTAGGTTGAGGTTACCGCTTTCCAGCTATTCAGAGTTGGTCTTCCAATAATTGCATTATATGACGATGCACAATCAACAACAAGGAAATCTACCTCCTTAGTTATTTGCTGTGGATATGTTCCAACGACCACTGGTAATGTGACGGTACCCACCGGTTACACCTTCATTCCTCCGAATCCCACCAATAGCGAACTCACTGGTCGAAGCTGATCTCGTCCTAGTCTCATTTGCTGGAAGGCGGGGTAGTAAAGAATGTCTGCAGAACTGCCATTGTCTATCAACACCCTCTTGGTCATGTAGTCAAAAATGAGTAGGGTGATGACTATCGCGTCATCGTGTGGGTGGTGAAGTCGTCCTGTTTCCTTACTCCGTGAACGTGACAGCCTGCTCGTCTACTTCCCTCGTCTTAATAGGTCGTCCAGACAGCTGGATATTCTACACCGCTTTCAGATATGTCTTCCTAGAATTGGATGACTACGTTGTCGAGTTTCCTCCTATAATTACCCTTATTTCCCCTAGTGGGAAACGTGATGATTCTTCCACCTTGGCTTTTAGTTTCTCATCTCTTTGGTCTCGTCCAAGAAAGTTTCTTAGTTTTCCTTGTCTAATGAGATTTTCTATCTGCTGCTTTAAGTCAAAGCACTCATCTGTGTCATGCTTGTGGTCTCTATGAAAGCGGCACTACTTGCTCCTATTATGCTTGTTGGGATCTCCCTTCATCTTATCCGGCCATTTCAAGGACGGATCATCCTTGATCTGCATAAGAACCTGCTCTAGTGGCAGGGCCAGGGGCGTGTACTGCTGATTCCTCGCGAAGGAACTTGCCTTCTTCCCATCCTTGTCTTTCCTCTCGTCTACCCATGCTTTCTTTGGACGAGGTCCCTGATCTGAGTAACGATGGTGGTCCGTTTCTGTGCGCTCTGCCCTTTTTCTTTTCTTGGCTATGATAGCGTCCTCGGCATTCATGAAATTCTGGGCCGAGTGGTCGACCTCGGCCATAGTTTGCGGTTCCTGCTCATAGAGCTTATGAATGAACAAGTCAGAATTGACCACGTTGTGGAAAGCCGCCAGCAACAACTTGTCATCTATTTCGTCTACCGTCAAGGCTTCCCTATTAAACCGGGTAATAAAGGATCGCAGGCTCTTACTTTCCCCTTGCTCTATAGTCAGCAAACTAGAGGAGGAACGCTTATGGCGCTGTCCTCTAATGAATTGTTAACGAACAACTTGCTCAACTCTTCAAACGATCTCACCGAGTTTGGGGGTATTTTACTGAACCACACCCGTTCTAGTCCCTTAAGTGTGATGGGAAAAGTTCTGCACATAATCTTGTCCGGGACCCCTTGAAGGTGCATCGTTGTCTTGAAAGTAGCAATGTGGTCACACGGGTCGCGATTTCCATCATACGAATCCAAGGAAGGCATTTTGAATTTTAGAGGCAAGGGATGACTGTTGATGGAAGCCATGAAAGGGGAGTCCGTTCAGTGAACCATATCATCCACTGGGTTTGCCCGCCTCATGTTCTCCCTCATCTCCTCCATGACTTTTCTCATTTGGTCCATCTCTCTTTCCAAGTGTGGCATTTTTCTTGAAGTGGTACCCCTGGTCTGATTTTCAGGCTCGACATTTTCTCCTCCGCCTTCCTGACTCTGGGCTCGTCCCTCCGTGTGCCCATCCTGGCGCTGCCTCCTAAGGTTGATCTCCCTATTCAACTCCTGATTTTGACGGGTTAGTTCTACCATAGCGGCAGTCATGGATTGTATATGTTGAATAGAAGGCGGTTGCATGACAGGCGCCAACCTACGATCGCGAAGGGGATTGCTAGATGCATCCTTACTCTCCTGATGGCCTGAGCTGGTAGCCCTTGATGTTGTTCGAACCATTTAACCTTTTGTTTGGGAAAGGCTGATCCTCAACAAAAAACACAGTCAAATGAAAAGAATAGTGAATAGTGTTTGGCTTTCTCACAGACAGCGCCAACTGATGATGCAAGGAAAATCAGTAGGCTGGATGTTCCGGACTTGAAAGAACCACTCGCTCTTTCAATGGCCTGAAAAACAAAGGAAAACGATCAAAGGTGACCGAGATCGCCGGCCAAGAACCCTTCGATGGCAAAGTCAGTTTTCTCTCTATATTTTTGGAGTTCCAATTTCTTAGGAAATGTTCCACGTTCCTTCCATTGGTCTGAATGGGTGTTTATATAGTGTCCTGAGGACAGTTATTGAAATTGTAACCTCCCCTGGATTTGAGGAGGTCCGAGGTTCTTGGGTAACTCCCATAACCATCTGATAGATGCATTTTCTCAAACAATGGTCATCGGAAGTTATGCGTGTATTACGGAGTGGCGAAATGCATTTAATAATTCCCAAGTGTACATTCTCGTCCAGTGGTCCTGGTGTGGACGAATCTCTTCAGGATGGGGCGTTTGCCTTTTACGGACGAGTGATGTGGGTTTGACTTCATCCATGGATGACCATGGCATTAGCCCCGTCTTGATCTTTTCTTTTGGATGGCTGCTGGTGTGGATGACCGTGTACGATCTGGAGTACTTCATTCCTTATCAAGTGGTATTTTGGTCTTTTTTTTTTTTATAATGTTTAGGGAGTATTTTGGTCATTTTTAGTTTTAAGGGGGGGGGGGGGGTTTGGTAATTTTTTAGTTTTAAGGTGTATTTTTATCGACTTAAAGGTTTATGGGTCATTTGGTCAATTTATAGGTTTCGGGGTATTTTGGTCATTTTTAGTTTTTGAGGATTTTTTTGTCATTTTAAGGTTTAGGGCTTATTTTGGTCATATTTAGGTTTCAGGGGTACTTTAGTCATTTTTAGGTTTCAGGGGGTATTTCATTTTTTTTAGGTTTCGAAGGTATTTCGATCAATTTTAGGTTTCTAGGTTATTTTGGTCAATTTTTAGGCTTCGGGGTTATTTTGGCCATTTTTTAGGTTTTAGTAGTATTTTGGTCATTTTTAGGTTTCGCGGTTATTTTGGTTAACTTTTAGGCTTCGATGTTATTTTGGCCATTTTTTAGGTTTTGAAGATATTTTTGTCATTTTTTGGGTTCCGGTGGTATTTTGGTCATTTTATAGGTTTCGTGATTATTTCAGTAATTTTTAGGTTTCAGGGGTATTTTGATAATTTTATGGGTTTCGGGGGTAATTTGGTGGTTTCGTGATTATTTTTGTAATTTTTAGGTTTCGGGAGTATTTTGGTCGTTTTATGGATTTTGGACTTTTTTTTTTTGAGTTTTGGGGGTATTTTGGTAATTTTGTAGGTTTCGTGGTTATTTTGGTAATATTGAGGCTTTGGAGTATTTTGTTCATTTTTTAAGATTTTAGAGTATTATGGTCATGTACACTTTAGGGGGCATTTTGGTAATTTTGATAATTGGGTAATTGGGTGGCATAATAATTGGGTTGGGTTGGGTCAGGTTTTGGTTAGAAGCAATTAGTTAAATGAGTTTCAGTGGGTAAATGTGTTTTATATACCCAATCCAATTATGCCCACCACAAACCCACCCAAACTCACATATTTGACACCTCTAGTATATATATCTACATAGAAAATCATTACATTTAAAAGTAATTTTTGGCAGTTGATTTGCCAGGATGATTCCCGAAATAAAAGGACCACTTGTAGTTCTGTTTTTCACACATTTTTTCACATACATGTATTTCTAAAAAATACAAACAGTGTTACTAGAACAACGTTACCAAACGGGACCTTAGGTTTTTTGAAAGTTGTGGTTGATGTCCTAGTCAGAGATACTTTCAGATGAAATTTTGAATTAGTTTGAAAACTCTATAGCAAAAACTCTATAGCTCATATGGCCTCATTCCAAATGTGGGTCTTATTATGTTGGAAAAGGAAAATGAGTAAATGACTATTGCATACCAAGAATTGTAGAACGTTAGAAACCAAGTAACATAGGAGCAAAACCAAAATTATTTTAGAACTTATATTTTCAAAATTTTATATTTATTTAAGACGAAATTGGATAATTGTGAATTTTTATTTTGATGGGGATTAGATTCCAGATTAGTATTTGAGTTCTGTTAATATTAGGTTTTAGTTGTTATCTTTTATCTCTTTATTTCCTAGAAGCTCTAACTCTATGCAAGAGCCTAGTGGTTTATTTATGATTTAGATAAATGATCGATTGTCAGATTGGAAAATTTTAAAGAAAAGGAGGAGCAAAACGACACCGTAAGGTTTGCGTGATAACATTCAGGAATCACAAAGCTAGCCATTCGTTGTTTAGGTTGTAGAGGAGGAGTAAAGCGTATTAGTGGGCTTGTCAATGAGGAGACAAGTGGAGTGCTCAAGATCTTTCTCGAGAATGTGATTAGGGAAGCTGTGACTTACACTGAGCACGTGCATCGCAAAACTGTGACGGCCATGGATGTTGTGTATGCTCTCAAGAGGCAAGACATGACCTTGTATGCAGAGACGGAGCTATTCTTGGACTTGGGGGGGCAGTGGCCCCCCCCCAGATTTTCAAAAAAAAAATTTTGTATATATATAACATATTATTTTTAGTAATTTTCTTCAATAAAATTACATTTTGCCCCCTCTCATAATATTATTGATATTTTCAAATGCTAAAAAAAAAAATAGCCCAATAACAAAAATTAAGCCCAAACAACTCCTCAAAACAAACGCAAGCAAAAAAAAAAAATCAAAAATCAAAAATCAAAAATCAAAAATCAAAGCCGGTTCTAATTAGATATCTACCTAGGCTAGGAGTGGGAAACACCCCCACTTACCTCACACATATAATAAAAGGAAAAAGAGAAGGGGATTTCTAACTCTAAGCCATTTAAAAAAAAAAAAAAAAAAAACCTAACTAACTTACGGCTAAACACAAAGGAGAGGAATTTGGCAGCCAGCGGCAGAAGCAAAGGTATCCTCTCATGTCTCATCTTATATTGAATCCTTGTTTGAGATGATTTACTTTTTGTAATGTGTTGATTGTTGACACTTGATATTGTTGTGGCTTGTAAGTTGTAAAGAAAACTTAAAAGAGAACACAGAGCAACTAAGCGCAGGGACTAGAGAGGGAGTTAGCAGTCAGGGAAGCTGGACCTGGAGCCTGAGAGTTGGGACGGACAAACTTTAAACAGAGAGTAAAGAGAGAGTTAAAAGAAAGGTAAAATTATCACTCACCTATCTTTCATCTTTGTCTTTTGCCCATGGTTTACATTCTTTTATACATGAAAAGGTCTCATCTGACAAACACAATTACACAACCCCACACGCCACATCAACTCCCATCATTAATATTTTGTAATTTTTTTTTTAAGTTTTGTTTTTAGCAATAGGATGTGGCTGTCACGTTTTGTTATTTGTGATTTTTTTTTTTAGTTTTGTCTTTAGTGTTTTTGTCTATTAGTTAGTGTCTTTTAAAACATTAAAGTTAGGTAAATAATTAAAAAGATTATTTGTAATTTTAAAATTTATGGTCCATTGTTGAATGTTTATGTGCATAGTATTTGTCTATGTGTGTAATGATTATAGATTATTGACAATAATAACATAATAATTTCAATTATATTTATTTGTAGATTATGAAAAAGTCAACTACCATATTTGATTTTTTCAAAAGAAAAGCTTCAAATTGTTTAGAAGCTAATACTAGCGATGCAACATTGCCAACCACTAATGTTGAGGAAAATCCTGATGCCCCAATTGAGGAAAATCTTGACATCCCAATTGAGGAAAATCCTGATGAACCTGTTGAGGAAAATCTTGATGTCCCTTTTGAGGAAAATTCTCAAACAAAATTTCAAAAGGTTGATATGAGTTCGTTGCAATTAGAACGTGATCCTGGATTGCGTAGACAAATATATACTTATCATGTTGATCAACGAGATGAGATCCGGCGACGTTACATTACGTTGGGTCCATACCAGCCTCGTTTTAAAAAAATTTTAAAATCTGAGAAGGGTCGAAGCTTTCAAGGTTCTTGGTATGAAGATGATCGCTTTAAGCCATGGCTTGAATATTCTCCTAAAAAAGATGCCGCTTTTTGTCTACTCTGCTTTCTCTTTCATAAGCCAACTGGGCATGATGGACAAAATGCATTACAGTTAACGGATTTAAGAATTGGAAGAAAGTGAGAAATGGTGAAAGCTGTTCTTTTAGTCTTCATATGGGGAAAGATCTTAACTCCACTCGTAGATTTGCCCATAAAGCGTGTCAGGATTTGATGAACCAGTCTCAACACATAGACAGGGTAGTGGGCAATTTCACTTCAGAACAAATTGTAAATAATCGAGTACGATTGAAGGCTTCAATTGATGTTGTTCGACATCTTGCCTTGCAAGCTATTGCTTTTAGAGGTCGAGATGAAAGCTCTACTTCAACCAATCGGGGAAACTTTCTTACGACATTGGATTTGATGGTGAGCTATAATAATAATGTTGTTGAAATAATGGCAAAAGCTCCAAAAAATGCCACCTACACATCACCTCAGATTCAAAAAGAAATTCTACATGTTATTTCAACCAGAGTGAAGAAGGCAATTAGGGAAGAAATTGGTGATGCAAAGTTTTGCATATTGGTTGATGAAACACGTGATGAGTCCATGAAAGAGCAAATGGCTGTGGTTTTAAGATATGTTGATACAGCTGGCTTTGTGCGAGAACGATTTTATTGGATTGTTCATGTTGTTGACACTGCAGCAGTGACCCTTAAAAAGGAGATATATTATTTGCTCTCTAATCAGTGCTTAGATATCCAAAACATTTGAGGGCAAGGATATGATGGTGCAAGCAACATGCGGGGTGAGTGGAATGGATTACAAGCTTTGATTTTGAATGATTGTCCATATGCTTACTACATTCATTGTTTTGCACATCGTTTACAATTGGCATTAGTAGGAGCATCGAAAGCAGTTGTCCCTCTTAATAGATTTTTCAATAAATTGATTTTGGTTATCAATAATATTCGTGCTTCATGCAAACGTATTGAGCAATTAAAAATTGCTAGAGCTTCTGACATTGCATATTTGATTGATATTGAAGATCTTGAGACTGGGAAAGGACTTAATCAGATGGTCACTTTACAGCGACCTGGAGATACTCGTTGGGGTTCGCATTATAAATTGGTTTCTAACTTGATAAAGTTGTTTAGTCCAACATGTGAAGTTCTACTAAAAATCATGGATGAAGGAAATTCTTCACAAAAAGTAGAAGCAGAGTCTGCTTATGAGGTATTAATTTCATTTGAATTTGTCTTCATCTTTCATTTTGTTAATGAAACTATGGGAATCACTGATAAACTTTGTCAAGTTTTGCAAAACCAATCACAAGACATTTTAAATGCTATGCATTTAGTTTCATCCACTAAAAATCTTATTCAACAATTTAGAGATGAGAAATGGGATGACTTACTAGCTACTGTGATATCATTTTGTAAGAAACGTGGTATAAATGTCCCTGATATGAATGCTCGTTATGTTGCAAGATTTGGTCGATCTCGTCATCAACAAGAGGACTTAAAAATGAGCATTATTATAAAGTAGATATTTTTAATGCAGGAATAGATTCTCAATTACAGGAACTAAATCATCGGTTTAGCGAGCATGCCATGGAGTACTTACGCTTAGCTCAGCTCTAAACCCTCGAGAGGCATATGAATCTTTTCGAGTTAGTGATATTTGTTCATTGGTAGATAAATTTTATCCAATAGACTTCACAGATGATGAAAAGAATGATTTGAAAAAGGAACTTGATCTTTATAAGTATGATGTAGTTCAGCATTCAGGGTTCAAGAATTTGAAAAATATTTCTGAATTGTGCCAATGGATGGTGAGAACTAGAAAATCAGAAATCTATCCGCTTATTTGTAGAGTGGTCAAGCTTGTGCTTACTCTTCCCGTTTCTACTGCAACTATAGAGCGAGCATTTTCAGTTATGAATGTCATCAAAACTGACCTTTGCAACAAAATGGAAGATGAGTTTTTGTTAGACGCTATGATGTTATTCATTGAAAGGGACATTGCTGCGACAATTAGTACGGATTCAATCATAGATGATTTCGAAGATTTAAAAAGACGGCGAGTTCCATTTTCATAAATAATTGCATTGTAATATCTTTAAAAAAAAAAATTTCTGTATTTTTCTTTGTTGATGTTTATTAAATGAATGTTTATTTGGAGTTTCATTTTTTTTTTTTATACTTCTGCCCCCCCTAACTCCAAGTCCTGGCTCCGTCCCCACTTGTATGGGTTTGGCGGTTAGGGATTTTGGGCAGAAGTGTTGGTGTTTTGGAATGGAAGGTAGATTTGGCAAATTTTTAGCATTTGGTTGGTTTTTTTAGCTTGTATTTAAGTGTCATGGGTTTGTAGTTTGTACGTATTGGGTTGATTTTTATTTTGTATTTGGGGAATGGTTGAACGTTGGAATGAAAATTGAAGTTGGTACTAGTGTGATTTTATGTGTTTTGTTTTTTGAATGATGGTTTTCTTGCAGCCAAAATTGAAAAGAGTGATAGGAAATTGCAAAATTGTCCAAAAAGTATCTAGGATTTGTTGCTATACTTTGTTGCACGAATTGATTGAGATATTAGATTTTAAGGTGTCCAAAAACTTTTTTTAAGCAATCAACTTGGACTAGGGTATCCAAAGTTCCAAACTGCTCGGTACTTTCCAAAAGAATGTCTCTGAAACCCAGCTCCTAAATGTCTTGTAATTCTATCAGTGATATTACGAAAGTGATCCATTTGAGCTGGACTATGTGATGTTATAGTTGCAATAACTTGGTTCAGAAAAGTCCCGAATCAAATACCAAGCCCAGCAGTGTAGTACCTGATCTGTTGGTAAAGCCTACATTGTTATCGATTGGCTTTTGGTTTAGGCTTTATTTAGACTGAGTATTTTGCTGGGACATGTTAATGCTATTTTGGCTGGCCCATTCTGCTGGTCCAAGTATGCTTAACTAATGAGAAATGGAATGGTAACAGGGTGTGATCACATTCTGTAGCGTTGGGCTGTTGGGTTCTTAATCAACTTCGGTAAATGTTGTTTTTCATTGGGCCAAGCATTTCTTTTTCCTAAAAAGCCCTATATGGTACGCGTGGACGGGGAGTATATTCGAAGTCGAAGGTGCCGATTCTATGTATGGTACTTACTTTATTATCACAAAACTTCTTGGGAGAAAAACACACTATTGCATAAGACAAGGGAGGCAAAAGCAAATTAGTTGAGGAAAAGCTACTAACTTTGCAAAGGTCCACCTCGAAAAAAATGAAAGTTACGGAAAAAACAAAGAAAGTGAAATTGACAGGCAGGTAGGGGCCAGTTTTTTTTTGATGAGAGGTTGGAGCCAGTTGTTAAAGTGAACACGTCACAAAGAAATTCATTACTTCTATGAAACCATTTGGATCTCTGTTTATCCACGATTGAAGCATACAAATATACCGTTTAGAAATAAAAATATTTATTGATGAAACCATTTGGATCTTCAGCAAAAAAATTGATGGAGTGATGCACTAATGTTTACAAACATAAATTTTTTTATAACTTAAAAAAAATTATTGTTATGATTTACTAAAATGATAAGTTATTGATATTCATATAGATCCAATAAATTATTATTTTAGTGGTTATAATTTACGATCTAACCTTGGGGGAATTCATAATTCGACTTCATTAATAAACTCACCATTCAAATATAATTTTGCTAAGTTTATAATCTAGTTGGTCAGCTTTATTATATTCTTCTTGTTGATCAACGATTATTATTATATCATTTAATTCCATTATATATATTATATTTGATTCTGCCCAAATGTGTTTGTAAATGAAATAATTGATTATTTAATATAGTTGAGTTTCTTTTTGAAAGCCAATTGAGTCTTCCCATCTTTTGTTCCGTTCTCATGTCCTTGAACTTAAGAAATATTGTTTTTGTAGTATATAAATTCGTTAACATACCATTTAGCCATTTTTTATTAACATAATAAAGGATATTATGTGAATTTTAATAATTTATTAAAAAATTAATAAAGGTTCATTTTTTTATAAGGTATGAAACGTGCAAATATAACCCTCTAACCCAAACTAAACTGATCCCACTTGCATGAGTTGAGTTTGGTTTGTTGCTACTTATGTAATGGGTTAGAAATTTCTTAACCCAATAAATTTAGGTTAGGTCCAAAAAACTCTCACATTCCTACAAATTTTTGGTATGAAAATAGAGCTATACTTTTTTTTTTTTAAGCTACTTTCTATTGGTGTGAAAAACCCTCAATCAAATATATAAACACTCAATCAAATAAGGTACCGAAACTAAATAAACAACTATTTTGTTTGGTTGGTAGTGGAGTGGTACTCAGCTATCAGAAACTAATAGATTGACATAAATTTTCTTTGGTGGGTGAGAGTGGTAGTGGTAGTTGTGAACAAACATTCAATCGTGCCGGTGTCATCATTAATGGGCATTAACTAATTACAACAAACTAAAGGGACTAAATCACAATATTGCATAAGAAAAAGGAGGGAATAGCAAAAATGTGATTGAAAGGAAAAGCCAGAAACTTCGCAGAAATCACCTCACAAGACTCCCAAAAAGCAAAAGTCAAGAAAGGAATTTAAAAGTGGCATTGCAGGTAGTGGGCAAGTTGAGAGGAACACGACAGCACGAAAATTGTTCAAAAGATCAGTACCTATCTGACAGAGAGACATTGCACGTGTCACAATACTATTCGACGAGAGTCAGTGGGCCCCAGACGTTAAAAAGACACACCATACCCCTCAATTTACGTTTTAAAAGTCAATATTATTAATAAAAAAGTACCAATAATACTACGCACTAGTGCCGTATAGAATAGAAAGAAGAACAAAGACCACCGAAATTATAGTTATAGATATAGATTGGTAGAAAACATAGAGGTAGAACCGACCACGCAAAAGGCTACAAAGCACAAATCTTAGGCTTTAGGTTTTTGTTTAGATTCTCTCTTCCTTTTTCTCGCTTTGCTTTTCTACTTCTTTTTTGGCGTTCACACCATACCGCTTCTCCTAAAAGTAGTTTCCAGAGCTTGACCAAACCAAACCAAAACTCGGCCGCTTCTTTTTCTCTCTCTCTATCTATCTTTAGGTAATTTCTCGCTAGCTCCGATTGTGAACCTATTTCTGGGTCAGCGTTAGCGTGTTGATTTTTCCTAATCTCAGGTATTTCCTAGAAAATATTTCGGATCTACTTTTTTTAAATTTATTTATTGTTGGTTTGTTTAAATGTTGTAGGTCAGAGTTGTTATTACTTGATTTAGGACCCTGATTTGTGAAATCGGGTGGTGAAATTTTGTAGATTTGAAATATGGTGTTTGTTTGTGTAGAAAATATTTTTTTTAACTTTAGTTTATAGTTTTGAGTTTCCTTTGGTAATTCTAGTTTCAGGTAAAAACCGATTCTTAAGTTTCAGGTACTTTCTGAAAATAGTTTTAATTTCAGTTTTTTTTTTTGGTTATATTTTCCCGGGAAAGTTTTATTTATTTATTATTTGATATAAGTATTTCTATATGTATTTATGATTTATTATATTTTGGTGTTTGATTTGTGAAATCGGATGGTGAAAATTTGTGGATCTCTCTTTTTGCAAAGAAATATAGATTTTTTTTTTTGGGTACTTTCTCTCTTTTGAAATTTTTGGAGAAAAGCGATTCTTAAATTTTGGATGCAATTGTTCTATTTAGGCTTGTAGGTTAAGGCCTAAGAGAGTGGATCTTGTAGCATGTCTTATGGATCTAAGTATATTCTCTCTCTTGTTTTTTTAATCCAAGAAATTTACTTGTGTTTTATGGATTTAGTTTCTCTTTTTTTTGCTTTGAAAAGTGGATCTGTGTTCGATTTTCATTTTTAGATGATCTGCGAGTATAGCTTTAGATTACAAGTCACTTTGTGGATTTGTACTTAATTATTGTGTGATAATACTTTGCTTATAGAAGAAAATCTTTTCGGATTTGATTATGATCATTGACTGAGAATTTAGTCGCTTTTGGTCAAGAAGTTGTGACTGAACTTTTATCTGTGACAACTACTTCTTGGGTTTATTAATTAAGTTATGGATTTCATCTGTAATTATATTTTCACTGCTCTTGTTGTAATGGGGTTTGTTTAATTTGATTATTGTGTGTTCATTCTGGACCAGTTTATGAAAGTGTAGCTTTCGCATATATGTTTGCAGGTAATTTCAGGCACAGATGCAATTGTGTGTATTGCGGTGCAGGAATTGAAAGCAACTTTAGCAATCTAAAGCAAGAAATTGTTTTTGGGTTAAGATAGAGAGAAGGATTATAAGTTTCGCAAATCTTGTAGCTATGCCTGTATCTGGAAACAAAGAGGTTTATTTTCTGTACTAAGTTTCTGCTTAAACTGGGGGATGCAATTTTTGTTGTTTTGAGTATGTGATTAACTAATCTTTTGTTCGCAGACTGGGGTTAAACCTACTTCCCGGCAGTCTAGTGATTATATTGCAGGTGTTCCTATCAAGAAGAGGAGGTTCCCATTGTACCGTCCTCCTTCACCGCCACCTGAAGAACCATCTGCGGTTCCTGCAGAGAATGATTCGCTAAAGCAGGAACAATCTAGCCCCTCTCAGGGGTCAGCTATATCAAATGCTAGTGTTGTAACCAGTTCTGGTATATCTGATGCAAACAACAAACCTGTATCTGAGGAATATAAAGGCAGTTCTGATGTTATGAGTGTTACTGTAGTCCAAAGCAATCCCAACTTCTCTACAGTCAAAGTTGAGGAACCAGGCAGAATTCACTCTGGTTCCTTGGATGACATGGAAAGCAAAGACAAGCTTGTCGCAGCTGAAAAATCTGCAAGCCTGGTAACTTTGGGAAAATCAATGCTGCAGTCATCACCAAATGAAGCACTTGCACTTAAGTTGGGGAAAGAGTTATATAGCAAAGAAAAAGCTGAAGGGAAGTGTAAAGCTGAAATTCCTACTGTTGCGGGAAATACTGATTTGACATTAGGATTAAAGGAACATGTTTTTCCAGCTTTAACAGGTCAAAACCGTAATGCAAGAGGCCAGAGTCAGGATAGTTTAGAACCTGGTTCACTGAATTTGTCTTTAAGCAAGGGAAATAACAGCATTCAGTGTAAAAAGGATGAGGTTGAGTCAAAAAATGGTGCACAGCAATGTGGTAATAGGGCAAACTGGGATCTGAATACTACAATGGATGCATGGGAAGGTTCTGCAAGTGAGGCAGCTGCAGTAGGTCAAGTGTCTGCTGGTGGGTTTAATACTACTGACGGTGCACATGATATCAAACCTTTGCTATGCACAACTGGGATGATTGGAATTGTTATACCTTCTAAACAAAAGAGTCTTGTAGCCAGTGAGAACATAGCCAAATTGACCTCGTCCAAACTGCCTAGTCAACAGCTAAGATTGTTTGGCATAGACCCTCTTCATTTAGGCCTTAGTCCTTCTAGTCTTCAGCAACAGGTAAGCCCAGAACCACCCTCCATCTTATCTAGCAAAGAAGATTCTGGCAGGATTTTCCCCAATATAATCTTGCAAAGATCAGTGGTACCACCTGGCAATTTGAACAAGGTTAATTATAGGACCGTGAAATCAGAACCATTTGATGAGAGCAACAAATTAGAGAATAGAACAACTATAGCCCATAATCTTGGATTATTAGATAATAGGACAGTAAAGCGTGAATTAGCTGAGGAGTCCAGTTTTGATAAGGTTTCAAATATTAGCGCCATGAGAGTAGATCCTGCATCCATAAAAATGGAACCAGTTCACAGGGGTAATGTGGAAGCCCCCAATACATTAGAGGGGACATCTAGACAAGTAGATAAACAGGTGCTACTGGGTTTGAGTGATCATTCTTCTGCCATGGCAATCCCTGAAAGTGCACAGTTGTCCTTTCCCACCGGAGAGCCTCCTTGTTCAACAGAATTGACTATAGCCACAGATGTTGGAAACCACGTAGAACAGTCCACCTACACCAAAGAGGCCCATATTAATGGGGAGGTTGTACCTCAGGAAGCATGTGAAAGGGTGCAGCAGGTTGCTTCAGAAACAGCTGCTATCTCTGTGGGTCATGATGGTAAAGAATCAAGTACTTCTTGTATGATGGGTACTGTAAGAGCTGAAGATGGAAATACTGATGATCCTGAGCAGTGCAGATTGAAATCCATGAATGAACAGCCCCCTGATATGCGAGGAAGCGAAGGTTGTGTAAGTGATGAGGAAAAAATCAATATATCAGCTGATATGCTAGAAGAAGATTCTTATGGTTCTGATTATGAGTCGGATGGCAATCATCCTTTACCTAAGGCTATGGATACAGAACAAGGTGGAGAAGAAGATTATGAAGATGGTGAGGTCCGAGAACCTCTAGTGCAAACTGCAGTAGAGGATCCCATATGTGAGAAACAGGAAGTTGAACATGTTGATCACGGTGACTCTGATAATAACAAGATGGACATTGTAGGTCAGCATGGTGATGATCATCCATCTTCATCCCATGTTGAGGAAAAAGATGCTCAAACAGAAGATCCTGGGGAAACAAATAACAAAGAAAGTAGTGATTGTGTCGACGCATTGAAGGAGGTATATGATAATGGTGATGCTAATCTTACATGTTTGCAGGAATCATTGACAGATGAAAAGCCAGCCAGTGGAGCTGACTTTAAGAGGCCTATTACAGCCATTAGAAGAAATCCACTTGATCAGTCAGGCAGTACAGATTTCCCTGTGGAACAGGAGGCAGAATTATCATTGGAGCGAACCAATGAAGGAATGCAAGCTACTACTTCTACTTTTACTTTTACTCAGGGTTTAGATGACAATGTTAACAATTTTGACTTAGTGGAGGAGAATGAGACAATGATGGAAGCATCTGCAAGTGGTGATGATGCAGCTAAAGATGTTAATAGTGGTGGTAATCGGAGCCGCATTATTAATTTGTCTCGAGCTTCTAATTTATCACCTCCTGGTAAAACAAGATATATTTCAGACAGGTCATTGGCATCACTACCTGCAAGAGAGAGAGTACTCAATGTACCACTAGAGGGAGATAAATTTTATCCCCGAGGGAGGTGATTATTCTATTTCCTATGTTTTAGTTGTTTTTGAAAGTTCCTTTATAAGGGTAGTTGTATCTATTATCATTTAATCTATCTACCTTATAACTTTTTTCAGAGATGAATTATACATAGATGGTTCCCACAAATTTTCAAGGGAGAGGCATCAAGATCAGTCGCCCAGAAATTCTAGATTAAATTTTGTGCGTGGCAGAGGGAGGATTACTGGTAGGTTAGACCCCTTACGTAGGGACTGGGATCCTGACCGTGAATTTGCTTCAGAATTTTATAATGGCCCATCAGAGTTTCGTTTCCCAAGAAATAAATATGCATCTGCTGTTGTTGATGCAGACCTTGAATATAACAGTTATAATATTGCACCTGATGGTGCTTTTATTGGTACTGGTCGGGGAGGGAGGAAGCATTTAGATGATGAGGGAGCAATGTTTCGCCATATGCCCTCAAGAGGGCGGTCTCCTGGAGGGAGAAACGGGCCAGCTGCACGTGGCGGTGTAATGATTCACAGAGTTCCAAGAATGAGTGAAGATGGTTCTGAAGGGGTTGGGCTGAGGCATAGTGAGAAGTTTATGAGCGTTTTTCCTGATGATAGCATGGATCCAATGTTCACACGCCCCCAACCTGCATATGAGGGAGTCGATGCTCATTTTGCCCGAGGTGGTAGGAACTTCTCTTCTGTTCAGAGAAGGGGTCTTCCACGAATTCATTCAAAATCTCCAATGAGATCCAGATCTCGTTCTCCTGTTCAATGGTCATCTCCGAGGAGAAGATCCCAAGATGGATATGGTGGACATCCAGAATTGCCTCATCGACGATCTCCAATTTACAGGTTGGAGAGGATGAGGTCTCCTGATCGCCCCTGTTTCACTGGAGAAATCATGATTAGAAGGAATGGCTCCCCACCATATATGTCCCGACCATCTAATGATTTGAGGGATATAAATTCTGGACGGGACCACGGTCATCCGAGATCTGTTATTCCCAATAGGAGCTCATCTGGTCGGATTTTACTCAGAAACAGGAGATTTGATGATATAGATCCCCGGGAAAGGACAGATGGTGATGAGTTCTTCGTGGGGCCCATGCATGCTCGACATGAGCTTGGTGGTGATCCAAATGGTGATGAGAGAAGAAGGTTTGGTGAGAGACGGGGACCTGTCCGTTCATTTAGGCAGCCATACAATGGTGCTAATGGTGACAATTTCCATCTTAATTCAGAGGATGGGCCTAGGCCTTTTAGGTTCTGTCCAGAAGACAATCCTGAGTTCCATGAAAGAGGCAACTTGAGGGATAGAGAGTTTGACCGCAGGATTAAGAACCGGCCAGGAAATGCCCCTAGAAGAACAAGAAGTATTGAAGAGCAGGAAGCAAATTTCAGGCAACCATGGCATGATGCTGGGTTTGATGAGATCTCCAGAGTAAAGAGAAAGAGGGATTTCAGATGTGAAATTTAAGTGGAGTTAGGGACTTGTAGACAGAGCTAGTGTTGGCAATTTACAGTGATCAGGAATATTTTATTTGCTCAAAGCACAAAGGAGATTGCTGTTCTGTTTGCTGATGTAATCAAGTTATGACAGGAACATATGATGCTGGCTTTGCATTTTGGCTACGTTTAGTTCAGGACTGGATCCTCATGTACATAGCTGGGTTCTTCTGGTACCATTGTGGTTAAGTCATCATGAAACTTGTATTAGTGATTCCTACTATTTTGGGCACCAGGGTCAGTGTCAGTTTTATTTACTGAGTTATTTACTGCATAAAAAAAATCAAGCAAGTGTTTCTGTGACTTCTTCAATGGAGATTACCCTTGAGTTTCTTAAAGTATCTTCTACCCTTGACTTCGGTGCTTGGTGGCCAAGAGCAGGTATGCAGAAAGGAACTATTAGAATTTAATGTTTTAGCCATCAAGGACTAATTAATAATGTCAGTAATTGCCTATTATTTGATCTGCTGCTTCACATTCCTCATTCCGTGTTACATGAATAATAAATCCTTTAACTTTTTAGGGAGGTAAACATTTAAAGAAATGTAAGGGCCTATTGATGCAGTTTCTGCCGTGGCACAGAAGCTTTTATGAAGTCCCTTATGCGATCTACTTCAGTTTAAATATAGAAAAAAGGAAATTTGCAGGCTTTTATGCAGCTTCTATATAATTTTAAGCTTATATCTGGTTCAAGTTTAATTGAAGGCAATGGATGATTACTTCCGTCCTGGAGTAGACTCTTCTGATATCTTCAGCTAATTCCTGAATGGATGGCTGGCCATGTAAACATTGTCTATGAAACAAAAGTGTTCTTATCGGCTAGGTTGGCGAGATGGAGCTACGACACTTTTTACCTCATTCCAAGTCTTATCTAATATCTTCCAACAAGAGGTTAGTTGTTTTTATGTTGATTACTCTCAAGAAGGAGAATCTTGAATCTTCTTGGGCACTTTTCATCATTGTTTCTGCTCCGTTTATAGCTTCTATGTGTGACTGTTTATCACTGGAAAGACAGGTGAGTGCCTTATGTTTGTGTTGGTGCCCTGCTGAGTGCTTCCACTTGACAATTGTTGGACAGTGAGTCTATTTCAAAGTTAGTTAGCTGGTGGGGAGTACTAGGGGTTTCATCTGTTATAGTTGAAGAACACAGTCAATTTATTACATTATTTTGATCCTCCACGTTTGTTGGTACCTTGTATAGCATGCGGTACTAAAAGACTGTTGGAATGAATAGGATGGAGATTTTAAATTACCCTTTGAATGTCCGAATTGTTATATTGGCCTTCTTTGCAAGGGTTGCTTGAATAAGTGAGGATGGATTTATTTGATTGAGTGCATCAGCTGAACAAATGGCCTTTGATTAAGTTTTGGATGATGTAGAACTGGTGCTATGTTTTATCCAAGTCCAGAACTTAGATAAGCTTATCATGCTCCTTTTTTTGGTTCAGCATCCAGGTTGAAGTTATTACCTATAGTCATCTTCTTCATCTGTTCTAGTAGTAGAGTAGTAGTAGTAGTAGTAGTAGCAATGATGCTAATAACAGTAGAGTAATAAATAATTGTAACAATAATTATAGAAGTTGCAGGGGAAACAGGGTCCAATTAAAGATTAGAGCTTGCACATGATCAGGGATTTGTGTGGAATTTCCTGGAGCAGATTTTGATGACCATTGCCTGGGGATTAGGGGGTTTATGGTACCTGTCCAGTTTGAGTATGCATGTGGATGATTTTTTCAGGTGTTGACAATTATAGATAGAAACCAACCCAAAATTTTGAAATTGAGTGGAGGAAGCCATGACAAAACAGCCAAAAATTGACTGGAGAAAGTGAGGGATGCTGCAAGTAAGGACATCTCTCTTATGGTTTCAAGTGTGTTTACTTTCCCTCAATGTTAAAGATATCAGACAAATGAACATGTGCTGGTAGCAGATTTGACTTGCTGCCATTGCAGTGTGGACGACATGGACATTAACCATGTTCAAAATAACGTGTTCAAAAACGATTACGTGTTACTGTCGTGTCATGTCCTGTGTCCTGTTGAGTGCATAGCAACAGTGGACCGAAGCGAAGCCTTCCCTGCTAGCTCGGTAGCAAGTCTTGGTAAATTTGGTGCCGACTGTTTGACTTTGAGGTGACATTAGACTTTAGTCGGTGGATAGAATTTGAGGTCAAGTTGGACCAAACCTACAGGCTACAAGCTAGCTTGGGGATAATGATCAGGAGTTTTATGTTGACGTTGACAAATGTTTGGGGTGTTATAAATTGATCTAATTAAAATTGACTAATCTTTTTCATCACAAATTTTTTTGACTGATCTTTAACTTATAAAATAAACTAATTATATAATAGGATTTGATTTGATAATTCATTAATTCTTTTATCAATTTGGAGTGTTATGTTATGCACGATGCTTTTTTTAATATAATGACAACCCAATTCTAGCGTTATTCATGGCTGACAGCCCCGGTGACATTTTACTACATGACTTGTGAGTGGTTGAGGTTTCAGCGAATCACAATCATTTCATATGGAGCAATGTTGAGGACATTGATGAAATATAAATTCGTTATCATCTTCACTTTTTTTTTTCATTATAATAACTAGTTAACTCGTTGAATTATATAAATGAAAGAAGTAACGGGTATACGGATATAGATTTTACTCGTTATATCATATATATATATATATATATATATTATATATATATATATATATATATATATAGTGCGGATTCAGTCTTAAGGTACTTGGTATCTTGTTGATTACAGTCGCTGCACGCCTGCACCCAAGACTTCAGAAACGTTGACGGGAAAGTAAGAGCTGTCCAGTCAGGTGGATGAGTAGCAAATAAGTTATTTGACGCCATATTTAAAAAATAATTCATTACATAATAAAAAAGTAAATATGTAAAGTGTCGAAATTTAAGTCTTTAAAAATGAATTTTACATGATAGAGTATAATTTTTATCTTATAAAAAAAAAAAAAATAAATATTTGAACGTGGTGTTATTAATTTAATTTTTTTTTAAATATTAGCGGTATAACATATTTATGTATGATTGTTTGAGATATTTGATTTTTCTACGTGACTAGTCGCTGCATAAAATAGCTCTCCACCTTTCTCTCTATAAAACAAAAAAGGGACTGTCAGTCTATAATCCTATTCTCTTGAGCCTCTGTTTGATTAAGATTAAATTTTCGCATAAATTCTGTTTACTCAATTTAGGTTCCTTTTAAAAGTATAGTTGTACTTTATTAAGCGAGAGAATGAAGGACTGGTTTGCCTCTAGCAGCCTTGGCCAGTTGCGTGACTCACGTGGGTATTTTAGAAGCTCTAATAATTAAATTGGGGCATAAAGTTGTCTGGTAGGGTTTCTAATTCTATACCTATATAAGAAAAAGACGCAGCAAATATAGGCATAGTCCCACTCCCAACTGATAATAATATCACCTGCACCGACGCTAGCGGTTTAAAAATCTTGACTACCTACCTGTTTGGAATTCTGTCCAATTTCTCACCAAATTATAAATAGTTAATTATTATTGGTTCAAATTTAAATTTACTATTTAGATTATTTTTTTGCATAGACAATAACAATCAGTAACAATATGACATTTAAAATTTGTTGTAAAAATGTTGTGAATATAATATTAATCGGTAACAATATGGTATTTAGAATTGTTGTATAAATATTATAGATATAATATTTCTGGATACAATAAAATATGAATAATATTAATTTGTGGTGACATCTGGATTGGACTCATTTCTGGGTAACATCATGATTCATTAACGTGTCGTTTGGGACCACCTGATTTCGTCGCTTCTTGCAAATGCTAAAAAAGACTTCTGACTTTTGAAAGTCTGAGAATTGAATCTTCGGAATGTTCATTCAATTAATTTATGCAGATTTTTTTTTTAATAAATAAAAAGAATTATTCTTTCAAAAATATAAAAAATAAAAATCTCAGTTGGCCATGGTGAATTAACATACTGTAAATGATTTTTTTTTTTTCGGTTCCAGTTGCTCATTGCTGGTTTGCGATCTTTGTGAGCCACGGTCCATTGACATCAATACTATTTATGATTCTTTTGGACCCAGATTAAATTAATGATAAGATGTGAGGCGATATTGGGCTTAACTGATTGTTACTATTGGGCCTCGTTTCTCGCTAAATTGTACGACCTTCGATATATTGCACTAACGTAGATTCCTCTTTTTCTTCTTTTTACTTTTTAAGGAAAAGATTTATGCTTGCTCTTTTTTTCTCTTTTTTATTCGATAGTTTTCTTCTTCTTTTTTGAGAAGAGGGGATTTAGCTGGCTAGTTGTGGTCCGTTAAAAAATAAATTGAGTAAAAGTAAAATGGTACATTCAATTTTTTTAAAGCTCATTCAAAGAGGAGATAAAATACAAAAACCAACAATAAATTCATTAACAGACAAATATTAAATTTCAAAAGAAAATATAAAATTGGAATTATATAATCACATGTTGTGTTTTCTTGTTAGCGATGGATCTAATACAAATACAATTTGGGGTATCTCTTACTAGTTACTAATGACACATTGCATTAACCTTATATGCAGTGAAAAGAGGACAATGGTTAATTTAAGTGTTCCTAAAAGCCTTATTAGATATAAGGATAATATTGCTTATGAAAAAGTATAGAGTGGCAAAGAGGGGAAGCAAGAATTGATGTCTGATATGTTAGATAGTATTATAAAAAATAAAATTAAAATTTTTTAAAAAAAAGATAGTTAGATATAGGGTTTATAATAAATTATATAGCAAGTTGGATTGAACGATGGATAAAATAATATTTTCATGCTTAATAAGACAAGGGGCATGGAAATAAAGACTTGAATTATGCAAGTCTATTAGGGTTTGTTTGGTTTAGAGGATGAAAAAGTTAAAGAATATAAAATGGTAGGAGGATAAAAAAAAAGAGGAGGATAGAAAAGATTTAGTTTCCCTCCATATGTGTTTGGTTGAAGGGACGGAAAAATGGAGCGATGGAAATCTTTTTTTTTTTTTTGTTGTGGAGAAAATTGGAATGATATAAAATTCAATTTGTATAAATTTACTATTATATCCTTAGTACATAATATGTAAAATATAATTTCTTTATACTCATTAAAAAAGAAGAAAATATTAACTATTAATAATTAGAATTAATAAAATAACATTATATAAAATATAATATATTAATTATTTTTTTACTCATTATATTATTTTTCTTTGTTATTATATATGATATATTAGTGGCTTGAAAAAATTTTGCAAAGAAAGAAAATAATTGGAACTGCACATGTTGTTTGATACTTTGATTGTTTCATGTGGTTGTGGCTATGCAAAAATAAATAAATAAACAAAACAAAACAAAAGAGAAGTAATTGGGAGAGAGATATCAGATGTATTTCACGTGCTGGAGGAGTGTAAGTGAAACTTAATTTAGGGCAATATGGTAATTGAACAAGCAACAAGCTTTTTATGCTTGTTTTCTCTTCATTTTGGAGAGACAAATTTTGTGTGGGTCTGAGTGGAAAATACTGAGCCCCACCTAAAAATTTCTTTCAACCCTCTTTACCAAACAACACACAAACTCATTTTCTTTCTTATTTTATCTCCATCATTTTCCATCCACCCTATTCCACCTCCAACCAAACACATCCTTAAAACGAAATCAAATGGCATTGGATGAGATAAAAGATAAAAGTTAAAATTAAAATTATTATAATAAGCTTTTAATGGAAAATGCACAAGTAGAATCTCTTGTATTTCTAACAGAGACGTCCAGGATTCAAGTTACTCTTTTTCAGTTATCGAATTATATATATATTAAGGTCCCATTGTCGTTTTAAGCTAAAGATACACAATAGTATTTCCTTGTTGTCAATCACAATTGTTTAGGTTTTATTTAAAATGGTGAAACTATAATATTGGTCCCTCGAGTTTACCTTATGTACGCAATTGATCCCTCAAGTTGGAAGCGTGCATAATTGGTCCCTCAAATTTTCAAAACGAGTAATATAAGTCAGTTTACTAACTGCCTTTAATGGTATTACTTACGTGGCTAATAAAACAATGATTTGACATATTTTTAATTAAAAAAATTACAAATTAAAATTACACATGTGAAACTTTTTTGACAACTGGTACCAAATTAAAAAACTCTTTGGCAAAAAAAAAAAAGAAAAACTTTTTTCTTTTCTACCGATTGTGAACACCCGGCCATGAGAGAGAGAGAGAGAAAAGATCAAGCCCTAGCCGCCGGTGACATTGCTGCCCTTCGTTGGAGACAGTGGCCTCCGCCTTAAAAATAATAAGACTTGTCAACTGAATATATATCAGTAGAAGGTTTTTTTTTTTTTTTAAGTGATTGAAATTTCATTAAACTGAAAGAAGCAGAATAGCTAGCCAAAGCATAAAAAATAAGCAGGACACAAAGGAAAAAAACATCAACAAAATAGACCACAAACAATACCCTATAGCAGTGCTCCCTCACTTCTAAGCAAATTTTTAATTATTTCTGGCTCTCTTCCTAACCAGCACATGGCCTCCTTCACTCTTTTTGCTTGCTGGGCTATTTTGTTACCCATCCTTCCAATGCGCTTAACTTTCACGTCAGCAACACTTCTCATTTCTTGCACAATTCCAACTACAATATGACCAACTGCACCTTTTACCTCTTCTTGCTCTATTGCTTGGATAGTTTGAAGAGAGTCCCTAACTAAAAGAACTCGCTCCAGTCCAAGCTCTTTTGCCAGCACTAATCCCTGTTCCATTGCAATAGCTTCAGTTTCTGCAACTCCAACCCTTCCTAAGAGGGGCTTGCACATGGCAGCAATGAACTTCAAGTCCTTATCCCAAATAAGGATGTGTATACCTGAGTGGCCATAATTAGTGGGAATAGCTCCATCCACATTGACAAAAAGTAGTCATCCTAGAGTGGTTCAAGACTATTTCCTTTTAGCTCCAAGGACCTTACCTAAGAACCTTTTGTTTCCCTATAGTCTTTCACCATTCACATAGCATTCCCCTAAATAATATTTCCTAAAGAACTATTTGCATCATGCACTATCTGGTTTCTGTTATACCAAATCATCCAAGCTATTCCAAAAAAATTTCTAAGTCCCTTTGGGTCCCTTGTCTCATAATGTCTAAGGCAATATCCGAGAAGCCATGCCTACCTTCCAAGATACTGATGAGGCAATCAATCCAGTTTTCCTAAACTTTTTGGCAATTTTGCATTTTAGAATTGCACGCTCCACAAATTCTGCCTCCTTTCTGCATAGGGGACAGAAAGGATTAACTAGGATTCCTCTTTTGCTCAGGTGGAGCATAGTGGAGATTGCATTCACACAAAGTCTCCAGGAAAAAATTCTCACCTTTGCTGGGATGTTCAAGTGCCACATTTTCTTCCATAAGGGAGCTCACGCGTCACCTAATGAGGATTCCCCTTGTTCACTTGCTTCTAGCACGTTCCTAGCCACATAGTAAGCACTTTTCACTGAAAATATTCCTTTTTGGTCGCCCACCCATATTAGTTGGTCATCAGGCAGATGGTAGCTGATTGGGATGCTAAGGACTGTTTCAACCTCAAATGCAAGGAAAATCCTTTCTAGTCTATCTCTCCTCCATTTTCTTGTGTCTTGGTCAATAAGGGCTGAGAGCATGAGGAAATCTCCAAAATCTGTCTAAGGGGAATTTACCTTGTAGGTTGAGGGGGTTGGCAGCCATTTGTCATCTCAGATGTGAATAGTATTTTCATTGCCTACCCTCCATCTTATGCCTTGTCAGTAGCAGAAGGTACTCTACCATAAACATTTTTGGTCTAAGATCCTACATTATCAATTTATCAAGTATATTAAGTGGTGCAAGGGAGTATAAGATTTCAAGCATAAGACTAGATGGGCTCTGTCTAAAGCGTTGACCAGCTAGCCTTGGGCTGGTTATGCGATTTCTCTTCTTGTCAAATTAGTTAATTTTTTATGTAGATGGGCTCTATTTAAAGCTGATATCCCCTTATATAAGGATCTAAGAAAGGGAAAATGCTTAGAGTTTTGAAGGACAACGCCTTTGCAATATTTGATGAATCCTCAGTCATTTCAATTTTTTTTTCAGGCCAAACTTAGTTAACACACTTTGTTTCCCTTCTGCTTGCCAATTAAAAATAAAATTTCTAACCAGTAAGTCCATCTATGTAATTTTAATTTGTAGTTTTTTAATTAAAAATATGCCATATCATTAAAATAAAATGTCAAGTCATTGTTCCATTAGCCACATAAGTAACACTATTAAATACAGTTAGTAAAATGACTTATATTACTCATTTTGAAAACTTGAGGGACCAATTGCGCATGCTTCAAACTTGAGGGACTAATTGTGCACACAAAGTAAACTTGAGAGATCAATATTGTAGTTTCTCTATTTAAAATCTATGATTCAATTAAAACCACAACAACGTTATATTTCCATAAGCGCATTAAATCTAGCAACGTGATTTGTCAATAAATAGAATCATGTGATTGAATTTGATTGAGGAACTTTTTTTTTTTTTTAGAATATTATTTGTAACACAAACACAGAAAGAAGGAAAAAAGGTAAAAGTAACTGATAATGGTGTATATCCAAAAGTACATGGACATAATATTGTTCACACCTACACAATTTGTTGTGTGTTACCTATAATCTAACTGACAATATCGTTACTCTTGATCAATGGACAATGTTAATAATTATGAAAAATATTGTCTTACTTTGGGAATCTTGTAACTCAATAGTTTGGCACTTCAATTGAAATTTTCTACAGATATATCATAAAAAGAAAAATGTTATCTCAATGCCATTACTTTGATTATTAAACCATTAAAGAATATAGATTGAGTAGGCATACATTTTTCCTTTAAAAGAAAAGATAGGAAAATCCTTTTGTAGGCGGGACATTTTTTCCTTTTTTCCTTTTTCCTTTTTCCTTTTTCCTATACCCAATTAGGATTTTGGATTTTATCAAAAAAAAAAAAAAATTGAAATTTCCTTTGTTCGTTTCTCTGTCGCTCTTCTTTCATCAAAATAAAAACATTTCTCCTTTGTAAGAACAAAAAACATGGGTAAAGTTCGATGTTGATATATATAATAACAACAATAGGCCCTAAACTACTAAAAAATACGTTAACTGATAACATAGCAAAACCATATTTCTCTTTCTCTCGTCCCAAACACGACCTTACTTTGGCCATCGCTACAAACCTCTCTATCTCTCTCTCTCTCTGAAATCTTCGAATTCCTACCTCCTCCAAATTCATTTTTCATTTCGTTGTTTTCTGGCCAAGTTTGCTTTCTATTATTATTACAATTTTTAATTTAATTTAATTTTTGTTGGGTTATACATATCTTTTTTTTTTTTGGGGCTATATTTGATATAAAATTTTGCTTCTACATATCTCCGATTGGCTTTGAATCCCCCGAATCAGCTTCAAGATCCAAAGTCTCCGTTAATTCAAGCATTTTTTTTTGAAGGTTCGAATCGTTTCCGATTCTTCTTCAGACAATATTTAGGGTTTTGTATTAATTGCATAAACTTTTTTATTTTAAAATTTATAAACTTTTTTAGTATGTGATTAAAGTGAAAACTATGTGTTTGCTTATTGGATTAATTTTTTGGTGCATAATCAGGATGTGAATAGAGATGATGAATCAAGTAGGTAGCACTGAGACTATCGCTCCGGCGGACCCTAATTCCCTCGAGGTACTATTATTGCTTTTCTGTTAATCTGTGTTTGATAGTATATGAGTTCAAATGAACGAATGAATGAGTGCTTTTGGGAATTATTGCCTACATGTTTGTTTGTGTTTTTGTGAGTTTTTTTGGTAGGAACTATTCTAGCTTTCTATTAATATGTGTTTGATAGTGTGCATTCAAATGAATGCTTTTGGGAATCATTGTTAGTGGGTTTGTTTGTGTTTTTGTGAGTAATTTTGTTAGTGGGTTTTTTTTGAGTGAACCTTTTGAGGGCTTAAAGCTTGGTTTCTCCTTTTGAGAGCTTATTAACTAGGAAGCATGGACACTTCATTTGGGGGTGCTGTACCGGTGTCATATCAGTCGTGTCATGTTATAATTTTTTAGAAATTACTCGTATTTATGTGTTGTACCCTTATCCGTGTATCCTAGCATATTAATGGCATATTGATGTGTCGAAATAAGTATCCTAGGGTTAGTATATCAAGCTACATTTCTCAGTTGCTTTGCAAATAGTTTTTTATTTTTATTTTAAATTTTTTTAAGGGAAACACTATTTGAGTGTTTTTTTTTTTTTAAGCTTATTTTATTGTAAAGGGACTGAGGAAGCTTGCCTTTGATTGTTTTGTTAGTTGATATCATTGGATTTCCCGGGGGAAGCCTTATTGGATTATATTTGTAACATTATCTTTCAACCTAGTATACAAATAACCGGATACACTTTTAGTTGTTTATCACAGTATGAAAATGAGTGCTTCTATTGTCCAATTTTAATAAATTGTTTTTGATGAAGTCGCCACTTCCTATTTCAACAAAATCACATCTACACAGATTCAAAATTGAATGACAATATGTTTATATTGTTGTTCTTATAAAATTACAAGTCCATTGTGAGTAGACAGTTCAAATTTACTTAAACTATGTGCTCTAGTTCAAATTGCATTTCCTCTACTTGTAAGAGCAAGATGGAGGTAGAGATCGTGGGTTCAAGATCCACCAACTGTTTGGGTAATTTACCAATAGAAATAAAAAATTTTACATGTCCTACGCGTGGGTTTTACATGCAATTTAGTCATCTTGGACAAGGGATTGTCTAATTGACTGGTGTCGATGGCCTGTTAACGGATTATGTTGGATTGGATTGCTAGGTTATTTTTTAGTATCCCATACTTCTTTTCCCATTTTCTTTAAATCTATTCAATGCATATTTCAACTCTTTATCAAGTACTTTTGTTAAATTCATGTATTTTCTTGGTTGCTACAAACGTTAACATAATTTGTTTGTTTTTTTTTTTTTTTTCAGAATCGACACGTAGTTGATGCAAGCCAAGGGCAAACATCTTATTTTCCTCCAACAACTGGGCCTGAAGCCACATCATGGACCATTCACCGGGTGGATCATAGCTCCACCCAGAATGGGATTCTTCCTAGTTCCACTTCCACTTACCAATATGATTACCAGACACAGCCACCCACAAGAAATGTTCAGGATGGCCTAAATGCAGCATCGCTCCCATCTAGTTCATCGAGTGTGGGAGCAACAAATGTATCACAAGATTACAATGGCTATGCATCATACCCTAATTCTACTGATCCATATGGTTATGGAAATACAGGATACCCGGGATACTATAATAACTATCCGCAGCAGCAGCAGCAGCCTAACCATTCTAGCTATCAGCAGCAGCCTAACCACTCCAGCTATCAGCAGGAACCTAACCACTCCAGCTATCAGCAGCAGCCTAATCACTCCAGCTATCAGCAGGAGCCTAATCATTCCAGCTATCAGCAGCAGCCTAATAATTCCAGCTATCAGCAGCAGCCTAATAATTCCAGCTATCAGCAGCAGCCTAATTCCAGCTACCAGCAGCAGCACTCTAACCCTTCCTATTCACAACCTGTGGGAGCATATCAAAACACAGGTGCTCCTTATCAGCCTCTTTCCTCATTTCAGAATACTGGATCCTATGCTGGGTCTGCAAGTTATTCAAGCACTTACTACAATCCTGGTGATTATCAGACAGCTGGAGGTTACCCAAGTAGCGGTTACAGTAATCAGACTACCACTTGGAGCGATGGCAGTTATGCAAATTATACTCCCCATCAATATGCAAACTACACTCCAGACTCAAGTACCAGTGCTTATAGTTCTGGTACTGTGACTGCACCTTCCTCACATTATCAACAGCAGCAGTACAAGCAATGGGCGGACTATTACAGTCAGACAGAAGTCAGCTGTGCTCCTGGGACAGAGAATATGACAGTTGCTAGTAAATCTAATGTTGGGTGTCCAATTCCTGGTGTTAGTAGTGGATATTCAACATCAACTAGCCAGGCACCACCTTCCTACACCCCAACTTGGATGCCAGAATCTAGTTCATCTGAATTCTCTTCAGTGCAGGTTTTTATTTCCTTCTATACAGGATTTAGAAGATGTTATTTCACCAGTACTTGGCAGTGTTTGATATTCTGATGCATGACACACACACACACACAGACACAGTATTCATAGTTATAATAATCTTCTATTGAGTGGCTGTGCAAACCTATAATAAGTGATGCAATCACATCACTTCAGGTGCTTGTGCTGTATTGTTTTCATGACAGAGACGCTGAGTCTTCTCTTGGGTTAATTAATTATTTGGCAATAATGCTTGATAGTAAAAAATGTTGTTGTCTTTTTCTGGATTTTTCTTGTCAGCCTGCTGCAGGAGTTAGCAGTGCCAGTGATGCTTACTGGCAGCATGGGGCTCCAAGTTCCCAAATTCACATTACTAGTCCTATGCAACCACAATCTCAAAAGCCTTTGGATCCAAAAACTTCTTATGATAGCTTTCTGGATCAACAGAAAGCTGCATATTCTCAAGGACATAATTTACAATATCCTGCCACTCATCAGGTGCCCCAAAGTTATCAATCACCTGCTAATCATCAGGTGCCCCAAAGTTATCAATCACCTGCACAAACTGTTCCATCTTCGGATACACGAAGGGTAAGCAAGCTGCAGATTCCAACAAACCCAAGAATTGCTTCAAATTTGACTTTTGGTTTACCAAAAACCGACAAGGATAGCTCTACAACGGGTGCAGCAGTAAAACCTGCTTATATTAGTATTTCACAGCCAAAGGCAAATGAGAAAGTATTGTCTAATGATGCTGCTGATTCTATGCTTAAGGTGAGACTCCTGCTTTGTTTTACTGATGCCTTTTCAATAATGTTATCTGTAGAACTTTTGCAAGATCAACTGTAGATGTTGACCATTACCATCAATTGAAGTAATTTTTAGCAATTGCTTATTTTCTAATTATAAATAATGTAAGATTTAGCAGATATAGAAAGATATATTTGCTAAAATAAGGAATTGCATGACATATTCCCCTTTTTTTTTTTCAAATGCTGGAAGCTCGTTTATTTTTTTTGAGGTACAAATCTTGTGATGCCATGTTTTTAGGAAACGGGTAGATTTTAATGTTGCTAAAGTAAGGCATTGTATATTTTCCTAATGCTGGATTCTTGTATATTTTCCTTGGAGTTAGAAGTCTTGCAATGCAATGTTTGGGGAATCATAACCTGTGGAGCTGCAAATTTTTGGGTTGATGGTTTTTTTTTTTTTTTTTTTTTGGTTTTTGGTTTTGTAGGTATCGATTATGATTATTATAGTGGATGCAGTATGTTCTTCCTGCATATTATTTGATGTCATTGTATGATGGGCATTTATAAATTAAAACTCTAATCTTCTTGTTTAATTGTTCACATTTCTAAACTCTAATTCTTTGAGGGCATTGTATGGCAAGGAATTCATTCTGCTATTTTTAGATTCTCTTTCTTTTTCTTCTTGCACATAAGTTGTTTTGTTTCTCTTTGATGTTTGTACATATCTTCTTTGTCTACTTCATTTCTTTGATGGAGTAGTTTCTTTTTAATACATTTTTCTTAACTATCCAAAAAAAAAAAAAATCAATACAACATATTGAATTTATTTATGATAAATTACTGATTCTTTCCAAAACTTGAGCTGTTAGCAAAAGATGAATTTAATCACTTAACCATAATCTTAACACATCCCCTCACATGTGGGCCCAAACTCCCCCTCATGCTCCACTTGTTTTGATGGAAAGCCTTGTGTAAAGATAGTTTTTACGTTTTCCTGTGTTTGGTGGTATAAAAAAATATGGGTAAGAGGAAAACTATCTCTTGAGTTCTTTTATTTAGCTTGGTATGAAATAATTTTTTTTTGCCAGTTTCCACTAAAATTTTCTAAAAAACAACTCTATTTCACGTCAAGCTAAATAAGGAAATAAAAAAATAACTAATTTTAAGATTGCTACTAAACATAGGAAAATGAGATAGTTTCCCAGGAAATGCTTTTTGAAAAATGATTTATTTTCCAAAAAAATGTTAATGTTGAAAGAAATGGTGCGTTAATAGGTGGAGCCCGTTATGTGGGATTCTATACATTTTAAATAGGAGGTAGAATGGAAACATAGATCAAACTTAGGATTTCTTGCTCTATTATCATGATAAATATAGATAGCCCCAAAGCTTAAGTTGTTCAGAATGATAAATTTAATAACTTAACCATAATTTTAACATCTTAAATATATTAGTGAATGTTTTTTATTTTGTTTGCTTTCTCCGTCCATGCAAGTGAGTCCTACTATTTGGCTGAGTTGCAATCTATAATTTTTTTTTTATTTATACCGTTTATGATGTTCAAGGGCTGGAGAATGTTGATTTTAGTCACTTATGTAGTCTTTTCACCTCATTCATGTGTGGTGGCTCTACATTTCCAGCCGCCTTAAGCTCACCTGTGTAGTCAATTTTGAAAATTTGGAATTTAGTTTTTGGGCTTATGATTATTTCAGTGACGAGTTGCTATCAAATACTTGGATGATATTGATATGGTTTATTCTTACTATTGAATGTCATGATATAAAGCAAATTGACACGAGAATATTATGGTTTATGACTCAATGATTTCACACTGTAGTTAAATGACTGTTTTGTTCCATGCAGCCTGGTACGTTCCCCAAGTCACTATGTGGCTATGTTGAAAGGGCTTTGGGTCGCTGTAAAGGTGATATGCAAATGGAAGCTTGTCAGGATTTATTGAAGGAGGTAAGCCACTTGGGTTAAAGTCATTGAACTTCCCAGTTTTGCACTTCCAATTGTGATTTCATAAATGTTATCCCCACCCCCCCTCCACCCCGGGTGGAAGTGTGTGACCCCCTGCAGCACACGTTCCCCTCTCCTTTCTTCCTTGGCATGGTTATATGTGTCTTTGTTGATCATGGCAGCTTCTAGTACAAGGTTTGAAGTTGTCTAACATGTTGTGATAAGGAAAACTGTGTAAGAAACCCAAGAAAAGAAGTAATAAGTTAGATAGGATATAAACCCCAAGGGTTGGTATAATGTTTTCCATGGCTTGTGATATATGAGGTCCTAGGTTCAAGTCTTCTAGTCAGCACCTTGAGGCCACCCCCAAAGGATTTCTCTCTATAATTACCCAATGTGTGTGGGACGGGAGACTACACACATCTAGGGACCCACATTATCAAAAACAAAAAGAGAGAAAAAGAAGAAAAGAATTAGAAAGGATATAAAAGTTGTAGGGCTTTGAAGAATGAATTGTGTAAAATTACTGTACTCTTTCCATTCCATTTAATTTGTCATCCTTTCCTTTAGGATGTCACAATATTGTCTACTTCAAAAAGTCAAATCGTCTGATTATATGGATTTTCAGATTATCCTTTTTTCTTTTGAAGTATAAAATAGCTAAATAATGTCTTTGTGAAAAGTTTTGGGGTCAGTTTGGAAAAGTGATGAGCTTATTTGAATATGATAAGCATTAAATGCTGTCTTCTCAAAAAATTGATGCAGAGATGAACAAAACCAGGTGAGGATAAAGTAAACTACAAAAGCTCGGTGCAGTTACTCTTATTTTACCTCATTGCTACATTTGGTTTCTATATGAATTATAGTTCCCATGAAAATATTGAGCATTATACTTATCAATAGAACCCAAAAGAAAAAGGCCTCATCTCCACTTAGTAGTAGGTGATTTCTTCATCATTTATTGGTTCAACCTACTCACTTTACAATCAAATCGAAATAGTCACACTGTCAGATCTATGTTAAGGGCAAGAAAATTGGCTTCTAAGTTATTGAGATTGAATTTGCAGATCTGTTGTGACATTTAAATTATATATGTTCCTACCTATTTCTTAATTGAGCTTCATTGACATCTGCTCTCCAGACATGCATACTTGCATCCACCCACCCACCCACCCATCCACTGGCATGCATGCACACAGACGCATGAGTGTTTTCCATTATCATTTTTAGCTGTCCCAAAAGTGTTTTTCATGTTCACCAAAAGCCAACCAGTTTTCCATTATATTACTTTTTTCACAAGTAATCACTAGATTCACTACACATTCAAATTTTTGTTATTTTGACAAGCTTCATCATATGGCCTTTTTTTTTTTTTTTTTATAAGTAATAAGTTTTATTAGAACATATTGAACAGGAGGTATACTAGATGTAAAAAAAGCTAAACATTAAAGGTACAACTTTGTATAGTATTGATATGGGAAATGATAGACGTTGGTCAAGCTAGAATTTTTTTTTTTTTTTGGATAAGTAAGAGTGATATATATAAAGGCTACTCTATGCAAGAAAATCACAGAGCAAACCAGAAAATTACAAGGACGCCATAGTATGTACAATGCAATTAAATTCCAGATTTGAGATGAATGCTTCCCTAACCACTTCCACCTGCCAAAAAGCAAATCTGGAATCAATCTAGGTATGACCCATGACACTCCAAAAGTTATAAAAACAAAGCTCCATAACCGATAAGCCATCTCGCAATGAAGAAGTAAGTGGTCCACCGTCTCCCTACAATGTCGACACATAATGCACCAGTCCACAAAATCCAAGCCCCTTAATCTCAGATTATCACCCTTTAGGATCTGATTCCAAGCTACACACCAAACAAAGAAAGAAACACGTCTAGGGACCTTAACTTTCCATATACCTTTCCAAGGAAAGCTAATTGAGGGAGAATCCTGCAACTTGTTATAATATGACCGGATGTCAATATCCCCATTGGGCTTTGACTTCCATCTCAACCGATCTCCAACATCCATTGAAGGGGTATTGGCTCTCAAGATACGAAGAAAATGCAGCCCTTCATCCATCTCCCAACCATTAAATTCCCGAATAAAACGAACATTCCAAATTCTTCTATCCTCTGCCCCTTGCCTTGACAAAGAAGCTTCTACAGAAGCCTCCTTATCCATAGCAATACCATATAGTCTTGGGAAAGCCACTTGAAAAGGTTGATCTCCGTGCCACCAATCTTGCCAAAATCTCACTCTATTCCCCAACCTAAACAACAAACTAAGTATTTTTGCTAAAGTCCTCTCAGCCCATATGAATACCTCTTTACAAACCACACCCATGAACTCCCCTACCTAACTTAAAAGTCCATCCCCCCACTCTTCCCCAAACTTTGAAGCTACCACCCTCCTCCACAGCTGATTCTTCTCTTTCCCAAACCGCCACAACCATTTCCCCAATAATGCCTTATTGAAAGTAGTAAGTTTCCTTATACCTAAACCACCTTTGGCTATGGGCACACAAACTTTATCCCATCCTACCAGATGAGTTCCATAGAAAATCCCTTTGCAATTTTTCAATTCTAGTAGCCACATAAGTAGGAATGGTGAATAGCGATAGATAGTAGGTAGGAAGACTAGATAATGTACTCTTTAAGTAACGTCAATCTACCCCCTTAGAAAAATACAACTTCTTCCACCCAGCCAGCTTCCGCTCAATTTTTTCCAAGATAGGATTCCGAATTGAAGGAGAGTTATGTGAAGCCTCCAACGGTATGCCAAGATAAGACATGGGTAAAGTTCCAACTCTGCATCCCAGAATTTCAGCCAAGGCATGCACACCATTTACCTCCCCTATTGAGACCATTTCACTCTTGTGCACATTGATCTTCAAACCTGTCACAACCTGAATATGCAGTAACAACAACTGAATATGCAGAATTTGCTCCACATTTGCATCACAAAAAAGAATAGTGTCATCTGCAAACAATAGATGTAAAACACATTCCCCACTACCCCTCCTACCCTCAACTTTAAAACCACGGATTAAGCCAGCTCCCTCCACTCTTCTCAACATCTTACCGAACACTTCTATCATAATCAAAAGCAACATAGGAGATAACGGATCCCCTTGTCTTAAGCCCTTTGAACTATGAAAAAAATTAATTTGAGACCCATTAATCAAGACTAAGAACTGAACTGTGGATATACAAGTATGAATCCACTTACACCACTTCACCCCAAAGCCCATCCTATTCAACAAATCTAGTAGAGCCTCCCAATTCACATGATGTATGCTTTCTCAACATCAAGTTTACATATGACCTCATGAACCTGACTCTTCACTTGGCTATCAACACATTCATTCGCAATAAGAAGCAAATCAAGAATTTGTCTCCCACCCACCAAGCTATTCTGAGGTTCAGAGATCAACTGATCTAAAACCATTCGCAAATGATTTGTCAAAACCTTAGCCAAAATTTTATACACACTTCCCACCAAGCTAATAGGTCGGAAATCTATAATATTAGAGGCATCATTCTTTTTTAGAATTAAAGCAATGAAAGTAGCAATAAGAGATTTTTCAAACTTACAATATTGAAAAAACTCATCAAAGACCGCTAAGACGTCTTTTTTCATTACTCTCCAACAATGATGATAAAAAACCATAGTAAACCCATCCGGACCTGGAGCTTTGTCCTCTTCCAAGTCTCTTACAACTTGAAAAATCTCCTCTCTCTCAAACTTTCTTTCAAGCCAAACCCTCTCCATATCCCCAATACAATCAAACTCCAAGCCTTCCACAAAAGGTCTCCACCCCTCAGACTCCTTATATAATTTTTTATTAAATTGTACTACTTGAGCAATTACCTCGGATTCCTCCTCAAAAACCACCCCATCCACCTCCAATATCCTCATATGATTATGCCTTCTATGGGAGATTGCCATCTTGTGAAAAAACTTGGTGTTGTTATCCCCTTCCTTAATACATAACACCCTAGATTTTTGTCTCTAGGAAATTTCTTCCAAAGAAAGAAGATGCTCTACCTTGGACCTCAACTCTACCCTATAACATTTCTCCCCATCAGTGAGTCCAAGCTCCTCTTCCTTAGCATCTAAAGTTTTCAACTCCTCCAGCAATTGTTTCTTATGACGATCTACATTTCCAAACTCTCTACGATTCCAGTGAATTATGTCCTCCTTCAATGCCTTTAGTTTCTTGGCAAGCACAAAACTAGGTGTACTCACAAATGAATGCCAATTCCACTAGGATTGAACTCTATCCACAAACCCATCTGTCTTCAACCACATTTTCAAACCTAAAAGGACTCTTCCCCCTCGCCATTCCCCCTGCCTCCAAAAGAATTGGATTGTGATATGAAATGGGACAAGGTAAAATCCTTTGAATAACATCCGGATAGTGTTCCTTCCAATCATGAGTGATCAAAGCTCTATCAATCCTAGACATTGATGGTTGATCTGTACCACTAGGCCAAGTATAGCTATCTCCTTCCAGCGGCAAATCAATCAAATTAAGTCCTTAATAAATTTAGAGAACCTTTCCATAGCCGGAGTAATACGTGTTCCACCCAAACGTTTACTTGGAAACCGTACAATTATATTTATAAATGTGTTTTTCTACTTTGATTTTCAGTGTCATTTACATTAGTTTTTTTTTATATTTATTTTATATTAGTTTAGTTATTTTCTAATAATATATATTTTCTATTTTTACGTTTGTTTTCAGATGATCACAAAGGCAACTGCTGATGGTACACTTTACACAAGAAATTGGGATACTGAGCCTCTTTTCTCACTACCAAATGTGGATGCAGTCAACAAAGAGTATTCTCTCTCTCTTTCTCTGAGTTTGGTTTCATGGCTTGCTTTTCATTTTGTGTGTATATATATTGATTGTAGGTTACACACGTACACATTGGGTCTTGAACCCATGAACTCACCGGACCCTAGCACTTATATTTGTCTTTGCCTCGTTCTTAATTTTTCTAGGATTGATGTATGCGCTACAACTGGTGGGTGAGGTTATGGCTTCAAGATCCATTGGGTGTGTGTGTTACCAACCACCACACTCCCCCAAAAAAAAGGATCTCTAGGATTGATGCTCATAAAAAAAAATCCAGGACCGATGGACCTTTTATTTTGAGTTCATCCTCCTCTTTCATTCTTTGATTATGCTAAAAGCAGTTTCCATTCAAGAAAGCATGATTTGGAGCTTCTCTCTTATTTTGTTACCTTAACTGTTAAATCATATAGTTTATAATATCAACCTTCTCCTACAAGGAAATTGCGTAGAAATCTCTCTTAAAACATTGGGTATATTATACGAACTTTGGCGACTTTTTTGGAATATGGAGGTTGGGGTGTTGTGCAGAAGGGCTTGAACACAACTAGGTCTTAAAATGAGCTTTCTTAATTGGTCAATTATTGTTAAGGTTTAATTTATAGGTTTATAAATTGGTTGAGCATGTTTTCTGGATATGTAAACTTGATGGATGATTGAGAAATTGATGATGAGAATGGGTTGCATATGAGTTTTGATTTGGTTGGGGTAGAGCATGTTTTCAAACCTTTGAAGTCTAGGGCTGATTTTTTGGCCATTCTTTGATAAATTGCCAAGAGGTACAAAAGTGTTGCAGTGAAAATAGTGGTTTTAAAGATAGAACACAATAAGGTTGTCATTATATCTTCTAGTAAGCATCAATTAAGAAAGAATTTAGAGAATGCAGGGTTCACAATTTTTGTAGCATGTTACAAAAATTGTCACATGGGCAAGATTTTAAGAATAGCCAATAAAGGGAAGAATGTTGTTAGTTTAGTTATGGATGGGGAAATAAGTAAAGAAGGAAACGATTAGAAGAAGGAAATCAGTTGGCTCCAGAAAGTATGGAGGACATTGTTAATTTAGATGTTGAGAGCAAAAAACGTTGTTAATTTACATGTCGTGGTTGGAGATATCAAAGGGGCATATTGAAGATAGTGTTAAGGGAAAATAAAGGTTCTGGAAAGACAATACCTTTAGATAGACTTGATGTGTGCGCAGAAGAAAAAAAGACAGGATAGGTTTTTTCAACTCGAGTTAGGGGTGGTTGAGTTGTGCTTCAATTTAGTTTGTCTCTTGGTTCAGTGCAGATAGTTTGTAGGTTTGTAGCCTTTTTTTTTAGCCTTTTTTTAGCTGTAAGATTATTTCTAAATTTTAGTTAGATGAAACTACTTCATATGCAACACACGTGCTCGCGCACACAGTTATTTGGATTTACATTGACAGTCAGAAAATGCTATTTGTTATATCCAGGCTCATAAACAGGTTGGACATTATATTAACTTGGTGAATTTGGTAAGATGACGGATGTTAGAAATTGTTAGTTTCTTAATGAATCCATTCCTGTTACATGTATAAATTTGTATGCTAATACTGGCAAACTCTCTGGTGGTTGTATTGATTCAAATTAGATTATTTATATGCGTTTGTGTGTTATAGGTACATGAATAGAGATAACTATTGGGTATATTTGGATAATGTCTAGCATATTGTCCATGTATCTTTAAATGCTTTATTTCCTGCAGCAGTTTGCAGAGTTCAACCCCGGGATTGTCATTGCCAAAGTACAAAAGAAGTCCAAGTAGGCGATCTAAAAGTAGGTGGGAGCCTTTACCAGAGGAGAAATTTGTTGACAAATCAGCATCTGTTGTGAATGATACGATGAAATATGGTGGCTGGATAAATGCCAATGACAAGGACAGAAAGGTATTCTTGTGACACTTGTCCTCCTGGCCTTCCTTTGTAGCACACACGGGCAGTTGATTCATAAATTTTCTTTGTTTTCTTTCCTTACTAAATTTAATTCCTTTTTTTGGGGTCAAAATTCTGTTTTTTTGGTTAATTGCCTTCTCTCTCTCTCTCTCTTCCTTGGGGGTGGGGAGTGGTTTGTAGAGGGTGTTGTTGTTACCTTCTTGACTGTGTCTGTGTGTGTGATTGTCTCTATTTCTGATGACTTGCACATTTTTTGCTTAGCTCTAGCTTTATGCAAGTTAGCATCTAAGAATCATATCTATTTTAGATATTTAGTAATTTGCTATATTGTTAAAAAATTGTGTGCAGCCTTTTTTTGGGAATAATGGGAACAAGGAGAATAACATGAGTGGTATGAAATTTTCTTCACTGGACCAGAAAAATGCAAGTAAGAACGCCCAGAGGCCAGTTAAGAAGCAGCGTTATGCTGATGGTTTTAATGTTGCTGATAATTGTGATGCGTCTAGTGACAGTGATAAGGAACAAAGCTTAACAGCATATTACCCTAGTGCTATAACACTTGCAAATACACCAGAGGAAAAAAAGAGACGTGAAAATCGCTCTAAGCGTTTTGAAAAAAGGCAAGGACGAACAGAAAGTAATCAGTTCAAACCAAAAAATGCTGGAGCTGGAAACTTGTACAGTAGAAGGGCTAGTGCCTTGGTGCTTAGCAAAACCTTTGAAGAAGGTGCTGCCAGGGCTGTTGAGGACATTGACTGGGATTCCCTTACTGTCAAGGGGACCTGCCACGAGATTGAAAAACGCTATTTACGTCTTACTTCTGCCCCTGATCCTGCCAGTGTAAGTTTTTATCTTGCTTTTCTGTCATTGGCTCTTTAACATTTGAAGTTCAAACTAAATTCAAATAAGATACTGATGACATTTTTATGATCAATATAATTAATTTTCTCAACGTTATACTACTTTCCAGGTAAGGCCAGAAGAAGTGTTAGAAAAAGCGCTGGATATGGTTCATAATTCTCAAAAGAATTATCTATATAAATGTGATCAGTTGAAGTCTATACGCCAAGATCTAACTGTACAACGAATTCGCAATTGGCTGACAGTGAAGGTATAACAATGTATTATGGTGTTCTCTCTCGGCAGATCTTGTATTGATCTGTTGTGCGTAAACATTCAGGATGATTAGTGGAATTGTTTTAACCTTGGCGAATTCTATAGCGTTGCAAGTTCATTGCTTTGACCACATACACATGCATATGTAAACATATATATGTATGTCTATTTGTGTGTTTGTATCTTTTGAAATTGGTTATGTTGTTCATTCGTCATACTCATGTTTCAGGTGTATGAAACCCATGCCCGATTAGCTTTAGAGGTTGGGGACCTGTTTGAGTACAATCAGGTTGGTGATCTTACTAGCTGAATAACATTTTCTAATGTGTATGATGTTTTCTCTTTTGTACGGCTCATTTCTCTGATTCTGGTAAATTTGTTTTTACTGTTTGTCATGTCTATCTTTCTGAGTATGATTCATTTCATTGAAGGCCATTTCTGTTCTCAGTAATTTGTGGAGCCATTTTTATGTGCTGTTTAACAGCCAGACTTTTGAGTGTGCTGCCTACTTTAGCTGTATACACCACAGACATGAGTTGCATATTCTGAAGCCAGTATAATTTTTGTTTTATGTTTTGTGTACTGCCTACTTTAGCTTTTATTTTCATGATGTTTTATTACTCACCAGATGAATGGAAAATAATATTAAAGGTGAAGGCTTGGGTAAATACCATTATCGCATTCTCATGTACTTGAATAACTACAGGTTAATTGATTGTGAAAAATACTGGGATGTCTTATTGAACAAATTAGGTCAATATATGTACTTGTGATGTGAATATTATGCAGAAAGAAATAATTTCTAAATTGACAGGAAAACTCTAGTTTCAAAATTATGAAACTCACCCCCACCTCCTAAGGGAAAAGAAAAAAAAATCAATAGCATGCTTATTGTTAAACTTGGGTGAACAAATGTTCATGTTGAGAGTTGTTTATCTATTAAAATTTCATGTGTCATGAGTTACAAAATAGTTGTTGGGTTGTGTTCAGTTATGTAATCTGTCTTTTGTGCCTCTTGTCACTTTAATATTGAATTGGCTCAATTTGAGTTTCACTGGTGGTGGTTTTTATATTAAGAATTTGAGACATTGGCTCGACTTTACTTCAAACAGTTAAGGGTTTATTTTTGTTTCTACTTTTATCAGTATTGTTATTGGAGGGTTTATTCTTTCTTTTTGCTGACTGGTTTAACTGGCACCAAAACTTGCATCTTCCTTCTATTGTGCAAGCAATGCTACATGGTAGGAGTTTGTTGCAAGTTAGTTTGATTTGATTTGGGTTAATAATTAGTTGTTTTGCAAGTTAGAATTTGATTTTTTTAGCGATTCATTTAGATGTTAAACTATGAGACTTTACTAAGTTTTGTTTATTTTTCAATCCTTTTGGGTGAACAAATTTGTAATTTTTGTAGAGGAAGTACTCTTAATAGTTGTAATAGAAATACTTTATAGTGCCACTTAATTTAAGACAAAAGTAAAGGTTGTTAGATGAAAATAATTAGATGAGTGACATGTTTTAGTTTTTGTAATTGTATTTTTATCATTATTATTATTTTATAATGATGCATATATATAGAAACTTAATTATGATATTTTGCTAATAAATTTTTATTTGATAATCTTTTTTATTTGTGATTTTTCCTATAATAAATGAAAATATGATTATGAAATACATTTCTTTTTATTAAATTACTCAAAATTGCAAAAAAAAAAAACTTAATGAGACCGCCCTATAAAAAAATTATCGTGCACAATGCACGAGACAGATGCATTGTTCTCTTAGGCTGTTTTTTAATTTCAGAAAAATTGTTAGTAATATGGTTATCGTTTTTCCTTTGGCAATTGTTGTTAATGTAATTCTTAGAGATGTTATAATGCCCTTAAGAATTTGGTTCACTGGTTGGTTGCCTTGTATGTTGTTTCAGTGCCAATCACAATTGAAAACCCTTTATGCTGAAGGAATTGAGGGATGTCATATGGAGTTTTCTGCTTACAACCTACTCTGTGTAATTTTGCACTCTAATAATTACAGAGATCTCTTATCATCAATGTCAAGGTTAGTTAATTTGCAAAATGATGATTTGCTTTTATTTGTCTATCATTGTGCTTGAAGTTCTTTAAGATTTTGTTATTTTGTTTTTTATAATGAAGTTGTGACTGTCAGTTTATACAATTTTTTTTAAAAAAATTTAAAATTTTATTTTTATGTCATACATGCAATTAGCTTGTGAGCTCTCTGTTTCTTTACCCCTTGCAATTTCCTTGAATGTAAATTTCAAATGTCATCTTCTTTGGTTGCCAGATTGTCAGATGAAGCAAAAAAGGATGAAACTGTAAAACATGCTCTTGCAGTTCGTGCAGCTGTCACTTCGGAAAATTATGTTATGTTTTTTAGACTATACAAGACGGCTCCTTACTTGAGTACTTGCCTTATGGGTGGGTATACATTATGAAATTGTCTCATTATAATCAACCACATAATGGGAGTTATGTTAATAGTAGTTATTAATTTTTATGCAGATCTATATGTTGAAAAGATGCGGTATAAGGCTGTGAGTTGCATGTGTCGTTCATATCGCCCAACAATTCCTGTTTCATACATTGCTCAGGTTCTGGGCTTTATCACTGCCAGACCAAGAAATGAAGGGAGTGATGTGAAGGACTCAGATGGATTAGGGGAGTGTGTGGATTGGTTGAAGGCACATGGTGCATGCCTTATTGCCGATAATAATGGGGAGATGCAACTTGATACAAAAGTATGTTTAACCTCACCTCTATAGCTTACAATTCTATATAGTATCCATTATTGGCTAAATCATTTATCCATGATTAGTAATTGGAATGTGAGTACGTGACTGGATGCCCCTCTATTGAACTTGACTTGCTTTATTGCATTCACGAATTCTCTCAGGGTTTGCGTTAAAAACCTAATTTGCTTTCCTAACAAAATCCTTAATGACATGTAGAACATTTGCATCTTTTCCCCTGCCTCAGGGTTTCTTTTTTGGGAAGGAGAGGGGGGTGGGATTAAACCAAAGTAGTAAGAGCCTAGTGATAATGGGATGCACCTCATTGATGTTGGTAACACTGTTTATCGTTGAGTGAGTGATCAAAAGGGCATTCACAGCTGCATATGTGGGAACTTTGTTGGTGGGACATGAGGCATGATATAACCTTGTGTTCTTCAAAGATAGCTGAGTTTTTACTTCAAAAAAAAAAAATGCATGGACGTTTTATATGCCAGTGGGTTGCATTCCTGATCATGTTTCATGTACTGGTCTATGATAAAGAGTGATTACATTGTGGTAATTGTTGATGAAATTCTTTAGTTTTAATTGCTTTTTTTAACTGCTTGTTGTATATTTGATTTACAGGCTTCATGTGCAAGTCTTTTCGTGCCGGAGCCCGAAGATGCTGTGGCCCATGGAGATGCCAATCTTGCTGTTAATGATTTTTTGACTCGAACATCCTTATAGCCAAGGTTTTGTATTCATTTTCTCTTCGTTCATTAGTAAGGAAAGTAGTGGAAAGATCCTGCCGCCTTATAAAATCTATTGTATTTCAAAGGGGAGTGGTATTTTCCACTTGAATGGGATTTTTAACAAGGTTGAGCCACGGCGGGGTTGCCTATAACATTAGCAAGGTTTAGATCAGAGCTGTATGATATTCACTTGTAATGAAAAGAATCCAGATTCCCCGAGTTAAAAAAAATGCTAAAAATTGGCAGTGGGGTTGATTTAGCAATGTAGTGGATGATTAGATTTCAATTTTCTAATCAAACCCCAATTCATTCTTTTTTGCGAGGACAGAACACAGTAAATATATCATATTTGACCAGAGAGGAAAATAAGGAAAATAAACTTCTTGTTGTATGTGTGATTAATCATTTCGTACGTGTTCAATTTAATATTTTTTGTAACTTATTGCCCATATGTTGTGTAGTTAATAAATAAGTAAAGTTGAGTAATAATTTATTTATTTATTATTTCATTATTTGTTTTGATAGATTTGAAGTAGCACTAACTTGTTGAAACAGGAAATTACTAATTAGGAATAAAAAATAATGATCCGTCTGTGAGTCTTTAATTTTTTTTTTTTTTTTTAACATCATTTGTCAGCGAGTCTTGTTTTTAACAATCGCATATAAACAATTATAAAAAGAAAAACAAAAAAGCAGTTGTATATAAACAAATATATTAAATGTTACAAATAAAAAAAGTTAGGTTTCAAACTAAATCATTGAAGTTTAATACAATTACAAATTAAGCTTTAAAGTTTCATTAATTTTGAATTGAACTCTGAACTCTCAAAATTGTATTAATCTAAATCTGCAATGAAATCTGGAAACCAAACTTAAAAAGTCCAGAATTTAAATTGACACCATTTTAATTTTTTGTAACTTAACGGAGCTATAAATCTCCGCAATGGCAAGTGACCAAGGATTATTAGTGAAATATAAGTACTATCTTGGTGCTCATCGATGCCCTAATGGGCTGGGATGGCACTGGGTGCTAAAGAGCAATCTGTGGACGATGCACTTTTGTTATTCACCATAATCGTAGTGTTTAGGATATTCTAGAATTCTTAGAGTAAATCCACCATGAAATGTCTAAAATCATATTCATCCATATTCAAATGAGTGGATTGATACATGATCACTATTTGAACATTTTATAACACGACCTTAAAAATCAATAATAGAGTTATCTTAAGAATTCTATAACAAGGATAATTAGAACTTGCAACTCATTGATACATAATCACTATTTAAACATTTTATAACACGACTTTAAAAATCAATAAGAGTTATCTTAAGAATTCTATAACAAGGACAATTAGAACCTAGTTGCAAGCCAGACGGGCACTTTTTTCTTTTTGGGTTGAGGAAAGTTAGAAAGGCAGGTACCAATGTTTAAAACACTAATTCTAAGAGCAACCGCATCAGCTCTTCTAAAAGATTTTATTTATTTTACGCAAAAAATCTACTTTTTCTATTTTACACCATTATTTTTACAAATTACCCACATTAATCCATTTATTATAAACTATGTTTTATATAAATAATATTTTTATATTCTTTTTTTAATATTATTTTATCTTTGCCGTTTCTTTTTCCTATTCTTCATTTTCTTTCTTCTTCTTTATTTTACCTTATTTCGTGGCCATTTCCTCTTTCTTTTTCTTCCTTTTCTTTCTTCTCTTTATTTTACCTTATTTCGTGGCCATTTCCTCTTTCTTTTTCTTCCTTTTCTTTCTTCTTCTTTCTCTCACGGTTTACAAGTACCACAACCATCGAAACCCACAAACACCATCGATCTCTGTTGACCCACAGGCACCTATCTACATCGCCAGCACCGATTTACATCATCGATCCACATACAGCAGCGGCAATGACGATAGTGATGAAATCGCCTCTCCAATCCATGATCCACTGATGAAATCGCCTCTCCAATCTAGCAGTGGCGATGGTGCAACTCTCTCTGTCTCTGTTGGTGTGTCCGTGTGTGGGTGTGGGTGTGTTTGATTGTTGATTGATTTTGTGATGTGATCATGTATGGGTTTGTTTAATTTTTGGTTGATTTTGCGGTGTGTCCGAGTTGTGGTGGTGGTGGTTGGCGATGCTGGGTTACGATGGTGGTGTTTGGCGATGCTGAGTTATGGTGATGTAGGTAGTGGTGCTGGGACTATGTTGTGGTAATGGTGAGAATATAAGTTGAAGAGAGAGAGTCAAGGGAAGAGAGAATGTGAGGGGAGAGAAATAATACTAAAATAATGTATAGAAAAGCTACAGTAACCGTGTATATATGCAAAGTTATTGTAGCACTTGTGCATTTATGCACTATTTTACACCCTGATGTGGCTTTTTTTTGTCAAAATGTGTAAAATGAGCTACTTTTTGTATTTTGTAAGACTTTACAAGAGCTGATGCTGTTGCTCTTACCAACAAAATTTCTTGTGTTTCCAAGGTTGAGAAAATTTCTCAAGATTATACACATGAACAAAATTTAGTTACAAAATTGGTTGTAACTTAAGACCACTTCCTTAAGCAATAAAATAAACATTACTATATATTTTAAAATTTAAATGGTTGAATTGTATGTTTTTTACGTTTTTAATACATATGTCAAATTTTGTGCCAATCGAATATTATTTAATATATAATCTAAAAACTTATATTTTATACCCAATTTTAAATCACAAAATCTTGTAATTTAAATAATTTATTAATGACATTCAGGCAGGAAGGAAATAAGAAGAAAATATAGTCCAAATTTGACATTCACCTCTATAAAAAGATATCAAATAAGGTTTTAGTTTAAAGCTATATCTAATTTTGTAACTAATCTTTTTTGTTATATCAAGTAAGGTTTTAGTTTAAAGCTATAACTAATTTTATAACTAATCTTTTTTGTTTTTATATTAGACTCCTTGATATTTTGATGATTTTTTGTTTATTATTATCAGATCATTCAAAAGACCAATGCATTTTTATACTTGCATTTTATCGATCATGTTACCCATGAATTTATCTCGTGTAAAACTATACTGCTTCTGTTTTATTTAAAAAAAATTAGTATTTGATAGTCGGTGGAGGAGGATTTGAGCTACAAAGCAACGGAAATAACATACATGAAATCAACCATACTTCACATTTCAAATTTCCCCTCTTTTAAAAAAAAATAAAAAGATACAAATAAAATATCAAATTTCAAATAACATTCACATAACAATTTTGATTCATTCCGCACCAGATGAAGAAGAAGCAGAGGTAGAGGGAGATTGAGGCCAAACACTAACCTTCTCTTTCTCATATTTCACATACAAAGCCGTAACCGCCGCCACAAAATAAATCTGAATCAATACAATCGATGGCGTGTGATAATTTATCACTCCTTTCCCTGTGGCGATCTCCACCAACACCAAAGCCGTTAGCCCTAAAATCGCGACCCGCCCGTTTATCCTCTCGCTATACGGGCTAAACCCGAAGTCCACTTTCAACCCGCCCGACACCGGCTCTTTCAGCGGCACTGGTGGCAGGAACATTGCGGACCCGGAGGAGGAGGAGGAGGATGATGATTTTTTCGGTTTTTTGCCCTTTCGGAGCTCCGCTTTCTTTCCGGTTCCGCTCCGGTACCGGAGTCGGACCTGCGAGAGGCGGTTCTCGAAGGAGTCTTGTTCGGGTTCGGATCCGGTGGACGAGGAGTCGGCGGACGGCTCCGGTTCGGATTGGGGATCGGCGGCTCGGGTCTTGAAGGAGAGGGAAGGTTTCGGCGCGTGGAATTTGGGTGGAGAGGGCGCGAGTGGAAATGTAGTTGAGAGTTGCAAAGACGAAGAAGGTATGTTTGCCATTTCTCTTCTTCTTTAGTTTATTCTGTGTGTGTGTGTATGAGTTTTAGTGAGTTTCTAGTTGCTGTTCTGGATAAGAATTCATTTCTCTCTATATATTTTTTTATTATCTATATTGTTCTTAATTTTTTTTTGAAGTGAAATTATATATATATATATAAGTGGTGATAGGCGTTTGGAGTGGCTCTTTGCTTTTCTGCGTGGACAAATAGGAGCAACGTGGTGTTCTTTGTTTTATTGGATAATATACAAAAATCATCTATCTAGTTTGAGCTAATAAGTACTTTCAAGAACTCCTAAATATTTAATTTGTTTCTCAAAATACAAATGGCTCTTAAACCACCATGATCCTCTATTCTACTTCTTTCCGATAGCCAATAAAAGAAAAAGAGCAATCATAAATGAAGAAAGAAGCATAAAAAGCAAGATACAATTACTCTTTTAACTTTATTTTAATTTGCCTCTTTTATTTTCTCTTCATTATTTTGAAGGGGTTAGCATCTCTAAACAGCTAGGCAAGTAGCCAATTACTCTTTCTCATTAATGTTTCCATAGCCAAAAGGCCCAAAACCCAAAATACAAGTTTCAACTTCCAATAGATATAGAGGTAGGCAAGTAGCCTGTGGAGGTGTCTTCGCTTTTATTATTTGACCTCTCTGGTCTCGGATGTAATAGGCTTTATTCTGATACTGGCCCATGGGCTATGTAATCGCTGCCTTTGTTTTTATATATGAATTTTATTAATATGTGTCCTAAAAGCATACAAAGAGTATACTATTTTAAGAAAAAATTTTATTGGAGATTAAAAAAGTCATAAATTTTTTTAAATTTCTAATAAAACTTTTAAAAAAAATGAATGGCTTAACGTGTACATTTAAGACACACGTTTATATATATATATATATATAATATATATATATATAAGTGGTGATAGGCGTTTGGAGTGGCTCTTTGCTTTTCTGCGTGGACAAATAGGAGCAACGTGGTGTTCTTTGTTTTATTGGATAATATACAAAAATCATCTATCTAGTTTGAGCTAATAAGTACTTTCAAGAACTCCTAAATATTTAATTGTTTCTCAAAATACAAATGGCTCTTAAACCACCATGATCCTCTATTCTACTTCTTTCCGATAGCCAATAAAAGAAAAAGAGCAATCATAAATGAAGAAAGAAGCATAAAAAGCAAGATACAATTACTCTTTTAACTTTATTTTAATTTGCCTCTTTTATTTTCTCTTCATTATTTTGAAGGGGTTAGCATCTCTAAACAGCTAGGCAAGTAGCCAATTACTCTTTCTCATTAATGTTTCCATAGCCAAAAGGCCCAAAACCCAAAATACAAGTTTCAACTTCCAATGGATATAGAGGTAGGCAAGTAGCCTGTGGAGGTGTCTTCGCTTTTATTATTTGACCTCTCTGGTCTCGGATGTAATAGGTTTTATTCTGATACTGGCCCATGGGCTATGTAATCGCTGCCTTTGTTTTTATATATGAATTTTATTAATATGTGTCTTAAAAGCATACAAAAAGTATATTATTTTAAGAAAAAATTTTATCGGAGATTAAAAAAGTCATAAATTTTTTTAAATTTTTAATAAAACTTTTAAAAAAATGAATGGCTTAACGTGTACCTTTAAGGCACACGTTTATATATATATATATATATATATATTATATATATATATATATATATATATATATTTCCCGGTTACCCCAAAAAAAAAAAAAAATAGAGGTAGGCAAGTATTTTATTTGCTACAGTGGCTCATAGAGCCACTCTAATTTTAAAACAGGTTAATTTCATTTGGATTGTATAGGGTTATTCTAAAGTACTCTATATTTTTTGGAGTATGGTGCTCATTTAAATATTAGTTATAAATTTTATTTGTTTTAATATGGTCTGTCTATTTAATTTTAATAAGATACCTGCTACTGGTCATCTAGGTTTTCTATAAAACCCAAAAAACAAAACATACGAGTTCTTCTTTTGTCAAGCGCTTAAGAGAGATTTTTAATTAACGAGTTCTTCCTTCTAGCCACCTCTCTCAAACCTTCGTGGCTTTGCTTCCTTGAGTTCTGTGTTTAGTATTTAAATCGTGATTTTGGTTTTTAATCATTTTCATATTTATTAATTGAAGTCACTTAAAAACCCTAGAAAGATCAAATACTTTTTCTTTTACTTAATCATTTTAATTTAATTTTCAGGTTTGATTTTTACTCTTCCCTAATCCGTTGTTTGCTAAGTGGCACAATATGGTTTATATTCCTTTGATTGTTAATTCTTCATCATCTTCTTCTTCTTGGTTCTTGGAGAAATCCTTTGAACCTTTCACACAAAAGGATCTCTCTTTGTTCATGTTTTTTTTTTTTTTTTTTTTTTTTTCCTTCGCTGCTTTTCACTCACTTTGAATTCACTTATTCTACTTTATTAAGGCACCCTATAACATGTTACTTTTATTAATATGATTTGTAAATATCAAATATCATTTGTGGTTTCATAATAATTTCTATTATTGTTTTATAATGTTAATTTCTATGCATAGATTTGGTTAAGGCAGTTCCTGATGAGCAGAAGTTGTTTTTTTCTGATTTGGTTCCGGTGCATAAAGAGGCTAGTATCACTTTGGTTGTTGTTCTTTCTTATTTTTGCAAACCCCTGATGGGTTTGTAAACTATTGAGAATAAAATCTTAAATTTAATAGGTGCTTTTTTTTGGGGTCACATATCTTGCATTTAATTTGTATTTCTTTTTCTCCAAGTTGTATGTATTACTGTGTTTTTTATTATTATTTTATTTTATTAGACTGTGTTTTTTATTCACACATTATAAAGTTTATAACTTTGTGTTATTTAAGTTGCAAGGTTTTTAGTGGGCATGCACGCTAGGTGTTTGAGAGAATGACTAAACACGTATACTTGCAATTAGCATGCTCTATTTTTGTTTTGTTAAAAAATAAAAACTCTAAGGTCATTGTGGGGAGTAAAAAGACCCTAGTGGGCATATGGGCCTTTGGACTGTAGCATGGAGGGCCGACCTGCTTTTGAGCTAAGAATTTGTTAGCTCTACGAATTGGCCCATACGCCGAGGGTCCGAGGATACAGCCGAGGGCGAGTTTCTCCTCGGACAGATCCAAGAGAACTCAGAGCTTCATTATGAAGGTCAAGGCACAACTCTGGAAAGACTAATGGTTAAAGGGGGGAGTCCTTGAATGTTGTAGACACACCAGTGTTAGGAAAATATCATATGCAAAGGCTGCCACCTCCACATTAAAGACTCTGCACCTACCTCCCTGGCTGCATTAATGGGGAGGTGACCCCTGAACAGTAGAACTGAAACTTCTGGTCACTATTTAAAGGCACTAAGAAAAGAAATATCTAGGGGGGAGGGGGTTTGAGCAACACGTGGATAGAGCACCAGAAAAAGGAGTATTTAAGGGGAAATCTAGAACAAAGAAAGGAGATTTTTTGTAATCTTTAAGAAAGAAAGAGAAATAATACAAAGATAGTCCTCGGCTCACGTCCGAGGAGGTCTATTGGCAATTATTGTTTGTTGTTTACAAGTATTTGTAACTCTTAACCTGTTATCAAGTTCTCAGTACTTCTAACCTAGATTTCAAGCCCACATTCTACAAATTTTATTATTTAAGGCTCATTGGGCCTGAGCCCATAGTTGTCTTTGGGTTCAGGTGCAATTGTGCACTTACAGTCATTGTGTGGTATAGCATTTTTAAATTTCATTCAAGTAATATAGACCTTGAAATAGATAGTGAATCCCATCTTTTCTTTTCATTTTAAATTGGGTCTTGTCTAATCTTTAGGATGTTTTTGGTCTCCAAGTCCAGAATATTTCAACTGGGTCTTACTATTTTTTTTAAAAAACTTTTAAAGATAACGAAAATGATTTATATTTCAAAGTACCTTTTTTTCAAAAAATTATAAAAGTGGATGAAAAATATGATTAGATTCAAGTTCAGAAAATATTTCTAAAGCTTGAAGTCTGTGTTTGATCTGTTCTGCTTTATCAATTTTTAGCGAGGCTGCCTAATATTAGTTTTTCAATCTGGAAGAAATAGGAATAGAGTTTTAGTATGGTTATCTTACTCAATCCAAGTAAGGGAAAAAGGGAGATGCTATCTTGCAACTTGTTCATTAGTGTTCTTAGTCATTTACAAAAAATAAGTGCTTTAAATACTCCTCACTTGAAAATTAGCAGCTGCATGTACTCCTTCCAATTGATTTCAAGGGGAGATGACTGCCTTCGTCTCAAATTAATATATAATAAAAAGCCCCATGAAAAATTGGAGGACTACCACTTTCTGGTGGTTCTTCATTTACGCTAGTGATTATTAAGACCAATTTTCTTTGTTGGAGTTATTGTTGTCGTTTTTCCTTTTACTTTTCCCTTCTTGTTTAAAGTGTTTTTACTTTCAACCTGTCTACTTAGGCATAATAAAATGATATGCAAATAGTCCTTGATAATTTTGCTTTGTGATACTATTTATTGTGATGAATTGTAGACTAATATCAACATCCGCCAGTTTCTTACTGGGTATACAAAACGTCGGTTTGATTGTCATTCATGGTCCTTGATACTGAAGCTAAAAAATTGGCCTCTATCTACTTTACTTGAACACTTGCCATGTCATGTTGATGAATTTATCTGTTGCTTTCCATTTAAGGAATATACACATCCACACAAGGGTATTTTAAACATTCTCTCCAGTTGCCCAAAAAATCATATATGGGTCCCAAGACTTATATTGCGTGTGGAGTTGCTCAAGAGCTTGGCCATGGAGATTCTGTCACTAAGCTTCACTGCGACATGTCTGATGCAGTATGTTTGGTTTTGTTGAAACTCCTACTAATCAATTTGTTCTGTTTGTCAAAGGAAAATTTCTGTTTGGTTAAAGTAATGCATGAAAATGTCTATATGAGTTTGTATAGGTTAAAGGAAGTATATGTGAAGGCTAGATGAGCTTGGTAAGGGTTGACATTTGGTAAACACTACATAGCTATTGATTACTGCCCATCACACATTTTATAGAAAATCTCTAGTACCTTCATGCTAACATAAAGCAATGGATCAATGATGCGGGAGATGCTGAAAAATTATTATTTAATATTATTTATGTTTGCAAGTCAATTGTATTTTTATGTTTTAGGTCCTAGTGGTTTATTAGGCTATTAGTATTTTAGTATTTTAATTTGGAAGCAAGGTTATCTTTGTAATAAGGCAATTAGGGTTTTCTAGCCAATTAGAACTAGGGTTTAGCAATCCTTTATAAGCAACTTATTGTACTCCTTGAGGGACAGTTGATATTTTTGATGAATGAAAAAATGGTCGTTTGGTTTTTTCTTTGGTTTGGTGCTAACTCTAGGTTTACCCTAGGTGTTGACTCCTAATGGTTTTCTCGCTTGGTACTAACTCCAATCAAAGCCTAAGTGCTGACTTTAGGTCATGTCCATTTATTTTATTGTTGTTTTAATTTTGTTCTGGTTTTCCTGCATCAATTTTGGTATCAGAGCCACACCACCTTCAAAATCCCTTCAAGACATCTCTGCTAAACCAACATCAGAAAACCATATCTCAATACCCATCAAGCCACCAGAAGGTTACCCATCGGCAACCTTAACCCGCCGCCGCTGAGATTGCCTAGCCACCATGAAAAGAAAAAAAAGAAAAAGATGAGGAGACCCACGCAAGACCCATCACTCACCAGTCTCCAAAACCCATAAAATCAACACCTACTGTCGTGGAAACCAACAGCCACTAGCCACCAGCCGTCGTAAAGCCCAACACCGCACCTCACTCACTAGCCTCCATCACCAACAGTGTCCCCATCACACCGACGACTTCCACTTTCGTTGTCTAGCGCCACCGCGACGACGATCCATCCTTCAGACTGTCATCTGCTCACCTGCTCCAATTGACGCCAGGCCATCTCTGTCGATCCTCAAGCCCAATCCTGATCCTTGTCAATGTTGCACTGCCAGAGGCCCTACATCTCATGCGCCATTACCGGACCACACTTTGATGCAGATTTGACCAAAGCTCGCTACTGTTCTTGCACAAGCCTCACCTGAGTTTACTTACAAAGCAGACACGTGAGTTCACTTACAAAGCCAAGTTTTGCTGTTTGTGTTTATTAGTCACCTCAGGACAAGGCAAACGTGTGAGTTCACTTACAAAACTAGCCCATCAGCCTTAAGTGGGCCACGCCACTTTGGGTTTGAAATTTCTTTCTTTTGGTATAATTTGCTGGTTTAAAATACTATCAGTATATTCTTTATGTGTATACAAAATAAAAAGACTTCCTTTCATAGTGAACTTGAGAAGCAGCTTAAGGAGGTTAGGAATAGAATTCTTAACCCTCCTTCCTCCATTGATGACCTCCTTACTCTTCTTGATGAAGTTGAAAATTTGTTATTATACGTGGAGCAAGTACCATCCATATCAGTGCGAGGTGCACTTTTTCTCTCAGTAAAGGCTCTGATCAATAATAATTTTTGAGATATGCTAAAATGGATGTGAAGGTTTCAGTTGTATCTAGCATTATCGAGATTACAAGAATAACAATACCAAATGCCCCATATAAGGATGAGCAAATGAAGGAAATATTTCAGTTGATTGTGGCAGCATTTGAAAATATGTCTCATGTGTCTACTCGCTCTTATAAGAAGGTGACTTCAATTCTTGATACCATTGCGAAGGTCAGGTTATGCTTGGTGATGTTGGATCTTGAGTGTTATGCATTGGTTGTTGAGATGTTTCAAAGTTTCTTGAAGATAATTAGGTTCAACCATCCGCCCGCTGTACTTTCAGCCATAGAAACAATTATGAATCTGGTCATAGATGAAAGTGAAGACATTTCCTTGGATCTTCTCAGTTCAATTTATGCTATGATAAGAAAGGAAAATCAGAATGTTTCATCTATTTCCTGGACATTGGGAGAGCAAATAATCACTAGGATTAATGCCCAGCTAGAAAAGATAATGGCACCCACTCAAAAACTACCCAGCAAGCTTGAGGGTGCACATGATGTGAAAGTTGAAGTTGTTGAATGTGCTTTTGATCAACCCTCCACAGTCCTTGAAGACCTACATCTTGGTGAAGTCGAAGAGGTTAAAACCACAGTGCTTCCTATGGTTCATAAGGTTCAAGATAAGATTGTGTTGATTCCACACATTGATTTTGTTATTCCAGAAGAGTTTGACATGGTGGAATTCAAGAATTTTCTTTTCTCTATGCTCCCTAAGGTGAATTCAGATTGGAAGCAAGTGTTACTTGTCAGCATGCTAATCCTTCAATGCTTTAGAACTCGAGGTCGAGTTTTCTCCAACCAAAGGAGAATGATGCGGGAGATGCAGGAAAATTATTATTTAATATTATTTATGTTTGCAAGTTAATTGTATTTTTATGTTTTAGGTCCTAGTAGTTTATTAGGCTATTAGTATTTTAATTTGGAAGTAAGATTATTTTTGTAATAAGGCAATTAGGGTTTCCTAGCCAATTAGAACTAGGGTTTAGTAATCCTTTATAAGCAACTTATTGTACTCCTTGAGGGACAGTTGATATTTTTGATGAATGAAAAAATGACTGTTTGGTCTTTTCTTTGGTCTAGTGCTGACTCCAGATCTACCCTAGATGCTGACTCCTAGTGGTTTCCTCGCTTGGTGCTAACTCCAAGTAAGACCCAAGTGCTGACTCTTAGGTCATATCCATTTATTTTATTGTTGTTTCAATTTTGTTCTGGTTGTCCTGCGTCAATCACATTTTCTCTTTTAAAAGCCATTTTGACGAGAGCAGTTGTCCGTCTTGCTACAATTGGAGGACATTGAGATCTTGTGTGGGAGGGATAGAGCTACTGGTGTTGGTGCAAAATATATGGACTATGCAGTTGAAATTGTGACTAAGGAAGGAGAAAAGTGATGAATTCTCCTTTTGCAAAACAACACGTCAACATTTGGTATCAATATGTTATGCAATTGAGTCTTGCCAAAGAAAAAAAGAGTAGAAAAGATCCACTTCGAAACAATTTTTTAGTTTGAGATTTTGAATGTTGTTAAAAAAAAAAAACCCATGTATTTTGGGTACTCTCTCTAAAGTATTTTAGTTGGAAAGAGTTGGCGAGACATTTTTTAAGTTGGCTATGACATATTTAGTCATTATCTTGTCAATTTGTGTATCAATGGCCTCTTTGTTTTGAATTTTATATAAAAAAACATATATTTTGGATACTTTATCGTCTCTCTTGATATAGAACTTTTTAGCTGTTAAGAACTTTGAAACAAAAATATTTTAATTTGAGTTTTAAATGTTGTAAAAAAACTCATGAATTTGGGCTCTCTCTTTAGGTTGATATAGAACATTCTAGTGGTTAATAGTTGGCAAAAAAAAAATTTAGTTGCCTGAGATGATAGATTTTTAGTCATTATTTTGTTAATTAGATTATCAACAACTTTTTCACTACCACATGTATTAATTAAAAATCTGTTACTAAAATTATAATGTAAAAAGTTTAAGAAAAATAATAATTGGAAAAATTATTTTATTTATCCTCAATATAAATATAAATCCAAATCCAAATTTAGATATCCAAACAATGGAATTTCAAATCCTCCATTGTATAAAAAGACTCAAATAAGGAATTTAAAAATCAATGGTTTTTTAAATCCATTGATTTCAAATCAAGCTTTTAAAATCTATTAATTTTAAAACCAATGGGTTTCAAATCAAGCAAATATTGTGGTTGTATAACATTTTTATTGTCATTTTGGTCTTGCAAATAGAGGTTTCAGGGGGTATTTTGGTCAATTTAAGATTTCAAAGGTCCTTCAGTCATTTTTTAGGTGTTAGGGTATTTCAGTAGTTTTCAGGTTTCGGGGGCATTACGGTAATCTTTTAGGTTCTAAGCATACTTCAGTAATTTTTTAAGACTACAGGGCTATTTTGTTCAAATGTGAGAAAAGTACGGTCAAATGTAGTGTTAGTGCTTAATATGACACTGGAACTATCAAATGTGAGAAAAAAAAGAAGAACCACTGAATGTAATAAAAGTACAGTCACATGTGATGTTGGTATTTCACAATATGAAGATGAAATCATCAAATGTGAGAAAAAATAAGGTAACCACTAAATATGATAAACGTACTGTCAAATGTAATATTGATACTGTCGAATGTGATAATGGAAATGTGAGGAAAAAAAAAAAAAAGGAACCACCAAATGTGACAAAAGAATAGTTATATGTGATGTTGGAACTACACAATGTGAGAATGGAACCGTCAAATGTGAGAAAAAATAAAGGTTTACGAAAGTTTCGAGTAGTGCGAGATAGGCTAATCACCATATTGCTTTGGAATAGGTTAATCAAATGTGACAAAAAAAACTATCACATGTGATGTTGGAATTACACAATATGAGGATGGAACCGTTAAATATGAGAAAAAATAAATAAACCACCAAATGTGACAAAAGTACTCTCACATATGATGTTGAAACTGTATAATGTGAGGATGAAACCGTCAAATGTAAAAAAAATAAGGAAACCAACAAATGTGACAAAAGAACTGTCACATGTGATGTTGGAACTGCACAATGTGAGAATAAAATCGTTAAATGTGAGAAAAAAAATAAAAAAACCACCAGAAGTGACAAAAGAATTGTCATATATGGTGTTGCAACTGCACTATATGAGGATGAAACTGTCAAATGTAAAAAAAATAAGGGAACCATCAAATGTGACAGAAGAATTGTCACATGTGATGTTAAATTGCATAATGTGAAGATGAAATTGTCGAATGTGAGAAAAAAAAAATAAAGAAACCATCAAATGTGACAAAAGAAGTATCACATGTGATGTTGGAACTGCATAATGTGAAGATGAAACGTTAAATGTTATGATGAAACCGTCAAATGTGAGAAAAAAAAAGAAAGGGAACTACCAAATGTGACAAAAGATTGTCATATGTGATGTTAAAATTATACAATAAGGATGAAACCATTAAATGTGAGAAAAAAAATAAGAGAACTAACAAATGTAACAAAAGAACTATCATATGTAATGTTGGAATTGCACAATGTGAGGATGAAATTGTCAAATATGAGAAAAAATAAGGGAACCACTAAATGTGACAAAATAACTGTCATATGTGATGTTGGAACTGCACAATGTGAGTATGGAACCGTCAAATGTGAGAAAAAAATAAGGGAACCACCAAATATGATAAACCAAATATGATAAAGGAATTATCATATGTGATTCAAATGTGACAAAAGAACTATTACATGTGATATTGAACTGGTTGGAACTGCATAATGTGATGATGAAACTGTCAAATATGAGGGAAAAAAAAAAAAGGGAACCATCAAATGTGACAAAAGAATTGTCACTTATAATGTTGGAACTGTATAATGTGAGGATGAAATCATCAAATGTAATGTTTTGGTAACTTGGGATAGCAAGTTACCAACTAGTAGATACTATACCTCAAAAAAGGGAGTGTATAGTAGAATTACTCATATTTGAGATAATAATGGTATTTAGATTGTGGACTGTGGAGTAATTTATTTATTTATTTTTGTATGGTACTTTATTTTCAAGAAATCAAGTACCGGATAAATTTTGTTTTTCTTTTTTCATTTATTTTGTAAATTTTATATTATTAAGTGTATTATAAATATTTAAAATAGTAATTAGTATTGTGGGGAGTAAAAGGGTCCTGATAGGTATATGGGCCTTTGGGCCATACTAAGGAAGGCCGACCTACCCTTGAGTTTGAAACCTTGTAGTACCTCGGGCCTACTCATGCGCCGAGGATCCGAGGACCAATCCGAGGTTGATTTTACTCTCAGATGGGCATAGAAGAATCAGCAACGTTATCATAAAAGCTCATAAACGACACGATGGAGACCAACGGTTAAGAGGGGTGAACCCCTGGATGTCCTAGAAGCACCGGTGTTTGAAAAGTACTAAAGGCTGCTGCCTCCACATTAAAGACCCTTCACCTACTACCTTAGCCGCATTAATGGGGAAATGACACCTGAACAGTGGAAGGGAAACTTCTGGTTACTATTCCAGGGCACTGAGAGAAGAAATATCTAGGCAAAGGGGTAGATGGGGTAACACGTGTATGAAGTATCAAGGGGCTTAGTATTTAAGGGGAGACCCAGAACAGAAAAAGGGATCTCTCTCTCTCTCTCTCTTTTGTAAGAAGAAAAAAAGAAAAAAGGAAACTTATATATAAGAACAGTCCTCGGCTCATATCCGAGGAGGTGGAATTATAGCATTTCTCTTGGTTCTTGAGTGTTTACAGCCCTTTAGCCCGTACTATATTCCTTAAGCGCTTCTAACCTGGGTTTTACAGCCCACACTCTACAAATTCATATTGTTCAAGGCTCATTGGGCCTGAGCCCATCATTGTTTTAGGGCCAGGTGCAATTGTGCACTTACAAGTATTTAGAGTGTGAAATGTGGAATGTGAAGTGATTTATCTTTATCATTTTTTTTTCTTTTTGTATAGTACTTTACTTTCAAAAAATTAAGTACTAGGGTAATTTTTTTTTTTTTTTGTAAATTTTATATTATTATAGATTATAAATATTTGAGATAGTAATTAGTATTTAAAGTGTGGACTGTGTAGTGATTTATGTTTATCTTTTTTTTTTTTTAAAAAAATCTTTTTTTGTTTGTATGGTACTTTATTTTCAAGAAATCAAGTATTGGGTAATTTTTTTTCTTTTGTAAATTTGATATTATTAAAGGGATTATAAATATTTAACATAGTAATCAGTATTTAGAGTGTGGACTGCAAAGTGATTTATTTTTTCTTTTTGTATGATAATTTACTTTCAAGAAATCAAATACTAAGTATTTTTTTTTCACTTTTTTCCTTTTGTAATTTTATATTATTAAGTGGATTATAAATATTTAAGATAGTAATTAGTATTTAGATTGAGGACTATAGAGTGATTTATTTTTTTTCTTTTTCTTTTTGTATAGGATTTTACTTTTAAGAAATTAAGTACTGGGTAAATTTTTTTCACTTTTTTTTTCTTTTGTAAATTTTATATTATTAAGTGGATTATAAATATTTAAGATAGTAATTAATTTTTTATGGTACTTTATTTTTAATAAATCAAAATTGGGAAATTTTTTTCCAATTTTTTTCTTCTGTAAATTTATATTATTAAGTAGATTAAAAATATTTTAGATATTAATTAGTATTTAGAGTTAGAATGTGGAGTGATTTATCTTTACCATTTTTTTATTTTTCTTTTCTTATGGTACTTTATATTCCAGAAATCAAGTACTGGGTAATTTTTTTTCACTTTTTTTTTAAGATAGTAATTAATATTTAGATTGTGGACTATGGAGTGATTTTTTTTTTCTGTGGTACTTTACTTTCAAGAAATCAAGTACTGAGTAATTTTTTTTCTTTTGTAATTTTTATATTATTAAGTGGATTATAAATATTTAATATAGTAATTATTATTTAGATTGTGGATTGTGGAGTGATTTATCTTTTTTTCATTTTCATTTTCTTTTTGTATGGTACTTTAGTTTCAAGAAATCAAGTACTGGGTGGGTAATTTCTTTTTCACTTTTCTTTTTGAAAATTTTTATATTATTAAGTGGATTATAAAATATTAAAATAGTAATTAGTATTTATAGTGGGGATTGCGAATTGATTTTTTTCTTCTTTTTGTATGGTATTTTATTTTCAAAAAATCAAGTACTAGACATTTTTTTCACTTTTTTGTGTAAATTTTATATAATTAAGTGGATTATAAATATTTAAGATAGTGATTAGTATTTAGATGGTGGACTGTGGACTATATAGTGATTTATTTTTTTTCTTTTTGTATGATATGTTATTTTCAAGAAATTATGTATTGGGTAAATTTTTTTCACTTTTTTTTCTTTTGTAAATTTTATATTATTAAGTGGATTATAAATATTTAAGATAGTAATTAATTTTTTATGGTACTTTATTTTTAATAAATCAAAATTGGGAAATTTTTTTCCAATTTTTTTCTTCTGTAAATTTTATATATTAAGTAGATTAAAAATATTTTAGATATTAATTAGTATTTAGAGTTAGAATGTGGAGTGATTTATCTTTACCATTTTTTTATTTTTCTTTTCTTATGGTACTTTATATTCCAGAAATCAAGTACTGGGTATTTTTTTTCACTTTTTTTTTAAGATAGTAATTAATATTTAGATTGTGGACTATGGAGTGATTTTTTTTTTTCTGTGGTACTTTACTTTCAAGAAATCAAGTACTGAGTAATTTTTTTTCTTTTGTAATTTTTATATTATTAAGTGGATTATAAATATTTAATATAGTAATTATTATTTAGATTGTGGATTGTGGAGTGATTTATCTTTTTTTCATTTTCATTTTCTTTTTGTATGGTACTTTAGTTTCAAGAAATCAAGTACTGGGCGGGTAATTTCTTTTTCACTTTTTTTTTTGAAAATTTTTATATTATTAAGTGGATTATAAAATATTAAAATAGTAATTAGTATTTATAGTGGAGATTGCGAATTGATTTTTTTTTCTTTTTGTATGGTATTTTATTTTCAAAAAATCAAGTACTAGACATTTTTTTTCACTTTTTTGTGTAAATTTTATATAATTAAGTGGATTATAAATATTTAAGATAGTGATTAGTATTTAGATGGTGGACTGTGGACTATATAGTGATTTATTTTTTTTTCTTTTTGTATGATATGTTATTTTCAAGAAATTATGTATTGGGTAAATTTTTTTCACTCTTTTTTTTTAAAATTTTATATTATTAAGTGGATTATAAATATTTAAGATAGTAATTAATATTTAGAGAGTGTACTTTAGAGTGATTTATCTTTATATTTATTTTCTTTTTCTTTTTGAATGGTACTTTAGTTTTAAGAAATCAAGTATTGGGTATTTTTTTTTGTAAATTTTATATTATCAAATGAATTATAAATATTTAAGATAGTTATTAGTATTTTGAGTATGGATTGTAGAGTGATTTATTTTTATCTTTATCTTCTTTTTCTTTCTGTATTGTATTTTACTTTCAAGAAATCAAGTGTTGGGTAAATTTTTTTTTTTTTACATTTTTTTCTTTTGTAAATTTTATATTATTAAGTGGATTATAAATATTTAAGTCATTTTTTAGGTCCTAAGGGTATTTCAGTCACTTTTAGGTTGTGAGGTCATTTTAGTCTTTTTTTTTTTTTTTTTTTTTTTTTGTTTCAAGGTCATTTGGTTATTGTTTAGGTTTCATTTTTATTTCAGTCATTTTTTAGGTTTTATTGTTATTTCAGTCATTTTTTAGGTTTTATGGTAATTTTGGTCTTTTTTTAAGTTTCAGTGTCATTTGGTCAATTTTTTTTTGTTCTAAGGGTATTGTGGTCATTTTATAAGTTTCATGGTTATTTTGGTCATTTTTTGGGCTTTAAAGTAATTTTGGTTCTTTTTTTTTGAGTTTGGGGTGATTTTGTCATTTTTTAGGTTCTAGGTGTATTTCGGTTAGGTTTAGGGAGTATTATGGTAATTGGTGAGAAAAAAGGGAACTATCGAATGTGACAAAAGTACCATTGAGTGTGAGAAATGTATGGTCTAATGTGATGTTGCTACTGCCTAATGTGACAATTGAGCCATTAAATGTGATAAAGAAATAAGGGGAGCACTAAATGTGACAAAAGTACAGTTACATGTAATGTTGATACTTCACAATGTGAGGATGTCACTGTCAATGTGAGAAAAAAAAAAACTAAAGTACAACCAAATATGAGAAAAGTATAGTCAAATGTGATGTTAGTACTGTCTAATGTGACAATAGAACCATCATTTGCAAGAAAAAAAAATTGAACCACCAAACGTAACAAAAGTACAGTCACATGTGATAATTTGAAGATGGTTCCATCAACTATATGTTAGAAAAAGATATGAGTACAAACGAATATGGCAAAAATACTGTCATATATGGTATTAGTACTACTTAATGTGATAATAGAGCCATCAAATGTGAGAAAAAAAAGAAAAGAAAAAGAAGTGACAAAAATACGGTTACATGTGATCTTAGTACTGTCCAAATTCCAATGTGACGATGAAACTATTAAATGTGGGTAAAAATTAAAGTACTACTGAATGTGAGAAAAGTACAATCAAATAAAATGTTAGTATTGCTCAATGTGACAATGAGACCATCAAATGTAAGAAAAAAAGGGAACCACCGAATGGTACTATCAAATGTGAGAAAAAAATACAAGTACAACCGAATGTGGCAAAAGTACGGTAAAATGTGATGTTAGTACTGCCTAATGTGACAATGAAACTATCAAATGTGAGAAAAAATAAGGGAACCATCAAATGTGACAAAAGTATAGCCACATGTAATGTTGGTACTAATCAATGTGACAACAGAAATGTCAAATGTGAGAAAAAAAAAAACTAAAGTACAACCAAATATGAGAAAAGTATAGTCACATGTGATGTTAGTACTGCACAATATAATAATGATATCATCAAATGTGGAAATAAATAAGGGAACCACCAAATGTGACAGAAGTACAATCATATGTGATATTAGTATTATACCATATAAGATTGACACCATCAAATACTATATTTTGACTAGTATTATACCATATAAGATTGACACCATCAAATACTATATTTTGACTAGTATTATACCATATAAGATTGACACCATCAAATACTATATTTTGACTAGTATTATACCATATAAGATTGACACCATCCAATACTATATTTTGACTAGTATTATACCATATAAGATTGACACCATCAAATACTATATTTTGACTAGTATTATACCATATAAGATTGACACCATCAAATACTATATTTTGACTAGTATTATACCATATAAGATTGACAACGTCAAATAAAATATTTTGGTAACTTAATATAACAGGTTGCCTGTCACTGGGAAAAAAAAAAGCAGGGTAAAGTAGAATTACCCATATATATACTAGTCTTTGCTAAAACATAGATGTTATTATCTAATCACCTGAGTTTCCATATCTATTACCTGTATAAAAAGCGCGAATGCGACTGTGAACAGTGCTTTTGTCGAGCACCTTGCTTGGTTATTTCGTGTTAAATAAATTTACAGCCACGCTACGGGCAAAGGAGAGCTGGATTGGTTTGTTTGTTCTGTGTAGATGGTTTACACTTCTATCCTTAAATTTTTTTAAATTTGAGCAGTTAGAGAGTGTAGATCTTTTGTGGTCTTTTGCCCTTATTGTATTTGATCTTATCTCTTTGTTAGCTATTTTGGTCAGCCATTTACTCTGTTGATGGACACGAACACAGGACACGCGTTTGAGGGAGAAGAAGAACGCTGGAGAGGAGGACTCTGCTTTACCAAATATTCCACTGATTGACAGAGAGCAGCTATGAGTAAATCATAAAACAAACACGAGAGAAACAATTTATAATTTGAATAGTTAGAGTTATCTCTGTTGATAAACACAAACACAGGATCCAAGCGATTGAGATAAGGTCAGAGATAAGAAAAAAAAAAAAAAAGGCTGGAGAGAAAGGTGCATGATGCTTACCTATGTAAATGCATTTCATAAACTCTTTCATCTTTCCTTTTTTTTTTTTTCTTTTTTTTTTTTTTTTCAAAACAAAATTCTTGTCTCTTTCTTAACAGTTCCTTGGATGCGTTGATCTTCGAATTGCATCTGATTTGCGTTAAAGCTTCAAAGTAATCTTCTTCTATATAAAAAGAGCGAATGCTCTTAGGAACAGTATTTTTGGTTTAGTAGCAATTTCTTTATTATCAAAATAGGCTATTTACTCCCAATAGAAAAGAAACGAAACACACAGAGAAGCTACTCCCATAAAAGAAGAAGAGAGAAGAGCAAATTTGTTCTCTCCAAATAAAATTCTCCCGTAGACGCCCAAGTCTTCCTACATGTCAAATGGGTTTCCATCAACCTCAAGGTCCCAACGTTTCCCTCCCATTTCTTTAAATTTATATATAACCATGTCGTATCTTTTATGCTCTCATTTTTCTGTGTTTCAGCTCTTTTTCTTTTTGATTTGGCTGCTAAGGTACTGTTTGGTTTGAGGTAGATTTGATTTTTCTTTTCTCTGGAGAATTTTTTTTCAATTTAGGATTCTACTAATTTGGGGTTTATATAGATTTGATTTGGGTGTTCAATTTGGTATTTTAGTTTTCACATTATGCCTCATTGTAAAATTTATCTTTTTCTTCCTATCACACACACACACACACAAACACATAATTTTATACATGCATGTTATCATAGTTTTCTTTTATTTACATGCACAAAAACTAACTGATGCAAAACCTGAATGTTTTCTTCTCAAAGTGTTATTTAGAGGTTGCCTTAATTGCTTCTGTTATGAATAATTTGCATTGTTTGTAGAGCATTAAGTTAGTTAACCAAAAGAAGATTGAGTTCTATCCAAAATCCAAATTCATCTTTTCTCGATGTTGCTCAAACATTTAAAAGAAAAAGGTTTGAAGGATATAATTAATTCAAGGGTAGAAGGGTCCCTGTCCTGTATTCACATGACAAAGGGGGCTAGCCATTGGAACCTAAGAAGAAACAAATAAGGATATAGAAAAACCAGTTGTTGCTTTAGGATGACATATGACCTGCATAATCATGTTTTACATGCCATATTACTGCTGCAGCATAGCATTGGGTAATTCCACTTATAAAAAAATATATCATTTTTTTTTCTGTGATCTGTGCATGATTTAAAATGTCTGTTATTAGCGTCATTATTTATCTCCTAAGAAGGGTATTACTATTTTCCTAATTCAAAAAATTTCACCTCATTTGTTTACAACCTGTTTCATAAATGTATGGTCTGCTTCTTTTGATGTTCCTAAAAGAAAAGGTCTATCTGATTTGCATGTCTGTAATTGAACCTGCTAGAAACATATAATGCTTTGTAATGGGTTATGGAATACAATTGAAATGGGATTCCTATCGTTCTGTTTCCCATTTAAGTTATTGACTTATTTTTCAGTGAGTAATGCTTACTATACATTTTTACATAGGTCTTCACATGTGATTCTTTGATAAACCATTCATTTACAATTTAGTTCTATAGCTGCATTTCCAATATTCTTTTTTGGTTCTGTGTTCTCACTTCTGCTTCTCGTCCTCTGTTCTTTGCTTCTCAAATTATTAACGGTGGTCGGTATTAGCAAAAACAATGGGCACGCATTAGAGCCGATTAAAGTTTCTCCAGCTCTTCTTTGTTGTTTGACAAGGATGTGAGTAAACCAAGGTTAACAGTTGGAATCTCTACCGATAGAACATCTAAGTCTTTGTTGTCCCATCATTATGAATATAATTTGTTTAAAAGTCGTTTGCCATTGATGATTAGTTCTTAAGCAATTCCCTGTAGCATCTCTGCCTTGTTTGGAGAGGTAGATTTTGACATATACATATGGAGAAAGCTGTGTATGAAGGTAATGTTGAGGGTGGGTTGCAGTATGAACTATGTATTCTTAAGAGTAAAAGGCTTTTTGTATTCGTAATTGAGTTTTGAAATGTGAAATTTTCATTCTTTTAAGTCAGTATCTCCATTGTGTTCTGTACTCTGAAATTCATAGAAAATAAAAAATTTATATTCCATCCCTCACATTTTAAAAATACTGATGCTAAAAAGTTCAAGTGTTTCACGTATAAAATGATTTACATATCGACTGTGTTATAAACGGTTTCTATATTTGAAATTATATTGTTATTCAATGCAATGACAAGATATGAAGGTAAGAGTAAAGGTAAGAGTGAGACTGTTTAACAGTCTCTCCCAAAATATTGTAATATAATTCTTCTAAAAATCTTGTAAAAAATAGAGTTTTGTGCGTTAAACATGAATATAATAATAATAAATTATTTTTTAATATAATGGCAAGCCCCACTAGTAATTCTTAATATTGTAAAAAGGTTCAAATGAAAATGTTTTTAGTTGTTCAATTACGTGTACCTTATCAAATATGGTAGGGGTAAGCTCGAAAACTTCAAGCCTAAAAGGCTACACTTGGAATGGCATCGAGGAAGAGGCTTTGTTGGGCCTAGGGGAGGTCCCACGGCCCTTGGGCTGCTCAGCCTGAATGTTCACGACCCACACCAAGTCCTACCTAACTTTGGTATTAAAAGTAACAACCAATCACCTATCGACAAAAGTTATGGGACAAAGGAACATGTTTGATCGCTTGAGGGAGCACACTGCACACCCATTCTCCAACCAAAAAGCTCAATAACCGAACTCCCTCAGAACTCAATATAAACGTTGAAGAAATGTCTACCTATTAGATCAATATTTAATACTCTAACCTATCATCACACCTTTTACACTAAATGTAAACTTGTAAAGTGGCAGTGCCCCTATTGCATATCTTTGGGACAAGCATCCTATTAAGCCATCCTCTCAACCGACCTAAAAGAATGGTTTGTTATCAGAATTTCCCACTTTATGAGGGAATTGGCTATTAACCCCTAGGAAAACTTATGTTAACACCTACAATTCAAGGAAGAGAGGTATGTTTATAAGAACAACTCTTCTTAGTCTTCATAGTGCCACGTATCAACCCTATAAACTAATTTCGTCTTCAAGGGCCTCATATCAACCATTTAGGTTGGTCAAAATCCTAAGAAGTAAAATGTTAATCTTACAAGTTTGGATCCAAATAGTTTAAAACTCACTAAAAGGAATTAATGGGCTTTTCGTCTTCTAGCTATGGATGAGCAATTGGGCTAAGCAAAATATCTATGAATGAGCAATGAGCATCCGGCTCACTTGGGAGACAAAAAGAGCCTTATTCTTTTCCCATGCCTACAAAACAATTACTCTCTCTAGCTCAATAAAATCTATTGCTGAAAAAAAACTCCCTGAGAAAAGAAATAAATTTACAGGCATGAAAATGGCCCAATAGCACAATTTGACAAAATATTTAACAATTTACTATTGTTTGTAAGATATTTAATGATCTACCACAGTTTTGTCATTCGAGCTTGTGGAACTTATGTTTTTACATAAAACTCGAGTTTATGAAATCGAGTTTCTTAAAAATGTGCCACAGTGACACCCATTGATCTAACATTTTTCAATAAAAAAGTTCAAGTAGAACTTGAGTTACTTGTTATATAAAGGGTCCGTTTGGTAATGTTGTTTTAGTAATGTTATTTAAGTGTTGTGAAAATACATGTAAGTGAAAAAGTCTTGTGAAAATATGTGTTATATTGTTTAAATAAGGGGAAATTATAGTAAACTCACATGTGGTTAGACTCGGTTTTACTTTGCCTACCTGTGGTTCAAAACTTAACAATTTGCCCACCTAAGGTAACTTCTATGTTAGAGATCTGTTACCCATCTCACCCTTTACCGTTAGAAAAACATATTTATAGGGAAAAACAAACATAAAAAATAAAAAAAATAAAAATAAAAAATTAGGGTTTTTGATTGCTTAAGAACTTCTATGAGAATAAAGTGAAGGAATAGCACACAAATCAAATGGCTCAATGAAATCACTTTTCTATATCAATATCAACAATCTCATAACAACTCAAAATTGTGAATCAATTTTTACAAGAAGACCAACAATCTCAAAGCAACCAGCAACGTTATTAACAGAAGAGAGTGAGATAGAGATAAGTAATCAACAACCAAAGAATGAGGTAAAGAGAAATCTAGCTGTGGGTTTGGATTGTGGTAGATCAACCATGGGTTTGGTGGCGTGGTGGTGACCCTAGCTGCTGCTTATACCTCTCCTAATTCTTAGTCCTTTTCTGCACAACCAAACACCACCAATCAAGGAAAGGGAAAAAACCTTCCAACTTCAAACCCACCCCCAATTCTAACTTCGAACCCACTCTGAATCCCAACCACAGTAGCAAAACACTTGAATAAGCAATCCAATGAAACCGAATCCGAAGACCCCACAACTCCGCCAATTTGACGGCTCTCCTTGCACCTCCCTAGATCATGATCGTGATCATGATCATCTTCAGCTTTAGAAAGTATTGTGTTAAGGCAACGACAATGAGGAAGAAGCTGGAAGTGGACACAACGAGGTTGTTGGATTGCATGAGAGGGAAGCACAAAGAGATTTAGGAAAAGGTGTTCGAGTACTTCAATGCGAGGCCTGAGCTTCAGACCCCATTGGAGATCTTGAAAGACTAGCACAAAGAGCTATGTATGAGGCAGCTAATTGGGTTGGTGAGAGAAGCCAATATCATAGTGGGTTTTGTGTTATTCCTCCACTTTTTTCTCGTAGAATTTCTTAAGAAATCAAAAATCTTGACTTTTTGATTTTTGTTATGTTTGTTTTTCCCTAAAAATATGTTATTTTGACAACAAAGGAAGAGGTGGGTAACAAATCTCTAACAAAAGTTATCTCAAGTGGGCAAAGTGTTAAGTTTTGAACTATGGGTAGGCAAAAGTGAAAATGAGTCTAACTACAAATGGATTTATTGTAATTTTCCCCTTTAAACAATGAAAACTGTTGTTCAAACAACATCACCAAATAGGCCCAAAACTTCTTGGGTGTGTTTCAAACACTTTCTCTACCTTTTCACAATTGTTGACTTATCTCACTAAAAGTATTTAGATAGCTACAAAAGAAAGATGCCAGATCCGGACAAAGAATCTTATCCCATGGCCTCAGGAATAAGTAAAAGATAAGCTCTCTTGTGACCTTGACTAAAGAAAGAAAAAAGAGAGACCCATACCTACCCTTTGTTTTGTTTCTCTCTTTCTTGTGCATGCAAGATAAGCTAAAGAAAAATAAAACGAAGAAAAAAGGTTGAAGTGAATAAGGAGAAAAGGCCTTTCGGCCATGTTAGTTAGAGTATGTTTGTTTGGAGGTGAAATAGGGTAAATGAAAAATTTTGAAGAGAAAATAGGAAGAAATTTTTTTTTGGAGTGTGTTTGCACTCTCCCTCTTTCAAGAGTCTACCCTATGTAAACTCTGATTGACACCCTTGCCCCTCTGATCTACACAAATCAGCTCTCCCCCCACTTCCAAGATTTCATCTTTACTATATACCGTACCACAACACAAATTGATTTCTCTGAAAATATAATACAAATTCAAGGCTCTTTTTCTTTATTTCAAGGAATTGCTTTTGGCTCTCCCTTCTTACTCTCTCATGCAGATCACTTCCTCAACCATCATACTGTGGTCATTATTTGTTCTCTACCCACTTTGGTTGTAGCAATCATAGGCAACATAGGCAAGGACATGCATTTTATTCAAATTTTAAAGAACTCGAGTTTAAAAATCTCAAGTTTTATATTACAGCGATCTCAACCTTCATAAAATTGAGTTCCACATGGACTTTTTATTTTAAAAAAATGCCAGATCAATGGGTACCACTATGGCACATTTTATAAAAATTCAATTTTTATAAACTTAAGTTTCACATAAAACAAAATCGTGGTAAATTGCAAGATATTTTGCAAAACAGTGATAAATTGTTAAATATTTTGCTGAATTTTGCTATTGGGCCATTTTTGCACTATGCATAGTCATCTATGTATAGGATAACAATCACAGGGGATATAGCCCAAAAAACTAATTTTAAGAGCCCATTTTTACTAAATTGTGGGCGGTAATGTTAAGGGTCTATTTAGGATTCGCTTATTTTGCTGAAATTGAAAATTTTCTGCTGAAAATACTATAGATAAAGGTAAAAGTTAGCTGAAATAGTACAATGGGGCCTATGAATAGTACTAAAAAAGTGCAGTGGAGTCCATGAATAATAGCAAAAATAAGATGAATAGTAAAATAAGTTGGCAAAAATAATTTTTGTCAAGCACATACTAAGGGAGTGTTTGGATATCACTTATTTGCTAAAAACTGAAAACTTATTGCTGAAAACACTGTAGCAAAATAATTTTTAAATGTATGAATAGTGATATGGGACCCATTTTTAATGAAAGTTTTGCTAAACAAAAAGGTTTGTGGGTCTCGTGAACAGTGCACGGGACCCGCGCTCAAAACGCTAGACGTTTGCGCTATCCAAATGTTCACTAAGAGCATTCACAGCCCAGCTTGCAAATGCTATATGTAAGCATATTTTAGCATTAAGACCTAATTCCCCCTAATAGCCCGTCTTGCAAATGCTGACTATTGCAAAAAAATTTGCAATTATGATACAATGCAATTCTAAATGTAGAATCATACTATAACTTAATTGTAAAACTAAAAACGTTATTTTATTCTCCCACTAAAGCTCTCTTCTTAACACTCTCTCTTTCATTTCTCTGTCTTCTTTTCTTTCTCTTGCTTTTGTTCTACAACTGCTCTCTCATCTCCTTAAACCGAAAACTCCATTTTTCTCAAAACCCAAAACCCCATGTGGTGGTGGTAGCGACAGAGGTAGGCGTGGATTCTCCAATACGACGTCGTCTTTCCTGTAGTGGTAGCCTAGGTGGTGTGGCAGTGATGGTGGAGTGGGTTTGTGGTGTGGGTTGATTTGGGTTGTGGGTTGATCTGTGATGTGGCACGGCGGTGGCAATGGATGTGGGTATTTGGTGGTAGTGGGTAGTGGGATTTTGATTTGTGTGGGATTGGGTTTTGGGTCAGTGGGTGGCGGTGGCATGGTGGGTTTGTGGGTGGGAGTGGGTCTTAAAGCTCATCTTCTCAGGCTTTGGACTTTGAACTATGAAGCAATTCCTTGCACAAAGACTCATTTTTGGGTTCTTGTGGTTTGTGGCTGGTGTTTGGTGGATTTTTTTGTGGTGCCGTGGTTTTTTTTTTTTTTTTTTGGGTGACCAATGCCTAAAGGAAGAGGTGGGTATGGCTAAATTGAGTATGGATTTGATATGGATGATGGTTGAATTTTATCTCTGCTCTTTTTTTTTTCTCTGTGAGTATGCCTGAACTAGCATCAGAGAGATAAAAAAAAAAAAAAAATCAAGGCTTTTTTCAAGTTGCAGCAAGGCGTGTATTGGTGGGTGGTTGTTTTGGGTTTGAGTTGGTGGTAGGTGGATGAGAAAGAAAGAAAACGGAGAGACGGAGAACAGGTATGAAGATAGAAGAGATAAAAGAGAGAGAGATTTTTATATTATTTTAATGTGTTGTATATGTAAAAATAAAATATAAAATATTAAAAATATTATAAAATAATATGATATAATTAATAAAATAAATTTTGAACTGATAAAATAGAATATCTTTCACATACGGGATGGAAATGCTGTAATAGATCTTCCAAACCCAAATGTACGTACAAATTGGAAAAGATTAGTAAATTATCATGTTTGTGATGTGACATTTTCTCAACAGAGTCTGGAGTTTCTAAGAAGACTGAACAAAGCCGCCATGCGAGTCCCTATCCACCATCAACTTCTCGACAACCACAATTTTAATTGACTGAGTGACAAATATGTCACATACAATTATTAGCATTTCGTGTTGTGTACGGTAATCTCAAACTTAAAAATTTACAACTGTGAAAATGCATCAAACTTAGCCATCAAGGAAAACTTGAATTGAAAACAACTAACTATATAGGTCCTAATCCTACCATGTGTGTGGGTGGGTTGAGAAGCACACCTTACAAGTTTGAGGGGGACAAATTTTCATCATATGTCGCTTTTGTGATTAATATTAATAGTTCCCCCTTTCAAACATCATGTTTAACTAGGGGCAAAGTTAGAAATTTATTTTTGGAGGTCAGTCAAGACTAAATAATCATATTGATTCATAAAAAATGTGTCTATTTATGTATGTATGATCCTCTCATCAATGCTCTAATGAATTTTTGTAAAAAGATTGAAGAGAGTTAAGGTCCGTTTGGATAAAACTTATTACTAAAAATTGAAAATTGAAAACTGAAAATACTGTAGTAAAATAATTTTTAAATGTGTAAATAGTGATGCGAGACCCATTTTTAATAAAAAAATTGATAAAATAATACATGAACAGTGCGCGCACAGTACTGCACAGTACGCGCACAATGCCGCACAGTGCACATGTCCCCTCTACAGTAGAAAAAAAAAAAGTCCAAAACGTGGACGCTGGACGCTGGACGTTGAATCCAAACGCCCTCTTAGTGTAAGACTATGAGAAAATTTGGACTGAGTGATGAATTCTTTTGGAAGGGACTAGAAAGTAGAACATTGAAAAATACATATTAAAAAGAGAAGCTAGCAGTAAAAGTGAGTAAAACTATTAAACTTATAAAAGTTGTGGGCTTCTTGATGTGTTGGGGGAGGAGAGATGGAGGAAAGACTGAAAAAAGATCAAAGTAATTAAGTAAATATGAATGAAACAACTTGTTAAGGACACATGAGGGGCAGTCAGTTTCATTTCGAGGGGCCAGCTATAACAACAATTCTGAATAACCTATTTTTTAGCAGCTAGGCCTCCCATTGTAAAACGTAGCTCCCCCCTGGACTTAACAAAAAAAAAAAAAAATTGTTTGAGAGCTAGAGATACCCATAAACCATCTATGGATAGATTCATGAAAAATAAGCTTAATGCATTTACTTTGTAAAAAGGTGTTTGTTTTGCCATAATATTATATTACAGTATAATATTATATTATTATAATTTTATATTAATATTAATATTATATTATTTAAAAATATAATAAAATTAAAATGATGTGATAATATTTTATAATTTTAAATTATGATAATGTTAAAAAATTAAAATAAAAATAAAATAATTTTAATTTCACATTACACGGAACTAAAAACCCCTAAAATCTTACGCCGACGGCTATCTCCAAGTCCCAAATGCTGTCACTTCTTGTACATGGCCCTGCAATTAATACTTGGCAGTTGGCAGCTCATTACAAATTAAAATTTTCATACGGCTAACAGAATTGATGTGACATTCAAGACAGTACATGGAAATGAATTTGTCAAACTATAATAAGTGCATGTTTTTATGTTGCTAAGAACGTACATAAAAATTGACTTAAAGCTTATGCGCGAAGTAACGAGGCAATACGGTGGGAACGACTTTATATTGTCATTGTTATGTTAATGAAGTATGAACACGCAATTGTCTGTTTCCTTCTCCAGCAAGAAAAAAGTAAAATGTGAAAGCCGAAAACATTATCCTTTTATTTTTTAAATAAGCTAACTTTAGTTTCACCTTTAACAAATAAAATATTGAAAATTACGAAAATATTAACCTCACCTGGCATACTATTTAATATAAACCTAATTCATTGCAATCATTTTGTTTTTTGGTTAGTGTTCAAACTTTTTGGCATACTATTTAGGGGAAAATATCTTGTAGGCTCGGTATATACGCTCTTAGTGAAACTAACACGTGGGTCTCATAAATATACACTCGACTCATACGAGATTTTTTCCTAATTAGAGCCTAATTTATTGCAACCATTCTGCCTTCTGGTTAGTATTGAACTTTTGAATTGACGTACTAGTTAGGGTTGAGGTTGTGGCCAAGCTAACTTATAAAACCTTATGGGTTGCACCCATAGCTTGAGTTGGTACTTTTAGTTGAGATCTTTTGATAGTAAGTTAATGAATAATATTTTTCAGTGATGTGGTTTATTGTAAATTAATATATAATAAAATTAGTGTTAATAATAAACTTAAATAAAAATGATGTTACTCTAATTATAATGGAGTAATTATGAAAAAAATGTTGTGTTTCTACTTTTTTTTAGCCGTTCTTAATAGACAATTCTAAGAAAATGTATTATTCCTTTTCTTACCATAAGTCAAAGGGACTTTATTCTCTGGCTTCGACTTAAACTTTCCCTATGGAAAAGTTTGAAGTGTCACCGAGTCAAGAAGCTTTCAACTTTTCCTAGGTTTAATTATTTTTTTCTTGATGTATTTTTTAGGTTTAATTATTTTAGTCTAGTAGATATTGGTTAGATCGCTATGTAAACTACGAGGTGAATTTCCCCCCTTCTCTTAAACTCATTTTAGTACAATCCAAAATATCAATCTTCAAACTTTATCAATTATGTCGTTCTTATTCTTTGGTTAGCTGAATAATATGAAGCTGTGAACCCAGGGACTGTTTGGGACTATACGTATCCTTTAGGTCTTTCTATTTGCCCGTGTGATATGATTTCTTGTGGGGCTTGAAATAATGAGAGCCGCACATTACATTGTCATAGATATGACAGTGTGGAACTCAAACAAGCTAGCAAAGCATAGAAACAAGTCATAAAAATAAAATGAGATGCATACAATTTCATGACCACAGGATCACATGGATTTTCGTGAGAGGGTATACCATATGTGGAATGTCATAATGACACGCCCTATAATAGAGGGTTGGTCTTTTGACGAAATGAAACACTCTGAAGTTTGAGTTTGCTTTATATTTTGACCATGGTTGGATCCCATTAATTTATTTTGGTGTTATTAATTACACTCTAAAAATTTAAATAGTTATAATTAGGCAAAAGGTTTTATAGACATGGAATGAAGCACCAGACAGAAGATTTAAACTTCTATAATAGAGGTTGCTCTTTTGATAAAATAAAGAATAATGTTAAAGATACAAACTATTTTACAAAATTTTGTATAAATTGTTCATGTGGTGAGTGATTATTGATAAATGAAAAAGTGATATTAATAGTGGGCCTAAATGAAAACCAATAAAAAATTTGTCACATCAACAAATTTGTAAAAATATTGTAAAATAGTTTGTAATTGTAACATTAATTACTCTAAAATGAAATACTCTGAGGTTTGAGTTTGCCTTACATTTTGGCCATGATTGGATCTCATTAATTAATTTTGGTGTTATTACACTCTATTAAAAACTTTTAAATAGTTATAATTATGGAAAAGGTTTTACTGCATAGCAATTGCTGCAAATGCAGGAAAATCTTTCCCTATAATTAGTGTCTTTTGCTTTTACTCATTTACTTATGATCATTTGTCCTACAGGAAAGGCTTAACTTCAATTGGGAAGAAATTAGGATTTCCACAGAAGTTAAGTGCACATGAATTCATGGGTTTAATTTTGTTGGCCAAATTGGAAAAAAAGAAATTGCCCCAAAAGAGAAGAAAGTGGGGGAGTTAACAATATTAACGATAATTTAAACCTAAAAGTCTAAAACAAGGAGCTTCTTCGTTTTCATGATTCTCCTTTTTGCTGAATAAATAAACAATAATGTTAATGAACAAGAGAGATCAAAGTCTAAGAAGGGACCAATCCATCTTAAATAAGATATAGAGAAAAATAGAGAAAATTGGAGTGGAAGGAACTATCAGTCCAAGTTGCCAAATTGTAGGCAAAAGAATCAGCCAGTTCTTTTTCTACTCGTTATTCATTAATATTTTTTTTAAGAAAACATTAATATTATTTGATTGATAAGGTATTAGAAAAAAACAAAAGGTATCTATCAGTATCACTTAGCTGAAAGATATTATCTTCATCATTATCCTTAACATTTTTCTTTACACCATATGGAATTAACGGATGAGTCATCATCATGAGAGACATTGATGAATCAGTTGGGGGTAACTATTGCTTTCAGTGATAATGAATACATTTATGCAACTATTTTTTTGGGTCTATATTCATTATAAGGGACGCCTCTACTAATTTAGATCCTATGGCAACTTAATATAAATAAATTTTACTTAAACATGGTAACTAATTTTTTTAGAACTTCACAAATCTATACTACTGTGGGGAATAGAAATTTGAAGGAGGGACACATTACTAAAGGAGGTCATATTGAAGAGAAGAAGTTTCGGAAAAATGGCTAGTGTGGCTGCCACCACATTTAATACTTCCCACCAAACTTCCTAATTGCATTTATGTGGAGAAGACCCTTAAACAGTGCTGCCTTGATTGCTGCAACTCTCAAGAGGTTTAGGAAGGTGTTTGATAGGACAAGTATTCAAGTGGTAACCTGGGCGACTGACAACTGGAGGGTCAAGATCATCTAAAGGGAGCTATATAATGGGAGAGACCCTCCAGAGGAAGGGGGTCGAAAAAATTTATAGAGAAGACACTGTAGCAACTAGAACTGAAATTGTATCCCAATTTAAAAGAAATATATTTAAGAACTACTCTTCTTGGATTTTGGCCGAGTGATTTTCTTCACATACAATTTAATTTTATTTACTTTCCTACTATCCTAAATTTACTGTGCGTGTTGGTCCTTCCATTGAAACCCAGCCTATAAGCTCACTTTCTACAAATTCATTGTGCTAAGCTCTTTAAGCCCTAGTCCTATTACTTTTTGGGCCTAGGATCCAAAACCCGCCCTTACAACTACTACCAATTAATAATTGAATTAAAATTGTAATTATATTATTTGATTTACTTAGATAAATTGGTTTTTGATTGTGAACTTATAAAAAATAGATTCACTAATCTTGTATTTAAAAAATATACATAATCTTTACTATAAAATGGACTATTTATATTATCAATAAATTACAAATAATAATTTGCATCCTTATGAGCTTATTTACAAACTTAATTACACAATGCTATCCAAAGTCTTTATAAATATATATATTTTTATACATGTAAACATATAAACATAGAGTATCTTATATACTCAAATTGAACCTTATACTAACAAGTTTTTATTTTTTTAAAAACAAATTCAAATTATTTATAAATATCTTGATTTATATATTTATAGCCTTACAAAATGTTAGAAGGATGACAGAACAAAAGGCTTATTTAAGGACTCTTGATTTTGAAGCATGAGATCAAGGATCGTGTAAACAAAATAAATAAAAAGAATAACAAAACCATGATAATTGATCAGTATAAACATATCAAACAGGTTATTATAATTTTTTAACTTACAAATCATTCCGAAATGGACAAAATTTATCTCCAACTTGGTCCAACTAGAATCCCACTCCATACACACATGGTTTGATTTTTATTTTTAAAAATAAAACCCAATTTAACCATAGGTGGTGTGGGATTTAGTTGGGCAAGTTGAAACAACACATGTCATCATTTTAAAGTAATTTGAAAGATTTCTCTTCAAACTATTTTGATAAAAAAATTTGTCATTCTATAATACTTTCCCTCCAACTTGACGAAATTTCAGCCATGAATTTTAAATGATTTAGTCGTGACCATATATTTAAGTTAGATATGGTTATAGAACTTTCCTGGACTGAAATGTGATCTAAACGAGTTCAATTCGAAAAAGAAAAAACAACAACAACAACGTGAAAAAGCCACAACAACTGGCAACCATTCCCTGAAAAAAATTTTTGTCCTTCTTGGTGATTCATACTTAGCTATTTCGTTCATTGATTCCACTGAAGCCTCAACCTACCAGCTGAACCAAATGTTAGACAAAATGAGCTACCCTATTTTGCCAGCAATGTCTAGTTTTAATGCACTGTACCATTTCATGCTATGATTCATCAGGTTTGGTATTATAGTGCCATCCTTTATAAGTTTATACAGCCATTGTTCTCTTCTGGTGGGTATTGCGAAAATTGTATACTAGTATTATTGAATGGTTGCCATTATTGTTGAACAACAGCACCTGTGCCCATCAGCAACCCTAGGCAAAACTTGCGGGAGGATTTAGTGGAAGAAAAGGCAACCGTAAATAAAATGTATTCAATTCAATTTATGGGACTGTTTTCCTCCCACCAATATTATTTGTCATGTTGTCAAACATTTAATAACTAGGTGGGCTACCTACTTTTAATTTTAACTACAGTGAGAATAGAATTGTTGTAGATTAGATTTCTCTTCACTTACGCTACTCGGCCTCCTTTATTAGAGGACTAACAAGTAACAGGTAGCAACATTTTGTTGATTGGGACTTTGGGTGACCATAGTTATTATGTACGAGTAGTGACTAGTTAGCTAGCATATGGCTAGACTATAGATTTTAGATAAGTACGTACTGCATAGTGCATACCGACTTTGTCATAGTCTCCGAATTTCATAAATATTGCTTGTAATCATGAATAATAAAATAAAATAAAAAATAAAAAGGAAGGTGGAAAGAACAAACTACAAAGCAAGATGCGAAGGAATTGGAATTCATGACGGAAACCAAGGCAAACAACAGAATTAAATAAATTCCGATATAAGCACTGGTTTTAAATAACATACATTCTATGTGAAAATTAAATGAATTTGAAAACATTAAAAAAAAAAAGAAGAAGAAGAAGAAGAAGAAGAAGGAGACAAATCTTAGCTTCAAATTTGTTTGGAGCTTTAGACTCCATTGACCAATAGGAAAGTGATATTTGTTATTGTCATTTGCAATGCATATGACCAAGTAAGTCATCTACGAGGCACATAGCAAGACACAACATATGTTATCTTTTAATTGATATGTTATCTTTAGACAAAACTTATTCTAATATTTTCACAATATATTTACAACAAATTATATATGGTACTTTGATACAAGTTGTTATTGGTGGGGCAAAAATGTAATTTTAGTAATAGATTCAAATTATAGCTAATAATAATTAACCACCTATAATTTGTTGTAAAAATATTATGAATATAGCACTTTTCAAAAAGAATTTACATGAGACCTACTATCCCAAAAAGTTCTTCTAATTTTGCATAAGATAGAATCGTATTCCATGCATAATACCAAATAGCTCGTGGTCTCATGATATTGTCTAGTTTCTCCCCTCCCCTATTGAAAAATTATGTTAAAATCCCTTGATTACCACCACCATAAAGAAGAAGAAAAAAAGCTTAAACAACTTAAATTTTGCATTCAGACTTGAATTGAGTGATTTCTGAATTCTTTAGTTTTCAATGTAAATTATTAATGGTATGTATAGGAAGTTAGGAACCACATATTATTCTTTCTTTTGAATTAAGATAATAGAAAACAACTTACAATTATTCTTTGGCGATGCTTTTTTTTTTTTTTGGCTGAATCTTTGCACAATGCGTTACGTCGGTATAACCATCTCATTCTCATAATTCATCCCAAGTCCCCTCTCCAGGAAGCTAAAAATGCATGTCATTATCATTCTATATACTAATCCACCAAACCCCGAACAAAAAAAATGTTAGGTTTTCTGACCTCCTAACACCATCTTCCTATATCTAGTTCCAAAAAGTCAATCTGCCATGCACAGAAAAGTAATAAAATAATAAAGAAACGAATCCAAACTGAATGTTCACTGAATGCAAAATAGGTTTATATTTGTGAGAGTAAAAGTAAAAACAACATTACTCGCTATGAAACAGTTTTATACGTACACCCAAGGCCCAAAGCTCACCACTATGTACCAACGGTCTAAACCCCAAATCATATTCAAAATAACAACAAACAAGAAAAGCATGAAAATTAAAAACAACCCGTCAAGCCAAACAAGGCCTTAGGAGTTCATTTTACCTCCTCTTGTTCTTGCTTCCCAGTAACAAGGCAAAGTAAAACAAAATCCTGAACAAGAATCCCCAAGCCACAGTGACCCACAAGCAATTCCATTTGCTCAAATCAGTGATCCCTTGTTGCTGCAAAATATCTGTGCCCGTTGTCAAACACGTTGAGCTCGTGAGTTCCATCCCTAGCGTGTTGCTCATGCTACTCAAAAGTTTCAATTTCATGGCATTTGGGACTGACCCAAGAGGCGTGTTGTCGAAAATCTGAACTCCCTTAACAAAACACCTCGTGGGGTTACTGAATTCGTTTTGTAAAACACCTTCATAGGGGTATTTCACCAGAGAAATGTAATGGAACCAAATCCAATAACTCGGGATTCGATCACGGTTGATGAAAAAGCCACTGAAGAGTAGGAAATAGGCCAAGATCGCAACCACAATTGTGTACCCGAGCATTACGTGCGGCACAACGCCTGATAGGAACGTGACGAAAGAGTTTCCGGCCCAGAACGAGGCGAAAATGATCAGAAAGTAGAACAAGAACCCGGAAAGCCCTCCGTCTAGGCCTACTGCCCAAAAAGTCGTGGCGGAAAACGCCAAGGCCAGGAAAATCAACGATGGCAATGACACAAATGAGTGGGAAAGCACGTAGGACGATCTTCTGTAAGCGTTGTAAGCTGTTTCCCTCATGAAAATGTACCTTTCTTGAAGAAAAACTGGCAATGCATCGGCACAAGTGTAGTACGTTGTTGACATGGCGAAAGCGAAAAACCCTAGTCGTTCTTGAACGCCTTTTGGCGATTCGTCGAGGTGCCAAAACATGGTGGCTAAGATAAAACCAGTGACCATCACAGCGCCCAATCTGATACCGAAAAGCTCCGGCATTCGGCGAGAGTTCATCATCGAACGCTTGGCCAGCACCACCATTTCGATCCATAACGGGTTCGCGAACCTTGGCACCATTGAAGAAGGACTAACATCGTTGTTTGTGGCGCCTGAGACTAATTTTCCTCGTGAAATGCTTGCACTGATTGCTTCTTTCATCGATAAACCCTGTCGATCTGAAGCTTCGGAGTTGCCTGCAACGTTGTGCTTCTTCATGTTCTGCCATGTCTTGTTGAACTCCACCAAGCTTCTAGTTCCGCCAGGAGATCCTTCGAGCTCGCGAATTAGGTCAAGTGCGAACTCAGTCCGGTTCTCACTGTCCGGTATCGGGTGCCCGAAATCGGCGAAATATTGCGGCAGATTAATCGGAGAGCCACTGTAAACGGTTTGTCCGCGAGATAGGAAAAGCAACCGGTCGAGCAAACCGAGAATTCGGGAACTCGGCTGGTGAACCGACATGATCACAATGCTTCCACTCTGAGCGATTCTCTGTAGAACCCTCACCACCATGTACGCGCTAGTGGAGTCGAGCCCGGAGGTCGGCTCGTCGAGGAACAAGAGAATCGGATCGTGAATTATATCGATACCGATAGAAACTCGGCGGCGCTCACCTCCGGAAACGCCGCGGTGACCCTCGTCTCCGATGATGGTCTTCGCGGCGTTTCGGAGACCTAGCTGGTCGATCAAAGCCTGAACTCGCAGTTTCTTCTTGGATTTTGAGAGAGTTCGAGGCAAGCGAAACTCGGCTGCGAACATTAGGGTTTCTTCGACGGTTAGCATTGGGAATAGCAGATCGTCTTGCATCACGTAAGCTGAAATCACCTTCAAGAGCCTCGACTCCAAAGTCTCGCCGTTCAGAGTCACGGTTCCTTTCAAGCTTCCCTTAGCGATTCGGTTCGCCAAAGCGTCGATCAGAGTCGATTTTCCCGAGCCGCTAGCGCCGAGCACGGCGAGGATTTCGCCGTCGCGAGCTTCGCCGGAAATGTCGTTGAGCAGCGTCTTCGTGCTAGTGAAGAATCTGTCCCCGACTTCCGGCTCGGACATTCTCCGGCGAGAGATCAGCGACGGCAAGCTCATCTTCCGGCGGACTTTGACGCTGTAAGTCAAGTTGCTGAAGGAGAGCACGAACGGTAACGGACGAGACTCGATGCTCGGGTCGCTGAGATCGAGGACCTGGTGCACCGGAGTTTCGTCGCCGTCGCCGGTGGCCTCTTTCTGAACATCGCCGACTTGCTTGAGGAAGTGAGCGAGTGTGGGCGACGCGCTGGTGTTGGCAATTGAGGAATCGCTGCGATCCATTTGAGGGGAGAAAATCGGAAAAGTGTCTCTCGCCGGCGAGAAATTCTCCGCTGCGATACGAGACGACATTCTGGGTCTGTTGGTATTTATATGTAGTAGTAGTAGTGTGAGTGAATAATAAGAGTGACTAAGAGATAGATAGAGAGAGTTTCGGATAGAGATGGGTGAGTTTAGCGGCGTGTTTGGCGTGGAGTTCTGGCTTTATAAACATGCGTTGTAGAAGCTGTTTTTGTTCAAGAAGTGAAAAATGTGATTTGGGGATTTCTGCTTAATGCTTACAGGAAAAGAAAGAACCAAAAACACTTTTTTGGATTTGGGGTGTGTTTTTGGTTTGAGTTCTGTGTTCTTATAACCCAAGCTTATAATACATGCGTTTGAAATTGAGAGAATGAACTATGTATTGGGGTTTATATGTTTTTTTTAAAAATATTTTTGTGGTTTTTTCTATTTTGACAGAGGGAGGTGAGAGAAAGGTGACCAACAACGCCTAATCAGTTGTCTATACGTCTAGATTTTCTTGGAGAGAAGCAGAGAGAGAGAGAGAGAGAGAGAGGAAAAAAAAAAAACGTGGTGAGATATGGTTGGTCAGTTAATTGACACGTGGCTTAGTGGGTATTTAAGAGAAGGGTCAAAGGCTGTTGTTTACGCTTTACATTTGTTAAGGGGTACATGAAATTAGGTTGGATGTTCATCTACTATTGCGTAAGCTAATTTAAAAAAAAAAAAAAAAAAAAAAAAATTTTGATAAGAAGCTAATTTCAATTTGGTCATCTGGGAAAGCCTAACTTGTGGGCTATGACTGCAGCTTAATGCCACAGCCTCCGGTTGTGAAATTGTGATTTTGATTAATTATTATATAGTATTATGTATTTACGGAGTTAGTTTCAATCTGGTTTATCCACATTCAATAAAAAAAATTAAAAAACAATAAATAGTATTAATTTATGAAAATGATAAGTCATTAAGATATTTTTATTTTTTCATTGGTATCACCAACTGAAAATGTTATTCACAAATCTTGATGGAGGTAGTTGCATGACAGTCATATAACTTCTTCTTTTTTTTTTTGAGGGGTACAGTCATATAACTTTGGAGCTTAAAATTTAATGCATCATGATATTAATATTCCAACGAACATCAACTAACGAAATACCATCGTATAAGTAGTTATTATTGATTAGTAATTTAGTCAGATACTAAAAAGATATCAGTTAATTGGTTCTCATTGTACGTACTAATAGTAACTATGTGTATATTAAATGCAGAAGGTAATTTGATATTGAATCCGATTCCCATTAGAGAGAGAAAGAGAAAATAAATAAATAAATAAACAACATTTGATCTAAAGATTATTGGCATAAAACTTATGAAACAAGTACTTTCAAATAGCTGAAATTGTTTCCTCAAAAAAAAAAAGAAAAAAAAAGAAGAAGCAGAAGAAGATGAAATTGTATATGATTATTGGATTAAATTTTAGCATCTTCTTTTTCCTCATAAGTAAGAAACAAAGGGTGAGGTTAAAAGGTTTTTCATGTCTTGCCTTACCTCATCCAATGTGTCATATGTTTATATACGTAATTTAATCTCTTAATACTCTTTTTATTCTTGTTAGTGTTGTGTTCATTTCATTGGAAAAGAAAAATTCCTTCAACCCATCGCATCGTGCTCCCACCATGTGCAGGACACTCATGATCTAATCCTAATTCTTCCCGTTGCAATCCTTAGAATGTGTGAGTTGTGTATTACTTGAACAATAATTGAAATTTATGTACTTAAGAAAATGTAAAAAGTCGAGTACTGAAATTAAATAAAAGGTGTAGAAGTGTACAAATTTCCCAAGTTAAGTATGCAAAAAAGTCCACATAAAATAATGTACTTGGGACTAATCTGATTTGATTGACTTTTTTCTTTTTTTTGGCCTAGAGATATTCTTAAGGAATTCAATTACTATCTCTTTAATTAAAGAATCTAAGGAACTTACTTTTTCTAGCTATTAGTTGTATCTCAAAGTTGGCAGACTAGATTGGTCGATCTATAATAAGGCATTAATGCATGCATGGGCCATTGTCCAAACTTAGTTCTCTCTCTCTTTTCTTTTCTTTTTTTCCTTTCGCTAAGCAACTTAGTGTTAGGTTTAACAAGTGAGCAGAAACAACAGTGCTTCCATTTTGACTGTTGGATGTAATTTTTGTAGTTGTATGACTATTCTTTGAGTTAATAATTGAAGAGGTGTCCTTCCTTTCAGCATACATTTAATTTCTTTCTGGTGTGGGTTTTCGTTTGGAGTGATAAGTCTTGCACTGTTATACCCCAAAAGGATTTCTTAAATGCAAAGCAATCCAGCTTGCACCTTCTTGACACTTTGTTCACAATTCACGACAACAAAGTGTTCCATCGGATTGGTGCAAACTCTAAGAAGAGACATTTTTTTAATCCATTAAACTCCACATGAATTGGGATTTCTAGAAGCCTTTTTTAATTATATCCCTTCTTAAGAGAAGTCTTAGTCTGTATTCTCAAATTGCTGAACCAAATAGTTAAGTATATAATACATGTAAACTAGTTAGTTAAGATTTAAAAGATTAATTCATCATTGATTGTAATTTTAAATCTTTCAATGAATGTTTTATTAACTTTCTTTGGCATGTCTTGCTGTATAAGGACTCTTTGCTTTGTCAGAGCCAATCTTTTGTGAGCTTTGTCTGTTTTTGCATCTCAACTTTTTAGATACATTATACTGATATACCATTAAAGTCACACACGCATAAAGTCATCGCTCTAGCTATAATTAAAGACTCACAACTTATTATGAGCACACGAAGAAGAGGACAAAGGAAAGTTAAGCTGGTCTGACCCATTCAAAGTTTCAAACTGCTTCTTGTGATTAAGTAATTATTGGGAAGATGGGCAACGTGTACAAAACTACAAATGCAATGCAAGATACTATTCCTTAGCCAACCTATAATTAATCTACAGGGGATTGCTGTAATTTTATATCTGAATAGTAGAACCTGTATATGATAATGATCCTGAGTTTGTCAAGTTTTAGTTACCAATCTGTTACAGTGCTCCTTGATTCAAATGTATGCATGGATTGTCATTTGTCACTGTGAGACTTCTGCCTCCACACTAAGTGTGAAAATTATAAACTGTTACTTTTATTGTTTGGAAGAAAAACTGGAAAGAAAAGAGAGGGAATGCAAGTTTGACTTTGATAATTTTGTGTAGGTTTTGACAGGAATATATAATGCACCGGATCCAATGAATAATTTCAACTGACTTTGACACAAATTGATGGATTGTCTTTTCTTAATTCCTAACAAAAGATATATTAATAGTCAATAATCAGAAATCCAGGATGAATATATACTTCATAAAAATGAAAAAAAATCATGATTGACAGCCGAAATAAATAAAAGGGTTATACTATAATCTATATATTAGACATTAAAGTATCCATTCATTAACACACACCATTTGCCTTGTAAGAAAGGGTAAGTTATTGAAAATTCATATTTGAAGGTTGAGATAAATAAAAGAGTTATACTATAATTTATATATTACATATAAAAGTGCCCATTTTATTAACACACATCATTTGCCTTCTAAAAAATGGTAATTTTATTGAAGTTTCATGTTTGAAAATTGAGATAAATAAAAGGGTTATATTATAATCTATATATTGGACATTAAAGTATCCATTTATTAATATACATCATTTTCCTTGTAAAATAGAGTAAGTTACTGAAAATTCATGTTTGACAGTCGGAGATAAATAAAAAGGTTATACTATAATCTATATATATTACACATTAAAGTATCCATTTTATTATCACACATCATTTGCCTTCTAAAAAAGGGTAAATTAATTGAAAATTCATGTTCGACGATCGAGATAAATAAAAGGGTCATACTATAATCTATATAGTAGACATTTAAGTACCCATTTTATTAACACACATCCTTTGCCTTGTAAAAAAGGGTAATTTTTTTCGAAATTCGTGTTTGACAGCTGGCAAGATAAATAAAAGAGTTATACTATATATAATAGGGGTTCAAGCAAAACCGGGACCCGACCACCCGCAAAAACCGTCGTCGACCGACAACCGGCCGATCCGACGCCGGTGACGGATCGGCGGCGGGTCTCAGCCTCCTCACCCGAAAACGGCGGGCGGTTGGCGGTTTGAGGTGAGAAAACGATTTTAAACGACCCGACCGTATCTGTGAGGAACGTCGCCGATTTCTGTCCGATTGTCTAGAAAAACACACGACCGGAAAATCACACTGACCGGAAAATCATCAAATTATTGATCTTCGAGATATGCCGAGATCACATCGAGAACCGGCCTAGATCTCGCAGAGACAGCTTGATCTCTTCGAGGATCCACGAGATCTCATCGAGATCCGGCCAGATCTCGCAGAGATCAGCTTGATCTCTTCGGATCCACCGAGATCTCATCGAGATCCGGCCAGATCTGCCGAGATTGGCCTGATCTCTTCGAGATCTCGCGAGATCGGGCGGCTTTTAGCGAATCCGGCGTGTTTCTCACAACCCGAAACGACCGAGGACCGATCTGTACCCGAAGAAAATCCGACCACCGAAACGACTCTGATCACGGTCGGCGGCGGGTCGGGAAATGAAAATCCGAGGTGGGCGGGTCGGTTCGGGTGGGCATAACCCGACCGGACCGACCCGTGGACAGCCTTATATAATCTTATATACACATACTTGCCTTGTAAAAAAGGTTGAGTTAAAAGACAGAAAGAGCACATTTTGATTATTTGATAGTAACTTTTTATTTTATATACGTACAAGTCTGGTATCTAACGTAGATAGGCCACCGCCCCTTACCGAATTACAAGCTAACACACACCTATAAATCGAAGGTGCTGTAAAAGTTTCCCAAGTCAAAACAGAAACATGGGCGCTAGCGTATCCATGTGCATGAGCATGGAACATATGAAGATGATATGGCCCATTGAATTTTCATACGAAACTCTTAGTCAAACCTCCTTTTCTACCACACTCTTTGCAAAAGTGGTAACTACATTACCAGTCTTTGTCCTACATTTCTTTTCTTAGGACTCTAGCTTTTTTCAACATGGGCAAGAAAAAGAGTTCCACAAACTCAAAACCTTCAATCTTCAACGTATGCCCACACATCGATCATCTAAACTTTTACACCACAAAAAAATGAACCCAGTTTGTGAAAAGTATAAATGCCTGAAAGCTGAATTGAGGTAGATTCTGAATGTCAGACAAGTAAAGTTACCTCAGGTTCAAGCCAAATCCGACCCAACACAATCGTCACCCCATATGATATACCCATGTCATCTATAGGGTCATAAAAAGTTGACAACCCCTATCAAAAAACTTGTCCATCCCTAGATCGTTCATCATTCTCTAATGTGCCAGTGCCCATCATTCCTTATAGCAACACTTACTAGGAATGGCAACGGATTGGGTTCAGACCGGGTTTCTTTATGCCCGAACCCAACCCGCGAGTCTATACCCATTATCTAAACTCGGCCAGTTTAATAAACGGGTTTTTTTATTTGCACCCAGACCCGCCCGCTAGGTCCCGAGGTCCCCATCCCATAATGCTCAGCCCAAAATCACAATTGACAAACACTCAAAATCACAAATACAGCCTCATCATGATTCACAAACCCAAACTCACAAACACAAAAATCACAAAATCACAAACACAAATCATAGAAATCATTGAATATACATGTAATGAAGCCAAAAATTAAATAAAAATAATTACATTTTCTTGCCATCCAAATGAATGCCAAGATCTAAATCATCTAACAAACCAATCCATACCCAAAACCCAAGAAATCCTAAAATTTTTGTAAACCCAAAGGAAAAGTAGCAAATCTAAAAAACCCACCAAAAAAAAAAAACTAACAAATTTTCAAATCGGCGATTGCTGTTGGTGGAGCAGTGTGGGATCAGCGATAGTGAGAGTTTTGACTTGTCGGCGTCGAGGACTTAAGATGATTCGTCGGTGAAGGTTGGGGCTGTGGTGGTGAGAAGAAAGGAGAGTGAGTGAGGTTTGATTGTGGCTATGGTGGTCAGAGGAGAGGAGAGTGAGTGAGAGTAAGAGTGGGAGAGGAGAGTGTGAGAGAGGGAGAGGAAAGTGGGCGGCTAGGCTGGATGAGATGAGATGAAATGAAATGTTAGGGTTTATAAGTGTGTGTGTGTGTATAGTAGGGTTTTTTTGGTAATTTTAGTATCAAGCGGGTTAGGTTCGGGTCTGGGTTCAGGCCAGGGTTTGCAAAAACCCAGACCCGTTTCGGGTTTTATTTTAAAAACCCAAACCTGACCCTATTGTTTATTGGGTTAGGTAAAACCTAACCCGTTAAGGTCGGGCCGGGCTGGGCCAGGTACTTGCGGGTCGGGTAACAATTACCATCCCTAATACTTACTACACGTCAAATAATGTGTGACTAACCCACGCGAGAAGCACTGGGGCATGCCATATATCATATACAAGTCATGTAGCCTCCATAAGCTAAGTTGCACTAACATGGACACAGATATGACATGGATACAGAGAAACGATAATTTTTGAAAAATAAGGATACGACATGGCATGGACACGGCAATTAAATAATTAATTAAATTTTATATCTAGGCATATTTTTAAATATTTTTAGACATAAAAGTAGAATTTAAATTATGTAAGAACTACAAATAAGTAAACTAACACCCAAAGTAGTACAATAATAAGTAAACTAACACCCAAAGTAGTACAATAATACACATAAAATGTTTAAGAGTACAAACCAAAAGTTTAAATATGCTACATTCAACATCAAACTACAATATCCATTTTAGTATCCATAGAGGAGCAGCTGACTTAGTTGATTTTTCACTTTCAATATTCATTTTAGTAAAATCACCTACAATATTTAACTTTAATAAATAAATAAAACTATAGCAAGACACACAAAAACAAAAATCACTAAATTTATAATAAACATTATAATTTATAAGGCAAAACAAAAGACTGAGTAAAGAAAAAAAAATTAAAAATTCATAATAAAAAGTATAACACAATGACACTGTGACACTAAGAGTGAGATTAAAATAATAAGAATAAACGCATTATAAGTTATAACTTATAAGTAACAGTACACCTAAATATCTGAAAGAAAGAAAAAAAAACACAGAGAGAGAGAGAAGATAAGAGGTTTGACATGTTGTCCACGCTGAGAGAGAGAGAGAGAGAGAGAGAGTCATACTCGGACATTGGAGTGTCAGAGCCGCGTCGGCGTTGTGTCGGAGAAGCAACAAAAAAAAAAAGACTCTACTCAAACACCGGAGTCGAGCGAGTCATACCAGTTCCAGTGTTCGACACGTGTCGGACACCGATATGTCACCAAAAATGACGCGTCAATGCAACCTAGTCCATAAGTTTCTGTAAATTAATGAACCCATATGAGAAGTAGGGCATGAGAAGAAATTACTAATTATAGGATAAATTTATGCCATGAATTGTTATAGAATAATGAGAACTAAAAGGAAAATGCATTAGCGTTTAGTGCCCCGACAACTTAGGTGTGCGTTTGGGTTAAAATGAAAAATGAAAACTATTTCGCTATTCAGCTTATTTTTGCTACTATTCGTAGGCCCCTACTGTACTATTTCAACTCACTTTTACCTTTATCTACAATACTTTCAGCGATAATTTTTCAATTTTAGCAAAATAAGCGGTATCCAAATACACCCTATGAATGACAACAGGATAAGATGGGGCTAGGTGGGATTAATTAAGGGTGCCCAATCCTTGATGCAAATGGGGGAAAACCTGCTTTGGAGGTAAGCTGGACACATTAGGTTTGGAGCAAGTTTGTAGGGCCAGCTCAAAAGACTTGAGGCTTGAAGTGGTTACTTTTATAAGTGAAATATTTTTGTATATTTATATTTCAATTATTTAAATTTTTTTATAGGAAGATCGGAAGATTTTTTGTTTCTTTTTCTTGAGTAAATGATGAGAGACTTTTCTAAATGAGATAGAGAGAAAAATGCACATGAAGGATTTGTTTGGGATCCGCTTATTATGTTAAAACTGAAAATTTTTGGCTAAAAGTACTATAGATAAAGGTAAAATTTAGTTGAAATAATACAGTGAGACCAATGAATAGTACCAAAAAATGCAATGAGACCCATAAATAGTAACAAAAATAAACTGAATATTAAAATAAGCTAACTTTTCAAGTTAGAGCCAAACACACACGAAGTTTTTAATTTTTAGCTAAAAAAATTAATAAAAAAAAAAGGTATGAATTATAACTCATTTTAGGTTGTTATACAAGTATAGCATTACACTTAAGGAGTAAAATTATGACGAATTGTTACTATTTGTAACCATAGGCAATTTAGGAAATTGCCTAGGGGTTGAGCCAACATTACGGATTAGAGGTATTTTGCAATCACTAGTTAGATAATTTTGACATTAATGAGATAGATATGAAAAAGAAATATAATGAGCAGTAGAGAAAGTGCCAAAAAAGAGAAAGTAAGTGTTTTAAGTATGATATTAGAAATTATAGAATATATAAAAATGCTAATTATAAATTTTAAAAAATATATATATATTATATATATAATATAAATAATTAATAATTGAAATCTCTCTCTTTCTCTCTAACTAACATATGGGTAAATAAATAAATAAAAAGTTAACAGATTCTCTAAAAAAAAGTAATTGATTTTTTAACCACTTTTGAAAATATTTTTAAAAAATTTTTATAAAAAAAGTAATTAATTTTTTAATAATTTTATATATTTTCCATAAAATCGATATATATGAAAAAAATTTCTAAAATATTCTATTAACAAATAATCAAAAACGGTAACCAAACTCATAAATAAATTTCAAAAAGTTTGGGAGACATCCTCGGTCTACATGTGCATAATGTGCTGACTTGGACAACACTACTCACAGCTCACTAGTGCAAAAATATCTTGTGATTTCACTTGGACGATCATACTCATCATGTGGGCTCTCCCGTATTAAAATTTTAAAACGCTTTGATTTATTACGAAAATGGTCCTCTCGTAGACTGATACTCAATGAGTAGGGACACTATCTCTCTACACCATCGACAGCACATCCTTAAACTTCCCTGTCTACCAAAAATGGTTAGTACTTGGGTAGTCTCACTTTCTGGGACTCGAAATTTGGCAGCATTGTGACAAAGAGAGCAGCAGAGGTCGCTGTTGTATGCAAATATATAGATGAAGAAGAAGGGGTTCACATGCTTAACAACGACATCTAATAAATATGAACAATAAATATTACGTAATACACAGTCATGAGAGCAAGCTTTTCTGGTCCAAATTAACGTGTAACAGTTAATACCAAGGCCCTAGCTATAATACAAAGAAGAATATGGTGGGTATGTGGTAAATCCCATTGCTTTTGATTTGACCATGTAGTGTCGGTGATTAAAACCAAAAAAAAAAGAATATGGTGGCAGAGTTTAAATCACCGACGCTACATGATCAAATCAAAAGCAATGGAATTTACTACATAACCCACCAAACCAAGTTGTAACTTGTAAGTAATAACTCATCCTGTAGGAGGATCTGGAAGAATAATGCAAACTCCATTTATGAGTAAATTTCTAGCAAGTTAAAATTTCATAAATTGAGGCCATTTCTTTGTAACGAGATTGACGAACAAAAACTTCATTTGTCAATAAAAGGGAGAGCCATAAGCGACCTTGGAAGTCAAACAGCCAGTCCTTTAAATTATGCATGTTAAAGAACAGACAAGAGTCCTTTTTACAATTATGTTAAAAGATACTACAGTGAGTCATAATTAGATCCGTTCATTTTCTGACCGCTTATCAAAAAAAAAAAAAAAGATCTGTTCATGGACCAGGCAGGGAATGCAAACATTAAGATTAAACCTGTAGGGCCCAGGCCTTGCTTCTACCTTGGGCCTCAATTCAGCTCCTGAGATGGCCCAAAACGTTCCCAGGCACAAGCCCAATAACTGACTAAATATAGTAGTAATCTAGTTCAAGATTAAGAAACTCAAAACATTCAACTATCTTTTAACAACTTTGAAGTCAAGGTGAATATTGCATAATAACCTATCCTTGGGCTGTTTCTATTTTTTTACCCTCCCAAGTTCTCAAGCTATAAACTGAAATTGCAAGTAAGATTTACGCCAAATAAAAGTAAATAAAAAAAATTATATAAAATGGGACTATTTGTTATTTTGTACCTAGGCCATACGTGGCCCAAAAATTTAAACAGGTTTACAACTTATGCCCATCTCGGCTCATAGAGCCTTAAGCCCAAGCCCGCTTTCAATGAAGGCAGGCTCCGTGAAGAAAAAGCATGTAATATCAAAAAATATTACATCAGTCATATCAAAATCCAGTAATTAAGAGACATACAAAAGAACTATATCAACATTCTACCACTAATCTCAAAGGTGTTAGAGGAGCTGAGGTTTATTTTGCGCGTATATCTCCCATTCATTACATTTTGATTAGTATTCGATACCAAATACATTCTTTTCAGGTGGGCCAGCTGATCCTTGTACAGGTCTAAACTAGAAATCCATACCAAACAAACGTAGGCTACATGTCTTCTCTGCCAACCTGTTAAATTTTTTTTTTTTTTTTTTTTTTTATAGGACCTGTTAATTCTCTTAACATGACAATCACAATCTCAATGAAGTTCTAATAGAAGAGCTAACAAGTTTAGCATCCCAATCTGGAGCACGATGCTAGCTATAGCTATCATGACTCATTTACTGAAAAATTAGGAAGGTAAATATAACAAAAGTTACAACACTTAAAAAATCATATATCCATGGTTTAAATATTAAGATGTCCACGAATAAAGATAACATATTATTCTCTGCTGAACTGATTATCAAATTTGGAATTAATTGACCATAATTTCAGTTCGTTACCAAAGACTGTCAAACATTGTGTCATGTATGACTGTAAGCATATGCCAACAGAAGGCAATTTCATTCAGTGCAACTACAGCAACTCGCATATAAAAGTTCATCCAAATGATGCAATTTCTTGCTTCAGATGATCAAAATAATCCAAGAAACAGGGCATCCTTCCATCAAAGCAGGATTCTCCAATTATGATTGATCATCTGTATAGTTAACGGCAAGATCCCAGTAATTACCAACACCAGCATCAGCAAAAATTTTCCGGGCAGCAGCTTCAGTCATGCACTCATGAACTGAAAATCTGTTGAAATTCGGTTTGGCAACATTCCCTTGCCAAACCAAGACGCATTTGTTAGGAGGTTTATCATCACTTTCATCCTCATCTTCATCCTCCTCTTTTACAGCAGAAGCCCAATTTATGCGTTTAAGCATAAGCTTGCCATACCTCTTTATGGACTTGTTTCCACCTTCAACAACCACAACACTAATACCATCACAAATCACAGCACATCCACTCAAGCGGTTCTCTTGGGCATTAACATCAACTTTGAAGCGTGTCTGAGGGTGTGACAGGTCATTGATCTTGTAAACAGATACAATGGCCTCCAGTGTATTTGACTCATCAAAGAGCTTCCGCTCTTTTTTATCCCGGCGCTCAGCAGGAGTGAGTTTACGAGCAATATTCCTATCTATGTGAGCTTGCTCACGTTCAGCTGCTGCACTCCTGATTTCCTTTTCAAGCCTAGTTGGATCTTGGGTTGCTTCAGAGCCAAGGACTTTCATCAGATTGCTCATTTTCACTTTGGGTTTTGGAGGCTCAATCAGGCCTTGTCTTATCAACTCCTGCTTATCTTTCTCCCTAGCCAAACGTCGCTGAGTACGGAGTTTCTTCTGCTCCTTCTTGGTTAACTTCAAGGGTTGAGGTGGTGGAGGAGCTGGCTCAGCAGGGGGCTCAATTGGGCGAGGATGTTCAACATAGATAGTGATCTTCTCCAACTTTATATTATCCATGGCTCTATCAGTAATGTCACCATAAGTACCAGTTTGCAAGAGAGGCACATCCCTGATGATTCCAGTAAACATAATCAATAAAATAAAACTTACACCCAAAAAGATAAGGACAGATGGCTAAGCTAAAGTTCTTAAGACTAAAAATAAAATTAAAAAAAAAAAAAAAAGAAGCAAATAGAGGACAAGAAAATGGATTGGTCCTTTCTGCTTCATCACCTACAGTAAGCCCAATAGTTTTTTATGGGCTCATGTGCTCTTTTTAGTGGTCAACAGTGTGACAAGACAATGTTAACCCTTACAGTTAAATGCCAATAGTTCTAGTTCAACCCTCAGCCGTTTCAAAAATCAGAAAACATACAAACAAATCCAATCATGCTTTTTCAGAATTCATGGGTATTCACAGATCAGTAAAGAATCAGATGTGACTCGCAAACAACAGCTTTCTCTGCAATGAAATAAATCTCTAACATAAAGCCCCACCTAGACTTAGTTTTTCAGCCCTTAGTTTGGCAGTAAAAGAGAACGGGATCAGATTTAGCATTACCAACATAGCCTTTATATCATATTCATTCCCCTAAATCATGCCAATCAGACTAACAAAATGCCTCAAATAAATGGAAATGATTCAGTAGAAACCATGTAATAAGAATTCAATATCAACTTACCACCACTCAACGTCTGGAATTGGGTCCTTAGGTTTTTCTTTGGTGATAACTCTCTCTGCTACCTCTATTAAATTTGGATTAATATCAGGTGCTGCCTTTGCCTTAGCCAACTGTGCCTGTTTTGCCTTCTGCTCTTTTGCTTGTGCTTCTCCAAATTTACTCTGCAAAACCAAAATGTCTACAAGTAAAATATACATGTGTTGAATTGGTAGAAGTTATAAACGAAACACAACTTCAACAACAAATACCTTCAGTTTAATATGCTCAGCATCTTTTGACCATTTGCCTTCTTCAACAAACTGGAAATTCATCCTCTTAGGCCTCAAAAGCTTAGTTTTGTTAATACCCATCCTTTCATCAAAATGAGGATTTGAGTCAGGATCAACATCTAATTCAGGTTTCAGAATCTGAAATGCATCCTTTTTCTGTTTATTAATGTTGACCTGGAAAATTTAGAAGACAGGATTAAAGCACTCACAAAATATACCTCGAAAATTATTCGTACATGTCTGCACAGATTAAAATACTCACAAACCTTTAGAGTGCTGAGGTTGCTTGGTTTAGTCACATTCACCACATTTCCATGTTCATCTATCTCCCTACCAAGCGCATCAAGACGAAGAACAGGGGCCTTGGTTGGCTTTTGTGGGACAGCAACATCTGTTGCCACCTGACCTGGAAACAAATTTATGAGAGGAGCAAACTCTGGGTCCTGCCGAAAACCCATCCTGGCAGCAAGTTCCTGTGCACGTTTTACTGCTTCAAAATTGGGTACAGCTGTGAGGCCTGCAGAAGCACCAGGATCAGATGCAACAGGTAAGGCTGATGAGCTTGATATCACCCCTGCTGAAACAGATGTAGGGGTAGTTAACAGAACCGGCCCTTTCCCTGTTCCAGTAGAAACAGATTGTGCTTTTGGTTCCTCATTCAATCCTAAGTTTGACCTGCCCTCTGAACTTGTGCTAGCACCCTTGTTCAACTACATGTTCAAGATTTTAGTTAATACATACTGAAGAACGCCTACAATCAAGAAAAGTATCCCAACAAAAAAAAAAAATCTGCACCCAACTTTAAATGAAAGAGGGATAGAGAGGTTAAAGCTCCAAAAAAAAATCACTGTAATGGCTACACAGAACATAGTGCGGATGTATTCTAAGATGAATGACTTACAAGGGGAATTTTCTTCAGCTTCTCTGACAATTCTTTTTGCATTTGTAAAGCTTTCTTAGCTTTAGCTAAAGCATCAAGAGATAGACTTCCACTTTTTCCAGCAGCTGAAGATGTCCCATCTGTACTAGATTTTCCAGGAACCTCATGAGATCTGGTAACAGTAACTCCCTTATTTTCATTTGTGGTAGAAATTGAAGATACCTTTGTAGAAAGGGGATGACCAGGGGCCAAAGACATCTCAAGCACGCTGCTGGATTCCATGGTGAGTGATTCCAGAGCAGCACCCTGTGTCAAAAAAATCAACCATAAGTTCATCCACTAGTCCATCAGAGCTAGATCATAGAAATGAAAAACAAATTACAAGAAGCATGAAGGAGGTGCGCACAACTTTCCTCAGCCACAGGAAGGATTGCCTCCAAGGTTAAATACACTCACAATTAGAAGGTGAATAAAAACTGTCATCAAGGCGAATCAACCAGGTGCTACAAAATTTAAAAGGTAAAAATGCCAGATACTGTTTTATTATATACAGTTTTTTTTTTTCTTAAAGTCCAAAATGTCCTTGCCTCATGAATGCATTTTTGCTATATAGCAGTTAACTTATAGCATTTGTACTCACTAATTTAACCAACAATACTCATGTTCACCCCCCCAATTGAAACTACACTCACACTTTAATCAACGCAATAAAAGTCACAATATATCGTATTTTTTCAAGACAAGGTTGATGGGTTGCATTATGCTAAACCAGTATAATCAAACTATGTTGGAAAACTTGGCTTTCACAGCAAAGCTTGAAATTAATCTGTCCCCCATATAAACACTTTGAACAGACAATGTAAGTTGACGATGACATGATGACAAATTTAGAGCAAAAATTAAAACAGAACATAGTGGTCATTCACAAAGATAAGTACATTAATTATCTTCATCCTCTGGGAAAAGGCAAGCAGTTTAAATGTGTGGGTAGTGCATTATCAAAATGAACCTCATGTATAACAAACATTAATTCCTATATGGACCTGTTAAAAAACATCCATATATAAGTTATACCTGAGCCACCTAGATTAGAGTTCAACAAGACCATAAAGATGTATCCAAATTCATGTCACATTCAACTCAATAGGATAGATTGACAATCACTTTCATTACCGACTTAACTTGGCCAATATTAGACCAAACATGCATCCTTCCTAACAAAATCTATTCAGACGCTAACAGCCCTAACTTCAACACTCTCAAAGACTTAAACTTCTCAAACCTCCAAACTTCAAAGGTTAAACTTCAGCGTGAGCAGCCCATTTAAGCATGAACCAAAGTTCTTTTTATAAGAGATTCAAATGAGAAATAGACCAGGTAAATAATTGACCAACTAGTAAAGAAATACAATCTCAGATTCAAAAGGTCTATAAACTATTAAACACTAGAGAAGAAAGTAGCCAACATGCTCCACAAAACAGTCATAAACTTGTTTAGGGACCTCATCAACTCGGAGATAGGATTCAAACTTAGGACCACTAAATTTGATACATGATAAACTACCACTTCTCCCAAAAACCTTAATTAAGAACTGAAGTTGTATCTCTAATTGTACTAAACCTTAATTTAAAATAACAAAACCTCCCTCTAATTAATCCCCCTACCATATCGGCAACTGACTTTTCAACTACAAAATCAGGCATTTTTAACACACTCCTTGTAACAACTTGAAAATATCATCACAAGCCACAATGGCTTCACTAACCTAAAGTTTCAGCTATATGCGTTTGGATATGTGCAAAACCATAAATTTGAACTACAAGTCATCTACAACATCAAAAACAAGCATTGTAAATAGAAATAGGCCAGTAAAAAAAACTTACATTACTCGCAGAGGCGGTGCCACGGTGGCTCCGGCCATTGTCGAAAAGCTCATCACTCACCTCTTCCTTGGACTTAGAATCAATGAAATTCACTCGCTTCTCATCTTCAAAGCCCTTATCAACCTCAATTTCCTCTTCTTCTTTAACTCTATCGCCAAACTTCCTTCGCTCCTTCTTTTCCTTCCTTCCTTCTCCATTCTCTGCTTCCTTCCTCTCCGAAACCCTAGCTCTTTTATCAAAACCATCGCCTCTCTCCTCGCTCGCGCCTCTCTCTTTCCTCTTGTGCGACGAAGAATGCCGTCTCTCCACAGACCCGTCCCTATCGTACAGTCTCTCGAGCTCCTCATCATCGGACGGCTCGCGCTTCGCGTCGCGATGCTTAGTCCTATCCCTCTCTCTACTCCCTTCCCTCTCGCTCTCACGCTTCGAATCGCGGTCTCTGCTCCCTTCGCGATCCTCGTGAGAGCGCTCTCGACCAGATCGGTGGCGGTGAGAAGATGAAGAAGAATAGTGGTGGTGGTGATCGGAGGAATCGCGGTCGCGGTGCTTGTCGTCTCTGGACGATCGGTGCTTGTGGTCTCGGTCGCGATCGTCTCTTTCGTCTCTGGTGCGCTTGCTTCTTCTGTCTCTCTCCGAGAGGCGGTCCATGCTAGGGTTTAGTTTTGCAGATCACTCTCTCTCTCTCTTTCTCTGTGTATCTCTTCCCCTCTTTTTTTTTTTTTTTTTTTTTTTTGAGGGGTCTGTCTATGAGTGATTGATGCAAATTTCTGAGGAGATAACGGCTCAGATGTTAATTTATAACCCGGTTCCTTTACGGGTTGTCTGTGCTGAACCGGGTTTTATTGATATTTTCATTTTGACACAATCCTATTCCTACTCCTACCTCTGTACTTCATGAATAAATATTTTCTTTTTCTTTTTCTTTTTTTTTATATAATGAATTAAAAAATTCAGCAGGGTCCATTTGAATGATTTTTTTTTTAAATAACTATAAAAACCAAACTATATTATTAGTTAATTAATGTTTGAAACTAATTTGGTATTTAACAAATCGAGTCTTTTAGACCCGATTTTGGAATGCTAAATCAATTGCACTGAACTCAATTTTAACATCGTCTATAGCTGATATGGATACTTGGTCCACGTAGGCATGATATCAAGTCTGTAATGATTGATTTTGATACCCATAAAATCGAGTCTGTAACGCTTGATTTCGTTACCTAGCAATACCTAGCAATACCTACGAACGAAGCAACCCAGGCGGCAAATGCTTCAGGTGATGGCGGCGATGGCTGAACACGTCGGAGTTAATGTGGGTGTGGTTTCTTGTCGCCGCTCCGGTGATGTTGCTGTCGCACTGTTAGGGCCACCAAGCTGGGTCATAGCATCCACGAACCTCTCGTGGAGCTCGTCAGTCCATTACAGTCAGGGCTTTGGATCCGAAGTGAGAACCAAGCAAGCATCACCTGGTAGGTTCGTTGAGAAGAAGCAACCCAAGCGGCGAAAGCTTTAAGCGAGGGAAATTCAATCCGATCAGGTATTTGTTTTGGGTTTTGTATTTGGTTTTGTTCATGGGTTTTTGGGGCTTGGAAGAACATGGAAGTTTGTTTGTAGATGTTGAAGTAGAGAACTTGAGTTCGATGCGTACGTGGACAAAGTATCCACATCAACTGCAGACGATGTTGTAATCGAGTTCAGTACAGTCGATTTAGCATTCCAAAAGACTCGACTTGTTAGATACCAAATTAGTTTCAAACATTAGCTAACTAATAATATAGTTTGGTTTTTATAGTTATTTAAAAAAAAATCCCCATTTGAATTAGAGGGAGAGTAGAGGGAAGTAGGCTAAAAATATACTAATTTTTTGTCAATTCTACTATACTCTAATTCCCATTTCTCCCCCTCAATCCAAATGGACCATAAAATAATTACTCATCAATTAATTTTTGATATATTCTTCACAATCCTATTCAACGATAAAAGACTTTATTTGAGCTAATTATAACTCATAGAGTATTGAAAAGCTTTATTTAAATTCTAATATGAAATCTTGCTTCTTCTTCTTCTTTTTTTGTGTTGTTTTACCTCATTTATTATTCACATACACAACTTTTTTTATTCTTTGTTTTTATTTATATAGTATTTTAGTAAATTTTTATTTTTTTCTCTCCAAAAATGAATAAATTCTATCTCTTCCCTCACCTTCCTTATTTTCTTCAACATATCCTCCCTCTTCAACACTCCTTCTCTTTCACAAAAACAATTTCACATTTCACAAATCACAATTCTGTATAAGGTTGTAGACCAAGCTATTTATTAACAGCTTGAACTCAACTCATGGAAATATTTGTTTTCATTTATTTAACAAACAAGTCAAACTCATGCTCAAGTTTAGACTTGATATTTAAATGAGTCAAACTAAAACATAATAATGTGTTTATGAATATAAGGCTTGATTAAATTATAAATAAAAAAAAACATTATATTTGTATATGTATATTTGTCTACACACACACACACACTTGAGATAAAATTATGTTAGTTTGTAAATAGGTCCATATGATATCAATTTTTTTTTCATTTATTGATATATAAAAATCTATTTATGCTAGTAAAAATTTAGAGTCATGATTTTATTATATATAGAAAAAGAATAATTTAATCAAGTAACTAGTAACTAGCTAGTGAACAAGCTTGAGTTTGTTTAATAAAAAAATGACTCAAGCTTAAAAATATAATTGTGTTTGGTAATGAACTCGAACTCAGCTCATGTTCAACATAAAACTATATGAAAAAACTTGAATTTTTAATCCTTGGCTTGACTAAGCACGTTTATAGCCCAAAATCCAAGTTCAAAGCTCAAAAAATACAAATCCTAAATTTAAAAAACTCTTCCACAATTTTCCCAAATTTAGTTTTCTCCTAAGCTTTGATCAGAATCTTGCCTAGCTAAGTTTGGATCAATGCAACTAGACACCTATTACAAAGGTGGCTTTAGGAATTTATTTTCAAGGTGGCCATTAAGAAACTAATGAGGGTACCAAGAGTTTTAGTGTATAATTTTGTCTTTAATCACTTGTTTCAGGGTAGTCAACAACCATGTAATTTTTTAAAAATACAAAAAAAAAAAAAAATGAGGGTATATAAATTTTTTTTAGATCAAGGTGGTCATGTGACCACCCTCATCAACACGTAACGTCGCCCCGTACAAAGACTGTTCCAAGTTTTTTAATGCCATATGTGTGCATGTATGTAGCTTTTCCTTTTTGATATTATGGATGCCAAGAATATTTTCTATGGAATTTAAGTTTATAGCCAAACTTTCTTATCGGTGAAATATGACTAAACCAAAAGAACTTGGGGGACTTGGTTTCCACGCTAAGAGAGCAAGAAATATCTTTCTATGGCCAAGGTTTTTTTTTTTTTTGAGAAGATTCTAATCATTCTATGACCAAGTTGGTTGGAAAGCTTATATAGAATGATTCGGGAGCATGGGTTGGGTTAATGTTCTAAAGGACAAGTATCTCGGTAGGCTTAGCATAGTAGATTGGGCTGGAGATTGGGTGGCCCATATTCTTGAAGGGTTCTTATCGACCCATTAGAAATGGTGAAAACATACACGGGTGTTGCAAGGTAACTGGATTTGTAAAAGCTGATTGCAACTATGTGGAGTGTGGTCATTTACCATAAGCATCAACTGCTATGGAAAATTATGTTTCCATTGGGTATTTGATGACCCTAGCTTCATAGAAAGAGGTTGGTTTTCATTCCATATGAGGTTCAACTAGTTGGGCTTATACCAAAGCTTGTCGATGCATTTTTCCATAAGGACTTTGACTTCTTTTCCGTCTTGGGATTGATATTGATTCCTAATGGCCCAAAACCTACAGGTATGGATCAAGTTAAATACATATGGGTCCACTCTAAGAAATCCAGGACTAGTAGGTGATGGTGTGGTTTTACGTAGTTAATACCGTACTGGTACTGACTGATATGTACCGTACTGATATATATATTGGTATCGAAATATCAATGTTTCGTATCGGTTTAAATATCGATCGTACAGGCCATGTACTGGACGGTACAAAAAAAAAGTTTTTTTTTAAATTTTTAAGTTTTGTAATTTTTGAATTTTTATAAAGAAAAAATGGTAACTTATTTGCATTAACTTATTAGTATTATTTATTTTCTTATTATGCAATGAACAATTAAGCTTTCTATTTTTTATATTGTGTTTTTTTTTTCTTTTTTTAATTGATGCTAAAATCTTAAAACCATAAATAATTTGTTTTGAATTGAAGTAATGTTTTATAGTAAACTTTCATATTTATTATAATACACACACACACACATATATATATATATATATTTATAATATAAAAAATAACGGTAAATCCAAAATGGTACACCGGCATTGACCGATATCGAAATATATTGTTCCACTGGTCAAATCGTTACAGCCTTCGATACGAGATGGACTCCCTTGCTTTAGAGACCACTATGATAAGTGATTTGTGAGCTTTCATGTGAAACAGAAATAGTGCATAACTTTGGGATATAAGGGATGGTCTGTCCCTTGCTTCATATATGGGTTTTACGTGTAAAGTGGTTGAGCTAGCTAGATGCCTTGCCGAAAGTTTCTTTTCTTGATAGTGCTATTAAAGTTTATTTAGGTTTGATCTCACTGGTGGGTGACTGTATGTGTCTCTTGTGGATCCTTCTTAAGAAAGTCGTCAAACATACTTTGAGACTTTTAAAGCTTGGCTCGTTTAATAGTTAGGAGGAGAGGATATATGTACTTAAAGCAGTATTTTAACTCATTCTTTTTTAACCTCCTACAAATGACATGATTGCATTCCATGAATCACAAGAGCATATCTGTAATGCAAGTCATTGTCTGCTAAAGTGGCCTCCAAACACATCCTGTAAGCACTAAGCAGTAGAAAGTATAGGTTTTTAGTTAGGGGCACACGTTCCACATGTTGTTTATGAAATAAGGTACCAGAGTTCATGATTCTTAGGAGCTTGGCTAAAGAACAAGGTTAGGCCTGTGGGCTGTGGCTGTGTGTGTGTGTGTCTATGCATGCCTCTTTAGTTTACCTTAGAGATTCACCATAATGCTTTTCTACAAAATACCTAAGATGACAAGTACGTTTCTTGTTTTGTTACCTTAAGTCAGAAAAAGAGACGTTGAAAGCATAATGATATTATACGCAGTATAAGCATAGGAATAAAAGCCTTAAATGAAGAAGAGCCGCACATAACCAATCAGGTCCAGTACTGCAAATGCTATATTGGTGTACTTCTAGGTGGGAATTTACACATTTAATGGAACACAAAATAAAGCTAATTCATCATAAGGAATTCCAGGCACATCCCTTATGTACAATATCCAGTACTCAATTTGCTGAGCTCAATACAAGTCTTTTTGGCTTAGTACATTACTTCACCATCATCTACCTCGTATCCTCTTTCACCATTTGGGCAAAGACTTTACTCATTGAAATACCAGCAATGTCACCCAAACTGAATTGTGCAGTGGATACACTGATCTCCAAGTTATTGACATGACTAACTTGTGAAGACAGATCACCAGCACAACTGGATGTTTGTTCATTACCTTGAAGTTGAAGTGCACACTCCAAATTCCATAACACATCTCCCATTAAAGGTCGATCAACACCACATTCTGCCAAGCATTTCTCTGCTATTTCTCCAAACTTCATTAATGAATCTGGTTTAATTTGACCTGCAAGATGAGGATCTACAACTTCCTCCAATTGCTCTCTTTTCTGTGATTTCCTTGCCCATTCAACTAAATTCACCTTTTCCCTTGGAAGGGATGGATCAATGACAGGTCTCCCACAAAGAACTTCCAACATGACTACCCCAAAAGAGTACACGTCTGATTTTTCTGTCAGCTGTTGCCTTGTCAAATACTCAGGATCAAGATACCCAAAGCTTCCTCTTACTGCAGTAGTGACATGCGTCTTATCAATCTCAGGACCAGTCTTTGAAAGCCCAAAATCAGCAACCTTGGCCATGAAATTCTCATCTAGTAGTATATTCGCAGACTTGACATCACGATGAATAACTGCCTTGGCAGAGCCAGTGTGAAGATAGTGAAGTCCTCTTGCTGATCCAATGCATATCTCAAGCCTTTGCTGCCAACTTAAGCTGGGGAGATCAGAACCATACAGATGGTTCTTTAGGGACCCATTTTCCATGTACTCGTAAATTATGATCATCTCATTTTGCTCGTCACAGTAACCAATCAGAGATACCAGATGGCGGTGACGAAACTGAGATAACATTTCTATTTCAGTCTGGAATTCTGCAAAACCCTGTTGTGAATGAGAAACCCCCCTCTTCACTGCCACTTTTGTTTCATCTCTCAACATCCCCTTGTAAACCTTCCCAAAGCCACCTACACCAATAACTAAACTTTCACTGAAATTATCAGTAGCCTCTTGGATTGCCACAAAAGGAAAGCGATACCCAAATTTTGAGCTAGAAAAGATAGCAACCCCATTGGGGGGTTTATTCTCTATTTCATTAGGAGCAAAATTTTCTACTGCCTTTGAATGGCTGATATGTGCATATCTTCGTCTTCTTCTTCTGCAGAGCATGAAGAGAATGATAGTTAAAATAACAGCTGTGAACATTCCACTGGCCAATCCCACTATCAAACCAACTTTCATCTTATAACTTTTTTTCAAATCAGAATCCAAGACAAGGCTGCCCTTGGAATTGCTTATTTTCATGATCTCCAGGCCATTAAGAATGGCATTTGGATAAGGATTACCAATATCAGAAGGGCCAACACTGACATTCAGCTTAAGGTTATCGCTTACCCTTGTGATGACATCCATATAATAAGGCACACCCAAGCGTGATAAAGTGCTAAGATCAAAATTTCTAGCAACAAGCATTGAGTTGATATAAACATCGAAGATTATACTAGGTGAAGACATACTCCCAATGTCACAAAAGTGAAACCGGACCAAATACTCAAAGCCAGGATCAACATCAAAACGCCATGTCACATTTGCTTTGGTATTAGGATCACGTTCTGAGTCCAACTGAGTGGCAGTGCCATAGACAGAAGAGGGAGCGATAATATCTGTTACCCAGTCTTTCGTGAAATTGACAGCTGTAGTGTTTGACACAAACTTCACTAGATTATTGTGTATCAGATAACTATCATCAGAGACCCAAAGACGCCATAGGGTATCATCTTGGGGATACACACTTTTGTTACCCATATTTACCCTGTCAACTGTCTCTAATGCCTTATTCGACACACTGTCATTGTTGTGTGTTCCAATTGCTGGCGCACTCTCAGGAATGAGCTCATCAGGAAGCGAAAAAACTTCCAAGGCATTTATGAAGGCGAAGGAATTGGAACTAGGGGTAAAAGTAAGGATCAGATTGCTTTGAGTTATGTTCAAAGAGTATTCCTTTACCTGAGGACCACTTGCTATTTGGAATTCTTTGAGAAGGGTGATATTTTGAGCTGAAACTGAGAATTTTGCTGTGCTCAGATTGTAGTTTTGATAATCGAAAGGGAAGAAATATAGGCGAATCCAATGCCTCCCATGTTTCTTAATTGGAAATGTGTAACTAGAGGGTCCATCTAGTATTCTTGCAGTTTGGAACAGAGTTGAATTATAAGGAGATGAAGTAATTTCCAGGGTTGTGTTTGCAAGAATCTTTTGTGGGGTTGAAAGAATACTGGAATCAGAGTTATCAGCCACAAATATGCGATCACCCACCGATTCATTGGTGGGGGATCCACAGTCTATCAAATAATTGTCTATAGGAACAAACCCATATGAAACACATATCAAACACAAAATAGATGAAACCCACATGAGCAAGTCAAATTTTTTAGTACTCATTCTTAGTTTAAGCAACACACTCAACTGAGAGAGAGAGAGAGAGAGAGAGATACAGAGTGGGGTAGGATCTTGAAGCAAAGCGGATTGAAACAGAAGTAGCAAAGCTGAGATAACAATAGAAAGTTGCTACAAAAGTTGCAGAACTAGAGGTGTGAGAATACTAGGACACTACAAAAATCTTCACCACTAATGTATCAGTGACACAGTACACAAAATCAAGAACATATATAAATGAATATAAACAAAAAGGGTCAAGGTTAAAGATCACCTGGAAATGGATGAAGAGGAAAAAATCCAGGTTCTTTTATTAAAACCCAAGATGAAAGGAACATCTGAACTAGAAATATCTCACTGCCATGAGCTCCCAAACTCGTTCAAACTAGTAGTTTAAAAACGATTAACAGGGACACGATGTGTAATAGACCACCAGTCCACAGACTAAATTCATAACGACCGTACATGTGTTCAACCTTTTTAACTCATTCATATATGTACGTTTTTGGTTTTGACAAATTCATGAAACCAAGTGTAAAGTTACAAAAATGTAAAATCATAGAGGAGGACGAGAATAAGGAAGTCAAAGGTTTTTTGATTTTCTGCCAGGTATTTATGTTGAATAAAATCGAGGACAGCTATATCTATCTTTGGATGGCTCATAACCTTTTCTACGTGTGGCCTCTATAAGAGTTGTTAAAGATTAGGTCCCAAGATTTTCTTTTGTTTTTTTTTTTTTTCCCTTTTGAATAATGACAAGTACATAACATTTTTTACAATATGTTTCACAAAAACAGTGAATGTGCAACATGCCAACATCGGCTACTTCAACAGTAATGGTGCATTGAGCTTGAAAGATACTAGTCTCAATCTATCATGTTCAAGATTTTTGGACTATTTGTTGGACAACAACCATAATTTTTTTATTAAAAAAAAAAAGTGTAAAAACAATAAGGTATCCTAAACTTTTATTTTATTTTATATATTTATACTTTAGCACCGAAATATTCCTATCAGAATTCAGAAGTATTACACGAACCTTCTCACTCTCTTTGTTTTATATAAACAATTATGGTGCCTTGAGCTTGAAACCATTTTTTTTTTTTTTTAAAAAAAGGTATTACACGAACCTTCTCACTCTCTTTTTACATACAAACAAAAGATCAATCAATATTATCAAAGGGACAAGGCGATATTATGCTGATCTCTCTGTTTTTTTCTCGATAATAATTAATAATGGTAGAAACTATTATGCCCTTTCAGTCGTGTCAGGTGGGGAAAACGCGTTTTCCCCACAACCACCCAACACTGTGCGCTAATGATGGATAGTGATAGTGAGTAGCAATTCTCCTGTTAACATTTAACACACAATTTATTATACACACTTTGACATAACTGTGTAAATTTGTTAATAAAAAATTATTTAATCATTCACGGATCTAAGTTTCATCAAAGTGTGTGAATGTATACTTTGATTAGTTTGAAATTTGTTTATTTTGCTGTAGTTGAATTTTTTTTTATAAAAAATACCGTAAATAAAGGTAAAAATTAATTGAAGTAATATATACTGAGACTTATAAATAGTATAAAAAATGTAATAAAATTTATAAATAATAGTAAAAATAAATTAACAAAAATAATTTTTATCAGAACAAATACTTTTTTTTTTAGTGAGTAGCATGGACCAATGAAATTGAATGATGCGTAAATAAAATTACGCGAATATGAAACTCACCTATCAATAAAACATTGGTCTTAAACGTTCGGCGCATGAAATACCTTTTCAACGATAAAGTGAAGAGTGGGTTGCTGGGCCTCCGGGCTAGTGCTTAGGGGCATGTAGTGGGTATAGTACAGGTGGGTGTCCCCTGGTCTAATCCGAGTGGGCTCAAATGCCAATTTTGAAAACTAGAATGTTCTTTACAACGACTACTAGGAATATTGAGATCAAGGGATATTATATTATATTGGGTGTAATTATAATTATTATTAATTTTATCAGTCGTTATATTAAAAAGTTTTTAAAAATAATTTAAAATAAAATAGTTAAAACTTTTTGTATCTATCCAATGGCTAATGTGAAAATATCAAAATAAGAGAGTAATTAAATAATAAACCTTTTGTATCAGCCATGAGATATAACTAGTATGTAATATGTGTTTACATCTAAGAATGATGAATTGTAATAATGTTATTGATATTAGTTTAAGTTATTAAATATATAGGACATTAGTTGGATCAAGATATTTGAAGGTATTAAAATGATTTTTTCTTGCAATTTTAATGATATTGACAATGCCAAGTTTCTCATTACACTGTTTTTATGTATATAATTTTGTAAGTCACTATTGAAAACTACATATACAATATCAATTTACTATCATTGTCCACAAAATTTATACTAAATATAACAAAAAATAAAAGAATAAATTAGTTCAATAATATCTTCTAAATTGAATATGGATAGATACATAGGATTGTTTAATACAATTATAATCTTCACATAAAAAATATCTAAGTAAGAAAAAATATACTCATTAGTTTAGAAAAAAAAAAAAAAACAAAATAACAGCAAAAATCTAAATAATTAAATTTGTATGAAAAACTAACAAGATAAAATTTAAACCTACGACTTAGTTAAGTACGTAGAAGTTAGAACCCATAAATCTATTTAAGTTGTTGGTTTATCTTTTTTTTTTTTGGTGAATAAGTTGTTGGTTTATCGTTGAATGGGATTAGTGCATTATTAGTCTGAAGAATGTTTTTAATTTTTTATCAACTTTTTCAACATTTCTTGTGCATTCCGCAAGTGTATTGACCTTTTTCATATGAATTCTCAACATCAATAAATAGGAACAGGTTATTTAAATCCAAAACTCATATCTCTGTTGATTGTAACACTATAACCAATAGGAAATGTTGAAAGAAACAACCTAAGAAAGAGTATTAAGCGCGTAACAACTTTTTCAATAACTTAAAATGGAGCAATCAATCATAATAGAATCCTTTGAAAATTGAAAATTTTCACACTACTAGCTAGAACCTAAAGAAAAGTTATTGATATATGGAAGAGGAATGTTCAAATCTGCTAAATTGGAGCATCACAATCTCCTTCTCACACATCACACAATCAATCACATTAGGGCATCACAATCTCCTCCACTTAAATCCTCAATGTCTTTGTTAGGGCCCACTTTGTAGGGTAATGTCTCGAGCCTACACAGGGCTTCCGTGCTGGTTCTGATACCATATGTACTCAAGGAAAGCGCTAGCCACATTTGTGTTATACCTCAAAATGATCAGTCACAATTAAGGCTCCTTGTAGTTGTTAATAAAATTCAATTCAACTTAGTATGTGCCCGATATAGGGCTCATTACATACTCACACATATCACACAATCAATCAAATTGGGGTTTCATGTTAAGTCCAATTCAAGGCCAAAAAAAAAAAAGCGATAAATGAGAGGAAGAATCCAAGTCTAACCTTGTGGAAAATTGTGTGCCCGTTTGGTAAGAGATTTCTAATAACGTTGTTTAAATATTATGAAAACTAGTCGCTAACACGGGAATTTACCTATTTGTGAGATAGACTAAAATAATTTTATAAAATCTTAAATTGATTAAGAAATTACACCATTGCATGATTTGTTATTGTATAATTTCAAATTGTGTTACAAATTAATGAAGAAGCCATTGCTTGAAAGTGCAATGACTTACAAAAAAAATTTCAGACAATTCCAGATACTACAAAAAAATAATTCAAAAATTCAAATATTAAAACCTCAAAAATATTAAAACCTCTAAAAAAATTATGAGTGTGAGTTTAAGTTAGACTTGTCAGAGAGATAGAGTTTTACTACTTGTTAAGTTTGGACTAACAAAAATAATTTTGTTTTAAAAAATGATGAGTTTGAGTTTAAGTTAGACTTGTCAGAGAGATAGAGTTTCACTCATTGTTAAGTTTTGACTAAACAAAAATAATTTTGTTAAAAAAAAATGATAAATTTGAGTTTAAGTTAAACTTATTAGAGAGATAGAGTTTCACTACTTACTAAATTTAGACTAAATAAAAATAATTTTATTTAAATGTAAAGACAATTTTATTTTGGTGCAGCCTGTACCACGGTTACAGTACAGGTGGGAAAGACGGCGGTTTTATAGATATATAGACATAAAATATTAGAATGTCACCCCTTAACCACCTAAACCTTACTCTAGTTGAATTTTAAAGACTTTGGTGCCGCCCACCTTTGTTGACCTGTGTGTTAATTGTGACGGTCCTCGTGTTGTTGAACTTGAATACGGTGAAAGTCTTGTCACTAGAAATAGAATAGATCATCATGAATATGGAGGCTTTTTTTGTTTATTTTGTTTTTTGATAGGATATGGATGCTCTTTAGACTATAATACAGGGGCAACATCAAGAAAACTATAGCTCGAAGGAATTAATGGAGAGATTAAAGGGCAACATTATGGGCATGTGTCATGTGACTCAATGTTCAATATATGGCTTAAGATTTGTGCACCATAAGTGTGTGTATATATACAAATATATATATATATATATATATATATGTTTTATAATTTAAACTTTATTTTAAAATAGAAAAAAAAATCTTTAACTCAGAAAAAAAAATCCTATTTTTATCAAAATTAAAGAAGTAAAAGTTTCAATTGAAGAGAGAAAACAAATACTATTACATTTCAAAAGCGTTAACAACTTAATTTCTTTATCTATTAACTTATTAACTATATCAACACAATAAACTTCATAACTGTTGAAGTGATAGATTATGATTAGTGTAGCATTACTTTCAAATACGACTACTATTGACATTATTATCATTGTATACCAATCACAACATGCCATAATTGTGAAATTTGTTGTAACTTTAGACATTACTTGGTAACTTATTGTTATTCATAAAAATTAGTTTATAAGTGATAAAATTTGTTAATAATTATTGTAATGACACAATTTGCACCGGACCCAACCGTATGAAAGGTGCGGGCTCAAATAGCCTTATACAATTAAATTTGTAAAGCGTGGGCTTAAAATCTAGGTTTTATGGATATTGGATAACAAGTATGGTGGGCTAGATAGCCAATACATGCACAATGAAATGATTTTATGGCAAAAACTCTCATCGGACGTAAGCCAATGATGAATTATATTCCTCTTTCTTCTTTGAACAATAGATTATATTTAAAGGTGATGCGTACAATGTTTTTCTCTTTCTTTTCCCGATCCCCTTCTTGAATGCCACCCTTTTCCTTTCATATTATCTTCCTTCTTCCCACCATCTTCCACGTATGGACCAAATCACCAATCTAAATATTTGTCCCATCCACCGTCTTCTTGAAACCCTCAGACAATAGTTGTAACACTACCCACCACTATTCAGAGGTCATTTCTCCATTGATGAAGCCAAAGAGGTAGTTGCAGAGTCTTTAATGCAGTAAAAGCAGTTTTCTCTAAGATATTTCTTATTCTCTCATTCTCCCTGTGCTCATGTGGAATGTATCCTCCCTCATCAAACCTTCTAGAATCCCCTTACATACATCAAGGTGTATGGTACAACCTTTACTTTATAGAGCCGAGATCTCCCTCCTCGGACCATTTCCACCAACTTCTCTTGTAATAATTTGCTTTTTATATCCAGTATAATTATTATCACTAAGACCTCATCGGACGAGTTAATATCCTTGGACCAAGCCCAAGGCCCACACACATACTCTGACTCTTCTGCCCCCACAATTATATAATAAGTCTCAAAATTCAATATTGCTTTTTAGTTAAATTCTACAACTTTAGATGCAAAATTTTTACTATATGATTTGATCTAGTTACTAAAAACTGCTCCATCATAATTGTAGGGATAAAGGCCCAAGGGAGTATGTTGGGTCATGAGCCTTGTCCGAGGACACTCAGTGATTTGAGGATAGGTAGGCAATAGGGAAGACGTAAGAGATAGAGCACCACGAATAAATTATAGTTACAAGAGTTATGGGAGACAGTTCGAGAAGGAGTGCCTCCTCGGCTAATCAAATCAGAGGTGAGGAGGATTGGTCTGCCCTCAAGGGCAACATTCCAACAGGTTCTATTAATAAGGATAAATGTCATGGAAGCATAAAACGAGAGGAAACTGTGAAATATCTTCTAAGAGAAAGCTGTTATCACCACATTAAATGCTCTACAACTAAATCTTTGGCCGCATTAATGTGGAGGTGATACCTGAGCAGTGGTAAACAACCTTATAGCTACTTCTAAAGATTTTAGGAATGTGCTGATGGGACAGAGAACAAGGCCTATAACTTGATACACACATGGATGATGGAGATTAAAGGTGGAGATATATATAATGAAGAGGGAAGCCCCTTACAGGGGGGATCAGAGAAAAATAAAGAGAAAAAAGTTGTAGAGTCAAGAATAATACTTGTAATCAGTCCCAAAAGAATCAGATGTAAGAATTAACCTCCTTCGATTATGTCCGAGGACGATTTTCTTGAGATAACATCAGTTCATCTTTATTCTATTGTCATTTTTTATTTACTATGATCATTGTCTAAGCTTACTAGAACATAATTTTCAAATCTATTCTCTACAAATTCATTGTATTGGGCTCTTTGGGCCTACTTCCTTTCTTATTTTTGGGTTTAGGTACAAAAATTGTGGTCTTACAATTGGCGACATCTGTGGAAAAGAAAGAGTATTAAGTACGTAACAACTTTTCCAAATAACTTAAAATGGAGCAATCAATCATAATAGAATCCTTTGAAAATTGAAAATTTTCACACTACTGGCTAGAACCTAAAGAAAAGTTATTGATATATGGAAGAGGAATGTTCAAATCTGCTAAATTCGGGCATCACAATCTCCTTTACATACATCACACAATCAATCAAATTAGGGCATTACAATCTCTTCCACTTAAATCCTCAACGTCCTTGTTAGAGCCCACTTTGTAGGGTAGTGTCTCGAGCCTACACAGGGTTTCCGTGCCAATTCTGATATCATATGTAACGACCTAAGAAAAAGCACTAGCTACATTTGCGCTATACCTCAAAAGGATTAGTCATAATTAAGATTCTTATAGTTGTTAATAAAGTCCAATTCAACTTAGTATGTGCCTGATATAAGATTCATTACACACCCACACATATCACACAATCAATCAAATTATGGTATCACGTTAAGTCCAATTCAAGGCCCAAAAAAAAAAAAAAGTGATAAATGAGAGGAAAAATCCAAGTCTAACCTTGTGAAAAATTGTGAGCTCATTGGATAAGAGATTTTTAATAACGTTGTTTAAATATTGTGAAAATATTTGTTATAATGATTAAACAATAAAACTGTTTTTTAATCAACAATATCATTCGACCTGTATGACGGTTACAGTACAGGTGGGAAAGTCGGCGATTTTATGGATATATAGACATAAAATATTACAATGTCACCGCTTGACAGCGTAGAGTTAACCACCCAACCCTTACACTTTGTTGAATTTTAAAGACTCTGGTGCCGCCCACCTTTGTTGACCTTTGTGTGAATTGGGATGGCCGTCGTGTTGTTGAACTTGAATACGGTGAAAGTCTTGTCACTAGAAATAGAATAGACCATCATCGTGAATATGGAGGTTTTTTTTTTGTTTTTTGATAGGATATGGAGGCTCTTTAGACTATAATACAGGCAACATCACGAGAACTATAGCTTGGAGGAATTAATGGAGATAAAAAGGCAACATTATGGGCATGTGTCATGTGACTCAACGTTCAATATATGGCTTAAGATTTGTGCAACATAATAAGTGTAATAAAATGAGGAATTTTTTAATTTTCGTTTTTTTATTTAATCCAATAATTAAATAAGTGGCGACTTTATGGTAAAACTCTTAATCTAAAGGGGAAAATATAACTAGTTGAACCTCCATTTTGAGAAACAATAACACGACTCTATCCATTCAAGTGGGTTTGGCCTAACACCTACATAAAACGGGCCTAAGGCGTGGTCTCTCACATCTAGGGATACAATATTTGACATTTTTATTCCACAATGACTAGCATAACTTACTATGATTGGTACATAATAAAAGTAGTGCTTAGTAATCAACCCCAAGTGATAATGACATTGCTTCAATTAAAACAAACCAAGTTAACAATCATAAAAAAATGTTTTGTCAAAATGGTAAAAAATATTCTTTCCCTATCATTCCTTTGTGTAATAAGTTACAAACCTTGGTAGTTATTTCTATAGCTCTACTTTTGGACTCCACCTTTACTCAGGTCTTTAAGGGCCCGTTTGGATAGAGGGATGAAGGAGGGGGAGTAGAGGGAGCAAGGATGAAGCTACAGATTGGCATTGGGGGGCCATTGCCCCCTGAGATTCCCCCCCCCCCCCCCCCCAATCTCCAAACTCTTGGCCCCTTTCAAAAAAAAAAAAAAAGTCTAAATAACACAACAAACCAACCCAAATAATAAGGCAAATCAGCCCAAACAATTTAGTGTACGTGAATAGCAAGCATTTCTTCTTTCTTCTTCCATAACCATTTATGTATTTTGTTCATCTCTTGGAATCTCCCTCCATACCCATTTATGTTATTTGTGTCTCTGTTTGTGATTGCATTGTTCTTTGTTTTTTTTTTCTTTGTGAAATATGTTGCAAAACTGTGAAGTGTTGAGTGTATGTGAGTGTGACCTATTATAACTTATAAAGAGAATAGATTGAGTGAGTAATTACTAAAAAGTTACTTAGTAAAGTTAAAGAAACTTATTAAAAAAAGAAGTAAAGTTAAAGAAAAATAAAAACTGTACAGCTAATAAAAACATTTGGTTGGCTAATGGGTTGTTGAGGGAAATGCATTAGCTATAACAAGCTAATAAATTTATAAAGGCGAAAATGCACTTTTGGTTTCTATATTTTGGGTCAATTCCCATTTTGGTCCCAAAATTGATTTCTTTGCTAATGTCATCCCTAAAAAAAGAAAATCGTTTTTAAAAGGTCCTCTCTGTCAGGCTAGAAACGGAGAAATCCTACGTGTATGTGTCTAACAGAATGTCCTATTTGCTGACGTGGCTATTAAAATATTATTAAAAAAATATTATTTGGCATTTTTAAATGCCATGTCAGCATTTTAATTTTTTTAAACAAAGCCACGTCAAAAAATTTATATAAAAAGAAATTAAATTTAAAAAAAAACCTTAAATCTAATTTAATTAAAAAAAACAATTTGTTTCTCAAAAAAAAAAAAAAAAAAAAAAACAACTTGGTTTTCTTCATGTTCTTCCCCGTCAAACCCAGGAAGAACTCAAACCCAGCAACCAAACAACAAACACAAACCAACACCTATCATCCCACAGCAAATGAGCTATTTCATTTCAGGCTTATTCTTCTCTCTCCTCTCTCACTTCTTTTCTTTGTTCTCTCTTATCTCCCTCTGTTCTCTATTCTCGCCGAGACTCAAACTCACCAACCCAGCACCCAACGTTGCTGAGGCTTGTTCTTCTCTCCCTCTTTTCTTTGTTCTTTGTTCTCTCTTCGTGGATCTGCGTGGATCGAAGGAGTCGTGAGTGTGGATCGAATGGTGGATCAAAGCGTGGGTCTGATTGTTCATGGGTCAGAGCGTGGATCATAGGAGTTGTGGTCCGATTTGGTTGATTTAGTTTGTGGGGTTTTTCTTTTTTTCTTTTTTTCTTGTTGTGGATGGTGGTGATTTCTTAAGAAGTGGTGGAGGAGGAAGTTGTGATTTCTTGTTGTGGTTGGATTTTTTTTTCCTGCTACTATGGTTTAGGGTTGTGGTTGGTGGGCAATGGTGGAAGTGGTGGTTGGATTTGTGGGTTTGACCGTGTGGTGTGTTGTTGGTTTGGGTTTTTGTTTCTGTTGTGGTGTGCTATTGTGGTTTTGCCGATCTGGATTTGTGTTTGTTGTTTGGCTGCTGGGTTTGTTTTCTGGGAAACTGGGTTTGAGTTCTTCCTGGGTTTGATGGGGAAGAACACCAAGTTGTTTTTAATTTTTTTTTTTGAGAAACAAGTTGTTTTTTTAATTAAATTAGATTTAAGGTTTTTTTAAAAATTTAATTTCTTTTTTATATAAATTTTCTGACGTGGCTTTGTTTAAAAAAATTGAAATGCTGACATGGCATTTAAAAATGCCAAATAATCTTTTTTAATAATATTTTAATAGTCATGTCAGCGCCACGTCAGCAAATAGGACATTTCGTTAGACACGTAGGATTTCTCCGTTTCTAGCCTGATGGAAATGACCATTTTAAAACGATTTTTTTTTTTTTAGGGATGACATTAGCAAAGAAATCAATTTTGAGACCAAAATGAGAATTGACCCAAAATGTAGGGACCAAAAGTGCATTTTTGCCATTTATAAATTAAAAACTAAATTATGAATTGATAAGTAATAAATTTATAATTAATTTCTTATGCATACTGTCCATATTCTTATATTTGTCTTTATTTAGCAATAATAATTAGTCATTTTGTTCTTATAAAAAAAAAACGAAAATGAGTCCTTCTGTGAGATTCAATCTTAGAAGAATTTTGCCACCCCTAACTTGAAGTTCTGCTTCGTCCCTAGAAGGATATGATAATTTTTTGGCCAAATTTACTATACTCTACTATAATCCCTCTCCTTCTCCCTCAATCCAAATAAAGCATAAGTTTAATACAAGATATCTATCTTAGAGCATTCACATCAAAACATTTAAAAGATATAGCTTTTAACAAATTAAAAAATCACTTTATTTATTTTTACAATTTACTTTACAATATAACACACATTAAAGGTTCTATTTTAGCATATAATACTTTAAAGTAACATGAACAACACAATAAAATAATATATCCTACACAATAAACAACATAAAAAACTAAAAAGAAAAAAAAGAGAGGAGAGGAGAGGGTATGCACCTTGCCACAATAAAGTTTTTTTTTTTTTTTTTAAATTTAAATTATTAGTTTCAGTTACAGTAAACTACTAATATATTTTTAAAATATGTCAGCTTTATGGGGTATTTGGTACATGCACTTAAAAATTGAAAATTGTTGTTTGAAAATATGTGTATAAATACGTGTAGGTAAAAAAATATATGAAAGCACGTATAATATTATTTAAAAACTGAAAATTATTGTTTGAAACGTTTAAAAACTGTTGTTTATGTTTTGAGTTATAAAATGACGTTTTAGCTACTTTCATCTTCGTGAATGCTCTAATCATTTCCTGTCTTTGTTTACACTCAATATACGTTTCTTCTTCTGTATACCTCCACCATTTTTTCATGCAAGTCACATCATGTTAGTAATGCATGCACTACCTTCTCAAGTTCACTCTCTCATGAATCATGATAGTCTGCCCTAATCAAATATCAGTTTGGTACAGCTTATTTTTCAACTTTCTGAAGATAGAGTCGTTTAAAAAAAACTTTACCTAAAAAAAAAAAAAAAAAAAAAGAAAGAAAGAAAAAGAAAAACACTCTCTCCTCTTGGTTGATTGAAGACCACAATAGAAAAGAGAAATGAGGTATAAATGTTGATGTGATCAGTGGTGTGGGCCAGCAAGTCCATATATGATTATGCCTAAATAAGCCCATGGACCGATATGCAAAAACGCAAAGGGCCACAACTTCTCCATATTATTATCACCTCATCACTCATCAGTCCCCCTATATAAGATAGGGAATCGTCTTGGGTCCTAAAACTCCTAAGTCCAAAGTCCTAACCAAGCAAGAGATCGAATGCGAGGGACTTTGAGAGCCTGTCATGCGATTCATATAATTTGGAACCATGGATTTTTGGCTAGATAAGATTGTTTTTTGTGTAGTGTCAAGTGTGCAGTACTTTGTACCATGTCAAATTCTCATTCTGTCACGGTATTGGGTAAGCAACTTAAGTATTGCTTTGCTTCAGCTCAGGAAGCGGCATAAACCTGTCCTATTCCTTGACTGTATAGCAACAAGAAAGAAAAAGGGAAGCAACTAATATTAACCATCAAGTGGAATATGTGTTTTGAAAATGAATTTATTTTCATCAGTAATTACAAGCGAGTTAATTGTAAAGAGGGTAAGAAAATATGGATCTTATCATCTCATGGATATGTGTTGAGCTTACCATTGTATGTATATTAAAATGGTTTATTTAGGAATGGAAATAAAGGACTTTTACATTGACACACACAATTATTTTGAACCAGACTTATACAGGTAGAGAATACCAAGGTGCAAATCATGGAACAAACTTGTTCATTTTACAGTTCAGATTTTTTTTTCTTAGATTTAATAGTGTATTCAATATCATGTCATTTAATTAAAATTTTAAATGATCGTGATTCTCGATACACTTTTAAAATCATAAAAATATTTAATCAGAACCATAAAATGGACTTATCTCAAAATGGACTTAGTGAGAATTTTAAATATATTGTTCATCGCTCTCCTGTCTCCACTTATTCCTTTCCCTCCAACTCTGTTTGCTCTTCAGTGACCTTCACATTGTTGATTTTCGGCCATCTTATCAGTACCCTGTTTCAGCAACTCCGATAACCTCTTAGCCAAACACTCCTTCGCTTCAGGAGAAACTCCATGTTTGCCAATAATGGACTCCAGTACTGCCTCTGATAGTAGTCTATTCTCTATCACTGCTTTCCCAACTTCAGGTATTGACCCATCTTTAGAGAAGCTAATCTATAGCAAAAAAACAAAAGGAAGAAAAATGTAAAAATTATCACTTGTCTTTCATTCTTACTAAAAATAGGATCATTGATTAACATATATCTACGTGGATTAACAATTTTAGAACTAATCAAGAGATAAAATTTGACATATTGGACATCACAACAAAGACATTTGTAATTACAAAATAATCTAAGTATCAAATAGGCAATACCACTTACAAATACGATGTGTCTTGATGTGAATTAAAATGACGAGAGTTTACCCTTTCATATTATCAAAAGAAAACTACAAATTAGCTATGTGGATATTGACAATTTACTCATTATAATTATGGCTAAATCATTAAATTTATAAGTTTTTAACAATTTAAACTTTTAGAATAATATGTAATTAGTGAATATTGATTTTTCACTTTACCTTCTATTTAAAATGTTAAATCATGTACTAAGCCTCACTTATTAAAAAAAAGTATTAGGATTATAGTTAATTAATTAAATTCATCATTTTTTATAATAGTTTAAGCTTTTTGAAAAATCAGTAATTTAAAACACTGACCGTTAATGATCCCTTGGGTGATTGCGTGAAAAGTATAGAAGAGCCTGGGGTGAAGTTCTCGTCCTTGAAGACCTCCAGGAACTTTTCAACGGCTTTGGTTTCTGCCTCTGTGTAAAGTCCAACGGATTTCCAAAATGCAACACAATTCTCTGTCACCTTCTCCGAGTATTGTTGGCCGGTTAACGGCAAGATCGTCGTAACTTGAGTGAATTTCTCAAAGGGGCCTGCATGTGAATAGTAATAATGTTCATATTATTCATCAAAATAATTTTCTTTAAAAACATCTTATTACAAAACTTGATAAGTAGTGCTATAAATACTACAAGTTTTATTACAATAAGGGCTAGCTCCCGGCCTAGACCACTTAGACAGTTAGACCATCGCCTAGGGCCCCTTACTAGAGAAATGCCCTTAAATTTTAGGGCAAAAATTGATTTTTTTTTTTTTTTGAGATACATAGAAAAAAAAATGGTTTTACATTTTTCCTCTACTTTTAAGAAGTCCCAAAAAATTGATTAATGTTAGAGATAATACAACTTTTAATATATGGGTCTTACAAATATATGTGTACTAATTGCAAAAAATAATTCAAATAGAAAAATATTAGAAATATTTAATTTTACTTAAAAATATTTACAAATTGATGTAACAATTAATATGATATGTGAAGTCAAAAACCTATTAAATACATTTTTTAATTATTTTTTGTGATTGTTGTTACATCTTTGTAAGCTTCATGTTGTAAAATTTATAATATCTCTAATATCACTCATTTAAATACTTGTTTCTCAAAAAAAAAAAAAAACTTATTTATTATCTTCTTGAAATGTCATTAATCACATTCATTACTACATTGTTTATAAGTTGTTTTAATAAAATTTACTATAGCTTTAGCATTTTTCTAGAAAAAAAAAAGCATATTACAAAATAAAAATAAATAATTTTTGTTATAAAATATTATAATATTAAATACTAATTAAATATTATTTAAATAATAATAAAAATATCTCATTTAAATATATCGTCTTAGTCCTACAAATTTATTGAGGTCCCCCTAGAATAAAATTGTAGACTAATGCGTCATTAATCTAGACAGTTCATATATTATTATTGAAGGTCAAATTACATCCATTACCAAGCAAAAAAAAATTTAACTTTAACAAGTCAATATTTTTTTTTTTTTGAGAAACACACACACATATTGGATTTCACATTTTTTAGTTCACAAATGTCCTTATACCCTATGTTTAAATAGAGATAAAACTACAGGATAATCTGATAAAAATGCAACTCTAACTCTCACCAAAACATTACCTAAAAAATAGGATCACTTTCCTATTAGTTTTCAAATTACTTTATCCACTTATAAATTATATTTTTCAAAACAAAAATTATATAGATATAAAATTTAAAAAAAAAAAAAAGTTTTTTTTCTACAATAGGACCACTTAGAAAAACAAAGCCTCATAGCACACGTTTTCCGATTAAAAAATTTACTCATACGCCAGTACTAAAACGGCAGGTTTACTAAGTCAATATTTAAACTTTATAAAGTACAACCTTCTTTTAGCATAACAATAAATAAATAAAAACTTGTACTAGCATTTGTTTTCCAAACTTTATACATGAGTTGTCAAAATGCCCATAAACGACCAGGTCAAATTAACGAAGATCCTGAAGGAACCCAGGCCAGATTTAACTGTAGTCCGTTACCTGTAACGATATCCCTGAAGAACTCAACGGATTCAGTCAACTCCTCCGCACTCTTTCCCCTCCACTTAACGGCGAGTGACGGCACCGCTTTATCCTCCAAGTACACTCCGATCGCCGTGAACTTCACGAATTTCCCTTGAATCTCCAACCCTCTCACCCCTGCGCACAATAGCAAATTAACACTTAAATATAATTAAAAAAAAAATAAAGAAAAAAATAGTAAATTATCAACTGTCATAACCGCTTAAACCGTTGGAAAATAGTAAAGGGTTTGAAACCCCGCAGGCAGGATATCATGATAAAAACATAGATCGACCCAACAGCTTTAAGGATCGGTTTGATTAGACGCTTTGAGAGCCTAAAATCACGTTTTTAAAATTCAAAACTCCGTTTCACGACAAAAAGAAATTAAATACAACACACGTAAAAAGGTATATACAAATTGCAGTGAATGCATGTGTAGCTTAATTAAGATTAATTTTAAGAACCTGCGCCGCCGAGGAACAGTGTGTTGGTTGAGCCCGGAGGTTTTGCCGTGGATGGGAACGCCACGTGTTCGACCTGAACTCCCGGAAGAGACGCTGCTAGGACCATTTTTTGCTCTGCTAGTGTGAGAGTACTGAGTAGTGAGAATGTCTCTGCGTCGGCGCGTACGTTTGACTGGTGAGAACGGTGTCTGATAGTCGTTTTATAATGTTAAATGTACGACAATATAAGGCGGTAGATGGGGTAGATGGGTGCACGTGTGTTGATTGATAGGTCTCACGTCGTGCGAGGAAGGAATCGAACGAAAGTCCCAAGCAAGATTGTCCAATGACCACACCTACCTTCATCAAAATTTGGTAGACTTTAATATGATATATGACAACTCATATGAGAGAGAAAACGAGGACCACCTCTTAGTTTTCAATTTTTATTAGGTAATTGTCAAAATCTGGATGTTTAGTAGAATCAGAATCGTTGGAAGTAGTGGAATTATAAAATTAGATTGTGAATCATAAAATTTTATATTATTTAAGAAAAAAAAATACATATTGTTATGTTAAATAATCATATAAATTATACATTTATTGATATAATTACCATACATCACTACATCCATAAGTAAGCATCACTTAAAGAGACCAAAAATCTCAAAATGCGACACTCTATTGGTATATTTTTTATTGGGTCCAACTGACACCTCTCTATATAAGAGTGGAAAAACTTGATTTATTGAGATTTTATTTTTCATTTAGGTTCAACTGAATCTTTTGTTAGGTTAAAGAAGATTACAATAAATCATATGGTTATTGGACCTAAATAAAAAATAAAATTTCAATAGACCAAGTTTTTCTACTCTAATGTAGAAAGAGTATCAATTGAACCCAAATAAAAAAATATCTCAATAGAGTGTCACATTTTGAGATTTTTGATTTCTTTAAATGATACTTACAAATAGATGTAGTGATGTATGGTATTTATATCAATAAATGTATAATTTATGTGATTATTTAATATACTAATGTGTATTTTTTTTTCCTCAAATGATATAGGATCTTACGATCAACAATCTGATCTTACGATCTACGATCTCACCTACCTCCCACAATCCTACGTAGGATCCCGATTTTAACAACCTTGGATATATCCCACGAGTTAATATCAAATAAGCATATGGTTTTCATATATATGCAAGTTTCATGTGTGTGAATTTATCATGTGTGATATGAAAATAAGTGTAATAACCATAGTTTTAAAAAATCAAACCAAGCGAACTTCTTCTAAACCTTGTATGGTTCTCCCTAAAATTTAACATTGTATAAATAAATAAAAATCCAAAAGTTTGCTGGTTTAACCGGCTAAATTAGGAACGGGACTGATTTACAAGAATGTAGCTACTTCGGCAAAACCATCGTTAATACAATTACAATAATGCACTCAAAGTAAGAGTGTAAAAGTTATTTTATTAAGAAATCACATCAATGCAATAAAAAGCCAAAAATAATGCAAATATTAGGAACCTATTTAGTATAAGCTTTATTGCCAGATGGCCTTAGATATCCATTAATAAACTGTTCGGATTAGTACCCTAAAATCTTATTGTATACTATGTATGACATTATGTTCCATATAATAAACTTGTTTTATTGTTATCTAAAATAATGGTAGCATGAATGTTTGGACATTATCATATAGTCCTTGAAATGCATAATATGTGATTTAGTGATAAAAGATATAAATCACAAGTTCTTTGTAAACTTAAAATCTTAGTTTGTAGTTGGTGATGAAATTGAGCATTTCATCTGTGAAGACTATAACATGTCAATTAAGATGATTTGTCTTAATTATGGAAGTTGAGACTTCTAGTTGATATGTTAATATGTTTTAAAGGTATAAAACATGTTGAACTGGACTTTTATGAGATCTATTATTCTATTAATGACTATCATATATAAATCTCACGACTTCTAATTTACATAAACTCTTAATCCTGGGAGAATAATTAACCTGATCATGAAATGTAAGTTGCTTTAATATATTAAGAGTGAAATCTAGACAAATGGTCAAAACCTCAGTATGTTGGACAACTATACGTAATGTTGAAGGAACACATATTCTCAAAATGAAATTCATAGTCTCTTTATAGAGATATAAAATATACACTTGTGATAAATTTAATGACTTTGGTTATTCAGACTGTTAAGCCTAACCACTTTACTAAAAAATTACTAAAGTTTATATTTTATAAAATTAGATTTCATAAAATATATATGAATAACTTAAAGGAATAAACCAGGTACTCAAGAATCAAGATGTAGTAATCTTTAAAGTGACAATTATATATTATGACTTTGTATTACTACGAATATTTCATGATGAGGTTATATATTTAATAAAGTCTTGGGATATAATTTATTAATAAGGTCCAGAATACAATTATATTTATATAGTGGTATTAAATATAATTAATGGTAATTTTGGGCTTGTCAAGAGTTGACAGATAAATCCAAAACTCATTGGAACTTAAATTTTATTTATCCATTAATTTTGGTCTCACTCCAAGACACACGCTAAAACCCAATTGGACTAGCTTAAAAGGCTAACCCAATTAGATAATTGGTTATTAATTTAATAAGAGGTATTAAATAAAGTAACTGCTAAGTGCATATTTATATGTATGATTAAAAAGGAGAAAGATTCTGAGTTTTTTCTAGAGAAAGAGAGACTCTTGGTTATTCTCTTGAACAAGTACATATAAAACTGATTGAGAGACCACGCATATTAGACGCATTGTGAAATTGGAGTGAATATTGAAAGGCCTCCCAAATCCAATCTTCATTTGTTTTGAATTTTGTCGCATCAAAGTACGATTTCTTATTCTTTGTTTCTAAAATTCAGATGTTGCATGCTATCTCACATGAATGAAGTAGATCCGTTTTATATTAAGCTGTGTGTTTTTATATGAGATACAAAACTGTATTTTCCATGTGTTTTACCAACATAAACAATTTTAGGAAAAAACTTACATAAAAGTGAAAAAGTAACTAATTTTTGACAATTTTTTAATTTTTTATTAAAAATTTCCTTATATGAATTATTAAAGGATGCCCTAAGAACATCTGTTAACTGGACATATTTATTATTTGAAGGATATTTATTATTTTATATCGGTTTTGTTAACGCAAGTGCCGAGCAGCACTTGTTAATGAACCAATTGTTGGGCCCTACTTGCATAGGAAATGGTAAAAGTTATGGGTATGTTTGGTAATTGTTTTTCTTATTATAATCTGTTTCCAAAAATAATTTTTTACTTTTGAGACTAAAAAATTTGTTTGGCAACCCAAAATGGATATAAAACAAAAATTGTTTTCAAAACTCAACTTGTGAAAGAAACTGAAAACATGCAAAAAGTTGTTTTTAGTTTCTAATTTTCGAAAGTCACTGAAAATACGCATTTAATTTAATGAATTTGTCTCATTTAATAGTTAGTATTAGAGTTCAAATTATAGCAACATATTTTGTCAAAAATACACAAAAATTGTTTTTTCTTTATATTCCCAAAAACAAGTTTTTGAAAATAAAAAACAAAAATTGTTACCAAACATAACCTAACTTTTTGGATTGTATTTATTTTAGGTGTGAAGTTTGGTTTCTTTGATAATTACGTGAAAAAAATGTCTTTTTAACACATTTCTCTCCATTTCACTTTGTATTTCCCACCCAATTTGACTTTATCAATATTTTACTTTTCATCTCTTTTTACTTTACCAATATCAAACTCACTTTCTTTTATTTTACCATTATCAAATGCACTTCAAAGAGAAGAAGAGATGAAGAAAAGTTCAAGTGTTCAATGAAGGATTAAGCAATTATTTTTCAATGTACAATAATTTTATTTTATTGAAATCTTAGTTATTTTTTAAATATATTTGAATATGAGGTTAATTTTTATGTTTAACACATTTTGTATATTATAACACCAATGGATGAGAATTTTGTTGTGAGTGAGACTCATCAAGTTATTAAAAGGAATTATTTTGACTCAAATGAATTACTTCAAGAATGTACTATTATTTTATTTTATTTGAATGATTTTTTTTTTTTCATTTATCGTAGATTGATTTCTCATTCACTCTCAAGTTTTGAGGTGCTACCCAATGAGCACAAGCATCTACACTAGTGTTGTGTACTCTTGAAGCCTTATATAATTGATCATTCTTGCACATCTAAATCTAGACCAATATTATAGGTGCAACAAAACATGAAATCCCATGTACTATATAAGCCTGCTGAAATCTTCTAAACAATACACATAGTGCATTAATGCTTACTTTTGTAACTTAGAAAGTGACAATGGAGCTCAGGGCTTCTAATCATTATTTTATTTTATTTGTATCATTTTTTTTTCATTTATCCTAAAATGATGTGGATTGTTTTAATCTAGTTTTAATATAGTACCAATGGATGAGAATTTAGTTATAAGTGAGACTCATCAAATTGTTAAAAGGAATTGTTTCAACTTAAATGAATTACTTCAAGAATGAACTATTATTTAATTTTTTTTGTATAATTTTTTTTTCATTTATCCTAAAATATGATATTGATTGTTTTAATCTTGTTTTAATGTAGCACAAATGGATGACAATTTAGTCGCAAGTCAGACTCATCAATTTATTCCAATGAATTACTTTTACTTAAATGAACTACCTCAAGGAGGTACTATTATTTTTATTTTATTTGTAATCTATATTTCATTATATGTATAATATGATATTGATTTTTTTTAATTCTTGCTTTAATATAGCACAAATTGATGACAATTTAATTGCAGGTGAGATTTGTGGAAGTGTTTCAAAGAATTGTGTTGAGTTAAATGAGTTTCCAAATGATGGAAAAAAATAATAATAACACTAGTGGAGGGGAAATAATTTATTGGAATGAATATCCAATAGATGAAACGGGGGTCATTGAAGAATATGAGGATATAAATTCAATATAAGATGAATTTGAGCCTTTTGTTGGTCAATGTTTTCTTAGTGAAGAAGAAGCTTTCATTTTCTATCAAAATTATGCAAATCGAATTGGTTTTACAATTCAAAAAGGTCGTTCGAATGGAAGACATAATTTCTTTTGTTATTGGGAATGTTAAAAACCACTAAAAATGGTGGATCCATCTAAGGAGCAACGAAATAGGAAGTCTTTAAAATGTGGATGCAAAAATCGTCTAACTATTGTATTGCGAAAGTCAATAGACATTTTTCCAAGAGAATGGCATGTCACCATTTTTGTTGTAGATCACAATCATGAATTGTTGTCCCCTTTGGGAGTACGACTTCTTCTTGCCAATTGAGTTATCACTAAAGATGATAAAAAATTGCATTCTCTTATGCAAAGAAGCTGGACATTCAGTTAGAGAAATAAATGTAGTTGCAAACATTTTGAAGGTATACTTTGTAATCACATTCTTAGTGTATTTCTTCACAAAGACTGTTATCATATTCCACCCTGTATTTAGTATTTACCATCACATTGCTGTTGTGAAGCATCATTAGGGGAGAAAGAATTGCTAGTGTTAGATGATGAAAATTTAGTAGTCAAGAAAAATGTGATTGATACTGATGTTAATGGTGTGAATGATGGAGTTCATTTCATTAATTGTCCTCCGCTATCAAAGACAAAAGATTGTCTAAAGCAAAAACAAATGCAATGCAGAAGAGAATTAGGAAAGCAAAAGAAGACTTGTGAACTTTGCAAGCATGTTGGTCATACCATCTCTACATGTCTAGAGAAAGAAACTTGTACTTCCTCAAATGGTGCCAAAAAAAAAAGTACTTCAAGTTAAATAGGATTGAATCCAATAATTTTAATAAATGTAAGACTACAATTGTAAATTAACCCTTAAATTTTATATCAAATCAACAACAATAGTTAAAGAAACAAGGAAATTTTAATAAATAAGAGAGGATATTTGATAAATTCACTATCTTCAAGGAATATTTGCCAAGGGAGTCAATCTCGTACTGGAGATTGTACCGGTTTGACCAGTTGAATGATATATTTCGGTACCGGTCAATATTGGTGTACCGTTTTAGGTTTACCGTTATTTTTTATATTTATAAATAAATATGTATGTATGTATGTGTGTGCGTATTATAATAAATATAAAAGTTTACCATAAAACATTTCCTCAATTCAGAAAAAAATTATTCATGGTTTTAAACTTTAGCATCAATTAAAAGAAAAAAAAACACAATATAAAAAAAAGAAAGCATAATTGTTCATTGCATATTAAGAAAATAGATTACACTAATAAATTAATGCAAGTAAGTTACCATTCTGCCTTAACAAAAATTCAAAAATTACAAAATTAAAAATTAAAAAAAAAAAACTTTTTTCCTGTACCAGCTAGTATTGTCTTGGCCAATACAACCAATATTTAAGCTGATACGAAATGTTAACGTTTTGATACCAATATATGTACTTGTACGGTACATACCAGTACGGTATTGACTACCTTGAGTATGATACGGGCACACCTACAAAGAGGACCCACTCCAACCTTCAATCTAAATAGAAACTTTTTTTAGTTGCATAATCGAATAAAAGCCATTTGGCTAGAAGATTCCCTCAATTAAAAAAAATAAAATAATAATCATCTCAGAGTATAGCTTGGTAGTAAGAGTCTTTGTATTGATTCATAAAATACTTGATAGAAGTTTAATGGTCCGATTAGTAACGTTTCAACGAATATGTTGTACTCAAGATCGTAGCCTATTAAGGCCCAAGTACATGTGATATTAATCATTATAGTTCACACTGGAAATTTTTTTTTTTTTAAAATTCAACTAGATGATGGAATTGGCCTTCTAGACCAATTAACGATAATATAATTTAAACAGCACCCGCCATGACCAGCTCCATAATTCATGTATCGTCAGCCATCACTATCACTCACCACCAATAGAAAAGATTTTCTTTTCCTATCTTTTCTGTTTTCTAATATAGTTTTTTTTTTTATAGAGAATCTCTAACATAGTGTTAGTTTTATGATTCCATCTACCCCAATAATTGTCATCCGTACGTCAGAATGAGCTAAACCTCTTGTTCTAAGGAAAACTATACATACATGTAACATGAATGAAATGAAACTTTCCCTTTTTATGGTCATGTAAACAAAAGTAAAAGCATCATCTATTTGCCTTTTTATTTTATTTTTCACTCTCCTTTGGAAACTCTGTCTGTCTATCTCTCTCTAGTCTCTGCTACTGAAATTCAAAGTTGTCAAAGTTTGTGGGTAGGGGTTTCGTATACACCTAGTGAGGTGTGTGAGACTTGTGACTGTCAAAGAGTTACAAATTATTTGAAGTACTTTACTTCCCCGATTCTACTTATACCCTAATTTAGTTCTTATACTTTTTCAATTTCCAGCATGGATATTTTTAATGTGGCTGAAAAAAAAAATCAAAATATAACATTTGACTATAACATAATTTTGAATTTTGTGATGCATATATATATATATATATATAAAAGTGATTTAGTGAATGTAATGGCTCTAAGCAGAGGTGTTTGCAGTGCGGTTTAGTCTGGTTTTGGGCCAATTCAAGCACCGCATATTGTGGTGTGGTTTGACCAAAACCATCACTACACTACACCTTAATTTTGTGGTCACATGTGCAGTACTGTGTAGTGTAGTGTGGTCAGTTTTAGGATGATATATTTTTCAAGATGTCAGAGCCAATTACTAGTTCCCTATTTATATATATAAGATAAAAAATTTATTATAGTCTAATTTAAGTGTATATGTGTGTGAAATTCCCTCCTGGATACTTGAACGCAGGTCTTTACCCCCCACACCCCATAAACACTTATTGTTGTATGACAGTAAGTTTATATATAATGTGTGTAACAAAAAAAGTAACATAAATATATAGAAGACAAAAAAAAAATCATGACAAATTAACAGTAAACTAAAAGTACTACAAATATATACAAAATGAAAAAATAATATTAAAATATTGAACTTTTGATTTTGTGTGAGTGAGAGTGAGAGCATCAGATAGAGAAGTGAATGAGGTTTTGAACTTTTGATTTTGTATTTAACTAAAATGAAGTCATTTTTAATGTGAAATTGGAACACACTAAGGTTAGGTTGGTCACTTATTTCATATAATATTAAATTATTAATATTATATATATATATATATATATGGGTGTGGCGTGGTGTGATTTTGTGCGGTTTTCTTATCATAAAACTGCACACCGCATCGCACAATGAAATGTGGTTCACTACCACTTGCAATGCGTTGCGATTACTCCATTTTAAGGGTGGTTAGTTTGGGTGTGGTCGTGTAGTTTAAGCAGTTGGTGAATACTCCTAGTTCTAATTATTAGGTAAGGTCGCAAATATTGTTAAGATTTTGGCAAATTTGAAAATCATTTTAATTTTATTCATTCATCATCACATTCTTTACTTGTAATTTGAAAAAAGGAAGAAAAAAAAAATCACATTCTTTACTTAACACATTCTTCCTTAGCTTTGCAAATTACAATAAAATGGAAAAACATTGTTTACAAAAATTATTATAGAGTAAAATCCATCAAACTTGATTTCACCCATAAGTGTTTGGGCATATGAGTTTTATTGATGTGAGTAATGCTCATTCAAAATAACATATCTATTAATTACAATCCCTTGTTTCAAGGGAAGACCCTTTAATTACAACCATTTTGTCTTTATACATAAGTTTATTTATTTTTGCATTTGAGCGGATATGAGTTTTTGTTTAGTTGTGGTTGCCCCTAATAATGCATTTAGGTTGCTTACATACCCTTGGCAGGGATCAAGCCAATTCGCTCTTGAATTGAGGCTTTAAATTTAAAAACCTCAAATATGATTTTGTCAATTTTGAGTGATGAACATTTAAATCAAATACTTGGTATTTAATTAAGTATTGACTTAATTTTATTTTTTGGGTGAGATAATTTATTTTAATTTTAAGGATAAGTCAAGGGCCCATGTTTTTATGGAAATTGAACCAAATACTCTCTATTTGAGAAATTTAATGTCCAAATAAATTTCCATTTCTTTCATTTGCTTCTTGGTAGGAATTTTAACTAGTAATGATATTTTGATTGAAGTCCCTAAAATTAATTAAGGGTAAGAAAACTCTTTTGAAGCAATTTTATATTCATGAACATTTTTAGAGATTGGGGATCGGAAATTTCTCTCAAATCAATTCTATGATCATTTTATTTTGGGAATTAGAAACTCCAATTTTGGTTGAAGAATTAGGAATCCCAAAGAATTAATCATATTGAAAATAAATAATCCATTGAATTAATTTGAAGGAATTAAAAACTCCATTCTATTTAAAATAATTTGGAGAGCCGAGGACTTCATTGAATCATATTATCTATCTATATAATGATAGGTAAAGTTGAGAAAAAATTCAATTAGATTTTAAATTGGAATTAAATTAGAGTCTAATTTTATGCCATGTGTCCCATTTAATTTAAGTTTTTAAATTTTTGTGCCTAGTAAGTTTATTCAATGTAAAAATTTGATTTGAATTAGAGTTTAACTTTGTGCCATGTGTCCCGTCTAATCTAAGTTTTTTAATTTTTACGTCAAATGAGTAAATTTAGTGTAAAGAACGAAGAGCCCAATACAAGTAAACCATAAAAAATATAATTTTTGAATGATTTATATAAATGAGCTTTTTTTTGTATAGCTAAAAACAATTCAAGTTTATAAGTTTATTCTAACTGGAGTCTAATTTTGGGCCATGTATCTTATCTAATTTTTAAATTTGTTTTAATTGGAGTTCAATTTTGCGCATGTGTTGCATCTAATTTTTTAATTTTTGTGGCAAGTAATTATTGAATGTAAAAACAGAAAAGTCTAAATCTAATTAAATTTTAAATTATATATATGTAATTGTGATTGTTTTTAAATATATCTATGCATATGCACGAGATTAGACACTAGTTTTAAATTGGTGGAATTTATAACTCCAAGTTATTTAATTTCTAGAATCAAGGACTCAATTTGAATTGATGCGAAGCAATTAGAAGCTCCACTCCATTAAAAATAACTAGTGGATGTCTTGAGCAGTGCGCTTGTTCATTATTAGTTATTTTATTATACTCATATGTGTTATAATGTTTGGAAAATTAATTTCGATGATGTATTATACGTTACTAAAATAATGAATGAAAAAAAATTGTAACACAATATATCTATAAGTAACCATAATTAATTAGACTCTGAAAATGCTATTATATGCCCTTTTTGGTTTGATCACGTATACATGTATATTTAGTTCTTATATTTAACCGTTTCCAATATAAATTTTTTTATTATTTCATTTTCTTCTTTTTTAGAAGTATTTATATTTTTTAAAAGAAAACACATGAACTTTTGAAGGCTAAACATCTAAGATTTAAGGTTTATAATTTCTAATTCGCAAAACTAAATATACATGCCAAGAGATTAAAAATAAAACAATAATTGAACAGGGAAATATAAACTTATACTATATTATATCTTATGTTTAATTTTACTTACATCTGAATACCTTAATCACTTATAAAGATTAAACACTTTCTAAAAATATAAATAGAGACAAAAAACACATACCTTTTGCAAACCCCATATGTTGTTAAAGCATTGTATCAAGCTTTGATAGTATTGTTAAGAAGTTAAGATCATATGCACCTGAAACCAAAGCCAATTTCATACTCTTTTTTACACTAATTTCTCACTCTTTGTCTCTCTATCTTTTTAGTCCTATTTTTCTTTTGGCCTTTTGATATTTTGTGAAACTGGAATATATAAAAGAACATTAAGACTAACATTGAATGGAGAAAACCTTTCATTTTTTAAATTAATGAAATTAAAAGTGGAAGAGTTCAAGAAATTGGAAAAGGCAGTAGAAACAAATCTTTTAATTTTCTGCATATTTTTATGGCTTAAACTAATCATTGATAAGAAAATAGGAGGTGAAAGGTTGAACGAAAAAGTACTCATACAAAGCGCCACATGGCAGAACTTCATGCACTTCTGCATGAGATCTCTACATTTATATACACTAGCATATGATCCATGTAATGTGTGGACTATTTTTATTTATTATTCATGGAAAAATATGTAAAATCATAAAAATATTATGACAACTCCATAGATACTTAAAATCAAATAAATTGCTTTTTTTAAAAGAAAACAAAAAGGAAAAAAAATTCCCATTTATTTATTATTTTTCTTATTTATTATTATTTTTTAAAATGATGAGAAACTCCCTTAAAATTGAAGGTGTGTTTATGCATTAAATATGGTCTAATGAAGACATAATGAATAAAGAAAATACAAAAAACCTCAACTATACAAACTATGTTGTCACAATTATAGGATTCTTATTATAGCTATCCAAATTAAACTACACAAAGGACAACTAATTTCAAGAATACATACAAAAACCGCACAAAAGATATTTGTTGAGTAGGGAAAAAAAAAAAAAACCAAAACTCTTGAAAAAGTCAAATTGTGGAGTTTAATCAATACCAATCACTGTACTGCCCCATAAAAAACTAAAAGATGGTGGCACTAAATCAAAGTTAAATTTGTGAAATCTCAACGAGAAATCTACAGCTACCTACTCCTTTCCGAAGTCATGTACATTTGGTTGATGCTTTTTAGCACAATCATTTTCCATAAATTTCTTGAAGCATAAGGATATTGACAATTTTTGCATTCTTCTAAACTTCACTAATGCATTTTCTTATTTGTCTATGGCTCTTTCTCGACTACTCTCCTACTCCTAATGAGGATAGAGAAGATGAGGGGGGAAAAAAAGACAACAAATACAAACTTACATGAGGCATTCTGAAGTAGAAGCCACACAATCAAACAGCCATGCCATCATCCTAGCAAATTAGTTCTTATTAAGTTAAAAGAATCTCACCTTTCAATTGGGCAACTTAGCCCTATAAACACTACCAAGCATACCTTCACCATAAAATTTCATGAGAAAAGCTAATTGTATACTGTTGAAGCAATGCAATAGTGAACTTTTGCAGAACTTGCATTCGGACTCTTTGAAGGATTTATACTTGTAGTTACTTTGAAAGGTACCATCAGTTCCACAGAGACCTTCTCGAAATGATAAAATGGAGGAAGTTGTGGTGGCAAGAACTCCATATCAATGCGGCTTATGACCGAATCATGATTCTTCTTGGGCAGCGAAACTGCTAGTGTGTTTTTCACATCTCTGAAACTTTGGAAATACACTTGTTCTTCCGTTGTCTTCAACATAACTATCTCTTGGTTTTGCAACTATCCCTCTTGGCACAACTAAAGATATACAAAAAGAAAATTTTCAATTAGAACCGAATAAAAAAGATAAGAAAATTTCAACAATTTTAAAAAATAAGAATGGACATTACCTTATATTACATCCCTATTATTCTATACATAGCATCTTATATAAATTTACAAACTTAAAAGCTCTACAAAGATTATTATGGTTTTGACACAACCAATTAATGGCAAGCACCCTTCACACACTACATACATCATTCATAGTAGGTTGACAATTTCCCTAGAGCATTAGAGTGTGTACATGACTAAATCTAAGAAAACGGCAACAAATATAATGCATCTTAAAGAATATTAAACAATCAGACATATTATTGTCTTATAATTGCAAATGAGGTTAAAATTCAATTTAATAAACATAAATGATAATAATATAGTGTACGGGTGGGGCCAAGATTTTCTGGACCTAAGCAACTAATCCATTCTCTGCCATAGTTTGTAATTCGACCTTTTCTTAGCATTAATTTGCAATTCGAACTTTGTGATACATATTTGTATTGTAAATGTTATTGATAGATTATTATGGTTCTTTATTGTTATCTTTTTGCTTAACTTTCAAGTGTATTGGTAAGAAATGATGTTTGTGCTTTCTGCATGTGTGTGTGTTTACAATAACGAAGAGGTGAAATTCAATTCAGAGACAGGAGGGTCTTGTTTATCATAAGGGAAAGTTGAAGTTGTGCAATATATATATGTAAGGTTGCAATTTGCACCTAAGCCCAAAATAAGATGGGTGTAGGCTTAAAGAGTCCAATACAATAAACTTGTAGATAATGAGATCTAAATCTAGGTTTTAATGAGCTGAATTAATGATGATAACGGGCTAAAATTACAGTGGAATGAAGATGAAACAGTTTAAGTACTGAGATTTGTCCGGAGATGGATTCTTGTATTTCTATATTCTAAAGACAAATTACATATATTGTTCTTGAGTCTACAGTATTTTTCTTTCTCCTTCTTTTTACTCCATCCCTCTCCTATGGGGGATCTTTTATTTTGTATAGACATTTTCAGATGATCTTGACCCTCCACCTGTTCATTCCGCAGATCATGCCCCCTTTTCCAATCTTTTCCAGCATCTTCTTCAAGTTTCTGAGAGATGTGGTACCCAAGACAATATTGTTCATAGGTCTTCTCCATATAAATGCAGTAAAAAAATAGTATTAAAAGGTTTTCTCCACATAAATGTGGCTAGGATGTTTGGTGGGATGCATTAAATGTGGTGACAGTATCTAGCCTTTCACTCCTGTCACTGCCATCTCCCTTCTCAAAGCTGTTCTACACAGTAGAGCCTCCTTTGATAGTACATTGATGACGTGATCATAAAATCCAAGGACGTGGCCTCCTCGGCCAAGCAACTGTCCTTCTCGGCTAGGCGTGACACGTGGTGTGATCACCTTACTTGGAATTCTCATATCCCACAATATATATATACCAAGAAATTATCAAACAGTGTTAAGATTGTGAAACAATATAATTTATCACTTTTTAATTGTGAACGTGACAAATTTTTAGATGGGCTTTTTTTTCTTAGTCACTAACCTATGCAATGCACAGAAAACTTTTAAATTGTATTTTAACATGTTAAGTTTAAATATTTCTCTTTATTTAAACTATTTGAGAGCTAAATTGGCTCTAATATAAGATGAAAATTGTAGTTTAAACATTTCTCATGAAAAACCTTCAAAATTTTATATATAAGATCCTTAAAAATGAGAAACAAATAAAATTTTATATATACGATCCTTATAAATGAGAAACAAACAAATATTATAAAGCAATATATTACAATCATCATAATGTGCTATACATTTGGTTTAATGAGTATTACAAAAAAAAAAGTCATTTACACTTAAATCTTGAAGCTTTATCAATGCTTTTCAAGAATCTATTTCCCCCTATTCTTAGGCTCTTCTCTTTCCTCAACTTCTCAAGCTACTTAACTCTTCACCAAGTTTTTTATAAGCATTTGATATCTCTATCTAAAACACAAATAGTCCAGTTTCAGATTATTCCCATAAACAAATTGCCAATAATGATGCAGCAAAAAACAAATAGAGACTAAAGTAGAAAGCTAATAAAGACTTATCACTGCTACGGTGCAACCCTTGAATTGATGAACATGGGCATCTAATACAACAAAACTACTCAAAACTGACAAGCCCATGGAAAAAAAGACTTTCCCAAGGAAACAACAACTTAAATGGAACGAACCCACTTAGGATCCACTTCACACAATCATCTAATGAAAGATGATGAAAAGAAATTTAAAAAAAATGAAAACAAATAAAAGAAACAAACAAACAAAGATAATGACCTCTTTACGTAATAGCCACAGGTCTATAGTGACTTTTTCCTGCCTAAAAGTGTTATCAATCAGCAACACTGACTCAAAAAACAAAGTGTGTGCGATTAGCACAAATCTTATTATAATCCTAGAGAAAACTTAAAATTTTGCATATAAACCTGTAAGTTTCTCAGCTTTAAAAAATTTCAAACTAAATCCATGCAATAGAAGATCTCAACAATAAATGAAAAGAAAATTGCCTCAACAAAAAAGGAACAAAATTTTTCTTGTTAACTGAAGGAGATTGCAAAATTATGTTTGTGTTTGCTTTGAGAGAGAGAGAGAGAGAGAGAGAGAGAGAGAAACTTATAGGTTGGAGGAGCGGAGGCAGAAACATATGAGTAAGAGAAATAGAGACAAAGCGTGCATCTAAAAGAGGGAGAGGGGTAGAGCGTCTGGCTGAGTTTTTTGGGACTCGGGCTGAGTTTATTTTAACTAATTGGGTTTTGTTTAGCTGAAATTTTTGGGTCGTTTGGGGGAAGGAAAAGGGTAGAGAAGAGAGAAAAAGGGAGAAATAGAGAAGAGAGAGGAGAAGGGTAAAGGTGTTTGGTGTTTGGGTTAATTTTTTGGCTTGGTTTGGATTGCGTTTAATGCGTCCAGCATTCAGTGTTTTCCTTCTTCTTCTTTTTTTTCCTTTGCTGCACGTGTTTCAATAGGGTACAAAGTACTGTTCAAACACTGTTTTTCACTGTTCATATACTGTTCATGCATTGTTCACGCACTTTTCAGCCACTTTTTCATTAAAAATGGATTCCACGGCACTATTCACACATTTAAAAATTATTTTGCTACAATATTTTTAGTTTTCAGCTGTATCCAAACGGACCCTCAGAATTGAGTTTTGGAGAAGGAGAAGATAAAATTTCGAGAGTTTTGTTTTAGCTAAAATTCTCACCCAAAACTCAAATGAAAACATTAAACATTCTAGAATCTTTACCTGCTCTTCTATGATATAACCATAGCCCTCGAAATAACTTGGGTGCAAGTCACAACTAACTCGGTTGGATTTTAAATGGTGTTATTTGGTAAGTTTCAATTTGAAGCAGTAAGTTTCAATTTTGAGTGAGACTTTTTGTCAAATATGTGGAGTACATATTCTAAATGGGAGTGAAAAGAATGTTTACAGCATGAATTCACCAAAAAAATGCACCTAAATTAAGCACACTACAATTGAACATTGATAGAAGTGAAGGAAAAAACTTCAAAATAATCCATAACGAAATTTAAGAAACATTAGTTAAAGGCAACCCCTTGTATATTTTCCCTATATAGCAGCAACTTTAAAGAAATTAGGAAAGTGGACACATATTTTGTATTTGATTGTAACCCATGACTTAAATGAAAGAAATTTTATGTAACAATGACCATAGAGTTAGATATGACTGAAGCTAATTTCTTTACAACTTTGATCCTTCACAACAATTCACAACAGGGTATCTAATAGTTATAAAAGATGTTGTCTCTATAGAGAATCATCTGAAATGTTACTGTTATACTCACACAAACTGCTATTTAGCATTCCCTTTGCTAAAGTTTAAAGGATCAAATCTAGGCAAAGTAGAAAGCAGACATTGAATCTTTTGCTGGAGAGAAAAACAAAATGGAGAAGATTTTAGGAAGGATGGTAACTTGACAAATTAGTGTCAATTACTGATGCTACAGTTAAAGATTATAAAGATCACAACTCTTGCAACATCAAAAGACTTGTCTTTGTCTCTCTCTCACTCGTCGGTAGATTTTTTTTTGAACAAATAGTAAGGATTTATTAATTGAGAACCAGCATCAAACACCTATCATGCACTATAACTGAAATTTCGAAAACCCTGACTTTAAACTAAACAGATTTAATTTGGAATGAAAAGGATTTGGAGAATTACCAAAAAGTACCAAATTTCTCAATACTAATTCATATTTCATACCAATAGATCTAAGAAAGAAAGGAAAAAGAAAATTACCAGTGGTAGTTCTCACTTTATTGCTATATGCTCTTACGGTGTTGATGGTCCATAGATTTTTCTTCTATGGCAAGGCTATTGACGATGTAGGAAGCTAGATTGACGCTAGTGGCAGCAACATTCACAAACATTATCTCTATATCCCTCCCAATCATTCTGTGTTTTAAAAACCCGAAACAAAAACAAATCAAATCTAAACCTATCTAATAGGAAAACCCAATCAAAAGTAACATTTCATACCCAAATCAATATTTTTAGTGATTTTTGTAATCTAAAAAACAAACAAAAAACAAAACAAAAGCAAATATCTAAAATTGAGAAAACAATCATTTTGATAGAGATTCCAAAAACCCAAAACAAAAATGAATCAAATCTAAGCCTACCCAACAAAAAAACTCAATTAAAAGTAACGATTTATACCCAAACCTACAAAATTGAGAAAAAAATGTATCGTTGTTGATGTTAGTTCCGACGATTTGGTGGTCTAAATCTGGCAAGGAAACGGGCGGTGTATGGTTCAGACAAACTCTGTTCTCTTTCCCTTTTGATTGTAACACACAATGGACGGCCTTAAGAACTCTACCTCTTTTTATGTTTCTTTCTCCATGTCCCAAGCCTTATTTTATTTCATCGCCTCTCCCTTTTTTTGCTTTTTCTTCGTATCCTCATCTCCTCTCCCTATTTCTGCTTACCATTCACTTTTGTCATTGTCTAATGGTGGGCTTAGGAGGAAAACTGAAACATGGTCATGGATTTGGAAGTTGAAAATACCTCCTAAAATCAAATTATTTGTTTGGAAATGTGCCCACCATCACATTCCCACCAAATTAGTCATTTTCCCTCACGCTAACTTGAATGCCCGACTGTGTCCCCGTTGCACTGATATTGAAATGCCGATTCATGCTCTTCGTGATTACTCCTTTGCATGACACATTTGGTCCTTCTCACTACACTTAATTATCTCAAACCTTTTTAGGCTTGAGCTCTGTACTTGGTGTAAAACTAACTCCAAAATTACTACACCTTCATGCTATATTCCATGGAACATTATCTTTGCTTTCACCATTTGGACTATCTAGGTAGGCCTAAACTCGTTAATCTTTATAGGGAAGCTCATTCCACATCACATTTTAAAACCAAATGCTATGTCGCATGCCACAAAGTTCTTCTTTCTCAACTCTGTCTTGGCATGGCACCCATCCTCATCATCACTAACTACCTCAACTAGGCGGCATCCAGCGCCTCTACTTTATGTTACTATCAATATAGATGGAAGCTCGAAAGGGAATCCAGGTATGTTTAGTGCGGGTGGTGTGGCACGTTCGGCTACTGGCGAATGGCTGTGGGGTTTCTCCTTGCACCTGAGATTTACCAACAATACTGATGATGCCGAAAAAACTACCAGTAAGCTACAAGCACTCCCAAACCGAAGTAGCGCCTGCAAAAAGAAAATAAAGGACTTAACAGAGAGCACCGGTGTGGTGTCGGCCAAAAATCCTCCAAATGTCAAATTAGAGTTTTTTTCTTAACCCTAGAGTGCCAGAGTCGAGTTAATTATGCGTCTCTTGATTTGTGAGGGTTTCGGTGTATTTATAATGGTGTAGGGTTAACATCCACGCCTTGATTACAAAGTCCTTTCCTTCTAGGATTAGAACTCTTTCCTTTTGAATACCTTCTACCAAGGCTAAATGTGCGATGCAAGAATTCCTCTTATGCATGTTTTATGTGGAGATTAATTAAGGCCACATCAGCCCTAATTATATAGTGTGAACCCTTATTTAAGACTTCTTGGAAATAATCCTGGAAGGTTGATCCTTGCATTGTACCCGTTTGTCCACTGTGGATCCGTTCTCCTTGGCCATGTTAAATACTGTCATCCTTATGTCGTCATATCTACCAGGTAGATTGGTCAAGATCACTTTTATTCCCCTTTAGTTGCCCCCTCATTTCATGAGACTATCACCTCTCCTTCGTGGTTTCATGGAATGACGGTTGGCTATGACATTTGACAGGTGTGTTTTTGACGGACAGGCTGGAATGCTATCATAAATGCACAGGGACACGTGGGGGTACTTTAGTGGTTGTTTGCTGGAATTGATGCGTCCTTTCGTTTATCGCGTTGTTCCCTCTATATATACTACCTACCGTTTTCATTTTTACATTTTTAGAAAAAATTTTGTTGTTCAAAGCGCGACCGTCCACCTTGTTCAGAGAGCAACCGTCCACCTTGTGTGGTCTGTCACCTTTAGAAGTCGAGATCCAGCGTTCTGTTAGCTCGTCCGTCGCATTTCCTCGCCGTCTACTTGTAAGTACCTTTTTTACTTAGTTTTTGTTCTTTATTTTTCATGTTGGTCCTGTCGTCGGTACAGATCTAGAGTCTTAGGCTTCCTTTCCCATCATCTGTAGGTGTCAGATGTCTAGTGAGGCGTCAAGTAGTCAATCTTATGCCCGCGAGGGAGCGGGCTATGAAGAGGTGTTCCCGTCAGGTCAAGCAGACTAAGACACCTCTAACGGGGAGAGGGAATCATCAGCTAGCTCTCCTTCCCATGTGGAAGATGAAGGGCAGGATGGTGACGGGTCAGAGTATGACTCGACCGACGACCTAGATGGTATAGATCCACCAGTCCAATCCGTCATAGGCCCTAATGGTTTCAGAGAATTCGTTCTGCTCCCCTTGTAGACGGTGAACGACTTCGTTTCAACCATCAAGCCAGCGCACTTTAATACACTAAGGCAAAAGTACAAAATACCCGACACCATACCCATCCGTCTTCTGTTTAAATCAGAGAAATGTTATTATAACTGTCTTGAAGACGTTGGGGTTTACGAGCAGATGCTAAAAGCTGGCCTCCGTTTTCCTCTGAGTGCATTACACCGTTGTCTTCTTCAAAACCTGGGTTTGGCCGTCACTCAGATCTCATCGAATGCTTGGAGGGTTTTTTTGAGCGTCAAGGTGTTGTACGGTGTAATGTCGGACGGGGCGAGATAGTTAACAGTGGAAGAATTCTTTCATTATTACCGTCCGTCTGAGATTACCAAATCAAAGGGCATGTATAGCTTTGTGCCGAGGAGTCCGGTACTTAGGCTAGTGTTCGAGACCCTGGAGTCTAATCGTAACTAGAAAGGTCGATACTTCTTCCTTCGAGGAGATAATTGGATGTGTCGTCCAGGTGATGACGATTACATGGCAGTAGATAAAACTTGAGGAATAATGTCCCCGTCTGGTATGAGCCCATCTTATTCTTAACCGTCACCCCTTCTTTCTATGGATTTATTCTTAGTTTTTTTTTTTTTTTTTTTTTTTTTTTTTTTTTTTTTTATAGCGAGGGACCGTCCACCTGTTACGACAGAGCAGTTTGGTTTTTTGGAGAAGATCTTTTAAAGAACTAAGTTGTCGGAGAGGACTTGGTCAAAACTTGTCACCTTATACACGTTGCACTGGTATTGTGACGGTCCAGAACCCACAGCTGTAGCCCGTTGATACGACGCAGGAGTACGCAAACGTAAGTTCTGTAATCCTTTCGTCGTTACTTTACTTTATGCACCTTTTTACCGTCTTCTTTTGCAAAAATGGACGATGCAAGGAGACAGACTATTATCAAGCAGCAGGCAGCCAAGAAGAAGCAAGGAGGTGATGCTCCTAAGACGGATCCGTCTCACCCTGCCACAAAGAGACCTTCCACTGAAAAGTGGGACTGTCACAGCAAAAAACAGAAGCTGGTGACGGGGTTACCTGCTGGTCAGGGGTCTGGCGTGGTGAGTCTGCCTCCCAAGCTGGGAATAGGCAAGGGTAAGGGCCTAATGACTAACCCCGACCCCATGAAGGAAAGGCTCTCGTCCTGCTCTGGGAAGATCCCTAGTATGCTCTCCTTCGGATCGGGTCTATAATAACGGACGAAGACTATGAAGATCTCGGAAACCATGCTACCAAGGTTGTGGGGGAAACATGTTTGTTTAGCTTAACTCAGGTTAGTATCCATCACATATTTACTCCGTCTTGTTCCTTTATGCCTTGAACTAACTTATTGAAATTGGTGTAGGGGGTGCTTATGGCCAAAGGCTTGATGGACCATTGCCTGGCCGAAGAGAGAGCTCTCGAGCAGGTTCGCGCCAAGGCAAAGGTGACGGCGGAGGAGCTAGACAAACTAAAGCTTTGGAGGGTTCGTCATGATTAGAAATTGAAACTATCCGAGTAGGCTTGCGAGAACTTGGAGAAAGAGGTGGAGTTGCTAAGGGGGACAGTAAAAGCTAATGACGACAACATTCGTCAAGCAAAAGTTGAAGCTATTAGGGAATACCGTGACTCCAACTCCCTTCTGGCCGAGCTTGGCTCCTCCTTTAGCAACGGGTTCGATGACTTTCTCCGTCAGGTGAAGGCCTCATTTCCTGACCTGGACCTTACTCACATCAACATCGACGCTGAGGCCTAGACCCCTGCTCACCCCGTCGACTCTGAAGGGAAGGAGGAACTCTTTGGCGAAGGTCTTGGTGATGACGGGGTCACCAAAGTTGAAAAAGAAACCGTCGAAGCCGACACCCTCCAACCGTTGCTAGAAGGTCCTGTGGATAATGAAGAGACCGTTGTAGTTCAAGACTAATGTAAATTTTATAGTGGACGAGAACAATTTATCGTTGTCTTTTGTTAATTTTATTTCGGTAATGTGTATGACTTTCTTTTTATAATCTAGCTTGTTTTTATTTTTCATTGTGCAATCCGTTCATGATCCGTTCACTGTGATATTCAGTCATCTTTTTGGATAACCCATCCACTATGTGGACTTGGCGTATTTTTATCTTTCCTTTGATGAGCCGTCCACTATGTGGACTTCGTAGATTGTCATCCATTTTGGACTATCCGTCCATTATGTGGTCTTGGTAGGTTTTGATCCATTTTGGATAGTCTGTCCACCATGGACTATATTCTCATTTATTCTGGTTGGTCTGTCCACTATGTGGACTTGGTAGACTTTAATTCATTTTGGATGATCCGCCCACTATGTGGACTAGATTTTCATTCATTTTGGATGATCCGTCCACTATGTGGACTAGAGATCCATTTTGGATGATTCGTCCACTATGTGGACTTTGTAGATTTTCATCCATTTGGATGATCCGTCCACTATGTGAATTGTAGATTCATTTTGGAGGATCCGTCCACTAGGTAGGCTTGATAGATTTTTCATCCGTTTCGATGATCCGTCCACTATGTGGACTGTAGATCCATTTTGGAGGATTCGTCCACTAGGTGGACTTGGTAGATTTTCATCCGTTTCGATGATCCGTCTACTATGTGGATTGTAGATCTATTTTGGAGGATCCGTCCACTAGGTGGACTTTATAGATTTTTCATCCGTTTCGATGATCCGTCCACTATGTGGACTCAGTAGAGATTCATCCACTATGTGGACTTAGAAGATTTTGAGCAAAATACATTTCATACGTTCTGAATAAAACACCTTTTATTATAATTTGATTGGTAGACTATATTGTTCATAGAAAATAAAAACTTGGATTTTAGCAAGTAGAAACTATGACTATCTAAGAAATAAACTGGAAATAAAGAGGGAAATGTTGCTATTTTCTTTGCCTTTTGTCTACTAGTAGTATTTTTTCTGGTGCTCTGTGTTCCACGAATGGCTCAGCTTTCTTCCGTCTAGCGTCTCCAAGTAGTACGTTCCCTTCCTATGCCATGAAATGATCTGGTACGGTCCTTCCCAGTTAGGGCCCAACTTTCCTTGGGAGGCATCCTTTGTAGCGCCTAGTACTTTTCTTAAGACGAGATCTCCCACCTGGAAATCCCTGTGCCTAACCTTGGAGTTGTAATGCTTTGCCATCATGTCTTAGTATCGCGCTAATGACACATTCAGAGACTTCTGTTCTCAGCTCGGGAACCAACACCCGCGCTAATGCCATCCTTTGTTTCTCGTTGTCAGAAACCAACACCCTCGAAATACCATATCTACAAATACTACTTCTCCATACAAAATTACGGATATTCTTTTCCGTGATAGTGGCCAAAGCCTCTACTTCCACCCATTTGGTGAAGTAGTCAATACCAACCACTAAGAACTTTAGTTGCCTCATCGTTGTCGGGAAAGGACCCATGATGTCTAACCCCCATTGCGCAAAGGGCCATGGAGCCATCATAGGGGTAAGTTCTTCTGTTGGTTGCCTTATAAAATTGCCAAATCGTTTGCACTTGTCGCAAGCTCTAACATATGTATGGGCATCCTTCTGCATTGTTGGCCAGTAGTATCCTGCTCGGAGTAGCTTGTGCACTAAAGACCTTGAGCTAGAATGGTTTCCATAAACTCCTTCATGGACCTCTCTCATCACGTAGTTTGCTTCTCCGTGGCCGAGGCATCTTAAATATGGTCGGGAGAATCCTCTTTTGTATAGGACGTCTTTAATCAAGATGAACCGGGCAGCTTTAACCTTCAACTTCCTTGCGTCTTCTTTGTTATCGGGCAGCTTGCTTTCCTTGAGATATGCCATTATGGGAGCCGTCCAACAACACTCATTGCTTACCTCATGCATGCTAATATCATCTAATAATGATGAAAGCTGGACAAAGGACAATACCTATTCGGGGATGATCTTAGGTTCGGCTGAAGCCGCCTTTGCGAGTCGGTCCGCTTCTTGGTTCTCCTCTCTTGGGATTTAAATCATCTTGAAGTAGAGGTTATTCATTTGACCCTTCACTTCCTTAAGATATATTTTCATCCTTTCATTCTTGCACTCATAGCTCTCATTAATCTGACTGGCACGATTTGAGAATCGGAGTAGACGATCGCACTTTTAGCTCCTGCCGCTATCGCAAGGTCCAGTCCCGCTACCAAGGCCTCGTATTCCGCTTCGTTGTTAGTAGTGGTGAAGCCCAGACAGATCATGCATTCGATTTTGTCTCCTTCCGGGGTGTGGAGCACAACTCCAACACCTCTAGCTTGCTTATTAGAAGATCCGTTTATATGAACTCTCCATATGGGCGCCTTTTCTGCCCCCTGCTCCTTCGCGGTAGTGAATTCAGCAACGAAGTCCGCCAATATCTGTCCTTTCACTGCCATCCACGGCTGATAATGGATATCGAACTCACTTATCTCGATTGCCCATAGCACCATCCGTCCAGTAGCTTCGAGACTACACATTGCTCTCTATAAGGGTTTATCTGTCAGGACATTTATAGTGTGTGCTTGAAAATATGGCTTGAGCTTTTGAGCCGTGGTCACAAGAGTAAACGCGAGCTTTTCTATCGAAGGGTACCTCTCTTCTGCTCCTCTCAGTACGTAGCTTTTAAAATACATGGGCTTTTGCACTTTTCCTTCTTCTCTAATGAGAACTGCACTGACCGCGGTTGAGGAGACGGCAAGGTACAGGAATAATTCTTCCCCCGGTATAGATGGGCTAAGCAATGGTGGGGCGGAGAGATATATCTTTAACTCTTCAAATGTCTTTTGGCACTCGTATGTCCATTCGAATGATCTCTTTAGTGTGCAAAAGAACGGGAGGCATTTGTCCGTCGCTTTCGATACGAACCTATTCAAGGCTGCTATCTTTCCAGTCAAGCTTTTTATTTCCTTTACCGTCCTTGGAGGAGATAGTTCCATAATCGCCTTTACTTTCTCTGGGTTGACTTCAATACCCCTCTGGGATACCATAAATCCCAAGAATTTTCCTGCGGTTACTCTGAACGCGTATTTGCTCGGATTCAGCTTCATTTTGTACATCCGTAGAGTATTGAAAGTCTCCTGGAGGTCCCTCAGGTGATCAGACACCTTTACGCTTTTTACTAACATATCATCTACGTAAACCTGCACTTTTCTGCCAATTTGGTGTGCGAACATCTTGTTCATCAATCTCTAATATGTGGCTCCTGCGTTTTTAAGCCCGAAAGGCATTATCTTGTAGCAAAAAAGCCCCTGACTTGTTACAAACGAAATTTTCTCCTGATCAGTCTTGTCCAATTTGATTTAGTTGTAGCCAGAGAAGGCATCCATGAAACTCAAAAGTTCATGCCTTCCGGTGGAGTCTACCAGTGTGTCAATACGTGGGAGTGGGTAGCTATCCTTAGGACAGGCCCTATTCAGATCTGTGAAGTCGACACACATTCTCCACTTCTCATTGGCCTTCTTGACCATTACTTCGTTTGCCAACCAATCAGGGTAGTATACTTCGCGTATGAAGTCTGCTTCTTGTAGCTTCAGTACTTCCTCTACTATGGCTCGATCTCGTTTGGGGGCGAACACTTGTTTCTTCTGTCGAACAGGGGAGAAAGAGGGTGACACGTTCAAACTGTGAACTATGACTGTTGGGTCTATCCTTGGCATATCCTCGTGACTCCATGCAAAGACATCTTGGTTTTCTTTGAGGAATAATGCGAGTACTTGTCGGACTGTGGGGTTGGCCAAGGTGCCGATTCTTGTGGTTCGGTCAGGCCTAGAATCATCTAATTGTACTTCTTCTAATTCTTCCACCGGTTCTGCCACCGTCCTCTGTTCCTCGATGCTCATTGCTTGTAGGTGGTCATTCATTTCCATCATGGCGATGTAACATTCCTGTGCAATCACTTGATTTCCATGCAGCTCTCCAACTCCATCTTCGGTCGAGAATTTGACCATTAGATGGTACGTAGAGGTAACAACCCTCCATGCATTAAGAGTTGGCCTTCCTAGGATGGCGTAATAAGCAGAAGAGCATTCAACCACAAGAAAAGCTACATCCTTGGTTATTTGCTGTGGTTAATCCCTCACCGTCACAGACAACGTGACGACGCCCAAATGGTAGACCCTTGTCCCTCCGAAGCCAACAAGGGGTGCATTTGTTGGGACCAGTCGTTCTCTACCAATCCCCATTTGTTGGAATGCGGGGTAGTAGAGGATATCCGCTGAGCTTTTGTTGTCCACCAAGACTCGATACATGTTGTAGTCTCCTACCCGTATGCTAACGACGAGCGCGTCGTCATGGGGGTGGTGAAAGCGTTGCGCATCTTCTTCTAAAACTCGATGCTAGGGTTATCTCGTTGCGTCACTCTCAGTGAGGAACCTGTCGATTGGATGCTTTGAACCGTCTGCAAGTAGGTCTTTCTGGGCTTTTTGGACGACCCTACAAAAGTGGTGCCCCCTACAATCATCCGTATGTCCCCTATAGGTGGTCTGAGACGCTCATTCTCCTGTCGGGGATTTTGTTCTTAGAGTTGACCCATTCTCTCCTTCCTCACGAACCTCTACAACCTTCCTTGTCTAATGAGGGCTTCGATTTGTTGTTTTAAGTCATAACCGTCTGTCGTATCGTGGCCATGATCGCCATGAAAACGGCAGTATCTATCTCTTGGCCTCTTTTTCGGATCTCCCTTCAGCTTGCCAGGGAACGTCAGGGTTCCTTCATCTTTGATCTACATCAGTACTTGGTCAATTGGGGCTGTGAGGGGGGTGAAGTTCGTGAATCTTCCCGAAGGCAGTTTGGGTCGTCGATCTTCCCGTCGTTCTCTGGTTCTAGCCATTTTTCGTCCATTGTCCGGTTGTGTATCTTCCTGCCTTTCCCTCTTTATAGGTTTCTTCTCTCGAGCCAACAAGGCATCCTCTGCGTTCATATACTTCGTTGCCCTGTAAAACACTTCGGACATAGTTTTTGGGTCATTCTTGTACAGAGAAAATAGGAACTTACCCTTTCGCAACCCGTTTGTGAATGTAGCTACAAGTATTTTGTTATCCGCCTCGTCTATCAAAAGGGCTTCCTTGTTAAAGCGGGCTATGTATGATCTTAAAGTCTCCTCTTCTCATTGTCTAATGTTCATCAGACACGCAGTAGACTTCTTATGCCAGTGACTGCCGATAAAGTGTGATACGAACAGTGCGCCTAATTCCTTAAAAGTGCTGATGGAATTAGGTGTCAGCCTACTGTACCAGTCCCTTGCAGGCCCTTTCAACTTGGTGAGAAAAGCCCTACACATGATTTCATCTGGTACACCCCGAAGATGCATGAGGGTCTTGAAAGATTCCAAGTGATCCAATGGATCCTTGGATCCGTCGTCATTCTCCACTTGAGGCATGAGAAACTTTTGAGGAAGAGGGCATGAATTCACGAACGCTGTGAAAGGCGAATCTGTTTTATGGACTAGGTCGTCCAGGCCGTTGGAGATCCGTCCTCTAAGGGCGTTCATCATCACATCCATACGTTCCCTCATCTCTTGCATCTCGGCTGCTATGTGAGTTGGCAATGTGTCCGAGACAGATGGTTGATTGGTCTCCTGCCGCTCTGGTCTAGTCGGAGCGTTGCTACCCTCGGACCCTTCTGCGTTCCTCTCCTCCGAACTGGCACCTTCCGGGTCTTCCTCTGGTGCGCTTGGGTGTGCATTCCTTTGCCACAGTTGTTCTTCCAGATCACGATTCTGCTTGGTTAGGCGCTCAACCGCCGTCGCGAGTGTTTGGACTTGCCTCTCTAGAGTTGTGGCGTGCGGTTCGTCACCTTGATTGTTGGTTGTTGCCATCGATCGAGTGAGTACCATGCAACTTTTTTTCTTAGAAATAGAGCAAAGGCTAAATAATCTTTTTCCCACTGACGGCGCCAACTGATGATGTTGAAAAAATTACCAGTAAGTTGCAAGCACTCCCAAATCGAAGCAATACCTGCAAAAAGAAAATAAAAGACCTAATAGAGAGCACCAGTGTGATGCCGGCCAAAAATCCTCTAAACGTCAAATTAGAGTTTTTTTCTTAACCCTAGAGTGCTAGAGTCGAGTTAATTATGCGTCTCTTGATTTGTGAGGGTTTCGGTGTATTTATAATGGTGTAGGGTCAGCATCCACGCCTTAATTACGAAGTCTTTTCCTTCTAGGATTAGAACTCTTTCCTTTCGAATACCTTCTATCAAGGCTAAACGTGCTATGCAAGAATTCCTCTTATGCATGTTTTATGTGGAGATTAATTAAGGCCACATCAGCCCTAATTATATAGTGTGAACCCTTATTTAAGACTTCTTGGAAATAATCCTGGAAGGTTGATCCTTGCATTGTACCCGTTCGTCTACTGTGGATCCGTCCTCCTTGGCCATGTTAAATACCGTCATCCTTATGTCGTCATATCAACTAGGTAGATCGGTCAAGATCACTTTTATTCCCCTTCAAATACCATGGTTGAACTATGGGGTATTAGGGAAGCTTTGCTTCAAGCCTGGAACAACAGTCACCACCAAGTCTGCCTTTAAACCAATTCTCTTCTTGCTTGTAAATGGTTGAATACTAACGTGGTTTACCCTATGGAGTTTTTTAACTTAATATTGGATTGCAGGTGGCTCCTCAACAGGGATTGGGAGGCACACGTTAAGGACCTATGGAGAGAGGAAAATAGCTGTGAAGACTTACTGGCAAGAGGGGTGCATCTAAGTGCCCTACCTTTTTGTAGCAATGTTTATATTGGGACTGCATGGTTTTTGTTTCATCCCAGAGTCGTCGTGGTTAATAATGGTCCAGTTGTCTTGCTTTTTGTTTTGGTATCAGCTATTAGCTCTCATGGTTTGTGGTAGTAGGTTGGTAATGGTCTGTTGTTGCCCTTTGCGGTTTAGTGGACTGCTTATGTGTTGTTCTAGTTTGGTTTATTGTCTATGTGTTGCTGTATGTACTGTCGTCGAGTGGTGCTTGTACTGTTTCTATTTATCTAATATATCCTCTCTTTACTGTCGTCGGTTAAGTCAGGTTATTTTATTGCAAGGAAATATCAAGGGAGATGTATGGTATGGAGGAGTGCTCAGGCGTGAGAAACAGAGGACTAATATGGCCAGGCTGTGGAAGCTCCATTTACCAAGTAAAATCAAGGTGTTTGGATGGAGGGCTTGTCAGGAAATTTTACCTACGATGGAAAATCTTGCTCGTCGACGAATCATTGAGGATGGGACATGCAAATTATGCAGGCAAGAAGCAGAGACGGGGCTGCACGCTATGTGGGGTTGTAGGGTGGCTCGGGATGTGTGGGCTGGCTGTCAAGGAAGAATTCAAAAAAGAACGGGAGGCCAAATTGATTTTATACAACTGGTTGAGGAAATGATGGACAAACTAGAGGTGGAGGAGCTCGAACTCTTTCTTGTTCAATGCTGGGTGATTTGGAACCAAAGGAACTCTGTTTTACATGGAGGGGTGCTTCAGGACCCTTCGCGGCTTGTCAAGCGTGCAACAGATTTGCTAGAGGAGTACAGAGGATCAAGGGAACTTCTGGCTGTCCATAACACTACAAGGTTGGTGCAGAAGTGGGAACCTCCAGTGGGTTTAAGTTACAAGGTAAACTTTGATGCAGTGGTTTTCGCCGATGCGGATGCGTCAGGAGTAGGGGTGGTTGTGCACAATGATAAGGGAGAAGCCATGGCATCACTGTCTGCTAGAGGGCCACCGGTACAGAATAGCGAGGAAGCAGAGGCGTTGGCATGTCGGAGAGCTATGGTGTTCACGGTGGATGCTGGGTTCACGGACGTGGTATTGGAAGGAGATAACAGCACGCTTATTAAGTCTATCATTTCTCTAAAACGTAATAGATCACGGCTGGGCCATATATATGAGGATATACAATGTATTGCTGCAAGTCTCCGGAGTTTTGAGGTTAGCTTGGTTAAACGTAGTGCGAATAGTGTGGCCCACTCGTTGGCTAAATATGCTTGGCATGTGGAGGATGAAGTTGTTTGGCTGGAAGATGATCCACAGCCAGTGGTTGAAGCTTTGTACGCTGGCACTCCTTATTTAAATAATTGAATGAAGTCTGATCACTTTCAAAATATATATATATCCTCTCTTTACGCCAAAAAAAAAAAAAAAATCAATTGTTTAAATTGGTAAAGTCAATATCTCCATCGTTTAAAATGGTAAATTCAAAGAATCCATTAATGTAAACTAATTAAAACGTGTGGCAGAAGATGGGGAATGGTTATTTCATTACTTCCTTGGATCACATGTCCTCACGTTGATGCGTTTGTTCCTTTTAATTTTTTATTTGTTGTTTTCTTGTTTGTTCCTTTTATTTATTTTTTTGTAAGAGAGTTTTAATTTATGACATCCGTTTCTGATAATAACTTTTTATCATTAGATCAAGACATCAATCAGTTTTTTTGTGTAGGCGGGAATTGAACCCTAGATTTCTAATAAAACCATCAAAGACTTTACCAGTTGAGCTAATTTCTCTTCATTTTAGGTGACTTGTTACAACTTGCAAATAACAGTGTTCTTCTTCTTTTTAATATAAGTGAGTGGTGTGTGACATGAGGTTAGGGCCGGTTTAATAAGAGTTTTCTAGTAATGTTGTTTGTATTTTTTGAAAATATGTGTGAGTGAAAAAGTGTATAAAAATATGGGTAATATTATTTAAATACTGAAAACTGTTTTTTAAACAACAATAACAAACATGCCATATTTTTCTCAGCCACACATCCCACATTGTGGCAGTACATTGGTTTTTTAAAAAAATTATTTTCTAGTTTAACAAGTATAACATTTTTTTTTTTTTTGAGAAGGTTAAAAGTGGTTAATCTCATTTTTTTAAGAAAAAGATTGTCGATTCCATTATTCGAAAGCCAAATCGGCTTGGAAGACAACATTGAGATATGGTGGAACATTCTCCATTCATACAGAAAAAATTAGTAAATTAATTTTATATTATTTGTTATGAAATACTTCCTCAAATTAAAGGATAATATTTAACAACTATTTTATTTAAGTAAAACTTTATCATTTAAATGTCATCAAATTTAAAATATATTCAAACTAAAAGTCTATTATAACAAATTTTAAACTTAAATCCCAAACTACAATCCATATTTTCTTTATTAAAAAAAAACTCACGTTTTGACTTCTACTCCAACTAAAAGTCTCTTATCAATATTTTAAGAACAATTAATTAGTAAATTAATTTTATACATTTAAACTTCAACAAATTTGAATTCTATTCAAATTAAAAATCTATCATAAAAAATTCTAAACGTAATTCCAGACAACAACCCAAGTTTTCTTTTTAAAAAAATAAAAACTTTTGACTTTTACTCCAATTAAAAGTCTATTATCAATATTTTAAGAAAAACTAATTATTACATTATTTTTATATTATTTTTATGATATATTTCCTTAAATTAAGGGATAACATTTAAAAACTATTTAATTTAAATAAAATTAAAAGTCTATCATCAAAATTTTCTAAACTTAAATTCTACACTTTATTATCTAAGTTTTAGAAATTTGAATTATATATATATGACAAGACTTAGGTACAATACTTAGGTACTGTTTCTTAGGTAATCCTATTTAGATTCTGCCATGTGAATTTTTCCTCATAGAATGGAATTGTATTTTTTAATTAAGTAGCTGCATAACTCAATCTTAAGTGGAAAACCTAATGAACAGCACCCAAAGGATTGTACCTAAGTTTTGTGTATATATATATATATATATATTAAGCCATGAATTTTTGATATAATATCTCTTAATTAATAAAGTCAACCTTATAATAAAATCCCACACAAAAACCCCCTTATTTTTGTAATTTTTTTTTCCCAAAATGCAACTTACTCTTATGTTTTAATCTAATAAATTCATCTTTACTTATTGTTCTTTGCTTATGAATTGCGTGCAGGATATTATGCCAAAATAAGTTTATTATAAAGAAGTAAAATAATGGACACCAATTTAAGTTCTTGGTTCTCTTAAGTTTTTAATTTTTTTTACTCTCAATAATTAGTAAATTAATTTTATATTATTTGTTATGATATATTTCCTCAAATCAAGGGATAATATTTAACAACTTTTTAAATTTAGGTAAAACTTTATCATTTAAATTTTAACAAATTTAAATTCTATTCAAACTAAAACTTTATTATAAAAAATTCTAAACTTAAGTCCTAAATAACAACCCACATTTCTTAAAAAAAAAAAACAAAAAAAAAAACCTTGTTTTGACTTCTACTCCAATGGTCTATTATCAATATGTTAAGTAGAACTAATTACTCCGTAGTGAATTAATTTTATATTATTTATTATAATATATTTCCTCAAATTAAGGAATAACATTTAACAACTGTTTAATTTAAATAAAACTAAAAGTATACCATCAAAATTTTTAAGCTTAAATCCCACACAACTCACTTTTTGTTTTCCCTCAAGTTGCATCTTATTAAATTAATATTTTATGAGGACATTAAACTATAGGACTCTTGACTAAGAGATAAGATTTAACAGTAATTAAATTTAGACAAAATTTTATCATCTACGTTTTAGAAATTTAAATTCTACTCCAACTAATAGTGTATTATCAAAATTTTCATATATATGTGTGTGTGTGTGTGTACATATATATATATATATATATATATATATATTTTTTTTTTTTTTTTAAGTCATGGTCTTTCAATATAATCTCTCTTAACCAATAAAGTCATCCCTATAATTAAATCCCACGCAATACATCCCACGTTGTTGTATTTTTATTTTTCACTTTTTTTTTTTTCCCAATATGCAACTTACACTTATGTTTTAATCTAATAAATTTATCTTATTTATTGTTCTTTGCGTAAATTTGTATGCAATATATTGTGCGAAATGAATTTTACTATAAAAAAACAAAACAATGGACACCCATTTAAGTTCTTGGTTGGCTTATATAAGATTCTTGATGAAGTCATTGTCTCCTCCGCATTAATTGCACTGTACCAGTTAAACATGACGCATTAATGGCTGAACGACAATTTTGAACAATGCCTTAATAGCATGTTACCTACTTAGTTTAGTCTTAAAATAAGGGGAATGGAAAGTTGTGACAAGTATCTTACTTGAAGGATCATCCACTCTACAAGTGGATGACTGTTGATACCCATTTTCGTGACACATTTTCTACAAGCTCGATTCAACCAAGCTCGACTTCCTTCTTGTATTATATTTTATTTATTCTTTTAAGCATGACCTAAGCCCATGCGACATATTGGAGAAATTGAGAAAGTGTGGTTTGAAGGGTATAGGTCGGTTCATTTTGGACATTTGCATGTGCCTAACACATGTGTTCTACCAAGTGAGTAAGGGACACTAGTAACACCTCAGGTTCATGGAGGAGGTCTTGTACCTAAAATTTCCACCCTACAACAACTTTTATGCTTTGGCTGATTGTGGCCCAAAGTTTTTGCTCTAACCTAATTTTGCTACCATATTTTCTTTTCTACCCAAAAAACATAGTTGACCTTAAACTAATTAGCTAGCCTATTGTAGCCAAGCTGTCAAAAGCCTACAATGGCAAGGAAACAATAGCTAATGGAGTCAGCCACTTTATTTCCAAAATCATGTTAAAAGCATGCCAAAATCTTCCCTAAATAAAAGCAACACAAGCCAAAAGCATCTTCCACTACTCAAAAACCAATCATTAATAACACCCTAAACTCTATATAAAACTCTATCTTCAACTAAAAAATAACCAACTACGTTCTATTCTCAGAGCTGAAACTTTAGAGCAAAAGCCCATTTAGGTAGCTAACATTCTCACAATTCCAAAACTTGGGGGTAGTGTGGGTCGAAGTTCCAAACTTGTTATGTTTTTATACTTTTCACGCACTTTTGTTATTAGCATTTTGATTTTCTTTTGTCAAAGCACCATTAGCCTTTTGTTCATTATATATTTGGAATTTTGGGCTTGATTCTCTACAATAAACACTTCGAAATAACCCAATGGGCGATTTGGGGCATCCTCTCATTTTCAGTCCTTGTTGCAAAACGTCCCCGACAACGACTAAGATGGAAGCACTAGAACTATAAATAGGAAAAGATCACACATGTTGTGGGATCGAGAATTACCTAGCCTAAGAGAGAAAGAGAGAACATTGTATGATTGTAAACACTTGGGGGAATTTCATCTTGTATTCACACCACTGTAATAGCGCTCCTCAGCTATTCCGAGGGGACTTAATAAACATCAAGATATTGCTTGTCCTTAACCTGTCTTAATTCCAAAGTTTCTTTTCTTTATTTGAGTCTACTTTCATTGCTTGACTGTTAACCCTAAGGTCCATCTCTTACAAAATAATTATTTGGGATAGAGGCCTAGCCCAGAGATGGTTTCTTGGTTTTTAGCCTATACAAAAAATATTTACTTATTTTATAATTTATTATACTATTTATTTAATAATTTTGTTTCAATTATATTTTAAAAAATTTAGCTTACATATGAATTTTTATGAAACCATACATTGCATGGGAATAATACTAGTAAATTAAAAAAATTTATCCAAGAACTGATTATTATTATTATTATTTTTTAATAATAAAATAGCAAGAAGGTGTGTGACATAGGGTTAAAAGTGTGATTATTGAATAAACATGTGGTACCCCAGCCTTCTATTGCAGTTGACATTGTATTTGTATGCTCTCATTCCTCGAGAAATTGGGGTTTAAATTCTCCACCTTCCATTATCGAAAGTTTGAAACTAGTGACATTAAAAAAATAAAAAATATAAAAAGATAAAAAAAAAGTTCTAATAATATACGATCCATATGACTATGTGAGACACATATGAGGACTGAGTACTACATTTAGAATGCACGGGCCAGTATTATCGGCCCTATTTGTAACAGCTAAATGGGCTAAGAGTGGCCCAATGGATGTCAGGTGGACCTATCTCATTTCATCAATAAAATTTGTGGGAGCTCATCTCTTTCTTGGCCCAAGAATGAGTGCAGTCATACTACATTGCCATGACACAGTTTATTCAATAGGTGGACTTTTTATTAATAATTTTGAATCTTTTTTAAAATTATAAAAGATCAAAATGACGTCGTTTTGGGACACTTAATTGCAATTCTAACAAAAATAGATGGAATGACTTCATTGAATAAAGTTAAAAGTTAGAGGACTAAATTGAACGAAATCAAAATTCTTGGATTGAATTAAATTCTATGACTAATTTGAATTTTAAACAAATTTATAGAGTACAATTTGTGATTTTAAAAAAAAAAAAAAACTGATTCAAGTTCTAAATTATTGAAAATTTCAATCAAGTGAATCATGTGAATAATTGAATTGTTGAAGAATCCGGTTATTGACAAAAGAATATTGATACAACACATTCAAAAATGTCTACTTGTAAGGTTTCGTGTGATTATGGCAAGATCAAGTATCTCAATGGAAATCTATAAATGGTCAAGATTTTCAAATAATGCATTTTAAAGTAGTAACTTCTTGTGAATAAATTAAAGTGATCCAAGGCACTAATAACCTTTTTTTTTTTCTTTTAATTATGTATCAATAAGGCACTTTTTATTTCCCTTACTTTGAATATTCATGTAGCGTTTCAATTGTTATCCTCATAGGAGAATATGAGTATTGATTTCCTTAGAGGGCTACCTTATCACTTTTCAAATATTATTTTCTTAAACTTTGTTTGAATATGACTCATGCAAGTAATATATTAAAGTGTAAAAAAACTTATGGCAAGAACTGTAGGGGTATTGGGCCCAGTAAAATATGAAGGATGGCCCAACAAAGTCTTTTGGGCTAGCAACCCAAATCCGAAACATCAAAGGTGATCATGGAGTATTCAAAAATCCAAATACGTCCGAGGAGTAGATTTGTCCTCGGAATGTTAAGCCGAGGACATAGGAAGAGAAGTTTAGTGTCCCCGAGTTAGTTTATAAAGAGTTCTACAATTAGAGGAATACACAGTATACGTGGAGGACACTAGAAAGAGCGGTGGAATGACTAAAAGTAAAACTGCTACCACCGCCCATGCATTAAAAACTCTGTGATTGATACGCTGACTGTACAGACGGAAGGATGGGACCTGGGTATAGAACTTGAAACTTGGTCCCTAATCCCAGCGGGCTTTAAGGAAGAATGGATGAGACATAAGCATAGAGCTTGAAACTTGGTCCCTAATCCCAGCAGGCTTTAAGGGAAAATGGATGGGACAAGTATCCAATAGGAGGATTGCAACCATAGAAAAGAAGATGATAAATAGAAGGAAGGAGGGACGAAGAAATGAGAGAGGATTAGACCAAGGAAGAAAAGAGAGTCAATAGTAGAAGATAGTCCATATTTGTATCCAAACTTAAGAAATACTGTTATAAACTATCCTCGGAAACAGTCCGAGGAGGAATTCTCAGTCTTATTCTTTGCAAAACGATTCTTTGTTCTGTTCCTTTGGGCCCAAAGCCCGTTCTCTTTTGTAATTGTCCAAGCCATCCTTAGAATCTAGATTGCAAACCCACCCTCTACAAATTCATTGTAAAGAAAGGCCTTTTAAGCCCATCTACTCCCTGTTGTGGTTTGGGAACTTGAATTGTGCCCTTACAATTGGCGCCGTCTGTGGGAATTTAGTCTTTAAGGAAGTTTAGGACATCTTGGCATTATGGTAGGATCAGGACCACAACGCAGGGCAGAGTCCGTAGGCTCCCAGCATGAGGATCATTCCTTACATCCTGATCACGGAGAGAACCGAGAAGGGAGTGTGCATACTACTCACACCATCAGAAGTGCAAGTCATTCGCAAGGAGGCAGCAGAGTTTCTTATGAAAGAAATGTCAGGGCCATGCAGAAGGAGATTGACGACCTAAAAAGGAAATTGCATCACGAAAGGCGGAGGGGGATTCCTCCGGACTCTGACCCTTCTTCGGAAGGATCCGAGGATGACAATTACGGGCAGAGATCCAGAACTCCCCCAGGTGTTTTTTCCTCTTCCGAGGAAGACAATCTGCATGGGAGACGTGGCAGAGACTACCCTTTTAGGGGCTTGGGAAATGATGCAATGGGAAAAGCGTTGCACCAAATCTCCAGATCACCCTTCACGCGCAGATTGGAGGAAGGGAGGTTACCTCGGCGCTTCACACAACCGGCCTTCACTCTTTACAATGGTCGGACGGATCCTGTGGAGCACGTAAGCCATTTCAGCCAGAGAATGGCAGTGCATTCCAGGAATGAAACGTTGTTGTGCAAGATTTTTCCTTCCAGCTTGGGACCCGTGGCCATGAGATGGTTTGACGGCTTGAGGGCAGGCTCCATTGATTCTTTCAAAGAACTTACTAGAGCATTTGGCTCTCGCTTTATCACGTGCAGCAGAGTTCCTCGCCCATTGGATTCTTTACTATCCATGGCCATGAGGGAAGGGGAAACCCTGAAAGCATATTCAGACAGATATTGGGAAATGTTTAACGAAATTGACGGAGACTTTGATGATGTAGCAATAAGGACCTTCAAGGTCGGCCTACCAACAGAGCATGACTTGAGGAAGTCCTTAACGAAGAAACCCGTCAGAAGCGTACGTCGACTGATGGATCGCATCGACGAGTACAAAAGGGTTGAGGAAGATCAGCAGCAGGGAAAGGGCAAGGCGAAGGTGATCCCGCAGGAAAGGAGGGATTTCAGGTCGGACAGATACAACAACAATAGGCCGGCAATGGATTTTTCCAGGCAGGCGGGTCACATACCGCCACAGGTGGTCAACACCGTCTTCAGGGAACCAGCGCAGCAGCTCTTGGAGAAGATAAGGCATGAGCCTTTTTTCAAATGGCCAAATAAAATGGCAGGGGACCCGTTGAGACGCAACCAAAACCTCCATTGCCATTACCACCAGGAGAGGGGACATACCACCGAGGACTGTCGCACTTTGTGGAGTCATTTGGAACAGTTGGTTAAGGAGGGAAAGCTGAAACAATTCCTGTACCAACCTAATGGGCGAGGAAACCAATCCGGGGTAGCGAACCACGACGGCCCTTCGTCGAGACCCCCTCTAGGTACTATCAATGTCATTTTCACAGCACCTGGAAGGACTGGCTCAGCTCCTTTTAGGGTAATGTCCGTGGCTCGTACATTGGCCGAGGACTCACGGGATCGGCCGAAGAGGATTAAGGCAAGCATCTTACCGGCCCTGAGTTTCTCTGAAGAGGACAAGATGGGGACTATCCAGCCTCATGACGATGCCTTGGTGGTAACCCTCAGAATAGGGAACTATGATGTGAAGAGGGTAATGGTTGACCAGGGCAGTGGCGCAGACATCATGTACCCTGACCTATTTAGGGGCCTGAAACTAAGAGTTGAAGATCTCACGGCATATGACTCACCCTTGATAAGCTTCGAAGGGAGAGCTGTGGTTCCGATGGGACAAATTAGACTGCCTGTGCAATCAGGCCCTGAGGTGGTAGACGTAGATTTCATCGTGGTCGATGCTTATTCTCCCTATACGGCTATAGTGGCGAGACCATGGCTGCATGCGTTGGGGGCCGTTTCCTCAACCTTGCATGTCAAAGTTAAATTTCATTCTAGAGACCAGGTGGTGGAGTTACTTGGGAGTCAATCTATGGCTCGACAGTGCGTCACGGCTGCAATTCTGCGACGACCAGAACCAAACTCCTCAGCCTCGGCTAACGGAGAAGCATAGCAATCAAAGACCCTTGCCACGGCCGAGACAGGTGAAGCGGTATGTGAGGAATTGGAGAAAATCCTCATAGCAATGACCCTGAGAAGTTCTTTCAGGTCGGAGTTCAAATGCCACAAGAAGAGAAGACGGAACTGATTCTATTTTTGAAGAAGAATATGGATGTTTTTGCTTGGAACGCGTATGAGGCCCCCGGAGTGGATCCGAGCTTCATATGTCATCATTTAAGGACCGACCCAACTGTAGCGCCGAGGAGGCAAGCACCTCGGAGATCCTCCAAAGAACATTCCGAGGCCGTTAAAGAGGAAGTGCTCAAACTCAAAAAGGCAGGTGCTATCAAAGAAGTGTTTTATCCTGAATGGTTAGCCCATACAGTGGTGGTGAAAAAGAAGAATGGGAAGTGGAGAGTTTGTGTGGACTTCAAAGATTTAAACAAAGCTTGCCCGAAAGACTCGTTCCCTATGCCTCGGATTGATCAATTGGTTGACGCTACTGTTGGACATCCTCGGATGAGTTTTCTTGATGCCTTCCAAGGTTATCACCAGATACCCTTAGCCATTGAAGACCAGGAGAAGACTGCGTTTGTCACTCCTACGGGAAATTATCATTATAAGGTAATGCCCTTTGGTTTGAAAAACGCAGGGGCTACCTACCAGAGGATGATGACAAGAATGTTTGAGGCGCAGCTAGGAAAAACTATTGAGGTATACGTGGACGATATGGTGGTAAAAAGCAAAGAAGTTTCTACACATTTGGAAGATCTGAGCAACACTTTTCAGAAGCTAAGAGAGTATAGATTGCGCCTCAATGCCTCTAAGTGCTCTTTCGGTGTGGGGTCGGGCAAGTTTCTAGGATATATGGTGACACACCGGGGAATTGAAGTAAATCTTGCTCAGGTTAAGGCAATAAACAGCTTACACCCACCTCGGAATCCTAAAGAAGTGCAAAGGCTAACCGGTATGACTGCTGCCCTCAACCGGTTTATATCTCAGTCTGCAGACAGATGCAGACCTTTCTTTAAATTACTGAATAAATGGAAAGGTTTTGAATGGACCGAGGAGTGCGCGGTGGCTTTCCAACAGCTAAAAGAATATCTTTCGCGACCGCCAATTATGTCTCGACCAGAAATTGATGAGGTTCTGTTTGCGTATATTGCAGTGGCTAACCATGCAGTTAGTTTGGTTCTTATCCGAGATGACAATAATATCCAGAGACCGGTTTATTATGTAAGCAAATCTCTGCATGAGGCCGAGCTGAGCTATTTGCCACTAGAGAAAGCTATCTTGGCGGTGGTACATGCTACACGAAGACTTCCCCATTACTTCCAGTCTCACACTGTGGTTGTTCTTACGCAACTCCCTCTTAAATCAATTCTGCGGAGTGCGGATTATATGGGAAGAATTGCCAAATGGGGAACTGTCCTAGGGCTTTTGATATCAAATATATGCCCCGCACCGCTATAAAGGGCAGGTCATCGCGGACCTTGTGGCGGAATTTGCTGAGCCTTCGCTAGAGGACTATCAAGGAAGCATAGGTAAACGATCAGTAGGCATGATTTCGTGCGAGGGGCCTTCATTATGGAAGGTCCATGTTGATGGGGCAGCAAATCAAAGAGGATCTGGTGTGGACTAGTTTTGGCATCCCCAGAGGGAATTACTTTTGAGAAATCTTTGAGGTTAGGGTTCTCGGCCACCAACAACGAAGCAGAGTATGAGGCCGTCCTCGCAGGGATGAACATGGTTCACAAAATGGGAGGGAAGACGGTGCAAATGTTCTCAGATTCACTGTTGGTGGTAGGCCAAGTAGAAGGAAAGCTAGAAGCAAGGGATTCCAGAATGCGAGAATATCTAACCCAGGTCAGGTGTTTGCAGTCTAAATTTGAGTCTTTCTTACTAATACATATATCCAGATGTGGCAATACCCATGCTGACTCCTTGGCCACGCTCGCAACGTCCTCGGCACAAAGTCTGCCACGGGTTATCCTTGTTGAAGATTTGTTGAAACCCACTGGAACGGATGGTAACTCCACTCAAATTCTTCAGATAAGGACAGGGTCAAGTTGGATGGATCAGATAGTAACATTTCTCCGGAGTGACATCCTGCTTGGGGAAAAGGCTGAAGCAGATAAGGTTCGCAGGAAAGCCACTCGTTTCTGGTTATCCGAGGACCAGAAATTGTACAAACGTTCCTTTTCGGGACCGTATTTGTTATGTGTACACCCTGAGGCAACGGAACTACTTTTGGAAGAGTTACACGAAGGGATTTGCGGAAGTCATACCGGGGGAAGGTCTTTAGCTCATAGGGCCCTTACTCAGGGATATTGGTGGCCAAATATGCAGAGGGAGGTGCAAGATTATGCAAAGAAGTGTGACCAATGTCAAAAATTCGCTCCAAATATACATCAACCAGGGGGAGTCCTGAATCCTCTGTCTAGCCCTTGGCCTTTTGCTCAATGGGGCTTGGACATTGTTGGCCCTTTCCCCAAAGCAATAGGAAACAGGCGGTGGCTCCTCGTAGGGACAGATTATTTCACCAAATGGGTTGAAGCCGAGCCATTATCAAACATCAGGGACGTGGAAGCGAAAAAGTTTGTATGGAAGAATATCGTTACCAGGTTCGGCATCCCTCATACTCTCATATCAGATAATGGTTTGCAATTTGATAGCAAGGTCTTTCGAAAATACTGCGGTGATATGGGCATCACGAATAGGTATTCCACTCCGGCTTATCCCCAAGGAAATGGGCAAGCCGAGGCTGTCAACAAAGTAATAGTAAGCGGGCTCAAAAAAAGGTTGGGCGACGCCAAAGGGAGGTGGGTGGAAGAGCTGCCACATGTCTTGTGGACATACCGGACTACACCTCGGAGATCCACAGGTGAAACACCCTTTGCTATGACTTATGGAGCCGAGGCAGTAATACCCTTAGAAACTGGGTTCCCAACCCTGAAGAAAAGCTCCTTCATTCCAGCCAGCAATGATGATTTATTAACGAAGAATTTAGACTTAGTTGAGGAACGACGAGAAAACGCCATGGTTCAACTAGCTTATTATCAACATAAGCTCAAGCAGGGGTATGATTCTCATGTGAAACTTCGACCTCTTGGACCTGGTGACTTAGTATTAAGGAAAGTTTTAGGCACGACGAAGAACCCTGCTTGGGGAAAATTGGGGCCCAACTGGGAAGGACCTTATCGCATTACTTCGGTCGCAGGAATAGGGGCCTACAATCTGGAGGATTTGGACGAACGTGTTGTACAACGTCCCTGGAATGTAAATAATCTACGAAGGTACTATTACTAAATAAAAAGGCACTTCGGCCATTTTTTGCTGTAAACTGCATTACGTTCGTTACATACCTCGTCTAAATTGGTACTCTTTATTAAAATGTTAAACAGAACCTAAGTTATGTCTGGTCCTCGGATCATCTACTTTGGGAAAATTAACGTTTCAAATTCATTTATCTAAATATTAAACAAAAACTTGATATGCCTGGATCCTCGGACCACATACCTCGTCTAAATTGATACTCTTTATTAAAATGTTAAACAGAACCTAAGTTATGTCTGGTCCTCGGATCATCTACTTTGGGAAAATTAACATTTTAAAATTCATTTATCTAAGTATCAAACAGAAACTTGATATGCCTGGATCCTCGGACCACATACCTTGTCTAAATTGATACTCTTTATTAAAATGTTAAACAAAACCTAAGTTATGTCTGGTCCTCGGATCATCTACTTTGGGAACTTTAATATTTTAAAATTCATTTATCTAAATATCAAACAGAAACTTGATATGCCTGGATCCTCAGACCACATACCTCGTCTAAATTGATGCTCTTTATTAAAATGTTAAACAGAACCTAAGTTATGTCTGGTCCTCGGATCATCTACTTTGGGAACTTTAACATTTTAAAATTCATTTATCTAAGTATCAAACAGAAACTTTATATGCCTGGATCCTCGGACCACATACCTCGTCTAAATTGATACTCTTTATTAAAATGTTAAACAGAACCTAAGTTATGTCTGGTCCTCGGATCATCTACTTTGGGAACTTTAACATTTTAAAATTCATTTATCTAAGTATTAAACAGAAACTTGATATGCCTGGATCCTCGGACCACATACCTCGTCTAAATTGATACTCTTTATTAAAATGTTAAACAGAACCTAAGCTATGTCTGGTCCTCGGATCATCTACGTTGGTATTCTTTACTAAGTATTAAAGAAAACCTAAGTTACGCATGGTCCTCGGATCATTTACTTGGGTAGAATTAAACATTTCTTTTCTTTTCTGTCAAAAACATGAAAACTTTACATACCTAAAGTTAGAAGACCATGTGCCTTATTTTTATATAATTCAAGTAAAGATACAAAGTGAAGTATCAATTACTTAAATGCATCACTTAAATACAGATCTCGGCATGGTTAAACCTCCCTGGAGTGTCAAATTCAATCCAAGTTATTGCTTTCAAGTTCGGTCAAAGGGAGTGGTACTTTTTGAACAATATGATCAAAATAAAGCAAGAAGAAACATCTAAAACAAACATTCATTCTTATATTAGATTCCAAAAAAGTACTTTTTCACCTACACATAGATATTACACTGAAAAAAGGAAAGTAAAAGTAAAAATAAAGCAGTCATTGCTTCAGCTTAATCTTCAGAGGGCCTTTAGGGTCTCGAGGAGATGGAAGCTGGACTAAGGGCTCAACGGCAATTCCTTTGCCTTTGGGATCATCTAGCAAGGTTATTGGATTTGCTTGATCACCCAACTCATCCTTCGAAGATTCCTGAAGGCCACTTGAGGGCTGTACGTCTTCAAGTGCCTTTTCTGGTGCTGAATCAACTTGTTTAGGCACATCATCATGAAGAGTTGAGTCTTCAGCCAAATCACCTCCTTTATCCTCGGATGATCCTTGGGCAGCTTCTTGTGCACCATCAGGGGTGGAAGAAGCTCGAATTGCCGGAGGATAGTAGACACTCTCTGCCTTCCAAAGAGTGGAAGAGGCATCAACCCCAGCTTGGGAAAGTGCCTCATTCCACACTTGGAGGCAGTAGTGCCTACATACCTCGGGAACCTGAGCCTTGAAGGTTTCGGTGACCTCCTTCACACCGATGTCGTAACCGTCTTGTTCGGCTTGGTCCCTTGAGATCTCGGCCTCTTTCTTTGCTTGAAGGGCTTCCTCTTTGCCCTTGATGGCTTCCTCTCTGGCCTTCTCAGACTCATGCAGATCTTTTTTAAGATCTTCCACGAGCTTGCGCGCCACTGAGAGGTTATCATCGGCTTCACGGAGCATAAGGCGCTGATCCTCGGCCTGTTTAGTCGTTGTCTTCAGATCAGCTTCTAAGCCTGCCTTATCACTCTCCACCTTGGCCAGCTTTGCTGAGACCTCCTGCAGTTTCTTCTTGTGAAGGTCCGAGATCTTTTGGGCGGTTTCACGCCTGGATTCCTCGGCCTTCAGAGATTTGTAGGAGCTGATGGCAATCTCTTCTGCCCTGTGGGCAGATTGAACAGCCTACAAACGAAGCATTTAGAGTCATTAAAGCAAGACATATATGGAAAATGAAAATAAGAGGCAAAGGTTTTTAGAGAAAGGAAAAATCACCATTGCTAGCTCCTTCTTCAAAGTCATAAAGACGGCATGGTCCCTTTTTTTCCTAAGCTCAACCATATCCTCGGGGAGCAACAGCGCTTGCTCCAGCGCATCCGCAACACATGCAGCTGTCCCTTCATCGGAATTTCTGATGGAGGCATCCACGTTAATGGCCTGGTCATCTAGGGACATGTCGGGGAGCCATACAGGGGCTCGCACGGCCACCTGTTGGTCGGTTCTTCTTTCCGACCTAGTCTGCGTAGAGCGGGCCTGCTTTCCACCCTTTTCCACCTCGGGCTCTTTGGAAACAGAGCCCTTTCCTACTTCCACCACTTCCTTCCCTTTCATCTGATCCCTTTTTCTTTTGAGATCAGCTATGTTGGTGCGTTGTGTTTGGGAGGATGGAGGAGGAGGAGGAAGCCTGGCTTCAGGGCCTTTGTCAGCACCCTTTTCTTGCGTCCGAGGGTGCAGCTCTTTTGGAGGTTCTTGGACTTTATGGCCCTTGTCAGCGCCCTCAAGGACGTCCTTTAAGCTGGGTTTAATTTTTCGTTGGATGCCCATATCGTCAAGTTCTTCGGCTATAGCCTTTGAAATTTGAGTGGAAGTGCCGAGGATAGAAGTTAAATCTTCAGGAGAATAAGGTTGATTAAAAACCTCAAACTCGTCCTCGGAATCTGCTACTTCGACTATTTCTTCTTCTTCTTCTTTTACAGTAGAACGGGAGGACGCAGCTTCGCTGGGAATTGATTGGGTGGAGAGAGGGACTATGGGAATCCCAACTGGAACGAGTTGTGGTGGTTGGATTGGTTGGGTGACCAAAGTACCTTGAGGAATGGTAGTCCCCTCTGGTAGCAAGAAACCCTCAACGGCAACGCTGATCCGAGGAAGACGAGGATCGTGGGCTTTAATCACGCACTTCGGCGCCTGAAAGGCTTTGGATATTAGAGTATATCCGAGGATCAGATGAGCCGCACGAAGTTGGCCGTCGGTATGCACGAAGACCTCGGCTTGTAGGATCCTATCCAACCGCCCGAAATCAACAAGGTTAGGATTACGATCCGCTGCGTGTGGATCTGTAGAGTTATCCAAATAAAAATGGTTAAGAACAAGTGAAAGGACGAAAGATAACAGAATGTAAAAGAAGCCTCACCTGGAGTCCCTTCCCTTGTCGGACAGGGGAGGCCGTCGTGCCAATTTCCTGATACAATCAGGAAGTCGTCTTCTAGGCCCTTATTTGATTCGGGCAGACATTGAATTAACCTAACCTGTGGGTATCTAGACTTTAGGTAATATTCTTCTTTTTTGCTTAGGTAATGGAGGTTATAAACCCAGTTCACATCATGGTGAGTGAGCCCTAGGTTCATCTTCTCATTTAAGGCATCTACGGAACCTAGGATCCTAAAGACATTTGGGGCGCACTGGGTGGGGGCTAACCTAAAAGCCCTAAGATAATCCCTGGTCATCGTTCCCATGGGGATTTTCATTCCCCCTTCGATGAACGCAATCATCGGGATTACAACTTCCCCCGTTTCTCTTTTTGTGTAATATTCTTCCTCATTGCAGTACCTAATGAATACATCCGAGGGAATTTTGTACTTAACCTTAAACTGCTCTATTTTTTCATTTGAGTCAACAAGGGACGCAAATCTACCCATTTTTGTTTGAAAAAGAAAGAAGGTGTGAAGAAAACTAACTACGCCGAGGATAAAAGATACAGTGAAAAAAGAGAAGCTGGGGTGGAAAAGAAACACAACAAACAAAAAGCTGATAAGGAGGGGAAAGAGTATTGAAGAACTTACTTTTAAAAAGGAGAAAGCACGGTCACCTCGGACAGGGTACTTGAGTAGAAAGAGAGAGTACGGGGAGATGGAAAGTGTGGCAGGTACGCTATGAGGTTTCTGTAGTGTGAAGATTTTTGAAGATAAAATAGTATTTATATGTCAGAAGGTATTTTTGAAGCAGGCGAATTCCCGCCTCAAAACACCGGAATCGCGCTCGACCGTTGGATGTGTGTCATATCAATAAAACGTGGGGGACATAGAAGCGCCAATAATTAATTCGGGGGCGCTTCGCATACCGAAACATCGGGAACACGCGGTGGGTAATTCAGAAGTTATTTCCGCCAGCAACATTCAAGTATTCTGCAGGGTAAAAAGGTCTTTTAATGTCGAGATCCCATTTTCCTCCCGAGGTGAAGAAAAATAAGGAATCTCGAGGGGCTATTGTAGGGGTATTGGGCCCAGTAAAATATGAAGAATGGCCCAACAAAGTCTTTTGGGCTAGCAACCCAAATCCGAAACATCAAAGGTGATCATGGAGTATTCAAAAATCCAAATACGTCTGAGGAGTAGATTTGTCCTCGGAATGTTAAGCCGAGGACATAGGAAGAGAAGTTTAGTGTCCCCGAGTTAGTTTATAAAGAGTCCAACAATTAGGGGAATACACAGTATACGTGGAGGACACTAGAAAGAGCGGTGGAATGACTAAAAGTAAAGCTGCTACCACCGCCCATGCATTAAAAACTCTGTGATTGATACGCTGACTGTACAGACGAAAGGATGGGACCTGGGTATAGAACTTGAAACTTGGCCCCTAATCCCAGCGGGCTTTAAGGAAGAATGGATGGGACATAAGCATAGAGCTTGAAACTTGGTCCCTAATCCCAGCAGGCTTTAAGGGAAAATGGATGGGACAAGTATCCAATAGGAGGATTGCAACCCTAGAAAAGAAGATGATAAATAGAAGGAAGGAGGGACGAAGAAATGAGAGAGGATTAGACCAAGGAAGAAAAGAGAGTCAATAGTAGAAGATAGTCCATATTTGTATCCAAACTTAAGAAATACTGTTATAAACTATCCTCGGAAACAGTCCGAGGAGGAATTCTCAGTCTTATTCTTTGCAAAACGATTCTTTGTTCTGTTCCTTTGGGCCCAAAGCCCGTTCTCTTTTGTAATTGTCCAAGCCATCCTTAGAATCTAGATTGCAAACCCACCCTCTACAAATTCATTGTAAAGAAAGGCCTTTTAAGCCCATCTACTCCCTGTTGTGGTTTGGGAACTTGAATTGTGCCCTTACAATTTAATTTAACTTTTTTAATTTTTATTTATATTTTTATATTTTTATACAGGATAGAAATTATATTATAGTTTAATTTAAGTGTATATGTGTATGAAATTCCCTCTAAGAAACTTGAACCCCGATCTTTGCTCCCCACACTTGACAAATATTTATATTTGTGGAGTGCCACCACATACCCTTGATGTGTGGTGGTTTAACTCATACTTTATAATATTTCTCACAAATAAAATTAGGATTTGAATTCTTCTTCTCCAAGCATTGTTGATGATGCAAAAAAAATTAGTAGGCTGGATGCTTCAGACTTGAAATGACCACTTGCTCTCTACACGGCCTGAGAAAAGAAAGAAAAGCGATCAAAGGTGACCGAGGCTGCCGGCCAAGAACCCTCTAATGGCAAAGTTAGTTTTCTCTCTATATTTTTGGAGTTCTAACTTTTTTGGGAGCCAATAAAAACGTACTTTTACTTTGTCTGAATAAGCATTTATATAGTGTTTTAATAGACGGTTATCGCAATTATAACCTCCCCTGGATTCAAGGAGGCGTAAGTATTTAAAAATAATTTTCATAACCGTTTAGGAGTTATGTACTACAACGGATACCTGGAAGTTACGCGTAAAATAAGGAATTGTCACATTATACTCGGAGATTTTCCTAAGTATGATACCCTCGTCCTAGTATCCCCTTGTCGAGTGTGTTTAGCTCATGAATAGGGGTCGTTCCGTCTACAAACGAATTTATTAAGGACGAGCTCGCCGACACCCTGGACGAGCGTCTCATTCCTTGGTCACGAGAACCTCATCCTAGGCTCTTCCTCTTTGGACGAGATAGTTATAGGTAGGGTTTTCAGGGGTGCTTGTAATACTAGTTGGGTCACGGACGACCTCTATGGACGGCTTCAAGATGGGAAAAACCAGTACCCTATTAATTGTACTTATCAATTATTAAAAAAGAAGAAGTAATTATGGGTGTCAAAAACAATGCTCTAATGTCACAATTAATTTATGAAGTTTAGGTATGAATGAATCCACAATGAGAGATTTAAACAAGGGTAAGAAACTAAGAACATCAATCAAGAACACTCAAATAAACAAATCCTTCTTTATTGTAAAGAAATTTTCATATTACAAACACTCTCTCTCTCTCTCTCTCTCTCCATGCTTTGCTGCTTTTTATACTCTCTTTTGCCTTTCTCCTTGGAATATTTTGTGACCACATAGCTAGTAAAATACTTGTTCTATTAGATATCTTCCTCTTTCTTTTCATTATGAATATGAACTTTTGGGGTTTGAAACACTATGCCTTCCAGTCATTTAACAATAAATACGACTGCATCAAGGTGAATATAATTAATACAGATGTGACTATTACTTTATTAGGACTCTTCGGACATTTCAGTGTCCCTCTGTATCCCTCATCAGGGGCTCTGAAGCTACTTGATGGTGGGGCTGTTTGTAACGCACCTCGGCAGGAGGACATCCATCTTCCTTCTATTGGGCTTGTAACCCCATTTTGTCAGGACGAAATGGGCCAATCTGCCCACCAGGCCCAATACTTCCTAAGCTCAAGGCCACTGCCCTACAGTAATTATCAACTATTTTTTTAAAAGAAAGAGAACAAGAAGTATACTTATATAGATGCCAACTCTCGTGAAAGACAAAACTCAGAAACATCATGTAGTTTCTCAAAAAAAAGAAAAAAGAAACATCATGTAGTTCAACATTTTTCAGTAAAAAAAAACTCCTCAATATATTAAAGTGGACTGGTAGTTTTGGCAGGTGGGCAGTTTGTACTTTGTCCCGGGTAAAACGACTAGCCATTAGCCGTAAAACGACACCACTCCATTTCCAAATCCATGAAATTCCACGCATACAGACAACTATCCAAAACGCCAAAACTGTGTCCAACACAGCTCCCAAACACAACCCTTCCCCCAATTCACCACTTCTAAATTGCAATCTCTAAAATCCCAAAACAAATTAACAAACACCTTGCATGCACGATTTCAAGTTCTCCACAGTAGTCTCACTCTGTGTCACTCACACACACACACACACCACACACACACACACCACACACACACACACACACACACACACACACACGCACACTCTTCGTCTTCCTCGAAATAGTAAGTCAACCTCTTGATCCCTGTGAATCGCGAACAAAAAAACAAAAATGTCGTCGTGGATAAGATCTGCGGTGAGCAAGGCCGTCGAGGTCGGCAACAAGAACAACCTCACTCGCACCGTCAAGAACTACGCCGACTCCGTCGTCCACCATGCCGGTCAAGCCGTCGCTGAAGGCGCCAAAATCCTTCAAGATCGCATTGTACAATTACTCTTCCTCTTTCACTTTTTTTTTTTATTCGCTTTCTTCTATTGCTGCTAACTTTCACGGAATCGGTTCTGATTTGTTGTTGTTGTTGTTGATAGTATTGCATTTTTGTAATATTTGCTGCCCTGTTTGGTTTAGTTACGTACTTTATGTATAGCTGGAATTGCTTTATTGTTGCATTTAGGGTTTTGAATATTTGTTTTTCGTCGAAATTGAAGAGGAGGCAATCTGAATTAGGAAGTTAATTGAAAATGGCATCTAATTTGACAGTCTGGAAAGCTCTAATTTGGTCGGAAAATGTAACGAGGATGAAAAAACAAAAAAGGAAAGAAGAGATTAGATTTTTCATTATATGTGTTTGGTAGGAGGGATAGAATAGCGAAGAGAAAACAAAGCATATTGTCTTGAATTGTTTTGATTAAACTAGAGGGATAAAACTGTCAAATTGCCTTTGTAAGACGTTTTTTCTGATTCCATTTTGGCAAGATTAAAAATGGTAGTTTGGATAGAAAAACTAATCATCTTTTGTTTGTTTCCTTTCTTCCACTTTTACACTCCGACAAACTAGTGAAAATAGCAATCCATTTCCCATTTCCATACACTGTGCCAAATGCACTCTAAGGCGAGTCATTTGGGAAGTCCACGCAATTCACTATTTTGTAAAGGAAGATATAAGAAGAAGATTTGCATTACACTATTTGAACCTTTTTTTTTTTTTTTGTGGTGATAGGTAAGAACAATTGTATTAAGAGAAAACTACTCCATTAAAATAATGAAGTAGGCAAAGAAAGCATTTACAAGTGGCAATAAGAAAACAGAAAATTATGTACAAGAGGAAAGGGAACCTAAGAACAGCGGGATGGATTCCCTAGAAGTAAATCCATTTATTTGAACTTTCATACTTGGTTTTGAAGTTGATGGGAATGGTCCGTACTATTTTGGGCGATACTCGTCATTGATGATAATTGTTTGATACAAATGATAAATTGCTTTTTTAGCTTGTATGTACAATGTATCTGACTTTGATAATTTGGACTGGTGTGCAGGTGGCTCGGAATTATAGAAGTGTTAAGCTGACCATTAAAAGGTTGGAAGAGGCTGCTGTTTCGTGTAGGGGCCCTGAAAGAGTTCAGTTACTAAGAAGATGGTTGGTTGTGCTTAAAGAGGTTGAAAAATTATCTGGACTTCCCCTTGAGGATAAAGAGAAGCCCCTTGAACAACAGGTTGCTTCAGATGAAGCAAAGGATAGCCCAAGAAGACCACCTCCAGTGAGTAAACTTTCTTTTCTTTATTTGGATTCTTGAAACGCCATATTGTAATAATAGTAGAAGAAGTTCCATCTTATTTTCTTTGTAATTAGGTGTCAAATTATGTTAATATGCTCTAGGTTGACCGTACCTTGTGATTGTCTGTTTCATGAATTTGATTGGCTCTGAATAATTTCTAAGCAGCTGTAGGGGTATTTGTGTTATTGGAACCTTTTAAGTAAAGGGAAGTAACCCTCCCACATTGAATTAGTGTCTATTACCAATTGTCAATAGTATATATTTTTTATTTATTAATTATTTTATTTTATTTTTATATTGACCTTTCCATCCAAGGGAGGTAGAGTCACTTTAATAAAAAGCACTCTGTCTAATTTACCCACTTATTTCCTATACTTGCTGCTGTGGCTAACCGAATTGAGAAACTTCAGAGGAATTTCTTATGGGATGGCATTGGTGATGAACCAAAATTCCATTTGGTTAAATGGGCTACTGTTTGTGCTCCCATTTCTTTGGGTGGCTTGGGGATAAGGAAGGTAAGACTTTTTAATGAAGCCTTGCTTGGGAAGTGACTATGGAGATTTGGGATGGAAAAGATTGCCCTTTGGAAGCAAGTGATAGAGGTGAAATATGGCTGTGGATGGTGTGATTGGTGTACTAGGCATTTTAATGGTCCATATGGTGTTGGCTTGTGGCAAAATATTTGTTGGGGATGGCCTTCTTTTTCTCACCACATTCTATATGATATTAGGGATGGGTCTAGGGTGGAATTTTGGCAGGATTGTTGGTGTGGTGAGACATCACTTGTAGTTAGCTACCTTGAATTGCTTAGATTTTGCTGAGATAAGGAGGCTAGTGTGGATGAGCTTATGGAGTTTGATAATGGAGCCCTGTTTTGGGATGTAAGTTTCTTTAGGGGTGTGCATGCTCGAGAATTAGAGGCATTTCATGGATGCTATATATGGTGCTTTAGTGAAGGGGTTTGGTGAGGATAAGATGTGCTGGAAACTTGATAGAGAGAATGACTTCATGGTTAAGGATTATTATAGTCTTTTAGTGGGCTCTAATGACTTTTGCTTTCCTTGAAAAAGTATTTGAAAACAGAAGATTCCTTCTTGAGTAGCTTTCTTTGTTTGGACTGTTGCTTTAGGGAAATGCTTAACGATTGATAATTTACAAAAAATGAAGATTTGGATATTGGATTGGTGCTACTTGTGCAAGTGTAATGGTGAATTGGTTGATCATCTTTTTCTTCATTGTTCAGTTGCTATGGATCTGTGGGCTATGGTGTTTGGCTTGTTTGGAGTGAGCTGGGTTATGCCGCAATTTGTAGTGGGGCTTCTAGCATGTTGGAAAGGCAGAGTTGGTTGTCATTGAAATAAGTATATATGGTTGATTGTTCCCTGTTGATTGTTCCCCGTTGATTGTTCCCCATTGCTTATTATGGTGTCTTTGGAGGGAGAAAAATAGTAGGTGCTTTGAGGATAAGGAGAAATCTATATTAGACCTAAAGCTATTTTTCTTTAGAACTCTAATGGATTGGTTGGCTGCTTTGTGGAACCAATCTTTTTTTCCTTTCTTGATTTCCTAGATTCTTGTAACTTTTGTTCTTGATTGTTTGATCCCTTGTACACTCCCTGTGTACTAGGGTGTTCCTTTTTTAATATCAATAAACTTCTTACTTATCAATTTTTTATTTTATTTTATTTTATTTTTTTATGTTGACCTTTAATAGATTCACTAATCCAAAGTGAATTTTGAATTTGTTTTTTTATGCTATTCCCTCTCATTCTTCAGTTTTATTTTACTTTATTATGTTAATGAGAAGACAGCACCACCAAATATTGTAATACATTGCTTTTATTATTATTTTATTATTTTTTGTTGTTATTATTACTTTTGTTCTTTTATATCCTTGGACATGTTACACTGGTGAGAAGCTCATTTCAGTTAATCAGTTATTCTAACAGCTTATGATTGCATTGGTAATAGTTTTAAGTAATTCACCGTGTTCACCGATTTTCCTTGATAAAGGACCTAAAGGACTACTATGTATCATGTTATTGCACATTGTTTTTGAATCTTAAATGCTCGCTGCATGACTGTAAGTTGGGCTGAAATTACTTGTGTGAAACAGTTGGTAATCAGAATAAAATGGTCGTTATTTTGTTTAACTGATTCTCTCTCTCTTGTTTTTCCCCATCTTCTCTTATAGGTTCTGTACTATGACTCTGATATTGGTGGTGAACCAATGAATTTTCGTGATGTTTTTCTTCAGAGCCAGGCTTTGGAGGGCATAACACTGTCTATGGTATGTCAAACCAGCTTCTGTCATTTAAACAGATTTACTTTGACATGTACTTAGAAATAGTTGAAAGTAACTTCATTGTGTCGTATGTACTTATAAGAAATTTTATTCTATTGATTAAACTATGTACACTGGTATACTTTGATTGAAATGGTAAAGAAGTACAACTGGAGCGATTAGTTGGCCGAAGTTTGTACTGTATAAGATGCTTCAAATTACAAAGATAAAGACAGTAATTTCATAAGTTGCCAATATCCTAGGCTATAGTCCATTTCAGTTCATTTATGAAAAATGGTCAGGGAGATTTACAAGGACATTTCCATAATATTACTGTTTTTTTATGAGGTGGTGATGTGTTCTTAAGTGTTATGTCATTGTGTTATATCTGGCTAGTTGGGGAAAAAAGTTTTTGATGCAGTTAGAATGCCAGTTATGGCAGTCAGGGATCGAAAATTTTAAGAAATGGTTCAAGTGTTTAATAATTTGGCCCTTAATATGCGCACATGAAAATTTGCTGATGTCTGGTTATGTTCAATGGATGATTCTTGATGATTCTGTTATCTATGGATAAAAAAATACCGAAAAAAATTGATCTTATTGATTTTATTTTCCAAGTATCTAAAATTAATTTATTTTGATATACTTGAATATTTTCACATTGTCAAGACATATTTTGCTACTTTACAGGATTTTTTATTTATTTATAATAATCTATCTAAATATTGAATTAAGGCAAACTTTTGCTTAGGTTGTTGATCAGGACTCATTGCATGGGTTTTCGTCATTATTCAAGCCTTATATAATGACAAAATACTTTTTTGGGTATAATGTTCACTTAACCTTTCAAATCAACACAATTCTAAAAGAATCTCCAATGTCTTGTAATTGCTGATTAAGTAGTTTAACCGCAGGTTAACTCTTTTCTATGCCTCAGATTCTTGAAGCACCAACTGAAGATGAATTTTCTCTGCTCCTGGAGATGTTTGGGTGAGTCCTCTCACTATTGCAATTGTGTCTAATGCTGGATCTTGGTTGGAATTGCCTGCATTTATTTAATATCTCACTGGAATGAAACAATATTTTTCTTGTTAATAATGTAAAAATAATATCACCTTGGGGTTATAGAATATTTGATAAATTAGATTTTAATATGAGGGAATGGTTTTGTTTTTCCTTCAATTGTTTTTTGGATTTTTTAAAAAAAATTTTTGGTCTTTTGTTGACAAATTGACTAGTGAGTGTTAATAAAATGGGTAGTGAGTGATTGAACGTAGGTTAAGACTTAAAATAAGAACAAAAAGCCAGGAACCTTGTAGGTTTGTATGTTAGATCTTTAATTAGTATGAGAACAAGTGGAGGCATCACAAGTAAGTTTTAATCACAGGTAATTTTTTGTGGGGTTCCTTCAGAGGAGTGTTTCAAATACCCTTTGGTGGCTTGGGAAAAGGTCTGTTTACCTCTTGAGTTGGGTGGATTGGGGCTTCAGAAGTTGGTGTTTTTTAATTAGGCTTTATTAGGGAAATGGTTATGGAGGTATGACCATGAAACTACTCATCTTTAGCGGAGGGTTATTGCCATGAAATATGGAGAGGGGAAAGGGGGGGAGTACTAAAGTTTGTAGGAGGGCCCGTGGGTGTGGTTTATGGTGAAGTATTAGTGAATGGTGGGAGAGCTTTTCTAAACACTTGAGTTTTGTGGTAGGTGATGGTTTTCGTATTCTTTTTAAGGCTTCTAGTTAAGTAGTACTAAATAGAGTATATAGAATGTAATTCTAGTAAAAGTTGAAAGAAAGATGAAAGGAGTGAGTGCTTTTGATATCTTGGATCAATATTTATAAGGATGGAGGGATTGAAGATGTGAATCATAGGGCAGGGTTGATGAAATGGAGAAACGCATTAGGAGTATTGTGTGTGACATAGAATACATATTAAAGTTAAATGGCTAGTTTTTTAAGATTGCTATATAAACCTATCAAAAAAGAAAAGAAAAAAGATTGCTATATAAGACTGGCTATGCTTTATGGTATTGAATGTTAGACTATAAAGAAGCAACTTGTTTATCAAGTGAGTATAGCTAAAGTGAGAATTTTGAGATGGATAAGTGGAAATGCAAGGAAAGATGGATATTGAAATGAGGAGATTTGCTTAAATATAGGGGTGGCTCTTATTGATGAGAAAACGAGAGGGAGTTGCTTGAGATAATTTGGTCATGTGCAATAGAGAGTGATTAATGCACAAGTGAGGAAGAGGTGAGTTGATTAAAGCCGAGAGAACAAAAAATAGAGAGTAGAGAAAGACCTAAAATAACATTATTAGAAGTAGTAATATATGACATTTCAATTAAGGAGATAATAGAGTATATCTTTGGATGGGATAGAATGGTGAAAAATGAATACATATGGCCGACCTCGATTAGTTTGTTGAGGATTTATAGACGACCCCAAAGTTTTGGGACGATGGCTTAGTTTATTATTGTTGTTTGGTCTTTTGCTGAAAATGTAAAATAGGTTGTCAGGATCTTACTTGTGTTCACCCATAATCAGATCTTAATCTTTTCTATAATATTATCACTTGCAGGCTCTGTCTTACTGGAGGAAAAGAAGTTCATAATGCAATAATGAGCAGTATACAGGATCTGGCAAAAGCTTTTTCAAGCTATGAAGAGGAAGTCTTGGTAAGGACATGTTTAGAAATATGCAAATTATAAGAAACCACACTTCGAAAATTATTTTCTTTGTATGGGATTCATGCTTAATGATTTTTGTCATGTAGTTCTTGATAAAATATAAATTCCTTAGCAAAAGTGTCATTACCAAGTCCACTCGATGGGGTGGTAGTTTATACCACTATTTCCCCTGTATATTTCTTTTTGTCCCATGATAGGAAACTAAACCTGTTTTTTTTTTTTTGGGTAGTGAAGTACAATAATATTAAAGGCATCAAGAGAAAAATAACCTATCGGAAAAAAAAAACCAGGTCACTTTTAAAATAGAGACACATGATTGTGATAAAAAAAATCTTATGGCACTCTCTCTCTCTTTAAGTTATTTGGGGAGAAAAGAGCCAGTTCGATTGGGAACCGGACCCTTTTCAAGTTTTTTGACCGTTCCGGTTTTTAAAACTATATTAAAAAAATGATTATTTTGTATTAGCAGATTCTTGAAATTTATTAGTTTGGAATACTCATGCATTATATTTCTTAAAAATAAATAAATAAAGTGTTCTACATTGTATTACTGTTTTACTCATACGTTAACGCCTTAGATTTTACGGAAAATTGTGAGGTCAGGAGGCCCGGCTACCTCGAATTAGCCAGAAAACCTGTTTTAGTTTTTATGTATTAGGATCAAGATGGGGGGATTACGAAGTTTCTTTATTGAATCTAAGTTTTTTCAGTTAGTGGTGGAGGAAGGAGGGAATTTTTTTTCTCGTAAAATCTTTGAACGGGGAAAATTCTACATGCAATCGGTGTTTTTGGGCAAGAGAGCAGCCCTTTGGTTAGTACGGAATCTGGAACACTTTGTGATTGGGGTTAGTCCTAAGCAATTTTTCACGCTCAGGGAAGGTGCTACGGCGTACACCTTGCAAAGGGGGTCCAATTCTTTTGGGCAGTACGCATCAGTGACAGAGCTTAAGGTTGGTGGGCGGCGGCGAACTATCATTATTCCTGCAGGTAAACTACATCACGGTTGGAGAATTTTTGGGGTTGAATTACGAAGGATGTTGGAACCTGCTCAATATGCGCTGGGTGGATCGCAGTTTGTACCGTATAGGCCTAAGCAGATCTCCAATCATCATCCTCCCAGGTCTTATGTGGAAGCTGTCAAAGCTCCAGTGCAGGCAAGGTTGGAGTATGTTCAGCAGCCCTTCAATAAAGATAAGGTTAAGGCTGATTTTGTGAAGAATGCTGTGGAGTTTCCTAGTGAAAAGTCTCATCCACAGGTTGTAGCTTTTGAAACGCAGAATGGTAGTTCTCATCAGGCAGCCGTGGGTGGTGGGGAGGGTGGAGCAGGTGATATTAATGGCAAAAATAAAGTTGATGAGAAAATCTTGGAAGGAAATAATTGTAATATTCCTTTGAAACTTAATTTGAATTCAAAAATGGTTGAGTTTGGAAAGTTGCGTGATAATAGGAAGGGACGTTGGCTGGGGAGAGGGCTGACTGTGAGTGTGGATGAATTTGGAAAGAGGCGGGTATTATGGGAGGCTGTTAAGGGAGGACAGCAAGTTGGCAAATGGGTTCCACGAAATACTTCTAAGGCAGTGGGCATGGGTCCATCCAAGCTGAAGGCCCAAGCCTCGTTGGGTAATGAAGAACCCGTGTTGGGCCTGGGATTGTTAAGCCCATCTAATTTTGAGGCCGGTGAAAGTTCACTTAGTGGATCTATGAGTCTGGAGTCTTCTGTCCAGGAAGGGGTCACGTTGCCAAGTCCAGGTGGAAATAAGCTTACTGTCACGAAGGTCTATCGGCGCTCAATGGTCAGACCCAACACAGCGGAGCAACCAGCGATGCCGGTGAAGGCATCGGCGATCTCACCCATCACTTCGGAGCACCTGGTGACTTCGCCGACAGCTCCGATGGTCACACCCATCTCCTCGGTGCAAACTTCGACTTCGCCGACAGCTCCGACGGACTTTGCTGTGACGGAGGCTGAACTTGTGGGTGGTCAGTTCAGCTCGGTTCGTCTAGTCCAGCCACCCACTGAGCCGACAGAACCGGTGGTGGTGGCCCAAGTCTCCCAAGAACAGGTTCCGCTGTTAGATGCTCCGTTTGGGTCGAGGTTGGGGCCGGTGGTGTCATCGGACACAATAACGGAACAAGCTATGTCTCTTGATGATCCGATAGTGTCGGAGTTTGTGCCTTTGTCATCTTCAGTGGTATCGGAGGATGGGGTTGAGGACTTTGTGGGTTTGGAAGGACAGGATTATTCTGACTCTGAGGGAAGTCATCTCCCTGGACCAAATATAAGGGAATTGGTTGGAGATTTGGATAAGACTTGGGGTAATTCCAAAGACTGGATTTTACAAATGCGTGATGGCCGGCGATTAGTACTCCCATTGTCATTGTATCGTTCTCCAGATTGTTTGTCAGTCTGCTCAAGTATAGAGGGTGAGTGTGTATCAGGCAGTGTCCCTTGTACTAATAAAGGGCAGAGGGTTACTTGGGCAGATGAGAGTGAGGGGCTAGTAAACTCTTTGTCTGTGGTTCCCGGATTAGTAAGTGAGCCTTGGGAGTCTGATGAAAGGTTGGGGTCTTTTGAGGGAGGTGATGAGCCGTTAGTTGTGGTACCTTTGGCTACTGAAGGTCCGTTGGAGTTGGAGTCTAGTCCTTTGGAGGAGATTGGGTGTAAGGAGAATGCAGATAATTGTCAACTTTCACAATGGGTAACAAATAGGATAAGGGCTTTTAAGAAATCTGTGGGTACTTCATTAGAGGGTTTTGAGGAGCAGATTACAGGACTGTTGTTAGCCATAGAGGCCAGAAAGAAAGATAGACAGAAATTTGTGGTGGGTGATCAGACGAAGTTGGTTAAGTCTGGACAGAAGGGGCAGCGGGAGCTGAAAAATTTGCTGTCATCTTAAATGTTGAGTATGATACAAATAAAGCAAGGAGTGCTAGTTTTGAGCGGGCGGTTGTGTCTTATCAATGAAGTTGAAGATTATTTCGTGGAATGTTAGAGGGTTGAATGTGCAGGATAAAAGGTTCAGGGTTAGAAACTTGATTAGGAAATGGGGGCCAGATGTGGTTTGTCTTCAGGAAACCAAAATGGGGCTGATTAATAGAGCAGTGATTCGTAGCTTGTGGGGTGGTCAACATGTTGACTGGTCATACTTAGGCTCTTGTGGTGCTTCTGGTGGGGTTTTAGTGATGTGGGACACTCGGGTAGTGAATAAATTGGAGGAGGCAGTGGGGAGATATTCGGTTTCCTGTAAGTTTACAAGTGTGTTAGATCAGTTTGTATGGGCGTTTACGGGTGTTTATGGTCCTAATTTATACCGTGATAGGAGATTATTATGGGAGGAACTTTGTGGCTTGAATAGCTGGTGGAGTGTCCCATGGTGTGTGGGGGGTGACTTTAATGTGGTTAGGTTCCCTTCTGAACGATTGGGGTCTACTTCTTTCACTACTGCTATGAGAGAATTCTCCAATTTTATCTCGGAACAGGGTCTCATTGATCTGCCATTGCAAGGAGGTACTTTCACTTGGTCTAATTCTAGAGAAGTTGTTTCGAAGGCTAGGTTGGATAGATTTTTGTTTTCTGCAGATTGGGAGGATAAATTCCCAACAATTTCTCAAAAAAGGCTATCTAAATTGTGCTCAGATCATTTTCCAATTGTCCTTGAGGGTGGATTTTTTCAGAGAGGGAGTATGCCATTTAGATTTGAGAATATGTTGCTGAAGGATGATGGTTTTGTGGATAGGGTTCGGTCATGGTGGGATTCCTACCAGGTTCATGGTGCTCCGAGTTATATTCTGGCCAATAAATTGAAGCTCCTTAAAAATGATCTGAAAAGATGGAATGTGGAGGTGTTTGGTCATGTTGATGTTCGGATTAGAAAATTGTGGAAGGACCTTAGTGTTCTAGAGAAACGGGAGGAGAGTCAGGGATTATCAGTAGAGGATAGGGTGGAAATGGGTAGCATTCGTGATGAGTTAGAGAAAGCTATCCTGTTGGAAGAGATTTGTTGGAGACAGAAATCCAGAGTTCTTTGTGTTAGGGAAGGAGACAGGAATACTAAGTTTTTCCATCGTATAGCTAATTCTCACAGGAGGGTTAACTCTATTGATAGGCTTATGGTGGATGGGGTGTTGTCATCGGACCCGGCTGCGATAGCAAACTGTATCTCTCAATTTTATAGGCAGCTTTATTTTGAGGAGGTGCCTCACAGACCTGTCTTAGATGATGTGGATTTTTCTAGCATCTCGGTGGAAGATGCAAGTTGGTTGGATAGGCCTTTTGAGGAAGACGAGGTGTTTCAGGTGATCCATGACTTTAATGGTGATAAGGCACCTGGCCCGGATGGCTTTCCCATGGCATTCTTCCAGTCTTGTTGGGGTATTTTGAAAAATGAAATTATGGCTGTATTCCACAACTTCCATACTCAGGCGGTGTTTGAGAAGAGTCTTAATGCTTCATTCCTAGCCCTTATTCCTAAGAAAGTGGATGCTGTGGAGGTCAAGGATTATCGGCCTATCAGCTTAGTTGGTGGGATGTATAAGATTATTTCTAAGGTGCTGGCTAATCGGCTTCGTAGGGTGGCGCATGGACTTATTTCGGATTCTCAAAATGCTTTTGTGAAGGGCAGACAGATTTTGGATTCCGTTTTGATTGCTTCTGAATGTATTGATAGTAGATTGAAGTCGGGAGTTCCGGGGGTGCTATGTAAGTTGGATGTGGAGAAGGCATATGATCATGTGAGTTGGGATTTTTTAATGTATATGCTGCGGCGTTGTGGTTTCTCAGAAAAATGGAGAAAATGGATAAGGTATTGCATTTCAACTGTGAAGTTTTCCATTTTGATCAATGGTAGCCCATCTGATTTCTTTGGAAGTTCTAGAGGGCTTCGGCAAGGGGATCCCTTATCTCCATTGTTGTTTGATATTGTGATGGAGGCGTTGAGTCGTATGTTGGATGTGGCTGTATCCACTGGGCAATTCTCAGGATTTTCTGTGGGCAGTAGGACTGGTTCTTCAGTAATGGTATCTCACCTTTTATTTGCAGATGACACGTTGATTTTTTGTGATGCTGAACCCTCTCAGATTGCTAATTTGAGGGCGATTCTTGCTAGATTTGAGGAGGTGTCAGGGCTTCGTATTAATTTAGGGAAATCTGAGCTGGTACCTGTTGGAGGGGTACCCAATTTGGAGGATTTGGTGGGTTTGTTGGGGTGTGGACAGTCTTCTCTGCCCTTGAAATATTTGGGTCTTCCTTTAGGTGCAAATTTTAAGGACTTATCTGTTTGGAACCCTATTCTTGAAAGAATGGAGAGGAGATTAGCAGGTTGGAAGAGAATGTATTTATCTAAAGGAGGTAAGGTGACACTCATCAAAAGCTCCCTCTCGTCCTTACCTACATACTTTCTTTCCCTTCTCCCTTTACCGGGTAAGGTGGCTAAGCGTATGGAGAAGTTACAGAGAGATTTTTGTGGGATGGGATTGGTGGTGAACCTAAATTTCATTTAGTTCATTGGGCCAAGGTTTGTAGGCCTTTGCAGGATGGGGGTTTGGGTATAAGAAAGTTGAGTAATTTTAATTCTGCCCTATTAGGTAAGTGGTTGTGGAGATATGGTACTGAGACTGATGCTTTATGGAGGAGGGTTATAGAGGCAAAATATGGGAACATGTGGGGTGGTTGGTGTACGAAGAAGGTGACAAGTCCTTATGGGGTTAGCTTGTGGAGATATATTAGAAGTGGTTGGTTGAACTTCTCTAAACTTCTTGTTTATGATGTGGGGGACGGTACTAGAGTAAAATTTTGGAAGCATGTGTGGTGTGGGGATTGTACTCTCCAAGAGGCTTTTCCGGAGTTATATTGTCTTAGTAGGTCCAAGGACTCCTCAGTGGCTGAAGTTATGGGTTGGTCTGCTGGGAGGTTTCACTGGAACGTGCAGTTTCGTCGTCCACCACAAGATTGGGAAGAGGAAGCCTTTGACCGGTTTATGGGGCTAGTCTATTCTTCGTCAGTGAGAGGGTTTGGTCCAGACAAGGTTTGTTGGAAGTCTACAAGGAATACAAGTTTTGAGGTTAGAAGTTATTACAGTTCCTTCTACCCTCATAATCTTGTTTCTTTTCCATGGAAAATGATATGGCAATCGAAGGCGCCTCCAAGGGTAGCCTTCTTTTCTTGGTCTGCTTCCTTAGGTAAGATCTTAACAACAGATAACCTTCGTAAAAGACGAGTGATAGTTCTTGACTGGTGCTTTATGTGTAAGAGGTGTGGGGAGACGGTGGATCATCTTCTACTTCATTGCACCATAGCTTGGGAGTTGTGGTCTTTGGTTTTCTGTTTGTTTGGCATTCAGTGGGTTATGCCTCGTACTGTTATTGAGGTGTTTGAGGCTTGGCAAGGAAAGTTTGCGCGACATCGTCACATTGATGTTTGGAGATTAGTACCTCACTGCTTGATTTGGTGCATTTGGCGAGAAAGGAATGCTAGAAGTTTTGAGGGCTGTGAACGATCTTTGCTGGAAATTAAGTCATTTTTCTTACACACACTTTTTGAATGGAGTGTGGTTTTTTCTCATTTTTCTTGTTCTTCCTTTTCTATTTTTCTTGACCGTTGCTCCTTTGTTTCTTGATTTTTGTACCTATAGTACATCCCCAATGTACTCGTCTTTTCTTTATTATTTTTAATAATATTCTTACGTTATTTATCAAAAAAAAAGTTATTTGGGGAGAAAAAAAAACACTCCCTAAACTTTGTCAAAATCAAACTGATCCCCTCTCCTAATTTGAACTTGTAGGTCCTTAAACTTTGATAAATGGCAAAATTGGTCCTTCTGTTTGCATTCTGTTGGTTTAACTAAAGGAATTAGGAATTACTATCACATGCTGTGCATAGCAGCGTTTTAATAAATAATTATTTTTAAATTAAATTTAATAAAATTCTGTTTTAAAATCCTTTTTTCTTCTGGCAGCAATGTTGTGATATTGTTTGATGGGATGTTATTTAACCTATCAATTTCACGAAGTATGTCCATTGAGTTCCTACTGGCAGCAATATTGTGGAGTAGCCCCATCAATTCCATTGCGTATTGAACACACAGAGGAATGCCATGTAAATCTCTAATTCAAAATTATCCGAGAGCAGTGCCATTGCCGAACTATTACAACCACATCAGCAACATTATCATCCCATCCATTTCAGCCATACTCAGATTATTGTCATACCACTCAAACCCATGAACCATAAAGGCTGGATCAAGCAAATTCCACATGGCCATTCTTAGAACCACAACACCGAGAACACAATTTGTTTCAAATCAAATCAAGGCCTAGTTCTCATTAGCACATAAAAATCTCTAATTCAAAACTCAAAACTTAAAAAAAAATTTAAAAAAAATTTCCCAAATAATTCTCTGATTCAAAACTGTCCACTTTTGGCCAATGAAGAGAAGCCCAGCAACACTGCCTGAAATGGATGAGCAACACTACCCTTGTTTGTCTACTTATCAAAAAAAAAAAAAAAAAAACACTACCCTTGTCTGTCTTTGTGCTGTTGCAGGTCACTCTCAAATCCCAAAAGAAACCCAAAACCCACTTCAGTGGCTGTGGCACAACAGAAGTGTGTAACTCGTTGTGATAGTGGCACCACCATCCTGAATCATTCAAACTGCCACCCAAAAGCCACAATCAATAGCTGACTTCTCCCATCACCTACCCTTCTTTCCCCCTTTGTTATTTGGATTTTGTGTGCGTGTTTTGTTTTCTCTTGCTGTCAGAGAGAGAGAGAGAGAGAGAGATTTTAAAACAGATTTTAAAAAAAGAATTATTTATTAATATGTTGTCACATGCACAACACGTGATAGCAATTCCGTCAGTTAAACCAATGGAGTGCTAACATAAGGGCCGGTTTTGCCATTTCTCAAACTTTAAGGACCTAGAATTTCAAATTAGAAGAAGAGGTGTCAGATTGCTTTGACCTAAATTCTGGGGGTGTTTTATGATTTTTTCCCAAAGTGTTTATAGTTATATTATGCTTTTAGGTAGCTCCACTAAAATCATAGCCCAAAACTCTATTATTTAGATTTCTAACAATGAGTTCAAATGTCAAGCAGGCCTTAGCATTCAATCATTATGTGTGCATGCTTTTTTTTTTCCCCTATTTGTGCTTTAAAGTGAGAATTTGCTGTTTGTTTTACATGTATACTTGATATTTAGGTGAAGCGGGAGGAGTTGCTTCAATTTGCACAGGGTGCCATTACAGGGTTGAAACTTAATGCTGATATTGGAAGGTTTGTAAGCTATAAGAACCTATAATTATATATATCCTTCCAATATATTCTTTTTCATTTGGCTTTGTGTCTACCTGTCGTTTTATGACTTACAGATGTGCGCTGTTTGCTGTTGTTTAAATGACTGTTCAAAATTTTACCTCGTTCTTGTATTTGCTCATGGGAGATAATGATAGTTTCATCTTTAGGATGATATTTTATTTCATTTTTTTCAGAGCAGTCTTGATTTTCATGTTTAATTGAGTTTTTTACCACTAAAATTTTTGCTTTACCGTGGAGTGTGAACAGCTTTTCTCATGATTATGGTTCTTTGATTTCTGTTGTAATTCAGTAATGAAGAATTGAAGATATCCACACAGTCTCTTAGTACAAGATTGTCTAATGTCAATCTCAACTAACCTGAATGCCATATAGTCATGGTCCTGCCTTTTTAACATTCTTGCTTGTGTGCATGTGATGGACATCCACCTAGTTTAAGGGAACTTGTCAATTTTATGTTAGTAGAACTATAAAACACTGTCAGTACTTTGGGCCATGCACTTGCCACTAGTTTAGGAGGTGAAAAGGTCAGGTGGGCTGGGGTGTGGTTGGGGAAGGTTCAGGTTTGAATCTTGCTTAGCAAGAAAAATCAGATGAAGGTATTTAGGGTGGTCTAGTGGGAGTTTGCCTTGGTATCCTACACTTACTAGAGTGATGCAGGATTGGGAAACGACTTTCATATTAGGCCTTTTTAAAGCTTATATTGGGGGCTGAGGTGAGTGGAATTACAGTGGGTTGGTTTCAAACCAATAACACAAAATTTTAAAATGAGTTCTTACTATAAGGTCTCTAAGAGATGGTGTCACGATTCAGAAATCTTCCTTATTAGTACTTTTGGAATTTTAGTGCATACTTTGGTACCCAACAAGGTGGCTTTTCTTTGTGTATAAATTAATGATTTATTAGTGTCATATATGTTGAGTGGTGGGGAATAATCGGATTATATCTTGTTTTATTGCAAGATTTTCACTTTATTCTATTTTATATGGAGTGAATGGTGCTTTGAAATTGAGGAATGAAGGTGATCATAATTCTGCTTTTGACAAGTCAAGAAAAGAAGGATGGCCCAAAAAGTGGCACCATTTTGTATTATACAAAGCTTATGCGAGGGCAGAACAACTCAGTTGCAGAAACTAATTCTTGCATTGAAAATTTATTTCCTGAGAAGTTTTTGCTCTGTAGCAAGGGTTAATTTTTCTTCCTTTTTGTCAAATTCCCCTCCCCCATTCACAAAAAAAGAAAAAAGGTCTTTGGTGCTTTTCTAGCCAATTGGGGCTTACATCTCTTGGGTTTATCACTTTTGGCACCTTTTTTTTAATGAATTCCTTAATAGAAAAAGAAAAGAAAAGATGAAGAAAGATAATTCTAGGAATTCCATGGGAAGACCTTAACTCTTATATTTGGTTTGCAGAATAGATGCTGAAGCTGTTAGTCTCAAGAGAAAGCTTGATGAAATTGCAGCTCCCAAGAAGCCTTCAGATGAAGGCCATGAACAAACATCTGAAGAAACAACTTTAGCTACAATAGAGGTGAGCTTGGTTGTGAATAGGCAAATACAGTTGAATAGAAAATTAGCACAATTGTGGTGATATTATTGTTTCGTTAAAAGCAGATGATAAAATTATTGCCAATGCATGAATCATGATATACTTCCATCAAGTCCTTTTGATTTCCAATTCTTTTGCTTGTATATATTTTTTTTTTTACTCTACCTGAAAGTAATATATCTAACTCTTACCATGTACAAAGTGTAGGCTGAATCCAGTCCTTTCTTTGTTGTTGCTGATATTAGCAATTGTTCTGGAAAGCAAGTAATTTTTTTTACCATTTGTTGAGGGAAGTTATGAAACAGATTTTTGTTGTCCCATGTTTGTGGCAGGCTTTGAAAGAAGCACTTGCACAAATTCGAGTTTGTTCTAGATTGGAAGGGCTGTTACTGAAAAAGAAATTCCTAAACAATGGAGACACTCCAGAGGTTCATGCTCAAAAGGTATGCTTTTCTCTTGCCGTTGGGGGCCTTGGGGCACTGCTTGGTTACTTTTTTAAAACATGGCTCTTATTGTTGGTATCTTGCTTGTGCTTAACAGTTATGTTTCCAATTTGTGGGAGTGTATATGATTTTCAATTTAGCATTTACCTGTGGCTGTGGTCCACACTGCAACTTTCAAGATTTAGATATATATGGGGTGTGAATTTACTAGGTTGAACACTTTTTAGTCTGTGTGTGTCTAAAGTAGTGTAGGAAGTAAAAAAAGATTATGGAATTATTTTTCTACAATAAGCGGTATGTTTCATGAGTTGTATGAATGTTAATATTTGTTCTAAGTGTCTGATAGTGTTCTCTGCGCAAGCTACTTTGTTATTGTCTGGAACAGTCCAATGTACCATCTGTGACGGGGAGAAGTCTCTGACAAAGCGTAGCACACAGACCTATGCCGTAGTGAATAGATCATCTCTCTTACAAATATTAGCATGATATACACTAATCAATTCTTCACTCTTGGATACATTTTTCTGACATAATATTTAAATGTAAAACTTATTTAATATCAAGTGTGGCGGCCATCTACGTATCCACAAACCATAGGTTGGATTTATTTCCTCTGATTGTGGGTCCAAATCAAGACTAAGCATAATGGAGCATATATTAGATGTTCTGTTGTGCCAATTTCTTGGCCTTAATTTGTGCATTTTCTTTTCCCCTTCTCTCTCTCTTCTTCCCCCCCACCCCTCCTTTTTCTCCCGGTGATTTCTATTTGTATATTTTGAGTGCACATATTCATCTCTTTTCTTTCTTACCTGTATTAATCAGAAAATGCTTAGTATCAAAAGCTACTGTCGCCACTACTATTTGTCTTGTTTCTATGAGCAGGTTGATAAGTTAAAGGTCTTATCAGAATCTCTTGCTAGCTCTGCTGCAAAAGCTGAAAAACGTATTTCCGATCATAGGTATAAATCAAACTAACTTTTCTTAAAGATATTGGGTTATCTCCAATGATAAATTTAAAAGCTAGAAGCTGTTTTTCATTTAGTTTTTTTTTTTTTTTTTTTTTTGTGAGAACACTTTATTTCATCTTCTTAGAAATTCAGCTTGTAAATCATTTTTAAAAAGTATTATGCTATCCTGTGGGAAGGACCTATAATTGATTTTTGGAGGCTTTTTATTATGAGGAAGAAAGGTTGTGGTATTATACTAAAGATGGACTTGTATTGGGCTGAACTCTGAGTTGGGAATAGCATGTGATAATGAAGATATTGATGAGCCAATTTGCACTGATAATTGTTTCATGGTGCGTTTTTTGTTAGTGAAAAGATTAGCATTGTTTTACCAAGATTCTTTAAGGCTTCCAAGTCATCACTTGCTCCCAAAAGAAGCATAGCGTTTCCATGTATTGAACACTTATTGAGTCATGAACATGCCTGGCTCCTTACATTGTATTATTAATTAAGTGTTTCCCCAGGGTTTTGGTAAATAACATGGTGTCATTTTACCATTGGAGTAGCTCATCACTAATTTACCTCATTATGCTCTCAGTAAGTCCTCCATGCATGGAATCTAGGATTACTAGCTACTAGTGCTGGCTAACAATATTAGGCTGATTTGAGAATGAGTCAACTTTATATCAGTTTCATAGATGGAAACCTGGATGAAAGGAAAACCTGAACCTCTTTACATTTCCTTTTGGGTTTCTCTGATGGATACATGATATCTTAAATATAATGACTGGCATGTACTTTATGCTTAATTTACTGTTGACTTTTGATGTTAGGTTTATAGATGTTCCTTCCTTGTTGGCAGATTGCAAAAAGAAGAGGCATTAAAAGTTCGTGTGACCAAAGCAAGTGAAGTTAGTGAAAGAGAAAAGGTAATGCGCACCCACAAGCATTGTCTTGTCAGGTACCAGTAGTGACTAGTGAGTAAACTTTAGCAGATAAGAAAAGACACCATTCTTTGGTGTCTTTTCTTATCTAAACAATGGCATATTTTCTTATCTACTATAGTTCAATCATTCTTTGTGTTTAATCAATAAAATATTTACTTATAAAAAAAATAAGAGAAAAAAAAAACCGAAAAGGCATCATTCTTTTGCAGTTATAGTTAGGAACGTGAAAACCTGGTATGATGATTTTTTTTTTTTTTTTTTTTATAATTTTTAAAATTTAAAAGAGGCTTGGTATTTTCTCAACTTCTTTCAATTATGTGTCTATAATTGCTTCAAATTATATGGAAATTATGGAGGGTTATAGGAAGGTTTGCTAAGTGGCGTGGATGTTAACTTTATAGAAATTATTATGAAGATTTGCCCTTTGATGTCTTATTATTATTTTTAATTATTGTTATTTTTTAAGGCTGACAGTAATGGTTTATGTAGTTTTGAAATCATTGAGAACATCCTCATCTATGTGCCTGCATCTGCCACTATCAAAACACCTTGTTGCTTGGTTTTGTAATGTTCCACACTTTATGGTATTGCATGGCCTTGTAACAGGATAGTAACTTCCTTTTTGGTTGGTGATCTTCCTAGGCTGTATGATATACATGTGGTATAAAGCCCATGATTTGCAGTTCCCATTTGTTTTAGGAGAAAAATTATAAGTTTTTGTTCACAAATATGTTTTCAGGAATTAACAGTTGAGATATCAGAACTCGAAAGACAAAGGGATGGTCTTGAAGCTGAATTGAAAAAGGTTTTTTTGCTGTCTCCTTCTCTTTCTTGCCTCAAAAAAAAAAAAAAACATTTAACGGGAGACACTTTCTTGTCTTATTTAATTCTTATCACTCATGTAATTCTATCTTTCCTTATGTGTTCCAATACTTGAATCTACTCTCTTACCTCACTGATGCTGCTTCCAGATTATGATTTTTTCTTATATTATTCCATCAAAATTTTATGAGAATAGCGTTTGCAGAGTTGATGCCATTTACTACTCATTGTTATCGGCATTGCTTAATCCAATGATTAACTTTGAGGCTATTTTGCATTCTATGCATTGTGGCTTTTTTCAGCTACCATTAGCTTCTTGATCAAAGCTCACTTTTCCTTTCACAAAATGTCATATATCAAGTGGCATTCTAGTCCTTGGAACCTATTAGTGGCTAAAATCATCAAAGAATGCATTCTACTTCCCACAAAACTATGATTATGTGACTAATTATCCTTACTAGTTGCACACTCATGCGTTGCGCGTGATAATTTTTTTTAGAGTTATCTCATATATATATATTTTATTATTATTATTATTATTATTATTATTATTATTGTTTTACTTTTATCTATGTAACTTTTGCAAATTTCTTATATGATAAAATTATCCAAATCATGCTATGTAATAGAATAATATTATATTCTTTATAATGCAATAGGATAACATTTAACAATCAAGGAGAACAAAAAAAGAAAAAAACTTAAAACACAAAACTAAATTGCATCAACTCAAAGTAGAGATCTTAAAAATACAAAAAATTAATAACCTAAAGCAGAAATGCAAGAAAAATAAAAATGTTTCACCCAAAAACTTAGCATAAATCAGTATTTACCCTTTGGAAGTCAAGAGGCCACACATACAATCTAACATACATCATTTCCCAACAATGTTTTAACTCACCACACAGCAAAGTAATCGTGCAAATGAACTTTGAAATATCCATTTGGTGTTACGATCGGTGGTATGTAGCTTTCAGGAAAAAAATGTGCAGTGGTGGTAAATTAAACAACAATATTATTCAACTACTCAGATTTATCACCATATGAGAAGATATGAATGCATTATGACCCCTTTGTTCCTTATGTTACAGTTGATTTTTAATTCAAATGATTTAGATGACCTAATTAGTAGGGTATGTGCTCCATAAACTTTCAAAAGATTAGTAACATTAGTTACATAGACAGACCAAACATTAGTTTCTCTCACACTACTCTTAAGGAACAATGTATAACTTAGAGGGGATGATCCCTATAAAGCAAATTACTGTAGAATTTATTTTACTATTATTTTATTTTTCATATTAATTGCTCAATAGAATCCATGACCCATACAAAATTTAAACGGTTGGAATTAAGAAGAAATAGATTTCTAAATATATAAATAGAACAGTTTTTGTTAGAAGTCAATCACTGAACATGAGGAGAGAAAAAAAATCAAATGAAAAGATAACGTATCAAGTTTAAAAAGGAATTTCATAGAACAAATGTCATGTTGTACAAAAATAACATATATAGAACAACTAAATAGGTAAATTCAAAGCAACCCAGACTAAGAATCTAAAGAAAAACACATGTAATAAAATTAAAAATTAAAGAGAAAAAAAAAACTTAAATCACAAAACTAAATCGCATCAGCTCAATATAAAGTTCTAAAGAACACAACAATTATCAACCTAAAGCAGAAATGCAAGAAAAATAAAAAATTCACCAAAAAATTGAGAGAGAGAGAGAGAGAGAGAGAGAGAGAGAGAACCTTTTTTGTGCGGGAAAAGTATGTAAAGAATGGAAGAGAGAATGACAAATTTATAGTAAGAGCACGTGAATAAGAAGGGACAAAAAAAAAAATGAAGATGAAGGGAAAGATGAAGAGTGATATTAAGGTAGAGGGTAGTGGGAAGATAAAAAGGTAAGGTAGAGGGCAGTGGGGAGATGAAAAGTGATATTAAGGTAGAAGGTAGTGGGGAAATGAAAAGGTAAGAGATAGAGAAAGGTTAAAAAAAGTGTAAATATGTTTTTTTAAAAAGAGTAAATGTTAAAAAAAATTATAGGAAAATTGGAAAGAAAAATGATATTGACGTGGACGTTGATGGGGCTCAATTGGAGCGTAGCAACAATAAATGCTATGCTTCAGCTTTTAGGTATATATAGATGAGTGATCACCTATTACATACCTTGCTTTCTGCTTCTGTTACTTGGGAACAAGTAGACCTTTTTTTCCCCTTTAAGAAAATTATAGTCATACTTGAAGCTTTTATCTTTGATATCTATATGCCACAGGGAACACATTAGTGGTTAGCTTAATGGAGTGTAATTAAATATTAGCATTTTGCATACCTGACCGTGTTCATTGAATTGTGCGAATGATGTGTTAAGGCTTTTAAAATTGTTTAAAGTCATGATTCTGCAGTCTTGTCCTCAGAATATATTAGCTTAATGTCCAAAAGTAGATTGACATGGGTTGGTCAATGCTTTTTCCCAAGATTTTTAGTAAGCTTTCTTTGTAGGTTTGTGCCATTTGACATACCCTTCATTGATTCTGAGTTTTTAACAATAGTGCATGTGGTGCAGGTTAATATATCCTTGGCTGCTGCTAATGCACGCCTTCACAATGCCAGAGAAGAGAGGGACCAATTTGAAGAAGCTAACAATCAGATTGTTGCACACTTGAAAATGAAGGCTTGCATTCTTTTTTCCTAGTTTCTCTCCAAGTTTTTTCATAATTAATTCTGATCATAAATTATTCTGTCCTCTGGCTTCTTTTATCATTTTAATGCCTGAAATATCTTATGAAATTTTTTTATAGGAAAATGAGCTTTCCAAATCCATAGCCTCATGTAAGGTAGAAGCAGATGTTCTCAAAACATGGACTAATTTCCTGGAAGATACTTGGATTCTCCAACGCTCGTATGTGGAAATTAAGGAGAAGCAGGTCAAGTATGTACATAGACTGAATGTTTTAGTAGTGCAATCAGTATGTGTGTGTGTGTTTTAATTTTTATTTTGAGCTAATTACAACTTACCTACCTGTGGTTTGGCCGAAATTTAATGTCTACCCGCGGTTTGAAATTTGACACTTTATATACCTATTGTTAGCTCAGTTAGGGTTTTGTTACCCATCTCTGTTAAAAATGAGGCTAACTATGTATTTTTGCTCTCTTTTATGTCTCTCTCCTCTCAAAACATAAAAGAATAAGAGTAAACAAGATCGAAAAGTGAGGGTTTTGTAAAAATTATGAACAGATATTACCACTACCATAGAAACTTTTGTCAAGAATCATCTCCAGCAAAAACAATATCCTTCATTCATTTCTAAGCAACCAACAAACCCATAGCATCTAAAGCTTAAATCAAACCATAAAATACCCACAAAAGTTGCCGACTCAACTAATTTGGAATTGATACTCTCTCTCTCTCTCTCTCTCTCTCTCTCTGATTAATTAAATCTATGATTATATTCACTGTTAACGTATGAAGACATGGTATTAGTGAGTATAATAATTTTCTGTGTACATTTGTGTTGCTTTTGTTTATTGTGGTGTCCTGCTTTTTTTGGCACTTGATAGATGGGGGTATAGTGGGCGGGACAGTGGAGCACAACTTTGCTGTGTTTGGCAGCAAACAATGTTCCAACTGTTGTGGGAAGCAATAAAAAGGGCCAGTGCTGATTTTTGAATAATGGTATAATAAGGAATGTGAATTCTATGGGGAAATTTTTAACAGTGAATGTTTGTGTAAACGGTTGATTGCTGTTATTAGATTTTGACCCAGCTAATTTGTTATGGCTTTTTAATTCATTATGATGGTGATAATGGTGTTACCTATTATAATTTATCATGGACTATGTCGAATACTATCTCTCTAGGAACAAATCCGGCCAGCCTTCTTCTCAGATCAGCTATGGAGTTTCAACAAATTTGAAGTTTGAATTTTTTTTTGGTGGGTATTTTTTGGTTTGATTTAAGCTTTAGATGCTATGGCTTTGTTGGCTGCTTAGAAATGAATGAAGGAATTTGTTTTTGTTGAAGATGATTCTTGACACAAGCTTTTATGGTAGTGGTAATGTTTGTTCATAATTTTTACAAAACTCTCACTTTTTGATCTTGTTTTCTCTTATTATTTTATGTTTTTTTATGTTTTGAGAGGAGAGAGACATAAAAAAGAGAAAAAATACATATTTAGCCCTATTTTTAACTGAGATGGGTTACGAAACTCTAACTGAGCTAACCTCAGGTGGGTAAAGTACCAAATTTCAAACCACAGGTAAGAAACTTAAATCTCGGCCAAACCACAGGCAGGTAAATTGTAATTATCCCTTTTATTTTTAAAGCATTTGTCATGCATGTTTTTTTGAAACCTCCCACCTAGAAGATAAAAGTTCCCTGTTCTTTCTTATGTGTCATGCATTCTTACTTTAAATTATTTGCATATCCAAGTGATGAATTGGAGAGGCATGAGGACTATTTTGTGAACATGGCCATTCATCTCCTTTCTAATTACAAGGTATGTATTATATTCTTTGTATTAAAGTTTTATTCCAGCAATGGACCTTAAGTTGTGAGCTCTTCCCTCGTCCTTGTTCAATCTTGTACCCTTAATGCAGAAAGAGTTGGGGCCTTCAATCAGCCATATCCGGAAATTTGTGGAGAACTTGAAGAATTTGAGTGATGGGTAATGTCTATTGTTGCACTGAAATGTTCTGACCTATCTTAACCCAGTTTTTAATTTCTTCTTACCTGATGAGACAGGTCAGAGAAGGCACCTACTTTGGATAATGAGGATTCCACAGTATTAAACCCTAGGAAAAATCTCGAGGAGGAATATTTGGATTATGAAGCCAAGGTACAAATCTCTTATATTCATAATTACTGCACTAAATTATCGATCTGTTCATTTTTAAAATTTCAAAGTTTCGTTTATAATTTCTCTTCAACTATATGGAAAATTCTACCTTCTGGCTCTATTTTCTTTTGTTCTATTGTCCTCAGAATTTTTGGTACAAAATTGCAAAAAGCTTAAAACCACTTTTACCATTTACCAGTTCTGTTTATCATGGCATGTCAATCAAATCTGGATTTATCATGAAAATGACCTTTGAATTCCCCAAGTATTATCAAGATTTATTTGTTATTTTCTTTGTCCATGCACAACCTGACAAACTCCCCTTTGTAACCTCCTTTAATACTTACACTTCTGTTCGGTTGGAGAAAAGGCCAGTAGGGAAGGAGGGAAGGCATTGGACTCAAAAAAATGTGAGGGAGTGAGAGGGAGCTACTGTTTCTTCCATGTGTCTGGTTCTCTGTGGAAGAAGGAATGAAATGAAATGAATAGAAATAGACCTAGTATATGTGTCTGTTGATTTGCTTTCTTGTTGCAGATCATAACCACCTTCAGTGTAGTGGATAACATGAAGGAGCAGTTTTATGCTCAGGAAGGCAAAATTTCCAGGTTTGATATTCTGGATAACCTGTTTTGTTTTTTTTACTTTATATTTTTTGTTTGGGTCCAAAATTTTCCCTCAAAATGTAACACTTGGCTCCCGTTTATCCAGGAAAGATGATCCAAAGGTCAAGGAGCTTTTTGATGAAATTGAAAAGTTAAGAGCAGAATTTGAGTCTATTGAGAGGCCAAATTTAGAAATGGAGACTCCGACCCTGAAGGATGAAACTCAATCTAGTGAGAACCCACAGAAAACTCCATCCCCTCCTCCAATGCCAGATTCTGAGACACCAAGAGCTGGTATAGATGAACAGCCCAAGTCACCTGCAATCAAGGCAGAGCAGGTGCTAGATGCTGAGGCAGAACTGGCAAAGTTGGAGTCAGAGTTTGGAAAGGTTGGTCGAGACTACTCTGCAGAGGAGATTGGTGACTGGGAATTTGATGAGCTTGAAAGAGAATTAACAGCTGGTGATTCAGCGACAAGCAAATAAACTTGTAGCTCTCCTACACAGATATCCAGTGATTCAGGTCTAATAAACGAGCATGCAAATGTATAATTACGATATAAATTTGTGTGTGACAATCTGACCTCCACAAAGCTGCTTGAGATCTCCAACCTCTCTTTGTAACATTTTATGGAGTTCCAATTTATTCATTCTTATGTAAATTCTCAAACTCATATCTTGTGTAATGAATATATTAAACAAATGAATGTAAGTTGTTAGGTTGTAAATGTGAAACCTTAACAATTCTTAAGGACTATTCTGCTTGCGTCATAGTTGCAACATTCATGTAAAGTGGGTAGGGTAACGGATACATCGTTGTTTCTTTCTTTTTCTTTTCGGTGAGGCTTGTCTTACAATGTCTTACATGTTGTTGTTGTCCTGCAAATATCTTACTGTCCCAAGACTACCTACTTTGAGTGAGAATGTGGCCAAAATTGTCTCTTGGAGAAGTTGGAGGGGAATGACCATTCAGTGTTGAAGGGGGCCTGTCGTGCCTTCGTGCGTAGAAATGAAGGAAACGAGAGGCAATTGTGGGGTTCTGAGGCCTTTTTTAATGTTGATTTATTGAAAAGTTTCCCGAGATAGAAGCTGCAATTTGTTCCATCTTTGAAGAGCATCATGATTGTACAGGATGTCTATTCTTTCAGCACCAGGGTACAGAAGATAGTGGGCTGGGAACACCTTACCAAAATTCCTTAAAAAGGCAGTTTGTAAATTGACTACCAGAAGACATTGGTTGGAACTGTTTAGGTGCTGTTGCAATTTTCTTCTTTTGTTAGTGCTGGTTGAATACCCGGCAAGGGAGCCACTGTGCTCGAACCTGAGAGGCTCTACTGGTTGATACTTGAACCAATCAAATTACTCTAGCATCCAGATTTTTTGGGTGGTGGGTCTTTCGGATGGATATATGAATGGCTGTACTTTGCTTCTACTTTTATGTGTCTGTAAGAAGAATTAATCATCCATAATGTTCATCCACGTCTTAGCAGTGACTCATATTCTCAATAAGAGTAGGTTAGGGTATAATGGAAAATTCAATTTATCAGGTTTGGTCCATCCAAAAAAAAGTATCGGGTAAAGGTTTTGGGGCAATATAAATGCGTTGTAAATTCTCATTTTTGTAAGAATTTTTAACTGTTCACTCCTGTGAGCGTTGGTACACAGCTAAACCATGTAAATTTCTATGTTGAATTTCTCTCTATTTTTCACTAAGATTGCTTAGAATAGAAATCTTCAACACAACACTTCTGGGCAACACAACGATTCCGGGCTGTGTGGTAATGTAAAAGCTATCAAGGGGGTGACATTTGGATGTAGGCTTTAGCATGCTCTTCTTACAATTATGATCCAATTATGATCCGATGGTTAAAAAATATTTCTTTCTTGAACCTTGCATTGGTCAACGTGTTTCTAGGATGCTATAATCTAACAGGCAAAACTTCTGTCCAGTGCTCTGGTGGATTGGGAGCACTAAATGGGACACATGAATATTTTTGGACACTTAGTCATGTTTTGTCGCATTCAGTGTACTAAAGCATTGAACGCAAGCCAAACCCTAATCTAATTGCTTGCACCTAAACCATGCACACCACAATTCTGGTGGTGTGCTGCCTATGGCTATAAGCCTATAACCACAATAATTGTGAACACAACAGCTATAACAAACTGTCTTGATTTTGAGAATGGAGGGCTCCCTATAACCTTGTTATAGTGGTTAAAATTAAGCATCTAAGAGTGGAAACATGGAATGTTTTAAAAGAAGAAAAAAAAATCTCGAGCTTCGCATGCATTCCATCCAAAATTCCCTTCCCCACCATGAATTGTCGGATCATGTGTTGGTCCTTTCTGAGGTCAACAACTCTCTCTCTCCACCTTATTATTATGTCAACTTTGAGTTAGTGAAGAGAATACAAGCTTAAAAACTATGAAAATCTAAGAGGATATAAAAGAGAATATTTACTAAAAAAGAACAATAAAAATATCCAGAGACCAGATAGGTACTTAATTGCAAAGAAATTTAACGAAATTTTTTCTTATAAATGATTAAAAAAAGTAGTTACAAAAAGTAAAAACACACCCAGGAATCCAGTGAAAGTGATAAAAGCATGTAGTATAAAGCGATTCCCTAGTTCTAAGTATTATTCAATATGAAGGACCATTTTCAAGTTTGTTTTTATTAGTTATGGTGCATAGAGAGCAATCAATCAAATACTTCCTATATTGCGGGTGTGCAGAAAAGCCATGTTTTAAGCTATGAGCTGGCTTGAAGTTTGAATTTGGATGTGGTTGATAGGGGCTTGGTGAGTTTTGCATAAAAAACCAGAAATATGTAATTGCTTTTTAGGTACTTGCTCTTAATCATGGTTATCTAATTCACTAAATAAATTGAAAAAATCATGCAGATTCTCCTACTCTTTTGATGCAATGGAAGGGGTCTGGAATCCACCAGATAAAAATAATAGAAAACACCTCTAAATTCTATTAATTAATAATTTGAATGCTTAGGGACTACAATCTCTAATTTATCGTAAAGAAATCTTGGTGCAACTAGGATACGCTTAGGAAACCCTAATTCGTGTTAGACACAAAAAAAAAAAAGAAAAAAAAAAGAAAAAGAAAAAGAAAAAAAAAAGAGAGGTTAATATGATAGGACTCTAGGAAATGTTCTAGAATTGATAGGACCTTATGCAAACTCTTATTTTGAAAATTATTACAAAATGAAAATATTATGGGGCTTTCATCTCTTGCCTCAGAATCAAATTAGAGTTGACCCATCTCATCTATGTTCCTATTTTTTTTCTCGATAGATTATAAATCTAAAATTGAAATGAAGATATATTTGGAAGAATTATAGAGAAAGATAACCGAATAACTACAACATAAAGTAATAAACAAAAAAGGAAAGAAGAAAATAAATCCAAAACACAGAAAAAATGCAATCTGCCTAAAGTAGTCATCTAATAAAATATTGATCTCAAGAACTTAATCTTAAGTTTTTGAGAGATAAATATCAGCAGCAGAAAATTTGTTATTAGAAATGAAAGCGTTTGAGTATAATTAAAGTACACGGGGAGTACAAGCTGCAGCCTAAAATAAAATGAAAGAGGGGAGGGGAAAAATGTAAAAGAGTCATGTCAAAAATTCGATAGTTAGAACAGGAGGATTTGAGTTCTAACTGTTTCTGTTTTAAAAACACCTGAGAGTGTCAATTGAACTATAAGGTTATTAGCAGTTTTCACAATCATTTTCTTTTTTACGATCATTGATGTGGTAAGTCATAATTAGAGTGTTATCATTTTTACATTGATCCATCACTGACATCATTTTTATCAACACTAATCAAAACATATCATTTTAATAGTTGTGAAAAAGATTATGAACTTATTATAGTTAGAGGTAGGGTATATCAAACATGGAATTTTCATAGAAAATGGTATTTGCAAATTACTCATTTTTTACACAACTAAGTTTGGCTAGACAAATGCTAACCCTAGTACTACAACAGTGCTAGAATGTTAGGTGAATCCTTCAATGATCAGATCCACTTCTATGAATATCTGATAATCATATCAAATCAATGGGGGATGATTCATTGCTCATGGATGTAGTCTTCTGATCACAATTTAATTTGAGAATCTGCAATATGGCATATGGTCCCAACAAATAATCAAGTCTTAATGATGCCTACAAAGTGCTTTGAAAGGAACAATGAGCCCATGAAAGAGATACTATAATATTGCATAATTCACTGATTAAAATCATTACTGGTTTTCTTTTAAATTCTTTAAAGAGAAACTTTTAAACAAATGAGGCCATTTAATAACTAAAAATATAAATGAGAAAAGCAGTGAGCCACAAGAAAAGAGAAATGTAGACATGAGTCAGTGCTGGGACATTTAAAAAGCTCCTTAATGTTTCTGAATTTTATATTTGGAAGCATTCAAAGATATTACAAATTTCGGACAATAAAATTTATTTCTTTCCACAATTTGCATCATCCACACTTTAAAGGGTGCACTTGCCCTCTTCCTTCCTCAGAATGCTCAAACTCCCATAAGCTACTTCATTGAGAGAGAGAGAGAGAGAGAGAGAGGTCCATCTTATCAAACCAGGATTGAAACTTGAAATGGCTGTGAACCTCCTTTCATGTGAGCAAGCAGATGATGACTACATTGACATGGAAGTAAGCTCATACTCTCACTTCCTTTCCCATTCTCTAAGCTCCCCTCCACACCCCAGAGAATTTGAGTTCCAAATGTCTTCCATCTCTCAAGAGAGAGAACCTACAACTTCACCAGCTGATGAGCTCTTCTACAAAGGAAAGCTCCTTCCTCTTCACCTCCCACCACGTATACAAATGGTAGAAAAACTCTTGCAAAACTCCAGTCCTGCTTATGATACAAGAAAAGACTTCTTTGAAGAATTCTATAGCACCCCATTAACCACTAGTGCCCCAACACCAAATTATAGTACCCCATTTGAGTCCTGCAACATCTCACCCTCGGAATCATGCAGGGTCAGTGGAGAGCTGAACCCAGATGAGTATCTCTACGAGTATTCCAATGAGGTCAGTGGCTTCATTGGTGAACACCCAAAAAAGTCTTGGACCAAAAAGCTCAAGCAGTCCTCACTTGGCTTAAAGCTGAAGGCATCCAGGGCTTACCTCAAGTCCTTCTTCAGCAAATCCGGTTGCTCCTACGAGTCCTGCACAGCTGCTACAAAGGATGCAGATGAAGGATCGGTTTCAAAAGCCAAGGAATGTATGAATAAGTACATGAAGGAGTCTAAGAAAATCCCATTTGGACAAATTTACAAGGACAAATGCTTAACTTCAACTAGTAGTGTGAGGAGCGTTGACAAAGAAAAGAGTGCAGAGATTGGTATTGTTGGTCGCCATAGGAGATCATTCTCCATGGCTATCAAACGCCATTCAACAAAGAAGTCTTCATCCTCTTCAGAATCATCTGGATCTTCTTCATCTTCAAGCTCAAACAATTCAAATGGATTCCATGAGTTGCAATTTCTCAAGAGATGTAACAGTGCTAGTTCAGATATTGAGATATCAATCCAAGGAGCAATTGCTCATTGCAAGCAGTCTCAGCAGCTCTTCCATTCCAGAAAGACTGTAACTGAAGTTGGGTTTTACTCATTGTCAACTTCAAGGATTGCAGTTCTTGAAGATCAAGAAAGGCCAGACCTTTGCAGGGGCTGAGAGAGAGAGAGAGAGAGAGAGAGAGAGAGAGTCAGAGAGAGAAGAAAAACAAGGGCAAAGTACAAAGTTGTAATTGGCTAATGATGTGCTTTCCTTCTTTCATAATTTTGATAATGACTATGCTTTGATCCAAGACTTATAATTGTGTATGGCTCTTTGTAATTTTTAGATCAGAGCAACCTGTGGAAGTTTGTGAAAACTCTGAATAAAAGTTCTCTTCCTCAAAACAAGTTATAATCAGTACAAATGAATGAGGTTCTTCATATAGATTACTCCACTTAAGTGGGATTTACCAATATTAGTTGATTGAAATTTCTTGTTCCCACATCTTCCTTAGACAAGAAATCATAACTCCGTCTATTCAAAAGCCACTTTGGAAAATTCTGTACAAACAAATCTTCTTTTATGCACAAGCTGTGTTTCACTTTTGAACACAAACTACAAAAGTTTCCCACCAAAGGCCTCTTGACTTAATGGTGCCTCCAGTTCCACCAAAGGGGTGAACTTGGGTTCAATCCACCAATTCCACTTTGGGGTAAGCTTGACTTCTTTGATGTCCATGAAGTTGTTACAGTTTTATTTTGACGGATACCAAAAGGAGTTATAAAGATCATCGGCATATATATACTGCCATATTACTTGATCGACATTCATGTGTGAAATTACAATATTGAGTATAGGGCAGCTAGTGTATTCAAATATTGGAAATATTCCCAATAATGGTACAGACACCCGTTTTATGTGATTCAGGACTAGACCTGCTGGCTCCCGAATCCTCAGCATAAGCAACATGGTAGATTAGACTCCATGCACATCCCATCACCTGGCTATCAAGTTGACTTAAGTAACTCCAATCTTTTAAGACATTAGTATTCAGGTTGCGGATATCACAATGAATTATAAGGACCAAAGTATAAGAATGAAAAATCAAGATAGCGTCTATTTTATATGGACCTTGCTTCTCTTAAATGATTCTAACTAATTCAGGGAACATTGACATCAATTTTAATCCTTCAGGTATACTGTACAAATAAAAGTCTGGTATTGATAGTAGGATTTAATATCCTTGTTTCTTCTGAAATGGAAGCTATTTGAATCTAGGCTTATTCACCTAGATAATAACTTAATAGGAAGTGGATTTGATAGTGATTGTTTATAATGAGAAATACAATCTTTTTCAATTTTATTAAGTAGCAAAAAGTAAATGATCATGTTCCATAACTGACAGTTTCTATCATTGTTATGAAGTTAAAAAATTGGAAGATATAAATTAGAAAAAAAATCCCAAGCTTGTCCATGATTTTGCAAAGCCTTCCTAATGACATTCAAGCATTTCCCAACATAATTCTCAAGGCCTCCCTAATTTCAACTTTGTTTTTAAATGATTAGGAGAAAAGAAAAAGGATACGTGCGTTTGGCCAACTTATTTTCTGCAAATTTATTTGCTTTTTACTTTGGAGACAAAAAGTGATTTAGCAAATTACCTGGCTTATAGTTAATTATTAGTTATCTATTTATTCCAAACAAATAGAATTGTATGTTGCTTACCTGTAAAGTTAGGTTGTTCTAATCACCAGCCATCACTTCCACAAGCTGACTTGGTTTCCTTCAAATACATTACAAAATAATATAAACTACACAAAGATGAGTATCATTATGTTCCAGACAATTATCAAATAACAGAATTAATCATGACTGTTATACTAGAAGCCCACTTGTCCACCCCTCTAAAGCAATTAAGAGACACCTACGGCCTCCCTAAAATTTTTTATCGCTTCTGACAAAAAAATGAAACATTCTTTTACAAAGTTTTAGAAAACCGCTCAAAATGTTGGAAAAGTGTTTGGATTAAGTTTAAGTCGCCCATACTTGCACGGGTAAGTTAAGCTAAGGAAAGACAATAAAAAACAAAATATAAGAAGAGGAAATCTTTCAAGTGCAGACAAAAAGCTTTTCAGGTGGCTCTTTTGCCATTCTTTTTATTTAGCTATAGTGGATGTACAGTGTACTATACCTTAAACTAAGTAAACATGTCAGCCAGAACTTTGACAGGATTAAAGGCAATGGAAAGTAATAAAAAGGCCAGTTTGATGTTGTTGAGCACCAAGGTGAGAAACCCGCTTCCCCACCTAGCTTCTACAGGATATCTACTGGTGTGCCTGATTAGTGATTACCTCAGCTTGTCCTTTTGTAACTTACGATTTCAAAATGGGTAATTCTTACATGCTCCCGCACCTAAGTTTTTTCCTTCAAAATGACCCCCAAAACAATTACACAAAAAGTCAGTGTACGGACACTCATGAGTGTGCACAATGCACACAAATGGCCTTTCAGGATCATGAAGTTGGATGCATAGCTAAATAATGCCTAATATATTTGCAGCCATTACATTTAATCTGACATCTGAATATCTCACTTTTGAGAGTAATTGACTTCACAATTATGTAGTGTTTAACCCAGGGCAGAACTAGGATTTTTACTTTGGGGTGGGGGTGAGAGATGTGAGACCAAACTATCACATTGATTCACAATTCAAGAAAAACTCAAAGTGACACACACACATAAGTCTTGGATTTTTAATTCCAAAGTGAGTCATAATCATATATATATATATATATATATATATATATATATATTGCATACAAAAGTTCTATTTCTAAAGACTTATCTTTTATAAAAGTTTTACATTTTTCTAAACTATATTGAATATACAAAAGTTTTCTAACTCGCAACATGGAAATGTCATAGCTAGGGCCCAATTATTTTCTTGGAAGGGGGGCCTAGTCTATATAAAAAATTGGTGAGTCTTATATTTTCCTACTACTAATTAATTTTTAAAAATTTTGTGGGAGCAATCTCACCCCCCCCCCTATGTTAGACATGATTCATCCCTGGTTTAACCAATATGACATAGTATTTTGAAGTTCAATTGATGTGAATACTTCACACCAATATATACAAGTAAGCTAATATCAGAATTTATTGGTATGTAGCACCACATCACTATAATTCAAGAGTAACTAATAATTTTCTGGTGTTTAACTTTGTGCTTCACTAATGATCAATATCGGTTTTTAGGGAAAGAGTTTGTGGGTATGTACTTGTTGGAGTATTATTAATACAGGGAAAAAAGGTTCCCCAAGTTTACTTAAAAATTATTTGAAGATAGACTTAGTGCATGAAACCTTGCACACCTAAACAAAGTTGCCTCATGTGATCCAGGTAACCTTGTGAAAGTACATCATGCAAATCAAAAGAATGAATGTTGTTGTTGTCCATTTAACAGCCCTTGTTTTCCTTAGAAAACTGTTGGTCCCATATCCCAATGGAATAAAAAAGGAGCTTGCAGAATATATATATAACCAGAAATGTGCGTGCGTGTGTGTGTGTGTATATATATATATATGTAGCACTTACAGGACAACAAGAATCACTGGTTAGGTAAGTTTGAACTTTGAAGGCTCGGAGGACCGCATGACATTGGTATGTGTTAGGATTATTGCTGCTAAGTGCTTTTTTTTTTTTTTGAGAAACTGCTGCTAAGTGCTAACAATTCAATAATAATCTCATGCCTAGCTACCACCTGAACCGAAGTTAATGGACTCTAGGTTGGCTTAACCAATGTAAAGGAAAGGAGCACTGAATTCCTCTCAAGTCTCCTCTAATGGGTCCATCTAGCTAGAAGCCTAGAACCCTGAACTATTAATTTTTCAGTTGGTCACACCTAGAACTGCGACAATTGCCACCTTTTTATTCATTAACAAACAAAAAGAAAGAATATCTGGAAGAAGAAGAAGATGGGTCTTCGAAATGCTAAAGAAACGAATTCCCTTGATCAAGGGCCCAATGAACAGAGTGGGGTAGAGCAGAGATGAAAATGGGGCCATGTCAGTTATAAAATAGAGCCCACTGGCCATGTATACAGACGAGTTGCTCACTCAGCACAAAAGAAAATGAGTAACAATTAAAATTCCTATTTATGTCAAAAGCCTTGTAATTCAATGATATTGCTTACATACCAATTTAGAGAGGTCTCATGTAACAATCCTACCCAACCGTGTAAATATTGTCCACTATGAAACCCATACTTTTGGCTAAAGTATGGCTCTTTTACCATTTGTTCCTGCCCCAACTATGAAGATACTGTGCTTTGGAGAGAGAACAAAACTGTGAGGGGTATGACCCAAAGTGGGTGGGGTCATTACATCTCATAAAAGCATCTCGTAAAATACCCTCCTGCTCTACAGCTACACTACCTTGTTGTAACTAAGTAACTGAAACTGTGGATATTCATAACCCTTTAATCAACAATAGAAAGTTTTCCTTAAACGAATGTTGTGTAGTATATACCAAATAGTGAAAGGCTCTTGTTAAAGGTATCAAGCCCAATTATAATCAAGACCCAAGCCCAACCCTTATGGTGCAAAATCAAGAATCCCAATTCGTACTTATAGTACAATTCAATTAACTATGGTTTATTGTAAGGTTAATTTAGAGTTTAGCCTCTTATAAATCATATACTATATAATAAAAGTTAGGCTTAAAAACCGTGATTGTGCTCAATGACTTTATCAAATTGCAGAAATTTTGTTAGAATTTTAAAAAAATAAAAAAATATATTTTTTATCCTTATCTTCTTCTATAAAAGTTGATAAAATTTTTAATTTGATTACAATCCAAATTCTTTATATTACAATCCTCTAAGTTAATAAAAATCTTAATTTGATTCAATCCAAATTCTTTATCTAATCATTTTATTATCATAATTTATAAATCGATTAAAAAATCAAGAAAAAATTTACATTACAAAGATGTATATAGCAATCCAATTACTTTTTATTTGGTCTTTTTTATATCTGGTTGGTTTAATCTTCTTGGGTAATTAAGCAAGTTTAATCTTTCAATCTCTTTTTCTTTATGTGAAACAAACCAACTAGATTTGCTAAAGATGAAAATGATGTGCACATATGGCTAGAGGATGTCCCCCGATAATTTGAAACTTGGTTTTGGAATTAACATTTTTTTTTTGTATTTAATTTTCTTATTCTTTGTAAGGCATTGATTTTATTGCTTTTTTTTTTTTTGATAAAGTTTATGATAGCTATTTTGTTTTTTTAGGGTTTGATGTGGTATTTTACTGTGATTATCAATACTAGTAAGTTGCCCGTGCGACGCACGGATAATACTGTAATGTTTTATGTAATATAATTTTGGAGAATGTTGTATGCATATTATACCATAATTGTCATAGAGCTTTGTTAGTAATGAGTTAATTATAAGAAGTAACAAAAGATAAACAAAATAATGAAATAAAGATGAAATTTAGAATTAAAAAAAAAAAAACCTTGATGAACCAAATGCTAAAATCCTCGATTCAAACACTATTGAAATTCATAGAAAAGAAAGCACACACAACATATAGATCATTATACAATCACCATTAAACCAAAACTCAAAAAAAAAAAAAAAAACCATTAACCCAAAACTCAATTTATTTTAGGAAAAAATTCAAAATGTATTTCTTAATTGAAATATCAATCGAGAAAGAAGCTTTAGAGTCTAAAGAATGCAGATTAAATAGTCATGTTGTTCTTCCTCTGCAAATTCAATTGTCATTGACTAAATCACCTCCACCCTATTACCGCACATCCTTAGTGGAATGGTCACTCCACAAATATGAGTGCTTACAGGGTGTGGTGGGTAAGAGCCGGGATTCAAGTCTCCAAGAGGGAGACTCATACACATATACACTTAGATTTGATTAGAGTCGAATTTCTATCTTGTATAAAAAAATAAATAAATAAAAACCCCTCCACCCTAGATGATAACTGCTTGATCCCTATAATCCAATTTATGATTTACAGCAGGTATAGCTTTTGTTTATTTTGAAAAGACCAGTCTACTCAAGTCATATGCTAAGATTAAACAATCTTGAAAGGACAATGAAAATGAGACTTATACACTACAACTTCTTAGTTCTAAACTTCAAGCATCTTTTGGAAATCGATATACACAATAACACAACCTATAAAAGAAAATAGCAAAATACAGAATCTCACGATCTTAACCCTACTGATTGTAAGTGAAGAACTAAATTTTTTAAAGTAATAAAAGATAGCTTGAACTCATACATGTCAAGGCCACTTAATGTGCGATGGATAGCCACTGACTACAACAAAAGATCACAAGAGCAATAGGTTTCTTCTATTGGCCTGGTGTTTTAAAAAATTGTGAGTATGGAAACAAAATTTGAGAGTAGCAGTAGTTTAGGAAATTTAACTATTAAAGGTTTTTTTTTTTTTTAAGAGAAAGAAAGTTTTTTTAAGAGAGAAAGAAAGAGAATGGAGGCATATAGTTAAAGTTGAGAGGGGAAGGCAAAGCGTGAGAGAGAGGTTGGAGAGTTAAAGGTTTAGAAAATCCTTCATTAATCATTATAGCAAAGTACTGATAATGTACATTAAGTGAAAACAAAAAGGCAAAAATCAAAACGTCATTTTGGAGGCTAGCTGTAATTAATGCATCTACACAATCATAAAGGCAGAAACTTTTTATATAACTAATATAAAAACTTGCGGTACCAAAAGAAAAAGACTAACAGAGGAGGGAGACTTTATTTATGAGATGTTTGTATGTAAATTAATCACCATAAAATAATAAGGATTCCCATAGAATAAAATAATAATGATTATAGTAAATGTGGGGAGTAAAAGGGTCCTAACAAGTATATGGGCCTTTGGGCCGCTCTAAGTAAGGCCGACCTATCCTTGATTCGGAAATCTTATAGTGCCGCGGGCCTGCTCATGTGCCGAGGACCCGAGGACCAATCCGAGGTTGATTTTACTCTCAGATGGGCATGGAAGAATCAGTAACGTTATCATAACAGCACATAAACAACATGACGGAGACCAACGGTTAAAAGGGGTGAACCCCTGGATGTCCTAGAAGCTTCGGTGTTTGAAAAGTACTAAAGGCTGCTACCTCCACATTAAAGACCCTTCACCTACTACCTTAGCCGCATTAATGGGGAAGTGACACCTGAACAGTGGAAGGGAAACTTCTGGTTACTATTCAAAGGCACTGAGAGAAGAAATATCTAGGCTAAGGGGGAGATAGGGCAACACGTGTATTAGGGATTAGAAAGATGAGTATTTAAGGGGAGACCCAGGACGGTTAAAAGGGGCTCTCTCTCATTTTTGTAATCAAAAGAAAAAGAAAAAAAATAAGGATAATATAAGAACAGTCCTCGGCTTACGTCCGAGGAGGTTGAGTTGCAAGATTCCTTGTTATTGTTAAGTGCTAACAATCTTTGACTTGCCATAGAACCCTAAAACTCTTCTAACCTGGGTTTCAAGCCCACACTCTACAAATTCATATTGTTTAAGGCTCATTGGGCCTGAGCCCATAACTGTTCTTGGGGCCAGGTGCAATTGTGCACTTACAATTGGCGCCGTCTGTGGGAAATCTAGTCTAGAAAAAGTAGGGATATCATGGCAGGCTTAGGTCGTCACCATGCAGAGTCTCAGGGATCGCAACCTGAAGATCATTTCGAGCGTCTCGAACGTCGAAGGGATCGTGAAGGGAGCGTCCATTCAGAGTACCCAAGGGGTAGCCATGCTTCACGTGGGGCTAGCAGTACTCATGATGATGGTTCTAGAGCCATGCAGGACGAGATTAACCTTTTGAAGAGGAAGTTGCGTCGCGCCAGACGTAGGTCTTCACCGTCCTTGTCCAGTCCTTCTTCTGATGAAGATGGGGAAGGCCGCTACGACACAGGGACGCACTCATCCCTCCGTTCAGCGTCCTCTGGTGGGGAGGACGATCAGCCAACCCGCAAGCGCAAAAGGGTTCCTTCTAGGGGCCTAGGCAACGATGCTATGAGCAGGGCGTTGCACCAGCTCTCCAAATCTCCGTTTTCGCGGAGGATTGAGAAGGGGAGACTTCCCAGGAGATTCACTCAGCCCACCTTTACCATCTACAATGGCCGGACTGATCCGGTGGAGCACGTGAGCCACTTCAACCAGAGAATGGCCATACACTCTCACAACGAGACGCTGATGTGCAAAGTCTTCCCCTCTAGCTTGGGACCTGTAGCCATGAGGTGGTTCAACGGCCTCAAGTCACGGTCTGTAGGTTCATTTGGGGAGTTGACTAGGTCATTTGCCTCACGATTTATTACCTGTAGCAGAGTCCCTCGGCCACTGGACTCGCTGTTATCCATGACCATGAAAGAGGGAGAGACGCTAAAAACATACTCTGATCGTTACTGGGAGATGTTTAACGAGATAGATGGCGACTTTGATGAAGTGGCGTTGAATACATTTAAGGTAGGTCTTCCTACAGACCACGACTTGAGAAAGTCTCTGACGAAGAAACCTGTCCGCAGTGTACGTCGCCTTATGGATCGCATTGACGAGTATAAGAGGGTAGAGGAGGACGAACAGCAAGGAAAGGGGAAGGAGAAGGTTATCCCGCAGGAGAGAAGGGATTTCAGGTCGGACCGGTACAATAATAGCAGGCCGAGGAGAGACAATTTCGGACAGTCCAATTCAGCAGCACCTCAAGCCGTAAATACAGTATTCCGAGAGCCAGTGCATCAATTACTGGAGAAAGTTCGTAAAGAGCCTTTCTTTAAGTGGCCTGGGAAGATGGCAGGCGACCCTGCGAAGAGGAATCAAAACCGTTTCTGTCAATACCATCAGGATGTGGGCCATACCACCGAGAACTGTAGGACCCTTGGAACCACTTGGAGCAGCTTGTCAGTGAGGGAAAGTTAAAGCAGCATTTGTGTCAGTCTTCCGCGCAGGGCAATCAGGTTGCCTCTAACAATCAGAGGAACAATTCCTCTCGGCCAGCATTGGGAACCATCAATGTCATCTTCGCAGCACCTGGCAGGACAGGGTCGGGCCCGACCAGGGTGATGGCAGTCTCTCATTCTCAGGCCGAGAGGGAAGGTAGTAGGCCGAAGAGGCCGAAGGTCATTTTGCCGGTTTTGGGATTTACCGAAGAGGATAAGGTTGGTACTATTCAGCCCCATGACGATGCCCTCGTGGTCACCCTCAGGATAGGAAATTATGACGTGAGGAGGGTGATGATAGACCAGGGCAGCGGTGCAGATATCATGTACCCTGATCTATATAGGGGGCTAAGATTGAGGGCGGAGGACCTGACTCCTTATGATTCGCCCCTTATAAGCTTTGAAGGCAAATCTGTGATGCCGAGAGGACAAATTCGTTTGCCCGTTCAATCCGGCTCAGAAACGGTAGAGGTGGATTTCATCGTTGTAGACGCATACTCTCCATATACGGCCATCCTCGCTAGGCCTTGGTTGCATGCGTTGGGGGCTGTCTCCTCTACCTTACATGTCAAGGTCAAGTTCTCCTCGGGGGAATGTGTTGAAGAAATCCTCGGCAGCCAGTCGGTGGCTAGGCAGTGCATATCAGCTGCAGTATTGCACCAAACGGAGGCTGAGCCTTCGGTTTCGTTCACCAAAGGTTTATAGCAGTTAACGTCACCTGACGCATCAGGAGTGCTGCCAGGAGAGGAAACACGTTGTGAGGAGTTAGAGAAATTCCCAGTGGCCGACGACCCGGAGAGGTTTTTCCAAGTCGGTACACTTTTGCCATACCAGGAGAAGTTGGAGTTGATCGAATTTTTGAGGAAAAATGTTGACGTCTTTGCGTGGGATCCCTACGAGGCTCCAGGGGTGGATCCGAGTTTCATTTGTCATCACTTGAATGTCAACTCGGCCATAGTCCCAAGAAGGCAGCCACCTCGGCGCTCCTCCAAAGACATTCTGAGGCCGTGAAGGAAGAGGTGGCCAAGCTTAAGAAGGCAGGGGCTATCAAAGAAGTCTTCTACCCTGAGTGGTTGGCTCATACCGTTGTAGTCAAGAAGAAGAATGGAACGTGGAGGGTATGTGTGGACTTCACGGACCTGAACAAGGCCTGTCCCAAAGATTCGTTCCCCATGCCGCTATTGATCAGTTGGTGGATGCTACTGTCGGACATCCTCGGATGAGCTTTTTGGACGCTTTCCAGGGTTACCATCAGATTCCCCTGGCATTGGAGGATCAAGAGAAGACTGCTTTTATCACTCCAATAGGAAATTACCACTACACTGTCATGCCATTCGGGTTGAAGAATGCTGGGGCTACTTATCAAAGGATGATGACCAGAATGTTTGAACAGCAGATGGGGAAAACCATCGAGGTGTACGTAGACGACATGGTGGTGAAAAGCAAATCAATACTCTCACATATAGAGGATTTGTCTGACACTTTTCAAATTCTAAGAAAGTACAGGTTGCGCCTCAACGCCTCCAAGTGTTCCTTTGGTGTGGGGTCAGGAAAGTTCTTGGGGTATATGATTACACATAGAGGAATAGAAGTAATCCATCCCAGGTCAAGGCTATTCAGGATTTGCAGTCTCCTCGGAACCCAAAGGAGATTCAAAAGCTAACAGGAATGATAGCCGCTTTAAATCGATTCATATCTCGGTCAGCCGATCGCTGTCGTCCTTTCTTCCAGCTGTTGAACAAATGGAAAGGGTTTAAGTGGTCTGAGGACTGCGAGTTAGCTTTTCAACAACTGAAGCATTATCTTTCTCGGCCGCCTATTCTCTCTCGTCCAGAGGCACATGAGATTTTATTTGCTTACCTGGCAGTAGCCGTCCATGCGGTCAGCCTGGTCCTGATAAGGGAAGATAACGGGGTGCAAAGACAGGTTTATTATGTTAGCAAATCTCTGGGTGACGCTGAGGTGCGTTATTTACCCTTGGAAAAAGCACTCCTGGCCATTGTTTATGCTACCCGAAAACTTCCCCATTATTTTCAGTCCCATACAGTGGTCGTGTTGACTCAACTGCCTCTCAAGGCAGTGCTTCGCAGCGCCGACTACTCAGGAAGAATAGCGAAGTGGGGGACCATCCTGGGGGCTTTTGATGTTAAATACAAGCCTCGCACCTCGGTGAAGGGTCAGGTCCTCGCCGATTTGGTGGCGGAGTTTTCTGAGCCATTGTTGGAAGAAGCTCTAGGGGATTTCCCTGTGGGTGAAAAGTCAGTGGGTGTGGTCACAGCTACAATGTCTCCGATCTGGAAAGTGTATGTGGATGGGGCTGCCAATCAAAGAGGATCTGGTGTCGGACTTGTTCTGATCTCCCCGAGGAAATTATCTTCGAAAAATCAATGAGATTGGCGTTCTCGGCCACTAATAATGAGGCTGAGTACGAAGCGGTTTTGGTGGGAATGAGAATGGTGCGCACGATGGGGGGGAAAGACATTTGCGTCTTCTCGGACTCTCAGTTGGTGGTCGGCCAGGTCATGGGAACCATGGAAGCTAGAGATCCACGAATGCAGGATTTTGGCCCAGGTCAAACGTCAGCAAGCTGAATTTAATTCCTTTGTCTTGGTTCACATCTCTCGGACTGGGAACACACTCATGCCGACTCCTTGGCCACGCTGGCAACGACCTCGGCTCAAATCTTACCCAGGGTGATCCTCATCGAGGATTTACTAGAACCCTCTCTTGTCGCCACCAATGCGCCCATATTCATCTCATACGACCTGGGCATAGTTGGATGGACCCGCTGATATCCTTTCTTAGGAGTGATGTTCTCCCTGAGGACAAATCGGAAGCAGATAAGGTGCGCCGTAAAGCACCACGTTTCTGGCTGTCCGAGGACCAGAAGCTATATAAACGATCCTTTTCAGGACCGTACTTGTTGTGTGTACACCCAGACTCAACCGAAGGGCTTCTGGAAGAGCTGCACGAAGGGATTTGTGGCAGCCACACTGGGGGAAGATCCTTGGCCCACAGAGCTTTGACTCAGGGCTACTGGTGGCCCAATATGCAAAGGGAGGCTCAAGATTATGCCAGAAAGTGTGATCAATGTCAGAGGTTCGCCCCCAATATCCATCAACCTGGAGGAGTTCTTAACCCCTTTCCAGCCCTTGGCCCTTCGCGCAGTGGGGACTAGATATAGTTGGGCCATTTCCGAGGGCCGTAGGCAACAAAAGATGGCTTTTAGTGGGAACCGATTATTTCACTAAATGGGTTGAGGCCGAGCCCCTGTCAATATTAGGGATGTTGATTCCAAAAAGTCATCTGGAAAAATATTGTTACTAGATTCGGCATACCACACACGCTTGTATCTGACAATGGCGTTCAATTGATAGTAACGCCTTTAGGCAGTATTGTGGTGACATGGGTATCATAAACAGGTACTCCACCCCATCCTATCCTCAAGGAAACGGCCAGGCCGAGGCCGTTAACAAGGTCATAGTCAATGGGTTGAAGAAAAGGTTGGATGATGCGAAGGGAAGATGGGTAGAAGAACTCCCTCACGTTTTGTGGACATATCGAACCACACCGCGTAGATCCACCGGAGAAACGCCATTTTCTATGACTTATGGCGCCGAGGCGGTAATACCTCTGGAATCTGGTTTTCCCACCCTGAAAACGAGCGCATTTAATACTAAGAGCAACGATAGTCTCTGGAGACAAGTCTAGATTTACTTGAAGAAAGACGTGAGGCAGCTATGGTCCAGATGGCTTATTACCAACAAAACTTAAACGGGGATATGATGCCCATGTGAAGCTGAGGCCATTGGCACCTGGTGATCTTGTTTTAAGAAAGGTTGTGGGCACAGCTAAGAACCCAGCTTGGGGCAAGCTAGGACCCAATTGGGAAGGTCCCTATCGTATTATTTCAGTAGCAGGAATAGGATCTTATCGTCTAGCTGATTTGGATGAAAATGTTTTACCACGACCGTGGAATGTAAATAACCTACGAAGGTATTACTATTAATAAAGTTTGTGCCGATTGTGCTTACTCAAAAATTATTAATGTTTCATGAATTTCCCGCAACATAAATTTAAAGAATCAAACAGAAACTTGGTTAAGAGTCGTCTCGGACCACCAACCTTGGGAAATTGATGTCTCATCATTGTTAAACAACCTCAGTTATGTCGGGTCCTCGGACCTACTTGGGAAAATTAACATTTGAAGTAAGAATTTTAAGAATCAAACGAAACTTGGTTAAGTGTCGTCCTCGGACCACAACCTTGTGGAAATTGATGTCTCATCATTTGTTAAACAGAACCTCAGTTATGCCGGGTCTCGACCTCCTACTTTGGGAAAATTAACATTTGAAGTAAGAATTTTAAGAATCAAACAGAAACTTGGTTAAGTGTCGTCTCGGACCACCACCTTGTGGAATTGATGTCTTATCATTTGTTAAACAGAACTCAGTTATGCGGGTCCTCGGACCTCCTACTTTGGGAAAATTAACATTTGAAGTAGGAAATTTTAAGAATCAAACAGAAACTTGGTTAAGTGGTCCTCGGACCACCAACCTTGTGGAAATTGATGTCTTATCATTGTTAAACAGAACCTCAGTTATGCCGGGTCCTCGGACCTCCTACTTGGGAAAATTAACATTTGAAGTAGGAAATTTTAAGAATCAAACAGAAACTGGTTAAGTGTCGTCCTCGGACCACCAACCTTGTGGAAATTGATGTCTTATCATTTGTTAAACAGAACCTCAGTTATGCCGGTCCTCGGACCTCCTACTTTGGGAAAATAACATTTGAAGTAGGAAATTTTAAGAATCAAACAGAAACTTGGTTAAGTGTCGTCCTCGGACCACCAACCTTGTGGAAATTGATGTCTCATCATTTGTTAAACAGAACCTCAGTTATGTCGGGTCCTCGGACCTCCTACTTTGGGAAAATTAACGTCTTTCAAGTTATCACAGAATAGATGATCTAAAGGATCAAAGGAAAGGCTGGTTTCATCTAGTCTTCGGATGGTAAACTTGGTTGAATATAATTCCTTGTCCAGCCAGGAAAGTGTTAATTAAAGTGATGTAAGGAACGATATGGGGGCTTTGCATTCAATTAAATATAGAACCATGCAAGTGGATGAGATCTACTACTTGGTCCAAGACTGACTTCTTATTGTTCTTAGGACGTAGCGCTTTGTTGTTCATTAACTCAGACCTAAAGTTTGTCCTTCTAATTGTAAACTAAATTTATGGTCTTCGAACCTTGCATCATACCAACAACAAATGCTATACGTTGCAGAGGTTTAATTGTTGCTTAAAGCCTTTAATGATTAATGATAGTTCAAAACTACGTGATCTTTTTGTTAAGTCCATATAATATGTGTATGGTCATAAGTAATCTTGGTAGTTGGATTTGTTTACTCAAACGAGCTTCAATAAAACAGCACAAAATAAAGGAAGTAAAAACAAACGCAATGCGATACAAAGGTATATAAAATTGTCCTTTATAAAAATGCATAATAAGTATTACATAGGGGATAAGTACAAGGATCAAGACTAAGAAGCCCTAATCTCGGCCTTAAGGTTCAGAAGAAGGGTCCACATGAGAAGTGCTCGGACCTTCAGTCTTTTTCAGCTCCACTTCAAAAGGGGAAAGAACACTTTTCCCTTATCCGCTTCCTTTGCTGGTATGACATTATGCTCCAAGGCTAGACTGAGATCCTTCTCGGCATCCACATCAGCTTTTGTTCTTTGTTGGAACCCAAGGGTTCTGTAGGATCTAGGACGGGCTGTAGGACCACGGGGCAGCTCCGGTAAGGTTGAGTCAGGGGTAGGGGTGGCAGCAGAAGCGTCCTCAATCTCCTGGATTTCCAGCGGAATCCAGACGTTCTCGGACTTCCTCAGCTCCGAGGAGGGGGGAATTCCAGCTGCATTTAAGGCCTCCGCCAGACCTTTTGGCAATATTCACGGCACAAAGCCGCGAAGGCCTCGGTCAGATCCTCCTCGGTTTTGGCCACCCTTCCTGATAGCTTGCCTGTTTGGCAGCTTGTAAGAGCTTTGAAATGTGCTGGCTTCTCTCTTCAGCAGCGCAACTTCCTTCTCCAAATCCGAGCGTTCCCTTTGAGCTTGGGCAAATCATCATCTTTTTCATGTAGGAGCTTGCGCTGTCCTTCTATTTGGGTCTCCATAGTTTTGAGACTTGACTAGCACCATCTCTCTCTCTTTTTACATTAGCCACCTCCGAGAGCAGCTTCTCGTTCTCGGCAATGGCTGTCCCCAGAGACTTCTCAGTCTCCAACCTGACCTCCATCTCGGCCCTGGCCTTCTTTCGAGTATCTTCAATAAACTTTTCAGCTACGAAGACCTCTTGAACAGCCTGCAGTGAAGTATAGTGGGGTGTGAAACATAACAAAAACTCATAAATATCGTGTTGAAAGTAAACTCTTCATGAGAAGAAACAAAAAAAAAAAAAAAAAAAAAAAAAACGTACCAGCGCCAAGTCCCTCTTCAAAGCAAGGAAGAGTTGAGGCTGACTCATTTTTTCCAAGGACTCCATGTCCTTGGGCAGCAAAAGAGGGCGTTCCAACACCTCGGCCAAGTGGTGGGCATGGCCTTGTTGAACCGCCCTTATACTGGACTGACAGGAGATAGGGGCGCCATCCAGTTTTAAGTCAGGGGACCAGGTGGTTGGTGCCCTGCGCACCTCAGCTACCACCCAATCTCCCCGCTCTCAACTGAACGGGCTCTACCTTTGCCTTTGTCCGTTTTGCTGCTGAGCCGGTGGAGGTTGGTTGCGTGGTTTCTTTGGCCTTGTTGGTCGCCCCTTCATCTTCCCCTTTCTCTTTTTCTTGGGGTCCTCGGCTGGAACCTTTGGCTCAGCTGGAGGAGGGGGAAGTGGCAGATTTTTAGGGGCATGGGTGGCCCCTGTTTTCTTTGCCTTGACCTTCACGGATCTGTCGGTGAGAAGGTCCTTCATTCTGTCCATACTGTCTCGGATTCGTCCTCGGGGAGAGTGCAACTACGAGCCCAGCAATTCCAGAGGCCTCGGCAGTATCTTCCTCCTCGTCAGAAAGCACGACAAACTGATTCCCTCGAGGTTCGTTGTATTCTTCGAGTTGGAACTGGTCTATCTCGTCGTCTAACGTGTGAGAGGAAGAGACCTGCTCTTCTGGGATAGCAGCTACTCGGAGTGGATGGCGAGGGGAATGGCTGCTACGGGCTGTAGGTAAAGAATGGTTTGAGGGGTGTCTGGAAGGTCGTGGTCGTCTAGAAAATGTGGCCGGGCAACGTTGATCCTCCTTCGTCGTCGGTCACCGGCTACTATAGCGTTGTCTATCTCCTGGAAGTCCGAGGATATGGGCTCGTATCCCAGGATCAAGTGAGCGGCTCGGAGCTGCTGTCTGCGCTAACAAAAACCTCGGATCGAAGTATCCGGTTCAGGTCGGTAACGTTGCAGTGGCTCAAACGGGGGCGCACGTTTTGCTTATCAGGGGAAAAAGAAAACAAAGAAGCGCAGTATGGTTAGATTCACGCAGCCATAAACAGAAATAAACAGACAAAATATATCTTAATACGCATGTTTGTTAGTATTGAGAAAGGTCGTGGAGTGGGAAGGTTAGTCCTTAGGTGTCGCACCTGGATCCCCCCACCGCACTGGGCAGTGGAGACCGTCATGCCAGTTTCCAGACACTATCAGGTAGTCGTCCTTCATGCCTTTGTTGGATTTGGGCAAGCAGGAGATTAACCTAACTATACTGGATCGGGACTTAATGTAGTAGCCTACGTTGGATAACTTATGGATTCATATAGAAAAACAACGTCGTGCCATGTCAGGTTTAAACCCATCTGTTCGTTTAAGGCATCGACGCTGCCTAAAACTCTAAAAACGTTAGGGAGGCATTGGTCGGGACACAACCTATGGTTGCGAAGGTATTCCCTCATCACAGGTTTCATCGGGAGGGTCATCCCGCCTTCTATAAAGGCTATCATTGGGATTATGACCTCTCCCTCCTTCCTAGAATTAGCCACGGCCTCCGCCGGGCAATATTTTAGGCCTACGTCACCGGGAATGTGGTATTTGGCTCTGAAGCCTTCCATTCGGCGGCCGTATCGACAAGACACTTAAATCTACCCATGGAAAATAAAGAAAGGCTAGAATCTAAAGAGTAAAAGCGTCTACTAGGACAGCCGAGGACAAAGTCCGAGGATAAAAGGTTGAGAAAGAAATGAGTGGTGAGTAACAACTTACGGAGTTTGAGGATATGCAAATTTCCACGGTTTTCTGAAGGGGAAATGTGATTGTTGATGTTTTGATGGGATTAGTCCCTGGCAAAATAAATGAAGGCGCAGATTCCCGAAGCGTCACGACGTGCGGAATGGCGGCCTCGAATTTAGTTTTACCCCGCCCAAATTTTCGTGGAGCAACAAGGGCCGTTGGATACCCATCTTACCGTTGAACGTGGGGACAGAGTGTAACATACAGTAATAAATGCGCGCGTTTTGAAAATGAAGCCGCCAAGTGGCACCTTTTGGTATGCGAAACGGTTTCCACACGTGCAATTACTCGTGAAGCGTGCAGAATAAGTTCTCTTCGGATCAAAACTCTATTTTTCTCCTCGGACTTCGAAAATTAGAATTTTGAGGGCTATTGTGGGGAGTAAAAGGGTCCTAACAGGTATATGGGCCTTTGGGCCGCTCTAAGTAAGGCCGACCTATCCTTGATTCGGAAATCTTATAGTGCCACGGGCCTGCTCATGTGCCGAGGACCCGAGGACCAATCCGAGGTTGATTTTACTCTCAGATGGGCATGGAAGAATCAGTAACGTTATCATAACAGCACATAAACAACATGACGGAGACCAACGGTTAAAAGGGGTGAACCCCTGGATGTCCTAGAAGCTTCGGTGTTTGAAAAGTACTAAAGCTGCTACCTCCACATTAAAGACCCTTCACCTACTACCTTAGCCGCATTAATGGGGAAGTGACACCTGAACAGTGGAAGGGAAACTTCTGGTTACTATTCAAAGGCACTGAGAGAAGAAATATCTAGGCTAAGGGGGAGATAGGGCAACACGTGTATTAGGGATTAGAAAGATGAGTATTTAAGGGGAGACCCAGGACGGTTAAAAGGGGCTCTCTCTCATTTTTGTAATCAAAAGAAAAAGAAAAAAAATAAGGATAATATAAGAACAGTCCTCGGCTTACGTCCGAGGAGGTTGAGTTGCAAGATTCCTTGTTATTGTTAAGTGCTAACAATCTTTGACTTGCCATAGAACCCTAAAACTCTTCTAACCTGGGTTTCAAGCCCACACTCTACAAATTCATATTGTTTAAGGCTCATTGGGCCTGAGCCCATAACTGTTCTTGGGGCCAGGTGCAATTGTGCACTTACAGTAAATAAAAGATATAAATTTGTGTAATTTAGGCAACAAAATTCTAGAATATCTATCTCGATCTCATTAGTTATTAGTATCCATTTTTATTAAAAAAAAAAAAAAGCTGAAACATTTGGTATACTAAAAGACATGAAGAAGAGAGAGAGGTGTGGTGTAAACTCAGGCAATTAATGGGAGAGTTGGATGATTGTAGAGAAACTTCATAGGAGGTGCCACTTGGCAAAAGCTTAGACCCTCACACAATGAGGTCTCTGCTTTTATATATGTATTGATTGATTGATTGATTAATCATTATAGCAAAGTATTGATAATGTACATTAAGTGAAAACAAAAAGGCAAAAATCAAAACGTCATTTTGGAGGCTAGCTGTGATTAATGCATCTACACAATCATAAATGCAGAAACTTTTTATATAACTAACATAAAAACTTGAGGTACCAAAAAAAAAAAAAAAGACTAACAGAGGAGGGAGACTTTGTTTATGAGATGTTTGTATGTAAATTAATCACCATAAAATAATAAGGATTCTCATAGAATAAAATAAAATAATAATGATTATAGTAAATAAAATATATGAAATTGTGTAATTTAGGCAACAAAAATGCTAAAAGATTATCTATCTCGAACTCATTAGTTATTAGTATCCCTTTTTATTTTTATTTTTTAAAAAAACCTGAAACATTTGGTATACTAAAAGACAATAAGAAGAGAGAGACGTGTGGTGTAAACTCAGGCAATTAAAGGGAAAGTTAGATGATTGTAGAGAAACTTCATAGGATATGCCACTTGGCAAAAGCTTAGACCCACACATATTGAGGTCTCTGTTTTTATATATATATATATATATATATATATATATATATTGATTGATGTATTTTAAGAGTTTTAATCGGTAACATATATTCTTCCATGAATATAAATTAAAGAGAAATTTTTGAGGAAAAAAAAAGAAATAGTAAAATTGAAAAACCAAGCTGGTTGATTATTCAATTTTATTAGTTTTAAAAAACAATTTCAAAATTTTATTTAAGAAAACAATATATCTTGTAAGGACCTGAGAATGTACAACTTTGTTTAACTCTTCTTTCTTCGTATCTCAATCGAAGATCCTTATACAATACATTTGGTAGAGAGGGTCCAACAACCAAAAGTCCTTCTTCTTAGCCTTTTCATTCCTATTTATATTCTTTTCTGCTTTCATCATAGCCCTACACCTTGTAATCTGCGGTCCTTTTCCCATGACATCTGTCCGTCGGCAATGTAGTAAGATTCTACTTTGCGTTTCGCACTGTTTAGGTCATGTCCACATTAATGCGACGGACAAAGGTGATGCTTGTTAATTAATGCGGCCAGGATGGTTGTTGCTGAGCATTTAATGCAACCTTCCAGATCAACCTGCGACCTCCAGATATTTGTAACCTGTTACTTACGTAATTACCATCCATGCCACCTCATCCCCGGGCACGCCCAGAAAGATCTCATCTTGTATGCTAGATGTAGGCTTTTCTTTCTTCGGGTCCTCGGGCTCTTAGGTCCTCCTCAGGCTCTTAAGTTCTCGGGTCCCCACATATCTTATTCATGATATAAACATATTTACCATTATATAAATAAGTAATACCTTATTAAAAGAGTGCAATAAATATATTTGCTTTTAAAATGCGTTGGGCTTAGATGTCGTAGTTGCGCCAAGTGGTGGCATCAAATTGTAGAATTTTTTTTTTAGAGTTTTAGATTTTAAAAAGAAAACATTTACATGAAAAAGTTTAATGCATCTTAAATTGCAGCAACATAGACGTAGTTTAATCTAATTCTTCATTTTTTTCAATTACTCCACTAAAAAAATTGTCTAATGTATCTTAAATTTCAGAAATCGTATACTACACTAAAAAAAAAAAAAAAGTCTAATTCATCTTAAATTGCAGCAATGTATACTACACTAAATCAAAAGGTGTAATGCATCTTAAATTGCAACAATATTAATACCCATCATTTTTTTTTTTGAATTTGTCATTACACTTTTTGCAAAAATTTTCAGTATTTTAAATGTTTAGTAATTTAGATTGTTCTTAATTATTGAGTTGAAATTTCCACTTAAATATGATTTCAATTATTGTTTGGGATTGTTTTTAATTATTATATTCAAGGTTTTTCTATTTAGATATTCCTTGTTGATTAATTGAGCCTTAAAGCTCAATATATATATATATATATATACACACACACACACATATTTTATAATACCTTAATTTCACACCATTTGTATTCATTAATTAACTTAAAAGTCAAATACTCATTTATTTTCATTATCTATTCTGTTATCTAAGTTTAAGTAAATTATTAAATAAAAACTATTTACATATGAATTTTAATTAAGTCGGGTATCGCACGAGCATAATGCTAGTAACCCTAAGAAGTGAAGATGTATTCTACTCCTTCACAATGTTCGCATTTTTTTTTTTTTTTTTTGGGCCTTTTGTTCCATACTTCCAGCAAGTCTACATCAGATTCGTTCCAAAAAAATAAAATAAAAATCAAGACTTATTCAATGTACCGCCGCTGAAGCCTTATCGAGATATTGCAACGTTGCTGCTCAAGCTTAGCCTTGAAGTCAGGGACGGAGGGAGACTTGGACTAGGGGGGGCAATGGCCCCCCCTAATTTTTTATTTTTTTTAATTAATATATACATAGTCACCAATTTTAGTGATTTTGTTCTATAAAATCACACTTTGCCCCCTTTAATATTATCATTGATTCTTTTAGGAGTACTACTCTAGCCACAAAATTTTCTATAACATTTTTACAAACTGTTGTAGTAGTAAACTTTTATCGGTTTGCATCTGGCCCATCACTTACATCGCATTTTTACTTACTAATAACCACTCACCACATTAATAATTTGTAAAAAAAGTTTGTAATTCTAGCATTTTCCTCCTTTTAAAGGCCAGATCTAAAATCTAAAGAAAAATAAACAAACCCAAAAAAATTATTCAACAACAAAAATTACCAATAGTAAAGCTATAAACAATTAAACTCAATCATCCAATTTTACCTAAAACAAGCAACCTGATCCTTTAAAAAACTTTAAACAAAATAATTTTGTCTATACCTAGATGCACACATAAAAAACACAAAAAAAAAACCTTCATTAGCTGTTAAGCAACTGAGCCGGAAGCTAGAGCCACCGCGCGCAACTAACAGTAAAATTGCCCCCCCTAACTTCATGTTCTGGCTCCGTCCCTGCTTGAAGTGCTGTCACCTTCAAACATGTGAAAGCCCAAATGTTGCAAATTGACAAAATTATGGCAAAGTGTGGCCCATCCAATAGGAATTTCAAAGCATGATTTAAGTCTTTCTATGCCTATGACAACCACGTGTTGTTGAAGATGCTTATTGTTTTCAAGGCTTCAAAGACCATTGAACTTTAAGCTAAAATTATGTCCTGCTGCTACTCCTATGATTAAATTGTTGTTGGGTTTTAGACCGCTCAACTTATGCATGCCCGCAATCAACTTCACAAACACAATTGCTAATATGGACCATCTTTATTGCTCTAAGTTGGCTTTTATATGTTGTAAGTTTCTATGGCCTCTATTAATTGCAAGATCAAGGTTGTCTTCGTCACCATCACTGCCTACTCTGTTGGATCATCCTAATTTATTCTTTGTCATGAAAAACATATGAACAACCTCGAAGATCTTGGTGATTACAGGTTCGTTGATCAGTAGCCTCCTATATAGAGTCTTTTCTTTTTTTATCATGCGGGTTCATCACACCTCTAATTCGTAGTCCTACAAGTATAATGTGCACCACTCTTCATTGAAATCTCAATTATTGGTGCATTTGGATTTCATTGAAGCCTTTAATCATCGCATGCATCTCACCAATTATTGCTCTATTTAAATCGGGTGTCTTACTTTGTTTTTAGCATGGATTATGATTTTGGGGTCCATTTGCTCATGTGAGTCACCCAAATCACTTGAATTGACAATTTTATATTTAGGTTCAACATCTTCGACATTATTAACTCAGTCACGTACTTCATCACAACATTCAATGTAGTCATCCATAGGTCATAACAGCCCCTCCTTGGTTAGTGATGCAACCTTCTTAATCCCTTTTTATCTTCTAGCATTCATCAAATGTTGTAGTTCATTGTCATACACAATTCATTCTCCATCCATGTTGGTCATTCATGGTCATCTTTTTCAAGACATATTTGAGGCATCTTCACTTTCCAAACTCAAGTTATCTTCAAGCTTCCACTTTGAGTTTAAGTGGGTGCTAAAGGTATCAAGTCCAATCATAATCTAGACCTAAACCCAATCCTTGATGTGCAAGTCAAGAATCCTACTTGGAGTACAAGTCAATTAACTGTTATGATTAGTTTAGGATTCAACCTCTTATAAATAATACCCATCGTTGTAACACAAGAATTGGGATTATAATGAAGATGTAGTTGTCAAAGGCTTTCCCCCATAAATATAGGCCGTAATTTTTGTGTTTTCTCATTCTCTCTATTCTCTCTTTTATAATTTCAAAAATTCTAACAGCCCCATATGCTTTGAGATAAGGTATTTTTATGGTGATTTTTTACAATAAAATAAGTAAATTTAGAAAATAAAAATAATGTGTTATTATTATTTGGTTGAGAACATGAAATTAATATTTAGTGTTTACTTGCTCTGAAAATTGCCATGTTAAAATTAACAAAAACAGACAACGAGTCCATGATTGTAATAGCAGAGAAGGTATAACGAGGTAAGGGAAAGGGGGAGGAGCAGAGGTGGCTAACTACTGTTACTGAGATCAACATCTGTACTTACATATCTCATATTAAAAGTAACATTACATGATTTCATCATTCCAAGCTTTGGATCCCAAAAAATAAGCCTGCAGGGATGTGGGAGTACATAGACATGCACAAGAATGTAACTGTTAAGAGGTCTTGTTTCTTATTGAATACCAAAGCGATTCTTAAAGGCATACCTAAACACGTTTGTACTCTGTTCTGCATGCATTTTCCAGTCTACATGGTCCTACATACTTCCAATACTAAAAGTCCCCCAATCAAAGGGCATAAATCCGATCAACTTCTGAGTTGGAGAATTCAGATTGCGGCCACGAGTTGGACATGCTCCTACTCTTGTCCCTCTTCCTCAGTGAACGATTCCTCTTAGACTTCACCACATAATAAGTCATGGTGCCAAGAACCCCGGCCATTATTGCTCCCCCCACAACTGTAACCAAAATCGCAGCCCATTCATGCTTCTTCCCAACCACAATATATGAGGATGCCATAAATGCCACCGAAGTGCACACAGAAGCCAACCACATCAACTTGTTAATTATCTCCACTACCCGTTTTTCTGCTTTTGTCTCACCTCTAACCAGTGTAATTTGAACAACCACAACAGCCAACGATGTAAAAAGTGCAATGGCATTGGAGATGAAGAAAATTTTAAAAGAAATTGAGTTCGCCACCACAGCTGAACCATCATCACCATCCCCACCAGGCAAAGTGAAAATAGCTGCAAAGGCAACTGTGGCAAACAGCACAGCCACCACAGTAACTGAGTTAGTGGCATTGTTGATACCTTCTCGGTGAAGTTTCCTGAGCTCTTTAGAAATATTATGAACATTTTTGTTAGTTTTCCTCGTTTGTTCGAGCTGGATATGAACATCTTTCTTAATTTGAGTCACAGTTTTCCTCAACTCATCCCTTGGTTGGTTCAGATCATTAGCTCTGAGAGCACCATATTTCGAAAGGCATTCCTTTATCTCTGACGATTCTTCAGAAAGGGGAAGCTCTACAGCTATGTCAAGAGCTGTTTTGTGGTCTCTGGTCAGTGCATTGACATTAGTGTCAGGAAGGGATAACAACTCAGTCACTATCTGCAAGGAGAAAAGGGAAGGTCAGTTCCAGGACAACTCTTTCTCCCCTAAATGTATATATGCAGACTTCAAATAATATAAAGCATGCACAACTGGAACAAGCAATCAAATGAGTTATCTGCTATGCCTAGAGAGGAGTGGGGGGTGCATCGTGATATAATTTACTAACTTGGCATAAATGGAAAAACACAGAAGTTGGATAATTTTAGTCTAATATAGTGGTGTGGACACAAGGTACTAGCCCCCAATTACATGCATGTATGGGAGGAAGAGCAAAAAAAAAGACGGCCCCACCTGTGGCCTTATGGATGGAGCCTGTCAGTAATTGGGCTTGAGATTAAGCAAGCCCAAGCATTTAATAATTAGGGTTTCTTTATGCATTTTATTGTTAGCTATTTAAGCACTTTTTCTAATTATTGTAAGACAGTTTTAAGAATTATAAAAAAAACGTGTGTTTCTTTTACATTGGTGCTGACTCTAGTTTTTGCTTGGTGCTGACTCCAAGCAGCCCTTAGGTGCCGACTCCTAGGGTTTATTTTGTTATTTATTTGTTCCATTGAAATAGTGTGGTTGTCCTACGTCATATAGCCAATTATTGTGACTTGGTTCAATTCAAATATAGTGAATTCAAATTTAAAGGAAGAAAAACTGTAAGAAAAATAAGCATGATATACATGAGAGAAGCAATTAACACATACTAGTTTTCCTGCCGCGAGTTAAAATATGAGGAAAACATTGATGGTAGAAGACCAAAGCAACATGATATTTTTCATCTTTCAGAATACAATTAATGCCCAAGAGAAACAATAAAGAATTTGTGACAAGGTAAGATGTACTTAATTTACACTACATTGGCAAGTAAGCATAAGTTCATTACAGAGATATTAATTGCATAGTTTGAAAGAGATAAGATCCAAGCTACACACTTGCAGAGATCAAGTGGCAGGCATTTGGACATTGGAAAGATTCAAAGGAAGTAGTAGAGAATGCATGTAAAAGAAAAGTTGGTACTAGAAAAGAGCGAGTAGTTTGATTAGAAACAAAAAAGGATGGAAGACACTAATTTAAAACTTTAGTTTTAGGCTGACACTAGGCATCAATGTGATTTAAAGCCATTGACTATAATTTAAAATACACGGTTTTTATTATTATTATTATTTATATGTAGAAGATACAAATATTATTAGCATTCAAAAGATATGTGAGCAATCGAATCTCTCAAAGTATACACTTCTAATTCTAAACAAAAAAAGTGCAGCATCACCAAAAGAAGCACCTACCTCTACTCGCTTTTTCCTGGTGGCGACATGTAACGCTGTATTGCCAAATTTATCAGGAAGCATAACAATTGCAGCATCAGCATCAAGAAGCAATTTCACCACCTCACAGCTCTGCCCTTTTACAGCCATATGCAGAGCGGTCTGCCCCTTCTTGTCAGTCCTTCGTGCCAACTGTGGATCTTTGGCCAGCAATGCTTCTACAATGCCAAGATGCCCTTGTCGGGCAGCCAAATGCAATGGATTTTTCCCATTAGACCTAGAGATTTCCAACAAGCTACAATCCTTTGACAGTAGTTCTTTAACTACTTCTGTATGGCCTCTTGCAGCTGCAGATATAAGAGGAGTTGCATTTGATGGGCCGATTGTTTTGCTGAGTGTAGGGTCATGTTCTAGTAGCACCTGGACAATGGCTGTAACAGAAGAATCATTATCAGTGCACTGTCAATTGTATAGAAACCAGAGATTTTGCAACTAGTAGCATATTTTACATATGTAGTCATTATGACATTCAATTCTTTGGTCTCCATAACTTTCATGATTTTAAACAGATTAAAATGGAAACTTGTAATCTTGAAGACTGAAGCAGAAATCAGGGCCAAAAGCAATAAAACTAAAAAAAGTGGAATTTCAAATAGTAAGGGGCTGATTACAATCCACTTGAGCTCACCATTTCTTTTGGTAAACGATAATCTTCTAAAAGTTAACACCTATAAGCTAATACCGAACCAAAAGCCACAGAGAACCTTTATAACTGTTAACTTGTGTGAACATGTCCTCTGTAAATTTTCAATTTTGATATCTATCCATACATAGGCATTTAAAGGGCAACTACAAAGAAATCTTTTTTTCTCAGTTAACAAACTTGGTAGTTCATGAAGTTGCAAGTTGCTACTTTAGAAAGCATGGACACAGACATGGACACGGGTACCATACGGTGACACGAGCAATAACAGCCAGTACAACACCGGTATGACAGATTTGACACCCTAAATGAAGTATCCGTGCTGCTACTTCTCTTAATTGCAATCAAACAGAGCCCAACTGTCAAATACCTTATATAAACCTTCTACAATTACCAAAAGTAATGCATTTATACCTATATAACAGCATTCATTGAATAAATGCCACATCTCTAACAAACCCAATACCTATATGAGCTTAACTTTCATCTTTAATAATCTTTACCATAATTCAAACAACAAAAAAACCCATAACAAAAATTCACAAACCACATAATAAAAAAAAACAAGATAAAAGCTACTTGATCCATTACCATGGTGGCCTTGACTTGCAGCTATATGCAACGGATCAAACCCGGACCGGTTCTTCTTCGTAAGAGTTTCCGTACTCGAATAGTTCAACAATTCCTTCAAAATATCAAGGTACCCTTTCTCCGCCGCCGTATACAGCGCCGTCTCTCCCAACTCATTCACTTCATTCACAACCGCAGCCCGGACCTCCGCGACTTCGGCATCAAATTCCGCGCCACTAAAAGTCTCCATCACCTGCTTATCGATATCTTCGAGTATCTGCTTCACGGCGGCCAGATCGCCCCGCTGCGCCGCCAGGTGGAGCTCGGTGTCGTTGTGCCGACCAGTCACTTGCTTCACGTACTTCTTCTTCCCGGCTTGATCGATCCGCTTGCCGGAATTGGATAGGACTAACGCCGGAGCCGTGGCCGTCGCCGATGGAGACGGAGTCGGCGACGGCGACGGCGAAGGCGAAGGCGAAGCGAGAGGGTTTTGAGTCGATGATGGCGTTGGAGTCACCGTCATCGTCGTCATCGTCAGTCCCTTCTCTAAGTCTCTCTCACCTCCTGTTACCATTCAACAAATATTAACAACTACAAAGTCAAAATACAATACCTAACAATTTTCTTTAGATCATTGAAGAGAGAGAGAGAGAGTACCTTGTTCGATTTGTGACGCCATGGTTGAATTGGAAGAGAAAGTGGAAACCCTAGGGAGTTTGCTGTTAAGCTTAGAAGGTCATCCAGAGAGAGAGAGAGAGAGAGGGGAAAGGTGAGGTGTGAGATTGAGAGAGAGAGGAAATAAGAGGACAAAGGAAAAAGGAGAGGAGAGGAAAGTGCAGAGAAGGAGAGGAAGAGAGAGAGGATGCGTTGGAAGTTGGAGTAAGAAAAAGGCTTTTTGGAATATTTGTTTCTTTCTTTCTTTCTTAATGACGAAAGATGAATAGACCATTGCCGTTTGAGCTTTTACTACAGTCAACAAAAGAAACTGGCGCACTTAGGACTTCACACTTCACCAGTCTTCGGTTCTTTTTCTGTACAGTGAGGCCAATCCATGCAGTTGCCGCGAAATCACTAGTAAATAAAAATAGAAGCTTTTTTACACTGTAGACTTTATTGTGGCCGTCCGCGGGTTTAATTTCTAATTTCTAAAAAGTCGTTTACTGTTTACGTTAGGTAAGGTAAAACTGCTGAAAACACGTGCGACGGAAAAAAGAGCAATGCGCCAAAAAAAATCTCAAAACTTTTGTATAACAAATTTGTGCACACTTTTGATACGGTGATCATTTATAGTAAACTGTGACAAAATTTATAATATTTATGTCTTTAACATTTTTTGAGGAAAAAAAAATCACTCATTATTGTTGAGTCTAGAAATTATTCTTATTAGAAATGAATTTTGACAAATCCACTACTAAATTATATTTTCTTCTTATATCTTCTATATTTATAAAATTTTAAAAAAATTAAAGATTAATAACTATATTATTAATAAATTATTTAAATTGCAAGTTTTTGTAATTTAAAATTATGCATAAAATATAAGCTTATAAATCATATAGTAAATAATATCTGATTGACACAGAAATTGACATGTGTATTGAAAGCGTAAAGAATATGCAATTTGATAATTAGATTTTCAAAATATGTAATAATGTTTCACTTTATTGAGTAGAGTTGTAACCTTATGTTACAACTAATTTTGTAGCTAAATTTTGTTTTTTTACCATCTCACTTAAAAAAAAAAAAAAAAAAAAAAAAAAAAAAAAAACTCAACAAAAGAGGTTTTATTTTAACATTCAACACAATAAAATAATATATTTACTACAATAAAAACAACCACCATCACCATCATTACAAAATAATATATATTTTAATAATATATATATATATATATATATATATATTTACCATCTTAGCTACATTTCACAACCATCTTTGGCTGTGCATTGTAGCTCAACTACAAAAAAAAATTGGCTTTTCCTCCATTGATGCATCCCACTTTTGTTATATTTGATTGGTAAATTTAGCATTTTAACAATTTGCCTCCATCAATACCAATACTCTAACAAAGGCTTACACTTAACTGTGACTAATATACTATTTGATGAGACAAAGTTCTCCCTCCTCTCTCATAAGTGATCTTAAGAGCATTCACGTAGTCGTAGTATTTGTAAAATAAATAAATACAAGTTTCACATTTTGCCTAATCAATCCCCAAAATATTGCAAATCATTATGTATAATTGTGTAAAAATTATTCACAATTATATTAATCATATAAATCTACATTGATACTATTTATTTTGTAGTGGATGAAAGTAATTGTGTGTGAAGGAAGAGAAACATTATAAAAAATTAAGAAAATTTGATATTTTAATGAAACAGTGTTTAAAATCGGTTATTTGATGATAGTATTTTTGAAAAATTGTTATATAAAATAGAAAAATTAAGTTTTTATATTAAAATGAACGTTAATTTTTGCACAACTTGATATGAATGTCTTATTTCTTGAAATTTGATTAAAGGAATAATTAGAACATTCATTAAACCTAGAACATTTTAATAATTTAATTATGTTTAAAAATTAATTGGCTGTTAAAATAATTTTAGACACTCCATTGCTAAAAAATTCATCACTACTAAAAATAATAAGATGAAAATAACCAAATTTTTTAGTCTCAACAACCACATTTGCCTTTTTTGCTTTGAGCAATGGCATGAGTTCATTATAATAAGTAGCTACAGTGACTCCAAGTCCTGGCGACGAATATTATTTTAATGATTATGCTGTATTTTAAGTTGAGTACTAAGAGTTACACACTATGTATATATGGCACATAACTCAAATTATGTTTTAAAAACATAATTTCAGTTGAAGTGGGTGTAGCAATATACAACTCACTGTGCCCAACAATAATTAACATTTTAGCTCCTAATACTTTCCAGGTTCAAGCCTTCACATTGGGAAAGATCAGAAATATTTCAGTCCACATGCTGGACGAGATACAGTACGGGGCATGAATTATTAACTGTGCATTTGGATGCGGATGAAAAAATTAAATTATTTTACTATTTAGTTTATTTTTGTAATTATTTATGAGTTTTATTATCCTTTTTAATATTATTTATGAGTTCTACTATACTATTTTAACTAATTTTTATTTTTATTTACAATATTTTTAATAAAAAATTTTCAGTACCGACCAAAATAACGGTCCCAAAGATACTCTAAAAGTAAATAGTTACAAGCCAGAGAGTTGAAGGTCAAAGTTGTAGTCTGTAGCTTCAGGCTTCTGATCCAACTCGAACATTGAGGGTCCCTTTGGCCTGAATTTCCTAGAAATTGTACAAAGAAAATTAGAAAGTGAGACAAGGAGAATAGCTAGCAATATTGATGTTTTTGGCATTTCTACTTTCATTACTGCTTTAAACCTGTCTTCCACTTCCACTAGATGTTTGTCATTTTCATCATCCGAATATAAGGTTTGGAAAATATGCCTCAATAGTGAGAAATTGTGGGATGTAGCTGCAAATGCTTAATGGAAACGATCAATTATAGTAACTTATAATATCTCCTGGTAGGGTTTGTAATGATACGGAGTCACAAACTCTTAGGACAATAGAAGCCGGTGATTTCTTCTCAGATAAAAGAAACCTCTATTTAAAATTAAAGTGGATAGTGAAGTGCTTGAAAAACTCTACACATCATGGGCTGTTTATTTATATATTAAATTGTAGACGTATGAACCTCTAAATTTATGGGTAATTTTGATTTTGCCTTTCAAAATTTTAAAATTTAACAGTAGATAACATTTGAATTAAAGTCTTTCCATTTATGTTAATAAAATAGTTATTAAATGACACTTCAACTCAAACCGACACAATTTTAGAGGCACTAAAATTACGTTGTTTTATCTTCATGATCAATATGCTTTTTATTAATCCTTATAATTTTTTTTTTCTTGTACATCTTTTCTTATTATATTGGGGGCTTTGTGTGTGTCTCCTTTGGCCTTCGCCACTGCCATTCAATTTTGAGGTCACCACTTTCGCCACCACTGTTTGGTTCCTCCTTTGCCATCTTTATCTTATTTTTTATTGACACAGACAAAATTATGTAGTTTAAATATATTTAAACTATGACATTTTAGGACGGGTTGGCATTACCACCATACACTTTTGGTGCAATGGTCACTCTACAAGTATAAGTGCTTGTGGAGTGTGGGGGGCAAGAGTCGGGGTTCAAGTCTCCATAAAGGGAGTTTTACACACATATATATTTAAATTAGGCTAGAATCGAATTCTATCTTGTATAAAAAAATAAAAAAGGATGGGTTGACATTTAATCAGCATCTCATCCACAACAAATTATATATAAAGGTGTAATTCTAAATGAAAGGTAATGTTGGGGTGTGAATCAAAATTTTGAAATTTTAAGGGACAAAATTAATATTATCCCAAACTTTAAGAGTGTAAATAGCAATTTAGACAATTATAAAAATTCAATCAATGGGATAATTGGGGTTATTAAGTAATTTTGAATCACGTTTCTCAAAAAAAAAGGGGGGGGGGGGGGTTTGAATCACTTCTTCTTCTTCTTCCTTCTTTTCTTTTTTTTTTTTTTTTTTTTCTTTTTTTTTTTTTTTAACTTTTTGAAAGAAATATTGTACGAAAAAAGAGTAAAACTCAAGTATATAGAGTAAATTAAACCCCATATTTTACGGGTGGTCTCAAATTGAATGCTATAATTCCAAAATTTTCAAATCAAACTCCATAGTTTATATTTTTCACAAATTAAACTTTATAATTTCATGGGTTCCAAATCAAACCTTAGATCAGGTTTGATCAGGGAATGAAATTAATACAATTTTAAAAGTTCATGGTTTAGTTTAAAACAAATGAAAATGCAGGATTGAATTTATAATAGTCTTAATTGTCATGGTTTAATTTGAAAATTTTGAAACTATAAAATTATCGCCTCCACAATTATATGGTTAAGCTATAATTTGTTCTAAAAAATTAAAATATATAAGAAATAAGCCATTTATTTCGAATAAGCTCATGGCCAAAATGACCACAGTGGCTTGCAAATTACAATGGTGCATTGGATGGGAAGGAAGGAGTTAATTAAATCCTTCCATGTTTTGTTTGACGAAAGAATCGTTGTTAATATCTATATTTTAATAGAAAATTCTTAAATATTTTTGGAGAATAAATAAATTGTGCTTTCTCATCTTACATTTCTCATCTTATATTTATAATGAATCCTATTACGAATTTAATAAGTAAACTTATGAGATAAAAAAATATAATTTTCTATACTTTTAAGAATTATTAAGAATTACTCTAACTTAACAATTAACAGAGCCATCATTGATTCGACAAATTAGCATCTAACTCATAGACTAATAGTCAAACAAGCTACATGAGTCCACAAAATGTCGCTTTCATCTTGCAATGGTTTTCTTGCAAGTTAGGTATTTGCATATGGATTTTAGAGAGTAGCTGACAAGGCCACCAAATGGTGTTTATTTTTGGGACAAGACATGAGTCGAAAGTGAAATTTACGTGTAAAAGTCACTCTTTTTTTTCCCACTAGTGTGTAAAATAGGCATAAGTTCACGTCACCTTTTTCGATGCCCAGAACTTTCTTCTTTTTGGTCCAACATATAATAAAGAATCATTGGTTAGATGAGATTTTCTTTTTTTGGTAGAAACGAGAGTGTTTTTTTCTTGGTAATCTGGTAGAAGCGAGAGTTGTTATTTAATTATAAATAAAGTTCATACATCAATAGCTATATCCAGCTTTTTAAGGCATACAGTCTACTACTCTCTTGACTAATTATATCCCTTACAAAACATGAATATACAAAACTAGAGTAGGTTTCTTGTATAGCCAAAACTTGCTGTTGGTGGGCGTTAGAAGAATTTATTGAGAGTTTATTTCACTCTTTTTTGTTCAAACTAAATATCAAATTAAATCTTTAAAATTTAATGTGATTTAAATTTGGTCACGAACGTTTAAAAATTTGTATTGGATCTCTAATGTTTTGTAATATTTGAAACAAGTTTTCTCCCTTAAAAATAAAAAGAAAAAGAAACAATGATTTTGTCCATACCAAGTGTTTTTTTAGGTAGACAATGAGATAAGGAAATAATGAGATTCATATCATAAACATAAGACACTACAAACTACAAAGAATATTATTATTACTAAATTATCACATGAAATTTTGTCCATATCCTATATTGATATATTTGTTAAGTGCAATTTAAACTTATAACAAAAAATAAAAAATTGAAACCACCTTCTCCATCTCTCCCCGTGTGTGTGCCTTATAATACTTAGTATTCTCAAAAGAAAAAAAAATTAATGGATTAATCCCATATTGAAAAATGAGAGCGAGTTAAAGAGGTTAAATACTTGTGTTGTGTATCCAAAAATTAGGTTCTTTTGAATATATACCACTGTTAGTTTCTTTAAGATCTTCTCCCTTCTCTGTGTGTATTAAAATACTTAAAGTTAAATACTTAGAGTATATTTGGTAATTGTTTTTTCCCATGTTCTCAAAACTCAATTTGTGAAGGAAAAGTTAATGAAAACATGCATTTGATTTAATGAATCTGTCTCATTTAATGAGTTAGCATTAAAGTTTAAATCCTAGTAACCACATATTTTATTATTTTCTACTTTTTTCTTCAAAAAACTTTTTTTTTTTTAATTTCAACTAACCAAACATGTTTTCTATTTAAAAAATACAAGAAAATTGTTTTTTTCTTTATATTCCCAAAAACAAGTTTTTTAAAATAAAAAACAAAAACTATTACCTAACACAACCTTAGTATTCTAAAAATAAATAAAAAAAACCTACAGCACCATCACTTTTATTAATCAACATAATACTTTTTTCTTTCTTTTAAGGGGTATGATTTACAATTTAGTTTTTTTTTTCTTACTTAGTTGTTTATGTTCAACTCTTTAAACTTCATTTTTTAAATTACTATTGTAATTTTGCCCCCTGTAAACAAGTCCAGAGCAACACTTATTTTTCAGTATTGTTAGTTTATTTGGCATATGTATAGTATAAGGTCACAATTTGCACTTAAGCTCAATAGTAGAGAGGGTATAGGCTCAAAGAGCCCAATACAATAAATTTGTAGAGAGTGAGTTCTAAATCTAGTTGTTTGTGGGCTTAATTAACAACGGTAATGGCTCCAAATCATAAAATAATAGTGATTGACAAGTTTATATGATGAGAAAACCATCATCGGACTCAAGCCGAAGAGCTAGATCTTATACTTTTTTCTTCTTTAAAGGAAGATTATAAAAATATTCAGTCTACAATGTTTTCTCTCTTTTCTCTCCCATCCCCCTTTCCAGAATGTCTCTTGCCCATTTTATATCATCTTTCTTCCTCTCTACATCCTCTATGTAGGGATCAAATTACTGGTTTGAATATTTGTCCCATTAGCCCCTCCCTGAAGTCTTTGGTAATAACTGTAAGGCTGAATTTTGATGCTTAGACATCACTTCTCCATTAATGCGGCTAGAGGTTTAGCTGTAGAGCATTTAATGCGGTGGTAGCAGCTTTATCTTGGATATTTCATAGCCCTTCTTTTTATCCTGTACATCCACTATGCATACCCTTACTTACAGGATCTAATAGAACATCGCTTTTGGACATCGGGCAACACTTTCCTACCTCGGCTTTATTTAGCCAAGGACAGACTCTTCCTCGGACCACCTTCTAGGATGACCATGATCGACCTTTGTCTCTTTATCCACCAACATTGCCTCTTGGGTTGATATTCCCCCATCCTCGAACCATTTAATGTCCTCGAATCGGGCCTTTGACCCAATACATACTCCTAAACCCATTAACCCTACAATAGCCCCTCGAGATTCTCATTTCTACCATCTTGGGAGGAAACGAGGATCTCGATATCTATCATTGTTATTTTGTATTCGTCATACATCATCCTCGACAGTGAAGGTGTCCCTTGAACTGCTCATTGCACGTTCCTGATGCTTCAGCATGCGAGACACTCCTTCATTAAATTTCTACGGCCTTTTGTCCCCCATATTCTATGATGTGATGCAGATCCAACGACTGAGGATTGTGCAGGAACACAGGCGGGAATCTTCCCGCTTGTAAACCTTCTTTGATATAAATATTATCTAATCAAATCATCTTTCTCAATTCAACATTCATACAACGAACCTGGAAAATCTCACAGTCTACACGTGCCCTCACAGTTACCAAGAATTAATCCGAGGTGGTTTTTCTTCTTAGCGTAAGTCTTCATAAACTTTTTCACTTATTCTCTTTTCGTATACTTTTCTCTCTTCTGTGTTTCTTGCTCCTCGGCTCACTTTGCCATTTCTTTATTTTTCTATACCTTCAACCCTCTCTTAAAAATGGGTAGATTCGCCTCCTTAGTAGATTTCGAGGAAAAAATAGAACAGTTTAAAACCTTGTATAGGATTCCACCAGGGGTATCCATTAGGTACTGTGAGGAAGGAGAGTGGCATGAGAAAAGGCGGGAGGGAGAAGTAGTTTTCCCAATGATCGCCTTTATAGAGGGGGGAATGAGAACTCCAATGGGCATAATTACTAGGGACTACCTTAGGCTCACTGGTTAGCTCCCACCCAGTGTGTCCCAAACATGTTTAGAATACTAGGTTGTATAGATGCACTTAACGAAAGGATGGGTTTAGAACTTACCCATCATGACGTTAATTGGATCTACAACCTTTACGACCTAAAAGGGCAAGGGTACTACCTAAAGTTTAGGTATCCCGAGGTCAGGCTTATCCAATGCCTCCCCGATTCCAACAAAGGCCTGAACAAGGATTTTCTGATCGTGTCTGGGGAGTGGCACGATGGCCTACCCTGTCCGACAAGAGAAGGGATACCAAGTGGGGTTCTAAGTTTAAGTCATTCATTCCATTGTCATCCTTTATTCTTTATTTCTTTCTTATGTTTGTACTTACAACATTCCTTTTATTAATATCATTTTTTGTTAATGATTTGCAGATAGACACGCTGCCATTTCGAATTTCAATCTTGTCAACAAAGCAAGTTTTGACAAGATCTTGAAAGCTGAGATATATGTTTAGAGCGACGGTCAACTCAGAGCGGCTCATTTGATCCTTGGATATACCCCTATATCCAAAACCTTTCAAGTGCTAAAGTGTGTAATAAGGGCTATTGACCCCCGCCTACACTGTATAAGTGTTGTTGTCGAAGGTTTCCTTCTTCTCGAGGGCACTCCTATCCCCGGAGGTACTCTAATCGCACAACCCATACCAGAAGGCATCCCTACAGTACCTCTTCCACCCGAACGTAAAACTAGTGAAGCGACCTCCTCCCAACCCATTATGAAGTAAGAGGAAGAAATCGTTGAAGTTTTAGATTTCGAGGACGAATTTGACGTTTTCAACCAACCTACCCCCCTCAGAAGTCCGGTTAGTGACCTCGACACTTCATCTAAAGATCTAGCACATCCTTTTCAAGAGGGAATCACTATCTCGGATACAATGTCGATTGAACGCAAGCCCCATAAGAGCCTCCGAGACCTAATAGAGGAACCTTAAGCAAAGGGTCAAGAAACAAGTAAGACGACCCAAACCAAATCTCCTTCTCCCAAGGGATAAGAACAAGGGAAGTCTAAGCAATCCAAGCTTCTCTGTCTTCCATCCACTCAGCCCCAACGTACTGACCAGGCTGATCTTAAGAGGAAAATGGATCAACCTAAGGGCAAAGACATGGTAAAGGGGGGAAAAAATCTTCCTCCCAGGGAAATGGAGCCATAAAGAGGGGCTAAACAACCCCGTACATTTTAAACGGCCTTGGAGAAGAGGGTTGAGGTTCAAATCCCTGCATTTGCTCCAGTTTGGGCTCCAACCATGATCCTAGATGATTATGTTGTCACTGTTGATGCCTCCATTAGAAGTTCTAACTCAAGAATAGTTGCCTACGTGGTTGATGCATTAGAGCAAGCTCTTTTGCTGCCTGGGGATATGGTTGAATTGAGGCAGATGAGGAAGCAAGATGTCTTCATGACACTGAAGAAGGAGCTCGCCATGGTAAGATTCCCATCCAACTTTTCTCCAACTTTTACTTATCATATTTTTATACTTAGTTTTTCTAATTTGACAATGCCCCTTTGTTCCTTTCTATTGTTGTGAATAGGCCGTCCAATCTGCTCATAGGGTTGAGAAGATAATTATCAGCTCACACAGAGCAATGAAAGATGAGGAGGCCAGGTGCATCAATGCTCAGAAGACCTTCGAGTTGGCGGAGAAGAAGCTACAAGAGGTCACTGCCTAGCTAAACAAGGCAGAAAGTGATAAAAGAGCGTCGAGGCAGCTCTAAAAGTAGCCAAGAGGCAAGCCGAAACCCAACGGCTACAGCTTTGCCAGGCCGACGAGGATTATATTGCTGCAAAAAAGTTGATAGAAGACCTCCAAAAGAGTCTGAGGGAGTTTGAGAAGGCCAAAGAGGAAGCTAATAAAACCAGAGAAGAAGCGATAAAAGCTAAGGAAGAAGCTGAGAAGGCAAGGGATAAGGCCGAGCATGATGGATATGAGGCCGGTGTGGCTGAGACCGAGGAAAACTTCAGGTTGTAGGTCTCGGAGGTATGTAGGTATTATTGCCTCCAAGTGTAGAATGAGGCACTTACCCAGGCTATGATTGATGCCTTTTCTGCCATTTGGAGGACATAAAATGTCTACTATCCTCCAGCCATCCAGGCTTCTACCTCATTTGTCCCTAAGGCTAATGCTGCCTCCCAAGGAGCAGATCCTAGAAAGGACGGCTCAGTTAAAGCCCTTCCTTCCACTGGACCTCAGTCCCAAAAGGTCAAGCAGCCTGAAGTCATCGAGCAACCAATTGAAACACTTGAAGAGGTGGCCCATGATGCTAACCCCCCATTGCCCCTAAAGAGGTTGCTATGAAGAAGGGAACTACCCAGACAATGGAAATTGTCTTGGCGACCCTTCCCATCACCACCAAGGAGGATCCAAAGGGCAAAGGGCTTGCTTCTGACACCACGGCTCCTATCAAGCCTTTAAAGACTTCCAAGGGCAATCTTGTGATAAAGACAAAGCCATGACTTGTCCTTGTTTGCTTTTCCTTTTAGCTTTAGTAGTTTTTATTTAAAAATGTCATTGGCTATTCTGTAAGTAAATTGTCTTTTCAAAAGACTTTATATTAATGAAAATGCCAAGTTTTTTCCTTTATGTGTATGATGTTTGTATCTTTTCCTTGTATAACTTCTATTTTGCTTAATGCCTAATTAGTAGGACAATGACATATGCTTAGCTTTGTCATTTGCATAAGTGATAATTCCTTTCGAATGAATCAAAAGTTGGTTAATCAACCAAATCTAGCAAAACACCTTTATAACTACAAAGTCTATATATCACGACAGAACAATCATTCACATCATTTTCAATATAACTTAATGATCTTAAGGAAGTAATTAGACATGGACCAGGCAACAAATATGTTTGATATACTTACAAATGCTTTAAGTGATGCTCATAAACTCCCATCTGTTTAGATCATTGTCTTGGGAGTCTCCAAGATATGCAATCATAAGAGCTAAACATAATCAAAATCAACCTTAAATGTTAACTGACCCAAAGTGGATGATCCGAGGAACCAGAGAGTTCTGTTTGACACTTAGGAAAATAATTTACAGTGTTAATTTACCCAAAGTAGATGGTTCGAGGAACCAGACATATTTAAAGTTTTGTTTAACATTTAGAAAAATATTGTGAAATATCAATTTACCCAAGATATGTGATCCAAGGAGTCAGGCATAGTTAAAGTTCTGTTTGATATTTAAAGAAAGTAACTTACAGTGTTAATTTATCCAAAGTAGATGGTTCGAAGAACCAGACATAACTAAAGTTCTGTTTAACACATAGAAAAATATTGTGAAATATCAATTTACTCAAGGTATGTAGTATGAGGAGCTAGGCATAGCCAATGTTCTGTTTGATATTTAAAGAAAGTAACTTATAGTGTTAATTTACCCAAAGTAAATGATCCGAGGAACCAGACATAACTAAGATTCTATTTAACACTTAGAAAAATGTTGTGAAATATCAATTTACCCAAAGTATGTGGTCTGAGGAGTCAAGTATAGCCAAGGTTCTGTTTGATATTTAAAGAAAGTAACTTACGATGTTAATTTACCCAAAGTAGATGGTTCGAGGAACCAAACATAACTAAGGTTCTGTTTAACACTTAGAAAAATGTTGTGGAATATCAATTTATCCAAGGTATGTGGTCCGAGGAGCCAAGCATAGTCAATGTTCTGTTTGATATTTAAAGAAAATGCGAAATATTATAAACGACATGCGATAAGAAGGATTTTTATTAATAATAATACATTTTCAGGTTATTTACATTTCACGGGCGTGGTACAACTTTTTTATCTAAATCCTCTAGATGATAAGCCCCTATCGCTACTACCGAGGTAATACGATATGTTCCTTCCCAATTGGGCCCCAATTTTTCCCATGACGAATTTTTTGCAGTTTCTAACATTTTCCTTAATACCAAGTCTCCAGGTGCAAATGGTCTCAACTTCACATTTGAATCATATCTTTGTTTGAGCTTGTGTTGGTAGTACGCTAATTGAACCATCGCATTTTCCCTCCGTTCTTCAATCAAATCCAGACTCTTTTCTAACAAGCCATCATTATTACTAGGGGTGAAAGAGCTCGTCCTCAGTGTTGGGAGCCCTATCTCGAGAGGGACTACAGCTTCAGTTCTATAAGTCATAGAGAGAAGGGTTTCTCCAGTGGACCTCTGAGGAGTAGTACAATATGTCCATAAAACGTGTGGTAGCTCTTCTACTCATTTTCCTTTTGCTTCATCCAGTCTCTTCTTGAGCCCATTCACTATTACCTTGTTGACAGTCTCAGCCTGTCCATTCCCCTGTGAATAAGTCAGGGTGGAATATCTGTTTGTAATGCCTAAATCACAGCAGTACCTCTTAAAAGCCTTAGTATCAAACTGAAGACCATTGTTTGAGATGAGGGTACGAGGAACTCCAAATCTGGTGACAATATTTCTCTAGACGAACTTTTTTGCATTTAAATCCCTGATGTTTGATAATGGCTCAACTTCAATCCACTTAGTGAAGTAATCTGTGCCAACCAGTAGCCATCTTCTATTCCCTGCTGCTTTGGGGAAAGGTCTCACAATATCCAAGCTTCATTGAGCGAAAGGCTAAGGGCTGGACAGAAGATTAAGGACACCCCTTAGTTCATAAATATTTAGAGCAAACCTCTGACACTGATTGCACTTCTTCACATAAGTTTGTGCTTCTCTCTACATATTTGGCCACCAATACACTTGGATTAGTGCCCTGTGAGACAAAGATCTACCCCCAGTATGGTTTCCATAAATTCCTTCGTGTAATTCTTCCAATAGTAACTCGGTTTCCTTAGGGTGTATACAAAAAAAATATAGTCCAGAAAAAGAGCGTTTGTACAACTTTTGGTTCTTGAATAACCAAAATCATGGAGCCTTTCTTCGCACTTTATTAGCTTCGGACCTTTCTTCAAGTAAGACATCTTCTTTAAGAAACAGCACAATGGAGTCTATCCAAGCAAGCCCTACTTGAGTTTGATGAACACGGACTACATTTCCATTCACCTCATTAGGCCTACACAAATCTTCCACCAGGATAACCTGAGGTAAGCTTTGTGCCGAGGACGTTGCTAACGTAGCCAAAGAGTTTGCATGGGTATTTCTGCTTCTCGGGACTTGTACTAAGATGAAAAACTTAAACTTTAATTGTAAATGTCTAACCTAGTTTAGATACTCTTACATCCTTGGATATCTGGCCTTTAGTTCCCCCATGACCTAGCCCACTACCAGCCTCGAATCCAAGAACATTTTCACTATCTTTCCTCCCATTCTTTGGACCATGGTCATCTCTACTAAGAGAGCCTTGTACTCGGCCTCATTATTTGTGGCTGAGAAGTTCAACCTCAAAGATTTTTCATTAACAATTCTCTCCAAAGAGATCACAACTAGCCCCACTCTTGATCCTCTTTGATTCGTAGCACCATCCACATACACTTTTCACAGTAGAGGTTCCTTTAAGGAGATTGTGCCAGTTGATTTTTCATCCATGCCCTACATCTTGGCATTTTCTTTTAATGAGGGTTCAGCAAATTCGGCTACCAAATCGGCAAGAACTTGGTCTTTTATAGAGGTACGAGACATATATTTGATGTCAAAAGCCCCCAGGATAGTACCTCATTTGGCAATCCTTCTTGTGTAGTCCGCGCTTCGAAGTATTGACCTAAGAGGAAGTTGAGTCAAAACAACAACTGTATGAGATTGAAAGTAATGGGGAAGCTTACGTGTAGCATGCACCACTACTAGGATAGCTTTTTCCAACGGTAAATAATGCACCTCGGCCTCATGTCAGGACTTGCTCACATAATAAACTGGCCTCTATACACCACCATCAACTTGTATCAGCACCAAACTAATGGCATGACAAGCCATAGCAATGTAAGCGAATAGAACTTCATCCACCTCGGGCCGAGACATAATAGGTGGTTGAGAAAGATATTCTTTAAGTTGTTGAAAGACTAAAGCGCACTCCTCAGTCTATTCAAATCCCTTTCATTTATTCAACAATTGGAAAAAAGGCTTACATCTGTCTGCAGATCGGGAAATAAACCGATTTACGGCAGCAGTCATCCCTGTCAACTTCTGAACTTCTTTGGGATTCTGAGGTGGCTGTAAGCTGTTAATTGCCCTAATCTGCGTAGGATTAATTTCAATTCCATGATGAGTGACCATATAACTAAGAAATTTACCTAATCCCACACCAAAGGAACATTTAGAAGCATTAAGGCGCAGCTTATATTTTCTCAGCGTTTGAAAGGTGTCATTCAGGTCTTTCACATGCGCGGATGCCACTTTAAATTTCACTACCATGTCATCCACATAAACGTCAATAGATTTCCCCAATTGTGGCTCGAACATCCTGATCATCATCTTTTGATAAGTAGCCTCTGCGTTCTTCAAACCAAAAGGCATTACCTTGTAATGATAGTTCCCTGTTGGAGTGACAAAGGTTGTTTTCTCCTGATCATCCAAAGCCAAAGGTATTTGGTGATAACCTTGAAAAATATCCAAAAAACTCATCTGAGGATGCCCATTAGTGGCATCCACCAACTGATCAATACGAGGCATTGGGGAAGGATATTTAGGACAAGCCTTATTCAAATCTGTAAAGTCTACACATACTTTCCACTTCCTATTCTTTTTCTTCACCACCACTGTATTAGCTAACCATTCAGGATAAAAAAAATTCCTTGATAGTTCCAACCTGTTTGAGCTTGATCATCTCTTCTTTGACATCCTTAAAATGCTCTTTGGATGAACGCCGATGTGGTTGTTTCCTCGGTACCACAGCCAGATTGACATTTAGATAATGGCAAATGAAACTTGGTTCCACCCCGGGAGCCTTATAAGAGTTCCATGCAAACACATCAATATTTTCTTTCAAGAACATCATCAACTCTTCCTTCTCCTAAGGAGGCAATTGAGATCCGACTTGAAAATACTTCTCCTTATCATTATCTATTACAACTCTTTCCAATTCCTCACACTTTATATCCTCTGTCGTAACACCAATTGATGCTGGCCCTTTTGATTGCTACAAACTTTGCTTGGTTGATGCCGAAGACTTTGCCTCGGTCTGATGGCGGTCACCATGCACTACCTGGCCATAGGCTAGCTACCCCTCAGCTCTTTCACCCAGCCACCGGATGGATATTTTACTTTCAAATGCAGGGTAGAGGAGACAACTCTCATGGCATGAAGCCAAGGTCTCGCGACAATGACTATGTAGGGGAGAAAACATCCACCACTATGAAGTTGACATCTACTATCTTCGCCCCAGTTTGCACTGGTAGCTTGATCTGACCCATTGGTATAACAACTTTCCCATTAAACCCTATTAAGGGTGAATCATAACTGGTTAAATTCCCCAGTTTTAGCCCCAAACCCTTATAAAGATCTGGGTACATGATTTCCTTCTTACTACCTTGATCAACCATCACTCGTTTCACGTCGTACCCTCATATCCTGACGGTAACCATTGATGCATCATCGTGTGGTTGTAGAGTACCAGCCTTGTCATCGTTAAAAAAACTCAGCGCTGGTCAGCCCTCCATTTTGCTCCTTTTGGGTTCTAGGTAGTATTCCCCTACAAAAGGTTAAGCCACGGAAATTACCCTAGAATAATGAGAACCAATCCTTCCTAGTGTGACGAGAACAACATTGATTGTGCCCAGAGGTGGTTTTGAAGAAGTATCTCTCTGTGACCCTGACCCTGCATGGCCTTCCTGTCCAACGGGATGGTATATGAATTGCTTTAGCTCACCTCCATGTACCAGTTGTTCCAAGTGACCCCACAGAGTTCTACAATCCTCTGTAGTATTTCCTCGCTCCTAATGGTATTGACAATGAAGGCTTTGGTCACACCTCGTGGGATCCCCTCCCATTTTGTTTGGCCATAAGAAGAAAGCTTCATTCTTGATTTTCTCCAGGATTTGGTGCACTGGTTCTCGAAACAACAAGTCAACTGCTTGTGGTGCCGCAACAACCCCAGACTGCCTAGAAAAATCTCGCCGAGGACGATTATTGCTAAATCAGTCCAACCTGAAGTCCCTCCTATCCTGAAAGACCACCTTCCCCTTGCCTTTACCCAATTGTTGATCTTCCTCGACCCGCTTATACTTGTCAATGCGGTCCATAAGTTGGCGCACACTATTAACTAACTTTCTTGTTAGTGATTTCCTCAAACCATGCTTAGCGGGCAGGCCGACTTTGAAAATTCTTATTGCCACATCATCAAAATCTCCATCTATTTCATTGAACATATCCCAATACCTGTCTAAATATGTCTTCAAAGTTTCTCCTTCTCGCATAGTCATAAACAATAAAGAGTCCAAGGGCCAAGGCACCCTATTGCATGTAATAAAGCGGGATCCAAATGCCTGAGTGAGTCCCTTAAAAGAATCAATAAAACCTGCCCCCAGGCCATTAAACCATCTCATTGCTATAGGTCCCAAACTGGATGGGAACATCTTGCACATCAAAGCCTCATTCTTGGAATGTACGGCCATCCTTTGGTTGAAATGACTCATATTGTGCATGGTGAACATTGGTTGAGTGAACTGCCGAGGGAGTTTGCGTGAAAGGTGATTTAGCAATTTGATTCAACGCCATGTTCATAGCGTCGTTTTCCAAGCCTTTGCATGATAAGTTTTTCTTTCTGCGGTCACAGAAGCTATCCCCTTCATAAGAATATGATTCACTAGGAGAAGTTCTTGATCTGGGCCTATAACTATTGCCTCCATCATTGCCATAAGAAGGGTCAGAAGTGGAGGGGGTTCGTTTTCATTGCTCATGACGTAGCTTCCTCTTCAGGTGATCAATCTCAAGCTGCATGGCTTTAGCACGTTCTACGTAAGAAGTACAGATCCCACTCAATGATAGACTCCTGCTAGTATGGGCAGTATGCACACTCCCCTCCTTGTCTCTGCCTCACTCAAAGTTGAGGGAGTGCTCCGGACGTTGGGACCCTAAAGACTTAGCTTGGTGAGGACCTGAACCGATCATAGTTGAACATTGGACTTCACAAAACAATAAGATTCCTATAGACGGCGCCAATTGTAAGGTCACAATTTGCACCTAAGCCCAATACTAGAGAGGATATAGGCCTAAAGAGCCTAATACAATAAATTTGTAGAGAGTGAGTTCTAAATCTAGTTGTTTGTGGGCTTAATTAACAATGGTAATGACTTCAGATCATAAAACAATAGTGATTGACAGGTTTATATGATTAAAAAACTGTCCTCGGACTTAAGCCGAGGAGCTAGATCTTATACTTCTTTCTTCTTTAAAGGAAGATTACAAAAATATTTAGTCTACAATGTTTTCTCTCTTTTCTCTCCCATCCCCCCTTCCGGAATGTCTCCCGCCCCTTTTATATCATCTTTCTTCCTCTCTACATCTTTCACATAGGGATCAAATTATTGGTTTGGATACTTGTCCTATCATCCCCTCCCTGAAGTCTTTGGTAATATCTGTAAGGCTGAACTTTGATACTCAGACATCACTTCTCCATTAATGCGACCAAAGGTTTAGTTGTAGAGCATTTAATGCGGTGGTAGCAGCTTTATCTTGGATATTTCATAGCACTTGTTTCTATCCTGTACATCCACCATGCATATCGTTACTTATAGGATCTCCTAAAACATCGCTTTTGGACATCAGGCAACACTTTCCTATGTCAGCTTTATTTAGCCGAAGACGGACTCCTCCTCGGACCACCTTTTGAGATGACCTTGATCAACCTTTACCTCTTTATCAACCAACACTGTCTTTTGGGTCCATATTCTCCCATGCTCGGACCATTTAATGTCCTCGAATTGGGCATCTGGCTCAATACATACTCCTAAACCCATTGACCTTACATATAGCATTTTAATACCTTACCTTATTTTTTCTACAGCTTATTTTTACCAAGTTTATGTTTTAAGCAAAATAAATCAACGAAAACAAAGTCATCCAAACATACTAATTAAAGGTTTTTGAGAGGATTCAACCTAGAACATATATCACAACTTGTTGAAATAATCATGTGTGAATGGTGTGACTAGTTAGACAATAAAATTTTATATTAGATAATAATTACAAAAGTAATCACAACTTGTTGAAATAATTATGTGTACATGGTGTGACTAGTTAGACAGTAAAATTTTATATTAGATAATAATTACAAAAGTAAATGATTAATGTAACATATAAGATTTGAATTAGACTTGAAGAATCCTCTCCTCCAGCCATTGAGGGTTGTATTTGATTCTCAAATTTTCCTTAAATGAAATACACATCAGTATATTTTCTATAAAATAAATAAATAAATAAAAATTCCTCACATAATCTTTTTCAAAGACTATAAGCAATAGTTCTCACGGAATTTGGCTACATGGAGACATTGGGCTTGGGCTAGCTAAAGATGCGGGCCTGGTGAGATGTCAAACACCAATTTTTTAAAAAATAAAAATAAAAAATAAAAGAGAAAGTATCGGTAATCTTTTAGCATGTGGGTAACAATTATGAGCACCTCTGTGACACTAACAGAAAGTATTTAAACAATGCTCATCGCTTAGAGAATGTATGAACTATGAGGGGGTAATTATTCAGTGCTTTAAGAACATAACATATAAGTATATGGAACTATAAATGATAAAAAAAAAAAAAAAAAAAAAAAAAAAAGCATATGGAACTATAAGGCAGTTCACAAAAGATTAAATGTCCAATTATGTTTAATATAAAATAGAACAATTTGTCTTAAATAGACTCAAAATTTCACAATTTTGATACCTATGATGATAAATATAATAAAGGTATAAGGTATTATATATTTCATTATAAGCGTGATAAATTGAATGTGATTGTCTACATTTTTTCTTTGATAAAAGTGTGAGGAATCAATCTCGTGTTTAAACCTCAAAACATTTATATTGGGTTTTGTACAATTTTTCTATTTTACATTTTTAAAAAGTCACTCTTTCTATCTTATATAACCATTTTAATAATATACCATATAACTCTATTTTTATTTTACAATACATTATATCATAAATAATCTTCTTTTTTTTTAAATCAACCCAAAGGTCCCAAACCCATCCCCATCGACCATGCTGAGCCTCGGTCTAACATTTCATGCCATTGTTGCAAGCCTTCTTCACGATGAGTCAACAATGAGAGTGAAGATTTTGTTGTGGGTCGACAATGAGTGAATTTGTACTAGTCTATGAGAAATTGAGTGAATTTGAACGTGGGTCAACAATGAGTGAATTCATACAAGTTAACGAGTAATTGAGTAAATTTGACAATGAGTGAAGTTAACGAGTCATTGAGTAAATTTGACAATGAGTGAGTTCGTACTAAATTTGTGTGTTTTAATATGAAGATGGAGAAGGATAGAATTAAGGAGCTATTAATGGATTTCCCTAAAGCTTTGTTGTTTTTTTTTTTGGTAAACAGAGCTGAAAATTAAGAACTAAACCAGGGGGGCAGCTAAAGTAACGCTGCGATCATGCAAAGTCCCTATAGCATCCAAGCTCAGCAACAAAGAAACATCAGATGGGGATCAAGAAAAATGACAAAATCCTGAGGGAGAAGAGCGCCTCTTCTTGCCAAAGCATCTGCGCACTTATTAGCCCCCCTATAGTAATGTTGAATCCTGACCTGGGGAATCAGCCACGATGATCTCATTGCCATTCATGCTCTTTTCTTCTTTGCTCAGTAAGTCAATGACAAGCTTAGCATCAAGCTCAAACACCACAGCTTGAAAATTCAGCGCCATGCAGAGCCTAATGCCATCCCTTAATGCCCAAAGTTCAGCTGCTGCACTTGTGGTTGATCCAATGGCCCTTGCATAACCTCTAATCCACTCACCTTTATCATTCCTAATCAGCCCTCCTCCTCCCGCAAGACCTGGGTTGCCTAGAGAAGAGCCGTCTAAGTTCACCTTATACCAGTTCACAGGAGGAGCAAACCACTTAACCTGAATGGTGGCTTGATGAGTGTGAGATTTGCCATCCAATCCCACAAAAGCAAACTCAGTAGCTTTGGTGATGATCTCTGCCTTCAAGTTGTTTTGGGGGGCTTTTCTCTAAATATCACACTGTTCTTGTGCAGCCACAAGGTCCATATACCAAAGGAGAAAATAACATTCCATCTGATCCCCAAAGTGGCTGACGGGGTCCATATACCAAAGGAGAAAATAACATTCCATCTGATCCCCAAAGTGGCTGACGGTCTATTGCAATGGCAGTTGTATCGGATCCAATTCTTGAGGTTAATCCCATAAAAAGCATCTACGGCCATGGGAGGGAGAAGGGACTTCCAGAGCTCCTTAGCAAAAGGACAGTCCCTAGGGAGGTGAATTATAGATTTGGACCCTTCGTTGCCTATGGGGCAATGGTTGGGCAGATTCATACCCCTCGCAATAAGCACTGAACGCGTAGGAATACTTAGAAGGCAGCACTGCCAAATGAAGCACTTGATTTTCGGGATTGTAGACACCTTCCAAACCCAATCAAGCTCGCAGGGTAGATCAGCTCTACTGTCATCGTTTCTAGCTAAGTGACATGCTTCTTTGAGAACAAAATCCCCACTTGTAGAAGTGGCCCAGGCAGTCCGATCCTCACCATTGGCTGAAAGGGGAAAGGGGGTTGCTTTAATTTCTAAAGCCAATGATTTGGGAAGGACAAAAGGGATGGACTCCCATTTCCACCCGTTAAAACCACTAATGTCTTTAAAGAGCAGGTGCTCCTCACCTCGGTTTAGCGGGCCTTCGATGAGACTTCTCAAGGGGCCCTTCTTATGCCACTTATCAAACCATAAAGACAGGCCACTCTCCCTACCTGGAAGCCATTTAATTCCCTTATTAAATACGGTTGCACCCTTGTTCAAGCCTGCCCAGGTGACAAAGCACAACCTTGGGCGAGTTCTAGAGGAGTGAGATCTTCTAGAGGAGCCATATTTCTGCGAAATGACTCGAGCCCAAGTAGCATCCTTCTCATTATGAAGTCTCTAGTTTAACTACGCTAACAAAGCTAAATTCTTCTCCTTGGCTGATTGCAACCCCAAACCCACTCTCCTTTGCAGGTAACCTACTATCCTTTGCGGGTAAGCACGGTCAAGAGAGAGAATCTATAATGTAAACAGTGATACCTATAAAAATTGGCGTGTGCCGCTATCTGCGGCGAGCGCACGGTATTATTTAGTACAAGGCGAAAGAATAGTTCCCCTTGCGCTCACCGCACGGCTCCTTAATCTTGAACCATTTTTGCGTGTTTCTTATATTCAATTGGTCTGGTTGTCACCATACACTCCTTTTCCATGTGGGACTTGTAGTTCTAAACTACCTCTACTAAACTACCTCCACTGGCTTCCCAGTTATTTTCTACTACCATTTCTTGCTCTTCTATTGTATCAAAACCAGCTTCCTCTACTACACATCTCAACTCACTTTCATTAAGCCTCACATTTCCTAGATAATATTATGTGACCTACGTGTGGGAGCACAGTTTGCTCCTCCATTGAATAGCTCCACCAGTCCTTCCCTCAGGGCCTCCATAGACAAATTATAAAAAGTTTCTTACTCTCTACTAAAAGAAAAAAAAAGAAGGGTTTTTTACTCTCTACGAATTGCCCTTGTTTCGAACTGGGGCTGTGGGTTTCTTCAGACAGATTCCTTAGCACGACAAGTTCTTTATCGAATTTGCTCTAGGGGCATGGCAAGTGTCCAACAGGCCCTTGTTGGACAAATATTTCTTTTGTAGAGAGTTTGGATGAATTTTCATCCTTCAATGAGAAAATTTTAACTTATGAAACAAAGATTAAACTCATTAAAGAATGCGTTTGGATTATTTTGATGGGCTTGATAGAAAAATTTGAACTTTGAAACAAAGAAAACCTATTCCCCTCTTTTGTTGGCATTCTAATGCATACTTATAAATGGTTAACTACAGACTATGCTTCAGATGTAATTGCAAATTTTGATCTGGGGTTGTTTGTCACTTTGTCTCAATAAACAAGAAAATCAATTTCTCTTAAAATGTCTTTTAGTAATTTCTATAATTGAAACCTGAAATTTAACTAATTGAGCTTAACTTGAGTTGAGGAAACTAGGCCCTCTGTGGGTCTGAGCTAAATAAAACTAGACCATGGTAGGCCAATTCCGTTGCATATCTTGTTCATATTATATGCCTATCACACCATCCAATTGTGCCATTTAGCTGAGATTTCTCATTTCTTGCATAAAATTGAACAAAACAAACTTACAAAGATTTGAACAAAAGAAACATGAAATAACACTGGCTGTAAAATATTAAACAAGTTTGAAATAGAATCGGGGGGGAAATCCAAAGGATTGTAAAATATTAATCAAGTTTGAACCAGAATTGATGGGGAAATCCAAAGGAATCCCCTCAAAAAATAGGCGTATGCCGTTTTTTGCGGCGTGCACACGGTATTCTTTAGTAAAAGGCGAAAGAATAGTTCGCTCTGTGCTCACCGCACGGCTGCGTGATTTTGAAATGCATTGGTTGCTTCACTTTGTAGCTATGGGGTTGGCTGGTTCTTTCCTCTTCTTTTCCGTGTGGTACTCTTTTTAACTTCTTTTCTTATACTGACTCAAACTCCACTAGCTTTCTCTTTCCCACTTGTCTCTCCCACTGGCCACTATCTCACGCCTTTGTCTAACACCACACCAGCTCAGGCTTGTAGGCGGCCTCTCTTTAAAAAGATGTGGTCCTCAAATGTCAAATGCAAAGAATGCAAGAGGATAGATAGAGAAGCCAATTGGTTCATAAAATGCTGTAATTTTTTGCTTACCTTCACAGCATTAAGAACAACATATTACTAACTTATGGCCATTTGACAAGAACTGGCAACTTGGAATTCAACACAAGCTTCTTCTCAGTACTACTTATGTTTAACACTTTTGTTCAAAATGATTTCTATTCAAACTTCAAATATATGATAGAGAAGAGCAGGGGCCTGTTGGATAAATTTTTTTAAAATAATGTACATGATTTCACATTATTAAGTGATTTGACATTTTAAATAATGTGACAAAGTTAAATTGAGATGATCATTTTCCCTGTACTTAATAGAGTTATTGATGCAGTGCTACCAAACGTTTTCGTTTAAAATATGCTTTGATGATATGCAAGCCATGTGGACAAGTCTAGTATCTTTTAGAATTTTTCCTCAATTCTGTTAGGCAAGTGCTTAATTGACTTAGAAGGAAGTCAGACAAGTGGGAATTAGCTTCGTTTGTGATTATTTTAGGATGTTACAAACCCATTTCTACATTTACTTACGAATTACTATTACTTATGATGATGTTATCAACTTATCATAACTAACTCTTTGTTGTATAAATAGCCATGTTTTGGCCTTGTAAAGGAAGTTCTTGATAATTGAACGATAATTTAGCCTTTGTGAATTGTATTTGAGGCAAGGAATGACTCCTCAGGGTTGATGATTAACTCTTCACCAGCCAAATCAATTTTAGGCTGAAAGTTGTAGAATATTCCAAGAAAATCTCTTAATATGATTGTCATTTGGTGCCTCAAAGTTTCTGATTTGGGATTACCTTGGAGAATTCAAATGTGACTGCTTTGGGGTATTCTTGTATTGTCTCTTTAATTTTTCTTGGATTCTTGGAGAACTTCGAAATGGATGTATTACTTGTGGATTTGAGTAATCGCTTATTGGAATAACGAACAGGGAATGAAGCCAACTCCAACCAAGATGCAAAAATTCTGTTCTTGCATGGAACCAAAAGATGCTTATAATCTTGGCATAAAAATTCATCAAGCACTTGAGAAGACAACAACATCAAGATGGTGCAACACTTCTTTTAAGTCGAGTGTTAATTAACATTTGGATCCTCCTACTCTTAGTATATTTTGTGCTTTGGTGCCTCAAATTCATTAAGCAATATGAAATGTAGTTTAAGTCAGTATGATTGTGTTTTAGGTGCCTCAAAAGTCTCTGATGGTGCAGCAGTTTTTTTTGTAGTTGTAAACTTAGCAGTAGCCTCTAATCTTAAGATGATCCAAGATAATATATCAAGTTTAGTGAGGATAAAAATACCGAAAACCATAAGAAAATTATAGCTAGTTATATAAATTAACAAAAACTTTATATAATAAGTAATAATTGGACTTGATTTATCAGGGAATTCTCCACGAAATCCCCTCAAAAAATTGGCGTATGCCGTTATTGGCGGCGAGCACACGGTATTCTTTAGTAAAAGGCGAAAGAATAGTTCGCTCTGTGCTCACCGCACGGCTGCGTGATTTAAAAACGTTTTAGTTGCTTCATTATATAGCGACGTGGTGGGCTGGTTCTTGCGACTTCTTTTCCATGTGGTACTGTAATTTCTTTTCTTTATGAACTGCATCAGCTTTCTCCATTTCCCACTTCTATCAACCACTATTCTACACGCCCATCCCGCTATGAGTAAGTTTTAAAAGCGCTGTTCACAACTTCACATGATGAACAAGCTTAATTAGTTACAAAGAAGAGGGTCATCAAATTTCACTCAAGGTTTATGCTTTAAGAACTCACATGGGAATAGTTCTAAAAGTAAAATGAACAAGCTTGTTCATCAGCAATTTGAATCTCAAGAAGTTGATCTAGTGCATCTTAGTTCCTATTATTTCATAATATTCATGAAATCTTGAGTTCAAAACCTTTAATCAGTCTCTTGAGATAACCCTCGTTAGCAAAAATATATAAATAAAATATTATGTTAAACTCAAAGCACAATTAGAATTCAAATTAGTTGATAATAACTGTTATCTAATTTATTTAATTTAATTTCCTTAATTTTAATGTCAAATTATTAATTCATAAATCATAATACTTTACACAAAGCTCAAAAAACCACCTTACTCATCTAAGTAAAATCATTTTATCATCACTACTGGCGAATATTTTGTGCGTAAGTACCGGTTACAATGTAATATAGATAAAAAAAATAATAATAAAAATTGAAACTTTAGAGTTACTATAGACATACATTGGAAAAATCCACTGTGGGTCACAAGCTAAATGTGGTCCTAGACTCAAGCCCCATTAGGTCATTCAAGAGTTGCCCATTGCATGAGGCCCAACTCAGCCCACATAGGCAGGCCCAAACGTAAACGCGGCACGACTTTCGGTTTTACCGTTCGTTAGATGTGTCAGTTCCAACCCAATAGCAGTAACGACCTTTTTTTTGTTTTTTCTTCTCTGTTCTAACGGCTCGTCAAAGTAATACTATTCAAAAGCTCAGACTTCGAGCTCCAAAAAGATCCATGGCGTCCCTACCTTACGCTGACGTGGATTCGAGTCTCAGAGCTCTGGCGGGTCGGGCCGAGGGGTTCGGTCGGTTCGCGATCGGAGGCCTCAACGGTCCCATCTATTGCGTCACCACTCTCGCAGGTCCTCTTCTCTTTGGCTTTCAAACATTGTGTGTTTTTGTAAAACTTAGGGTTCTCTACGTTTTTTGCTCTCTATTTGAAACTCTCATTGTGTCCCTTTCGATTTATTTTGTGTTTATGAAGCTGCCAATTTCGGCAGTGCAATCAGGATTCGTAGTTTAGATTTTGCCAAAATTTCTGTTGCCAATTCGGTATTGTTTGTATACAATTTCATGTCGTACATTAAGTTCCGGAATCCGGATCATGAAATTGTTAACATGTGGTTTAAAATTTTCAACTCGATTTGTAGCTAGATTAGTTAATTATTTGTTTCCAAATTCTTAGATGCGCGTTTGGTTATATTATTTTATGCCAAAATATAATATTATTGTAATCTTACATTAATATAATCTCAATACAAGAATATAGCGTTAGATTATTTAGGAAGTTGATGAGATTAAAATGACGAAAGATATTTTATAATTTTAAATTATAGTAATGTTAGAAAAAAATAAAATAAACCAAAAACTTTAATGTCGCATTATATAATATAATGTATATTATATCAAAGGCACATCACAGTGAATTAAACGCCCTCTTATGTGAATGGCACACTAATATTGTAATATGATAATAAAGCACCATTAGCCTTTTGTCTTTTTCTTTTTTCATTTATTTAAGAGTGATCCTATAGACCTGGGAAGCACGGATGCGGCGTTTGGGCCACCGCACCCGCGTTCGACGGGGCGCAACACGGGGACGCGCAGGCGACGCCGCTGCCTGCACGCCCGAGCTGTGTCGGACATTAAAAAAAAAAAATTTTGATGCGATACGCGCAGATACGGTACCGATTCACGCCGATTCGGGCTGACGCACACGAAATTAGGCCGATTCGTGCCAATTTGGCCCAAATCGGTCTGTATAGGACCGCAACACCGATACCGGTGAAATTGGACGATACAGCCAAAATTCAAAAAAAAAAAAAAAACAGGTGTGAAACGCACCGTTTAACTTGGCCAAAAAAAAAAAAGGGTGCAAACGCACAAAGGCTCTCTCCCGATACTAGCCCTCTCTCTCTTCATTTTTCTTGCGCCTCTCTCCCACTCTCTGCCTTCACTTTTCAGCTAAGCTCTCTCATATTCTTTGTATTCTAGTTATTATTTACTATTGCTCTTAAATTTGGTATATGTTTATATAATGTAAAAAAAAGTATGTTTAGCAATATATTAAAAATAAAAATAAAAATATATTTAATAATTTTTTAATTGCCGCACCCGCACCCTACTTTTTCAAAAATTGCCGAGTCCCGCACCCGCACCCAATCCCAAAACGCACCCGTGCTTCATAGCTATAGACACAACATTTTTACTTTTTTGTTATTGATTCTCATATGACTCCATTGTTGACACTACTTTATTGTATACCATTAACAACTTATCACATTAGTAATTATAAAAAGAATTGTAAGAAAAGTTGTGACTCTAGAATTATTGTTCATTTAATATTGTTTATCGGTATCATGCTAATATTCAAAAAATAAATTGCAAAATTTTCCTTTTTATAATAATAATGGTATTGGATTTAACATTTTTTAATAGCTTAAGCTTTTAGGATAAGTGACAGATTATCAGTGTCATTTGGATCTCTTGTGATTATATGTAGTGTTTGTTGACATACCATCATGTACGAAATGACTTGTTTATTAAGGTTCTACTTTATGCAAGTTCCTAATGTTTTGAGCAAAAGTTTCTGAAATTGTATTACTTAATATCCAAATAGTGTTCTGTCTTTAGATGATGGTCCAGGATCCCTTCGTGAAGGTTGCCGTAAAAAAGAGCCACTATGGATAGTTTTTGAAGTTTCTGGTACTCTTCATCTTTCTTCTTACTTGAACGTGTCGTCTTATAAGACAATTGATGGCCGGGGTCAAAGGATAAAGCTCACCGGCAAAGGCTTAAGGCTGAAGGAATGTGAACACATAATCATATGCAACCTTGAGTTTGAAGGTGGTAGAGGACATGATGTTGATGGTATTCAAATAAAACCAAATTCAAGCACATATGGATAGACCGCTGCAGCCTTCGTGATTATGATGATGGACTTATAGATATCACTAGACAAAGCACAGATATAACTATTTCTAGGTGGGTTGATATCTCATGTTGCAGGATTAGACTGAATACTGGAGGTAAAAAGTTCTGATATATTATTCTGCCTTTGGCACCAGATGTTACTTTACACAGCATGACAAGACAATGCTTATTGGGGCAGACCCCACTCATGTTGATGATAGATGCATTCGGGTAACATTCATCATTGTTTCTTTGATGGGACTCGGCAAAGGCACCCTCGTGTTAGATTTGGAAAAGTTCATCTATACAACAATTATACCAGAAACTGGGGTATATATGCTGTTTGTGCCAGTGTAGAATCTCAGGTAAATGGCTATTTGTTTTCTCTTCTGATTAAGCGTCTTAAGTTTTCTGCATCCTCAATATATGCACACATTTTTTTATCTGATTTTTTTCTTTTTTAACCTTTATTTTTCTCAGATATACTCTCAATGCAACATATATGAAGCAGGACAGAAGAAAAAGTCTTTTGAATATTATACAGAGAAGGTAAAGTATATTTTGTTCTGCATCGCATAGCTGAAATTTTGCCTGATTATTTATGACCCTTCATAAAATACAGAGCACAAATTTGAAGGTTCAAAATTCATGTAAGGAAAAAAAAAAATAGATAGATGATATGCTCAATGGAAGTTTATTTTAAACAGCCTAAAGTTCTATGTTTTAGAATGCAATGCATTAACTGAATTGTCAAATTTTACTTTGTGGATACATTTTGTGCCTTTTTAAGAACCGTAGTGTCTTTTCATTATTTACCTTATCTAATATAAGAGATTATTCCTGTTGGTTCCTTATCTTCATTACCAATATTGAACAGATGAGTTTGTACGTATGAACCTGGATGCATTTATGGCTGAACATGTAAACATGTTTTTAGTTTTTCATTATGCATCATTGAAGTTTTATCTTTTTTCAAATCATTCATCATCATACACACCTTATTTAGCATTTAACTCCATCCAAGACTATCTCACATCGTATATTCGTATGTCACCATGTCTTACATCTATTGTTAGGATTTTCCTTGATTATGGTAGTTCTGTTTTAACTTCAGAACACTGCAAAAATGCTTGTCTAGTTATACAGGACAAAAGGGAAACCTCATTCTTTACAAGCAATGAAGCACCTGATTATTTTTATAAAATGAATATTCCTCATTAAATATTTTAGTAAAAGAACACATTTACTATATGATATTCTGGTGAGTGTCTGTGGTTGAACCAGTTATTTACTTAATACCTTTGTGCTAAGTATTCTTCCAAATGAGAAGTGCCGCAGGAAGCAATGTTGAGGGATATTGTCTTTGAAATCTAAAGATCTACTCCAGAAAATAACAGCTTCAGATTTGGTATGGTGCTTCAATTGAAGCATACCAGATAATCTGTCATCCTCAGCCAATTGACTGTGTATATTTAAACAGTGACTAAGTAGTGTATTTTCATTAAAGTAAGAGTTTTCTCACTCAATATCTTTATAGTCAGCGTTTTCTCTGTAAAATGGGCAACTGGACAAGACCTTTAAGTGTTTGACATTTTGGCAAGAAAAATAGCATGTCTTTTTATTTTCCATAAAGAAATAAAGAAAAGAAGGGGAAAAAAAGCCTTTGGGTGTCTCATGTATACTTAAGAAGAGGCTGAATCACAGAGGGGTCCTTGTGGGTAGACTGGAATGTGGAGAACTAATGTTATTTAGTAAATTTATGTAAACTGCGAAGTTACAAACTATTTATATGCATTACTTTGTTCTGAATAAGTAGAACGGTCTTATTTCCATTGGCTGCTGACACAATATGTCTCAAATGCTCGCTCTTTCGATGATTCCCTAGGCGGCAGATCGGGAAGAGGTAAAATCTGGCTCAATAAGATCTGAAGGAGACTTGTTCCTGAATGGGGCTCAAGCTTACTTATCAACAGTGGCCAACGAAGAATGTTTGTTCCATCCAAGTGAATTCTACTTGACATGGACAATGGAAGCACCCTCAGATTCTCTTAAAGATATTCTCCAAATTTGTACAGGTTGGCAATCCGTTCCTAGGCCAGTTGAGCAGATGGTAATTGGATAGTTTATTCATTATCTTGTGTGTATGCAGTTTCATGTTCCTCTTACCTCTATAGGTTTTCTCGTCTCTCTGAAAAATGATGTTGAAATTTGAAACGTTATGGTTGGCACCATATATTTAAATTATGTCAGACTTGTTTTCTTGTAATTATATTTATATACAAAATGTTGTTTCAAAACTTAGTAAGTCAACTTAAGGCACGTTTGAGCTTAGTAAATTTCAAATGTTGACACTTGCACTTTTTATTGTAATATTCACAAGTTTGTTGACTTTAAGCTAATATGCCTGACCAGATCTATTCAAGGTTAAGATTTTCCAGTCGAATATATCAACCATCAAAGTATTAAGTATTTCTTTTTGCGTTATCTCTTTATATAATAATTTCCCAATTCAAATAGCTCCAAATGAATTCTATTCTATTCTTATTTTATAAGCTAAATTGTTTCAAAATGTTACTGAGCTATGGTATAGTCAAACTTCACAATTGGCATAGATACATTTAACTTTCAATATTTGCAAGTTTGTTACATTTTATATGATTCAAATATTCCAAGTGAAATTATCAACTTAAAACCATATGAAAATTTTTCTATGCATTCAAGTCAAGTTTATTTGGCTAGCCTTGAGAATTTGATTGGAATATTTTAGTTTGATGATGAAAATTAAGAATGCCCAAGTAAAGTAGTATTGCTAGAGGATTATCATTCATACATGGCTCACGATGAATGATCTTATAGGAAAATCTGAAAGGACCATTTCAAACTGACCAGTACTAGTCATAACAGAATTACATGTACTGGATAGGAAAATTAGACTTAGTTTGCATGGTAATGGACATACATTGTCATTTCAGTGGGGTATACATCCCTGTGACTGAAACAATGATGAAGACGATGTAGAACTACCTGAGGTGGAAGTCCCATGGAACAGATCTGACAAGTAGTTCCCCAAATCGTCAGGTGAAAACCTTACCAATAACTCCAAATTCTTCTCCCCAGTCAACATCGCCAAATACATATCATAAAATTCTTGATACTCTGGAACCAGTTTCTTTGCTATTGACACTTTCAATTGATCCCTTAATTTCCCATCGTGTACAAACCATGATGTCTGTTTCCTGTATGCCTCTTCAAAAGTCACATTGAACCTCATAAAGTACTCCTTTGCCATTTCGGGAGTTATTGCTGAGGTATTTTTCTCCGGTAAAGATGAGAAGACCTTAGTCCAAGCTATTGATTCGAAGTTTGAAGCGTATTGTTTAACTTTCTTCGTGTGCTTCAACACCCAGTCGTGACCTAGGAGGTACTTAAGGTTGGTTGTACGTACCTTCTCAACAATGAAGTGGAGATTGTTTGCAAGAAAGAGGTATGATAGAGACACATCGTTGTAGAGCTCAGCTTTGTTATCAAGCTTGCACAAAAGAACTAATATGAGCCAAGCTAGGTGGACTGACACTGCTGGTGTTGAACCGTTGCCAGAGGTCGGACTCTCAAAGTAAGATTCTGGTAGTCGTGAAGTCCTTGCCTGTGGATTATCAAGAATGATACTGGAGAGAATACCACTGTAATCTGCCAGTGAAGATATGAATGTCATTGCTGATTGGGTCAGCAGGTGAATGCCACCCCCGAGAACTGGAGTTCTTGATGAGTCCTTTTGAATTGTTGATTCAAATTCGGATAAAATGGTGCGGATGGAGTCACCGAGTTTGACCAGTGATGAAAGAGCTTGTAATTTAACAGCCTTGGTTGATTTGAAGTCGAATATAAATTCAATCTCTGGCTTCAACTCAAAGACTGCTTCATAAAGTTCCATTATTTGGAAAACTTCTTCATGCGAATGCCTGCTCTTTGTGATGAGTTCAGGGAATCTGAATAGTCTGAAGGCTGCTTCTTTGGTTACTCCCGAAAAGCATGACTCTCTAATCTTCTCAGACTTTGAAAACACATGGTTGCATAGAACTATTTCTCCAAAAAACAGCATTTTCACAGCAATCTTTGTTACAGTTATCCACTTCTTAATGATTTGCTCAAGGTCTTCTCTATTCATCTTATGAATTTGAGAAGATCTGAACTTTTCAATTCCAAGATGATACAATCCTTCTTCTACTATGGATTTTCTGATAATTTTGTATATCTTCACACACTCTTTCCCATAACCCAAGCTAATCATGCATTCAGCTATTGATTTTAAATCGGTCATGGCAAGTTCTGAGACTCTATCCACCTCAGTGACTGCGTCACCAGCAATTTCCAACTTGTCTTTGGATTGAATGTCATCTTCATCATCAGAATCACTTGACCCACCCAAGGATCGGCCAGATACTGATTCAGGATCAAGATGGTCACGGTTTTTAGACAGTATCTGATAAAATTCATTTTCAAGCCTTTTCATGGCTATTTGCATTAGGTTCTGGGCAAGTATGAGCTTCTTGGATGTAGAATTTTCACTGATTAAGAAATGCATTGCTCCTGCAAGTCCTTGACAGATTTGAGAAACTCCTGGGCTTCTTTTCTGTTATGTTGGAAGAGAGAGGTGGCTTTGTAGAACGAAGAGTTTAAATCCCATTTGGAGATTATTGATTCAGCATTTTCAATGGTTTCTTCCATCATGGTCTCAGAGAATTTGATATGGGTGGAAGGAGTGTGAGAGCTTGGAAATGATGACAAAGAAGAAAGGGTTTTTGAGGAAGAGAAGAAGAGACTTGACATTAATCTGCTTGGCATGTTTTTATTTTTCTTTGGAGTTTCAGACAGCATCATTGAGCCTTTAAGAGTAATGAACTCAAAACTTAAGAGAGAACTTCAAAGCTCAAATATGAAAGCCAATCTAATATTTGCTTATTGAGAGAGAGAGGGCTTATAGTTACATATTCTTGCTTTTGGGGTTTATATAGAGGATGAAAGCTGCTAGTTTCCACTTCAGGAAGGTGTATTTGCTTGGATTGCCAGAGCAAGAACAGTTGACTGACTTGGTTGAGTGTCTACCTATAATTAATTACTAAAAACTTATATTAGGAACAAATTAACAGCTTCTGTTATTAAAAAAATGAGGAGGTTCAGATCTAGTCAAACATATCCCAGTAAGTATGGGCATGAGTGAGTAGTAAAGCAAATTTAGCAATAAGAGCTGGTTGATTCTGATAGACTATCCTAAAGTTCTTGGTAAGTTGTCTTTCATTTATGTATTTCTTTCAAATCAATGGAAAAGTGACTTAGCTAGCTATGGAGTAGTTCCATAACCAATATTTACAGGCCAGTAGAGATCCGTTTCAAATTATATATGTATTATACTAATTGTCTATTGTCACTTATTATTAAGTTTCAAATTAATTTTGATGCGTTATTTCTCTATAATTTTCTATAAGTTATAACTAGAGCAGGTCCGTTAGGAAACAACCTGGAAAGAAATGAAAAGGGTTTCTGTTAAAATACAATTCTCTAAACCCATGAAAATGTGACATGCTGGTCTACAGTCAATCCCTCTTATATAGCTCAGCGTTTTCCGAGTCTTCTTATTAAAACAAAGTGACTTACTTTTTTTTCCTTCTTATTTTTTTAGAAGAAATATAGGCTCCCTCCCCCAAAAAATAAAGATTGGAACAAAATGTAGGACATTTTGAATGGTGTTATCTTAGCATAAAAGAAAGAGGCTTTGAAAGTTTTTTTCAAAGCATTGCTTTTCAGTTTTTTTCACTCGTAAAAAAGGTATAAAGAAATCGCGCTTTTCAAATTGCAAGTGATTAAAGGTTAAATTCCATGGAGGGCTTTGTTATTGGGCTACATATACTTTTGTTGAATGTGAATTGAAGTTTATTTATCCGATGGTTTTTTTTTATTTTTGGTACTTCTTTATGTTCATTTGCGTGTGTGTGTGTGTGTGTTTTTAAGGAATTTGGGTTTGGACTGGTGCACTTTTTAGAGAGAATTGCATCGATATGGATAAAGAAAATTTTATTTTTATTTAAGTTGAATTAAGATAGCTTGGAACCAGTTAATTAATTCAATTACTCAATTTGATTAATTAGGTTCAGTTGTATGCAAATCGTGAAGGCACCAACAAATCACTAATTAAACTAAATGTAGCATAAAACAAATTGACACAGTGATTTGTTGACAAATGGAGAAAACTTCTCACAAGTCAAAAACTTCACCAGGTGATTTTAAGGTCACCACACCCAAGAATTTTCTAATTAACAATCAAGCGGTTACAAGTATAAGGAATCTTACTACTACTCTGGCCTATCCCAACATACGAACCTACAATTGAACTTTCGCTCCAATACTTAATTGGACTTAATTTTATAGTAGTCTTCTTTTCCTTGATGTATAAATTTTCAATATGTGACTAACTCTAGTAACTTAAACAAATGTTGTTGGTTGCAAAAATTTTTACTTTATCAGCAAAGAAGATCAGGAAACACTTATTTACAAAACTCTATGGCGTACAAATGCAGTAACTTCTCTTAGAGAAAAATAATCTCTTTTGTCTATGTATCCGTGTGTGACGGCTCTTAAAATAAGCCTTATATATGTCTAGAGTTATGAGAAAAGAATCCCTAACAAATAATAAGCCTAGGCCAAATTTTAGATCTGAAAATCGTAATTTTCGATAGATTGAGCTTCTATTGAGCCATCTATCGAGCTTCTTATTTAGTCTCGATAGTTGTATTTGCCAAGCTATCAATCGAGACTTAATGAAACAGCTTTTTTCACTTGTTTCTTGGATCAATCTTCGTGCACGTTTGGATAGCGCATTTTACGCTATCCATGCGTCTACGTTTCCTTTTCCAGTGGGTCCCATGCATTGTTCACGGGAGCCGCAAGTACCTTTTTCCTTTAAAAAAAAACTTCAAAACTGGGTCCCACGGTACTATTTACATATTTAAAAACTATTTTACTACAGTATTTTTAGTTTTCAGTAATAAGCGGTATCTAAATACACCCTTCATGTCTTTAATACAAACACTTGAAATGCTTAAACAACATATTTCTTGATTTATTAAACCCAACTCAAATCTACCAATTATAAGTAAAATATATTTTGTCAAATTATTAGGTAATTACATAAAAATATAACCCTAACAATTTATTTTTAAATTCCATGGAATTTAAAATCTATATTGTCTACTTACCCACCAACAAATCATATCTTGGTCTAAGTAAGAAATGGCGGCTTGCACAATGGATGTATGTGCTTGTACTATACCTGTAATGATATGACATTTCTTTTTCTTTTTCTTTTTTCTTTTTATTATGGGGATATGACTTTATTTGTTATCATCTTCATTCCCTAAACGTTAACGGAGTCAAAAGTTTAATATTAGCATCAGGCTAGCAACAATGATGAACGTACAAAACGGTTTTGCAAAAGATCAAATTAGGCCACAACCAATCCTTTTTCTTAATTTCTTTCAATATCATCATAGTTATATCGGTTTTTATTTAGGGGTAATTAGCCTAAACTCACCTGTGATTTGGGCGAAAATCACTTAACCCATCTGTGGTATGTTCCATTTGTTTTCCGTAACCCACTTCGGCTAAAATCAAGGGTAAATAGGTATTTTTACTCAAATTTTATGTTTCTCACCTCCCAAAACAAAAAATAGAACAAAAATGCAAGAAAAACAAGATCATAAAGTGGTATTTGTCTCTCTTTCCAGTCACATAAATTTTGAACATAAAGAACATACTCAAAAAAATTAAACACAAATACACAAGGTGATGGAGGTGAAAGAGCGTTCGAATTAGTTGGTGATTGGGACTCAACATTGAAAAAAAAATTATAGGTATGGTTTTTTGAAACTAGGTGCCTGTGATCTTTAGCTCCCATGTAAAATCAACCAATTGGGTCAAATGGGTTTCTCCCCAAATGGTTGATTTCTTTTTGTTCTTCAAACTGATTTAGAATCTTGTGAGATTTGGGAACCATAGAAATGTGTTTGGGAAAAAGTTCTAATTTCTTGAATCTGGGTGTTTGTGGTACTTGGATTTTTGTTTTTGAGGATTTTAGAGAAATTGGTCAAATGGGTTTGGTCCAAAAGATATCAAATTTGCGTGTACACGGCATTAGCAGCTATTGAGGAATCGAGGATGATTGTGTCTGAATATGAGGTTTTTGGGATTTTGTCTCTTGATATTTGTGAGGGATCAAATGAATTAGTCAAATAGATTGGCGAGAAAGACATTGATTGATTGATTCGAACGTGTAAATGGCCAAAAGAGATTGAATCGAAGAGTTTTTTTTTTTTTTTTTTTGGATATGTTCTTTATGTTCAAAATTTGTTTGAATGGAAAGAGAGGGAGACAAATATCAATTTTTGATCTTGTTTTTCTTTCATTTTTGCTCTATTTTTTGTTTTGGAAAAGAGCCATAAAATTTGAGCAAATTAATAGAGGTGGATTACGGAAAACAAATAGAACATACCATGGGTTAAGTGATACTATTCAAACCACAGGTAGGCAAAGTGATTTTCGCCCAAACTACAAGTGGGTTATGTGTAATTATCCCTTTTATTTATTTTGTTGTAATTTTTGATCATTTGCAGGAAGGAATAATTTTTTTTTCTTTTTTAAGATTATAGAAAGTTAATAATAATGAGTTTTTTTATCGGGTGTCTTTAAGACAATTGTTAACAAATCATTTAAGTAAAGTTTTAGCACAATTTTTATTAAAAATTGAAAAAATTGTCAAAATATTAATTAATTTTTTTTTCTATAAAAACTTTTTAAAAATAGTTTCCTAATAAATACTCTTAAGGCATCTGTTAATATTTTCCAGAATTCTTAAAGAAACTAATCTGAAAATGTAAAAATAACGGAATTTCTTCCAGCCAGTTGCCACACTAGCTCATGGAACCCCATATGGACTGCAAGCTTTGCCAAATATCTAGAAAGTTATGGTACTTTTACTTTTTAGCCGAAAATATAAAAACACCACTAATTGTGTGGACTCGGTCATATAAGAATTTCCGAAAGTGATTTAAAAATTTGTTAGGACTTAGGATTATCATACGAGACTAGAGTGAGAAGCATTTAAAGGTTAATTAAAACACTTTAATATTACTTATCGTATTCTTCTCAAACGTATTATTTCTCTCTCTCTCTCTCTCTCTCTCTCTCTCTCTCTCTCTCTCTCTCTATATATATATATATATATATATATATATATATATATATATATATTATATATATATATATATATTATATATATATATCATGAACAAAGTAACAACAAATTTTGCCGTAGCTACCCTCAAAACACTTATAAAATATATAAACAATTCAAAGAAGAAAAACTCGTCAAAAAAGACAATAAGTTTGTCTTGTTTTTGAAAATTGTGTATTATAACACCTAATTGAATATTTAGTATTCTTTAATGGGTCATGCTAATGAATGCCCTTAGGCATTGGATAATAATTCATTTTAGCAAAATTTTAATACCACTTTTATGGAAAATGAAAAAAGTTATCAAAATATTAATTGCTTTATTTCATTTTCCCATAAAAACTTTCTTTAAATGGATTATTAACTAATGTCTTTAGAGCATTCATTAGTATTTTCCTTTTTTAATTTATGCCCTTATGTCATTCATTACACTCTGTTTGTTTCGCTGTAAAATGTTTTAAGAAAAACATTTTTAGCATTGTATCATTGTAAAATTTGGTCAAAATTGAAAATTGTTATTCTAATGTTTAGGGTTATGGTGGGCCGCATTGACCTCCTGCCTTAGTAGCTTCAATCTTGCATGCATGTATTGAATAGGAAAACCTGTCTATCTTCTCCATAGCCTGTGCATTTGTCAAATAAAAATAATAATGGATAAATATTTAATTTTTCTGTCTTTTTCGATAATTTAATAGTTAAAAGAGAATGATTTAAACCATAGATGTTTTCATTGGGAAAAAAGAAGAAGATAATAGCAACCAATTAAACGTCTTTGGTTGTTCTAAATTGCAAATGTGGTGGCAAAAGGGTTAAAATATATTTTTGGGCTTTGGGCTTGATCCGAGGGTATAAGCCTGTCTGAGGAGGGTTTTGTGGTAATAGATACACTAGACTTAGAGGCCTACAAGCAAACCATTGCGATGAAAGTTGGAGGAGAATGATCCAAGGAGTAATGTCTCCTCGGCCCTACGAGGTGAAGAATATATTGTGCACCCTGATGCTGATAAGGAAATTTTAGAAGGTCTGGAGGATGAGGATGAATTCCACATGAGCATAGAGAGATGGGGTGCATGAGAAATATCCTAGAGAAAATTGCTACCACCACATTAAAGACTCTGCACCAACCTCTCTGGCCACATTAATGAGGAAATGACCTCTAAACAGTAGTAATCAGCCTTACAGCTATTATTTGAAGATTTCAAAAAGGTGATGGATGGGACAAGTATCTAAGTTGGTATTCTGGTCAATACATGGAAATGGTGAGAAGAAGGAGGATAATATAAAAGAAAAGAAAAGACATTCAAAGGGGGGAGGGGGGAAGAATAAAGAAAAACACTGTACACATTATCTTGAATTGTAATCCATGTTTAGAATAGAGACAATCAATACAAATCATTCTCGGAGTTTGTCCGAGGAGGTTTCTTTGTTACATAAATTTCTTGTTTCGTGTGATTTGTGGGCTAAACCTATCATTCACGCTATCCGATATTCATATAATCTAGATTTAAAGCCCACTCTCTACAAATTTCATTATATTGGAATTTTTGGGCCGGTTCCCTTCAATCTATTAGGTTTTGGTTCAATTTGTGTCCTTACAGTAACGTTTAAGAATAATTGGAACCGTCATTTATTCACAATTTAAGGTTATATTACAAACAAAGATGAGTCTTAGTAATCTTCAAACCAATCAATCTCTAGTATTACAATTTTCCTCAATATTGTGAAGCATCCAAACTCCCCTAAATTTCCCAAATAGAAATCTATCTTCTCCACTATGATATGCTTTTCAAGTCATGGCTTTAATTTTAAGTTAGATGTCTAATACAAACACCGTAGTGTAAATAGGCGTGACAAGGTTTTTTCCTTTCAATAGCGTAAAGACCATTCTACAATAACAAAAACTTTGACAATGAAGTTATTACTTGTACGTATTGTTTGCCCATCGTTTTCATTTTTAAATGCTTGGTCTTTGAGGACAAACTAATCTTCCAAGTGGAGATATAGAAAAATAATTTTAAAAATGGTGTTGAAAACCCATTATTTCAGCCACTATATAGGAAATATATTAGGCATAGTGGATAAATTCTGGTTTAATTTGTCAATAGGAGAACTATTTAGACTAGACTACCTGCTAGTATACATTGAACCTTCATATTTCTAGAGTTTTATTAAAAAAAAAAAATCCAAATTAGCATGACTTCTGAAAAAAAAAACTTATTACACCAAGTCATTTCTAAGGTCTAGCATTACCGTTCGAGCTAGAAAGTAGAAACTTCAAAATTCTTTATCATGTGCTTGGAGAATTTACTCTGGCCATTTATAGTTTCTTGACCAAATAAAGCAATTTGTGGCTAGACAGAAAAGTTAAAGGGGGAAAAAACATAGGTTTTTTTATTTTATTTTTTTATGTTGAGAATCAATATTAGTTACTAGGGGGTGGTATAACCTGATGATCAGGGCTTTCCAATGATAATTATGTAAACATTTATTAATCACAACTAAAAAAATATACATCAATTAACTTTAATTGTAGCTTGCAACAAATTTTCCTGAATTTTATGTGTATCAGCTAGATGGTGCATGAAAAAAAATCCATTTTTTGTTATTCTTAGCATAAAAATGGCAACAATTGACGAGAAATTATTACATTGACCATGTTCATAGACACTAGGAGAGTATTATTATAGTATGTGTGTCTATTAAGACATAGCTTAGCTCCAGTGCACTACAGCTGACACAATATAGACACATGTTTGATTTTTGCCACGTATTTATCGTGTTGACTCTAATGCACTGGAGCACTGGAGTTAAGTCTTACTCTATTTATTAATACCATCTAAGGACTATAAAATGTATCTAGTGACAATTTGTTGTGTGCTTCTTAACAAACTTAATTATTGGGTTAATTATAATCACCCACTCAAAATTGTAGGCGTATTTGCAACTAATATCCACCCTAAACTTCAGAAATTTACAATGGGAAATTAACACTCTAATTCTATGTTGATTTGTAATGTTTATCCTAGGGTTTAAGTTAGCGTACAAATTAGCAATTTAGTGAAACTATCCACCATAAATTACAAGAGAAATAGAGATGAGCACTAAATTATGAAATAGTTTGCAAGGTACATGCATCCTAAGATATAAAAGCATTTGCAATATACACCACTAATTTGTACTCTACTTTTAGATTATAGATGGATATCACAAATTATTCTCAAATGGGTTATTAATTACAAAAACTAGTTAACCTTAAATTATATTTAGTTTGGCAAATTTGCATAGAGAGAGCAAAATGTTATAGGGGGCTAATTCAGGTCAAGATGACGTCATTCTCCAAAAAAAAAAAAGTCAAGATGACGTGGCAGAAACTTCTAGGCTTATAGTTGAGCTTTTTTTTTTTTTTGCTTATGGACCAAAATATTATGAAGTTTCTGATTGAATAACTATAATTATAATTACATAACAAGATTATTAATTTTGACAAACAAAGCACACGGAATGTTTGAATAACGAACTAAAGTCTAAATGACTTTAACGTTATTTTCTAAATATTGCCCACAAACACTTCATCATGGCCATCGCTGTCATAGCCAATAAAAAGGTTCAGCACCTTATAGTTGAAATCCATATCATCCACACATGGGTAGAGAATAATAATGACATTTTATATAAATTTCTTGATTACTTTTTTATTTTGTGTTTAAAATCTGTGACCCATCAATTTGTATAATTAATGTAGTAAAAATTGCGATAACCTTAACATCACTTGACTATTAATTCTTTGATCTCATGTAAAATTAATATTATCCTACAATCCTCAACATATTTTAAAGGCCTGATAATCCCACCTTCTTAATTTGTCTTTGGCTAAAAATTCAAAATTTAAGAGCTATCATTAAACTCATTATAGAGCAATTCATAAAATCATTCATGTATAGTTTTTAAATGAGTTACATAACCCATTAAATATATAAAACACGAAATGAAAAGTATACTTGAATAGTTTTATCAACCGTGTAATAAGTTGAAATTTTTTCATCCAAACTGGTTTAAAGATAAACTTTTTCCATTTTAAAATGAAGTTTTTGTTTGCTCCTCATTATTCTCCTTCCATCACATTGAATTGTAATTTTTTGCATTAATTACAATCTTCCAAATAATTGGACCAATAAATTAGCTTTGAAGTCCACGAAAAAATACAAATTGTAAGGCCGGTGTTGAATTAGATTTTAGATAAACCTTAGAGGTGGGTATACAAACTTGGCGTTCTGTCTTCCCTTCTATTCCATCTGCAATTCTACAAACTTTGAATAAGTAAACAAAATTCAGCAAATTGAAGGTTCGAAGCAACGAAGATGGAATAGACCACGTAAATACAATAGGCATAAATGGAGTAGATGTGACGGGTTCAACTCCTGATTTCATATAATGTGTGACTTGCGGGTTGCGACCACTTCATCACAAAGTCGATTCAACTCTACGCAATTGTGACCACCTCAAAGTTAAAATATGAGATTTAGTCTTGATGAGTCGGAAAAATAACAAAACTAACTATGACATTGAAATGAGAATTATGCCAAAGTGTAGCGGATGGAATAATGATAACAAAGGAGCTATGCACATTGCACATCAAAACACCAGTTTGTAACCCATTAGCCGTTGCACGTAAATGCAGAGATCCGTTGCCTATTAAGGCCAACATGACTATAAAAAGAAAATGGAACAAAACCAAAAGGTACACAATTTTCATCCCAAAAACCACTCTCAAGTCGAATTCTCTCACAAGGCACTTAAAGTAAATCTTTTTCTAATTTAATTATTGGAGGGTGTTTGACAAACACCACACCGGTGTATTCTTTTTTCTTGAATCTTATTGCAGATTACTTTTATAGACGAATCTAACTCCATCGCCCATTAACACTGATGAGGAACTCAGCTACCGATTTTTCATATCATTAAGTCTCATCACTACTCTCAAGTCAACAAATCATACATCACATATAATAAGTTCGTCGTTCCTGTCACCATGATGACATAATTCTTTAGAAGAAGAAAAAATGAATGTAATTAATGAGTTAGAAAGAAAAAATGTCATACAATATTGAAAACTTTTAGTACTAAAGATTTGTATTAAAAAATGAAAGTCATTAATATGTTAGATACTTTTATTTTCACTGGAACAAATTACAATTTTTTTAATCATTTCTTGAGATAAATTTTGATTCCCTGAAAGTTTGAGCATCTTGAATTAAAATATCCAATCTTTTTTTTTTTTTTAAGACAGGTAAGCTCATAATTTTTGGAGTTAAAAAGCATAACAAATTATATTTTATAAACTATATTTATAAAAAATTTGAGGGTCCTCCAAAGCCTAGTTCTGTCAATGTGTGTGTGTATATGCATACATATGTGTCTGTGACTCTATGGTTCAAGTTAGGCATGGTATAATTTTTAATTATTATTGTAACTTTTAATCAAATTAATATCTTGAAAATGCCAAAGGCCTTGTAGTTGACTCTATGGTTCAAGTTAGGCATGGTATAATTTTTAATTATTATTGTAACTTTTAATCAAATTAATATCTTGAAAATGCCAAAGGCCTTATAGCTGAATTGACACCTCTCCATGCACAAAGTGCTTGAGGGTCTAGGGAGGAAAGAGTTCGAGCTGCGGAGTTAGCAGCATGTTGTAATTATCTTTAAAAAAAATTAATATCTTGAAAATTATATTGTTAGATTATATATTATCTTCGTGCTAAGGTTACATGTCAAATTCTATGACCACTTTATTTACCATATGGTCTATCATAACTCATCTTTTTTTTTTTTTTCTTTTTGTAATCTATAAAACTAAACTTCTAAGTATTTTTATAGATGAATAATTCTAGATCTTTGATCATCTTGATATTAAGTGATAATAAAAATTATTGGAAGAGTATGGTATAAAATAATAGATTTCTCAAAATACTAATCCAATCAAAATTTTTTAAGGAGTACAATATTGATAAGAGCTACAAAATTTAAGTTGAATGAAATGTATATCTTGAGATTTTTTAGTGATCCTTGAAAAGGATGAGATGAAAACAGTCAACTATTTCTTGGTTGTAACACACATATACAAAGAAAATAAAATTGTACAAAATCTTAACTTTTATATATTTTATAGATGAAATTTTAATATTTGAGTATTACTTGCGTTGTATAGAGATTACAAGGGTATGAATTCATGTAGCAAATTTATCGATAAGAGTTACATGAAGTATAATATAAATCTAATCATATTCTTAACACCCAAGCCCTAAACATAGGCTCATGCATTAGACCTAAAAATTATTATTGCCCTTATAGAAAATTATAAATTATTGCCAAAAGTTTTGTAGTTCAATTAATACTTTTGGTGTTTCCAATTGATATTCATGGTTCAAATCTTCTCTCCTCTAACTATCAAATTATCAACCCAAAAAAAATATTAGAAGCTAATGTCATAATTTGTGTGATTTTCAATTATTGATGACTTTCTTTATTTTATTTTTGCTGTAGGACATTGGATGGGGAACACAACCACAAAGAGTAGAGGACTAAGTTGGCATGTTGGGCAAGAAAAGAAAAAAAAAAAAAATTTGCTCCTTTCAACAAAAACAAGTTGCAAAATGTCCATATTCTAAAACTATTTAGGCATATGTCCATGTTTTAAACTCGACTTTCTAAAAATTGAGTTTCAATGAAAAACTCGATTTTTAGAAAATCAAATTCTACGCAAAAAGCTTTAAAAAAAAAAAATTACATGGAACTCGAGTTCCATGTAACATTTTGCCAGTAACTTGATTTTCATTAAATCAAGTTTTTCATTGAAACTAGATTTTTAGAGAATCGAGTTTCAAAACATGAGCATTTTGCTACTTGTTTTTGCTAAAAGGGGCAAAACCCTATTTTCTCCCATAAAAATTCTAACCACAATCAACCAATGAACAAAACAATTGCTTCTTCGCATATCTTGAACATGTCACACCTAGTTTCTTCTTTTTCTTATTATTATTTTTTTTTTCTAAAAAGATTTAGTTTTGTCAACATATTGTGAACGACTTGTAGCACTCTCCTTTTTCCCTATAACGTGCATGGTCTCTTCTCTTGAACCCCAGCAGAGCATGATGATAAAATCTACATAGAATTAGTTTTTAAGCCCAATCCAACCCATTGAGCCTGAATTACAAACCCATGGTCCACAAAATGTTAATCTTACGTAACATGTGTGAAGTGTCAACTGTGAAGTCCACCAAATGTGCGTGAGACTGTGAGGTGCTTCACGAGCCAAGACTCATGAGAAACTTTCAAAATTCTGACCACTACGGTTAAATAAATTTTTATTAATCACTCTCATTTTGTAATTTTTAGGGGTAATGGCAATAAAACCATGGTACTAGATCACTTTACCTACCCATAATTTGAAAAGTATTATTTTAGGATTCTATAACCCATCTCGTCACTTTTTCCGTAAAACATAACAAAACCATGAAAAGAAGATAAAAATATTGTATTTGTCAAAAATGTTTTACTTTTTATGAAGAACTATGGGTCTGATTGGTTAGAGTAGTGAAAAAGTAGGAGGATGGAATATTAGTAGGAAGATAGAAAAGTAAGAGAATAGAAAAAATTTAGTTTTTTCCCATGTGTGTTTGGTAGGAGGGGTGGAAAAATGGGAGGGTGGAAAACTTTTTTGTTTGGTTGGAAAGTAAAAAGGAGGGTGAAAAATGTAATTTATATAAATTGACTATTATGTCATTGTTATGTAATATATAAAAAATAGATATATTTACACTCATTAAATAATATAAAAATTAACACAAATACATATACATTTATATTACTTTTCTTTTTATTATATATGATTTAAAATTTATGGGCAACAAAAGTTGATTATGCCTTAATTGGGAAGACATTTTCAAAAAAAAAAAAACTTCATTTATATGACCATTGTTACATGGGAAGATATTTTCAAAAACAAAAAACAAAAAAGGAATGTCATACGAAACCAAAAAAAAAAAAATCAACAAGAAACAATAGATTAATGAAGACAAGAAACAATAAAATGAGGAATATATCGAGAACAAGGCAAAAAAAAGAAAAAAAAAAAAGGGAGAACCTTGAGTTCATGTTGCTGTGCTATGAAGATGCTAAGAAAGAGATAAGGATGAAGAGACAAAAAGTTAATCAGGTCACAGGTATAGTGGGAAAGTAGGAGAGGTAGGTGGGTATAATAAATGTGAAGATATTTGTGTAATTTATTACTCACATAATCTTTTCTCCTTAGTTTTCCTCCCAAATTGGGAGGACAAAATTATGTGGACTCGGAGAAATTATTTTCCACCTCATTTTCTTTCTTTTTGTTTTTCTCTTGAACCAAACAAGAAAAAATTTCATTTTCTACCCTATTTTCCTCTACTTTTTTTCCATCTTCCCTGTTTTCAACCCAAATAACTATTTTTTCATCTTTTTTTTTTTTCAAAAACAAATTTCTATTTTTGAAATTAATGGCCTGTTTAGTAATGTTATTTTAGTAATATTGTTTGTATTTTTTAGAAATATAGGTGGATAAAAAAGTGTATAGAAATACGTGTAATACTGTTTAAAAACTGATAATTTTTGTTTAAGTTCATGTACCAAATACCCCCTAAAAAACTTGTTTAGCAACCCAAAATGGACAAAATTAAAACTAATTTCAAAACTCAATTTGTGAAAAAAACTGAAAACATGTAAAAAATTATTTTCAATTTCTAATTTTCAAAAATCAATGAAAATACAAATTTAATTTAATGAATATGTCTCATTTAATAAGTTAGCTTAATATCAAACTCAGGAATGAAAAATTAAAATTATTTTACTATTCAACTTATTTTTGCTACTATTCATGACCCCATTGCACTTTTAATTTTGGTACTATTTATGAATCTTACTGTACTATTTCAACTAATTTTTGCTTTTATCTATTGTATTTTCAACAATAAATTTTAATTTCAATAAAATAAGAGGTATCCAAACAGACCCTTGATTTATTTCTTTTTTCCCATATATAGTACATATAAATAAAATAACTAAAAGGAATTATGCCTTTACAAATCTATACTATAATTAAATATAATTAAAATTACATTTTTGTTAAAAAAGGTAAAAATTATATTATTGAAATCAATTGAATATAGTGATTTTTATTTATTAATTATATAAATTAGATTGGAAGAAAATAATACATGGGATCAACCCTAACCCTACCTAATTTGTTAAGAAAAAACCCAAAATTTTGGGATTACAACTTTATTGTATTAGTTGTAACTTGTAACACATAAAATTAGATTCTCAAACATTCTGTGATTAAGAATCAATAACTCTATAAATCAAACGATAATTTGATAACATATAGCTTATGAGCAACCACATTACGTAAAGTTTTGCAAAATAGAAAAAGTTACTTCTTTTACACATTTTGACACAAAAAAAAAAAAAAAAACATCGTAAGTGTAAAATTATGCATTTATGCACAATACAGTAACCGTGCACATATGCACACTTACTATAGCATGTACATTTAATATTTTAATACTTTTTTCTCTCTCCTTGTCTCTGTTCACACCTCACCTCCTCTCCCACCGTATCAGCCAAATTGAAATCCCAAAAATTTATATAGCATGAACAAGCGAGAAGGTAATGAAAGAAAATTTTCCAAAACAAAGACTAAAGACTTCTTCCTTGGCCATAGACTTCACCTTTTGAACCACAACAAAGAGATCCCTACCCTTTTCCAGATCACTGTCCACTTCCTCAGGTCAAAAGCATTGGCTTTGGGTGGTGGTGTTGCGGGTCCGAGTTTGAGTTGCAGATCAGCAGCAGCTTGGGTGACAATGGTGGAGATTTGGACTGTCTGGTGGCCGTGGTAGGTAATTTAGGATTTCAGTTTGGCTAAAACGGTAAGTTTTGGGTTTTCAGTTTCTGCTGTGAAATTTTTTCAGTTGGCTCAAGAGATGATGGTGAAGTTGCAGATTTGTTTGGAGACAGAGAGAGAGAGACCATGAGTGAGAAAATAATAAAAAATGGTAAAAGAATGAATATTTTATAAATAAACGTGTAAATAGATAGATTGAGGTGAATGTTTTGTAAAAATAGCCGTGTAAAATAGAAAAAGTAAAATTTAGATGTGCAAATTTACAAAAATTTTGCATCCACTGTGGATGCTCTTTATTCATTATAATATTAAACTATGACTATAAATAAACGCTAAAGTTCTATGAAACATCCAACAGAACGAAATGATTAATATTATGACCTGAAAATAGACATTAAACTAAGCATGAGCATTACTGGTTAGGTTTCAAGTAATGACTCAAAGCTCAGGCATTTCAGAGGTCATGACACTCGTATGTCCATGGCTGGACATTCCTCATTACATGAAATGGTACAATAAGCATTACAAATTTACAACAAAATGAAGGCAGAATTGATAAGGCGTTAAAAATAGCATTAAAATAATACTATGACATTCACGAAAGAAGGATATAAATGCATACTTTTAACTCACACACCAAATAACCTAAAATCTCATTTTTAAGTTTTACAATGTCAAAACAAAAACATAAGATCAAGTCCCACCAATATGAAATTAAGGTTAAGTAAACAAATGGCAAAATTTGCAAACCAAATGGATTTATGGTAGCAAGGTAGCAAGATCTCATAAACTAAAGGCCCTACACCCTACACCTTGATAGCATACTTCCTCATGGGGAAATACATCTCCTTCTTCTTCTCCCGTTCAGTCTTCAAAGATGCCTATGCAGACAAAAAGAAAGTAAAAGAAATCAGGCAATAGCCAAGCCAGACACTCCAAGCACGAATATAAACATGCTAATTGGACAAGACTATACAAGTACACAAGGCAGAGCCATCACACAACTTATAATCTAAGCAAACCAACAACAAAATATTAATAATCAAAGCTAACAAGAACCCAGAGTCAGTAAACAACTATAGGAATTCCAGACAACCCATTGATTAAAATCGAAAATGAAATTCTTATTAGTAAGCAACTCTTTTTGATGTATGGGCCTGATCCATCTAAGGGCGATGACTTCACCTAGGCTAAACATAAAATTTGTCATCCCAATTCCCAAAATGTTAACCCTTCTTATTTACTCAACAAGCTATGAACAACTAAAAGGTGAAAAAACCTAAACATTAGTCCTACAATAATTCACCCAAAATGTTCCAAAACTTTATAGCATTTCCAATTCAACATTTTTCAATTACCCCATATTTAATAACATAAACAAACACACAAAAGACCTTAAAAGACTATCACAATAGATGAACCAAAATTGGAAATAGCATACCCAATAAAGTAAAAAGTAACAAGCATAAAAAAATGCATATATGAATCAAACTCGCAGATAGACATACCTGGCGCTTGGTAAGCCTTCTCCTAATGGCCCTAGTCTTCTTGGGACGCAGATCGAGTGGCAAGTACTTCTTTTTCTTGTAAGCTTCTCTCAGAGCCCCCTTTTGCTTCTGTGAAATCACAGTCAAAACCTGCGCGATCGACAGCCTCACAACCTTTCTGTATAACCAAAAACAAAAACCCAAATCAGAAACCAAAAAACCAAAAGCTTGTTTTTTGAAAACACAGAAAAATATAAACCAAATAGAGGGAGAGAGAGAGTACATCTTGGAGAGCTTGTTGGGTGCGCCGCCGGTGACCTTGGCGACGCGGAGGAGGGCAAGCTCGGCCTTGAGATCCTTCAACTGGTTGAGCAGCTCCGCCTTTGTCTTTTGACGCAACTCATGGACCTTGATTCTCGCTGTGGCATTTTCACAAACACATAGAGATCAATAAACAAAAAACGCTTTTCTTTCATATTCAATTCACGAAAACCATAGAAAGTGGAATCAGAATTGAGAAATGCAGAAAAGGGGTATTAGGGTCTTTGGTTTGTACCCATTGCGTCTCTGAGCTACACGCTGCGGCGGATGCTTTTTCACTAATAATGAAACCCTAGGAAACTGAGAGAGTGAAAGGGCTTGTTAATGTATGATATATATAGATATAGGTTTAAGGGTTGGGCTGATAAATTTTCTAAATTTGGGTTGGGCTCGATTGGGTTTTTGGGAATTTTAGAACTGTTATTTTGGGTCATGGGCTGGGTTCATAACTGGGTTCAAGAGTTGCAAAGGGATATGAATCATTTTGGGCCTAATTGTGGCCTGATGAAGACAATTTTGACCCAATTTTTAAGGGTTCTTAGGTGTATCTGAAGTTTGGTCCAATTTCAACATTTTCACATTCTCTTTAACTCATAAAACTGAAAAGAATAAAGCCCATCTCGGGCCCATTTCCATCTTTTAGGGAGTCCTATAATTCTCGGATGAGCCTAGTAACAAAATTTTAGTTTTTAATTTTGTTTGAGATTAATAGATTTTTCAAACATTTGGACACCATTAAACTAATAAACTTAAATCAACACTTGCATATTTCCACGTTTCAATCAATGGAGTTCTCAACGTATGGATTGAAATCCTCAAACGATAATTTCATCATGGAGTTATGATTGTGTATAATATATTTTAATATCCATTTTGAAATTAAAAATTTTAATTCACCACATTATAAAAGTTTTAACAAAATACCAAATTGGAGATATTCATCTTTTATTTTTAATGTTGATGTTATGATATTTAGTCCTTGTATTTCCAAATAGATTAATAAAATTTTAAGAACTTTATAACGGAGTTATTCTAAGAAGTTTAGAGGATTCTAATCTTTACGTATATATTACGAACAAACTGAAATGTTTTATAGCATAAATGAGATGAAATAAGTGTTTTTGATTTCTATAATATCGTAGACATATCAATAATAGAGAATAGTTGTACTCGAAGTAATAAGGGCAAGATAAATATTAGGACAATTGTATCTTTGGAAGAAACAAATTTGTGGCTTCTTGAGAGATCTTAACTTCTTATAATGTTAAATTTAAGTGGCCATCCCTTTCTCCATGTGGGACGAAGCTAGTGCCAAACCACATTGCGTCTTTTCTTTGGATGAGAAAGTCGGTCATGACAATTATTTCCATGAAAATGAAATGAAGGAAAATAAACTTCCATCAGATTATTATATGGTTTAAGTTAATGGCCATTTGGATTTTTAAATAATATACTACGTTTGACTTCATCTCCATCATCAACAAGTTACTGGAAGATGGCAGCTCTCATTAATGATTTTGCAAGTTGCAATTGTCCTTATATAAGTTGTTTAAGCCGTTAGGCCCACTGTTATCTTCGTTTTTATTGTTATTATTTATACTAATCACTGTTTAGACTTTGACATTAGTGTCAACTTTTTTTTGAGAGGACATTAGTGTCAACTTGGTTGTTGCACTTTCTATTCGAATAATTAACTCTTTTGGAGCATTCACAGCAGTGGAGTTAAAATTTTAGCAATTTAATTCTACAAAAAGTTATTTTATTTATTTTATCTACTCATTTTACAAAACATGCTACAGCAGTAGATCTATTTTAGCTTTAAACACAATAAAATAATATAAACATCATAATAAAATAATATATCTACTATAATAAAATAATATATCCCACTACCCAAAAAATATTCAACCACAATTTAATTGGAAAGGTGAATAATTTTTTTTTTTTTTTAGCTCTCAGCTACAGTGCTCATGTATTGATACATGAGCACTGTAGCACTTTAGTTAAATTTTTTTGCTTTACCTCCACTGCTGCAGGAGGATTTTTTGTGTTTGAGTGGAGCTAAAATAGCTATATAACTATTTAGCTCCACTGCCGCAATTGCTCTTAGGCTTGAGGTTTGTGGCAATTGACGCAAATCAAACCATTTGTTAGTATTTCAGCTTAAACTTATTAATCGCATGATGTGTATATGATAAAATTTCAAAATTATCGATATTGGGGTAGAAATTGTGTGCACATCATGGGATTAATTTCATTATTCTCCAAAGGAAAACACGAACAAAATATCTAGTTTGTCAAAGACCACAGTTAATTGTTCAAATTGAAAATATTGAGGACCAAATTGAAACTTAGGTCAATGTCTAATATTTATTAAAACTCTAATCCCGTACACATCATGTACTTTTCATTACTAGCAATCATGCACACCCTAAAAAAAAATCTTTGTAGTTAGGTGTTTATGACAAAATTAATGTAACTTACAACCATTTGAATCAAATAACTTCATCTAATTGCAGTTAAAACTAAGAGAATGATCCTAAATCTGTTTTGAAGCATGAATTAACTTTTATTCATTAAAATGATAGAGAATCAAAGTATAATGCCTCCAAAGCTGGTGGAGGGGAGTCTTCCATCCAAACAATTTCATCTAATGCATCCCTATCATAACGGCCATACAGCTTGCACTCTGTTTTATACAACTAATAGTCCTCCAATGCAAGCCATGAGTAAGGCATTGGATACCCTCAATTACATGACCTAATCAAGATAGGCTTACCCTGAGAGAGAGAGATTCAAAATATTATTTAAAAATACAAATTCATTTTTTATAATTTAAGGGAAAATTATGTTTCAACTTGTTGGGTTATTGGATTAAGGTTCAAATCCATACAATATCCTGTTTTGCCCGCAAGTAAAAATTTCTTAATTCATAGCCTTTTTTTTTTTTTTTTTTGGCTTTCAAATTTGGACGGATTGACAAGTTCGTATCAAATTTCACGAGACCAATCTAAAATGAATATAACTAGTGGCAAAAAAGTTTCTGAAATCAATTATTGAAAAAAAAAAAAGGAAAGTAAATATATTTTTATTTAATTCAATAAGCATTTGGTGCAAATAAACTTTTTTTTTCAACCCTCCACTTTAAATTTTTACAAGTTAATAAATAGGGCTCCACACACAATTTTACAAATTTTTACAAGTTTGTAAACATTTGACTTTTCACATTAATATTAGAGAGTAGAAATAAGTGGGGTTGTAGTTTTTCACTATATCCTTATTGAATTTACAAATAAAATAAATAAATAATAATTATAAAATAAAAAACCGAAGAAATTGAGTTCAAGCTTTCTAGAAAATGTGATGTGCCCACTGTCTACCTATTACAGACGTGTATAAACTATAAAACCTTGGTCTTAATTGGGTTGTGCTTCTTTTTTTCTTTTTCTTTTTGAAAGGGGGTTCTGTTTCTTTGGTCAGCCGTCCACTAAAATGTCAATTCAGCCTAAGTTAGCGATGCCATCATTTTATGCAACTTTACCTTTTCTTTATTTGAATGTGGAATGTGAACATAGCTTTACCTTTTCTTTTTTTCATAAAAAAAAAAAAAAAAAAATACCTTTTATTTTATTTGAATGTGGAATGTGAGCTCATGAAAAATACATCGACTTCTATCATTAATAATTTAATGGTGACTTTTTTTTCCCTTTTTTTTTTTTAATAGAGAAATTCAATGGTGACTTAATTATAATATAATATTCTACCTGTTAAGGTACTTTTTTTTACATCTAATTTTATTTGAGTACCACCTATCTATTTTCAAATACCACTAATAAGTTATTGAGTTTTTCCAAATATTTTTAACTCTATTATTATGTTAATCACAAATGTTTTATATCTCATTATCTAAATTGGGTCATGATATAAACTATCACAAAAGCCCAAAAAATCATATTTTATCCAATTTTATTATCATTATTTAGCTAAACTCAGAACTGGCCTATGAACCCAATACACACATCCTATTTTATTTAAAGCGCAAGGATACTTACGTTTGGCAATATTTGAAAAGCTCATGATTCTAGTCCATGGCAAAACAATTTTATCAATGGAATTCAAATCCATAATCAAAGCCCATAATTTAAACCATGGACAATTTATTTATCCAAAACCCAATTCACATTAACAATATCAAAGCTCAATTCTCATTGGCAACATCATAGTTCAATTTTCATTAGTAACATCAAAACCCAATTCTCACTGGCAATATTTAAAACCCAAATTTTCATTGGCAACATCAAAACCCAATTCTCAATGTCAATATCAAAGCCTAGTTCTCGTTAGCAATATTTAAAGCTCAATTCTCATTGGTAAGATCAAAAGCCCAATTTACATTGGTACTATTAAAAGCCCAAGCTAATTACTAGAAACTATTTTATTAAAAGTACAAGGTTATTAATACTTGGCAAAATACTATATCATAATTATTTCACTTAAAAGTCCAATAGTGAACAATACTTTAGATTCTTAGACCTATTATCATAATATTACAAGCTCATGGAGTTTATGAATTATCTATTCTCAAAACTCATGGCAATCATCTTATAAAAGCCCATGAAAAGTTATGATTATTTATCTTAGATCCATGACATTTATTTATTTCATATCATATTATAAACTCATGTTCACTATCTATCTTACATCACAATATTCATAATATTTATTTCCAAAACTCATGGTAATTATTCATCCTACATGTCATTATGATAGAAAAACTCATGAGAATTTCACATTATTCTATTATAGTGGATATTGTTTCTATTTAAAACTCATGGTAAATATTATTCTCAAGAAAATATTGGAGGTCATTATTTAAAAAGCCCCAAAGAAAATATCATTTATAAAGTAATCAATAGCAAAAATTATGAGAAACTATACAAGTTGTTATTTAAAACCCATGAAAATTAATACCCAAAACCTATCATAAATATTTATTAAAGCTTATGGATTCATTTTATTTCAACTAACAACTAAAGCCCGTGTGGAATAAAAATCCATGACAATATATGGTAGTTTTGTCCATTTGTAGGGCTCATAATGAGAAAGCAAAATGATAGGCCCAAGTGGAGAGAACTACTAAGTTAGAGGCCCACCAAAATACTTAGCTCTTATGGCCAAGCCCAACATGAAATCTCAGCCAAAATAGCTCATGTGTGCAAACTGACCCCACTAGAGAACTCCATTCAGTTTTTCCTTCCAATGGAGGTTACCTTAAGAAGCAACCAAGCTCCCAAACCAAATTAAGAGCTGACCACTTGTCCCACTGCCAATTCTAACGTGAACAATACTAGAGGTTGACACCTAAAGGCTAATGGGTAATAAATATCCTTCTTCCCCAAGTTTTGGTCACAACTCAAGGAAGTTATAACTAAGACCTCCAAGCTCATGAAATCTTCAACCAAATAGTTTATTTTATTACTAAAAATGTATGTAATTGGTTCATGAACCAAGCTCATGAATCCTAAAGGGGGAAATTTGGGAACATATGATTTAGAGGGTATAAAGGGACCTCCAACGGATTCCTCTGAAGTGGACTTAAATTTCGACATCTGGCTTGGGTAAGGATGGCCATGGGTAGGGTATGGATCAGGTATACCCATACCCTACCCAAAAAGTTTGCCCATGGATGCCCAAATATCAATACCCATTAGTATTCATACTCGAATCTTACCCGAATATATTATCCATAGATATTAATACCCTACTTAAAACCCATTTAATTTATTTTTTTTTAAATCCAAAACATTTTAACTTAAAAACTAACCAATAGCTTTATGGCCCCTTCACGTGTTTTTCTTCCCACTCTTTGGTCTATTACTGTGTATATCTATATTATCTCCTCAACCAAACAGAAACTTAGAATTTTCTGAGCAAGCAAACAAAGATTGAGAGAGAGAGAGAGAGACAGCGGAGAAGGTTGTATACGTGATCGGAGATTTTGACGACGGGATCAGCTGGTCTGACTACGGTGGAGTAGCGTGATTTCATTCTTCTTGATGATCTGCCTTCAACGCCGTTGCCAAAGCTAGCGAATCTTTCTGATAACGAAGAATCCTCTTCGTCAGAAAAACGGCGATTTCATTCCTCTATAGTAGCGGAATGAGAAAACTCTAGGTTTTGTTATGGATCCAAACGACGATGGTCATTTGCTCAAGAAATTTCCTCTTTTGTACCGCCATGGTGATGTTGTTGCCGGCTCCACCATCCTCTACGATGCTAAAGTCCGTTTGAATCCAAACGAGTACGATCGCTTCAATAGGAAATCTCTTCTGTTAAATCTCTCCTCTGAGTAGTTATTGTGATTGTTGTTGTTGTGGTTTCTCATCGAAGAGTGTGAGTGACGATGAGAGAGGTTTTTTTTTTCTTTTCTTATACGGGTCAGGTTTGGATAATATTCATACCCTACCTGAATAATTCGGGTAATATCCATATCCTACCCGGTTAAGCTCTACTATAAAGAACCAGATATTACCCTGAACATTTGGATCGGGTAGGGTTGGATATCCATTACCTAATGGGTATGGCCATCCCTAAGCTTGGGGTGTTGGATCCTACTTCCTAGGGTCCAAATCTCAGTTGCAGCACTAAGATCCTTCCTTAATACTTGCCTTAATACCATTGCCTGAACACAATCTCAACAAGCTTAACATTTAATGCAAAATTACCTCAAATACTACCCATGTGTGACGTTGCCCAAAGAAGCAAAATAGCCCCAAAAGCAAATCTCCCATTTTTAGGCCAAATCTAGGTTATTAATTCAGCTGTCTTGCTCCCTGAATCAGATCTACGTTTTTTTGGATTTTAGCTAATTAATGCTTGCTCTAATAATCTCTATAAAAGGCAAACCACTTTAGCCTCTAAGGGGAGGACCAAGCCTCTCTAAAAATTTCTGTCATTGGCTAAATTCTGCAAAAATTCAGTATCTCTTAAGCTTTCTTTAAGCTTCCCCAAGCTCTTTTGGGCTCACTCACAACCTTTCTCGGCCTATAGTCACCATAACACCAACATTCCCCACCTTGCTTACACCTTCCTACTCCATAAACGTCCCATAACTGACCATAACCAGCCTAAACTCCCTCCACGAAACTCGGTCAAGCTTCCTCTTAACCAACTTCTCATAAGCTCACACACTCACCCAGCAAAAAAAGCTTCTCCTTACATACCACCCACATTTCCCTTAAGGATTTTGGTAACCATGTTGCCTGAGTTGGGATTCCCTCTCTCCTTTCATACCATGCCAAATATCTCCTTTTTCATCACTATGCAGCCACTAATATTTACTTATTGTTTTACTATAGGAGGCTATAATGTATTTGAGATTTTTTGGAATTTTTTCTTCATATTGATGTAATGATGTCTGAGAGTACTGTGAACCCTATTAAAAAAATACACAAGAATTTCTTGAAGTTAATACTTTATTAAATTTATTTAATAATTGAATATGAATCACCTTATCGCAGGAGATAATACCGTACCATTGGAGGACTGATTTGAACTATGATATTGTAAAGGGACTAATAATATAACAAACTAATAGCAAAACTATGTTTATTAGGCTTTATTGTTGTCTTTTTGTCAGGGTGCAACCTCTATCTTTTGCTTGGGCGGCTTACACAACACCGAAAGCCTTTGGACTTTATTTCAAGGGCCCATTATCGAGTTTCGCTTGGCTACCCTATATTCTATTCAAGAACATCAAAATTTTCCCTCAACACTATCAAAAAAAATTAATACAATAATAATGATGCTAAAAATAATAGAGTAAACTATGTATTTAGTCCCTATCTTTTACACCATATTTCAATTTGGTCTCTATATATTTCAGTGTTGTGTCAATTTAGTCCATTCCATTATCTTTTAAATGGAAATTGCTAACGAGTTTTTAAAAAAAAAAACTAGTTTATTACCACATCAACGAAAACTAACTTTTTATTTTGGCTGTTAGCCACATCGGCAATTTTCATTCAAAATATCAAAGCAGAGACTAAATTGACGCGATACTAAAACGTTAAGAACTAATTGACATAATTAAAATGTTAGAAATTAAATTAAAATATAATGTAAATGATATAGACCAAATACATAATTTAACCAAAATAATATTATAACTAAATATGTATTGAGTGCAGGCCCAAAGTAATTTGCAAGCAACATGTTGATAGAAACAAGTGCAAAAATTCCTCAACTAGATAACAAAGTTCACGATGCTTGGATATTGAGTTGCATATTGACCACAACTTTTTCTTATTAGCCTTAACTTGTAATTTGTCATTTTCTTCGTGTATACTATCTAGCTAGGGCTTGGTACATTGGTAACTTTTTGTTCTTAGTGCAAGCAATATTAGAACTAAGAAAACAAAAAACAAAGTCGCCCAACTTTAGGCAAACATCAGTCTCCAAATCATGTATATTTCGGAATGATAAAACTTATGTACAGTATCTTAAGTTCTCCTCTTAAAATTTTGCCTTATGGTTACTTAACTTAAAAAATACACTTCAATTCATGAGAAAAAAGTCACATGGCAGAATTCTAAGAGAGGAACGTAATGAACAACACTTAAGTACTGTACTAAGTCTTGCTTTTTTAGGAAATTGTTGCACAACAACTGATTTTTTTTTTAATATTTTTTTTTATACAATATATAATTTTTACTTTACCCTAATCTAAGTGTATATATATGTGAGGCTTCCTTCTGGAGACTTGAACTCCGGTCCTTGCCCCTCACATCTCACAAGCACTTATACTTGTGAAGTGATCATTGCACCAAGGGTGTGCAAGTGTTGTACAACAACTAATTAGAGGTGGTAAAGGTAAACAAATGCATTAAGAGCATTGATTCATGAGTTATTTTTAGAAACATTTTATGAGAAAATAATAAAGCAATTTGCTAACAACTTTTTATATTTTCTATTAAAGTTGTGTCAAAACTTTTCTAATATACTAATTTATTAACAATTATCCTAAAAGTACCACTTAACATTACCCGAATTAGAGATTAGTTTTTCCAGTCTGAAAAAGGAAAAAAATAATGAGTTATAAAGCATGTTTCTTGTTGAATGTATCGTTGCCAATAAAGGCATGAACCAAGACTGGAAAGTGGAATGTGCCTTAAAAAAGAAGACTGGAATGTGGATTGTGGAATCAGTTTCCCATGAGAAAGAAAAACAAAAAAAATCATGTTCACATCTATTTTCCAATTTTCCAAACCCATTCGACATTTATTATCAATTGTTTTTCTAATAAATTAAATCACATGTCAATAATTAAAGATAAACATATTTTTTTGTCAAGAGCTTTGTAGATTAACTAGTTGGCAACTTTCGATGTTTTCAACAAAAACATCTAAGATTTAAATCTTCATCCCCCAACCATCTAATAATCAAAATATATACACGTACATTTTAAACTGCATATTGTATGAGACAACATGCTTACAACATGACTTGTGCATAATAGTGACGGTAGATATTTTATTTGTTAAAGATTTAAAAGTAGTCATATAGTATTTTATTTAATTGAGTGATGACACTATGCACTTAAAATACTTAATAGCAGTAATAAAATATTTCAAATTCTGAAAAGATTCTATTGACTAAATCCTTAGATACTAAAAAAAAATCTCAACCCTAAATATATATTGAAAATGAGGGTATACTTGTCCTTAAAGTTATCCTACTCCAACTCATCCTTGTCCTTGTACATTATCAATACGTATCTGAATGGATGCGTCAACCATTTGTGACTTCCAAGTTTCAAGTTGCATAAATGGCCCATATGGCTGTAGTCAAAACGCAATTTGGAGAAATGAAAGCAAAGTCTGACCCAAGAAAAAGGCAATTTAGACGTCCGTGAAATTCATGGTACATGACTGGTCAAACCTGCCGTCATCAAGATATCCCCCCAAACAGCATGAGTAAAGGAATGTATACACAGTTTTTTTTTTTTTTTTTCTATATTGGCAAAGTGAAAAATAAATTTTTTTTTTTAGAAGAGTGAAAAATAATTTGAAGAATGATTGATAATTACCTATTGAACAAAGAATGATTTACAATTAGATGTTATTTAATAACTAATTGTATTCGTTAAGCGGTTAAAGTATAAATTTGACAACATTTGGGATCTATGGTTAGTATGGTTAATATGGATAAGATCATTAGTTAATATTGATAATCTCTCACACAAATCTAAGACTAAATATTTTAGGTTTACGAAAAATTGTAGTAAAATGAATTAGGGAGAAATGGTTTCTTTCATTGTTGTAACTATTGATTTATAATAAAAATTAGATGTACAATTTGTATTTTTAGGTTATGGGGAAAATGATCTTACCCCTTGACAATTTATTTGGCACCTAAATTTCAATTTTCTACTAAAAGGCAAGTCAATAAATAAAGATATTTTGCTATTTTAAATATTAAAAGGAGGAAAATGCTAAAAGCAATACGCGTAATTATTTGGTTATTTTGGAATATGGTAAAGTAGCGTTCACTCCTTTCACATTTATCGTAGATCTTACTAATTAAAATTATGCATAAAATCTCCCATGAATGTGAGTAGAGAAGAGAACAACACCATTGCATATCAGAAGTATCTAATAATTTTTCAGGCACTATAATTTTTACTACATAAAACTTGCAAATTAATATGACAATAAAGGTGAATGATAAGTTTTAGCTACCTACTAAATTAATGACTTGATTATTTTATGGTGATTAATGGCATATCAATTTGTAAGTTTAATGTAGTAAAATTTGCAGTATTCTTAAAACTATTATTAAAATAAATAGAACCAAAAAGCAATAATAATAACAATATTTAAAAATAATGATTTCTTAGAAAGAACAGAATATGTTTTATAACTCACGTTTTTTACTTGACTTTTTTTTTCTTCTCCATATACATTCTAAAAAGGTTAGGCCTCTTATGCTATCAAAACAAATAGAGTATATCAATATCACTTACATGTTTACTTCTAAAATTTGAGACATATAATGTTATGCAATTAGCACGAGTAATCTACAATCTATAATCTATATAAAACTGAAAATATGGGCTTTTGGTTGACCTTATAATATTTTGCCACTTAAAATTTTCAAGCTTCACAAATTCACAAGTCAATATTTTAATATATGTTATTAATTAAATTTAAATTATATTCTATATTTAAACTCCCGATTATAATTTTTTCTTCTTATATTATATCTATATATATATATATATATTAATGGTTAAAGTTTAGAGAAAATCCAATTAAATTTTAATTGGATTCTTAATTTTACGCCATGTGTCCCATATAATTTTTAATTTTGTGCCAAATGAATTATCAAGTGTAGAAATCAAAGAGTCCAAATCCAATTAGATTCTAAGTCTTGATTTTTGCGGTAAGTGAATTATTGGATGCAAAAATCAAAGAGTCTAAATTATAAATGTATAGTTCAAAAAATGAGTAAGCTAAATAATGAGAAACCATTACATATTTTATAAATGTATAGTTTAAAAAATATAAGCTAATATCATGTATAATTTAAACCTCTTTTCAAAAAAATGTATAATTTAAATTATATAATTATGATTGTTTTTAATTGTGCCCGTGCATATGCAGGAGTTTATATACTAGTTTAAATAATAGAATAGACAGTTCTATATACAAATCCAATCAAAATAAAAACCTATTAATGATTACCATAATTATGTATTTAATAGTGCTAAATAAAACCATAATCATATATAATAAATACCCATTGATGATTACCGTAAGTTTATATTTAATAGTTTCATATAAAAACAAAATCATAATAAATGTCCATAAATAACTATCATAATTATTTTATTCATATTTAATTATATACAAAATACAAGAGAGATAAAAACATTTTTTAAAGATAAAACCATATTTTATTAAACATTGGTTATTGATTAGGTATCTATATAAAATTGAAGTTGTTTTACTTTTGCTTGATTTTATGATATCTTGCCGTATAAGCTTTTGTGTCTCATAATTTACAAGTCATTATTATAAAAATATATATCCAAACTCTCATAATTTTACAATATTTTTATAAAATGTTCATATGGTCAATCTCTTATTTGTTTTCATTTAGGCTCATCATTAATATCATTTTTTCATTTATCAATAATCACTCACTACATCAATAGTTTGGAAATTTTTTTGTAAAATAGTTTGTATCTCTAGTATTATTCCAAAAAAAATTATTACATATTATTTCTTTAAATGATATAATGGACAATTCTATATATAAACATAATCATAATAAATGTCTATTAAATATTAACGGTTGAAAAATCACAAACCTTCTTAAATTTGACACCTTGGCAACAAACACCTCATTGGTTAAAATTTTGTATTCCCAAAGCTCTTTCCCTCTTTGAAAGTTAAAACAAAAGATTTTTCATAACAAAAGGTTTTCTTCGACCAATAAGATGGTACATCAGGCAAAGAAATTAGATCCCAAAAGTGATATTGTTCAAGGCGTTACACCTTTTCCAGCAGAAATTTTGGAGAAGATACAACTTCCCAGCTCTAAATCATTAAGGATTCTTTAACTTATGCAATAGTTTTTAGCTTTAGAAACTACTGGATATGGATGAGAGCACAGCATGGTGATTGAGTCACCATTTTTTTTAGATGCTATGAATATGTACAAAATATCCAAAACCAACATTGAATTTGTTGCTAAACGATGAAGGGACATCAGTTTTATTTGAGAAAGTAGTCATGTTATGAAAGAAGGATTTTTTTTTACTGGATTCATCATCTTCTTCATTGATCCAGAAAATTTCTTTTGGAAATCTTTATTGGGTAAATTACAAATTGCATTCCTAAAGTTTGGGAGTGAATGGATTTTACACCTCAAAATTTCAGAATTTGGATTTTACCTCCTGAAGTTTGGAGTGTTTGGATTTTACATCCTGACATTTTAGAACTTGGATTTTACCCCTAAAGTTCAGGGTTATTTGAATTTTACACCTCTAAATTTTGAAACTTTAGGAGGTAAAATTCAAACACTCCAAAACTTTAAGGAATAAAATCTAAACACTCCCAAAATATAAGGGGTAAATCCAAGTTTTCAAATGTCATGATGTTAAATCCAAACATCACTAACTTTAGGGGATTAAATCCAAATTCTGAAACTTTAGGTATAAAATCTATTCACTTCCAAATTTTAAGAGTGTAATTTGCAATTTACCTATCTTTATTTTACATCGATGAGGTGTTTATTGTTGAGGTGTCAAATTTAAGATAGTTTGTGATTTTTCAACCAACAATATGAAAAATGTGTCACTTAAACCTATCTTCTTAATAATTACCATAATTATTTCTCTAGAAACAATTACCATAATTATCAAATTGAATATTTAAATAAAAAAACAATATTTTCTTAATTTTTTTAAGAATAGATAACACATAAATTTGTAAATAGTACGTAGGAAAACTTCTAGTAACCCTATCATCACTCATAACATAATAACAATGGAGTATCATATCAAATTCACTGTATTCTACAATTGCATAATAATTTTTCCAATTTTCACTTGGAACACATTTTCTGGCGTTACCAAATAGAGCACCAAGTCCACGTTGGCAAAGTGAATTATTGACAAAAATCAAATAAAAGTAATTAATAGGATGTGAAAATTGGCATGCATGTTTAGAATATATAGAACATCAGGGACATAGCTACCTTTGGACTAGGGGGCAATGCCTCCCCAATTTTTTTTAAAATATATTATTATATATATGTGTACTAATTTTAGCAATTTTGTTTTATAAAAATTATATTTTTTCCTAAAATAATATCATTGATTCTTTTAAGAGTAATAATATACTTACAAACTTTTTTACAACATTTTTACAAATTGTTTTGGTAGCAAATTCTTATTGGTTCGCACATGAGCCTACCACTCACATCATTTTTTTTACCTACTAGTAACCATTTATCACATCAATAGTTTATAAAAAAATTTGTAGCGTTAGTATTTTCCTCATTTTAGTGACTATAAAATTTTTTTATAAATTTAAAACAAAATATACAAGCCCAAAAGAAATAGATCAACAACAAAAATTACAAATGGTAAATCTAAAAATATAAAAAATTAAGCTCAATTAACCAATTTTATTTAAAATAAACAACCCTGCCCTTTAAAAAATTCTAAACAAAGATAATTTTGTTCTTACCAACAAAAAAAAAAAAAAAATCTCAATAGCTAAGTAATATCATAATTAAAAGTTGAAACCGCTGCATACAGCAAATAATAAAACTGCCTCCTTAACTCAAAGTTCTAGCTCCATCCCTGCAGAGCATGTAATCTAATAGTGACATTTTCAAGATATAAATTCATTAACAAATTATTGAATAGTGTAACATTACTTAGAATTACACCAAATACTTGAACCCATCTAAATATATATATATATATATATATATATATATATATATAATATATATATATATATATATATAACAGAAAAGTCAACGATCGAGTACGTAGCAACTTACAATCCAAAACTGCTGGTCAGCAACAGCATGCCAAAGCAATAGACCGGATAAGATTCGTAACTTTTTTTTTGACAGATTATTAACAACCTATCTGGACCCTCAAAAAGTTAGGCAAAACTTCCTAAAAAAAAAAAAAAAGTTGGGCAAAAATTTGTGGGCTTGGATTTCTCTCATCTTCTTTGCGTTTAACCTATAAAAAGTTGAAAAACTATCATTAGTCTTTCCATTTTTAATATATTATACACTACTGTATATATAATAAAATTTTGGAGCTAACACTTCTATGGTAAAATATGTATTTGGTTCATATCTTTACGTCTTTTTACATTATTTTTAATCTAATTTTTGACTTTTTAGTGTCGTGCCAATTTAGTCTCTGTTGTTATTTTTTGGATGAAAATTACTGACATAACTAACTGTCAAAACTAATTTTGTATGTTAAGGACCAAATTAATACAATTGAAAAGTTATGGATTAAATTAGAGTCTCTATCAACCAAAAAAAAAAAAAATCATTAGGGTAAAAAAAAAAAAAAAAAAAAGTCTAAAATTAGGGTCTTTTGGGTGTGAACGGCACTTTATAAGGGATATAGGCATATAGCATTGTAGATGAGGCACACCACTGGCAACGTAGCCTAAAGAGACGGGGTATAGCATTGGATATATATAATAATAATTCATCATCTTCTATTGTGATTCACTGATTTGTTTGTATTTAAAACACGCCTTCAACTTTCAAAAGCTCTCCCCACGTTTCTCTGATGCCAAAAATTCTTATTACTAAAAAATTAATGCTTTTTACTGTATCTCTTTACTCTTTTGTTATAAATAGTGTCTCTTCCTTCATATTTTTGGTAAACTCAAAAAGTCCCAAAAAAACCAAAACCAAAAAAACCTTATTTGCTCTTCCTTCTTATTCTTCTTATTAAAGTTTCAGAACTCAGAAGCCTATTTCTTCATGGTTTCTCTCTCTCTCTCTCTCTCTCTCTCTGATCATACACTATCTATTTTTTCTCTCATGCACACAAAGGGTTTTGATATTAATGTTCTTCTCTTTCTTTTAACGTTTGCAGGCCCAAGCACCTGACTTAGGAGGTGTTAAATATGAAGAGGTAAGCCTGGTTTCTAATATTATAAATTCTACTATCATATTATATATATATATATATGTGTGTGTGTGTGTAATGAATTCATTGTTGATTGTTTGTTTCATAATTTTGCAGGACTACATAGTGAATTCCCGTGGATTGAAGCTTTTCACGTGTAAATGGATTCCAGAAAATCAAGAACCAAAAGCCTTGATTTTCTTATGCCACGGATATGCTATGGAGTGCAGCATCACCATGAACAGTGAGTTTTTTTGTTTGTTGGTTTGTTTGTTCATTAATTTTATATGGAAAACCAAATATATAGAACAGCAAATAAAAAGTATTCTGATATAATTTTGGTGATTGGATTAGGTACGGCAACCCGGCTGGTGAATGCGGGTTTTGCAGTTTATGGGATAGATTATGAAGGCCATGGGAAATCAGCAGGACTGCAGGGCTTAGTTATGAGATTTAACAATGTTGTGGATGATTGCTCTGATCATTTTACAACCATATGTGGTCAGATTTTACTCTCTGTCTCTTTGAACCTTAGAAAAAAAAAGCATATAGATCACAAAGTTTCAAAACGTATGTGTTGGGTGTTAAATAACCGATTTTTTCAAAAGCGCTTCCTTCGCATCCTTCACATGTGGGCTTAAACTCCTTTTTAATAGATGAGTCATAGATGAGACTTAACATGTACGATTATAAATGAAAGGTGAAGAAAAAAGTGATTACAGTTAAGAGCTGCCACCCTGATACCATGTTTTAAACTATTGATAAAGTTTCTAGGGTCGAATTCTATTAAATAGTTAGAATTTACTCAACTCTTATCACCTTGAAAACCAACTTAGAAATTTTGGAGAATTTCAATTATAACTCAGCAATAAAGTCTTAGTTTTTGTCTTTTTCTGGCTTTGATGGAAAAAAAAAAGGGTTCAATATTGTGATTCTAATTAGCCTTTTTTTTTTTTTTTTTGTGTGTGTGGGTGATATACAGAGAAGAAAGAAAACAAAGGGAAGATGAGGTATTTGTTGGGTGAGTCCATGGGAGGTGCAATGTGTCTGCTATTACACAGGAAAAAGCCTGATTACTGGGATGGTGCAGTCCTGGTTGCTCCTATGTGCAAGGTATGAACTTCCATTATTCTTTTTTTTTTTTTTTCTTTTTCTTGTGGGGTTCAATCTTGTCCCGCTAGTTTTGGAGTGTGCTGAGAAAAGTATGTATACGGTCCTGCTGAGAAAATTCATGGTTATATATTTTCTTTCTTCATTTGTCCTTATACAGTATTCATTGGATGTGACCTGTAATCTTTATATAATTTTGTCAAGAAATTAACTGTTATAAGAGAGCGTTTTTCATATTTTTCATAATTTTTTTGCGTACACGGTTGGTGACACATAACTAGCTAGAACAACTTTTTATAGGGACCATAGGCATAGTTTTATCTCTCATAGTCTTAGACAATAAATCCGAGTGTGATTAGTCAAAAATAGAATACAATTGTTTTAGACCATTAAAAGAAGTAGAACTTTCAAAAAGTACTTTTGATAAAATAAAATAAAAGAGAAGCCAAGACGACTTTGGGAGTGCTCGTGTCGTGATTTCTTGGGTGATACTTCTATAACGAAATAACATGGCATTAAGTCTCCATGATCACCAAGTATTAAGGACTAGAAAATTCATGGTTTAAAACGGTATTAGTTGACCAAATCAATTTAAAAATAGTAGTGGTAGACACTATATATGACAAATGATAATATGTTGAGTGTGCGAAAAGAAAAATCTGGATCCAACTCATGGTTTGAATTTTCCAATAATTAATTATTTGGGAAAATCAAAAAGCATATAAGATTAGTTAGCCTTTAGATTCAATCTTGACAATTACATAAAGTTAATGACCATTTAAATATGACTTTATTTTATATTTAATTTGTTTTCAATTTTTATATTTTACACAGATTGCTGATGACATGAAGCCAAGTCCAATAGTCATCTCTATCTTGACAAGGCTATCCACAATTATTCCAACATGGAAAATAATTCCAGGACAAGATATAATTGATCTTGCCTTTAAAGAGCCCGAGATAAGAAAACAGGTATATATCTCCTGCTTTTGTTTTTATTTCCTATAAATAATAAAAGGGAAAAAAAATAGAAATAGTTTATATTTAGTAACAAATAGCTGAATAAATTTGCAACTTTACTGTGCCAGTGTGAAACTGAGTGTTAATGATAACATTTTAATAGGTAAGAGCCAACCCATATTGCTATAAAGGGAAGACTCGCTTGAGAACCGGATATGAACTTCTCAGGATTAGTACAGACATCGAGAAGAGACTTCAAGAGGTTAGTTCGCATTTCTATTTTTGGACCTACCAAGTCTTTTTTTTTTTTTGTTTTAATTATTATTTTCTGTTCTATTCTATAATCTAGTAGGGAGTATTCCAGCATAAGATGATCATTGTCTATAACATCAATTCTTCAGTTACAATGAATCCTAAGAAAGCTATATATAGAGATTAGGAGGTAGAGTTAGACATACGCGAGTTGAGAAATATAATTGAGCCTATTGAACCATGCGCATAAACCTAATACCTCTAACAATTGTCGACTCTGTAAGACATCGTACATTTTGTTATAATAAAAAAAAAGAACTTGAAGAACTTTTCTACTATATGGAAGCAATTGGACAAGAGCATGAGTTAACGTGTTTTTCTTTGACCTTTGTTAGGTTTCATTACCATTTTTAGTTCTGCATGGTGAAGAGGATAGAGTGACTGACAAAGCTGTTAGCCAACAGCTTCATGAGGTGGCTTCAAGCACAGACAAGACCATCAAAATGTATCCAGAAATGTGGCATGGTCTACTCTATGGAGAGCCACAACAAAACTTGGACATAGTGTTTGCAGACATTATCAGCTGGTTAGAGAAGAGATCCACCTTAGGAAACTCGAGGTTGGAGAGGGAGCGTAAGCATGAAAATGACCGATCGCTCAAAGACTAACAATGTGCCTGAAAAACAATAGCACTGCTGTTTTAGTGGCCAAAATTTGGGGGTGGATGGAAATTAATTAGGCAAGAGCAAGGAAAAATTTATGCCTGCTTTTGCTACTATAAAGAGAATGAATTGAATATTAAATTTATTTATAGCTCAATTCATGTGTAAAAGAGAGCTGTCAATAAGTGTGGGCCCAGGTTTGAAATACAAATACTATTGTATCTAAAAAAGAAATGCTAGACCTTGGAAATTCATTACTATATCTATTACATATTTGTTTCTTATTGAAAATTATAATTTTGCATTTTGATCTTCGTTTTGCACCTACTCTCATTTTTGTGATTTGGAGGAATAACACTCAACCCCAAATCTTAAGATACACAAACCCCTCTTGAGGTTCAGGGAATAACACTCAACCCTAAACCTTAAGATAAATGATACTCCATCTCCTTAAAGTTTAAAGAAATCAATACAATAATTCTCCTGTTAATAATTGTAACAAAATACTCTAAATTTTAAAGAGATCCCTTTGATCAAAACATAGCCATGATTATTGAAGGCTTTCTTTTGGTTAAATATTGTTACATGTCACCAAATTGTGGCTAGGGTTTGATTTCGAGAATCTTTTCAAAATTTTGAATATATGATATTATTATTAAGGAAAGGACTATTGTGTTAATTTTGCTCAAACTTCAAGAGAAGTGAGTGCCATTTTCCTCCAAATCTTAAGGAAGATCGTGTAATTTACCAAAAGTAGAATAAATAAATAAGTTGGAATCAAACACGTGCACTCTTTTGACAACCATGCCTACAACTACAACCACATCCATACCTACAGCTACATTGACATTGTGCTTAATGTACTATTTATTAATTATGATGAGGAGATATAGACGTTATTATAATCTAAAGGTTTCAACTAATTTAGCCCCGAAAAAAGGTTTGTGAATGATTTCACCAAATATTTAAAGAATGGGGGCTCTAAACACACCAGCCGAAGGGAAAACAAAAATGGAGGAAAAGGAAAATAAAGCATAGCTTTTATAGTGATAATTCAGTTCGGAGAGGGTGGATTTGAACCCTTAATATTTTTGTTAAAAACTCCAAGAGATGCCAGTTGAGTTGAGCTACAAAGCTCTTGGCAAAAGAACATAACTTTTATAAACTCATCAGGCATCAGACAGCATTTTAATTGATTCCCACAACAATTTTAAACTTAAACTATAATCCTAGTTACAAAACATATTTATTTTACAATGGTTGAGGAGATATGTAACAATTGGTGTATAATAGAAGCAATGTTCCATGTAAGTGATGTTACACGTGCACCAATCACAACTTGCCACCTCAACAAGTTGCAAAAGTTTTTTGCCTCCGAAACTGAAAACACATTACAGACAAAGATTGCATACTACCCATTCTTCTAGATCACCATAAATTGCTAGCTGAATGGCGTTAAAATTGCATGCTCAGAGACAAAAGAAACAGTGTATGAATGTTGATTGTTTCTAACTACAGCAGTGTCTCATTGTTCAAATTCCAAACTAGGTCGGACAGTATTCTCACATTATGCGATCCTGCAGGTTTATGTTAGTTTTTACAACTCCGATTAGTGACAAATATAAGTTCAGAATAAATCTAAGCGCTGAGCAGGCCTTACACACATTGACCAGGAAAGAATACCAGTAACTTTAACATACAATCCATGATAACAACAAAGTCAACGATATATATTTTTTTTATAGGTACAAAACAACGATAAATTATAACTAAATACAACAAGAAAGGCTGTCTGGGATTTCCAATATGCTTGGCTTTTCCCAACATTACATGATTGCGTCTCCGTGTCTTGTTTAAGAATCAGACAACATTCCTTTGCCTAGCATCTACTGCCTCCTCAGTGCAATTACAACAGCTAATCTACGTAGATCAATATCTAGAACAATGGCCTGCATATACAAAGTACAAACAAATTATGGGTAGGATTTGGCCATTCTTAAAACCCTAACTTGGTCACGGTAGTCTGACTCTTGGCACTGTTATTAGGTTTTATTCAGTTTTCAGTGGTCTGCACTCTGCAGTTTGTTTACCATCTATATTTATTAAATTTAATTTCGTTCTACACCAATAGTCATAATTCTGTTAGACTCGTAGTCCAAGCAGCATGTATAAGCTCATATAATCTGTCAATTTTTTCAGAGTTGGAATGAGAAGATAGCCAGCAGCCTAAAAATCTTCTTATAAAATGTCATTGCCTTCTTGCCTAGGAGAGAAGTGTGAACACTAAGGTCTGATTACATATGCTTCCATAATTCTTCTTCTTTCTTTCTTTCTTCCATCATGAATTGAAACCAGTGCAGAAATTCTGCCTGAAGTAGACTAAAACTAAAACCTTGGGATTAACCCCATCAAAGCTTTTCCTAAATTTCTACTCCATTAGTGCATAACAGTATATAAACCTATAACATATCACACCATAACCGGCAAAAGATAACACAGTGCAAAGTTTAAAGAACCCAGCAAAATTGTGCCCCAAAAGCTGCACTGTTTTGACACAATGTCAGGACCAATTTGCTGGGTTCACCAATGTCTAATTATTTATATAAAAAAGAAGAAGAAAGAAAGCTATATTGATAAATAAATAAAATGAAGGGGAAAAAGGCACCTTTAAGTTGTTTTTTCCTCAAATGATCTTATTTCGAACTTCTTCAAGTTTCTTCAGTATCTCTCCTGGAGTTCTGTCTAATTCATCCGCAATTTTTCTCTGCAAATCCAGAGGCAGTGTAGGGAACTGCTCACATAGATCCCCATCAATCACATCCTGCCAATTAACAATTCAGTACTTCCAGCATTGTTTCACAAAGTTAAGGTCATAAGTAATGGAACCAAATATACATACTCGCTCAGTCACAAATTGTTAGCCCTCTATTCCATTCTGGGTTGTTCAAAAATGAAGTCCCATTTGAAAAGTCAACTTATAAATTTTCAAACATAACATTTACTTTAATAAAAAGTCAGTACCTCTCTTTTGCTAAAGTTTAAATTAGGAATGGTAGTTTTGGAACATGTACTTATTTTTTTAAATGTAAAAGACATTTTTTTTATAGGTATGTAAACGACAATGTTTTAAATGATGTTTCCTTAAAAAGTTGGATTGTCTAAGCAAGCCTAACAATAGGGGAAAGAGGGTGTATATATATGAAAGGAAGCAACCTGGAACGGTCAAAATTGATCCAATTAATAACTGGAAGTTAAACATGATCACCAAACACTGCTAACATTTTGGATAAGAAACTATGTTCTAATATTATTATGAGTAGGACCAGCATTAATAATAGTAATTATAAATAATTTTAAGGCAATGGTCAATAGCTCATACGCAGATCTGTCTTAAACTGTAGTAACAACAACAACATCATCAATAGTAGTAATTGTAAATATCCGAAGGCTATGGTCGCAGTTCATATACAAAGCTTTCTTAAACTGTAGTAGCAACAAACAGTAACAATAATGTTTTGGCAGTAACATTAAATTGATGAGAAATAATTCAATTGTCCTTCGAAATCCACAGGTCACCTCCAAAGAAAACTTATATTTGTACATATGTACATGTGTATGTGAGATAATAACTTGACTCATTCCAAAAGCCACCCTATTAGTGGAATCTTTTCCTTGCCCATATAATGTCTCTAATTTTCTCCACAGAAGAGATCAAAACATGCAGAATATCAACAGCACATGCTCTATATAAGAAACAGCAGACCTATTATAAACACCTAATGTAAAGAAATACAAGAATCTCAAATATCTTTACTAAATTGCAAAATATCATTGAAGAACAAAATAGCAGTTAAAATAGGATTATCCTGCACGTATGGTGGTTATATGGACAACAAGTAATATAACAAAAAAGAATAAAAATGGCATATTACCTTAACCGGAAAATATGCAGATCTATAAGCCATGTGATCTCTTCCACACAATGGAGGATTATCCTGCCTCAGATGCATCTCCAAGTGAGAAAAGAAGTCAACATCATCACGGGATGTGAATGCTAGCAATGCCCCCAAGCTCCCCATCACTGTGCCATATATGAGGCACTCTCCACCTCCTGGAATTAGAGATGCCTTCTGCAAGCAGGTGACAACATCACCGACATGAAACTGCACTATCTCCTCTACCTTGTTCGGAGCTCCATTCAACTTCCCCTGCTCCCATTTTATCTTCCCACCGGTTGGATCTTCTTCTATCTCATCTGAAACATCCTGTGGTAATCGCACAAAATAGACATTCCCAAACTTGTCTGCCCCTGCCATGGTGTCAAAGTCTATGTGGTATGATGCAGTCAACCATCTTGGAACACTATCATCAGCAAATATATACAGTTGATTCTCATCCCGTCTGTACTTGCAGTAATGGAACGACTGCAGAGAAGACACCAAAAGCAGTTATAGAAAGCACTTCCCAACACCCCACTTTCAGTATACACCACAAGCAATTAAAAGACCAGGAAACAGATTAATTCCACCTACCCAACTTGTGATTAGAATGACCACCTGATGGTATGAATATATATGATATATGGTTTACCATCTATCAGTCGTTAAAGGTCTGATAAATTGCTAATTATTCGAGTGCTTCATGTAATTTTTTTTTTTTGGATAAGTGAGTGCTTCATGTAACTCAAATTTTGAACGTAACAAACTCAAAGATATAAATAAGAAAAAGAAATAAAACCATACCTCTTGAATGTCACCAACATATATCCGATCACGGTAAGTGTGAATAGAGACAATAGTGTTGGGGAACAGCTTGTTCTCACATTTTCTAAGCAATCTCCTCTTGCCCAAATCATATAATCTGAGCACAGGTCCTATACCAGCAAGTAATCTTCCCTGAAACTGGCACAAAGCAGTAGGAACACCTTCCACTTGTGTCTTGTGCAAAAGTTCAAGGGATCTTCCATCCTCTAAAAATCTATAAATATGAATAAAACCAGCAGTTGAACTTTTTTTGGGCCAAAACTGTAGTCCTTTTGCTGTGCCAACGGCTAAAAGAGTTCCATACTCCTTATCATGGAAATTCACAGTGCATATGCTGAAAGCAGCTTCATTCTCCTGAAGCTCAAGCAGACAAGTTGTACTTGCTGTCTTTGGGTCAAGAACTCTGATGCAAGAAACCCACCTTTCTGACTCTGCATTGGGATAGCCATAGTTCTCATCTGAGAGGGGATCATCTTTGTCTTCATCATCACCACCATTCTCCATCTTCTCTGCATTACCATTTCCATTTTCACCTGTTCCAGAAGCCTCAAAGCACTCCTTTTTTGCAGCTTCGCGCTCTTCAGCCGAGAATGCTTTTTGATCACTCTCAATAATTACCAACAATTTTCGCTTGGGTTGAAGGACAAACTTTCTTGGGGTGTACCTTAGAGGAATCACAGTTTCATTAAATGTTTCACCCAGTCTCTCAATAGTGAAAACCCTCAAAGCATCACCAGCAACAGCAACCACACCTTCTGCACATTGGTCGGAGGCAAATGACGCTGCATATTCAAGAGTCTCATACGACAGGGGTGTTAAAAGAAAATGCCCTTGGTGAATATAACCAAGCCAAGGTCGACTTGATAAGCAAAGCATTGCGCGCTTGCCTCTTACAATAATAGAAAAGAGCTTTGGGGCTCTCAGTCCCAAGAATCGAGAACGGGAATCAGAAAGCTGACCAGTCACCATATCTACAACTGTTCTGAACAAAACCCCATTCTGTAGACCAGCATTAAGAAAAAGGCTCGCAGGATGATCAGCACCATCTTCCCCACCTACTGATGCCTGGACTTCAAGAAAAAGAAGAGATTCTGGAGCTGAAGAAACACTTTGTACACTGAGATCCTGCATACCTTCGTCAGGGTCCAATGTTAATATACGAATCGTGTTGTCATATGAACCAACTGCAAGGAACCGGGATCTCTGCCTTCCTTCAGGAACAGGGGCAATGTCCAAACAAGCCACATCACCATTCATTTCATGCTTATCCACCTCAATCAATTGACCAGTGATATCCACCTCAAAATACACCAGTTCACCCCCACTAAGTGCAATGACTACTTGAAGTCTGTTAGAGCCAACCTTGGCAATTGTCCTCTTTCCAGGAGCTCTCCACTCATTGATACGTCCATCCTCCCTAATATGCCTTATGCCATTGGGATGAACTTGCATGAGAGAGTCATCACCTATCAAAGAAACAGCAAGTGAAGGGGTAGTATCAAGAAACCCACTATCACTAACTTCTTCAACTGTCTCACCAATGGAAAGAACAAGAGTTGCATTTGAGAATGACACAACAATGTATGCATCAAACTCATCAGTGACATTCTTTTTAACAGTCCAAACTGCACTTGGTACACCAGGAAGCTCTGACACAGCCATTTCACTAATAGCTAAACCAGGTCTTAATATTCTGAGGGATGAACGAGGACCCCGCCCACAAAGTGTAAAAATCTGAGGCGTTTCTTCTTCAAAGAGATTTACAACTTTCATGTCCATTATTGGACACAAGCTCTCGACTTGGTCAATCCTAAGAAGGTTCTTAAGTCGTCTGGGCTGGAAAAACACTGGCTGGAAACCTTCTTCAGTTTCCATCAACGAAGCCGACGAAGACTCCACATCGGCATCATCACCTATCCCCTGGAACTGATAAAAAGCATGATTCCCAAATTCTGAAGCAGCAAATAAGTGACCTGACTTCAACACACACATGGAAGAAGTAACTGGAATTGTATCAAAATACTTAATCTTCAATTCCGTAACATGGTCATTGTCATGGTCCAAAGTAACCTTAAAAATATCCCCATACTCCGTTTGCAACAGAAAGAAGAACATCGCTTTCTGCTTATGCGTAGCTGCTGAAACAATAAGAACCCCACGCTCGGCAGGCAAATCTGCACGCCTAGGAATCACAGCCCTAAGATCTGGGTGTCCCTGATTCTTATATATCACAAAATTTTCCGCACAAACCAACACGCCACTAGGCCCATCCCCACCTCCAGGAACAGTGACAAGCATATTTGCACCATTATCAACAGCCTCCGTCCACTTCCTAGACACATGGTTAAGCCCTAAATCAAGCTCATAAAAAGTCAAATTCTTCTGAGCATCACCTGCTGCCACCCCAGTTGAATCCTGGTCTGCCTCCGAGTAATCCAACTCAATAGCAGCAAATATGGGATTATCAAATCCACAATCCACCCCACAAATCGAATACACTATTGTATGCGACTTATGCGCCTCCAAAGGAGACGAAATGGTAAGCCTAGCCGCTGTATCCCTATTCAACACATAAACAAGCTTCTGCTTCTCACAAGCCCCAATCATCACAGCCCTACCTTTCGGATCGATACCCAAGTACTGACCCGGAACTATTCTACGACACCCAGATTTCCCAAAAGTTTCTTGGTGAATTTTATCGAACACATTCTTTTCCTTATTGTATTCAAGTATTACAATCCGACCCGAGTCGGAACCCACAACAATATAGTCTTTCTGAGACCCAGTGAGCCTAAACTGAGCTAAAGACCTAATGGCACCGAAAGTTTCGACGGAGAGAAGGGTTTGGATTTTACCGTTATCGTCGGGTCGAAGAAGCTCGAGGAGTTTGCCGCGCGCGACCACGATCTCTTGCGACTTGCCGCCGGAGAAGCTGCCATTGATGGCGCAGACTATGCCGGTGGCTCGTTGGAGAGTAAGACTGTAGAGGTACATGGCTTAGGGGGGGAATTTTTGTGAGCTAGGGTTTTGAAATGCGAGCGAAAATTTGGGGATTTAGGGTTTTAGAGAAGGGACATTTGGTGGTTTTTGGTTTTTGAGAGGGTTTTGGAATTGGGTTTTTTTGGGTTGTAATTGTGAGGGAAGAAGAGCGTGCTAGTGTCAGTGTGTGATAAACTGGTGATTTAGAAGTGAGTTTAGAACCCTAGTGGAATTTTTGGTTTTGGTGGGGTGAGAAATGGACCAAATCAAATGGTTTCTGGGTTTGTTTGAATCAGACGGTTGAATTTGAACTACTACTGGTGAGATGGGCTCTGCATAGGCTATAGCTGCTGATCCAAAATGCATCTTCACATTAAGATTGGCCTTGGGCCCAAACAAGTAAGAGCATCCGCACTGGGAATGCCAATGCCAAGCCCATTTTACCATTTTCACCCAAAAAAGTGGCTTCATGGGACTTCTAAAATGCTACAATTGTAAAGAATTTTTACAATGTTGCTACAGTGCTATTTTACATGTAGAATGACACTGCAGCACTATTGTATAATTTTTTTAATCACTTTTATTTTCTCTCTCTCTCTCCTCTGTCTGCTCTTTCTCTTTTCTCTAGAGCTGAGACGTCTTCTTTTTTTCTCAACTCTCTCTTTCTATTTTCTCATCTACCCTTTCTCACTTTCTGACTCGCTGTTGGCCGAAGCAAGGTCTGACGAAGGTGTGGGGGTGATGGCGTTTGCTGATCGATGATGGCGTTTCTCACGGCGGTGATGCCATGGGTTTCAAATCGGCGTCGTGAGTTTCAAATCGGTGATAGCGTATTTTCGATGGCTTGGGTTTCAAATTGGCAGCATGGGTATTTGATCGGTGGCTTGGGTTTGCTGATCGGTGGCTTGGGGTTGCTGATCGGTGGCTTATGGAGATCGGCGAGTTGGCGTGGTGGGTTTGAAGTGGTTTTTTCTCTTGGTGTGTTTTTGGCAATTTCTTGGCAATTTTTTGGCAATTTCCTCGATCGGTGGTGGTGGTTTTTGGCAATTTTTTGTATTTTTTTTTTCTCTTGGTGGTTGTTTCTTGTGGTTGTTGTTGGTGATGAGTTTGGTTGTGGTGGTGGTTGCTAGCCAGTGGTGTGGTGGTGGCAAGGTGGGTTTTTGAGTTTTTATTTTTTGGAACAGGGTTTCTGGGTTTTTCTGAGAGTACATTTTGTTGGTTATATATTTTAATGTATAAATATATTATTTTAATGAGTAGAATAGGAAAATAAAAGTTGGGATGGTGAAAATATTGTAAAATTGTACTGTATAATTGATAAAGTGGTTTTTTGGGATGGTAAAATAGGATGGGATAGAATTCCCGGCTGTGGATGCTCTAAGAACCCTATATTCTCAAATAAGGTATTAACATTTGTGGTGATCATTTTTATGGTAAAGAGCAAGGATTTGCTGCAAACAAGATGAGGTGGCAACTTATGAAGCTAACATGTGTCCTAGGCCATGTGCATGTCTCATGACTAGCCAAATTACTCTTAACCACAGTTACAACTTAAACCACAGCCTCTCTCTACCAACCCAAGTAAAACAAAACCCCTATCATCTCTCACTTTATCATCCAATGCTCCTCTATCTCTCAGAGTCTCTCCAGTCTCCACCACCGGTCAACTATCCTCACATCCTCAAAAATTACAGTAAAAAACAATAAGACCATTTTTTTTTTAAAATTTGCAAAGCCACAAGATTTAGAACAAAGAAAAGCTAAATAACTCAAGTATTTCCTTTGATTTTGATAAGAACGCCAAGCATGTTAATGGGTTGCTAGGTTTAGGATCCAGATTTGGTTTTCGTTTTTCTTGTTCTTGTTTTATTTTTCTTCTTCTTTTGTTTCTTCAACCTAGAATTTTCCTCCTTTCATTCCTCAAAAGAGTCATGTGAATATGGACATGGAATTAAGCTTGGAAGAAAGGAACCCACTCTCTGTTGTGCTTTTGATCTTTTGCTTGAGTTGCTCAAGATGATGGGTTCAAGGAATTTTCGGTTTTTGGTAGAAATGAATTTTTTTAGATTTGGTTAAACTTCTCAATGAGTAGATTTGGGTTTGGATTTTTAATTTTTAATTTAATTTATATATTCTCAATTCCCATTTCAAGCCAAACTTCCCAAACTAATTCTTTCATTTTGACCTTGACAATTCTACATAAAAAATTTGAAGCAAATCAAATGTTATATTTACAGCTATATCCACCCAATTAAACCATGGGTCAATCACACACAAAAAAAAAAAAAAAAAAATTGTGGTAAAAGAGTAAGACTAACGCTCTGTTTGTTTCAACATCAACATTTTCTAGAAAATGATTCATTTTCCAAAAAACATTTTCTAGAAAATGATTCATTTTCCAAAAAACATTTTCTAGAAAACTATATCATTTTCCAGTGTTTGGTAATGACCTTGAAAATAAGCTTGAGAATGTTTTCTGGTGTTTGGTATGCAAATTTTTATTTTTATTTTGTATATTTCTTGTATAATTTAAAACATGCGTATTATGTAAACTAACTAATGTAATCAATATTAAAAAAAAAACCAAGGATGAATTTGGTTTTCATACTAAAATTTTGACAATAGATACATTAAAAATTAGTTGTCAAATTTTCATGATCTCTGCCACTCATTTTACTTATATATATATGGACATAAACATCCACACACACATACACATTTATATATATATATATATATATTAACTATTCGTCTATATACATAAAATTGACAGGAGAATACATCTTTAATAAGTACAAAATAACAATAACTTTTTATTGTCTATTCTTTTTGCTAGTACACTAATTGTCTACTATGGTCAACCAGAAGTCTTTAATATTACTCAAAATTATGTATTTATATAAGGTATCTACATAATATATCATCACTACATAATATCTGCATAATGTATCTATCAACAAAAAAGATTATGCTATGTAAAAGTAATTTAGAGTCATATAGGCACTATGTTTAAAATTTTCGTCTTTTACTTCATTCATTAATTTTTTCTTCTTTTTTATTTTTTATATATTTTTTTTAGCACTTTTATGTGCAAAAAAAAAAAAAAAACTTATACATGGAATCCATCAAACCAAAAGTTTCTTAGAGAAAAAAATAAAATCAAGTTTGAATTTCAAAGTAAAGAATTGAGATTTTGGTAGAGAGGAATGAATAATTACCGTTGCAAATATGTTCTCTTTTGCAAGTTGGTAGAGAGGAATGAAATAATTACTGAGTAATGAGGGAAAAAAATCTACTCAAAGAACTATGTTATAAAGAGGAAGAGAAATATGGAGAGAGAGTGAGGGAGAGAGATCTATGGAAGAGGAGAGACCAAAGTGAGTGATAGTGAGGGTGTGAGAAAAGAAAAAGAAAAGGGAAAAGAGAAAGAGTGAGAGTGAGAGAGCGTATTGTGAGATAGAGATTGTTTTCCAAAAATTTTTTTTGGAAAACAAGCTATAAAAAACAAGTCTTATTTTTATTAGGATTTTCCATTGATTAAAGATAGTTTTCCGTTGACCAGTTTTTTTTGTGCTACCAAACACTGGAAAATGTGAAAAACTATCTTTATAGAAAGTTTTCCAGCAAAACAAACAGAGCGTAAATGGAGGAAGAAATGAGTGTTTTGGCTTAATTGAGAATAGTTGACCAACCACCAAGGGACGGTGGCGGTGACAGACAATGGTGGCCTGAGAGAGAGAAAGGGGAGCTAGGGCTGCAAGGCTGCAAAGAGAGAGATGATAGAGGTTTCGTTTTACTTGGGTTGGATTGGTAAAGATATATACATATACATATACATATATATATATATATATATATATATATATATATATATATGTATAGAGATAGAGAGAGAGAGAGAGAGAGAGAGAGGCTGGTGGTTTAAGTTTTAACTATGGTTAAGTGAATTGGGTTGGTCATGTGACATGCACATGGCCTAGGACACATCTTAGCTTCATAAGTTGACACCTCATATTATTTGCAGCAACTCCTATAAACATGTTTGCAACAAATCCTTACTCTAAAACATGATAATGACACATTACTCAATGATCAAGGCAATATGAGTCCAAAGTTTTGGATTCATTGTTCAGTTTATGAAAGAATAAATAAAAGGGTCATGAATTTCAGTTAGACCAATTAATAAAGTTTATTATCATCTAAGAGAGATATGGATTCAAATGTTGCCTATATAAAAAATCAATTAGTGTCTTAATCTAATGATAAAGAGCAATCTAATCTATATCTATATATTACTAAAAGCTGAAGTATAACGTTTAATGTTGCTGCTGCTCTCACATTGCGCCACATCAGTTGCCACATCATTAAAAAAAAAAATTCCTTCAATTTTAAAATGGTTTTTACAATTTTCGGCCCTATAAATCCCAGCCCTATAAATGCAGCCCACTATTTATTTATTTATTTACTTTCACTATCACCCTATAACAAATTTGTATAATTAATCCAGCCCACCTCTTATTTATTTAGTTCTACTTTCAAGTCCAACCCAAAGCCTTTTCAGTTCAACTTAAAGGGAAAAAATAAAAAAAAGTTGAAGCCGATTTTGTGTGAGCCTTTTCAGCTTAAAAGAAAGAAAGAAAGAAAAAAAAAAAACGTGGAAGGCTTCAGGGTTTTGCGTGACCAAGTAGAAGCCTGAGGAGACAGAGAGTTTGAAGATTGTAACGTGGAGGGAAGCTTAAAGGGAGGAAAAAAAAAAACATTGAAGCCTTGCATAAGAAAACAGAGGGTTTGAAACCTACCCACCTTCCTGCTCTACTGTTTTGCAGTAACGGCTGCCTATCTAATTTCCTTCCTTCCTTTATTCCTTTCCACAAGGTATATAAATACTGACAGAACTTGCCTACTTTGGTTGAGGTATCTCTACATTTCAATTCTTTTTTTTGGGTGCAAAACTTTTATGCTCTATTTATATTAATATCATACCCTTTTTTCCCATTTGCTTGTGTTTATGTTTATATTAGACGAGCATCCTTGGCATGCCATTAATGTGTTTGTGAAGTTGCCTGAATGTCGTTTCAAAAATAAAAGGACTTGTTTATGTTGTAAAATAGCGCTAGAATCAAAGCAAATTGTTTTTGGTGTTTCAATTTTTGCGGTAAGTTTTCTGCATAATTTTACTGCATAATCCTGTTTCAAAATTATCTTAGATTATTTTATATTTAAAGGAGTGCTCACATGGAATGAGCTGAACCAGGAGTTGGTTACAAATATAAATTAGAAAGATCATGTACCAAATGTATTCATCAATAATTTTGTCAGTAAATGGAGTGAGGTCCAAATTTAGCAGATCTTCCATCCTATCAATAGTACCGTTTTCAAACTTCACAACAAAAACTTGAAACTTAGCAAAGCTTTTAGATGACCATTTCTTATTCTGTTTCAACAATAGAGAACTCCACATCTTTGTTGTCATGGGACTTGAACTCACAGAGTTCCTTGTATTTCTCATCTGCCATTGTGTAGAGGGTGCTAAAATTCGCGCCATGTTTCAATTGCTCCCCACTTTGGAAAAAAAAAAAACGCTTTGGATTTAGACTAAAAAGTTTAATAGACTGGAATGGTATTGAATGATGAACCGTGATTCAATATGGTTCTTATAATTTTCACTAAAGTAAACTCAATAATTCTAACCAAGACCCTCGCAATACAGTGTTATGAATATGATGGAATCTCAAGTAAAATGAATGCCTAGACAACTGATAAGTTTGCATCTCTCTTTTGTTGGGGTTTATGCCCTAAAATCCAATTTATTGACATGTCATAAATAATTAAATTGTTTAATTATATGAGACCATCTATAAATGAACTAATAAGAGATTATCTTAGTCCATGAGATGCATAGTATGTGATTTATGTGAAAAGTCATAGAAGATATAAATCACAAATTCTTTGTAAACTCAATATTTTAGTTCGTAGTTAGTTATGAAATTGGGCATTTCATCTGCGAAGACTATAACATATCAACTAAGATGATTTGTCTTGATTATGGAAGTTGAGACTTCTAGTTAGTATGTTGATATGTTTTAAGAGTTAAGATATATCGAACCGGATCGCTGTGAGATTTATTATTCTCCTAACGACTATCAAATGAATAATAAATCTCACGACTTCTATTTACATCAACTCTATATCCTAAGAGAATAATGGACCTGATCATGAGATGTAGGTTGCTTTGATATATCAGGAGTGAGATCTATTAGTCATGGTCAAAACTTTAGTATGTTGGGCAACTGCATTTAGTATTGATGGAACATATATTCTCAAGATGGAATTCATAATCTCTTAACGAAGATATAAAATATTTCATTGAGATAAGTTTAATGGGTTTAGTTATTCAGAGTATTGGGCCCAACCACTTTAGTAAGGAATTACTAAAGTATATATTTATGAAATTGAATTTCATAAATATATGATGAATAACATAAATGATTAAACCAGGTACTCAAGGATTAAGATGTAGTAATCTTCAAAGTGGCAGTCAACATTCATAACTTTGTATTACTACGAATATTTTAATAAAGGGGTTGCATGTATAACAAAGTCTTGGGATATAATTTATTAATAAGGCCTAGAATGTAATTATATTCATATAGTGGTATTGAATATAATTAATGGTAACTTTGAACTTGTCAAGAGTTGACAGAAAAATCTAAAACCCATTGGAGCTAGAGTCTTATTTGTTCTCTTTTGGTCTCACTCCAAGCCATATACTAGACCCCAATTGGAATAGCCCAAAAGGTTAACCCAATTAGATAATCAATTATATATAAGGAGAGAAACATACAGAATTTTATAAGAAACTTTTCATAAGGGTCTTTCATTAAGATCGTATAAGGAATGAAATGGTTTGTATGTGGATGTTGGACATTCTCTTATTCTCTCATTTGAAACTGATTGAGAGACCACACTTCTTGGGCATTAAGTGGAATTGGAGTGAAGATTAAGAGTGCTCCTAAGTACTTCTAATCTTTTTTTTTTTTTTTTTTTTTTTTTTAATTTCACCGCACCAAGGTACGATTTTTGTTCTTAAATTCTGAAACTTACATAGCATACGTTATCAATTGCGAATGAAGTAGATTCATTAATTTTTCGCAGAGTATGTTTTATATGCGATACGAACATGTATTTTTCCAATATATTTTTTATCATATGTTATGTTGTATCATCATTTATAATCATTGTGGAGACATGAATACCCAACAACTTACATTACCTTTAGAGACGAGGGAAAAAATCTAAAATTACAGAATCAGACTCACTTGAGCTGAACTAAAATTAAGCAGTAGAATTGGTTATAAAAAAAGTCACACACAACTACAAAATGAATATGAGAAAATTTAACATTTGTGAAGGACAACTTGGAAAAAAAAATTGTAATCCACAAATATGAAGTTCAACATAGTTGACTTTAGCCAATTATTTTATGACTCTATCCTAAGAATTGGCATCTACTGATTGAGAAAAAAAATTAAATAAAAAAAAAAACTTTTCAAAAAAAGAAAAGAAAAGAATTCTTTGCATCATCAGGTGCTCATATTTTGAAATTCTTTTGGAATTTCACAATTCAATGCAACATTAGGCTTGGAGATAAGAAAACAATAAGCAATAAGTGCTTCGAAAGCAATGACTAGGCTTTTTACCATCCAGTCATAAACTTTTTGGAAACCCAACTCTGAAGGACAGAACAACATGCCTGAAAAGAATGGTTTGTAAGGTTGCTGACATTTGAAAATCAATTGATGAAATCTCAAGTAAAATGAATGCCTAGACAACTGATAAGTCTGCATCTCTCTTTTTCATCATATGTGGATTCCATCGATTCCCATATTTGTTGGGTGCTTAGCATGTTTGACTGGATTGTAATGCCTGGACCATGTCTCAAAAGATATTTGCTTTTATGATAATGTATTTACAAAGACATTTAAGTAATTTTATACATGTAAAAATCTGTTGCACACCATTTTCCTACTTTGGTAGGTAGCTTTTTTTGGAACAAATTACGGTTTATTGTTAAGAGTTAATTGTATAGCCGCTTTAAGCAACTGTATGTTGGTTTTATTAACTTGGGTTGGGTTGTAGTTTAATTAGTTGATTTGGTTCAATTTGGTTTGGTTAATGTGTGAGCAAGTTCTAGGTAGGGATAAGCCAAAAATAGTGTGACAATCATGTAGTGCAAAATCAGGCAATATTGTGGCAGCTAAAGAAAATTTCCTAATACAGCATTTATACCTGTAAACTTTCATCCGAATCATTGTCTCTTTTCACAAACTATGATGCAAGAGTCACATCATCACCTTCCATAGTATCCCATATGCCTTTTGGGATATGATTTTGCAGATTCTCTTTTGTAACACACAATAAATAACCGAAGTACATCAGCCATATGCCTCCTTGGTCCACAAGTGTCATAGATAGATCCAGAGCTATTACCACTATGGAGGCAGAGGTAGCAGTCTATCTGGATAAAAAACAACTATGCAAGTGGTCAGAGCTTGATACAGTTGCACATAGTCAGAACATATTACTTCTACTTTTCTGCAGTGTATTGTTTAATGAGTTGCTTTGCTAGAAAATTCCACTGTTGCCCGAACAGTTTGTGTAACCAAAGAAAATAACCAAAAAAAAAAAAAAATACGACATTGTTGAATGAGTTGCTTTGCTGGAAAATTCGATTGTAAATAAAGCTAGAATGTTTCTTCAAGTATGTCCAACACTCAATTATAAATAAAATGAAAAGGCTATGCTAAAATATTTTTATATTATCTTTTGGTATGCTTGAATAATTTTATATTATCTTTTGGTTGTGTAGGGTGTTCAGTTCAAAAGCTAGATTGTTTCTTCAAGTATTTGTAACTTTTAATTATAAATAAAATGAAATATTTTTTATATTTTCTTTTGGTTGTGTAGGTTGTTCATATTTTCTACTAGTTGATTATGGATTATCTATTAAATTGCAAGTTCAACAGCTGGATTGTGTCATAAAGTATGTCCAAATCTCAATTAATGAAAAGGCTAATATAGAATTGAGATTATATTATCTTTTGGTGTTCTAAACTAATTTTTATATTATCTTTTGGTTTCTACCAAATTATAATGGAATATCTTGGGGGAATTTTATAAATAAAAATTTTTCCAAATACTTTTGAACCACATGATATTCAAATTTTGAGATAACCGTCACATGAGATTGTAAAATAATTCAGTAAAAATTCCAAATTCTTAAGAATCACATGATGTTCAGATTTTGAGATAACCATCAGATGAGATTGTAATATGTTTAGAGATTAGATATTTTCTATTGAAAAACATGACTAGTGCTAAAATATCACATAAAAGGTCTTGGTGTTGAATGATATGGACACCTGTCATCGTTTTGATTACTATTTTAATCACCAATTGCTCACAAGTGACCTATTAATTTACACGTTTTTAAGCTGGATTGTTTTTTCAAGTATTTGTAACTTTTAATTATAAATAAAATGAAAAGGCTATGCTAAAATATTTTTAAAATTTTTATTTGGTTGTGTAGGTTGTTCATATTTTCTAGCAGTTGATTACTGAATATATATTAAATTGCAAGTTGAATAGCTATAAAATGAAGAGGCTATGTTAAAAAAAAAAAAAAAATGTATATATATATATATATATATTTTGGTTGTGTAGGTGATTCATATTTTCTACCAGTTGATTACGGATTATATATTAAATCACAAGTTCAACAACTGGATTGTTTTGTAAAGTATATCCAACTCTCAATTAATGAAAAGGCTATTATAAAATTGAGATTATATTATCTTTTGGTGTGTTAAAATAATTTTTATATTATCTTTTGATTTCTACCAAATTATAATGGATTAGCTATTAAATTGCAAGTTCACACAAGCTGGAATATTTCTTCAGGTCTCTCTAAAATGAAATGCTTTGCTAAAATAGTCCTCATATTATTGGTAGGGTGTTCATGTTATCCACCAGTTATTTCAGATGATCTTTTACTGTAATGACACTTAGTAAACGATGGTTGGTAGGTACTATGGAGTCACGTCAGTAGCTATGGTGTTTATCTTTCAATATGAAATTTTACTGAATTACATTCCCACGATACAAAAGAATATAAAACCCAAAGAAGTTGGGAAAATGGGGGAATTTTATAAATAAAAATGTTCCAAATACTTTAGAACCACATGATATTCAAATTTTGAGATAACCGTCAGATGAGATTGTAAAATAATTCAGTAAAAATTCCTAATTTTTTAGAACCACATTTTGTTCAAATTTTGAGATAACTGTCAGATGAGATTGTAATATGTTTAGAGATATTTTCTATTGAAAAACATGACTGGTGCAAAAATATCACATAATTTTTATTTATGTTTTGCAGCCACAATGCTTAATATTTTATTGGGTAAACTACATATTTGGTCCCTATTCTTTACACCATATTTCAATTTAGTCCTTAACATTTTAATTGTGTCAATTTGGTCCCTAGCTTTTTAGTACCGTGTCAATTTGGTCCCTAGCTTTTTAGTACCGTGTCAATTTGGTCCCTACCGTTATGTTTTGTATAAAAATTACTGACGTGTTAAAGACTAAAATAAAATGCTGATGTAGCATAGTCCACATCAACTAGTTAAAAGACTGATTAACACGTAGGATTTAGGATTTTAAGTTTAAATTATCATTTTTTTAAAAACAAAAACTATTAAAAACGAAACCCCCAATTCTCTAAAGTCTATCTCCTCCTTTGCTCTTTACATTCATCGTTGAAGTAAGCTTGAATTTGTTCTCTCCGGTGACTACTAGAGACCAGCCACACTATTCAAGCCTCAGTCCAACGAAGCTCTTCGCCCCCAACTTTCACTATTAGCTCTTCGTTTAACTTCCTTCTCTCTCTCTTTCCCTCCGACCCCAAAAGCCAATGCCCTTTCCATTTCGTTTCTTCTTCCATTTTTCTTAGCTTTACACTTCAAAAATTTCACTATCGGTAACTATAGCCTCCCATATTTTTGCCTTAGAGTATTTCACGATTCCTGAGTTTTGGAACTTGGGTTTAAAATTGGAATGGGAATTTCTTCAGCTGCATAAGCAGAAATTTGATTTCCCATGTTCTTTTGGATAAAAAAAGATATTTCAGTTTGGATGAAAAATTTGAGAGTTATTATTGTTGCTGAGCTTTGAGCTTTTTGAGGTTTTAAGCTTTGAATCTTTGAATATGAGATCCCTCTATCTAAGGATTTGATTTTTCTGGTAAAATTTCACAGTGAAATGTGAATAGGCGGTTGGGGGCTTAATTGCTTGGATTAAATGTGAATAGGCGGTAGACTGGCTTTGTATTGGAACACTGAAGCCAATTCTTGAAGCCCTTGTCTGTGATTGGCAAAAAGGATTTCAACTCAAAAGTGTTTTATGTCTAAGCGGAACACAACGGGTTATTGAATTTCTTATTTAGAGTTTGATCGGTTCATAAAAATGAGCAAGATTTCCAGTTTTTTACTTTCTTCCTCAGTGGTGAAGAGCGGGCTTGGACTGCTTAAGAGTGTGGCTGGTCGTTAGTAGTCACCGGAGAGAGCAAATTCAAGCTTACTCCAGCAATGAATGTAAAGAGGAGAGGAGGAGATAGACTCTAAAAAAATTGGGGTTTGTTTTTAATAGTTTCTATGTTTTAATTTTTTTTAAGATGTGATAATTTCTTAAAACTTAAAATCCTACGTGTTAATATTTTTTTTTAATAGTTGATATGGACTATGCCACATCAGTATTTTATTTTGGTCATTTGCCACGTCAGTAAATTTTATTTAAAAGATAATAGTAGGGACTAAATTGACACAGTGTTAAAAGGTTAGGGCCTAAATTGACACAATTAAAAGGTTAAGGACTAAATTAAAATATGGTGTAAAGGATAGAGACCAAATATGTAGTTTACCCTATTTTATTTATATTTACATTTTGAATGCAATTGCATAAAGGCAGGAATCTCCAAATAGTCTTAGAAAAATGCCCTTCGTGTTACATGTGTGAACTTACTTACCAACTAGGAAGACACTATAAATAGATGACAGCAAAATGAATTCACCCCAAAAAAGAAGGCTAAAATATTTTTTATATTCTCTTTTGGTTGTGTAGGTTGTTCATATTTTCTACCAGTTGATCACGAATTTTCTATTAAATGTTCAAAAGTTAAATTGTTTCGTCAAGTATGTCCAACTCTCAATTATAAATAAACTGAAAAGGCTATGGTAAAGTATTTTTATATTCAGTTTCGGCATGCTAAAATTATTTTTATATTATTTCTTGGTTGTGTAGACTGTTCATATTGTCTACCATATTATTGCGAATTATCTATCAAATTGCAAGTTCAAAAGCTGGAAGTTTTCTTCAGGTATGTCCAAATGTCAATTGTAAATAAAATGAAATGTGTTTTCTAAAATTGTCCTCATATTATTTTTGGTAGTGTAGGTTGTTCATATTATCCACCATTTATTTGAAATGATTTTTTACTATAATGACAGTTAGTAACTGATGGTTTGTAGGTACTATGGAGTCTTCTTGTTATGCACGATTGAGAAGAAGGATGATTCTTGCATCCAGGAGAAATCGCAATTATCCATCCAATATTCATGCTCCTGCAATTCAATGTATTTCTACTGACTTACAATTAAATAGGGGTACTATGTTGGATAGACAAATGAATATGAGTTACTGGGCAGCTAATAGAAGTCATGTAGTAGATGCTAACTTCAACAATGTTGATGCTTTGAGAGGAGAGGTTTCTGTAGAAAAAGGATATGCTTCATTTATGATTGTGTCACCTTCACATCGTATTGTTGGTAGGTTTTTCAAAAAGCTACATTTTTTTATTATATATTATTAAAGTCTTCATTTAACATATATAATATATATATATATATATATATATATATATATATATCTGTGTGTGTGTGTATAATATATACATATGTGTGTGTGTGTGTGTGTATATTATGGATTTACTTATTTTTTATTACTCTTTAGGTCATTCAAGAGATATGGAGAATGATCCATTTTGAGGAGCACTTGACAGAGACGACATGATTATAATAGTGAGACTGCGAACAAAAATTCTAATATCTATATACGCACTACTTTAAATGAAAATGGTGATGTCACCACAAATGTATCTGAAGACCGAATTCCTCCAGGTAATAGTCATTTTAGTAATAACGTATTAAACATATAACGTCATACTGACATGTTACATTTATATTTTTAAAAATATTGTTAGGATGCCAAATTATTCCACATTGCAATATTAACTTGTTATTCAATTATAATCTCAGGAAGTTCATGCATGACTAATGGTGGGAGTTCAGTAATGCAATCAAGTGAAGCCACTTTAGGGGAATCTAGAGGAACTCATCGTAAGTGATATATGACATGGGTAACATGCTTTATTTGTTTTAGTGGTTTTTTCATTTTAAATCAGTTTTATTTCATTGAATATATTTGTTTGTTTTAGGTAAATTCACCGAAGCTTGGAACTTTGGCCCTCCTACTCATATATGTGAACATTGTGGAGCACAAGTTTGGTATGAAGAGAGGACTGTAAAATCAAGGAAGATTAAAAATCCAAAATTTAGTCTATGTTGTTCTAATGGCATTGTCCATCTACATCTTTTGAAAGATCCACCTGCTTTACTAGCAAAGCTACTCAATCTAAATGGTGGGAAAAAGTTGTTCAATTTTCGAGCGGGAATAAGGATGTATAATTCATTGTTTGTCTTTACCTCTTTGGGTGGTAAAGTAGACAAGTCTATAAATAATGGTACAAGCCCATATGTTTTCCGTCTCAATGGCCAAAATTATCAAAGAATTGGGTCACTTCTTCCTATTGAAGGAGAAAAACCTATATTCGCTCAACTCTATATCTATGATACATATAATGAAATAGGACATCGAATTGATGCAGTGGTCAAGAAGTATAAGAAAAATGAAGTAGATCTTGATATTGTTGTTGGATTATTGGAAATGTTAGATAATTGTAATGAATTGGTGAAAGCATTTAGGATGGCAAGGGACAAATTTACTGAATTTGAAATGTGAAATGTCAAAATTCGCTTAATTGGGACACGCAATCCAAATGGAAGACAATATAACCTCCCTACATAATCTGAGGTTGCTATTGTTATTGTTGGGGATTTTAATGTTGAAAGCTCCAATCGTGGTATCATAGTTGAAAATAAAATGTCAGGCTTGCAATGAACAAGTGAACTTCATCCAAGTTTTATGTCATTGCAATATCCTTTACTTTTTTCATATGGCGAAGATGGTTTCATGAAGAATATAAGTTATAGAAGTAATGGTGAAGGGAAAGCAAGGAAAAGAGGAGCTACTTGTTGGAAAAAACTGATTTTGTATCTCATAATACAAAACACATAGCGGAAGCAACAAACAATGATCTATTTCATTCATGATTGATAACGTGCACTATGTAAATTTCAGAATTTAAGAACAAGTTAGCGTACCTTGGTGTGGTGAAATTCAAAACCAAAGATTGAAGTACTTGTGAATACTTTTAATCTTTACTCCAATTCCACTTTACGCCCAAGATGTGTGGTCTCTCAATCAGTTTTCAAAGAGAGAATGAAAGTGTGTCTCACTCTCACATACACACCATTTCTTATATCACTCATAAAAATTCTGTATGTTTCTCCCTTTATAACTAACTGATTATCTAATTGAGCTGGCCTATTGGACCTTTCCAATTAGGCTTTAGTGTGTGGTTTGGAGTGGGACCAAAAGGGACCAATAAGACACTAGTTCCAATAGGCCTTGGGCTTTTCCGTAAACTCTTGACAAGTCCAAAATTACCATTAATTATATTTAATACCACTATATAAATATAATTGCACTCTAGACCTTATTAATAAATTATATTCCAAGACTTTATTATACATGCAACCCCTTCATAAAATATTCGTAGTAATACAAAGTCATAAATATAGACTACCACTTTGAAAGATACTACATCTTAATCCTTGAGTACCTGGTTTAATCCTTTAAGTTATTCATCATATATTTATGAAATCTAATTTCATAAATATATACTTTAGTAATTCTTTACTAAAGTGGTTAGACCTAACACTCTAAATAACCAAACCCATTAAACATATCTCAAGAGAATATTTTATATATCCGTTAAGAGATTATAAATTTTATCTTAAGAATATATGTTTCATCAACACTAAATGTGGCTGCCCAACATACTGAGATTTTGACCGTTACTTTAGATCTCACTCCTAATATATCAAAGCAACCTACACTTCATGATTAGGTCCATTATCCTCTCAGGATTAAGAATTCATGTAAATAAAAGTCGTGAGATTTATTATTCATTTGACAGTCGTTAGAAGTATAATAAATCTCACAGCGGTTCAATTCAATGTCTTAACTCTTAAAACATATCAACATATCAACTAAAAGTCTCCACTTCCATGATCAAGACAAATCATCTTAGTTGATATGTTATAGTCTTCGCAGATGAAATGCCCAATTTCATCACCGACTACGAACTATAAATTCTAAGTTTACAAAGAACTTGTAATTTATATCTTTTGTGACTAAATCACATACTATGCATCTCATGGACTATATGATAATGTCCCAATATTTATGTTACCATTATTTTAGATAATAGTAAAACAACTTTATTAATCACAATATTAACTCAAACACAATGTCAGACATAATGTCATACATAATATCATACATGGCATCATACAAGAGGATTTAAGGGCACACATCCTAACACTACCATGAGAGAATATTATGCTTTTAGACTTTAATAGCGTGCTAATGAGGGGCAAACATTGATACTTGGTAGGAGGTTGTTTCAGCAATTTATTGTAGATGCATACACGTGTATTGAGGAAGCACGTCTTCGATATATTCAAGACCATCAGATTGACTTCAGAATAGAGATTTTGAGTGGTCTAATGGATGTCGTACTTAATGGAGATACAGACTCAACAACAGTTGGAAAATGTGTGATATTGCCTTCTTCATTTATAGGTGGTCCAAGATATATAGCACAAAATTATCAAGATGCAATGGTAATATGCAGATGGGCTGGATATCCAGATCTTTTTATAAACTTCACTTGCAATCCTAAGTGGCCAGAAATTAGTTTGTTTTTGGACTTTATTCCTAGTCAGAAAGCTAAGGACCGACTTGATATTGTAGCAAGAGTCTTCAAAATAAAGTTGGATCAACTATTGCACGATCTCACCCATGGAAAGCACTTTGGAAGAGTAATTGCAGGTATGTAATTTTATACAAATTTCTGCCAACTTGTAGGTACGTATAATGATTGTATATTTTTCATAACTTTTAAGTTTAAAATTATTAATTGCAGTTGTGTATACTATTAAATTGCAAAAAAGAGGCCTGCCACATGTACATATTCTTCTTTTCCTTCATCATAAAGACAAATGCCCAACTCCTACACATATTGATAGTAAAATCAAAGCTGAAATACCAAATTCATGTACAGACCCTGTAGCTTATGAAGCTATGAAACTATATATGATGCGCGGACCACATAGACTTGCTAACATGACATCTCCTTGCATGATCAATGCTAGATGTTCAAAGCATTTTCCAAAAAGCTTTTATGCTGAAACAACATTGATGATGATGGTTTTCCAAATTATCGAAGAAGAAACGATGGACAAACTATAGAAAAAAATAGAATACTTTTGGATAACCAGTATGTTGTTCCTTGCAACATAGACCTCCCCTGGTCAAATACCAATCACACATAAATGTTGAGTGGTGCAACCGGTCTCGCTCAATCAAGTATTTGTTTAAGTATATAAACAAAGGATCAAATAGAGCGACTATTGTTTTACAAGAAAATCCTTTAACAAATGGTGGTGATAATTCTGAGATTGTTGTTGATGAAATAAAAGGCTATTTGGATTGTATTTATATTTCAACTTTTGAAGCGTGTTGGAGGATATTTGAATTTAAAATTCAACATCGGAACCTAGCTGTTGAGAGGTTAAATTTTCATTTAGAAAAAAAGAATACCGTAACCTTTCTAGAGTCGATTAATCTAGGCAATTAGTTAATCGTCCTGGAATTGAAAATACCATGTTCATAGAATGGATGAAGGCTAATAATTCTTTTGAAGATGCTAGAGAGTTGACATATATTGATTTCCCTACAAAATGGGTCTGGCATAGTAATGATCAGCAATGGAGGCAAAGAAAAAATGAAAAATGTATTGGGAGGATTTATTTTGCACATCCTTCAAGTGGTGAGAAGTATTACTTGAGAATGCTGCTTAACATTGTTAAGGGTCCTAGAAATTTTGCTGAAATTAGAATAGTAAATGGTATTGTGTATGAAAGATATCAAGAGGCATGTTATGCACTTGGGCTTCTTGATAATGACAAGGAATGGCATGATCCTATATTGGAAGCATCCAATCTATGGAAATCACATTGGAAAATATTCTCAGAAGACATACTTCATATTCAAAGGCGTATCTTGCAATTTGATGAGCTTAAATTGTCAAAAACGCAGTTGAAAAATTATGCCTTATATGGAATTGAAAAATTGCTTCAACAATTTGGGAAATTTCTAGGAGACTATCCACAAATGCCACAACCTGATATGAATTTGATTTAAAAGAGTAAAAATAGGCTAATTTAAGAAGAAACGTCGTATGACATCTTAGCTTTAAAAAAAGAACTTGAAGTTCTTCTTGCTAGTTTGAATACTGACAAAAAAAAAAAAAAAAAAAAAATTATGATTCAATAATGCAAGCTATCGGTAATGAAACTGGTGGATTTTTTTTTGTCTATGGCCATTGTAAAACTGGAGAGACTAATCTTTACAAGAAAATTTTGGCTACTGTCAGATCCTATAAGGAAAAATTGCTCTTGCTAGTGCAACATCAGGAATTGTTGCTTTGTTACTCCTTGGAGGTAGAACTGCTCACTCACGATTTCATATACCAATTAATATTTTTGATGAATCTACCTGTGAAATTAAGCAAGGAATGCAAGTAGCTGAACTTCTGTTGAAAACAAGTGTTATTTTATGGGATGAGGCACATATGGCACATAGAAATTGTTTAGAGGCACTTGATCACTCTCTCCGTGATATTTTACTTACCCAAAATCCTAATTGTGCTAACAAACCATTTGGAGGAAAGGTTGTGGTATTAGGGGGAGATTTTCGACAAATACTACCTGTTGTCAAAAAAGGTAGAAGAGAAGATATTGTGCATTCTGTAATTAAAAAATCATATCTATAGAAAGAATGTCAGGTTTTCAAATTACACACAAATATGAGGCTTCTACATAATAGATTAAACAATTCAAAATATGCATCAATGATGAATTTTAGTGAGTGGATTTTAAAGATTGGAAATGGTGAAATGGGCGAAGGAGATGGAGAGAATTCAATTACTATTCTAGCTAACTTAATTATCAAACATACTGAAAATCCGATGAAAGATATTGTAAGAAGCACATATCCTGATTTACAAATGAAAATCACAAATCATAGTTACTTACAAGAGAGAGCTATACTTGCACCAACTAATGAAGGTGTTGAAGAACTTAATGATTATGTAATATCATGTTTACATGGTGAAGAGCAAACATATCTAAGTTCAGATTCCATATGCAAAGCTTCCTTGAATATTGCTAACCAAGATGTTTTGTATCTTGGTGAATTCTTGAACACATCAAGATTTCCTAGATTGCCAAATCATAAATTAAAGTTGAAATTAGGCTTGTCTATCATGTTGCTTCGAAATCTAAACCAAAATGCAGGTCTTTGTAATGGAACAAGATTGGTTATTACTAAATTGGGTACATGGGTCATAAAAGCAAAGATCATTATTGGTACCAATATTGGAGCACATGTTTTTATCCCAAGAATCACATTGTCTCCAAGTGAGTCAAAATGGCCATTCCTCTTAAAGAGATGATAGTTCCCAATTTCAGTATGTTTTGCAATGACAATTAATAAGAGCCAAGGTCAATCTTTGAAACATATTGGTGTGTATCTCCCAAATCCGGTTTTCAGCCATGGACAATTATATGTTGTAATATCTAGAGTTACAAGCAGAAATGGCCTGAAGTTCCTCATCATCAACAATGAAATCAAAGAAGAGTCGAATACAAAATATATCTACAAAGAAGTATTCACAGGCCTTTCTTAATCTTTGATACTACAAATAATAGAATTCCTTCTCCAGTTTTGTACCCACCTCTCTTATCATTTATTTAATAATATTTTACTCATTAATGTTAACTTAACTTGGAAAAATTACAGATTATAGTATCTTATTTTTGGGAGTTTTTAAGCTAAAATTAATTTGGAAGACCAAGATGGGTTAAGAAGGTCAGTTTGATATGCTTACCCATACTCTCTACACTTTTCCTCTCTAACGCTTTCATTCTTTTAGGTCAAGACAGTAGAGGAAATGGGTAACCAAATTTTGATAGAGAAAAACTTTACGAGGCTTCCAAAGCTGTAGATTTGGAAGCTATAGTCATGTCTTGGCAAGTACGTGCATTACTTTTTTTTTAAAGTAAGATATTTTGCTGATACATTGAGAAATGAAACTAATGGGAAAATTGTAACAATTCTACCAGTTTGCTATTTTATTGATTCTAATGTACTCAGGATTTTCCCTTTTTGTTACAACATTAATATTTGTTAGATGATGAAACATTAAAAAAAAAAAAAAAAAAAAACAAATTCACACATTTTCCACAGGTGGAACAAAAATATTTTCTGTGTGTTTTAATGTAAATACTTAATGTATTTCCAACTCTCAATTAATGAAAAAGCTATTATAAAATTGACATTATATTATCTTTTGGAATGCTAAAATAATTTTTATATTAGCTTTTGGTTTCCACCAAATTATAACAAGTCATCCATTAAATTGCAAGTTCACACAAGCTGGAATATTTCTTCAGGTCTCTCTAAAATGAGATGTTTTGCTAAAATACTCCTTATATTATTGGTAGGGTGTTCATATTATTTACTAGTTATTTGAAATGATCTTTTACTATAATGATGGTTAATAAATGAAGGTTTGTAGAAACTATGGAGTCACATTAGCAGGTAGGGTGTCTATCTTTCAATATGAAATTTTACTGAATTACATTCCCACAATACAAAAGAATATAGAACCCAGACAAGTTGAAAAAATGGAGAAATTTTATAAATAAAAAAATTTCCCAAATTCTTTAGAACCACATAATTTTTCAGATTCTGAGATAACCATCAAATGAGGGTGTAAAATAATTTAGTAAAGACAAAGGTAGATTAAAAGCAAGAACGGAGGGAGATTAAAAAAAATGAGTTTGGTCAAAAAAACTATTTTAGTTTAAGTTTTTGGGTCTCCATATAGTCTTACAAAAATGGCCTTCATGACACTTCTGTGAACTTACTTACCAAGCAGGAAGACACTATAGATAGATGACATAATTTTTTTTTTCTTTTTTGAGTGTTTGAGTGTGTATTTGCATGTAAGTGTTAGTGTTCAATCATCAAAAAAAAAAAAGAAGGTCTTCGTGTTCAATGATGTGGACACCTATTACCATTTTGATTACTATTTTACCCACCAGTTGCTTACAAGTTACCTGTTAATTTACATGTTTTTAAGCTAGATTGTTTCTTCAAGTATTTCTAAATCTTAATTATAAATAAAATGAAAAGGCTATGCTAAAATATTTTTTATATTTTCTTTTGGTTGTGTAGGTTGTTCATATTTTCTACCAGTGTATTACGGATTATCTATTAAATTGCAAGTTCAACAACTGGATTGTTTCGTAAAGTATGTCTAACTCTCAATTAATGAAAACGTTATTATAAAATTGAGATTATATTATCTTTTCGTGTGCTAAAATAATTTTTATATCATCTTTTGGTTTATACCAAATTATAACAGATTATCTATTAAATTCCAAGTTCACAAAAGCTAGAATATTTCTTCAGGTCTCTCTAAAATGAAATGTTTTGCTACAATAGTCCTCATATTATTGGTAGGGTGTTCATATTATCCACCAGTTATTTGAAATTATCTTTTACTATAATGACACTTTTTGTTGTTGACTACAAGTATTTTTTACATGGGCTACCAGTGGACTCTGATTATCACAATTGGGTATTATCTTAAAAACACCCTCTTTCTTTTTGTATCATTGTGTGCAAGTTTGTATTTTTTTTTTTTAATAGTTTCGGTTTTCTTTGCTATTGCATTGGCCCATAACAAATATGACTTTAATTTTTTTTAATGACACCCAAATGATGAATTCATGAATTAAATAGAAATAAATAATAGGGAATTAAGTATCAAGTTTGTTGTTTTCATTTGATCAATAATTTGTAATAATTGAAGGCATGGATACATTGGATAGTTTTAAATTTCATAGAACCTACAAAAAATTCTACATCTAAATAACTAGCATAACAAATGGTCCATTCCCACAATTATTTAATTTCCATTCAACCGTTGTTTCAAAATTGACAAAATATCTATTTATCGCTTTCACAGTTTTTCTGATTTATATTGAATATTTTTTCTGTTCCTATGATGACACTTTATTATTAGAAAAAACATTTGGCACTTATATTAAAAATATATATATTGCTAGGGTCTCAAAAAAAATTATAAGGGGAAGGAAGAATCTCTTGTGCCACATACCAAGACCATCAATCATGTAGTAAACCAATGAGTGAAATGGCACCTTCTTTGGTTGTAAGAATAATGTGTGAGAGGATTTTACATATTCATGTATTTCATTTTTTATATTTAAAAAGTTCATCTACTTAATTAAGACATTAATAACTAGACAATTAAATTCATACAAAATTAAAAACTACAAAAATTGTCTATACATATTAATCATGGATGGTTTTAAATTTACATTTAACTTTGCATTTATGTATTCTTATGCTTTAAATTACATATTTATAACTAAACAATGAAAATTAAGAAGAAAATAATTACAACAATTTTTTTTCTACTCTTTAAAAAGTCACAAATTTTCTGTTAAAAATTTGTTTATATATCCTCATGTTGATTGGAAGATCCTTACCACTAACCTTCAGTAGCAGAACAAAATTACAAAAGAAAAACCCACCTAATTAACCAATGACTCAAAAACCATATTCAAAAGGGCAAGAGTACCGTATATATAATTGATAACGCCTTAAAATGTATACTTGATATATATTTATATGGACGTTATCTCCTTATTATTGTGCTTAATTTGTATAATTAAGCCATGATTTGCATTAGTCCCTCTTATTTATCTTTACATAATTTCTTAAATAAGATGTCATTCATTGTGTGTAATTTTCTACTTTCAGGAAATCATGTGAGAAAGATGAGTTTACAGGAATTTGTGAGAGAATGGAGGCCAAACTAGAATTAAGTGGAGCTAAAGGACCATGCTTAAATTTCTAGCTAGGGAGGTGCAGCTGGAGTGCTTGGATTGTCTACCATGATTGGAAGCTTCAAATAAGGAAAGAAATCAAAGAGGCAGAATCTAAAAAAAAAAAATCTGATCTGAGCACCTATCAGTATTTTGGGCGTATCTCTCTCCTCAAAAATCCAATTGACACAAGGCTAGATGGGTTGGAACCGTGACTTAAATATCTACAACTTTATAGTTTTAAGTTTTTCTAAATTCTCAAGTTTTGAAGGCCGTAATTAACTCACAAGTTACCGCTGTAAGCCTGGACAGAAGTTAAAATAGTAAAAGTTTTATTTTCTTGGGACACTTTTATGTTAGGATTTTGAAGGGAGGCAAGGAGAACGAATTTTGGGCAGAGAAAACCTTGTATTTTCCTTTCTCTAATGGCAGCCTAAACTCTTTGCTAGGGCTAGGGATTATGTTTCTTCTATACGGTATAAATATTCAATGTGATTCTCTCTAAGATTTTAGACAATAACATATTTGATTGTTCAATTAGATTTCTTTTGATGTATTAGTTCTTCCATACTTTCAATAAGTTCAACCATGTTTTCTTATTGTTTAGATGAATTTCTAATAGTTTCAAATAAAAATAACATTTTAAAGTGAATGAGTTTTTCTGAAAACTATTCTAACCGCATTATTAATCGAGGTTATCATGTGTTCTTGAATTGTCTTAGTTCAACTGAATCATAAGTTTTTAATTGTATAAGAACAATCAATTATAAAATATATATTTTCTTAGATCACAAAGAATCTCATATCGATATAGGGAAACATCTCGATGCCCTAGTATTTATATTATTGATTTAAATAAGTTTTTATTATTATTCTTGTTAACAATCACCAAGCAAAAATATTTTTCTTCTTCACCCAAATTGTTATTTAATTATATTGTCTTTAAATTTACCCTGCTCCTTGTGGTTCAACCTTGGTACTCCGAGAATTATATTGCTATGATCTCCTGCATTTGGGAGTGAGCAAGCAATAATATAAATTTTAAATTTTTATTTATATCTCCTTTTTGTGCGGATCAACTTCAGATTTCATCATGGTATCAATTAATTGACCTAACCACTAAATACATTATATTTAAAAAAGAAAGGTCATTATTACTTCCGTTACAACCAAATCATTAATTGATTGAGACTAAAATAAATAAATGCCTTCGTATTCCCTTGAAACATTAGAGGGGAAGGGGGGAACCTTTCACATACCACCAATGTAACCACATCTATAACTATTTAAGATATCCATGATATCTACTTCTATTTTATAACCATACCATACAAATTACAACTACCAAGAGAACGTACTTTGCAACAATAAAGACAAAATTTCCAGCTACAAGATTTTGGAAAGATAAATTTTCCTTATGTACAAGGTATGTATACTACATCTGAAAACTATTTATTTCTATTTCATAAGATGAATAAAGATCATTAGAAATTTTAGATATGCTTAGTTATATAAATCGTTGAATTTTATTAGTCTATTTCCATTCTAACAATAGTTCAACTCAATTGGGTCCAACTAATGACTATATTATCAGTTCCAAAAATGAGTGGCAATCTCATCAAGCAACTTTCAAGTAAAAATGAGAATTGGAAGGTAAGAGTCAGACTTTCAAGAATGTGGGAAGCTGTCAACCGAAAAAATCTAGAACTAATTAGTTTGGACATGGTTCTTATAGATGAACAAGTTAGATTTGAATTAAGAATCTATTTTGTCATATTTTCTTTACTCGACTCACACCTTAAAACTAAAATTGTGACTAACAAATTGCTTATTAACTACTAGGATGACACAATACACGCTACAATTCAAAAAAACAATGTTAAGAAGTTTCAGGCACAACTACGAGAAGGACAATTATATTCACTATCCAATTTTTGAGTAGATACTTACAAGGAAAAAGATAGCTATCAGCCTCTAAGTAAAGAGAAGAAAATAAACTTTCTACGTACAACAGTTATTGAGGAGCTAAAACAGGCTGAAGTTACTATCTCTCAACGTAAATTTGAATTTGTTGATTACCAAACAATTGTGGATCGCTTTGACAATAACAAACAATTGACAGGTAGCCTAAAAAGTCTCAAATTTATTTTAAAATAATTATGCTTCAAATTACTTAATCAACTTTATTTGCTGCAAACATCATTGGAAAGATAGTTGGTGTTGGACCACTAGAAAATGTTCATGTTCAAGGATCTACTGTCCCAATGAGAAATATAGATATCATGAATCCAGAGTAAGCTTTAGCATGTACATATGTATTCATTGCATAATACTACTTCAAGCTCTTTATCACTTACATATTTGTTTGCCACAGAGAAATCAAAATAAGAATTACTCTCTGGGGACCAACATCAAATCAAATTGAGGACAATTTTTACACCAACAATCCAGGACCTTTTGTCATAATAGTGACATCTACTATTGTGAAAACATTTAGAGGTAATAAATTCTTTTAAACATATCTTTTCTTTTACATAATTAACATATTTTTATTAAATACAGGTGAACACTATTTGTCATCTACAAGTGCAACAAAAGTATACATCAATTTAGAAATACCTGAAACTACAACATTGATTGATAGGTATTTAGATTTTCCATACCATACTTTTATTCTAATTTGTTATTTTAAAAATAATCTTGATACTTTTATTTAGTACATTACAATCCTCATATCTAATAATTATTCACTATGTTTTGATTTAAATCTTTTACCATCAAAGAAATGTGGAAAAGACTGAAATTGAAGGAATTCCTCTACAATTCAAGCAAGAAATATCAGTTGAAAAAAGAATCACACAAAATAGAAGAACAATCAAGCAAATAACATCCTTGGAATGGACGTTGGATGATTAGGTCCTCAACATTTTTTCCCAATAACGTCATACTAATAATATATCTAGTTCTCAATAAGCTTAACACTAAATACATTTCTTTTTTTCTTTTATATTGTAGGAAAATGTCTTCACATGCCTAGCAACGATTGAAAATATTGAAAAAAACTTTGGATGGTAATATATCGGATGCGCAAAGTGCAACAATCTGAAAATGATTTTTGGTGCAGCCATTGCAAAAGTAACTCTAATTTTCCAATTCCAAGGTAAAATATAAATTACCAATTTTAGAATCATTCAATATATGTAAACATAAAACAAAAAATATATATTTATCAAACAAAAATGAAACAAATGATGTATTTATACATGCAGGTATAGAATTCAACTCAACGTTGATGATGGAACAGAGCGTGCCGTATTTATTTTGTTCGACAAGGAAGCTGAAAAATTACTTCACACAATAGCAAAAGAACTATCAAACAAATATGCAACTGTAAGACCATACAATTAGCATATATAATCTTTCATTTAATTTGAAAAGAATATACAAAATTATATTCAATATTTTATCAGATGAATGTGTTAGGTTCTAAGACCTTAGGGACTAATGTATTAGAACTTCATTATGTCATGTGTTGGCAAACCATGATCAAAACATTTAGTCTAGGTTTAGACTTGCTCAAAGTTTGGTTTAAATTAAGTTTGAAATCGAGTAATTGCAAGAAATTACTATTCAATTTCTGCAAAGCTCGATTGATCAAAAATTAGATTCGATCGATTGAAAGTCGCAAATCAGCAAAAATCAGCAAACGTAAAAAGGCCATAATATCTGTTTGAAGCCCAAATCGCGATCCGTTTTTTCCAGTATATAAAGGACATCATAAGCTAACCCTAGGGAGGGTTTTCAGAGTTTTTTAGAGAGATTAGAGTGCATCTTGTGCCTCTTTTGTAGATCTAGGGTTTTGTACCCAAAAGCTCTCTAAGGTTGTTGTTTAAGTTGTGTGTGTGAATCTCTTGTGAGATCTAGAAGTGTTTGCCTTCATACACACTTAGGGTTATCAAGATCAAGATTGATGTCAAGAGATTGATGATCGTTTCAGTTGTTGTATAAAGAGCTTAAAGAAATACAAGTGGTATACTTATGAATGTTGTGGATCTGAGAAAAAAGTAGTTTGTGGACTCGGAGCTGTCACGTGGTCGTGGTAGTAAGTTTTTTACTCGAGGTAGCAATAGGATGTTAGTGGTCTAAGTCGCTATTGTAAAATTTCAATTCTTTCATAGTGGATCTGTTTTGCCTTGAGGATAGCTAGGTTAAATCCTCCTCAGATTTTTTACCGGTTTGGTTTTCCTAGGTTATGATATCGTGTGTTATTTACTTTTCTACTTTACTTTACATGATATGATTTTTTTGTGTTAACCTAGATTTGAATAATTTACCTAAGTTAATCACTTGGCTAAATAACTAGGTTAAACAACTTGTGTTTTAAGAGGTCTAAAAACGTACAAAATGCAAATTCCACCCTGCCAAATGAAATAGAGAAGCTCATTGGAAAAACATTTGTGTTCTAACTAAAGCTTAACGACTATAATTGGAAGGAAGGATGGGAATTATATACAACTGAAAAGGTGTTTGATAACATTTCAAATGATGAAACGACAATGAAACTTGATCATATTATAACAGTAAGATGTCAACTATTACAAACTTAAGCCTATTTGCAAATCCAAATATTATGCTTTAAACCACATATTGTGTTTTAGGAACCACTGCAAAATGATGAAATCAAGGAAAGTCCAGATCAGACTTCTGACAAAAACACATTTGAAGTATTTGATACAAAACCATCCATAAGCGCAAATAATGATCCAGTTGACCCACCCAAAAAAAAAATGACGATATCACAACAGTAAGCTTTCTACTTCTACATTTATTTACAAATTCATTTAAAAAAAATATATCTACTATGTACTTTAATAAAAATTCTTTGGTGTAGGAAGCATTGGAGAATTACGAAGTCAAGAAAAAACGTAGAACAAACTTCTAAGAAAAACAAATTTCAAGTTCTGGATAAAAAACCATTAACAAGCACAAATAATGGTGAAAGTAGATCAAAACAAGAACACAATAATGGTGCCATCCCATCAATGAGTTTTGCCTCTAATGTTGAAGATGCGGAACCAAGTGATGATAACATGTTCCTTCGAGATCTAATCAATCGTCGAAAAGCTACAAAACACAAGTCATCAAAGAAGAAGCTTCTTCAAAGACGCAAATGATATTAGACTTTTATATTTTCTTCCCTTTATGAACTTATTTCAAGGTTCTATTATATCTTCATATTGCCTCAAATAAGTCAAATAAAAGACTTTGCTTCATTAATAATAAAAGTTTTTTGGAAAATCAAATTGGTGCCCAATTAAGCACTAGCACTAATAAAATCAATACCAGCCACCAACTATAGCAACTCCTATTACATGAAATTCACTCATTTAAGTTTAATTACAAAGTGACCCGCTTTTGCACATGGAAACCTTACACAGCTTGAACACTAGAAACAGTGTTCTTCAATTTCTCAATCTCATCTTTCACACCGGTACCCCAAATGGATCCAATCTCTTTAAAAGTAGTAGAGCCCAATAATTCAATGATCTTTGGGTACACTTAGGTTAAGATGGAATGCGTCAAAAGCTCAAATAGAATCAGCTCAGAGTTCCAAACTAATTGTATATGACACATTATTGCATTTATTAGAAAAATTGATTTTGCTTTCCACTCCAAATGGAGTTGATATCCTAACATCAAGCATAATTTGCAGTCTGAGCCAGAATTCAGGTCACTAATTTTTGAAGTTGTCGAAGACTTACTAGATGATGGGATTGACAAAATCAACTACAGATGAGTTCAATACAACAGATAGGCCTGTCCACGGGTCGGGCCAGTTCAGGTTTGGGCCTGGACCGAACCCGACCCATTTGAATCGGGTGGCAAGATCTTAGACCCGCATTCGACCGAAAAGTCAGGTCGGACTCGGTGTTTCGGGCCGCGGGTTGGGGGGATCGGAGTTGTTGGTTAGGCGGGTTTGGGCCATTAATGGGCCCAAATTTTTTTTGTTCAAATTTTTTAGCTCTTTTAGCCCAAATTAAGGAGTTTGTCAATTTAAAAATTATTTGGGTGTCATACTTTCTGAACAAACATTTAATACAAATTGGGCCTCTGTTTTCCTTTTTTTTTTTTTTAAATGGGCCTTCAACCAAACTTAAATTAAGCTACTTCACTTATAATAAATATATTGGGCCTTCAAAACAAAAACTTCCTAGAAAAAATACCTCACCACAACACAAAATAAACCTATTTTTACATCTGTTAAGCATGCATAGAATGACCACGAAAACTAAACGCATCATATATTGTAAAACCTAGTACCTGGACAAAGAGCACAACACCAGTAACACAAAATCCTATTTTCACCACATGTGACTTCTTAAACAGCCAGTCAGCCACATTGACAAACCAAAAATTAACACAACAAATAACCTGAACAAAATAGCAAAACAATACACAAAACATGCGTATTTCCAAGTTCCAACAACCACACAACAAGTAGAATTTCCAACAACAAATAAGCCAACCATAGCAAGCATAATCTACAGATTTATATTGTAATACACACATCTAGGCTGAGAAGCAAATAGATTACTGCAGGGCAGTAAATCATAAGAAGGCAGTAACATGTTGGCTATAAAATGTTCCCAGCAATATAATTAATTACAACTATAAAATACCACAGGTATTTCCAAAAAAAATAGCTTTCCCCAAGCATTAAATGACAAATACTCAAGCTTATAACTAATAGAAAAGAAAACCTATATGATTCCTAGGATTTCTTTTCTATAAGTTTTAAGACTAGTATTGTTAGAAAAGAAATTTACAAAAAAGGTTCCAAAATGTTCCCAAGAGGCTGCCTCTACAAAATAATTGATTCCACCTACAAAAGACAAGAAAATATTTAACAAGTTATACATTACTACCAAATAGAAGACCAAATATAAAGAGCAGCAAGTTTATAACAGTAAGAGGCCAAAGGCAATAACATACCAAGTCAGTTATCAATCTTCAACACTAATTAAGGGTTGTTTGCCTGAGCTAGAACCCAAGTTGGAGCTGATACTTGCTGATGCACTTGATGATGATTGTTGATTTAAAACTAAAAAAGAAAAGGAAACAAATACAACATATTAAATTTTGTTTGAACATGAGACATTCAATAATAATTAATAGACTAAGTTCCAAAATTTAAACATATTACCTAAATCATGAAATTCCTCCTCCAATGCCTCAACCTCATCCTTTGATTGGCGATGAGAAATTGGTACTGTGGCTTGAAGCCAATTTTGTGCACATACAAGGTTTTGAACCATGAGAGGAGAGAGAGAACTTCGAAAAGGATCAACAATGCGACCTCCGGTGCTAAATGCTAACTCAGATGCAACAGTCGAAACTGGTACAGCCAGCACATCTTTCGCCACTTTGGACAGCATTGGGTACCTACTACAATTGTCTTTCCACCACCCTAGTACCTCAAAATTCACATCCCTTCTACCATCACAATTTTCAGCCAAATACTTTTCAACCTCATTACTACAACCTACAGATTGCTCAGCTTCTAAGAAAAGCTCATATCGAGAGTGAACCATCACATATGGATCACTAGCATCACCTACCATTTGGGTCCTCTCACTTGCAATAGGTTCTTGCACATTTGGGGAATTAACAGAGCAGTAAAAAGTATACAACTTCATCAAAAGATCTTTCACCTTATCAACCATCACTTTCCCCACTTCATTCCCATAAATTTCAGAAAAAGAAAACTTCAAAAACCTCAATTTTTTTCGTGGATCAAGAATCACAGCCACATACAAAAGAGGATTAATTTTATCACCTTCCCCCCAATACTTCTCAAATTTAGTTTGCATGTTTGTGGCTGTGTTTTTCAAGAGAGTGTTTTGGGATTTAACTAACTAAGAAATACTCTCCTGAATAACAAAGATCTCGTCAAAAAAAGCATTTGAGGTAACGTACAAAGAGCCAGAGAACTTCTTTGTTGCATTGTAAAAAAGCCTCAAGAAAGTCACAAATGCCCTACAATTTTGGAAATCACTCATACAAGGAGATCCTAAACCACCACTATCTTCCTTGCTCCTAAAGTATGATGAATAACCATCATCTTCAAAGTCCATCCTAAGGAATACTTTCTCGAATTTTTCAGCAGTTTTATAACATAAGATAAGTTGAGTTCCATCTAGTAGGTACATCTAGACAAAGAAGACTCTTGGACTCCATACCTAACCTCTCCATAAAATTCCTAAAAGTCTGATTTCTATTGGGTGAGGACTTAACATATCTCACAGCTTCCCGCACCCTAGCAATAGACGCATCAATTTCTTTTAAACCCTCACCAACAATGAGATTTAGGATGTGGGCAAAACACCTCATGTACATGAACTCATTTTCTAAAACTGTCCCATTCCAATCTTTTGTTACCCTTTGCAAAAATTTAATAGTGGTTAAATTAGAGCTAGCATTATCCACTGTCAAAGTGAATATGCCATCAATACCCCACTCACGCAAAGACATCTCAATTTTTCTACCTATAGTCTCCCCCTTATGATCTTCAACTTGACAAAAATTTAAAATTCTCTTATGTTACTTCCAAGCATCATCAATAAAGTGACATGTGAGACACATATAATTCAAATTTTGTATAGTAGTCCATGTGTCCGTAGTAAGACACACCCTACAACCCTTCAAGGATTTCCTTAGCTTCTCTCTCTCACAATTATAAATCCCAATCACATCTCTAGCCATAATTTGCTGAGATGGAATATCCTTTAGACGGAGCTTAGGTTGTAAGGTAGTTACATATTTCTTAAACCCATACCCCTCAACACACCTAAAAGGCAACGCATCAATTATAATCATTTCAGCTAATGCCTTTCTAGAAGCCTCAACAGAAAAAGTTGTTAACACAAGTTTGAACCCTTCATCTCCATCATTTTTGGGTTCAAAAGCTAAGGTTTTCTGCCCTTTATCTTCTCTATTAGGGTTCTTGGGACAGATTGTCACATGAGCTAACAAATTACTAGTACCACAACTCTTACTATTAGCATGATATGATTTTTTACAATAATTACATACAACCATAGTAACACCCTCATCTACCTTTACTTTTTCAAAATGATTCTAAGCTAAAGACTTTTTCCTACCATTAGCAGTCTTACTCACTACGCTAGGTGGAACTGGGGGTAACTCACCATCAGTAGCTTTAGCTTGGGTTGCAGCAACAACCTTTTGGGTGGCAGTGGCAGTAGCACCATCAGCTTGGGTGGCGATAGAACCATCAAGTTGGGTAGCGGTAGAACCGTCAGCTTATGTAGAATCAGAGGGAGCATTAGTGGAGGAATCCATGACCTAAAAAAATCAAATATAGAAGTTAGCAAAACGAGAACAACAAAGTAAGATATTCATCAACTCTAACAAAATCCCAACTTTTAACACAAAACACTAAGGGAAAAAAAAATCATACCTTAACGAAACCAGGGGTGTTGGAGTTTTGAATTTGAAGACTAAAAACCCCACTAGGCCAACTTTCAAGTTCAGAGTAAAATTAAAATAGGAATAGAATTAATCAAACAAATAAACAAAGAAAAAAAAGTAAAAAAGTTTAGGATTTCAATTTTTTTTTAGTTAGTGTTTCAAATTATAAAGCTTATTTGATTTTTAACAGTATAAATTTTACTATATAATAAAAGCGAAAACATTGAACACATCCATAGTAGCTTAAGTTACATGCATCAACTCTAAGTCTCTTAACAAAAAAAGAACAAAATCCTAACTTTGAACACAAAAAACAAAGGGAAATAGAAATCATACCTTAAAAAACGTGGGTGTTAATTTCAAGTTTGAAGACTGAAAACCCCACTTGTACAACTTTCAATTCCTGAATAAAATTTAAATAGGAACAAAGTTAATCAAACAAATGAACAAAAAACAAAAGTAAATGGTTAAGGTTTCAACTATTTCTAGTTAGGGTTTCAAATTTAAAAACTTTGGGGTTATTTAATTTTAACAGTAGATTTTCATAACATATATAATCAATGAGAGACTGAAAAAAAAAAAAAAAAAAAGATGAGAAAGGGAGAGCACATACCCTGGGTTCAACCCATATGATCGGCGGCTGAGAGAGGAGTGGTTGGTGGTGGAGGCGGCGGCAGCGGCTAGTTGTGAAGAACTTGTAGTGAGATATTAGGGTTTGGACCTTGGAGTAAAAAGAGGCAAAGTGAAAACTGAGAGTTTGAGAGTTTGATCTGTTCATTGGTAAGAAGACTGAAAATAGGTTGCTTTTAAAGAGTGAAGATTGAAGACTAATGAAGCGATGAAAATTTGAGGTTTCGCATGAAATTGGTGAAGAGATTTGAAGTTTTGAGGATTTGAGACCGAGATAGAGAGACAGAGAGAGAGAACGCCTGAGAGAGTGAGAGGGAGAGATATGAGATTGAGATTAGAGAGAGTGAGGTTTGAGACTTTGAGCTGACTGTTGAGGCTGTGGACTTGGTGAGTGATTAGGTGAAGACTAAAGAGTGAAGAGAGATTGTGGCCGTTGATGTTAATCTACTCATCATGATCAACTTGATTCGGTGAAGAAGAGTGAGAGAGAGCGAAGATTCCGTGTGACTGTGTCTGTGTGCCTGAAGCCGTTGCCTTGTTGGGATATGAGGTTATATATTTTATCTCTAATTTTGACCGTTGATCACTTGATTGTGATATCAGTTTAATTTTAACAGTTGGATTCTAAATGCTAGGGCTGTAGTGTTTAAGTAAGTGATATGATGTCATTGATGTGTTAGGGCGGTAGAGTTTAATCCTTACCATTGATTTGAAATAGAATTAAATTTAATGGTTGGATTTGCAATTAGGAATTTGTGCCTACTGCCCACTACAGTCTACACTACACGTTACCCACTGGCCACTACACCTTTTGGTCAGGTTGATTAGGTTTTACTCTTACACATTACCCACTAACCAAAGCTGATGATGTGACTTGACTTATGTGATCACGTGAGTGCTTGCTTGAGGCTGAGTGGAGTGACTTATTTTACCAAATATTCGGTAGAGTCGGGTTATTCGGATTTTTTATTGTGTAACCCGAAACCCGAACCGATTATTCGGTTCTTCTTTAAACAGCAACCGTGACCAACCCGTAGTTGCACTTGGATTCGCCCGTGGACCTTCGGGTCGGCAGGTATGGTCAGGCGGGTCGAATGTCACGGGTCACTGGACAGCCCTAATGACAAACGAGATCGTTCTCTAACTCTGATCGTGTCTTTTCTCCAAGATGGGCACCTCCCTCAAGACGCCAAGGAGGCCAAGAAGATCAAGAAGAGGGCAGTCAAATTTACGATCCTAAATGACACCTTATACAAGAGAGGCTTCTCCATGCCTTACTTGAAATATGTCGACAAAGAAGAAGCTAAATACATCCTGGAAGAAATCCACGAAGGAGTTTGTGGGGACCATGCTGGCCCTAGATCCCTGGTAAGCAAGGTCATTCGAACAGGTTATTTCTGGCCAACTATGTAGGTGGACGCAGTAGAACTTGTCAAGAAGTGTGACAAGTGTCAAAGGTTCGGGAATGTCCAGCGACTTCCAGCAGAGAGACTGATGACGATATCATCCCCGTGGCCATTCGCACAATGGGGAGTCGACATCGTCGACCCACTGCCCTTAGGTAAAGGTCAGGTAAGATTCCTACTAGTTGTTATTAATTACTCCACAAAGTGGGTCGAAGCAGAGGCGATAGTGACCATCACTGAAGCACGAATCCGAAGCTTTGTGTGGAAGAATATAATTTGTAGGTTCGGGATTCTAAGGACGATCATATCAGATAATGGGTGGTAGTTCGACAGCCAAGGCTTCAGGGACTTCTGCTCGGGCCCAGGCATCAAGAACCAGTTCTCATCCCCAGGGCATCCACAGGCAAATAGATAGACAGAGGTGACGAATCAAACACTGCTCAAGATTATTAAAGTCGAGCTGGACGACGAGAAGGGTGTCTGGCCAGAAGAATTACCCAATGTCTTGTGGGCCTACAGAACCATGGCGAGAACCCCAACAGGAGAAACCCCTTTCAGGCTTACTTATGGCATTGAAGCAGTAATCCCAGTCGAGGTAGGAGTGGCCAGCATCAGGCGAGAGGTATTCCATGAAGAAAACAACGACGACCAGCTACGAATCAACCTAGATTTCCTGGACGAAGTAAAAGACAAAGCTTCCAACAGGATGACGAAGTACCAGCAGAAGATGGCCGAATACTACAACAAGAGGGTAAAACTCAGAGGACTTGACATAGGCAACCTTGTCATGTGCAATGTCACTAGGCGACTAGAGACTCTGCCCAAGGAAAGCTTGGCCCCACATGGGAAGGACCCTACCGAGTCGTCCACTACTCTAGGCAAGGTAGCTATTACATGGAAACCCTAGACGGGCAGAGGCTCCCACGACCATAGAACATTGAGCACTTGAAGAAGTACCACCAACAGATGTAACAAATAAATGTATTCATTCCTGAAATTAATAAAAGAATCGTTTGGCTAATGTCTTTGTGTAAACAGGTCTAGTCAGCTGTAAGTCACAAAAACCAAAGATGGCCAAGTAATAAGATTCCGCCTAGACGGATGTACATTCCTGACGAAGCCAAAAGAGAATCTCAAAAATGGCTAAGAAATAAGATTCCGCCTAGATGAATGTAAATTACTAACGAAGCCAAAAGACAATCTCAAAAATGGCTAAGTAATAAGATTCCGCCTAGACGGATGTAAATTACTAACGAAGCCAAAAGACAATCTCAAAAATGGCTAAGTAATAAGATTCCGCCTAGACAGATGTAAATTACTGACGAAGCCAAAAGACAATCTCAAAAATGGCTGAGTAATAAGATTCCGCCTAGACAGATGTAAATTATTGACGAAGCAAAGAGATTAACAAGATCCTTGAAAAAGTGTAAGTCACAGTAGAAAGACAACAAGCGTGAGGAGCAAAACCCTCGGAAGCAAGTTAATCACGAGGAAAAGGAAAAGTCACAGCTAAAAATTTCACTAAAGCACCGATAGATGTAAAATACCACAAGCATAACACAAGTGTGTAGTCACAATGCAAGTAAGTAAGCAGCTATAAAAGCCCAAAAACAATAGGCAGTTACCATTGTTTTTACATCTAAAGGCCTATAAACACTGGGCTAAAAATATTGTTCTCGAGACAGATTAAAAGAAAACTGTTCTGAAATTTGAGCCCAAAACATAACAGGCACCCAGTTAAAAATAAAAAGGGAGAAGAAAATTTTCATAAGTATTAGGTTCAGGCGTCAGCAGCAACATTATCACCAGTAGGGGCGTCACTGGCAGGGGCATTCATGGGGGCGTCAATCTCGGTGGTCAAAGACTGGGCAGCCTCGTCAGCAACCATCTCCCTATCTACCTCTTCCAAGTCTAGTTTTTCCAAGTTTACTCCAGAGGGGTGCTTGATGAAGTATCTCCTCAAAAGTTCAAACCCCTTGAAGTACCAACTGAAGAGCACATTGTTGTACTCCTCAGTTTGCTGGAAGCCCTCAATGACCTTAGTAGCAATGACTCTGATCTTCAACCCTGAGGTCGTCACTTAGTTTCTTGGCCTTTTCCTTGGCAAGGTTAACTTCACCGATAGAAGCTATCAAATCTTTCTTCAACTCCGAGTTCTCCACCTCTAAGGCCTTTACCCGTGACAGTGCAGACTCGACCTTAGCCTCCTGAGCAAGATACTCCGAGGAAAGATGAATGCTCTCCCCCAGCACCTAAAAAACACACAAGGGAATCGAACCTCAAAACAACGTAAAAAAAAAAAAAAAAAAAAAGAACAGAGAAGGGATAAACTTGCACAAGTGCATTACTTGGACAAGCTTATGGAGGTGACGACCCACCAGCTCATTTGGGGACGAACCCGAGAATGCCTTCAAATCTTCCGCAATCACGACCCCATGAGCCCGGTTCACCGCCAGTCTCTCATCGTCCCAGATAGTAGACAAGCGAGAATCAACCTTCTCCTTCTCACTGTCAGATATGCGCAGCCTTTTAGAAGCGGGGGTAGGGATCTTTTCAATTAAGGTGGCAGGAGAGGCCGTCCTCGTCATCTCAATACCATAAACAATAGGAGTGACGGAAGCAGTTAGAGTGACAGAGGAACTGAACTTGGTCGTCATTTCTACAAAAAGAAAACACTTGTAAAAAAAAAAAAAACTCCAAGTATATATAAGGGGGTCAATACTGACGAGCTCAATACTTACTCTTTTTACCTTCAATGTCGATACTGCGTAGGACGTAGGGGGACGAGTCAGGACCAAGGTTATAGAAGGCAAGGGTTCGTGGGTCTACCAGATCGCCCCAACTTTCGATCGTCTGGGTGTACTCAATTGCTTTCTCAATACGATCCTTATGCCTGCTCTTGAGCTTAGGTCGTCCCTTAACTGCGCAAACAAGAAACAAAGGAATTGGTGACGATAATAGCAAATACAACAAAATTAAAAACGTCGGGAAGAAATGCTGACACACCTAAATTCGAGGTCCCCCACCAACGGAGCAACCTCAGATATCACCCCAATCCCCACTGGAGGGAGTCTCAAAATCATCCCCGGACACAAAGAAAAATCTTGATTTCCAATACCTGAAGGACGAAGGTAAACCCCTAACAATCCTTGTTCTCCTCCCCCAGGGTAATAACTCATAATATTCGTACTCTCTAGACTCTTTCAAACGATATAGATAGATGAGTTCACCTACCTTAATCATGTCCCCGTTAGTGGCCAACCATATTTCCATACAATTGACCACTATCCTTTATGAATTGGGCATAAGTTGCCTGGGAGCAATCCCAAAGTAATCTAAAAGCTCCATCATGAACGAATAGATGAGGAGCCTAAGTCCACAAGTGAAAGCGGCCTCATAGAAGCACACCTCACCAGGGAAAAAGTGGCAAGCCCTATCCTCGTCATTGGGCCGACGAACACAAACCCGCTCCAGAAATTGAAACCTATCTTTGAACCTACCCACAGTGTCGACATCCAACCCACACACCTCCACGAGGGCATGAAAAGCCCTAACCTTTCGAAGGGTCGAAACGGCAGTATCTCCCTCTACCGGGTCACCACTAGATGATAACCCAGTCCTGAGTTCACTGGACCTAACCTCAGACATCGTTCCCCGCTCTTTCACCAAACCCTAAAACCAATCAATTGATTGACAAAGCAAAGATACCAACTCAGCCAAGGCAACGCCCAAACTGTTACCCTCTAAAACAAAATTCTCAAGGTTTGGGAAAACACCTAAAGACCCCCCCCTAAACGTACGAAAAGGAAGGAAACTGAGGGGCAAGCTATCCTAACCTCACAGTTACTAATCATGGACACCCAGAAAAGACACAAAAGAAAGAGGTAAATGCTAAAATCCCAAAAACCAGAAAACAAAAGCAAAAAAAAAAAAAAAAAAAAAAAAATCAGATGTTTACTACCACCAAAGAAAGAAAACGAGAAAAGGGGAGAAAAACGTACCTCAAAAAGAAGAAGATAAGAAGCCCAACACCAAGACACACCGGCTCGAAAAGGAGTTGCAGAGAAAAGTTGAAAAAGAAAACACTTAGAGAAATGATTGAAAGTTTGAGGAAAACGAAAAGTAAAGTAAGAAGAGGAGAAGTTTAAAAATTAAGGCAAAAACTGAAAATCAGCGGGACACCCAAGAGTCATACAATGGGAACATTAACCCCACCAACCAGAACGCGCCATGTGGCCACGACCAGTATGGGGCCGCCACTACGCATTTTATACGGCGTGAAATCCCAAGAGTCGCCTGCAGTCCAAAAAACCTTTCATTTTCTATGGTCGTCATGACATGTCACAACAACCACAGATCCGGGGGCAGTTGATGGGACTGACGAAATCAGCTACAGACGAGTTCAATACGACAAACGAGACCGTTCTCTGAGACGAGCCTAAGCAAGTGCCCATGTCACCGACGAGGGTATCAGGATCATTCAATGTCGCCAGTAATGCCCCGGACAGTTACAAAACCAACTGCACAGACCATTGCGGGCATATTAAAGCCCCATTACTTAGCAGGAAGCGTTACTAAGAAAAGCATTAACATCACAATATCAACCACAACGGCTAGAATCCAGAGCAACATATATAAAGCCCTCACATTGCCAACACAAGGTACTGGCACAATTACGAGATATATCTAATCATTCTTACATTCTATTATTATAAACTCCCTTGTACTGACTTTGACATTGGAGGCGTTATGGCAGGCACCACACCGGTGACCATTTTAGAGAATTGTTACTTCCACTGCAACGCAAGCGAACATCCGGCTCCATTTGGACGAATTCACTACAACTAACGAACTTGTGCTTCATCACTAGACATGATACAAAAGGAGTCCAACAGAAGTGGATCAAATGAAGACTGACTTGGATTAGGAAATGGAATGGTGATTTTAGCTTATGAATGAATGCTTAATATGTTTCTTCTTGGTTAGTGAAAGAAAACAGAGGAAGATAGATCACAAGGAAGCTGAAAACAGTAGTTGACGGTTTTTTTTTTTGGATGGAAAGCAGTAGCTGAACTTGAAATACCAAACATGGGAGTAGGCTCCGAAGCAACATTTTGGCCTTTCAATAAGGGATGACTCTGCGTCACAAATATTGTTTTTAATTTTATTATAATATTGACAATGATAAGGTTATGTATTATGCCCGTAATTAATAAAAGTAATGTTCATTGTTTAGTGTTCTATTATCTTTTTATAATTTTCAGATGACAGCTAAATTTTAACTCTTTTATTAGTTACGGAGTAAATTGGCTCCTATTTTAAATGATGCTAAAGCCCCACTTGATGTAATTTACTTTGTTGTGCTCTCTAAGGATTTAATATTGTGCGTTCCTGCAATGAAGAGGTTGCTCAGCCAATTATATTTGCATTAATGGATCGAAGTGCGTCAGAGTTGAGGGAGCCCCCTAATTCAGCTTCTACCTATACACCTTCATCTTTTGTACACACACACACACACACACAATATAAATATATATATATATATATATATATATATATATATATATATATATATATATATGCCCAAAAAAAATAACCAAATGAACACTGAATAGTCAAACATAATTTACAGGATTTAAGATTTATAGAGAAGGGTGTATGAAAGCCTTCTATTCAAAAAAAAAAAAAAAATTAAAAATTAAAAATAATTGCAAATAAATTCAACAATTACTCATCCATACAACAATCAAAACACACCAAAAATAACATAAAAATACACTCTCCACAATCACAAAAATGAGCATGCAACATGAATTACCAACAGATTTATTGCTCAAAATATTTTCCAATGTTGGAAGACAATTGCCAAAAATTTTAGGCAACATGAAAATCAGGTACACAAATTTAAATTTAAATCTCATCTTTGTTACTTTCACATGAAATCGCCACTTTTTCTCTACTAATCACAATCAACCACATCCAAAATTGTGGCACAAAATATTGAAATTCTATATTTTCTCTTTTTATTAACTTTTTACTGTGAAATAGTGTGCAATTCTATAGTCATTGTTATATTTCTAAAATAAAAAAAAATTATAGCTTCATCAATCAAATATTGCAATTAAAAAAAATGTTTATACACTCCCTAGGGGCCGAACAGATGCTGAGTTTTTCTTTATGGCTATGGCCCTTCACATTAAAGTTTCCTGCACTAGATAGATGGTGTATTCCAAAGTCATAGCATGAATGACGTTACATAGTCAGCGTGATGCGGATATATATATATATATATATATATATATTTCTTTCTTTCTTTTTCATTACAATGTTGATCCATATATCCCAAGTTTCAATTTTCTCTTTTTATTAACTTTTTACTATGAAGTAGTGCGCAATTCTATAGTCATCATTAAATTTCTAAAACAAAAAAAAATTATAGCTTCATCAATCAAATATTGCAATTAAAAAAAAAATGTTTATACACTTCATAGGGGCCGAACAGATGCAGAGTTTTTCTTTATAGCTATGGCCCTTCACATTAAACTTTCCTGCGTGGACAAATGGTGTATTCCAAAGTCATGACATGAATGATGTTACATAATTAGCGTGATGTGGATATATATATTATATATATATATATATATATATATATATATAATATATATATATATTATATTTCTTTCTTTCTTTTTCATTACAATGTTGATACATATATCCCAAGTTTCAATTTTCTCTTTTATTAACTTTTTACTATAAAGTAGTGCGCAATTCTATAGCCATTGTTATATTTCTAAAAGAAAAAAAATTTATAACTTCATCAATCAAATATTGCAATTGTGATGATAATAATGTTCATGTATAATTCTTAGTATATGATTATTGTCATGTTTTGTCACCATCTGATTTTTTCTAACGCATTAGTTTCTTAATATGTGTTTTCGTTTTTAAAAACAGCTGCAAGCAATTCAATTGGCTAACCAAAAGGAAAAAAGTTCTTCACTACATCAATCTAACTGGACTACTCCAAAATCCCCTATGCCTTCGAAACGATGAAGAAAAACTCATTCATCAATGCTTTAGGGTTGGAAACAAACAAGCACTATTTTGGGTCGGAGCTCACAAATATTTTGTACAAGATCAAACTAAAGTGGGAAAAGAAATCCTTCTTCAAGCAAACATAGAAGGAGACAAAAATGCAAAGTATGAACTGGCAATTGCATTATTATGCAAATCAAATGATGAAGGAATACAACTACTATTATCAATTCTAAACCAACCAAATGGAAAACAATTGCTGCAAAACTATCGACAAATCCTTCGACATACAGTTTTTGGAACAAACACATTTCACATCCCAAAAAACCAAGCATGCAAGAAAAATGGAGTGGGTCATTGGGATAGTGAATGCCCTTACCCATATGGAAATGAAGAATTACATGTAACATGCAAAATGTGCTCAATTGACTTGGAAATGTACAAATTAGCCAACCGAGTTAGGTAGAAATTATGTTTCCAATAAACATAATACAATAAAATTTCCTCATCCTATTTATAATACTAATCTCTATCTTTAAAGGAATAGATCTTTTTTTTATATTAATATTTATTTAAAAAGACTTGCAACAACTTAATTACAGTCTTCTAAAGTTTTCACCTAGCATGATGCTAACTTCAAATTTATAAAATCCTTTCTATCTAATTTTAAGTTAATTAAATTTTACTAACTTAGGAAGACGATTGATCAACTCTGGACTGACTACAAGGCCAAGTATAGTTGTATCCTTTCCACATCTAATTCCAAGACAATACCTTCTATCATCACGAATCCTACAATATATTGTTTTTACATATATAATGCAGATTAAGTAGTAATACATTCAAAAATATTTCAAATAATAACACGATCATAAAAAAAAATTACCACGTGCAATGCGCGGGTCCGCGACTAGTTTATATAATATATAAAAGTTGAAGTGTAGCATTTATTATTGTCACACTCTTGTTGATTTCGTCAGGGTAATATTTCAGTCTAGTTCTGTCTACTTTAGTTTAGTTTGGTCCATTTAATGAATGCCTTAGGAGAAGATGTTTGTGCATAAAGATGAGCAACTTTATTGAAATTATGTCATATTCTTAGAGTAATTTTGGTAATTTCTTGATAAAATTACATTTTTTTTATGTTATTAAAGTCTTACTTTTTTTTTCATCTACCTTCCCCTATTTATGTGTGTGTGTGTGTGTTTATCAAATAAATAAAAAAGTCTTACTTTTTTTTTCCTAATATAAGTGATGAATTTACTTATATCTACTTCCTCTTTTGGTTGTGGGTTGTAGTTAGCAACTGATAAAGTCTCTTGTTGTACATCATAGGTTAAAATTATTTCTACTTCCTCTTTAGATCATTCAAGATATATAAATGATAATTCCTCTGTAAAGAGCACTAGAAACAAATTTCAACTACACATTAAATTATTTACAAATCATCACGCCTTACATAATAATTGAATATAAAATGCATTATGTTTCATTGTAAAAAAAAATTACTAAATTTAAAACACTCTCAAATAACAAATATAGATAACTTAATTTAGAAAATCTAATAATTATATCAACTATACTTTATTAAAAAAAATAATCATGTCATTTTAAAAAAGACTTTGAGACTAACACTTATAAGTCTCGCCTTCTATTTTCATTTTTCACTTTTAAACAAACTGTCAAATTTTTCTGCACATCTATGACAAATGGTTCTCAAACCAAGTTCTAATTGAATAGAACACGGAGCCAATGAGTTCGGCCTCACGTGGATCTATGATTAGTTATCATAAAACGAATGTTGTAGGTTCAAATTTATCATATATATATATATATATATATATTAAATACACAAATAAAAGAGTTGTCTTAAGAAACAAACTAGTTAAATTCATCTTGTAAATAAAAGAATTGCTCTCACACCAAAGACAAAAGTAAAATTGCTCAATTATATAAATTTGAAGGAGTCAGGCAACATTTTGCTTATTCATCCCTCAATTAAGAGGCCATAAGATGAAAAATAATTAAAAAAGGCCATAAGATATTGTTTAGATTTAGACTTGATAAAAATACTAGATCCACAACTAACTACCCCAACTAGATCTAACCAAACCAATTCTTCGAGCCCTACCCTTTTATAAAATGAATTGTCTAGCTGCAAAAGCAAAAGCATTATTTCCTCATGAAAATGGCCAAGCTTCCCTCCATGCTAATCATAGCCTTTATCTTACTTTTATTCATGGCCATAATCAATCACTCATCTTCTGCTAGACCTCTTGGCAATCGAACCCCAACCCATCAAAACCATTATCACAAAATCACTTTTCTAATGAGAGACGTGCTCAATGTGACTCACCACCCGTTATCAAAACCCTCAACCGCTAAAGTCACTGGTCAGCTGCCTTTCCAAAAACCACTAGGATTTTTCCCTCCTATTGGAGGAATCCCCTTAGACAATCCAACAATTCAAGGCACAGGATTGTCCACTCAAACACTTGACTTACCAAGCATTGGTCTATATTTCCCAGCTAGAGGTACTCTTCAAGAATTGGAGTTTGGGACAGTAAAAGCAATAGATGAAGAAATATTTAAAGGGCCAAGTAACATGTCACCTATACTTGGAAAAGCACAAGGGATATATGTTGCAAGCTCAGAAGATGGGAGTAGCCACATGATGGCAATGACAGCATATCTTGCTAGTAGTGACTTCAAAGATGGGTTGAGATTTTTTGGGTTGCACCAAACTGATGTTCCTGAGTCTCATATTGCAATTATTGGTGGCACTGGGAAGTATCAGGGTGCTAATGGCTATGCAACAGTTAAGGCTGTGGATGTAAGGTCTCATGTTGACGGGGAAGGAAAAGGAACCAATAAGGTCCTTTTGTTCAATGCATATCTAAGTTAGTAGAACCTTTGGTAGCCAAGAGACATATCGATTTTAAGCTAAAGCTTGTGCTTTCAGCTGTTACATTTACATTTAACTATATAGTGAATGTTTTAATTGAAAATTGGGTTATTTGGATCATTTTGTTTTGAGTAAAATTTTGTATATATCCAATTTTTGTCATGGCACTTGAAAACCTATCAACTATGTATTCTTTGAATGTTGAAACTAGCAAATTGCAGGAAATATTTAAGATGTTTACGGCAAATTCATCAATATTTTGTTAATTTTTCAAGGCATACAGTTCTGCGGAAAATGCTAATGGAGAAATTTTTAACATACTACCATTGTTGATTAATGATTAGCATCAATGAGCTGGTTTTTATTAATGGAGAGGTTTTGTTACCATTGAACAACTAAAGTTAGCTGCAGCTTCAGCTTAACAGATATCACTAATTTACTTAATTAATTTCATATTCATGGATTTTTTTTTTCTTTGGTCTTGCTGCCTAAACTCCCCTAAAAGAGAAGGCTTCAACCGGCTTTGAATTTTTAATGGCCCCATTCTATTACCTTAGAGCTTGAATGGAATTTTCAATATTTAACATTCCAATACATGATTTAAAGTAACAGGTACCAAAACTCACTAATCTTCACCCGAAAAGAGAAAAATGGGGAAAAAAAGATAGAAAGAAAGAGAAAGAGTGTTAGGTACCGACTGTAATAGGAAAATTTTCTTGTAGTGGCCTTATGCTTCTTTTAGACAAGCTTCTGCTATGCTGAAAGCCTGAATCAGTTTCACAATTCCAAATAGCCTCTTCAGATTCAGAAAGAATGGAATATCGTAAATTGAAATTTATGAAGAATAACCAGATAATGGATCTTTTTAATGGCACTATATGCTACGAATACTAATAAAATTGTGATTTTTTTATAGGTTAAAATTATGTGAAAAGGTACATCAGGCAAGGAGTATGAATTAATTCACCTCCATTCTCTGCAGGTCATGTAAGTTGTTAGTGCACACCAAAATATGCACTAGACTGCTGCACAATTTATATTTGGGTAAACTACGTATTTGGTCCTTATCCTATACACCATATTTCAATTTGGTCCCTAACCTTTCTTTAACATGTCAATTTAATCCTTACAGTTATCTTTTGGATGAAAATTAATGACATGTCTAATGGCCAAAATAAAAAATTAGCTTCTGTTGATGTGATAATAAACTAAAATTTTATCTTGGCTATTTGCTATGTAAACAATTTTCATCTAATATATAATGGTAAAGACTAAATTGACACGACATTAAAAGGTTAAGGACCAAGTTGACACAATTGAAAGGTTAAGGACCAAATTAAAATATGGTGTAAAGGCTAGGGACTAAATATGTAGTTTACCCTTTATATTTTTAGATCCTATCACTTCAATGTCTCACTGGACTAAATGCAATGCACGTAATTTCCCGTTGTAAAATGCCTAAGATGATCGTGCGATTGATGGAAATGCCAAGTTCCATTCAACTTAATAATGGTTGTATAATCTATGATAACTTCTAACATATTAAATTCAGTGATTTTGTTTGAAAGATAATGAATTAGCCTTCTAGTCCAAGCACCAATAGGCTCTGAGACTTGATCCTAGTTCGAGAGTGTATCAAAATACTGGCCATTGGCAAAAATTGATAGGTACCATGGCATTGATATTGGGCAACTCCTCTGCTTCAAACAACCTTGAGTTCCCAACAATTACAGATACTTAGTGGATGCACAGATACATTTCCTATGTTAACAAAATAGGTCGGGAAAGGAACTTGATTTGCTCAATTATTAAACGAACAGAACCCACCAATTCATTATCATTAGGTGCATGATTTCTCTTACCTTCTTGGAGTTTGTTTTTGGTTTGTTGGGATAAGTATTGTTTAAATGTTGTAAGTTAGGAAGGGATCCAATCAATTTTTACGAGGAGGCCTTGTAACACTGATCTACTCCACTAGAGTCCCACTGCCTGTTTTTGAAGTTCTATTATAAGATATTCTGACAAGAGTCCCCACTAAGAAAAAAGGTTATCCATTGGTTCAGTTTATAGTCAACAGCACTATAGTACTCATATATCATCAATGAGTTAGGTGTTTCAACCAAACCCTGGCTAGGGAAAAGGGTATGCAACAACTCCATAACATCAGCTCCACTTCTCTCTAGAAATTCTCCTCATAAAACTCTCCTTAGACTATATATATACCCATAGAGAATTCTCCCTAAGCAACAAAAGCACATTCAAACATTCTCCTTCTTCTTCACAACCCAAAATGGCCAAACTTTCCCTCCTCACAACTAAAACACTCAAAGCCACCATGTACCTCTTGTTCCTAGCAATCATCCTAGGGTGTGCCAACTCTGCCAGGATCCTTGATGAGTTGGATACACAACCCCCCATCCTCCCTAATCCATCTCAATTATCCAATCCTGCCACAACAACTGTCCCAAATGTAACTCCAACTGTGGGTCCCACCACCACATTGCCAAGTGGCCAAATCCCTGCCACCACCACCACCACTCCCACTACTATAGTCGATGACACTGACTCGCCACTACCCGAAACTGAAACTCCTGATGCAAACACCACACCCGTGGCACCCGTAATTAGTCCAACGGTCGACCCAGTTGCTGACACACCACAGCCTGAACCTGAAACTCCTAACGTAGACACCACACCTGTAGCACCTATAATCAATCCAGTAGCCCAGCCAAATGTTCAAGTACCCAACACCATCCCGACACCCGTTGCTGGCGTGGCACCCGTAGCTAGTCCCACCCCTACCACCACATCTCCAACTGGACCAACCCCAATTACCACCGCCACCTCAGCAACACCTGGCCCACCAATTCCCCCACTAACCTTCTTCATGCACGACGTCCTAGGAGGGACCCACCCATCAGCCAGAGTGGTCACAGGGATCATAGCCAACACCCAAATCAACGGCCTACCTTTCTCCAAACCCAACGACAACATCTTCCCAGTCTCCGGAGGGGTCCCACTAACAAACCAAAACCTCAACGGCCTCCTCAACAACAACAACAACCTCCCATTCCTCGCAGGTCTCAACGGCATTGGACCCCAATCCTCCACCACCTTCCAAAACAGCGGCAACAACGACGTCACTAACGGCGGAAACAGCCAGCCGTTTGTGACGGCGGGCCAGTTGCCATCTGCGGCTTCGCTACAAAAACTCATGTTTGGATCGTTAACTGTTTTCGACGACGAGTTAACCGAAGGACAGGAGCTGGGTTCAGCTGTGATTGGTAAAGCTCAAGGCTTTTACTTGGCGAGCTCGTTGGATGGGACGAGTCAGACCATTGCTGTGACAGTGTTGCTTTCACATGGTGCTGGTCAACAACACCAAGACCAGACGGTGGTGGAGGATACGATAAGTTTCTTTGGGGTGCATCGGACGGCGTCGCATGAGTCTCAGATAGCGGTGGTTGGTGGGACCGGAAAGTATGAGAATGCAAAAGGGTACGCCACGTTGGGGTCGCTTCATCAGGAGGATCAGCACACCACGGACGGCGTGGATACCATCTTGCAGTTCAGTGTTTACCTTTCTTATTAGCAGTTTGTAGTTGTTGTTGTGATTGGTGTGGCTGTTTCTGTGTCTGTGTCTGAATTTCAAGTATCTGTATTTGTATGAGAATGTTGTTGTTTATATATTAAAAGAAAGTTTGGATCGTTTTGGGTATCGATTTGAATGAGTCTGAGCAATGCAGTAATGCTTGCTTACATTTTTTTTTTTTTTTTAAGGTTAATGCTGTAGTCGTTGAAAATTCCTAATCTTTTTGATAAAGTACAAGCGTACAACATAAAATGTTTTTATCAATGGAATCAAAATTTGAAATAGCCAGCGAATAAGAAGAAATGCAGGATTTCGAAGCCGATCCAGTACTGTATTAGGAAATAGAAAAGCTAATAAAAAAGAAAATAAAATGTCTGGTGCATACTGTATATCTCTTAACAGCCATTTTTTACTGTTTAAACCGATATATTTAACTTTTTACATATTTGTTTTTTAAATACACTTTTCAATAAATTTTTTATCTTTTACCCTTATCTCATATAAAAATTATTTTATCATTTATTTTTTACTAGTAAATTACCCTTACAATGCACGGATAATGTTGTCATATTTTATATAAAATGGTTTTAGAAAATGTTGTATAAATACTATAACATAATAATTATAGAACTTTATTTGTAATGAGTCTATTGTTAAAAAAAAAATGTTGTAAATTTTACACATATATCCATTATAAATAGTCAATTGCAATGATGAGAAATAAATAAAATTTTGGAGGAATATTATAAAATGAAAGTTGATATAGAATGTGTCTTTCTCTTTCTTCTTAATTCTAAAAACAAATACACATACTAAACACCTATGATCAATTACATCATTAACAAAAACCACAAATTCACAACGTCCAACCTTAACATCAAAATAGTAATTGTCGTATGTTGTCACCCAATATAAAATGAAAGCCCCCCTTTCCTTGGTTGTAGGCAACTCATACGGATTATGATTAAATGAAATAACAATGTTAGAGCTAGGTGGGTGCCATCGAAAGATTGAAGGTAAATAACATCGTTTTTTGTCTATGTATATTTGACATGGGATGGCTTAAAGGGCTATGACTAGGTATATATAAAGGGATAGAAGTGCAAGAGGTGAAAATTGTGAATTAAAATGCAAAGAAGTTTGTGTGTATGTGTGAAGGATAAAAAGTCTTGAAACATTGAACTAAATGATACAAATAATATTTATTTTTTAATTAGAAAAGTCTTAAAACATTGAACCAAAAAGTCAATAATTAATTTATTCTTATCTAGAGAATATTTTAATTTTCTTTACATAGAATGCGCCACTTGATAGAACCTTATTACTATTAGTCCTTACTTTTTTGTTTTTTTTTTTTTTTAAAAAAAAAAACTAAAATAGTGGGTATGCTAAAATAGTGTATGGTGTAAGCTTAGACAATTAATAAGATATTAATGAGATAATAGTAAAATAATTTAATATGAACTTTTAAGTGACAGTAAAAAAAAATTAATGAAAGAGGTAAAGAAAATGCTAAATGTAAAAGTAGAGCGCCACTTGGCAGAACCTCATGCACTGCCGCATGAGGCCTCTACTTTTATATATATATTGATTTTATTTTTAACAACTAAACATTTTCCAACCTTTTTTATTCAAAACTTGATTATTATAATAGAAAAAAAATATTTGAAGTATAAATAGCAATATTCTCTACTTGTAGAAAAGCATGGTAGTAATTCTAGTCTAAAAATTGAAGATAGAGAATTTGTTAAAATGTGACCAGTGGTATTTTTGCTCAAAAAATAGACATAAAGCATCTATTAGAGATGCTCTAATGCACACACAACTGTGACTTTTTTTTTTTTTAGAGAATTTTAACTTACAGTGTTACTCATGGTAATACCACAACTGTTACTTCAAGTTAAGATTTTGAACTTCAAAATTGTATTTCTCTTGTTTTTTGAGATTACACATATTGGGACGTGGCACCCAATACTCAAGGGACAAAGACAATACTGAGCCTAAGATTTGGGTAAGCCCAAGACGCACCTTTCTGAGAAAATGAGTTCAACTATAGAAGCATGTACTCTGGAAACCGATCTTATAGCTAGGGCTCATCACCCTCGGTCCAAGCATTACTGAACCATTTAAACAATCCAAGATAAATGTTCATAGATATAAGGGCATCTCACCAAACTACGAACTGTATCCGAGGATGCCCAAAGGCCTAAGACATCCCACCGACATACGTATACTATTCAAGGATAACCAAAATGCCTAAGGCGTACCACCAAGGTATGCCTAATGTCCAAGCAATATGTCCTCCAAATCTTCCTGTTGAATCCACAGCAATCTATCTGATGTAATTACATTCAATGCAACAGATAATTTATCAGAATAAAACAATAAGCCCCAAAAGTCTTCATTCATTATAACCTTAATCAGAGTAAAACAATAAGCCCTAAAAGTCTTCATTCATTATAACCTTAATCAGAATAAAACAATAAGCCCTAAAAGTCTTCATTCATCATAACCTTAACAAAAGAAGAGCCTGATGGGATAAAAAAGCTATCCAACCATACCAAGACAACACTTACTGTGGCACAAGGTGGAGAAGAAAATATGAAGAACCAAGCACATAATAAGGATGAGGAAAAAGGGGAAAAAGGGTATAAAAAAGATAGAAGACAAACAAAGAGCGTGTGTGAAACATCAAGAGTGAAAATTGTAATTGAAGGGAATAATATGAATAAGAGTTTTTCTTTTTTAAGTATTGGTATGAGTGTAAGTTAAATTTGGGATTCTTGTTCAAAGTTCCCATTGCGAATTGTTATAAGCCCATAATCTAAATTAATTATGTACTTAGGAAGGTAGTCTACCTCGGGTTGATTCTTGCCTCCACAACATATTTTTAACTGGATGTTGTGCGGCTAATCAATTGTAATTAAAACAAAAAAACAAAACAAAATAAAAGTCAACCATAAACAAATACACTTTAACACTTGCTAACAAGACTTTAAAATTATAGGACAAAGTGAAATACTACAGTGGCATCACAATCTAAATTAAGAATAGGAGAGGCCCTTAAGCTTTTTTTTTATATTTTTTTTATTTTTTAAGCTGAATAAAAAAGAGGTAAGATTTTGAAGGTAAATCACATTATACTAGACATGATATACCACAAAATTCTTTCATTGGATATTTATGTTTTAACTTGAAATTCCAATTTATTTTTGTCACTGATTTATGTATAGTTTTTGAAAGACTTTTTTTTTTTTTAAGATACATTTTAATTTTTCAGACAAATAAAGTATTAAAATGATCCAAACACACACCATAAGCAATTAAAATTCACTCTTTATGAGGTTAATAATAAAGAATTAAAAAAATAAAATAAACTCTTTATGAGTATCTTAGACTTTAGATAACCATTTTTTCGTTCTATACATTCCAATCAAGTTTGGGCCTGTACATAAAGTGGGGTGTTTTTTCCAATATTGGTCAAGCAATCAAATTCATCATTTTTTACCATCTTAATTCTAGTTTTGGAATAAAAAGTAAGGTTCAACTTTTGTATAAAAGAAGTAATTAGACAATACTTTGAAAATATTGTACTCCCAAAATATTGTTTAATATTCCTATTAAAAAATCGGACAAAATTTAGTTATAATTTTGGTTGTAGTCGATAAAGTTACAACCTTACTTAATATCTTTTTATTAGATGTGATTTTTGACAAATGCACCATTGGACTACACCTTCTTCTTATATACTCTATACTTGCAAAACTTCTAAAAAATTGAAGATCAATAGATATGTATTTAATAAATTGTTTAAATTGCAAGTTTTTGTAGTTTAAAATTATACATAAAATATAAGCTTATAGATTATATAATAAATAATATCCAATTGACATAAAATTTGATATGTGCATTAAGAGCGTTAAGAACATGCAATTCAACGGTTAAATTTTCAAAATATATAATAATGTTTATTATATTAAGTAAGGTTATAGCCTTAAGTTATAACTAATTTTGTAACTAAATTTTGTCCTTAAAAAAGAGAAGCAAGAAATCTAAAAAAAATGAGATGGTGTATATCTCATGCTATGTAGCGGATATAAGACCCCTTTTCCCCTTTAATTTGTTCATCAACTAATGCCAAATTGAATGAACGGGAAATATTTGGGTCTAGATCTAATCAGAAGTCTCAAGCCCCTTTGAATTTATTTAATTACTTGATACTTTATCATCATTCATTAGTAATTTTTTTCTTGATAATTTGATGATTAGAGGAAGGGGGATTTGAATCCTAAAAAGTCAATAGTTGAGCTATAAGGTTCTTGTATTTTTTGTTTGATAATTCAGTAGTTAGAGAGGGAGGATTTGATCTTGAATATCTCAACTAAAAACATCGAGAGATATTAGTTGAACAAAAAGATTATTGGCACCATTAGTTGTAAACAGTCTGAAAGACCAATTATGTAATTTAATCTAGTGCATCAGCCAGGCTAACAGCACAAAAGAATCTGTTCGATCATTTTGATCTACCATCTGTATACCTTTTAGATGAATTAAGGACATGATTCTTTTCTCAACACACCTCATTTCTTGTCCGTATTATACGAAATGTTTATCTTTGAGCCCAAAATTTTATTATATGTTAAAAAGGGGAGGTTTGGAGGCCATTCATGTGATATCTAATCTAAGATATGTTGAATATATTACATGTACTTTTAGATGAAGATGAAGCCTGAGATGCAATCCGAGGGACAAGAAAGAAAATTGGTTATTGATGACTTTGAAGACACCTCGTGTATTTGACATTTGTTGTTGAAGGTGTTAATTCAAGCATAAGGGTGGGACTATACAAGTATATATACGACAGGCTTTCCAACTTTAATAATTTATGAATCTCTGCAGATCATGTTAGTGGATGCTGCTATTAGGCACCCCGGCTCCAAGAGTGATTTATTTGAACCTATAACATGCTTATAAAATTTTTGATTTTGGACTAATGCTTATTTCAAGGTTTTATTCTTCGGCAGAAGAAACGAATATCCAAACAAAAAGAAAAATGATGTTACACTTATTACAAATTTAATCACATACGTGATATTTGGATTCTTAGAGTGTGCACCATTGGTCCACGACATTTATGCACCAAGTCACTTTTAGTCATTTCTATTATCTTTTCTTTATAGAGAGATCAATCTCTCAAGTCTCCTCAAAAAAAAAAAAAAAAATCTGTCAAGTTTCAACACTCACAACTTTGGTCTTATACACATAAGGCTTAGAGAATTAATAATTCTTGAGAGAGAGAGAGAGAGAGAGAGAGGTATTTGGATGTATTTGGAGTTTGAGTTTTGTGTGAGTGTCTTTGTGCCACCTATGAAATCTTTCTATTTTAATTAGTGAAACTTTCTCTTGGCGCCACTTGGGGACTTCGGCCCAAGGCTAAACAATGTAAATCTTTGTCTATATGTAATTGTTTATTTTTGTTTTCTATTTCTATTTTGCATAACCCTGCTATTATAAATTGGATATACTTGAAACAAATGGATGTCAAACCTTTTGCTATATCTATTCTGCTCTGTGTTTGGAAGTTGTCTATATCACATGAGATGAATATACTTTGCAATCTTTGAGATGAACTATCTTCTCGAAATTTGATGATCAGAGGGGAGTTTTCCACCTTGCTTTTACAATACCATCACCATGCCAAGGGAGAAAAGCCCCTCCAAACATTGTAGGGAAAGAAATAACAAGTTGGAATCATTTGGTTTCACCAGAATCACAAATAATCAAACACAATGCTCTTTAAGGAGCTTAAATTCCCAGATTGCATCTGTCTTACAATTACAGCAAAGTTAAAAAACCACAAACTTTTGACATTTCAAACACAAACGCATTACTAAGAAATATAAACGGTGAACTCCAACTTCGTCTCCACACCATCAGTCTCATGCTGCTGATTGGCCTGATCCGTGAAGGTCTTAACTGTGGCAAATCCCTTTGCATTAACATACTTTCCAGTCCCACCCATGATAGCTAATTGAGACTCTGACACACCAGTTCTATGTACCCCAAAGAAGCTAAGGCTATCAGCATAATTCCCACTCTCAAACATAGCAGTAAAAGCCATGGTCTGACTAGTACCATCCTCTGAGCTCACCACATAGAACCCTTGTGCCTTTCCAACCAATCCTGACCCGAGCTCGTTCCCCTCAGTTAGCTCATCATCAAACACTGTCATAGTGCCAAACATGAGCTTTTGAATGGCAGAGCCTGATGGGAGTTGACCCCCATTAACTACTGGAACGTTTGCACCATTGTTTTGTAACACAGGTGATGTAGCGCCACCAAGGCCAGTGAGGAATGGAAAGTTGTTGTTATCGTTATTTTGAGGTCCATTATTGCTGACTGGGAGGACTGCCCCATTGGGCTTTGCAAATGGGAGTTGACCATTGAGAGCCGGGCTGTTCACTATTCCTGTCATGGCTTGGGCCGAGGGCTTTGTACCACCTAGTATGTCATGCAAGAAAAATGTTAAGGTATGGGAGGAATCAGCATTAGCACCAGTGGTAGTGGTTGCAGCTGAATTAGGTGTAGTCACTGGGGCTACATCGCTGACTGGTGGGACAACTGCATTGGTTGATTCTGGTGGAAACTCGTCAAGGCTTCGAGCTGAGGTAGCAGATAAAATGGTGAGAGTGAGGAACAAAAGGTAGGCTATGGCCTTGGTTGTGCTAGAGAGGGATCTGTGGGTTTCCATTTGAAGTGCTTGATAGGGAATGAAAGATAAGAGAGTTTTGAGGAGATTGTGTTTGGAATTGTGGTGATGGATTGGAAGTCAGGCTAGCGTGCTTATATATAGCTCGAGGTTCCAAATTGGAGTTGATGAGATGGAGTTGGTGGTGAATCTTTTGGTTTGACACCAATTGTTTGGGTTGAACAATGGTTTAGGTACCTAAGGAGGTGCATATAATTGTTTGACTTGCACCCACACAGCACTTGCAACTTCAAAAAGGATTCCCGAAGCCGGAATAATGTTCATTCAAAGACAGAGAAGTTGATTATCTTACAAGTTAAATGCAATTAGTATTAGAAAATTTCTAGTGGCTTTTTTAGTATGACATAGCAGTTTATTTTTATGAAGTGTATGCATAACCATTTTTGTTCTGGTTAAGGATTGAAGTGTATAGCTTGAGCTTTGAAATTGGAGTTGATGAGATGGAGTTGGTGCATTGGGTCAGACCCTAGATTTTTATATATTTGACCAAGAGAAAAAGTGTTGAAACTTAAAAAGTGGATGAAAAGAATGATTTGGCTAGAACAAGGTTTAGGTCACCTAATAATAAGACAATCCATAATATTTGTTCGACTTGCACCCACAACGCTTGTGACAGCAAAAATGAGTTTCCAGAGCTCAAATAAGATCATTTCAAATATTGAGGATGATCTGCCTTAACCAAGAGGCTAGCATTAGGAATGTTTGCCCTCATAATTTTTTCATCTTTCGTTCCTCCATGTTATGGATGATGGAGTAATAACTAGTACGTCATGAATTACCTTCCAAATTTTTTATATTAAAATATTGAAGTGAACATCTAGGGCATTCCTGAATTCAGCTGTAAACATAGGATCTAGTTAGTTCAATTGGATAAGGGGAAAATTCACCTCTGATTTTTTTATTTTTTTATTTTTTGGGTATCAATAAAAGTATTACTAGGGAAAAAATTCTATAGGTTTTCAATATGGTTATCACTAATCAGTATGCATCACTGTCAGAACTATACTATATGAAGTTTTGTAAATCATACTTCTGGACCCTACCACAATATCCCTCTGATTAGTTTTGCTTATAAAGTTTGCCAAATCCTGTTATCCCTACTTACAAAGATGAGCCCAAAAACAACTGCAACTGGTTCCATTTTACCTGGCAACATCCTGGGACCAAATAAGAAGTAACCTACACCATAAATCTAGGTGCAAACTTGAACATCAAATTAAAGTAATTAGAGAAGGGAAAGTTTGAACTTCAAAACATCGTATCTTCAAGGGTTTATGATAGAACAGCAAGTCATCACACAAAAAATGTATATCACTGTTATAACACTTGGCAAATCAAAAGTAAAATTACTGCACTTATGAGTCATTTTGAAACTTCAGTACCTAAATAAATAAATAAATAAAAACAATATCATGATGGTTTGAAAATCCATCAGGAACACAAGACCTTGAAAATTTCAATACACTCATGTATGAACAAAATGAATCTATACCTAAATCCTCTTCACACTTTGTCACTCAGATCAAAACAATTGCTATATACATTAAAAAAAAAAAAAATTCCTGAATGGTTCTCATATTTCAATATAGATATCGGCCAAAAACAAAACACTACAGCTCAAGAAATGACAATGCTAAAAACCTCTGCTACAAGCTCCTCAACCAATAATCTCTCTATTTCTCTACCTATAAAATCGATATCATTTCCTAAATCTATAGATGCTAGTTCCTTTCCCAGCATATTCATTGCTGAATCCTTGCTCACTTCCTTTTCTTGGCTGACTAGCAACATCCATAACTCTTCCTCAATCATGTCCAGGCTCATCTTTGGTTTAAATATTTTAGACACAGGCTTTGTCCATGAGGGCACGCCCATGCACGGCCGAAGAATCTCCAACAGCCCTGAATTTATTCGGTCAAAGAGAAGCCTCCTTTCTGACCTCTTCCAGGAAGACTGCTCACCAAACCTCTTCTCTAGGGTCTCAAAAATTGAAAGGCTTATTGGGCATTCTGAAGAGTGCCAGGCACCAAAGTCCATATCCAGAAGCTCACCAGGAAAACCTGCCTCAGTTAATACATCAACAACGTAGGAGAAATCCCTGCTTTCTTCAACACCAAACAAGCTCATCAAATCTTCATTTTCTTTAAGGTCATCTACAGATCCTTCATCATCTTCATCACTTGAAACAATCATTCTAGCTGCCTCTGAGAGAGTTTCTGAGATATCTGTTATCAGAAACTTGCATCCATGAACCCAGCCAAAGAAAGGGGAAAAGATATATCGAAAGAATTTGAACTAAAGGATGGTTAATATACTGAGATGCAGTTATAGTCATCTTACCACTAATGTCAGTGCTGACACTTCCTAAGCATTCAGAACTAGATGAAAGCTCTTCTTTATAAGGTGCTTCCAGAACTGAAATTGGACTAGGATGATTAGCCTCCCCCAAACTTAATATGGATTCTGGATCTGTGCCAGAACACTGTGAGAAAACAGAACCTTCTTCATGGAATCCAGCATATGTTTCCTACAATTTATGACAGAATATGTAGTGTCAAACAAAAATATTGGTACCATAAATCTATAAATAGGTGAACAAGGTAAGTATTAGCAAAATTGGCGAGAAAATTGGAAACGTTGAACCTGTATGAGAATCATTCATTCAAAGAAACACACACAAGTGCAGTGGCCATAAATAGACAGTTGGGATTTAAAGAATACCATATGCTGAAGAAGAAGAAGAAGAAGAAGAAGAAATAAATGGTATTAGATTCTAGACACTGCAGAAAGATATTAGTTCATATTTAAGTCTAAGAATGAATTTAATGATTTTGAACCACACTTGGATTTTGTATTGTTTTAGAAAAGTCAAGTATGCTTTTCTTGAAAAAGCTGATAAAAAATCTTGAATTTTTCAGTACAATGAAAATTGAATGTTCAGTCTCTTCCCTTACGGTCTTACAAATCATAAGATACTGTCAAGGTGTGATACATATCAGTGTTAGAATATCAAGCTTGACAAAAATATCAATAAAGCAGAGATATTTTGCCGACCCATATAGCAGATAGAAGAAGTCTAATATCTCAAACTACTACGCCAAATTATCTACTGTTTACAAACATCTAGATATGTAATTATGAGAGCATTGAAAAAATAAGTAATATCTTATATAAGAGAGAAACATTGTACCTGTTGAATTGAAGTATCTGAGGCAAGACTAAAAGAATCAGAATTTGCCTCTAGGATGCAAGTTGTTGGCTCAATCAGCTCTTCCTTAGAATTTCCAGAAGGCCTACTCACAACCTTAATCTTTGAATCAGCCACCACATCAGTTACCATGGTTACTGAGGCAAAACTACGAACTGATGGCTTAGGAAGTGAAACATTCTGTTCACACATATTGATATTGTCAAGATTGTTCTTCAGCTCACCTTCCACCAACCATTTATCTTGAACAATGTGATTATTTTCTAAATCAGAGTAAGAAAAACTGGTAGTTGATGACTGAAGACCCATAAAATTCTTATCAGATAGATCCTTCTGAAGTTTGATTTTCACTTCATCTACAGTCTGATTATTTTCCAAATCCAAGCAGGAAAAAGAATGGGATTTCTCATAGCTAAATAAGTTTCCACATTTGAGACCATTTTCCTGGTTCAAATTTTGCTTCCTTGACTTGCTCTGTGCCCAAAAAACAAACTCTTCCAAGCTCAAATTCCAGTCACTTTGAAGACCTTCATATCTAGTCCTAGTTCTAGGACTCTCCATGGCAGATGAAGATGCAGAAAGAGATCTGGATTTTGGTAAGTTTCTGATAGACCCATCCTTCAAACCATCCCTGCCGCTAATGCCTAAAGGACCACTGGAGTTCACATGCCCATCATTTGCAACAGTTTGATTGCCCAGGCCATGCTTACCAGGCTTGTAATTAACATTTTTTGCCCCAGTTTCAAGATCAGGCATAGCAAGCAATTCACCCAGAGTACTTGCTCTCCCAGCCAGTCCATCTTTTTGAAACTTCTTATTCATCCTCCATCGTTCAGAGATCTGCCTTGTTGCTTCCCTGGTGACATATGACCCACGCGAAAGGGAAAATGAGGACTTGTAGTGGTTCCTCCAATTAGAGAAATTTGAAGGCATCTTCAGCTCAGACTCTTTAGCAACAGTGCCATCAATTCTCAATCCTGACCTTGATTCCTTTGTTGAAATCATAACTGTGCCATGCCTTGTTTGTCTAGTAACTTCCTCTGAAATCTCTCTTGAAACTCTAGGTCGTTGCCTTGTAGGTTCCATGTCATATGCCAAGTTCTTCCTCTCTCTGACTTCAACGTCTGATTTCCCATTTTCAAGAATAGGAGAATCTTTTAACTCCCCATCACCCAAAAGAGAACCTTCATATGAGCTAGGTGAAGCAAAACATTGTGCATCATTCTCTGGATTGCCATGGTTTGGTTTCAAAATAACAATTGCTGTGGGCGGATGGCATGCTTCACCATTTGACTCCAATTGTGATCTAGTATACTTGCATATATTATCAAGACCAAGTTCTCCATGCAACTTTCTAACAAGGCTATTCTTAGGTTTCTGCCGCAATTTAACATTCCCTTGTACTGTTGTCCTCCCAAATTTCCCACATTTGTCAATATTGCTACCATAACAAGTTTGTGATGACTTTGAGACTGTATGATGCTCTGATTGTGAGTAAGGAGGAACACTAATTGATGACTTATCCACTGAAATGCATTTTGCACCTGAAAAATTCTGCCTCATGAAAGCCATTTTTTCTTCTGATGAACTTGAGCTGATTTTCCTGTCTTCAACCGACTGGTTATGTTGCTTACATCTATTTAGTGTTTCCCCTACTCTAAAGTTGTAACCTAATTCCTTCTGCTCTTCACTGCTTATCCTAAAGGAAGCACGCTCATGGTATGAAAGCTTCTCCCGGACACCTATAGAAGCAACCCTCTGTAAATAATACTCAGAAAGCACTCTTTGTTGTTTTTGAACAGGCTGCTGAGGTGGAAGTTCATCAAGGCCCATCAATCTTGCAATAACACTTGGCATCCGTTCTTTGGATTCCATTTTTGCTGACAAATCTTTGGCTAGTTTCAGTAAACACTCACTAAAACTCAAGCACCTTTTAGAAGATACAAGTATGCATCTGCACCAAACAGGGAGAATCCTATATGAAGAAGTGAGCATATACTAATAACTGCCAACTAAATCTTATAATGAAAATTTGAGGAAAACAATTTATCTAGATTGTAAATACATAAGAACAAAAGCAACAAGAAGCTGCTAACCAATTCTGGCTATGTCATATATCCACAAGCATGAACAAATATCAAATGCAAAATTTGGAGCATTTGTAAGTCTTAAAACCTCTCTGCTTCCTGGAAGTTCAGTTCTATAAGATTTAAATGAATACTCAATAAGACCTTATGCAAAAATATAAGAATAATTTAAATAAATAAAAAAATCCAAAAGAACAGGAAATTGCTCGTTTCACATCAACATCTAAGACTAAATTTTAGCCCTAAATACAATTATTATATATATATATATATATATATATATAATAATAAAATAACATAATAATAATATAATGAACAAATTGAAAGAATCCGGTTTTGAAAATCCCATGTAAGTTTCCTCTACTCATCTAAGATCAAGAAAAAGTTTCTAGGAGAAACATCATGAATACAACATAGTAAAGTTTCGAGCAATCAGCAATGAAACCACTAAACAAGTGTAAAAGAACAAGAGTAATTGCAACATGCAGGACCAAATGATTGAAGCAACCTTTTTTGGTAGGTAGTTATTGGAACAAAATTGAAACAACTAAACAAGTGTAAAGAACATGAGTAATTGCAACCGACCATGATGATCCTTAAAATAGGCAAATCCGATACAATAAGCCTTCAAAACACTTGCACAACTTTATTAAAAATAAATAAAAATAAAAAAACCTGCACAATAATAATTGCAACCACCCTACAGTTCATTGAAACAAAAACTAAACAAAATCATATTGATGCCACTACAACAGCATATTTCTATTAAATTTTCCACAAGAAACAAAACCCACTTTGATAAAAGCACACGCAAAATTCAAAACCCAACAAAATTATGGATCCCAATATTCCATATACTAATTGGAGTGGACCATAAAAAATAATTTTAAATTAAAAAAAATCCAGAAATTGATTACTAAAAATAGAGAAACAGCTGACCTTGCTTATTAATTCTCTGCTGTATCATAACAATGATTCTGGATTTTAGTGCGTACCATAATTCAAATTCTGTATCACTTGCAGAAACTCTCATATCCCACTTCATTCCAAACCATCAAAGTTGGAACATGATAACAAAATCAATCAACAGAAGGACGCGCCGACATGATGACAAGTTTGGTCAAATAAGTATGCTAAAAAATTTTAAAACGTCAAAATCACTGAGAATTTTTTTTTTTTTTTTTATTTGGACACGCAAAATGGTCGGTAAAGCAAAACCTGGGAATTGGGTTATGGAATTTATCTGGATGGAGAAATGGGTTTTCGAAGAAACAGTCTGAGACGTGAATTAAGGAATAAATAACCTGAGAAAAAGTGACTGAAACGATGGGAAACCAACCACAGAGAAAACATGGGAGATTTGTGATTGTGAGTATGTGTTGGATTGGTGGGGTTTTTTTTTTCTTTGATTAAACTTCTATTGTCGTTTCTAGAACTACGCGCGAATATTTTTTTGTCCTATTAGCGTAGTTCGCGCTACAAATACATGGGTTTTTTTACCGTGAGTTTGATTTGGGCAATCATTGATTTGCTAGGCACATGGAATGGTAAGTTTGTGGCTTAGTTGTTGTAAAAATGTGTGTTATTACTAAGGAGTGATTCTTAGGTACTCTCGAAGTATAGAGAATGACATTTTTTTCTCTCACATTTATGATAGGGTCCGCTCATTAAATTCATGATGGGGTCCACCATGAATGTGAGAGGAGAGAGCACCATTTCACTATCTTTCGAGACTATCTAAGAATTTTTCATTACTAAGTATATTTGTCATAATTATTTTCTCTACAAATATAAATGTAGGTATGGTGTGTAAGGGTAAGAGCTGGAATTTCGAGTGTTTAAGAGAGAATTTTACGCATATATACTTAGATTGAATTAAAGTAAAGTTCTATACTCTTATCTCAAATAAAAAATTGAAAAAAAAAATGTGTTGAAATGATTTTTAAAAACATATTTTTTACCTGTATGTGAACGATTTTTTTGAGAATACAACACTAACTCTAAGATTAGGATGAAGAATGGAACAACACTTTGGTTATTACTTATAAGTGAAAGTACCCAAGCTATCAACCTTCTTGTGTTATGCTAGCTATGGTTAAATAAGGAAAATGCTAAGGTGGATCTTTATCCGAATCATACAATTATTGCATTAAATAAAAAATATGAAATACACATAAGAAATTTTATTTTCAAGACCACATCTCATAAGGGAACATATCTTAAATTTAAAATTGTAATTAAATGACAAATCAAGTCAATTAGTCAAATTAAATCAAAGCAAAGAAGTTGATTAATTAGTGATACTAAATCAAATCACATGTGAATTATATCAAATTATCCTATCTAAGAGAGACCTCCTAATGGAGGGAATCTAAGCAATATAATTCAAATTTCCTCTATTCACTCCAAAAGTGAGACCATGCATATAAAGAAGGATTATTCAAGCCTTAAGACCTAATAAAGAAAACATCATTGATTTTCTTATTCTTCTTTTTTTGAGAAACAAATCATTTAATTATTTTAACTACCCTAATCGTGGAGGTTCCTAATTGATGCAAACTAAGTCAAATTACATGTGTAGATTTATAATAAAAAATTAAATTCAACAACCCTTAAATCAAGCCAAGATTTTTTTCCCTTAATACTAAGAATCAGGAAAATCACATTGTGATGCCCCAATTATGTAATTATATATATATATATATATGTGTGTGTGTGTATATACATATATATATATATAAGCACCCAATTTAGTAAAATGTTATATCTATAATATTTTTACAACAAATTATAGGTGGCAAGTTATTACTAGTACACAAAAAATTAATTTTAATGGCGGGTTAAAAATAGAACCAACTCTATTTCTTTTTTAAAACAAAAACATGTGTTTTAGGTTTAATTTTAAAATCACAAATTTCTTAAAAATACAAAGTCAAACTCCAACAATTTCGTACTACATTACAATTCAGCATCATCCACTTAAGACTTTTTCCTAACAAATTGTAGGGCCAAATGGAGTGGAAATAGCGAAACTTCGCGTTTACAAAATTCGGTACACCTCCATCTCCGACATGAACTAGCTTTTTAACTACACTAGGTTTTCGTTTCTCTTTTCCTTTTTTAGCCTTTTTTGGTCAAAACTAGAGTTGTTAGCCTTTTTTGGTCAAAACTAGAGTTGTCTGATTGTATCATATTTAACCCTAGGGAATTCTTTGGTGGCTGATGGGCCGACAACTTTTTGTGACCCATTATGGATATTTACTTATGGGCCTTATTGTTTCAACAGTAATAGCTTTTTGTCGGCTTTAGTTTTTTTGTTAGATTAGATTCTCTAATAGGGTTGAGTGACCAAGGCCCAATTTATTTCTGAAGTAGGCTTTTGGGCCCAACTTGTACCAGGCAGTTGTCTCAAAACTTCGCCTTTTATAATTAGAGAAATACTATATGCACAACATTTTCATAACAAATTTTAAGTGGTAGGTTGTTATGAGTGGGTAAAAAAATAATTTAAATTATAAATTCAAATTAGAACTAATAACAACCTACCGACTAAAGTCAAGTTAAGAAGACGTAATGTGATTGCAGAAGACGTGTGTTTGCTATCATGATGAGGTTGAGACGACTGGTCACATTTTTTGGGGCTGTCCGAAAGCACAAGACACCTGGGCTGCTTCAAAATTACAGCTAATGCCTTTGGATGTTCATCTTGATTCTTTTATGTACTTGCTATGGTTTGTTATGATGACTAATGTAGGTACAGAGGAAAAATTTTCACAGCTTGTAACAACTGTCTGGGCTCTTTGGAAGTAACATAAATGAAGTTCTTTATGGTGGTGAAGGCAAATCAAGTCCGGCCATTGCTCTTTGGATAGAAAATTTCCTTCAGGTCTATTGGTCTGCAGTGGACTCATGTTTTCTTGCTACATCAGATCGGGTCAACCCCTACCTGATGTACAACAAGAGCCTCTGCTCAAGGTCTGGTCTCCTCCTCCAGCAAGTTTATTTAAAATCAATGTAGATGGGCTCTTTTTACATCAAAGAAGCAAGCTAGAATTGTTGTTGAAATAAGAGATAGTGAAGGCAGATTGAAGGTAGCTTTGTGTAGAAAAATTTAAGCTTCATTGGGTCACTCGAAATTGAAGTTAAAGCTTATGAGGCTAGTCTGTTGTTGGCACAGCATTTAGGGCTGCGAGGTGTAGTGTTGGAAGGTGGTTCTTTGATAATTTCTAATGCTCTTAAGCGGTTCACACTGCCACCCACTTCTGTTGATGCTATTGTGGAAGACATTCATGAGTTAGGTGCTAAAATTGATGTTGTTAATTTTTCTCATGTATGCAGGATTGGCAATAAGCCAGCTCATATTTTAGCAAGACAAGCTCAAAATCTTGTCAATGATGTAATATGGATTGAAGAGATTCCTTACTGCATTCAGCGAGCTCTTATTCAGGATATATCTGTAATGTGATGTGGTTATAATAATAGTTTCAGTGTGTTTCCTAAAATAAATAAATAAAACTTATCACTTATAGTTTGTTGTGAAAATATTGTGGATTATAAATATTAGCTTTATCGAATCCTTGATCTTTCAAAGTTCAAACCAATGTCTTTGGGCTTTTAGGGCCCATTCAATATGGTCAGGTTAGTTTGTGTTTAATTTAGATAGAGTCTATTCGGATTTGCACGAGTTTTGGGTGGGAATTTTTACTTGGTAAAGCTTTGCACTTGAAATTCGGAGGTTAAATTAATTTGCAAATATTAAATTTCTACAAGTTTCATGTATATTTTAATTTTTAAGTGCATGTGATATGCATTTACTATTTCAAACCACATGGGTCATTTTCAGGTTATTATCTCCCATTCTCCCTCCAACTAAAATTCTACTTGGGCCATTTGGTACCTGCCAAACCCAAAGGCTCTATTTGAAAATGAATGGCAGGTATGGATATTAACATTATTAAATTGTGTTTTTCAAAAAAAAATTAAATTAAATTGCAATTTACAACTCTAAGTTTGGAGTGATTTTATTTTACCTTTGTTTATGAATTGTAAATTATTGGGCGAATTTGATGTGAGCCGGGCTAGATACTTAGATAATAGATACAATGGAAATAGAAGTAAATGCTTTGGGGAAAAGGGTCCCCAAGATTATTTGTGGTTTCATATTTAATGGAAACAGAAGTAAATGACTCCTTACTTAACTATGAGCTAGAACAGAGGACATTAACACGGAAATTTTAGTTCATGTTATATATGGGAATTAGTGTATGTTTGGGTAGATTAACACAGACATTAACACGTCTGTGTTTCTAGCATTTTGTAATTTCATGCTTCTTTTTTTTTTTTCCTAGACGCGCACTGGTCACTGTTCATTAGTTATGAACAGTGATTTTAGGCCAATGAACAGTAATTTTAGGCGTGAATAGTATTTTTCACACATTAAAAAATTATTTTGTTACAGTGTTTTTTAATTTTCAGTTATATCCAAACAAACCCTTAGTCTCTACAAAAATCTGGGAAAAAGTTGCTTACTATGATCTCTTCTAAATTATGCAAAAGTGAGAGTTTTGTCCACTAGACACAACTTATTTATTTATTAGTATTTATTTTGCTTTGTTTTGTATAATTGTTGTTTGGACAAGGTTGAGTTTGTTATCGGTATCATTTTATTATAGTTGTGAGTTCTCTAATTTTCATTTTTAATTGCAATAGGAAAGTAATGGTTCAAAATCACTCTGAAGTCCATAATCTAGTAACTCAGCTCTAGATCTTAGCAATATAGCTTTGAGAGAGAGAGAGAGAGAGGGTAAAAAAAGAAATTTATGTAGTTTTAGAGTGAGTTTGGTTTAGTTTTCTGGAACTATGTCATATGAAAAAATTGTGGTTTTATATTGCATTTTGTTGCAATTTGAAATTGCTGCCCAAGGTGTCCATTGCAGCAACACAAAAAATCATGTTTATTGGACCAAAAAGCAGACTAGAAACTTTTATTAAACACAAAAAATCATGATTTTTTTTTGAGGAACCCAAAAAAAAAAAAATCATGATTTGAATTGAAAACTAATTTTTGACCCTAAACACGCTAACTCTAAACTTAATTGCCACCTAACAATCTCACTAATGATGGGTAACCTTAAGGGTCCCAATCTAAAATTATTAAATTTTGAAAGATGTAAAATCAAAATTTCCAAAATTTTAAGATATAGTATATTAATTTTGAGAATATGCCAAAATATCATCTTGCCATACAAAGTTTTTTGGTGCATAGGGGGAATATTCCTACTTTAGCAATTGCCAAGAAAAAAAAAAAGATAAAAAAAAGAAAAAAAAAGAAAGAAGGAACTTTAGCTAAAGTAGAAAATCATTGATGGGTCACACTCAAGCTCAAAAGTAAAAGTCATTACGCTTTTGACAATTTAGGGAGGAAAGAGAAAGAATATGTGATAGATAGAGTTTAAGATAGAAAATGTAGACAAAATGAACCCATTCTATTGGACAAGTTGACAGTGAGATAATTCCAATAATTGCATGGACCATGACCATTACTTTGCATTGAATTGAAGTTGCTTTTTTTTTTACATGACTCCTATAAATCCTGACCGTTTCCGATTGTGGGATTAGGACATAAAGCACCACCATGACATCTATTTCTTTTCTTTTTTTGGGTGCCGGGTGGAGTGGGTGATTGAGCGACATCACAAATGACATATCCATAGATTTTAGCTATTTTGATAGTTGGCTTGTGGACATGTTAGATTGTCATGAGACTAACCTCAATCGGTTGTATTTAATCGGGCGTTGTACTTGTACTGTAATCTTTTGTCTCTTTTTAGTTGTTTTATGCTATTCTGTTTTTAACCAAATAAAAAAGACATACCGAGTCTAATGACATATATTCAAAACTTATCAATTAGGCAAGTAAATATTAAATATATATTTTTTAAGTTTTCAAATAAGATGACTCGTATTAGGTTTTTTTTTTCTTTGATAATTCGATAATTATAGTAGGAAAATGATGATTTGAATTTTAGATATTTTAAAATATACAAAAATATATTATTAAATAAGCTACAAGACTTTTGATGGATCTTAATTATTCTTTTAAAGAATTTATTTTTAAGATACACATTTTGTCCCTGTTATTGAGTAAATTAAAATTAAACTTTAGTAATATAGATGAGAATACAAGAAATATAAAAAATATAGTAATGTTAGAGATATAATTTTTTTTACAAAATGTTAATGCGGTGAGTGGTTATTGACAAATAATAAAGTAATATTAATGATAGATTTAAATAAAAATCAATAAAAAGTTGGTCATATTAACGATTTGTAAAAATGTTATAAAATAATTTATAACTGTAGTATTATTCTAAATAATATAATTGATATTAAAATGTTAAATAAAGAAAAATAAAATAATGTTTCTAAAAAAAATAATAATAATAACAAAATCCGATAAGTATACACTCATCTATTTTAGTTTAAAATCTACTTTATTTTCACTAGTGATTCAAAAAAAAAAAAAAAAGGAAAGATGGACTAATAAAAGACACGTCCGTTACCAAAAATAAATAAATAAATAAACAAAAGACATGTCCTCAATCACTATGCATCACGAATTTGACCGCCTTTATGACCAGATTCATGGTAGTAGAGTTGTACGTTCAAAGAAAGCAGCTTAACCCCCTTTTTTTTTTGTAAATTTTTAATTTTATTATTATTATTTTAGATAAGAAAAGCAGCTTAACTTTCAAGCATCTTTTATCAATAAGGATTCCCATGAAAAAGTAGGGTCATATTATATTATATATCTGATTTAAGAACCAATTCCCATTCTTTAATTTTTTTTTATAGGATTTAAAATTTTAAAGAAAATAACTTTGTTTCCATAAATTAAAAAAGAAAAAAAAAAAGACAAGAACTTTCTAGTACGAGACTGGGCATCCTAGTCCCGAGTCATAGTAGGAATTATTAGCATCATCCAGCTAACTTTCATGAAATTATGAAAAATACCATTCTATCCCCAACACACAACGCTATTAATATAATCAAATCCTTTACAATCCCATAGCTGATATATCAGTTTCTACATTCCATTCCAGTAAAATACTATCTGTGAAATCTCTGTAACAAAATGGCTTATGAGGTCGCTGCCAAAGCTGCTGTTGGTGCTCCTGATGTTCTTGGAGACTGTACGATCACATTTTTTTTTCTCTCTGATTACTACGTTTCTGGGTTTTGATTGAAAATCTTAATTTGTTTGTGTTATAATCTGGGGTGTGCTTTTGGTTTCAGGTCCATTTACACAAAGGGTTCTCCTAACTTTGGAGGAGAAGAAAGTCCCACACAAGGTGCACCTCATCAATCTCTCTGAAAAACCCCAATGGTAATCACAAAGCCTGTGCCTTTATTTAAAGAAAAAAAAAACATGTTTTTTGGTGTTGTTTAAGTGTTTGGGCAGATGGGTTTGTCATTTTTTTTGGTGGTGGTGATGATGATGATTGTTTGGATAGGTTTTTGGAGGTGAACCCAGAAGGGAAGGTCCCTGTGGTGAAGTTTGATGACAAATGGGTGTCTGACTCTGATGTTCTTGTTGGAATTCTTGAGGAAAAGCACCCTGAACCTTCTCTTGCTCCTCCTCCTGAATTTGCCTCTGTGTATGTTCCTCACTCTCTTTTCTCTGACTCTGTGAGTTTGGATTTTGTATTTTAGGTATCAGATGGTTCTCTTGATACGCATAGGGTGCGGAAAGTCCAAGGCTTGGGTTATCCATTTGTTTTTTATTTTTTATTTTCTATACATGACAGAATTAGCTGTGTATGAAACTATCCCAATCCCGGCCTGTGCCCCTACACCCAATAAGCATAAGTACTTGCGGAATTATTATCGCATCAAGGGGTTTGCAGTGATGCTATCCATTTGTTTTTAAATGTGGTGGATGTTGTAACTATATTAATATTCTTTTTGTTTACGCCATATTAATATGCTTTAGACTTTACAGTCCCTTGTTCTTTGATTTATAGTTAATTTCAAGGACAACTACATTTTACCTACCTTTGTGTTGGACCAAATTCATTTGGGCACCCTTAGGTTTAAAAAGTAGCACTTTACACACAAAACAAATAAGTCTAACTCCCTAAGAAATATGAGCCCAAAATAATTAAAAAGTTGCCTGTTTAAATCACGTTTTTTCAAAGTAAACCCAAAAACAAAATAGCAATCTCATTACGATATAAATTCATGAAATTAAAACTTTTATGGGTAAAGTGGGACTTTTTAAAGCACAAGTTTACTGTTTGCAGATTGGATCTGACCCAAATCACAAGGGGAAAAGTGTAATTAACCCTCATTTTAACAAATAAGAGTTAAGTGCAAAAATGTAACTATTCCTAATTTTAATAAATGTGTGTTGGGTCTAGCGAACATGTGATAACTAAGCACATGATAACTAAGGTTTACTGCAAGGTTTATTTGGGAATATATTTTTATAAAATCTTATTAATATTTATGACGTCCTTTTATTTTGCAGCAGGAAATTTTTTTTGTTTTACATGAAGTTCATTGTTTTTTTGGTCAGAATTTGTTATCGACCTCATATCATTTAATTTAACGTGTTTATTATTTTCTAAATGGTCTCACTGAAAAGGACCTTCATTGATTTGCAGTCTGGGTTGTTATCCTTTTGTAAATATTTCTAAATTTCTACCCACCTTTTTGGTGAGCTTGCAGGGGATCTAAGATTTTTGGGGCCTTCTTTAAGTTCTTGAGGAGCAAGGACCCCAGTGACGGATCCGAGCAGGCTTTGCTTGATGAATTGAAGGCATTGGATGAACACCTTAAGACACATGTATGTGTGTTTACATTTAAGGAAAACACTTGTAAGAGTTATTAGTTTTACTTCGTTTTTCCTTTGGAAATGTATGCTGATAAGTTGGAGATGGAATCAGGGGCCGTATATTGCTGGAGAGAAGATAACTTCTGTTGATTTGAGTTTGGCACCAAAGCTGTACCATCTCGATGTTGCTCTTGGTCATTTCAAGAAGTGGACCGTGCCTGCAAGCTTAACTCATTTCCACAAATACAAGGAGGTATATAATTTTTATACGTTGTTGTGTACTGGGCACAGTTTTTTTTTTTCGTTTTTTGTGTTAAACAATCAGATGGCTTTTTGGCATGCGTGCCTCAATAAATAGCAGGTATCGGTATGATGAAGTGTGGAAACTAATTACAACCCCCCCACATGCACACATAAGGCATTGTGTTTGTTACTGTTGTTTTTGTAGTCATCCTATGCTTGGACTTAGGTCTAGGATTACTATAGTAGTATCTATAATTGTTATTGTAGCGTGGTAGTCATATGGATATAGTATGTTGTTGTGGCCATGAATCATCCATTGCATTTGGATGTATTTTTTGCTGGGCAAGATTTAGTGGATCACTTTTCTGGAAATTCTTCAATGGAAGATAGGCAGGGTGAGATAAAGATTCTTTGGACTGTGTTTATTAATCTGTCTTAGACACCTTTTCTTTTCACATGGTTCCATTTAAGTAGAATGCATCTGAGGGTGAATCAGTGAAAGGTAATAACAGGTAGCTCATGATATGCCAGTGACGTTTATGTTTGTAATATTCTTTATTAAAGGTTGAGGTGCAGAACATCAAGTATTGCATTTGGAAATTTATCATATTTTGGAAGGACTTTGTCCAGTGGAAGATTAAACCTCCAAAACTCATAATATGCCATAATTTGGAAGGACTTTGTCCAGTGGAAGATTAAACCTCCAAAATCCATAATATGCCAATGATGCTTGTGGTAGCTAGCTCTCACTTCACTTATTTTGCATTGGAAGTTGAAATTCACTTATCAAAAAAAGGTGCAGAGAATCAAGTGGTTGAGTTTGAAAATTTATATACCGAATATGGAATTGGAAATACATAGTCCAGTAGAAAGTTACCTCCGTAAGGTACTCCATTTTGGAGATAGTTTCACCCAGCCTGACCCTGTTCTACTGCCCTGTAACAATTAATATCTTTCCTTTCTAAGAGAGCTACCTGGTTATACGTTTCAAAATGTGAACCCACATTAGAAACAGATCTGAATTTCTATTCAAAGAATTTCTCCTAGAATAACAACTACCCAAGATTTTTAACTGGAACTGCATTTTCTACCAGCCAATGCACCCAACAGAAGTTTCTCATTATGAGAAGGGGTTTCACATATTTAACTGAAATAACTTCTAATCGTCAGTTATGTTTTGTGATCATATTTTGCAGTTGCTTTTCTCTCGAGAGTCTTTCCAGAAAACCAGGCCTACAAAAGAGCACGTAATTGCAGGATGGGAGCCTAAGGTCAATGCATAAAATAGTTCTAAATTATAAGACTTCTGAAGTGTAGTTATGTTGATTGGACATGGCTTGTTTCCATGCCTAATAAATGTATGCATCTGTGTTTGGGTTAACTATGGTATTTGCTATTACTTGAGTAACAGCTGCTCTATTTGTGCTTCCTTTGGAGTGTTACCTGAGAATTGTGATTTTGATTTTTTTTTTTTTTTTTTTGCCATGGGGGCGGGGCTGGGGTCATTTTTTTGTGTGGATAAACTACAACATATATAGAAGAGATACAGTCTCTCATACAGGCAAGAGTCTAAAACTCTGGGGAGATTGTTTTTATTACAACATAAAGACTCATTAGAATGGAGAGTGAATTTTGCAGCAACATGTGCAGCTGAATTACACTCCCTTTTGACCCAACGAAAGCAACAACTAGCAAAGGAAGACTTAAGACATAGAATACTGCCAACAATGTTACTAATAGATCAGTCAGGTAGTGCATCATCAGAGGAATAGGTGGTCTAAGCAGCACTTTGCATCTCCTTCAATTACGATATGGTTCCAATGCTCCTGGCTTGCAATTTGTATTGTCCAGAAGAGCGAGGGTGGGGGGGTGGTGGCGCATTGTCAAAGCTACAAAAGTCATTATTATGGGCTCAAGATAGAGAATTGGTAGAGGGTGAGTGGATGACAAGGTTTGCAATTTGTTTGTAAGCTTATTGACCAAGCTCGACATACATGAAACTCGAACCTCATTGATGAAGTCTCCCCCCTTTTTGAAGTTACTATGATGAAGTTAAGAATAGAGTAGTTTTACTGCCACACCAAAATGTCAGCATTTGTTCTACAGTTGGAAGTGTCAACCTATCATATGTTAAAATAAAATAAGAAAATATTATATTGGAACTAACCAGTTATCACAACAATTCCTTCTCAAAAAGAAAAAAGTTATCACAACTGAAAACGAGGGTAGTGTGAAAATGTTGTGACATTATGTTATGTCCCTGCACTTTTTCTAAAGGATAATCACTCGAGTACTGGGAATTGGGAAATAGAAGGATGTGTTGGTTTGGACAGGGACAATGGGGGGTCATTCAACGTGTAAAGTGCCTACCAGCTCAAGCAAGCATTTGTTAACAGTATCAACATAAAAAAATAAAATAAAACAAAAAACCCGCAAGATGTTCATGCTTTTTGGTAGGGGCTAGCTTGTGTATCTGTACTGTCCCTGTGCCTAACAAGATCAAAGCCTTTATATGTAGAGAATGTCACGGGATTCTGCCAACACGAGCTAGATTATATGACCGTGGCATTTCCTCATATTACTTGTGTGTGCTACGCTCGGATGCTGCAGAGATTGTCAACCATGTGCTTTGGGACTGTCCTTTTGGGATGCAAGAATTAATAGTGGCAAGTTACAATGCAATGCTCCTTAGCGCCCTTATTTGAGGTTGGTCTGGTAGTAGAAGAGATTAGAGGCTTGGCATTTGTTGGGCCGCATTTGGTCCAGGCCTTAAGGGCTTTGTTTTTACTCTTTTCGGCCCATGTTGTCAAGCCTTTCTAATGGTTGAAGTGTTGGAATTTACAGCGCGCGCGCGCACATATATATATATATATATATATACATGCGCAAAAGCCAAGAAAACACACCAGCGAGATATAAGGGACTGTATGTCAAACTCAATAAAGCGAGTGTCTCAAAGGTGTTTGGGGTTCTCAACCCATGGATGTAGGCCTAGTGCCGGAACGTGTAAATCTTGTGTATGCATTATGCGTGCCTTCTATGTGTTTGATACTTTGTTTCTTTAGACTTCATATTGAATATCTTGCTAGTTTAGCCTTAGTATTTGTTATGGGCTAACATCTATTACATTTGTTTTGGTAAACTCTCACTTGTATCGGTAAATTCACACTTGGTTGACAATATTGGTGATACTTTGGTCTCACTAAGAAGTGTGTGGTTTTTCCCAATAACTTTATAGTTTAGAAACAAAAGTTGTAAGTGTGTTGCCCAAAAGAGTTGTATTTTATTTAAGAGACACAACTCTTCAATAAATAATTAACTCTAACAGTTAATTAATTCTCTTTATAAATTGGTGAAGCAACACCATCTACCAAGTGAGGATAATTATATAAGTGAGAATACATCATATTATAGTGTAATTACTTATTATATACTAACAATTCTGTCTAAGGTGCTAAAGAGAGGGGGGAGTCCCCTTTTTTACATCCCATGGTACAAAATGATGTTCCTTAAATAAAAATTATTGTGTTTCAATTTTAAAATAAATGTATATTTAGGGTTCATGAGTGCCCAAGTGCATAAGGTTGAGTTTTATTATTACAATTGATCAACTCGTTTTAGGACGTCACACAACATTTAGTGAAATATTTGTTTATTTGTTTTTGTTACTTTCCAATACAGTGTAACCTGCTTAATTTCTCTTTAGTGAGTGCATTCGTGCACCCATCAACATATTCCATATATATATATATTATATATATATATATATATATATATATATATAATATATATATATATATTAGGAAGTCGCACAACATTTAGTGAAATAAATATTTTTTATTTATTTTTGTTTTTTCTAATACAGCGAGACTCGCTCAATTTCTCTTTAGTGAGCGCATTCATGCTCCCATTAACATATTCTACGTGTGTGTGTACACACATGTAAGAACTAAAATCATACGAATATGAATAGTATAATAGGCAAACAAGTTCTGCAATTGACAAAGCATAAATTAATAAATGGATTTTTACACGGAATAATGAATTGTAAACAAAAATGAAAAATTGCATCCCTATAAATTTTTTGATAATCTTTTTTGTTTTTTTGTTGATAATCTTGCATCGCCCTAGAAATTAGAGTTGATTATTGGTTTTTGTTTATAAATTTATTGTGCTCGCATGATCGATGACATCACATGCATGATTACTAATCTTGTGCAAGTGAAACTGCGCAAGTATTACCATGCAAAACATCACTAAATTGTCTATTTTATACAATTACATGCAACATTTCTACTTTGTACTCGTAATTGACGCTTGCTTTGGTGCCTCAAAAAGTTTGACTTAACAAGTCTAGGACAATCCCCCCATCCTTTCTTGTCCACAAACTCCATCGCTACGTTCGAATCGGCCAAGAAGCAAGAAGACAGTCAAAATTTTCTGTCAGGTCTCATCAAACATCTTAGAAACTTGATATATTAATGTTTCATGTGATGTCAAAAGATAAAATGAGTTCAAAGTTCAAACATGATCAATACACATTTAAAAGAAAATTGTGTTGCACTAAGGGACGGAATCAGGATTTGAATCTAGGGGGCCAAAGCATGAAACAAAAAAACTTCATGTGACATGGTTTATTAAAAAAAAATTCATGGTAGACAAAAAATTGCACTTTATTACCTAAATATTTAAGTCAAGAATGATATAATATGAAAAAAAAAGTTGAAAGTTACAACATGATATTCTAACCTTTTTCAAAGAAGAAGAAAAAAAGAAGAAGAGGACTTCAGATTTTTAGATTTTGGATAATTGGAATTAGTATGTTGATTTTATCATGTTTACCGACTTACCAATATGATAATCCTATACTTTTGGATGCAACTGAAAATCACACTAATGAAGTTTTTCAAAATTTTGTTTGAGGATTTAAAAAAATTGGATATCAATATTAAGAGTTGACAATGTTGGGTCATCAATATTGGCCTCTAAAAGAATTTTGGCATTTTATCTTTTGAAAAAAATATAAATATTGTAATTCACTTTCCCATAGTTGATAAATCAATTTAAAAAGTCATATAAATTGTTGTAACCTCCGTAAGGGAATTTCTTTATCTATGAGATTTTTTTGTTATGAATTATTGAATTATGATATTGGTGAATTGGAGATTTTTTGTTCATCCTATATACTATTTAAATTTTTCAAAAAATTTGGGGGGGAGATGGTGGTTAGTGGGTCCGTCCCTGCAAGTTGCACCATATCTAGCATTGGTATATATGTGGCAAGATCTGTATCAACTTCAAGAAATATTCGTGAAAGAGAAGAATAGGTTACACATATATATGTTCATAAGCCAAGGCTTGGACTTGTATGACTCTAGCTATAGGCCTTAGGAAATCAAAGGTTGAATCAGAAGCTAGCTAGGGAAGAAGCTGAAGCGGAGTAGAGAAATCTGCAATGATTGCAGTGGAAGCTTGAGAGGCTGGCCTACAAGCTACATGCTTTTTCACCATATATATTCCCGTAACAGCTTCAAGCTTTTGTCTTCATCAACCTTATCCTCCCACCATTCACAACTCATAAGAAGAGATATCTCACTTGGCATTAGGGCTCTAAATGAGCCACCTACATATTAAAAGTTTAAGATTGATCGATTTAAGTATATATTTCGAACACAAACCAAACTTAATTTCATCACTATTTAGCTAGATTATATGTTCAATATTGGTTTTTTGTTTGTTTGTCGAATGAGTTTGAAAGCTTGTTTCACATGATGCTTGATTAAATCTTTTTTTTTTCTTCTTCTTTTTTTCTATATATAAAAGTACTAAACACCATAACTGAATTTTTTTACCCTTTACAATTTATTTTTAATAATTAATAACTAAATTGTACTTAAAGTTATATCATTCGAGTTAATTAGAATGAGCAATTGTAGTTTGTTTATGAAATTGTAATAATTAGGTAATATCAATAAATTACAAATAATAATTCAATATTTTATGAACTTATTTTATTTATGATCGTAATGACTTGTTTCATGAGATATTCTTTTGGTTGGAGAATTATAAAGTTACATAATATTCTAGTCCCAAGTTCATCTAAATATATTTATATTGATGTATATATATGAACATATTAATTATATTAAATATACCTTGAACCTTATACTTACAAATTTTTTTGTTTCACAAAGATATTTTTATATTAAGATTGGCTTGTTTAATGGTTAAGCTTAAATCTAAGCTTGAGTTTGGCTCACTTGATAAATAATTAAATAAATTTTATTTATTTATATATATGAAAACTTTCATAAATAACATGATTCATTTATATTCCTACTCATAACTCATAATTTTGCAAGAAATTCACTCAGTTGCAATTGAATTTCTTTCTTTTTCTCCAACTTGAATAGACAGTTGCAATCAATCTTCTTCAAATTCCTACAAGCCACAAACATATAAAGTCACAAGGATTAATCATAATCTACAAGTCAATAAGTTTCGCACAAAACAATGTTACCACTCGTGTTTTGTTACTAAATAGTTAGTATATGATTGACATTACTATTTAAGAATAAAAATCCAACCAATGGTCCAAAACGCGGGGAAAAAAAAAACCAAGAAGAGAGGAGACAGATGGCTCAATTATTGTATCGAATCTATCACACACTTCTAATTTTCTTGTATTTCAAATTCAATTGTACTGCCCCTCCCCACCCCCCCCCCCCCCCCCCCCCAAAAAAAAAAAAAAAACATTCCACTACTTAGATTTAAAATTTTATATTGAGAGATTAAGAGGACGTTTGGATTCAGCTTTTTTAGCTGCGACCATGTTTTGATTTTTTTTTCTCTGCTGCGGGGACAAGCGCGTAGTGCGCGTACTGTTCATGTACTTTTTTAGCAATTTTTTATTAAAAATGGGTTTCGCAGTACTATTCACACATTTAAAAATTATTTTGCTACAGTGTTTTTAGTTTTTAGCAATAAGTTCTATCCAAACGGACCCTAAGGCTCTCAAATCAATTTTTTAGATAAAAGGCTTCTTAAAAATCTGGTGTGAAAATATTTAGAGGGGTATATCAAATTTATGTTTATTTTTAGATGCATTTATGTGTAGGCTTGGACCAACAAGCTATAGTTAGATTTAGAGAAAAAATAAAAAAGACAAATAGTAAATTGAAGAGAGGAAGAAAAGTCAGGAACACACATGCAGTACATCCATGGCACAAATTGCGTAAAGGGCTATATTATCTTTATATTTACTCTCTTAATTTTTTTTTTTACTAAGGTACACTTTTAAGTTTTAACCTTTAAAGTACACATGGGGTTATTTTCTTTTTATTAGGTCTTAACATAAAAAAATTTTGTTTTTATACTTTATGTTTGATTCCCTTATCATATTAACTTCATACGTTTCAAAGTTTTCATTTTTCATAAAGGGCCAATTAATTAGAAAACTCAATCAAACATAAGAGTTAAAATTAAAAATTGTTAAATGTAAATGGATAAAAACAACTCTAAATTATAAAAGTCAAATGTATACTTTAATCTATTTTTGTACATTAAAGCTCTATATTTTAAGTTTTATGAGGTTAAAGACTGTCATACATATAGAAAGATATTGATGGATTGGTTTGGACCGTTTGGTGCAGCCTACTTTCAATGGGTTATTCTTTTTAAATAAATAAAAAGAACAAAAATATAGTTGTACTATATATATATTAAAAAAATGATGCTTTAAAAAGTTATAGATAAAAAAATCAGTAAAGTCCCCCCTAAAAAATAAAATTATGGTCCCAAATCATAGAAACAGTAATTTGGATTTTTCTATCCAATGTAAGGCCAATATAATCATCAATCCTTGAGCATGATTGACGTAGTACAATAAATCAATAAAAGCAAGTCACCTGAAACAAAAATCTAACTTTTTTTTTTTTAACATGATAGAATCATTTTAAGTTTATATATATCATACTTTCTTGTGTCACGTAAGTTGTTTTTCTCTGGTCTGAAATATCATGTCAATCATGTATTCCGTGAAGTACCTTGCTAATAATTACTTCCATTGAAACTCTCGTGTCCACTCAATCCTTGAACAATAATTTCTACGATTTTACTTTTTATTCAGTCATGGAAAGTTCCATATATACTTCCATTTATCATTTCTTTCATATGGGTGATGCGTAACATCAACTTTTATTTTTTTGTTGAGGGGTATTCTACTTTTCGGCTTTCACTCTTGAATGATCAAAGTTAAAAAAAAAAAAAAACTAATCGTGCCTCAGTTTATTAGGCTAGCCATCAATCCAACCCAAGTTCATATAGGTTAAAAGCTACAATGTATTGAGTTTTGTACCCATTTGGAACCTTTCCCATCATTTCAAAGCAACATATTTCACCGTCAGAGTTAAAAGTTTCACATATATATTTCCAAGGCTCATACAAAACCGCTAACAGTCTAACGTCGCCCTCACTCAACAAGAAAAAGTTCGTGACTGCGACGATGCTACTATTGTAGCCCCCACATTATTTGCTTCATTCATGAAGCGCTCACCACAAACAAATTTTAGTTTTACGCGCGCGCGCGCATATATATATTATATATATAAATTCTGACGCCACATGAATTTACAAATCCCCCAACACACATCGTACAAATATATATTCAGCTTAATGTAAAGAAAAAAAAAATACATTTGTATACACCTAGCTAGCTAACTAGACAATATTGACAATAATAAGGCAATGTGGCATGGCTGTGATTGTTGGAAAAACATAGTTTGTATCGCATACAAAATATACCCAGTTAAAAATTAACAGATCTACTTCATTCACAATTATTAACATATATTATATAAATTTCAGAATTCAAGAACAAAAGAGCGTACCTTGGTGTAGTGAAATTCAAAACTAAAGATTAAAAGTACTTGTGAACACTTTTAATCTTCACTCTAATTTCACTTATGCCCAAGAAGTGTAGTCTCTTAATCAGTTTACACGTATGTGTTTAGGGGAGAATAAGAGAGTGACCTACACTCACATATACATCATTTTTATATCTTGCAAAATTCTTTGTGTTTCTCTCTTTATATCTAACTGATTATCTAATTGGACTAGTTTTTGGGCCATTCCATTTGGCTTTAGTATGTAACTTGGAGTGGGACCAAAAGGAAACAAATAAGACTCTAGCTCCAATGAGCCTTGGACTTATCTGTCAACTCTTGACAAGTCCAAAATTACCATTAATTGTATTTAATACCACTATATAAATATAATTACACTCTAGGCTTTATTAATAAATTATATCCCAAGACTTTATTATATATGCAACCCATTCATTAAAATATTTGTAGTTGATAGGACTGACGAGACCACTCTCCTTGGACGAGCTCATGATACTCCTTCGTCCACTCATAAAGCGGCATGGACAAGGGCAGGCAAGTCATTAATAGGAGGATTCAATACTTCGGATAGTTACTAACCAGCTGTCAGACTATTAGAGCCTTATCAAAACCGGCAAAAATAAGCCCTAAGGCATTACAAGAAGAGCATTAAAACCACAATCAAAGGCCCCAACAGCTAGAAACCTCAAAACTATACACACACACATTAGGAGCATAGAAGGTACATAATCCTGACCCCCAAAAAATACTTTTGCACTTTTCATTTTCTCTCAAAAGATTTCTACATACTAACTTTGGCATCGTAGACGTTGTGGTAGGCGTCACACCAGTGACCACTCTCAAGAAAGCCTTTATCCCATTTTGCAGGAGTGGTGACGAGGGCACCATCTGGACAACCTAACTTGATTGACGATCTACACATTATCAGTTTGACGCCGTTTGTGGGAAACGATATTTTCGTACTATTGTTCGAGAATATAGTTCCAGTCATTCTCTGAGTTTAGATGGAATCCAACCAAGACCCTACAACACTGGCCCTGCAAATCCAAGCACTTACAGCTAGCGTGGAAGAACTCACCAGACAAAACCAGGAGATGAGGCAGCGGCTCCAGCATGAAGCCAACCGGTCTAGAGACAATCAAGAAGATGAGGGGGATAGCCAGAGACAAAGCTATCAAAGGCTAGCCATTCCAGATGAACCGAGCTCAGAGCTTCTTCGGGAAATGAAGAAGGAAATGGAGGAACTAAGGAACGCTATCAAAGAAAAAATAGATCGAAGCTTAGACAGAATGGTCAGGACAACAGATTCCTCCTTCACGGTAGTAGTTCTTGAATGCCCAGTACCGTTAGAGTTTTGCATGCCCTAGCTTGAACAATTTGATGGGCTTAAAGATCCCTTGGACCATCTTAACACTTTCAAGACAACACCAGGTCTCCAACTACCCCCTGACGAAATACTGTGCCGCTCTTTCCCTACTACTCTCAAGGGAGTTGCAAGGGAATGGTTCATGAAGCTACCCTCATCGTCAATCGATAGCTTAGAGCAGTTGACCAGTTCCTTCCTACGCCACTTTGTTGGAGGATAGAAGACCATTTTCTCACCATCAAGCAATGAGAGAAGGAGACCCTGAGGTCGTACGTGAAGTGCTTTACCCGTGAGACTTTGGAGGTAGACGAAGCTAATGACAAGGTGCAGCTCACAACCTTTAAAGCCGGATTGAAATCCAAGGAATTCGTGGTCTCACTCGTAAAGAATCCTCCAAAAACGATGGCCGAGATGCTCCTAAAGGCACAGAAGTACATGAACGCCGAAAACTCTTTAGCCGTGATAAAAGATGAAGGGAAAACCAGTGAAAAAGGAGGGAAAGAGGACGACTGGAGAGGACAAAAAAGGGAGCACTCAGATCGTCAGACTAACAACGAGGGTAAAAGGAGAGACTAGAAAACTCATCGGACGGTGAAGTTCACTCCTTTAGTTATGCCAGTTGATAAGATCCTAGTGCAAATTAAAGATAAGCATTACCTCAAATGGCCTAGGCCATTACATTCGTCACCTAACATACGTGATAGGAAGAAATACTGCCGCTTCCACGAGGATCACGACCATTACATAGATGATTGCAGAGTCTTGAAGGAGCAAATAGAGGAGCTCATACGAAAAGGGAAACTGTAGCGGTTTGTAAAGAAGGGAGAACCCAATAGGACCAGGGAAATCGTGAAGCCTCACCAAAGGACGAGGATTGCACGACCCAGCGTCCACCAAATGTAATCGAAGAGATAAAGACGATCACAGGTGGGCCATCCACAGTAGGGTCGTTCAAATCCCTCAAGAAGTCGTATCAGAGACAAGTGAACAACGTCCACAAGATACCCCCTTAAAACAGAGACGAACGGACAGGGATATGTTTTTCTCTAAAGAAGACGCCAGAGGAGTGAAGCAACCTCATGATGACCCTTTGCTCATCATGTTGAATATAGAAGCGTTCAACACTAGGAGGATCCTCATGGACAATGATAGCTCCACGGATATCATTTACTTCTCCGCCTTTCAACAATTGAGGCTAGATCCAAAAAGGCTGCGCCCTTTTGAGTCCCCCCTCATCAGCTTCAGTGGAGACAGGATGTATCCCAAGGGCATAGTGACTCTAACAGTGACAATGGGGTCTTATCCACAATAGTTGACCCGTCAGTTGGATTTCCTGGTGGTAGATTGTCCATATTCATACAATGTGATTCTTGGGAGGCCCACACTTAACCGCTGGAAGGCTGCCACTTCCAAGTATTTCCTAAAGGTGAAATTCTCGACAAAAAAGGGTGTAGGCGAAGTGAAGGGAGATCAAGTACTGACCAGGGAGTGCTACCAGGCCGTGTTAGCTTCAAAAGAAAACCATACATGGATGATCGAGGAGAGGGGAGAAGATAAAGTGGAAGCCTTAGAGACAGTAGAATTGGTCGAAGGAGAAACCACAAGGATGACCAGAATAGGGATGGATTTGAGTCTTGAAATGAGGACGAAACTCGTCCGGTTCTTTAAAGAGAACATGGACGTCTTCACATGGAGTCACGAGGATATGCCAGGCATATCCCCAAAATTCATTGAGCACAGGTTAAATGTGGACCCTGAGAAGAAGCTTGTCCAACAAAGACGACGGGTCTTCGCTCCAGAATGGAACCAAGCAATTACAAATGAAGTCAATAAGTTGTTATCAGCAGGCTTCATTCGGGAAGTCTACTATCCAGATTGACTCGCCAATGTCGTCCTAGTGAAGAAGGCAAATGGGAAATGGAGAATGTGCGTGGATTTCACGAACCTAAATAAAGCTTGCTCGAAGGACAGTTTCCCTCTGCCCAAGATAGACCAGCTAGTGGATTCTATAGCAGGGCATAAACTACTGACGTTCATGGATGCATTCTCGCGATACAATCAAATAAAGATGGCTGAAGAAGACCAGGATAAAACTGCTTTTATCACGAGCTAAGGGCTTTATTGTATAAGGTAATGCCCTTCAGACTGAAAATGCAGGAGCAACCTACCAGAGGTTAGTAAATAAAATGTTCAGTAAGCAGATAGAGAGAAATATGGAGGTATATGTGGATGACATGCTCATCAAGAGTAAAGAAGAGCTTACTCACCTAGACGACCTCAAGGAAACATTTGCCACACTCAAACAGTACCAAATGAAGTTGAACCCCAGTAAGTATGCCTTTGGAGTAGCCTCGGGGAAGCCTTTGCCTAGACTGATGAATGTGAGGCAGAATTTCAAGAACTTAAGTGTTACCAGAGCAATCCATCTCTCCTAAGTCCGTCCAAGGAAGGGGAAAAATTGTATTTGTATCTGGCAATATCAGTTACAGCCGTAAGCGCAGCCTTAATTCGAGAAGATGACAGGAAACGGCTCCTAGTTTACTACTTTAGCCAAGCTTTCCAAGGGGCAGAAGCCAAGTACCCAAGAATTGAAAAGATTGCATTCGCATTGATAGTAGCTTCGTGCAAGCTGCGACCGTATTTCCAGGCAAACCCCATCTTGGTAATGACAGACCAACCCATTAAAAAGTCCATGAACAAGCCCGAGGCAGCAGGAAGAATGGTCTAGTGGGCGATTGAGATTAGCTAGTTCGACATTGAATACCACCCCAGGACAGCAATTAAAGCGTAGGCTTTGGCGAACTTCATTGTCGAGTTCACCCTTCCAGACAAGGACAACCACCCCGACAAGATCGAAAGTTGGATGATACAAATCGATGGTTCGTCAGCCCAAAAGAGGGAAAGAGTAAGGGTCGTCATCATCACCCCAGGCAGAGAAATGCTTAAATATGGAGTCTAGCTAAAATTCCCTGCCACCAATAATGAAGCCGAGTACGAAGGAATATTGAAGGGGCTAAGGGTCGGGAAAGCCCTAGGAGCAAAAAACTTGTTCCTCCAAAGTGATTCTAAGCTGGTAATAGGGCAGATAAATGAAAAATATGAAGCAAAGGAGGAGAGAATGCGAAAATACCTTAGGCTGATGAAGCACTTAACACAAGAGTTTGACAGGTTGAATTCATGCAGATCCTAAGAATCTAGAACATGATAGCAGATGAGATCGCGAAGCTAGCATCGTCGGAAGAAGGATCAACGAGCACGGACTTAGAGATGAAAGTCCAGAAACATCGCAGCATTGAAGAAGTCTTTACATTTGCAATCTAGAGTAAAAATAGCTGGATGACTTCGATCATATCCTTCCTCCAAGACAGACACCTCCTATAAGATGTTGAGGAAGCCAGAAAGGTCAGGAAGAAAGCAGCTAGATTCACGATCCTAAATGATGCCCTGTACAAGAGAGGATTTTCCATGCCCTACTTGGAGTGCATCAATGAAGAGGAAGCCAAGTACGTCCTGGAAGAGATCCATGAAGGGGTTTACGGAGACCATGCAGGCCTCGGGTCCTTGGTAAGCAAAGTTATCCAAACAAGTTACTTCTAGCCTACTATGCAGGTAGACGCGAGGGAGCTCGTCAAGAAGTGCGACAAGTGCCAGAGATTCGGGAATGTCCAATGCCTTCCAACCGAGAGACTGACGATGATAGCCTCCCCTTGGCCATTTGCACAATGGAGAATTGACATTGAAGGTCCAATACTACGAGGTAAGGGACAGGTAAAGTTTCTACTAGTCGCTATTAACTACTTCACAAAGTGGGTTGAAACAGAGGCATTGTCAACCATCACTGAAGCAAAAATCCAGAGTTTCATGTGGAAGAACATAATTTGCAGATTTGGGATTCCACAGACAATCGTATCAGACAATGGGCGGCAGTTCGATAGTCAAGGCTTTAGGGATTTTTGCTTAAGCCTAGGGATCAAGAACTAGTGCTCATCCTCAGGACACCCACAAGCGAACGGACAGGCGGAGGTGACCAACCGAACACTACTCAAGATCATTAAAGCTAAACTGGACGATACTAAGAGGGCTTGGCCAGAGGAAGTGCCCAATGCCTTGTGGGCTTACAGGACTACAACAAGAACCTCGACAGGAGAGACCCCTTTCAGACTTACTTACAGCACTAAGGCGGTGATCCCGGTTTAGGTGGGAATAACCAAAATCAGATGAGAGGCATTCCACGAAGAAAGCAACGACGATCAATTAAAGGTCAACCTGGATTGCTTGGACGAGGCCAGAGATGAAGTCTCCGATAGATCGACGAAGTATCAGTAGAAGATGGCCGAGTACTATAACAAAAAAGTGAAGCTCAGACAACTTGACATAGGGGACCTTGTCCTGCCCAAAGTCACCCTGGCAACCAAGGACCCAGCCCAGGGGAAACTCGGCCCAACCTGGGAAGGACCCTATTGGGTCGTCCATTACTTAAGACAAAGCAGTTACCACCTAGAGACCTTAGACGGATAGAGACTGTTATGACCACGGAACATTGAGCACTTGAAGAAGTACCATCAATAAATGTAACAAATAATTGTATTCATTTTTGAGAAGTAATAAAAGGACTATTCAGCCAATGACCTAATGCGAGCAAACCTAGCAGCCTAAAAGCCCAAAAATTGGCTTAGTAACAAGATTCCGCACAGACGGATGTAAGTTACTGATGAAGCGAATGACAAGATCCCTAAAATAGGGTGTGAATCACAAAAATTGGCTATATAACAAGATTTCGCACAGACGGATGTAAGTTATTGACGAAGCCAAGAATGACAAGATCCCTAAAATAAGGTGTAAGTCACAAAATTTGGCTAAGTAACAAGATTCCGCATAAACGGATGTAAGTTACTGATGAAGCCAAGAACGACGGAATCCTTTAAATGGGTGTAAGTCACGAAAAGAAAATGGCTAGGTAACAAGATTCCACCTAGACAGATGTAAGTTATTGATGAAGGCAAATGAATGACAAAATCCCTTAAATAAGGGTAAATCATGAAGAATGGCCAAGTAACCAGGTTCCGCCTAGACAGAGATAAGTTACTGACGGATTAAAACCCCTTCAATAAAAGTGCAAGTCATAAGGTACTAACGCAGAAGGAGTAACTATAGGAATGAGGCAAACAAAGATCACACAAAAACAAGAGTACAGACAAGTAAGTATACAATCACGGATAAAATTAAAGGCCCAAAAACAACGGGCAACCACCATTGTTTTCATACTAAAATTAAAAGCCCATAAACGCTGGGCACCCAAAAAGATATATATATATATAATATATATATATATATATATATATATATATATATATGAAAGAAGTCATAAAGAAAAAGCAGGTTCAGGCATCTGGAGGAGGGAGAGGGGCATCCTTAGGAGCATCGTCCCCAAGAGCACCACCCTCAGGAGTAGTGGACTGAGAAGCTTCGTTAGCTGCCATCTCCTTGTCCACCTCTTCAAGGTCCAGGTTCTTAAATCTACTCCAGCTGGATGCTTGATGAGATACCGCCTCAAGAGCTCGAAGACTTTGAAGTACCAGCTGAAGAGGACGGTGTTGTAGTCCTCCGTCGTCTGGAAGGCTTCCACGAATTTAGTAGCAATTGTCTTGAGTTTTTTCTTCACGGCCAAGAGCTGCTCATCCTTTTTCGAGACTAGCTGCTTTTCCACCCTTAGCTCGTTGGAAAGACCCTTAACCTACTCCTTGACGGTGTTAGCCTCTCCCATTGCAGTGATCAGATCCTTCTTTAATTTGGAATTTTCTACCTCTAAAGCCTCCTCCCGTGACACCGCCAATGACATATTTGCCTCCTGGATAAGAAACTCCGAGGTAGTGTGAAGGCTCTCCCCCAACACCTACAAAAGAGGAGCCAAATCTCAAGATAATGTAAAAAAAAAAAAAAAAAAATGATGAATTTGCACAAGTACACTACCTGGACAAGCTTGTAGAGATGACAGCTCACAACCTCATTGGGAGAAAGCTTGAGAACACTTTCATATCCTTGGAAGTAAAGGTCTTTTGCGCCTTCATTAGCGCGACCCCAACATCGTCCCAGACACGGGATGAATGAGAATCAGCTTTATCCTTCCCCTTGTCACTACTATGCTGCCTCTTTCGTTGAGGATGGTCTCTTCAAAAGAGGTAGCCAGGGAGGCTGTCTTCTTCATCTCAGTCCCAGGGGTGGCTGGAGTACCTGGAATGATGGAAGCCCCTTTATCCGTCACATGGACAACCCTGGTTCCAAGGTTCGAAAGGGGCTCGTTCTTCTTGGCCCTCATTCGTGCATACATCCCTTGATTAAACTTCATCATCATCTTTGCAAGAGGAAAACACTCGTAAAAAAAAAGGGAGAAGAAAAGAGTCGCACGGACAAACTCAACAAACACTTACTCTTTTTCTGCTCAATGTCTATATTTTGCTACGGACAAAGGCAGACAGCTTTGGACCAAGGCAATAAAAAGCTAGGGTTCGCGGATCAACTAAATCGTCAAAATCTTTGATCCTCCTTGCGTAATTGATGGCCTTCTCAACCCACTCCTTATACCTACTCTTAAGCTTAGGTCGTCTCTTAACTACACTAGACAATGAACAGAAGAGTTAGTAACGATAAAATGAATACAAGAGGATTAAAGGTTAAGGGGTTAGAAGAAATAACGACGCACCTAAATTCGGGGTTCTCCACCGACGGAGCAACCTAGGGAGATCACCCCAAACTTCGTCAGAGGGAGTCTCCTAGTCATCCCCGAACATAAAAAAGAACCGAGACTTCTAGTATCTAAATGACAAAGGTAGGTCCCAGACGATCCTAGTCCTCCTCTCCCAAGGCACCAGTTCGTAGTACCCATGCCCCTCAGACGACTTTTTACGATACAGGTTAACAAGCTCGTCCACCCTAATCATGTCCCTGTCTGTAGCAGTCAGCCATATTTCCATACAGCTAACCACTATCCTCCATAAATTGGGCATAAGTTGCCTAGGAGTAATGCCAAAATGTCCTAGAAGCTCCATAGAAGCACACCTCCCCAGGCGAGAAGTGGCAAGCTCGTTCCTCCTCATGAGGTAGACGAACCCTAACCCTATTTGGGAATTGGAATCTATCTTTAAATCTGGAGAGTGTCTCCCCGTCCAAACCACACAGCTCCTCAAGGGTGTGAAAAGCCCTTACTACTTGAGGGACGGAGACAGCGGTATTCCCCTCCACGAGGTTGTCACTAGATGACAGCCCAGTCTCAAGTTCGCTCGATCTCACCTCAGACATTGCCCCTCTCTCACTCACCAAACTCTCAAACCAATTGATCGATTGACAAAGCACAGGGAATAACTCACCCAATACAACACCTAAACCACTACCCTCAAAAACAAAATTCCCAACCAAAGGGAGAAAAGCACAGGAAGTACCTAAAGAAGCCCTCAAATGTGCAAAAATGAAGAAAATCGAGGGGCATGCTACCCTAACCTCAGCACTATTGACCATGAAAACCAGAAAATGGAAGGAAAGAGATGAATCCTAAACCCCCCCCCCCCCCCCCAAAAAAAAAACCAAAAACAAACACACAAAAAAGAGAGAAAAAGAAAATAAAAAATCAGAAATTTGTCATAATCTATGTCTATGCCATAAAAGAGGGAAGGGAAGAAAGGCCTACCTTAAAAGGAAAATGTAGAGAGCTCAGCCACAAAATGCACCAGCTTGGAGAAAATCACAAGAAAAGTTGGAGAGGAAGAAGCTCAGAGCAATGATTGGGAGTTGGAAAAAGTGAAGGGGAAAGAGGAAAGGGAGAAGATTTAAAAACTAGATACAAAAAACTGAAATTCAGCGGGAAAACCAAGAGTCACCTAATTGGCACATTAACTGCACTGGCCAGAATGCGCCACGTGGCCACGTTGTGCGAAGCGCCGCCACTACGCATTAAATGTGGAACAAAACCCCAAGAGCCACGTTTAGTCAGAAAACCTTTCATCTTCCGATGGCCGTCTTGACACACCACGACAACCACGGAACCTGGGGGAAGTTGATGGGACTGACAAGACCACTCTCCTTGGACGAGCTCATGAAACACCTTCGTCCACCCACAAAGTGGCATGGACGAGGGTAGGCAAGTCATTAATAAGAGGATTCAATGCTTCGGACAATTACTAACCAGCTATCAGACCGTTGGAGCCCTATCAAGACCTGCAGCAATAAGCCCTAAGTCGTTACAAGAAGAGAATTAAAACCACAATCAAAGGCCCCAATGGCTAGAAACCTCAAAACTATATATACACACATTAGGAGCACAGAAGGTACATAATCCTTACCCCAAAAAATACTTTTGCACTTTTTATTTTCTCTCAAAAGATTTCTACTTACTAACTTTGGCATCGGAGACGTTGTGGTAGGCACCACACTTGTGACTACTCTCAAGATAGCCTTTGTCCCATTTTGCAAGAGTAGTGACGAGGATCCTGCACCATTTGGACGACCCAACTTAACTAACGATCTACATATCATCAGTTTGGCACCGTCTGTGGGAAATGACATTTTCGTACTATTGTTCGAAAATATAGTTTCAGTCATTCTCTGAGTTCAGATGGAGTCCAACCAAACACTAACAATATGCCATATTAATTTTAGCCTCTAAGTTATAATAACGTAGCTCCTTACACTTAATCTAGTGTACATCATTATCTAGAATCATGTGTAGCCACATTTCATCTTCCTTATAGTGTTTAAACTTGTAGTACCATTAAACAAAACACCCTCCTTTGGGATCGTGAGACATATACGTCAAGACGAGGTGCTTGTTCACACTAATTTAAATGCGTAAGTTCAATTTTGTAGAACTATGAAGCAAACACCCTCCTTTGGGATCGCGAGGCATATACGCCAAGACGAGGTGCTTATCCACACTACTATGAATTGATAATGGAGGCCGTGAGATCCAACCCTAGTATCTCTCTCCCACTAAATATTTTAAAAGAAAGGTTTTTAATTAGAAATCATGTGTAATCTTATTACACACACCCTTGCACTTTTAAATGTGAAAACACTTAGTGAAAATTCAAAATTCAGTTCATTCAATCGATTGAAGGTATTTCTCAATCGATCGAAATCTTCCCTAAATCTGTTCCGAAGTTTCTGGATGACTCGATTGACTCTCGATTCCTGTTCGATCGATCGAAAGGACCATTCGATCGATCGAAGGGAAATTTTGATCGATCGAAATTTTAAAGAAAAACTTCACATACTTTCTGCTCAATTTGATTGACTCTTGATTACTAGTCAATCGACCGAAAAGGAACACTCGATCAATCGATCAAAGCTTGTGAAACTGAATTTTCCAAAATTTTCACCAAACAATTTTCAATGGCTTTTCATGAATAAACTACCATCATATGAACATAATAGATCGAGTTTGAGATCAAAAACTGAATTCCATTGATACTATAGCCTTAAAGTTCAATCTAACATATTTAATATCAAACTTAAACAAAATCATAGCATCAATATCAGTTTTTATCAAACAATAATTTCAATAACCATGCAGAAAATTGATTGTATAATCTTCTAACATCATGAAATTACTATCTTTGATTCCAAAACTCACAAAACATGTTATACAAATTCGAAATTGAAGACCGATTTGATACCAATTGCTGGAAAAACGTAGTTTGTACCGCATACAAAACATACACAGCAAAAAATTAACGGATCTACTTCATTTACAATTGTTAACATGTACTATGTAAATTTCAGAATTAAGAACAAGAGAGTGTACCTTGGTGCAATGAAATTCAAAACCAAATATTAGAAGTACTTGGAAACACTTTTAATCTTCAATCAATTCCACTTATGACCAAGAAGTGTGGTCTCTCAATCAGTTTACACGTATGTGTTTAAGGGAGAATAAGAGAGTGGCCTACACTCACATACACACCATTTTCATCTCTTACAAAATTCTGTATATTTCTCTCCTTATATCTAACTAATTATCTAATTGGACTAGCCTTTTGAACCATTTCAATAAGGCTTTAGTACGTGGCTTTAGTATGTGGCTTGAAGATTACTACATCTTAATCCTTGAGTACCTGGTTTAATCCTTTAAGTTATTCATCATATATTTATGAAATTCAATTTTATAAATATATACTTTAGTAACTTCTTACTAAATTAGTTAGGTCTAACATTCTAAATAACCAAGCCTATTAAACTTATCTCAATGGAATATTTTATATCTCCGTTAAGAGATTATGAATTCCATCTTGAGAATATATGTTCCATCAACATTAAATGCGGCTGCCTAACATACTAATGTTTTAATCGTGACTTTAGATCTTACTCCTGATATATCAAAGCAACCTACACTTCATGATCATGTTCATTATTCTCTCAAGATTAAGAGTTGATGTAAATAGAAGTCGTGAGATTTATCATTCATTTGACAGTCATTAGTAGAATAATAAATCTCATAGCGGTCTAGTTCAATATGTTTTAACTCTTAAAACATATCAACATATCAACTAGAAGTCTCCACTTCCATGATCAAGACAAATAATCTTAATTGATATGTTATAGTCTTCGTAAATGAAATGCCCAATTTCATCATCGACTACGAACTAAAATTTTGAATTTACAAAAAACTTGTGATTTATATCATCTGTGACTAAATCACATAAATCACATTCTATGCATCTCATGGATAATATCCAAATATTCATGTTACCATTATTTTAGATAATAATAAAACAATTTTATTAATCATAATATAATGTCATATATAGCATCATACAATAGTATTTAAATTGCACATATCCTAACAGTGGTTACTACTTGGAGATTCCTGCAAATAGTCCGTACAGATCTCCCACATAATTCCATAATATTTAAATTGCATCTATGCATATATTATATATAGGCCATGGGGGATTTTGGGACCACTGTGACACTAGACTTGTCTTAAATACTTTTGTGTTTGGCTGGATGTAAAGAATTTTTGAGGTATTGATCAACTACCAACCAGAACCCAAAAGAAATATCATTTTCAGATGGCATGTTAATCGTCGGAGTCTTTGGACGAATCTGATATCATCTTCTGGATCATTTGGCTTGTCTCTTCCTCGGACATTCGGTCTTCTTTGCTCTTTGATTCAGCATAAGCCTCAAAGAATTCCTTGTTTTCTTTCTCTAGTTCATTCCACACTGCAAAATAATTTGATGCATGGCTTCACTGTAAAGTTATCATAATAAAATAATCCTCAAGATACACCAAAATATGTCAATTTAACTACTAAACTCTTGGTTGTGTATGCATAACTGAATATAAGTAAAAAAGTGTGCACTTGCGATTAAGATGGTAACAAATTAAATAACATCCTCACCATTTCACCGGAAGGGTTAATATTTAATTTATTGAATCTAATTATATAAACAGACTATCATGTCAATTAAATACTGATTACACATTTAAATTTGTAATATTTAGTATAAACCAAACTGAACCATATTCCGTCAGTTTGTTTTTTACTCCTTTTCTTATTTTTGTTTTTTTTTTTTTTTGTTTTTTTCATGTAAAATAACTCATGAACTTGAACATGATTAAAATGAGGATTTCTCACCATCACTGAAACTAGTGTTTCCAATATTAATGGGCTCCACTAATGCTATGTTTGGATGTTGGGGTAAGGAGGGGGAGTAGAGTAGAGGGAGGAAGAGTGGATGTTTTTTAAGGAAGGAGGGGGAGGGGTTAGGAGGAGTTTGAACTACTTTTAATTCTTCATTTTTAATTTCCCCAAATTGGAGAGATTTGGAGGGAGAGTAGAGCATAAAAATGCTTGATCAAATGAATTATCAAATTTACCATTACCATATTAATAAAATTACAAATAAAAAGACTAATTATTTCTCTCCCCTTACTTAATTTTAAAAACATCCAAATAAGGTAGAAGATAACTATTCCCCTCTACTCTCCTCTCCACTACTCTCCTTTCCTCTACTACCCTCTACTGTCCTCTCTCTCTCTCAAAACTTCCAAACGCTTGATCAGGCTCCGTTAGAATTCTAGTTCACCAAAATACTCGAGCATAGTTTGTGATCATGTCAACTATATATATGTATTAGGTCAAGATCATTCTAGAGACTAGACATTAATATGCCAAGGTTAATCCAACTTGAGATCTTGTCAAATTTTCAAGCCAGGCTTAATCAAGTTTTTACTCAACTAAGCTTTGTTCTTTTGCAGCCTCTTTCTCTCGTGTGTGTGTGTGTGTGTGTGTGTATCGATGTACAAATATGCATCTGTGTGTGAGTTTGCATGTGATGATGAACAATATATACACAGGCAGTAAACAAACCAGTGGAGGTGATGACAGGCTTGATGTTTGCATGTTTTGAAAGGGCTTCCATGCACTCTTCTTTAGTCATGCGGAAAATCAGACACTTCTCTATCAGGTGCTGCACCTACACATAACAAGTAGATTCCAATCATAATCAACACCACCCTATCAACAACAAAATAAATTAATATCCTTTGAAAATATGAGTAATGAAATCAAACAGAAAGATCAAACAAAAAAAGTTCTAACTGATATATGATCATCAGTACCAAGTGTATGTATGAGGCAGAAGAAGAGTCCCCCATGATCCTATGATCTCTGATCTCTGATCTCTGTATATGTAAACTCAAAAAAGAAAAGGAAATGGTTATTTAATTAGCTAGTGAAAGAAAAATGGTGCAATATGATGGAGTAGTATACCATGTTGCAAAACTATCGGATATACATAGTATATAAAAAAATTTGAAAAAAAGAGAAGGGGGTGGGGGTGGGGGTGGGGGTGGGGGTGGGGGTTGTGTGGGACCAAGAGTCCCACGTGGGAGATAGATGATAATTGGTTGGGAAGAGATTAGGGGAGATTGTAAATGACCATCACTATAAGGCGGAATCGTTCCACGTGATAAGTGGGCCAATTCAACAAAGAATCCTCCAAACAGACAAAACCCACAGTACCCACATGGCATCCTCTCATATTGTAGCCATAATGACCCTCTCCTTTGGTTAGCCTCATAAAGCACCACACTTCAGTTGCATATATACAAGGGAATGTTTTTTCTTCTTTCCATCACCGTGATAAATCAATTCCAATGCTTAATTTCTCAGTTCTCATCACCATGATAAATCAAATCCTATGCTTAATTTCACAGTTTTCATCACCATGATAAATCAATTCCTATGCCTAATTTCTTAGTTTGCAATAGCATAGGAATAATTTGGCCCATATATAGCATGTGATGGCATGCAGGGATTGGTCGACTTTGTTACACTTTATATATACCAACCATAGTGCAGTAACATCAAAGGTTAATTCAATTATTCAATGATAGAGTGAGACATTGATTCGGTGGGTGGAAAGGATATTGGAAGTATTACACAAATAATTTACTCTTGTTATTTTATGAACACTAACAATCTTCTTTTTGGGAGGGACGCACGGTACAAGGTTTAGCCAGCCTAACTTGACTTATACATTTGTGGTACGTAGAAGGCCTATTGGTAGGTCATTTCCCTTCCACTTTAAACCATGTTTAAGTAAATCTTTTAGAAGTTAATTTCTTATTTACTTTTTAATAATTTTGGACAAATTACGACATGACATTAATCTCCACAGAGAGGAGAACTCGTCCTAACTTGGATCTGTTTCGAAGGACATGTGGGTTCCAAGTTTATTTTCTCACCTCAAACGCAAGTCACAATTACTAATTTCTCATTCAATTATCAAAAAATGTTTTTTTTTTACAATGCTATAACATGACTGTACTTTCTATGTCAAGATTTTTTGAACTCAACTACACCGGCTGCTATTTCCAACGTCACTGAATTTGTCACACGCTAAAATAATTACCACATGTCTAAATCATTTAACTAACTTCTAAATGAATTACGTACATGCCTAAAATATTTGAGCACACGTTCTAGATAGCTTTACTTGGATGGCTTGCCCTTGTGGAATGCCTTCATTTGACCACCTCATCAAGGCACACTTAGCCACATCATCAAACTTGAAATATTAATGCCTTTATGCCATTTCAAATTCAACTTCTTCTTTTTCTATACTATTATTTAAGGAGTTTTTCCTGTTTAGACCGAATTTTTTTTTGTTCCAAAATATCCCTACAGCCTACGTTTAAGTATAGGCAAAATTTGAGAATAACACTGTAAAAATATATCTCTAACTCTCACATAAAAAATTTCTTACAAAATAAGATCACTCTCCAACTGACCCACTTCTTCAAAACAACTATACGTTTGTTGTTTTTTTTTTTAAAAAAAAAAAAATCATTCTCATGTTTATTTTCAAATCATTTTTTTTTTAAATATCCTCAAGTTTATCCAAAAAAATTAAAACTAAATAGATATATACAAGTTTGATTACAATTTAAATTGGTTTTAACTTCTTTTTAAAAATTAAAAACAAGAAACCTAATTAAAAAAACAAAAAAAACCCACATTCTATCAAAAAAAAAAGTTATATACCCTGTTAAAAAAAAAAAAGTTATCTACCCACGTTTTTAATTTGAAAAAAAAAAAAAAAAACACTATCCCACGTTCTATCCAACAAAAGCCTACCCTTGCCGTTTCTTTTTACAAATTTGTAGATAACTACACGATTAAAAACTCTTCAATAAAAAAAAAAAAAAAATTGTATTGTAAAATTATTTTACCCACAAACACATATTACTCATCACACCCCTAAGAATTTTTTGTAATTGAAAAATATAGTATCTCAAATTATAATAAATGTAAATTATTAACCTTTACAAAAAAATAAATAAAATAGACTCTGAATACGCGCGTAAGCGCGTGTTCAGAAGCTAGTTTTCTTTTATGTGTTTACTGAATGATATATATTTTTTTAACAAAAGCAAACACAAAGAGAACCATCTACCTCGATCACCATCCAAAAACAAGGACAACCATAAGAAGATGGGAAATCCTTCTCAAGCACAAAGAGACAGATTCCCATCAAGCAATATCATGTGCCAAAAAGTTTGCTTCTCTCACAACGTGGTTTACAAATGACAAGGAAACAGAATGTAATAAAGTTCTATTATCTAAAATAATAGAGGCTACTGATTAGGAGGGGAAAGAATAAAAGAGCAGACTATAAGATTTATTACATTTACCTCAGGGGTCCTCAACGCATACATTGAACTTGTAATTACCTCACTGGCTTGTCTAGTTTTACAAGGGGGAACAGAACATAAGTCACAAAAATTTATTAGTGGGGATCACCGACCATTTGTTAGTTATAGGATCTTAACTCTGCTAATTTCGATAGCTATCTTCTATGTGATTTGATAACCAGCTAGCTAGCTAGTAATAGTTCGATTTATACCAATATTCTTTGGTATATTTATCACTTAAAGATGCACGAAGTCGTGAAGATTGAAAATAGAATGAGTAATTAAGTTCGACTAAGATTGAAAACAATAGGCCCAGTTACTTGATCAGACTTGTCACGCTAATAAAATGAAGGTCACAGGTTTGAGACCCACAAAGAGTAATATACTACTATATTTGTTTGCTTTAGAAAAGTCACACTTTAAAAACTGAAAAGTAGACTCAATGACAGTTTTGTCTTCTTCTTTTTTCTTCTTTTTTTCTTTTCTTTTAGTTCATTAAGCTGCAACTTCAAAATTTCCCACTTCAAGAATATTTTAAAAAAAGAGGAAGAAGAAGGTCAGAGAGAACAAAGAACATTTAGGCTCTAGTGGCACAATAGGCCAGCCAATACTGGACTATATATGCATCCAGAAAATGAATTGTTTGCTACCCCGTAGATATTTTTAAAACAAAAAGAAAGAATAAATATATGGACACTGACACCGATACCATATGAGACAGGTGGTGACATTATATTTTTTGAAAAATTAGAACACAAAACCTAAAGAATATATCAATTAATTAATATTTAGTTTTAAATATATTATATATATTTTTAGATATAATTTATTTTTATATGAGATTTTAAAAATGAGAAATACTAACTTCAGACGATGGTTAACAATCCATTTAAAGAAATTTTTTATAGGAAAAGAAAAAAAAAAGCAATTAATATTTTTTGACACCCTTCTTAAAATGAATTGTTAACCATTGTCCTAAAAGCACTCATTAGCATGTTCATTTAAAAATAAATACGAAACAACTAACAACAATAAAAACATAAAAACATATCTAATCAAACAAAAGTAGTCAAGATAATAAAGAAGTACAATGATACCAATTTTTCTGCACTCATGCCCTTACAAATAATTCAATATAATAACAAAATTAAATAATGCAAGTAATGTTGTGTACAATGAGTTTATATCTATACACTATATCAATTAATAAACAAACAAAAAAATGAACTGAGCTCGCATACACATGCTAACCCGGCCCTCAAACTTATTAATAATAATGACCAACACTTAACGAAACCAAATTTCTTTTTTAAAAAATATGCTAGTGATTTAGCAGCGTGAATGGAAGATGTTCTCCTATACATTTGTTATGTACTTTTAGCGGATTATAGTTGAGTTCTTTTTTTCAATAAAGTTTCGAGGTTTTCTTCTGAAAAAAAATTCTTCTCCAAAAAAAAAAAAAAATACACAAGCAATGCAGTCCATGAATTCTTGAATACACAAGCAAAAGCAGATAGTTCTTCTGCGGACTGTCATATATTCTGTCAAGTTGGTTTGCACTTAATTTACAGATAGTTCCAAAATAAGAATTGACAGTGTGTGCACAGTGCATGTATGTAATGAATGGTGCCGCAAGTTCATCTTATTTTGCCATGTCAATACACCATTAGCCATGGTTAGATATCATTTTAGATTGAGCTAGGTGACGTGTCAGATGAGGATTGGTCTACCATCACAAAGTCAGAAAGATAATGTTCTGTACTCTCTTATCAGTTTTCCCTATCTCTCGCTGCTAGCTAAGAAGTTGAAACTTCCTCCAACTTCGATAAGAGTGATAATGAAACTTGCTTCGCCCCTATAAGAATGGAATGGAGGGTTAGATCATTGATTTAAACATCCACTAAATGCTTACCAATCAATCAAAGGGAAAAACATTGTTTTTTTGTGTCAGACAAACTACTATATGGTACAGTAAGATATATAATGCACATATGAACTGCTCCTATGGCTATGGACAAGAAATGAGCTCTATTTGTGAAGCACGCTTATGCATCAGACAGCTGTATGTACTATGTGGGCTCAATCAACGTCATAGAATTACTAGTACGGTTGGATGACTTGGTGTGCTAGCTATCATATGTGGTTTAGCTCAAATCAAATGAAAAATCAGATAAAACATTAATTCTGAAAGTTAAATAACTTTGAAAACACTAGTATTAAATTGTACCCCTAAATAACTTAATAAGAGCAGATTTTGACATTTCGTGCACTTTGCACGTGTGGCTTTAAGGAAATAGCTAACGCATTGCATGCATGTTAACATGCACAACAATTATTCAATATCGAAATAGCTCTATCAAAGTATGTTGTGGGGCACAATAACTTTGAAGATTTTTCTGTTAACGATGAGTACTATTTTTTCAGAACAAAACTGAGAGAAAGGAGCAGTGATCTTTCTCTTTCGTCCTTTTTATGTGATTATAGACTTCTCCAAATACATAAAGATATCTTCTCAAACATAAATCACAGCCTCACTTGTTTAACACACACCCAACTTTTTTTTTGAGGAAAACACACACCCAACTAAATGGTAGTAATATTAGACATGGCAAAATGGGCGGGCCGGGTCGGGTTCGGGTCAGGTCAATTGGGTTGCGGGTCAAACGGGTCACGGGTCAAAATGGGTCATCTTAAGCGGGTTATAAACGGGTTCGGGTCAATCGGGTTGCGGGTCGGGTCGGGTTGGTTCTGGTTGACTTGTATTTTTCACATGATTTTTCTTTTATATAAATTAAATAACATGTATTTATCATTTAAAAAGTTATGCAACAAATTATTTGATGTAAAATGCATTATTTTGACTTCACCACTTATATCAAGAATGAATTCAGTTAAATTTATTAATACTTATTCAATAATTTTAAAATTATACAAATCCTAACATTGCTATCTAAAACAAAATTACACAAACATAAGTAAAACAAATACACATGTTTTATTTCTACACAATATCAATATTCCAAAATATAAAACAAAATTGCAAATGACTTATTGAATAACTCATTCGATAAACAATAAAAACATATAAGAAATTTACAATCTTGAAAATTAATTTTATAATCTATTATCAATTGTGGTTGACACTCTATTTCAATTTGAGATATACATTAAAATTTGATTGCTTACTTATTTATATATGGTATTTTTTATGAATATCGTATTATTGTTAAGCAACATACACTCTAGGAAATATCATAATTTATTTTGAAAAGCCGTTTATTTTGGACATAAATTGTTAAAAAATAAGTCTAAGCATTCATAATTTATGCTAATTTGATACATTAGATTCACTATTCTTACAATTGTAAATGTTTCTCACACATGTCTACAATTTTAAATCTATATTTTTAACTCTACTGTAACTATATTATCTTGACATGTACTTTGTTATTTGATATCTAAAAATCTTTACTCATTACAGAATGCTCAACCTTTTATCTTTCAATTAATTTGCATATGTAAATGTATCAATTGTTTCCTTAAAACTCACAATAAACAATTAAACTACTATTGTCTTTATTTTATTTTATTTTTTACCAAAAAAAAAGTTTTAAAAAAGTGGTTTGTGTTCGGGTCGGGTCGGGTTGACCCGTAAAAAACTCGGAAAACTCGGGTCGGGTTACAGGTCAACCTGTTTTTGTTTCGGGTAAAAAAAAATCAGGTTCGGTCGAGTATTTTTCAGAGTCAGGACGGGTCAGGTCAGAAAATTTTGACCCGTTTTGCCATATCTAAATAATACGCAAGAATGTGATAAAAAGTATATAAGTTATAAATACATTGGAAACTACAGCGTGCATTAAATTTTAACAAATTCATGACCACGTTTGTCTTGCTAAAAATTGTTGCAACCCAAGAGTCATTTGCAACTTACAATTTAGCTTTGATAACCAATCAACGTACAGGTTTTTAGCTAAAAGAACCACTTAAATCCCACACCCAAAAAAAAAAAAAAATATATATATATATATATATATATCTAATTAAACAGATTTCATTGGGAATTAATGCTTATGATCTGGTACAGTGGTACCAATCTATTTGCATGCTGCGAAAATTATGCACCATGAATCACATCCTTCTGACCTTCCCATACATCGTTTTTTTTTTTTTTGGAGGAACCTTTCCTACTTAATTCATAAATGTCCTAAGTATGTTCCAGGAAAGAGAACACGCTACAGCTTTGGAAACCTTTTTCTTCATTTCTCCAAAGAATGGTTGTAATGATAAGTAAAGTGCTTTACGGTGGTGCTTTCCCAATTCCCACATTCAACAAATTCCTAAAGGATTTGTCTAATCAAATGACCATCAATATTTGCCTTCTTTATTTCTCGCTAATAAACTTTTACCTAATAATTTCAAACGACTACTACTAAGTACTAATGATCCTTACTAATACGAGTCAATCCAACATCATCAATGCACTAGTCCTGTCCTTCAAGCAGGGTATCTAATTGGTGATACTCTGATAGGCATTCATCTTTAAATATTGGCCATATTTACGACATTATGAATACTTGACACTCTTTATCTTATATAGTAAACTGACAAAATTTGGATGTTACTCTGTCCTCTGTTTTGATATCATAATGTAATTTTAGATTTTTTTTTTTTTTTTTTGAGAATGTGTAATTTTAGAATCTAAATGGTTAATATTTGCACATATTTTTTATGACTTTGTACTACATGTTTTTTATATGTTTCTTTATCTTTTATTATTATTATTATATGTTTTACATATATTAGTCGTAACTTCCACTGTAACAAAATCGTCCTATTACAGCATTTTTTTCTCAGCACTTTTGAAAATTGCCGTAATAGAGGAGCCTATAGCAGCACTTTTTGAAGTTGCTGGTGTAGAAAATCCTATTACGGCAACTCAAAAACGCTAGTATAGGAAATCTTATTACGGTAGCTCAAATCACATAATAAGAATTCTTATTATGCCATGAATTAAGGCATGTCATTTATACTTGATCCAAGCATAATCCATGCCCCTATTGGTCACTCATTGTGCGTATATATATCCCATATACACAATTTATTACGGCAACTCAAAAACGCTAGTATAAGAAATCTTATGATGGTAGCTCAAATCACATAATAAGAATTCTCATTATGCCATGAATTAAGGCACGTCATTTATACTTGATCCAAGCATAATCCATGCCGCTATTGGTCACTCATTATGCGTATATATATCCTATATACACAATTTAGAGTGGTTTTTTTTTTTTTTATAAGAATTTAGAGTGGTTGTTAGTTTATGCAAATGTTTTTATTTGAGATCTGCCCTCTATATATTTTACGTTGTACGGGTCCTTCCTTGTCATTTTTCCTTTTTTCCTAAACAATTAAATAGATTAATTGATTAATTAATAACATAATAATTGATAAAGCATCAAATATATATCCTAATTATTTGGTGACCTATCATAAAGATTAATAGACCTTATGACCATTCAAGATAAATAACTCCAAAAAATTAAAACCAAAATGAGAAGTCTATAAAATACTCATAAAACATATTTTTTAATTAATACGAAAATTGTATTCATTTTTTTAATACTTTTTATGTCATATATCATACCATATAATGTATTATATGATACATGAATACTATATAAAATTTATAAACATATATAAGGTATATTTGTTACAAACTTGAAAAATATTTGGTGAATAATTTATTTATGAAATATTATTTAATAAATCTAACTAAATATGTTTATTAGAGAACATAATTATAAGGGCTAATTACAACTTACTCACTTGTACTTTAGCTGAAATTTAAGATGTCTACCTGTGGTTTAAAATTTGACACTTTGTCCGCTTAAAGTTAGCTCAGTTAGGGTTCCATAACAACTTCTGTTAAAAATGAGACTAAATAAGAACCAATGAGCCGCTTAAAGTTAGCTCAGTTAGGGTTTTGAGTTTCAAAAAAAAAAAAAAAAAAAGAGTAAGGGTTTTGTAAAAATTAAGATTAAGAGCTACCTTCTAAATTCTATAGGACCTGAAATGAAATTATACCCACTCGTTTAGATCAAACTATACAACGCATTTTGCATAAATTTTTACAAAACTCTTCAATTCAGAAGGTAGAAATGTTTACTGTATATTACATGGCCACCCACATGGCCAAACAGCTCCCCGTCACCCACCTCCTCCAAATCTACAACTCTCTCCACCGAGCCCACCACCAGCTATCTAACTCTCTCCAAAACCCATCAACAATTCCCTCCTCCTCTCCTTCTCTGCTGCCTCTGCCACACGCTGCCGCCGAGCACTCCCTCTCTTCTGCAACAGGCGGTGTTTACACTGACACGATGCAACTAGCGGATGACGAAGGGGAGGATACTGAAGAGAATTCAAAGGGCAGAATTGAAAAGGTTGAAGAGAAGATGAGGGATTGCTTCATTAAGAATAAGCGGCCATAGCTGGAAATTTTGTTATTAATTGATTTTTGGTTTTCTTTTCTCTCGGTCAAGATGGATTTTTTTTTTCTCCATGAACCCTCAGTTGGGATTTAACTCCTTGATGGCTCATTGGTTCTTTTACAACAGAGAATGAACACAACTGGCTCCTTTGTCATTTCTCGTAAAAAGAACGCAACATTGTGGCATTTTGTTTCGAATCATTATTAATATTTATTTATAAAGAGTATTACATGTAATCTATTGTAAACTTTGCTTATAATTTAAACTCATCAATTTAGAAGGTAACTCTTAATCTTAATTTTTACAAAATCATTACTCTTTGATCTTTTTTTTTTCTTTTTTTTATAATATTTTTTATGTTTTAAGAGGAGAGAGACATAAAATAAGAGTAAAATTACATATTTAGTCTTATTTTTAACAAAAGTTGGGTACGGAACTTTAAATAAGCTAATTCATGTGGGTAAAGTATAAATTTTAAACCATGAGTAGTCATCTTAAATTTTGGCTAAACCACAAGTGGATAAGTTATAATTAATCCTAATTATAATACTTGAAATTGATATATTAAAAAGTAATGATTCGATTGTGCTACTATAGTCTCATTACTCCCATAAATAAAAATCGGAAAAAAGAAGGAAAAAAAAAAAAGTAGAGAAGGATATCATCAAACAAACAAAAAAAATCTTTTTTAGAGAGAGAGAGAGAGAGAGAGAGAGCAAACAAAAAGAAAAAGAAAAGTTGGAAACATGTAAGCATATTCTCCTAAAAACCCAACAAGAAAAAAAAAAAAAAAAAAAAACAAATATAATTAACTTTTTAATTTGTTGAGCTTAACAAGATTTGACTCAGTTTTATTGTATAATGCACGAGCATCCTTGATACACCTTACAATACTCATTTTTGCTTCCAGTTTGACATTCCATACTAACAATTATGTGCAAATCAGTTTTCAATCATCAGTTGCTTTCATAAGATTAATACAACTTATGAATATTCAAGTCGGGTCAAATAACCTCAACAAAATTATGGATTGACCCAATACCTGTATCTTATGAGTCGAATTTCGAGCTATTCTCATTCTTCCGATCAACAAAATTTCTCTCCATACCTGAACAGAGTCTAATCCAATTTTGTCCGGTGTAATTGTTCAATCATTTTGAACAGATTTGTTTGAGTTCAAATACTAATGTTTGAAAGTATGAGATTTTACCAAGTAGCATATTATATAACACTCTTTTTATTTAGCCTTCCACTTCATCTAAAATTAACATTTTTGTCAAATTATTAAGTAATGGTAGATACATTTATTTTGATGTAAGATAAAATTTAAAGAATCTATTTACATTTATAACTTTAAATGTTTTGGATAGATACAGTTGGATTTAAAAATCATGGGGAATGAAGGAATTAAGTAAGACTAACTTCAATAATTACAAAAGTCGGATTCAATGAATAGTATAATATGATTATTTGTCTCCACATTGGTCCAATATAAATCACCAATTCCTTTGGACTAAAACTTTTCTAATTTCTCTAACAATATCTTTGATTCCCTTTTCGAGAGGTATGTTAATTTCTAAAATATTATGTTTGTCTTAAGTATTTTGTTTAGCTTTTATGTATACATTTTTAATGATGAAGCATTGTAACGTGTAGGTTGGTTTTTTCATTTATGTGCTAATTAGATTTTTGGTTTTCCGTATGATGCATATGCTTGCTAGGGATTTGTAATATTTTTGGTATTTTGGCTACTTTTAGTTCAATTAAGATATGAAAGTTAAATTGTAATATTATTGTTTCACTATGACATTATTGTTTCTTTTGTTGTATCATAAAATTCTAGCATTTTTTATATATAGTGTGGGGAGTAAAAGGGTCCTGATAGGTATATGGGCCTTTGGGCCATACTAAGTAAAGCCGACCTACCCTTGAGTTTGAAACCTTGTAGTACCTCGGGCCTACTCATGCGCCAAGGACCCGAGGACTAATCCGAGGTTGATTTTACTCTCAGATGGGCATAGAAGAATCAGCAACGTTATCACAAAGGCTCATAAACGACACAACGGAGACCAACGGTTAAGAGGGGTGAGCCCCTGGATGTCCTAGAAGCTCCAGTGTTTGAAAAGTACTAAAGGCTGCTGCCTCCACATTAAAGACCCTTCACCTACTACCTTAGCCGCATTAATGGGGAAGTGACACCTGAACAGTGGAAGGGAGACTTCTGGTTACTATTCTAGGGCCCTGAGAGAAGAAATATCTAGGCTAAGGGGTAGATGGGGTAACACGTGTATAAAGTATCAAGGGGCTTAATATTTAAGAAAGGACCCAGAACAGAAAAAAGGGCTCTCTCTCTCTCTCTCCATCTTTTGTAAGAAGAAAAAAAAAGAAGAAGAAGAAAAGAGGAAACTTATATATAAGAACAGTCCTCGGCTCATATCCGAGGAGGTAAAATTATAACATTTCTCTTGGTTATTGAGTATTACAGCCCTTTAGCCCGCACTATATTCCTTAAGCGCTTCTAACCTGGGTTTTACAGCCCACACTCTACAAATTCATATTGTTCAAGGCTCATTGGGCCTGAGCCCATCACTGTTTTAGGGCCAGGTGCAATTGTGCACTTACATATAGCTAATTGATTAAGATATCATCCTTTCACTCTTCATCCTATTATAATTTTGACCTAAGAAAATCAAAATTTTCTTCGATTAAAATGTTAATGTGACTTAATTTTAACTCTCATGTCAATTCTAAAGCTAAAGAAAAGCTAATTTCATTGACATAAAAATTGTAATTGTTGATATAATGGAAATATAGACTTTAGTAGCATAAGAAATGTAGAAATTAATACTATAAAATCTATATATAAAGTATAAATCATACAAGAAAAATATTTAGAAATTAATAGGTTTGTAAATTACAATATGAACTGTGATATGTTGACATATTTGTTGGTTACATGAATTAAAGGAGTTTTTCCTCAAATGTTTTTACTTTGAATTTCTTTTTACTAGAAAACTTTGTAAACTAATAATATTAGTATTAATAAAATCAATGAATCATAAATAATTTTTTATAAAATTTATCAAAATGCGTCATGCATCATGCAAGATATGGGCTAGTATTATAAACGGTACAAACGAAGAAAGAACAAATGAACAATGGACACAGTATGACGTTTTCTGCTGTTATATTTAGGGTTGTCCATGGGTTGTGTCAAATCGGGTTTGGAGTTGACCCGTACTCGCCTCGATGGAGTCAGGTTACTGAGAATTAGACCCGTATTCGATCGAACATACGGGTTGAACCAGACGTTTTGGGTCGTCGGTTGGGCGGGTTGGAACCATCGGTTTGGCGGGTCTGAACTACAGATTAGGTAACAATATGAATCAAACAAATTATCAATGAAATTTATCAAACAAATGATTTATTTTAAGTTTGGGTTTTAATTTTTTAAGTTAAGTTTTGAGTTTGCTAAGTGATAACTCAAATCCATGACTAAACAAATCAAATCAATAACTAAAAATTTTTTGATAAAAGATAGGAATATTATTAAAAGAGAATAAGAGTTTACAAAGAAAAAGTTTACAAGGAGAGGCCCATTTTCAAAAACAACACAACCCACCTAAAAAAATCCCCATGCCAGCAAAATGAAAAAAGAAACTGTCAAAGCCGTGATCAACTATAAGGAAAACCACCACTAGTCGCTTCTCAGGAGCTTCGTTGTGTTGCCATAAGGTGTTGCTACTCCGTCAGTAAGCCAATAGAGGTAGAGACATGGTAGAAAGAGAGTGAGGCCTAGACATGGTGATGACAAGGGTAGTTGGAGAAGAGTCTCAAGACTCGGGAGAGCTTGAAAAATGAGAAGTGAAAAGTGGAAAGTAAAGAGAGGAAGAGAGAGATCCGGATTCTTTTATTGTTAGTTTGAGTTGATGTTTTTATTTTGCATGCAAGTCTTTTACTGAAGTGCAAGCCAGCTGCATACAACCTGCCTAGAAACTAATGAAAAATAATAATAATAATTTTTGAAGATAAGTGGTAGATTTTTTACCAATGAAGAAAGGCATATGCTGGAAATTTTTTTAACCTTATCACTTTGCCTTAAAACTGGTGAGGGCTGCAAAAAAAAAAAAAAATTTGGAAGATAAGGTGGTAGATTTTCTACCAATGAGAGGAAGACACATGGAGGGAGAGAAATTTAAAACACATTTCAAATGCACTTCGGTCGGGTCAGTTTTTGTGAGTTTAATTCTTCAACCTGCCACCCGAACCAAAATTTCGGTTTTCAAAGAAAGTAGACACCCGCATTTGATTGATCAGGCCATTTGGATCCACCCGCTGGGCTTCGAGTCAGTTGAATTCAATCGGGTTGATCTGGTCTCTGGCCCGCTGGACAGCCCTATATCAGATTAGTTTTACATAACCGCATCAGGCCTTCCAATCCACTAAACTTTTTTTTTTTTTTCCTTGACATAGAAATCGACTGATATAGTATACAGGCAAGATTACAAAACATCTTGTGGTCTAGGACAATTATTGAGGTTCTGCGCTATATCGTACACTAAAGTTCATGGCTGTTAAGAAGCTTTGGGATTAGGAGTATAACTGTTTTCACAGTACATTGCAATTAAGTTTGTGTCCACCAAGGACTATTATTGAATAATTCTAGTAACAAACAATACAATACAGCTCTTTCCAAAATTGTATTATATGACAGGCTTTGATGGGTTGTTTGTTAATTTGAATAAAATTTTTTATTTATTTGATAAAGGGAAATATTAACATTCACCGGTGCTGGTCAAGGTTTTTTTTTTTTTTTTTTTTCACTTAAAAAAAAGCTGTCAAAATAATTGTCAAAAAATGTAAAAAAAATTGCCAAAAACTGAAAGACTGTCAAAAGTTGAAAAAGTTACCCAAAAATTTACTCAAAATATGTTGTTAACGGGCACCTTACGGTGCCCGTTAACACAACCCTTTAATAAATTATATCTTACTTACTTGTGGTTTGGCTGAAATTTAAGTTGTCTACTTATGATATAAAACTTGACATTGACCCGAGGTTTAACCAAAATTTAAGTTGCCTACATGTGATTTGAAATTTCATAATGCAAGTGATCTGATGGATAGTTTTTTATCTTGTCTTTTTATATTTTTGTGTTTTTGGAGGAGAGACATAAAAGTAGAGAAATATTACATATTTACCTCTGTTTTTAATAGCTGTGAGTTATAAAAATCTAACTTAGTTAACCTCAAGTAGGTAAAGTGTCAAATTTCAAACCACATATAGACAACTTAAATTTCGGCCAAAGGGTAAATTGTAATTTACCATTTTTTTTTTTTCCTTTCACTCACAATCAGCTACATAGAACAATTGTGATAATGATGTGTAGTACTAGAATTATTCACAATTAAATTTTATCTTCACAACAAATTTCACAATTATTAAGTTTTATGTCCACCATTCAAGATCATTTTGAATATGAATAGCATTATTGTTGACCTTAGATATTCACATTAATGGATATATATAATGAAAAATAATGTGTCAAATTTATACATTTTTGCTACAAAACCATCCATATCTGTAGCCAGCCATACCAGTGGGTATAGAAGTGTATATTTACATTTTTGCTATAGTAACTATTAATATTTTATTATTTTATTCTACCTCGTTTTTTTTTTTTTTTTTTTTTTTGAAAAGATAGGTAAAGTGAGCAGAGTCAAACAAACGAGTTGGGGATTTCTTTTTTTCCTGGGTTCACAAGAGGTCAAACAAACGAACTAGGCAGAGTCAACAAATTGGGCTTTATGTTTGGGGATGGCTATTGGAGGCCCGCACAAGTGAGTTCTGCAAAGTAAGCAGCGTCAACACTTGGCCAGCCTATCACCCCTCCATAAATTCTTGCGCACGTTTTCATCGGCGCTACGAACGGCTCCCACCACTCGCTTTGTTTTCCTTACTCATTAGTTAAGGCAGTTTACTCAGCTCTAGCGAAGCCCTATTTATCAGGCTTGAGCCGGCCCAAGTCGCAAGCGCTAATCGATGTGGGACTAAATGAAACTCTTGCTCAATTAAATTTACACACCATAAAGATTGTGATATGTGCAAAACTGCAAACAGTTTTTCTCTCTGTTTATTGTGTATCCATCGGGTAACTAGCTACAACATAATAGATTTTACATATTATTTACATTCCAAGGTCCAGATTAGTTTAATCTTCCTCAAAAATTCTGCTTCCTAACATACTTTATACACACATTTTTAAAAATCTTCCTTCAAATGTGGAACGTGGCCAACAGATATCTAACACAATGGCATTACTCAGTCATCTTGATGAATAAAAATAACGTTCGAATTCTTCTTCCCCTGCTTATTACAATAATTAAATTATAAAATAAAAATAAAAAAGAGTCGAATATCTTATGAAATAGACCATAATCTCCAATATGCAGCTTTCAAATCCAGCATCGTTCAAACTACTCCTGTATTTGCCACCAGCAATATAATTTACTCCAGCCACCGGAGCCTCTTGACTCTCGAGTTGCAAAACAAATAGCCTTCATTCTGCACTTCGAAAAACTGCCATCTTCCTTTCCTTATTTTTACAAATAAAGCTGATCAGAATTTACACTTGCCATCCCATATGCAGATATGCTCTATAAAATTACTTGCCTTCGGTAATTTCTGTCTTAATTTTGGTTGCACCCTTCAAAATGCTTCATGAAATTTTGAAAGTGCTGAAGAGTGATTTAACATGAAATTTTGAACTTTAGGATTAGATTTAAATTCATTTAACGAATGCTTCAACTAAATATGAATTGAAACTGGACTTAGCATATCTGATTTCAATCCCAAATTTTAAACCAATCCAGACTGCTCTTGCCAAATCTCTCTTTAAAAACATACAACTAGCAATGCTAATTGTTTTCATTTTCAACAATTCAACTTTGTTAGGAGGTGCACCCACTTTAAGTTTCCAAAGAAACAAAAAGAACTTGGAACGGGAGAGGTGGAAGCCAAAGTTCAGACCACTTCCAACAATTGAACCCAGCATTTGAGCTGTTTCCTAAATTACCATCTTTAAATCTTTAGTAAGTGAGAGCATTTCTTAACTAAAAACTCTCCAGGTTTTGAAGAAGGCCAAAAACTAAAAACATTTCTCTTGTCGTTAAATAAGAAATCTAAGACACTTAATTGATTTTTGGTGTAGGTGAGAATCAAATCTTGCATCTCTTATTCGACGACAAGAGACTTTACCAGAGTTCTAAAAAAATGTTCAAAAAGCATAAACATGATTAAAAACAACAAGAACATTCCCTGCATATGATTGAATACAAACAAGATGGGGGAAATCTTTTAGAGCATTTGAGAAGTGAGGTAACAAGGTGCTTGGCTACAACCCAAGACAAGGAAAATTGGTGTTGCCCAAACATCACCAACTATACGCAGACAATAATGAGTGCCTTACTTTGTTTCTTTCTCTAGAACCTAGATAAAGTCTCTTGTTGTCGAATAAGTGATCTTAAATTCAATCCTCGCTTACACCAAAAACCAATTAAGTGTCTTGATTTAATAATAAAGAGCAGTTATAGGTTGAAACTATATAAGATAATTATTTCTAAGATCCTAGAACTAAAGCAAGAAGATGCTCACTTGCACTCCAAGACTAGAAAGACCGCATGCATACAAACATATCTTACTCCTTCTAGAATGCTGGGGGGTGGAGTCCCTTGAACGATGAGTGTTAGATTAAATGAATGAATTCACCATCTCTTAACAACTTACATTTTTTGGAGAATCAATAGTTTAATATGATATCAAAGCAAAATGTCTTATATACAAGCCTCTGTCAGACTGTGACTATCACCACCTCACCTCACATTTAAATTTCCTCGTTATTTCATAACAATAATCAATCACAAAGGCCACGAAATCCCCTTACATTTTATACACAATTATTCACACAGATTGATCAATTTTTCTCCTTCATTCACGATCAACAAATTGCTGGTGAAGAGGATAAAATTAAGGTAAACGGACTCATTCAAGAAAACCTGCCATGGGCGACGGTACTAGGATAATGGATGATCAAAACATAACAAGAAGATGACGGATCATGTCCAAGGAGGACGGACTCTCCTTGATGGACGGATTCCAAGTAGACGGATACAAAGTGAACGGGTGGCAAAGCCACATGGCATCCACATGGCTTAAGTGGTCTTCAAGAAACATTAAATGAAAATGTCTTGTGCCCCACAATCAACCCTAATCAACAAAATCTCTATATGGAAAAAATTCCGTAAAATACGTGTATTTATGAGGATCTTCCCTACGAGGAAACATCTTCTTTGCTAAGAAACAAAAGTCTGTTCTACACTACTATAAAAATCCAAAACCCTCAGAAATCAAGGTACGCATAATTTACCCCAGCTCTGGCACTCTAGAGTTGTGAAAGTTCTCTAACTTAACCTTCAGAGGATATTTAACCGGTACCACACCGGTACTCTCTGTAGGGTCTTCTTCTTTTTGTTGCGCAGGACTTGTTTAAGAAGAGCACGTAGGAACTGTGTAACTTACTGACGATTTTTGGCATCATCAGTTGGTGTCGTCTGTGGGAAACATGTAAGACATACTCCCACTTTCTAGACAAAAAGTTGCATGGTACTTACTCGATGGCGACCACCAATAATAATCAAGGAGACGCACCACCGCGCTCAAAAGATAGGTTTAGACCCTCGCCACGGCTGTAGAACGCCTCACCAAGCAAAACCATGACCTAGAAGAATAGCTTCGCCAAAAGAACGCAAGACTTAACACTTAGGAGGAGGACCAAGAAGGTACCAACACGGAGCGAAGGGATTAAGAAGGGCCAGAAGGCAGCAAAGCCCCAAGCAGACTAGAGCGACAGGATACAAGCCGTCCATCTGCCATACATGGTTGCAGAGATGCAGATGATGAAGAAACAGATGAACTTCTTGATGAACGCCCTAAGAGGACGGGTATTGAACGATCTCGACAAGCTGGTCCATTAGACGGACTCACCCTTCACCGCACTCGTTACTTCATTCCCCTTTCCACCGAAGTTCCATATGCCACAAGTAGAAACCTATGATAGGTCAATGGATCCTTTGGACCACCTAGAGTCATTCAAAACCTTCATGCACCTGCAAGGTGTGGCGGATGAGATTATGTGTCGGGCCTTTCCCACTACGCTGAAAAGCCCCGCAAGGGTATGGTTCAGTTGGTTAACACCAAACTCCATTAGTAACTTCAAGGAGTTGAGCGCCCAGTTTGTCTCGTACTTTATCGGGGGGCACAAGTATAAGAAGTCTACTGCCTACCTGATGAACATTAAGCAACGGGAGGATGAGACATTGAGGTCTTACATCACCCGCTTTAACAAGGAGGCCCTCTCAATTGATGAAGCTGACGACAAAATACACGTGGCTGCATTCAACAATGGATTATGGAAGGGGAAGTTTTTGTTTTCCTTGTACAAAAACGACCCAAAAATCATGTCAGATGTACTTTACAAGGATACTAAGTACATGAACGCAGAAAACGCGTTGCTTGCCCTAGAAGAAAAGCCCAAGAAGAGGGAGAGACAAGAAGAAGCACGGCAGGATAGGGGGCGAAAGACAACAATGACTGGGGACAAACGGGAGGATAGGCGCTCCAAACCCCCCACTATAAGGTTTTTGAGCTTCACCCCACTAAATGCCCTACTCGATCAAGTCCTGATGCATATCAAGGATAAAGGAGCCTTGACATTTCCTGGAAAGCTAAAAGAAGACCCGAGCAAGAGGTCTAGAGACAAGTATTGTCGCTTTCACCGTGATCACAATCATGATACATCCGACTGCTACGACTTGAAGTAGCAGATAAAAGCCCTTATCAGAGAAGGAAAATTGCAAAGATTCATCAACAAGGAAAAAATGGACCAACCATAAGAGCAAGCCACCCGAAGGGAAAATGAGCGTCCAAGCCACACCTAGGAGACATAAGGATGATTGTGTGGGGCACCACAACCTCCGATTCAACTAGGAAGGCACGCAAGACCTACCTCAGGATGGTTTAGAACGTCCAGCTGACAGGTTTAGTCCTAATGATTGCACGCATCGACAACCCTGTAATTGGGTTCACAGAGGAGGATGCTTAACATCTCCACCACCCATACGATGATGCGCTTGTAGTTAGCATACGGATCAAGGACTACGACACTCACCGGGTCCTTATGGACAATGGGAGCTCTGCTAATATACTCTACTACTCGGCGTTCCAGCAGATAAGGATTAAAAGAGAACGGCTGGTTCCAACTAATGCACCACTCGTTGGATTTGGAGGAACAAGAGTATACTCCCTCAATGCAGTCACTTTGCACATAACTGTCGATGATTACCCTCATCAGATCACCAAAGATGTCACATTCTTGGTTGTTGATCATTCGTCCACTTACAACACCATCTTAGGACGTCCTACCATTAATTCATGGAAGGCCGTAACTTCAACTTACCACCTGATGATCAAATTTCCCACCAAGTGCGGAATGTGAGAGGTACGAGAAGATTAAGTAGTGGTGCGCAAGTGCTATATTGCCATGCTGAAGATGGACAACCATTTACAAACCATGTGCACTGAAAAACAACGGACGGTGGCAGAGCCCGTGGAGGGGTTGGAAGAGGTGCTACTTGATGACTCTAGGCCTGAGCGAACAACTAGGATCAGCACTCTCGCTAGCCTACCAGTTCATCAACACTCACAACATTTCTGAAGGAGAACCAGGACGTCTTCACTTAGAGCAATGAAGACATGCCCGGAATTGATCCTTAAATCATAGTCCACAAGTTGAATGTATCACCCTCTTTTTAACCCATTCATCAAAAGAAACAAATGTTCAGGTAGGAGCGGGACAAGGTCATAGCAAAACGGGTTCGCAAATTATAGGAAGCAGAATTCATACGAGAAGTATACTACCCCGACTGGCTGGCCAACGTGGTTATGGTCAAAAAGGTAAATGGGAAGTGGAGGATGTGCATAGACTTCACAGAGTTAAATAGGGCATGCCCCAAGGATAATTACCCACTTCCGCGAATTGACATCTTGGTGGATTCGACAACAAGACACCAACTGCTAAGCTTCATGGATGCATTTTCTAGTTACAACCAGATCAAGCTGGACGAAGCTGATCAGGAGAAGACTTCATTCGTCACCAGCAAAGGTCTCTTTTGCTACAAAGTAACGCCATTTGGACTCAAGAATGCGGGCGCCATGTATCAAAGGTTGATGAACAAGATGTTCGCACATCAGATTGGGAGGAACGTTCAAGTCTACATGGACGACATGTTGGTAAAAAGCCAACAGGAAGACAACCATTTGGAAGACCTCAAGGAAACCTTTGATACCCTTCGTTCTTAAAACATGAAACTGAATCCGAACAAATGCGCATTTGGGGTGACGGTCAGAAAATTTTTAGGGTTTATGGTATCCTAAAGAGGTATTGAAGCCAACCCAAACAAGATACGAGCAATAATGGAGATGACGCCACCAACAAACATCAAGGAATTACAAAGCCTCAACGGCAAAGTAGTCGCACTAAACAGGTTCATTTCAAGAGCAACGGGCAAATGTTTGCCCTTCTTCCGCACATTGAAGAAGTTATTTGAGTGGACAGCTGAATGTCAGCAAGCATTCGAAGACCTAAAAGCATACCTGTCCTCCCCACCATTGCTAAGTCCTTCCAAACTAGGGGAAGAATTGTTCCTCTATTTGGTCGTCTCCCTAGATGCTGTCAGCGCAACCTTAGTCAAAGAAGAAGACAGGGTATAGAAGCTGTTATATTACACTAGTCGGGCACTTCGAGGTGCAGAAGAGAGGTACCCCCCGATGGAGAAGCTCGTCTTCGTATTAGTAACTGTGACTCGAAACTCAAGCCATACTTCCAGGCCCACAATATGGTTGTCCTTACAGACAAGCCTCTACAAAGAGCAATGAGTAGCCCTGAAGCCACTGGACGAATGGTGCTATGGGCAATTAAGTTGAGTGAATTCGACGTTCAGTATCGCCCACGCATGGCCATGAAAGGGCAAGTCGTTGCTGACTTCATCGTGGAATTCACCAACATGGAAGACCAGGGGGTAGGAACGCAACCTCAATGGAGAATCCACATGGACGGGTCGTCCAACATACAGGCCAATGGAGCTAGAATAGTACTCCATTCCCTAAAAGGGGATGAGATCGAATGCATGATCCGACTCGATTTCCCTACGACCAATAACAAGATGGAGTACGAAGCCTTGATAGCAGGGCTAGATCTAGCCAAAGCAGCAGGAGCCACAAACGTGGTCGTGTATTGCGACTCTCAGGTAATCATAAGTCAAGTAAACGATGACTACGAGTGCAAGGGCGAATGGATGAAGAAGTACTTAGAGCAAGCGAAGAATCAAGTAAACGACCTCTAAGCAAAGTTTGTTCAAATCCCAAGGGAGGAGAACGAGCAAGCCGACCGTCTTGCCAAGGTTGCATCAGCTGAACATATGCTCATCCCTAATCAGGTACTGTCCTTTGGTCAAAATTTACCATTAATAGACAGCGCCAGTGTGCAGGAGATAGGTTCCGAAAACAGCAGGACTACATCAATAACCTCCTACTTAAAAGACGGCATGCTATTGGACGACAAGGAGGCCACTAGGAAGTTAAAGGTTTAGGCAGCACGATTCTTGCTAATGAAAAGCGTCTTGTACAAAAGGGGCTTCTCCCGTCCATACCTGAGGTGTCTTAACTTCGAGGAGGTAGACTATGTCATGAGAGAAATCCACAAAGAAATTTGTGGGAACCATTTAGGATCACGATCTTTAGTGCATAAACTGATTCTGGTAGGATACTGTTAGCCTACCATGCAAAAGGATGCCCATGCATATGTCAAAGTTTGCGATAAGTGTTAGAGGTGCAGCAATCTCATCAGACAACCAACAAAGGAGCTTACCCCAATGACGGCCCTATCACCTTTCGCTCAATAGGAGTTAGATATCATAGGCTTGTTCCTAACAGCAATTAGAGAATTGAAATTCCTAGTAGTCGGTATAGACTACTTCACCAAATGGGTAGAAGCCGAAGCCCTAGCCACCATCACAAAGAAAAATGTTCAAAGCTTTGTATGAAGGAACATCATCTGCAGGTACGGTATACCTAAAGTACTGGTCTTAGATAATAGAAAGCAGTTCGACAACGATTCGTTCAGGAATTTTTGCTTTTGGGAATCAAGAATCACTACTTATCACCAGCCCACCCTCAAGCCAACGGACAAGTCGAGGTCATGAGCTGATCCTTGCTCAAAATCATCAAGACTTGTCTCGAGTGGGCAAAGGGAATATGGTCGGAAGAATTGCCAAGCGTTTTATAGGCTTACAAGACGACGGCATGGACGCCTACAAGAGAGACTCCGTTTCAACTAGCATACGGAAGTGAAGCAGTCATCCCGAGCGAGGTTGGACTTACAAGCTACAGAGTTGAAAACCATGATGAGAGTAGGAATTATAAGGCTATGCGCCTTCAGCTTGATTTGGTGGACGAAGTCAGGGCAACGGCTGAGCAGAGGTTAGCGCGGTACCAGCACCTCATGGCCAAGCACTACAACTCCAAAGTCAAACACAGGGACTTCCAAGTTGGAGATCTCGTTTTGGGGAAGGTAATGAGCCCAGGGAAAGCTATGACCTAATTGGGAAGGACTCTACAGGATCGTGTCATGGCAAAGGAAAGGCACCTTCCACCTGGAGATGCTAGACGGACAAAATTTGCATCACCCATGGAACATGAAGCACTTGAAGAAATATTTCCAGTAGACGGCGGCATGAACAACTGCACTCCTCATTTCCAATTTATTTTCTTTTAGTTAATTTTTACTATCTACAGTACTTTTTAAGCCCGAAGAACAGTTTTTTATTCTTTAAGAATAATTTCTGCATGCGTATTTATCACAATAAGAGGAGTTATTTAGATATGTCATGTGTATGTCTACAGAGATAATTATTAAGTCTACAAGTGAACGGGTTCATCCCAAGGGATAATTTAAATCTGTGAAGTCCACAAGTGAACAGGCTCATCCCAATCGATGATTTAAGTCCACAATGAAGTCCACAAGTGGACAGGGTCATCCAAAAGAATGATTCAAATCTATGAAGTCCATAAGTGGACGGATTCATCCCAATGGATGATTTAAATCTATGAAGTCCACAAATGGACGGGTTCATCCCAAGCAATGATTTAAATCTATTAAGTCCTTGATAAGTCCACAAGTGGACAGGTTCATCCCAATGGATGATTTAAATCTATGAAGTCCACAAGTGGACGAGTTCATCCCAAGGGATGATTTAAATCTGTGAAATCCACAACTGGATGAGTCCATCCTAGAGGATGACTTAAGTTTGTGAAGTCCACAAATGGACAAGTTCATCCCAAGGAATGATTTGAAATTATTTGCATAAGTGAACAGGTGAATTTGCAAACATATATTGTCAGGTATATAATCAAAATGCAAGCGATGGATATCAAAATATTATAAAGGTCCGTAAAGTGAAAATGTCTACATGCGAGGACTAGAAAACAATAGGTTCAGGACTGTCACAATACCAATGGTATATGTCCAAGGTAACAAGCTTTGCCCACGTCCTCTCTGCCAATTTAATCTTAAAGATTTTTTCCAGAAAACTCCACTATTTCAAGGTCACCTCTGGACGGTCTCAAGCTGCAAAAAGGGACAGTTAGGCCAACAACAATAAATAAATAAAATTTATACCATACGAGGACATTATACCCCAAGTTTTTTCTACAGGCATGTACTCCTGATCGTCAGGGTGATACATCCAGTCGTCACCCTGAATGAAGAAGTATCGGCTCTTCCAATTTCTGTTTGAATCAAGGGTGTCACACACGAGCCTAAGTACAAGCTTCCTTGGTAGGAAACTATACATACCCTTAGATTGGTTAATTTCTGATGGATGGTAGAAGTGGAAGAATTCCTCCACCATCATCCTACGCTCCCCATTAGACAAAACTCCATACAAAACTTCCGCACCAAGGAAGACTCTCCAGGCATTCAAAGAAATTTGGATGACAGTCAGCCCCAGGTATTGAAGTAGACAACGGTGAAGAGCATTTAAAGGGAATCTGAGTCTCGCCTTAAACATCTGCTCGTACACCTTGACGTCCTCGACACCCTGACGTCCTCGACACCCTAGTAGTAGATACTCCTCCTCGGACAACTCCTTGGACCTCTATAGTACGGACTGACCTGTGGGCCTAGAGACCCTGATTAAACAGACTTGCACCAACTAACCAGGCCCAAAACTCAAACGTTTATTCAAGCACTTTTACCCCCACACTACCTATCTAATATTAAAAATAAATATTAAAAAAAAAAAAAACTTGTCATTGAAGTAATTTAACTATTAATTAAAATAATTTTACATGTATTAATTGAATAAAAATTATTTGTCACACGTTAAATGTTTTTATTTACACTTCATCAATCAAAGCTTGACCATGTCTCTTGTTATTTTCATATAGAGTGATAAAAAATAATAAATTGAAAAAAAAAATCATATGAATGATGTACTGCAATTAGTAAAATATAAAGTGGTGGGGCATACACGTGTAAGTGACGTCCCATAAAAGATTTATGACCAGTTTTGATTTAGGGAAAATGAGGGAAAGTAGAGTAGAATTTGTCAAAAATTAGACTAATTTCCTACTAATTCTACTTTACTCCTCTTCACCCCCCCCCCCCCCCCCTTCAATCCAAAAGGACCCTTAAATATTTGGTTTAATTAATGTAACAGCTCCACTCCAACTGTAAAGGATTAGTGGGAGAAGCAATCCTAAAGTCCCACATTGCTTGGAGAAGCACATGAGAATGTGCTTATAAAGAGTGTTCTCCCTTTAATGTGTAAAGGTCTTTTCTCCACATCTCTATAATTCTAACATTTTTTTTCAACGAAATTTTCTTTTTTGAAATTAGTTACTCTAAAATTTCAAATTTTCAAAGAAAGCATTACAAAAAATAATTTTGTGAAATTTGAGCTTTTTTACCAATGATTTTGACATATGATGGCACAAAGATTGATATATAGGTTTAAGAACAAGGTGTAACTCTCATATAGATAGAGAAATTTGGGCTTTATTGAATTTTGAGAGTTGTGTGTTGTGGTTAGAATCTTTCTCATTAACTAAGCCTTTTGCCTTTGTATTCATTTGCAAAATCTTGTTCAATTCCATCCAAGCTTGATTTTGTTTGAATTTTCTTGGAAGAAGAAGCTAGCGGTTCACCAGCCACTACGTCTAGGAGTTCCACCAAATCATTAAACCTAGTGGTTGTTTGCTCTTTGATTTGTGATTTACTAGCCACTAGATCCATGAAGAATCTTTCCAACATATTGTTATGACCTAAGTGTTGGATAAATTATTTGAATTTAGTTTAGTGATAGAATATCCTAGATAGATTAGTATTGTTATATATTTGTATTTAATTTAAGAGAAATGATATGTTTTAGGATAGGATTAGTTCTTATGTTTTAGGATTTGTTGATGAGATTATCTCATCGTTGGCTATTTATGTACATAAAATGCATAAATGAGGGTTAAGCAGAAAAATAACCAAAAATGTCTATGTCCTCTTTCAAGTTCAGGAGATTGATCATCTCAAATTAACTACACTATTAATTTATTTCTAAGCTTACAACATTTGGTATCAAAGCCAATAGATCCATCTAGTTATAAACAATAATAAAAATTTGCTGCCTTTCTCATTCCAGCAAACCACAGAAAATCCACCCTCTAAATCACCATCTACCAAAAGACTATCGCCTTCCTCATCTTACCACCATTCATAACCCCCACCCCCCCCCCCCCCCCCCCCACCCTACCCCCGGCCAAAAAAAAATTGCCGCATCATGTTTGGGTATCCATAGCACAATCAACCACCACTTATGAACAAGCCTTCAAGGATCCAAGGCATGCTTTTCAAAACTTGTGTGCAACAGTAGATCGATTGGGCATCCGAATTGAATCATTGCAATATGTCAAAAGAACAACCAACGACTTTGTAGGTAGTGCTTTACAAATTCAAGCCAATACTATGGACTCATCAAATTTTTCAATAGAAGTATCGATGCCAACAACAAGTGTTGCTTCGGCCTTAGTTCAACAAAATCCTACTAAGGAACATGAACAAGAGAATTAGGTTCTACAAGAAAGTTATTCATTAGATGGTGCACATGCTAAAAAGTTTGAGTTTGATGATTGCTTTATGATCAGTGATTCACCGGCCTCTTCATCCAGGGATCCCACCTTATTCTCAAACCTGGTGGCTCTGTGATTGGCACTCATGTAGGCTCATCTTGCATTCAAATTATGGGGTCCTGAGCAGATTCCTTTTTTTTATTTTACAAAAAATGGGAAAAGGAGAATTTTAATTTATATTCTTCTCATTGAGACATATGGTCGATGCCAAATTAGGAGTTTTTTTCAAATATCTCCCTTGCACTCTTTTTTTTTTTTTTTTTTTTTTTTTGAGAAACTCTCCCTCTTGCACTCTTGATTTGAACATTTAAGCCACAAAATTTTATATTTGGGACAAAGCATACTTTTGTAAACAATTTCTTTCAAAGCCTAATGGATGGTTCTTGTCATTGCTATTATTCCAACATGGATCAGTTTCACACCAAGAAAAGCCTAACTTTGAAGAAGGAGCCTAAGTCTGTTTAATTTGAACTGGATGATCTCAGTTTTAATTACTCGGGTAATTAATTGTGTTGCCCAAGGTTTTGAAGGTAAGCAGCTTCCACAATTCTTGGATGAAGACCTCAGGTTGATGGAGAGGATGCATGCACCAGTGTGCGACAAGGCTTCAATTATTCAGGGCAGCATAATGATTTTGTATCATATAGGCCCACCCAGAATGGTTGGTGATGGTTTAAGTTGCTTGTATTAGTTAAGATAGTTATGGATGTAGAGATCAGATTCTTGCTGATTTTTCTTTAGCCACACGTCTTAAATGTCCTAAATATAGGTGTAAAAGTACCCAAAAGAATTGTCATGTGTTATTAAATTTTACAACAAATAATCAATTTGAGTAGAACTTTTATAAATTTTTAATAATATATTTGTAATCTTACTCTCATAAACGGTTACTACTTTTTTTTTTAAAGCTCATAGTAAGTTCCTTAAAAGACTTTTTTTTTCATGTTTTTTCAAGAGGCAAAATTCCTTTACGTTTGACAAATAGTATACGTGTAAGTTAATAAAAACCTAATAAAAATTTTAGGAAGAATGCCAAAAGTCTTGTAAATATTAGTAAATAAAGAAGGTATTAGTAAATATTTCCAAAACACATGTAACATCATTTGAAAATGCAATCAAACATATCACTTCAAACCCTTTTTGAAAAAGAAAATTGGCTGATATATATATATATATATATATATATATATGATCTCTAAAGGAGGTCCCCCCTCCAATGTCCACACTCAAAACTTTGAACAAAAGCTAAAATGAATTAGTAATTGACATCCTTGTCTTCTATCAAGAGGATTTGAGGGGGACCTTTTATTCTCCAATAACAGGGCGACAGCACAAGTTATTCATCATAGAAGATTTGAAGGACCATTTATTCACCAATGATAAGTCGACAGCACAACCTATTCTCCAATCATAGAGCGACAGCACAACCTATTCTCCAATCGTAGGGCGACAGCACAAGCTATTCTCCAATCGTAGGGCGACAGCACAACCTAATTCTCCAATGATAGGGCGACAGCACAAGAAGCTAGCTAGTTTTGCAAAATAAGCTGCTGACCCCCCATAAAATCTTGTAATGGAGGGGTTTCCAATCGAGTACAGCTTTTGTTTTCCTTACTCATGATTTTATTTGGCAGTGTGTCTGATGTTAACCAATCGTGGCTTTATTTGGATAATAAGGTAGCGTTTGGATTGCGTCCACACTTTTGGACATTTTGCGTTTCAGTCCTTTTTTTTTTTTAACCAATGTTTGGTGCACTATTTATGGGACATGAATAATATATCAAGACATATGAACAGTGTTTTTTAGTGTGAACAGTAATCGAGAATTATTTTTTAATTATTTTCAATTTTCAGTTTTTAACAAATTAAGCGATATTTAAATACACCCTAAAGGTAGGCTAAGAAAAAATGGATTTGAAACCAATGACCCAATTTGAACTCAAAGAAAAATACCTTATTTAACTTGGGACTCAGAGTAAAGAACGAGTCAATCTGTAACCAACCTACTTAACTTTGGATTGAGTTAACATGTGACCCAATCCGATCCGACCCGTTTTTAAAGTGATCCCCTCGGCATAGCAAATTCAAATGAGACATTACAATATATTCATTCTTAACATCTTCACATACATATTTAGTATTTATGGTAATAATATAGCATACAAAAAAAAAATGATCCACAACATTTAGATTTTTTTTCCTTATTCTTTTATGTTAATGGTGAACTAATAGATTTATTGGATTGTGTAAACATAAGAATTTATGTATTATTTAACATTTTATTTTTACTATTTTGTTATATGTTTCCTTATCTTTGTTTTGAAAAGAAGACAAAAATAATATAAATTATATAATCATATTAGCTATTGTTGTTATTACTTTATTTTTGTCTGCATGTGAAAAAATATGGGTTAACATGTAACCCGATCAACCCAATTTGCTCGTAACCCTTTTAGGACAACCCGATTCTGACTTGAACCTAATATGATTTGTATCCCAATGAACTTGAACCCAACTAGATCCGACCCACTTGATGGGTTTGTTATGTGGGTGGAAAATTCACATTTTGTCTTCAGAATCTTAGTATATATATTATTGGATGGATCTATACAAGCATATCTCATTCACACTCGTGAGTCACAACTTTGATGCAAGGTTCGCTTATTGTCCTCAATCACATTTGTGGCTAATATGAAATATGCCAAATACTAGGATATCTTCCATTAAAGCTCATGATAAACAATAAGTGTAAGAGCATAACAAATTTCACAACTATTTTCACAATTGTTGAAATGACAGATTATGAGTGATGCACAATAAAAAAGATATCAACGGTGATCCTATGTAAAAGTATTAAACCAATTACAATCTGTCACCTCAACAAATTGCAAAAAAATTTGCATGTAGCACAGTTACATGTAAAATGGTTAGCCGTCGACATAGTAGCTTAGGTTTGTCCATGTCCAATGATGATGAATATGATTAAAGTTGGATTTGACATCTGATATTGATAAAATTGTGAAAATCCTAAGCCCTTCAATAAACAAGCATATAATCAGAGAGAGAGAGAGAGAGAGAGAGAGAGAGAGAGAGAGAGAAGAGAGAGAGAGAGAGGAGAGAGAGAGAGAGAGGAGAGAGAGAGAGAGAGGAGAGAGAGAGAGAGAGAGAGAGAGAGAGAGAGAGAGAGAGGAGAGAGGAGAGAGAGAGAGAGAGAGGAGAGAGAGAGAGAGAGAGAGAGTGTGTGTGTGTGTGTGTGTGTGTGTGTGTGTGTATGTGTGTGTAACTTTAACCAATATTTTGACAAATTAATCTATTATTGGGTTTCATTTTTTTTCTTATATTTTACATGTTTACAAAATTTCAAAATGATCAAAAATCAATAACTATGTCATCTATAAAATATTTTTTTTAATTAGGGTTTTGTATTTCAAAAATATACATAAAAGGAAATTTTAGTAAATAATATTCAATTGGCATAAAATTTGGAATGCATGATGAGAACATGGAGAACATGTAATCCAACAATAGAATTTTCAAAATATTAATTCAATATAGAGTTAGTAAGTGGTGTAACACTACTTAAAGTTACCCCACGTATAACTTGATCCTATCTTATATATATTTTATGTTCCATGTATTTTACTTTTAACTAAAAATTAGAGTCATGTAACTTAATTGGTTAGCACATTCCGAGATTCAAATTTTCTCACTCTCAATTATTAATATATCAAAAAAGAAAAATAAGATGAGAGGAAATTTTATCCCAAAATAAAGAAACCCTAAAAATTCCACAATAACCAACTAGGACCTTAAAATCATACAAACTTTTCAACTTCACAAGTCACCTTCGAACATTTACTACTTACCATGACCTCAAAATATGTGTCCTTACTAGGACCTCATAATCTACTATCAAGGACCACCAACATTTGTTGTTCAATGATGTTGTCAACCTTCAAGGACCAGTTGCCAGAGTAATTCTACAATCACACTTTTTTCATAATTATTTTAGGATTTTTATTAACATGTGCCCTTAATAAACTATTTTAAGAAATTTTTTATAGAAAAATGAAAAAATTATCAACTTTTTTGACAGTTTTTTCAATTTTCCATAATATCTATTTCCAAAAATAGATGATTAATGTGTCTTAAGGGCACACATTAAATTATGGTTTCTTGTTTGTCACTTTCACATGTACTCACCCTTTTTTTTTCACCATTCACAATATATCATATTAGAATTATGACAAAATAAAGGCACATATGGCTGTATCTTTTTTCTGTTCTATATTCGCACTTACCATTTTTTGTTTTGATCAAGCTTAGATCCAAGGGATGGCAATGGGGTGAGATGGGGCCGAAGGATGGGTCTTCACCCCTGCCCCGCATAGTTTTTTCTTACCCCATCCCTGTCCTGTCTCGCATGATGGGGAAGATTATCTTAAGCCTTGGAGCCACGCGAAGCCTCACCCCACCTCATAAAATTCTATTTCTTGTTAATTTTCCTCACAATTATTACAATTTTAAAAAAACTATAAAACATATTGTGTTAATAAAAATATATTTGAAATTATAACTAAATTTATCTCATCAAATCAAACTAATTTTTAGCAAAAACTGAATAATATTATGCAAGTGTTAAAAAGATAATATCACAAAAAAAAAAATCTCATAGTATAACACATAACAAAATATAAATAAAGAGCCACATTAGGTAGAATAAAATAAGCTAAATTGATATGTTTGTTTGAATAGTAGGGTTTTAGGATATGAAAAATTTATAATTATAACATTTATCAACACGGGGTGGGGCAGGGTGGGTCTAAAAAGTCTAAACCCATCCCTGCTTCACCTTGTGGTGCGAGGCTAAAATCTCACTCCATCCCCACCTCATCACCTTTGCGGGGCGAGGAAAACCCGCACGGGGTGAAACGGGTAGGGGCAGGTCAATCAAAGGAGGGCAAAACTGCCATCCCTCATCCAATGTCTAGACAAGTCCTTTCCTCTTATGATGTATAACTTGTCACAATCTTCACGGACATCACTTACAACTATTATCCTAAAATACTATGATTATTGCTATTAGTTTTGCTACATTTTTTTTTTAGAATAATTTCAGCTACAATTATTGTACTTTGAATATGATACGTTCAATTTCAATTATCAAGGACCAATTATACTTTCAGTTTCAGTTTCAGCTGCCATAATTTTTCAGTGGAGTGTGTGGTGTGATTTGTGTTATAATTTCATTCTCTCTCCTTTTTGTGTTCATGTATTTATTTTTATAATTTTCAAAAAAAAATAGTAATTGTCTCACATTGCTGGAGTATGCATGGATGAGGTTGGGTCGGGTTGATGAGACTTTTCAACCCAACTCACCATGGTGAGTTAAAAAAAAAAAAAATTCTAACCCACATAAATTGAGTTGGACCCATGGATTTTATTATTATTATTATTAATATTATTATTATTATTATAGGCATAAAGAGCCCAAGAGTATATATTGGGTCGTGGGCCTTGTCCGAAGACGCTTAATAGTCCGAAGACAAGTAGGCGATAGGGAAGAGATACGAGTCAGAGTGCCACGAGCAAATTATGACTGCGAAGGTTTGGGAAGGAAGTCCAAGGAGGAATGCCTCCTCGGCTAAGCAGAGTAGAGGTCAGAAGGTTTGGTCTACCATCAAGAGCAACACTCTGAAAAATTCTACTATTAGGGATAAGCATCAGGGGAGCATAGGACAAAGGGAAGCTAAGAAATATCTAAGGGAAAGCTGCTACCACCGCATTGAATGCTCTGCAGCTAACCCTCTGGCTGCATTGATGTGGATGTGATGCCTGAACAATGATAATCAGCCTTACAGTTACCTCCCTAAGGCTTCGAGAAGGTGCTGATGGGAAAAGAATCAAAGCCAGCAACTTGACTTACACGTGGAGGGTGGAGATGAAGAAAAGAGGAGTATTTAAGAAAGAAAAAAGTCCCTTACAAGGGGGGATCGGAGGATTGGAAGAAAAAACACTGTAGCAACAAGAACTGAAATTGTAATCCATTCTAAGTGCAATATATACAAGAACTATTTTTCTCGGACATTGCCGAGGAAGGATTTCTTCACATAATACTTGTTTTTCTTTGCTTCCTTGTCATCTTTAGTCCATCATAACCCTTGTTCAATTCATTAAAGCCTAGTTTTTAGCTCATTCTCTACAAATTCATTGTGTTGGGATTTTTGGGCCTTAATCCTATTATCTTCTTAGGCTTAAGACCCAAACCACGCCCTTATAATTGGCGCCGTCTGTGGAAAACTACTTGAGCTTTAGTGAAACTATCATTCAATCATGGTGGGGTCAAGGCCAAACCGAAAGGAGTCTGTAGGGTCCCAATGTCAAGATCAGTTTCTCAATCTTAAGCGAAGAAGGGACCGGGAGGTTAGTGTGCATACCACACATACCAATAAGAGCCAGTCCAGAAGTAGGAGTCACGTCCCTCACGAGGCAACTACTAGAAGTATGTAGTTAGAAATTGATCATTTGCAAAGAAAGTTACGCCACGAGCGACGTGGAGAAACTCCTTCAAGTTTTGACCATTCCTCTGATGGTGAAAGTGACAATAGTTACCGGCCTAGGTCAAGGACTCCTCCTAGTGTGTCTTTTATGTGTGATGAGGAGCATCGTGGTAGGTGAAAAGGGAAGAGTCCGTCCCATAAGGGCCTGGGCAACGATGCCATGAGCAAGGCTCTGAATCAAATCTCCAAATCACCTTTTACCAAGAGAATAGAGAGAGAAAAGCTTCATCGGTGGTTTTTATCAGCTGATCTTTGCCATGTATAATGGCAAGATAGACCCTGTGGAGCACGTGAGCCATTTCAATTAGAGAATGGTTGTTCACTCTAAGAATGAGATTTTGATGTGCAAGGTGTTTCCATCCAGTCTAGGGCCAGTGGCAATGAGATGGTTTGATGGTCTGAAGGAAGGTTCTATTAATTCCTTTAAGGAGCTTACAAAGGCCTTTGGCTCTCAATTTGTAACTTGTAGTAAGGTTCCTCGGCCTTTAGACTCTCTGCTGTCTATGAATATGCGAAAGGGAAAAACCTTGAAGATGTACTCTGACAGATACTGGGAGATGTTTAATGAGATTGATGGGGATTTTGATGACTTGGCTATAAGAACATTCAAGGTCGCCCTACCTACTGAGCACATCTTGAGGAAATCTTTTACAGGGAAACCAATTAGTAGTGTGTGTCAACTCATGGACCGTATTAATAAATATAAGCGGGTCGAGAAGGACCAACAACAAGCTAATAGGAAGGCTAGAGTGGTCTCTCAAGATAGTAGGTTGGACAGATACAACAATAACCGGCCTCAGAGGGATTTTGCTAGGCAATCTGGATCTACTAATGCTCAGATGGTTAACACGGCGTTCCGAGAACCCGTGCATCAAATCCTAGAAAAAATCAAGAATGAGTCATACTTTAAATGGTCGAACAAGGTGGGAGGGGATCCCACAAAGTGCAAGCAGAGTTTTCATTGCCAATACCACCAGGAGCGAGGACACACCATAGAAGATTGCAGGACTCTGTGGAGCCATTTGGAGTAGCTGGTTAGAAGTGGGAAGTTAAAGCAATTTTTGTATCAACCCAATGGGCAAGAAGGCCAGACAGGGTCAGGAACTCAAAGAGATGCTTCTTCAAGGCTGCCTTTGGGCACAATCAGCGTTATCCTAGCTGCTCCAGGGAGAACTGGCTTTCATTTCTCTAAGGTGATGTCCATAACTTGGCCACTTGCAAAGGACTCTTCCCCTAAACCAAAGAGGAGTATGGTGGAAGTTCGACCCGCGCTAAGTTTTTCTAACAAGGACAAGGCTAGTACCTTGCAACCACATGATGATGCGTTAATGGTTACCCTCAAGATAGGGGGTATGATGTGAAGCGGGTTTTGGTTGACCAAGGCAGTAGGGCAGAGATTATGTACCCTGATTTGTATAAGGGGCTAAAGTTGAAACCTAAGGATTTGGCATGTTACGATCCACCTCTAGTAGGTTTTGATGGGAAAGTTGTTATTCCAAAGGGCCAGATTAAACTACCAGTACAGACAGGTTCAGAAGTGGTCAAGGTGGACTTCATTGTAGTGGATGCCTACTCTCCCTACACTGCCATTGTGGCGAGACCCTGGCTTCATGCCATAAGGGCCGTTTCTTCCACCCTACACTTGAAACTGAAGTATCCTTTTGGGGACTAGGTTGAGGAACTGATCGGAAGCCAATCTATGACTAGGCAGTGCTTAGTGGCTGCAATTAGGCATCAGGCTGAAGGAAACTCCTCAGCCTCTTCTGAGCAAGGATTATAGCAATCAAGGATGTCAGATTTATCTACTGGGATGGTAGAAGGGGCAAAATGTGAGGAGTTAGAAAATGTCGTTATAGGTAACGATGAGGAGAAATTATTCCAGGTCGGAGCTCAATTGCCTCCTCAAGAGAAGGAAGAGCTGATAGTGTCTCTCAGAAGGAATATTGATGTGTTTGTATAGAGTACTTATGAAGCTCCTAGGGTGAATCCAAGTTTCATTTGTCATCATTTAAATGTCAATCCAGCTAATGGCGGCTCTAGGAATTTTTTTTCAGGGTGTTCCTTAACAAGCATAAATTACACAAACTAATAAAAAGAAAATTTTGTATATTGACAACAACAATAATCAAAAAACACGCAAATATATGAAATTTACAATTGCCTTCTACGTGGTTTTCTCATCAAATATTTGTCCATAATTCTAGCAAAAGAATAAACAATAAACTATAAGTTCATTTGGAATATTAATAAAATTATTAATTATTGTTTTTTTAGTCGTTTCATTAATTTGTTTGTCTTTTATAAATTATAATTTGTTATATTGTTGTTTCATTAATTATAAAATTATTAATTGTTGTTTAGCCTAAATAATTTAATTTGTTTGTCTTTTATAATTTATTGGTTAATTAAATTATTATTAATTATTTATTAGTTATTTCTCCCAATTAATTATTGATTAATTAAATTATTATTTATTAGTTGCACTAGCACACACCCCATATGTAGATAATCTTTTTTCGAGGAACAATAATGCAAATAATCTAATTTGACTCAAGCTATATATATATATATATCAATGAGTACCAAAAGAGAAAGTGACATGATGGGAAATTACTTGATAAAAGGAAATTGTAAATTCCTAAATTGCCTAAGCTCAATCCAGTTTTTCCTTGATTTTTTTTCCTTTCCACCATTTTTTAATTCTCTCATCTTTATCTTCTCTTCTTTTTTTTTCACTCTTGTCTAGAATGGTTCTCATCCACGCATTTAAACTTCTCTTAGTTTCCCAATGCCTTGACTTATACCTTCCCAGTTCCTAACTAATCATCTCTCATCTACACGTTCAGAGGTTCTCTCTTTTTCCTATGTTTTTTTTTTCTCTCGCAAGTCTCTTCCTTTCCGCCCTTCTCAGTCTTTTCATTCTCTTCCTAACAAATCTCTTTCTCTCCCTCCTTCTCAGCCTCAGTTACAAACAACAAAAATGAAAGATTTTTTCAATTTTTTGTCATAAAAATCTCGCAAAAACATTGCATCGTCATCCGATGTTGGGCTTGATGTTGGGCTTGCCGTCCGTTTTTTTTTTTTTTTTTTTTTTGAGAATTCGTGGGCTTGCTGCTTGCTCTGTTACAATTTTTTTTTTTTTTCAAATTTTAGTTCAAATTTTTTTTTGGGCTTTTTTTTTTTTTTTTTTTGCTTGAAAGAAGAAAAAATCATTTTTTTTTTTTTTAATTTGATGGTGTTCCTAATTTTGATTAAGGATGTTCCCAATTTTTTTTAAGGGTAAACAAATAAAAAAATTTAATTATTATATGGGTCCGGTCAATATGTGCCCTAAGGGCACACATTAAACTATCCATTTTTGTAAACATTTTCTCAGTAATTGAAAAAGCTGTCAATACTTTTTTAATTTCTGAGAAAATCTTTTCTAAAAATGAAAATTATTGTGTACCCTTAGGGCACACATTAACAAAATCCTTATATATATATATATATAATTTTTTTTTTTTTTTTCAGGTCAAGGTGTTCCCAAGAACACCCTGGGCTGGATATGGCGCCGCCACTGAATCCAGTTGTCATCCCCAAAAAGCAACCACCTCAGCGTTCATCTAAGGAACATTTTGATGCTATCAAGGAGAAGGTGATCAAGCTTAAACGGGCTGGGGCTATTAAGGAGGTGTTTTATCCCAAGTGGTTGACCAATACAATGGTGGTAAAGAAGAAAAATGGAAAATGGCGAGTATGTGTAGACTTCACAAATTTGAACAAAACTTGCCCTAAGGACCCCTTCCCCATGCCTCGAATAGATCAATTAGTGGATGCAAGTGTAGGTCATCCTCGAATGAGTTTTTTAGATGCTTTTCAAGGGTACCATCAAATACCCTTGGTTTTGGATGACCAGGAGAAGACGGCTTTTGTTTCGCCTACTGGATATTACCACTACAAAGTGATGCCATTTGGTTTAAAGAATGCAGGGTCTACCTACCAAAGAATGATGACCAAGATGTTCAAGCCATAACTAGGAAAAAATATTAAGGTTTATATAGATGATATGGTGGTAAAGAGTAGGGCAGAGTCCGAGCACGTTGGTGACCTCGAAAATATCTTTGGAATTTTAAGGAAACACAAGTTGCGCCTTAATGCTTCCAAGTGTTCTTTTGGTGTTGGTTCAGGTAAATTTTTGGGTTACATGGTCACTCATCGTGGAATTGAAGCCAATCCTGATTAAATTAATGCAATTAACGATTTGTAACCCCCTTAGAATCTTAAGGAAGTCCAAAAGTTAACGGGAATGACTATTGCCCTAAATCGATTTATGTCTCGATCAACAGACAAGTGCAGACCTTTCTTTCAGTTGTTAAATAAATGAAAGGGGTTTGAATGGACTAAGGAATGTGTCCTAACCTTCTAGTGGCTCAAAGAATACCTTCTTAGCCACCCATTATGTCCAGGCCCGAGGAGGATGAAATTTTGTTTGCCTACATTGTTGTAGCTTCTCATGTGGTGAGCTTAGTGCTGATACGAGTTGACAATGGAGTGCAGAGGCCAATTTATTATGTAAACAAGTTGTTACACAAAGCAGAGGTTTGTTATTTACCATTAAAGAAGGCCATCTTGGTCATTGTACATGCTACACGTAAGCTTCCCACTACTTCCAAGCTCATACAGTCGTAATTTTAACCCAACTTCTTCTTCAATCATTACTACGGAAGGTTGATTACATGGAAAGGATTGCCAAGTGGGGTACAATTCTAGGGGCTTTTGACATCAAATATATGTCTCGAACTTCTATTAAGGGTCAAGTCCTTGCAAATTTGGTGGCTGTGTTTGCTAAGCCTCCTTTGGAAGAGAAAGAAGAAAAGCAAAACATGAATGTAAAAACAGTTGGAATGATTTCCTTGCAAGAACCTCTATCCACTAAAATGCTAGTATAAAATCATGGCATGGCATGAATCCAGGATAACCAATGCCGTAGTTCCTCGATTACCTGTAATCCTCCAAGCAATAAGATCTCAATTGGCCTGAAACAAAGATAAAATGAAACAAGAAAATGATGGGGCAAAAAAAAAGAGACCGTAGATTTGAGATTGTTGAACACAGTTTTGCTCAAAGATTTCGTAAATCAGGATTATTTCCAATGTGAAATACAAACCTTGCATTCATACAGATGGGAGAGGAGCAATACAACCTAGACAAATGCGCATTACATACAAGAATTCTAAAGAGCTACACACTAGGGTAGCCTCCCCTTCCCCAATCCCTCTCTATATCTAAGAGTTGAAGTTCATACACAGTTGTTTGTATTATACTTTACAACAAAAGAGCCTAATTACAAGAAACAATCTAAAAATCTGATCATGCCAATTACAAGCACTGCCTTGCAAAAATATTGGCATTATTTATATATTGCTTAATCAAGCAAGCAAGCAATTCTCATGACTTCCGAGATAACAATGGCTCCAATTGAGGGTCACTGTCCTTCGAAGTTAAAGGATTTTGGCTGCCTGACTCCAAAACAGAAACCGACACATCCTCCCCTCTCTGTCTCGATAACCTCTGAAACAAGGTCGGCTTATCATCAAGTAAGGGACCTGGTGTCTTAGACGTTTCTTTCAAGCTCTGAACATGCTGAAGGCATACTTGAACAGCATCATGCACTCTCACGAAGTACCACTCTTTACCAATCAGCTCTACAAGACCAGATCTAGATAAGGTGAGCAGAACTTCGCGGTTTGGATTGGAAATGGCAATCTGCAAAGACCCAAGATGCAGCCAATGACATTATGGTACCGTGAGATTCTAAAGAAAACATTTATAAACTTCAACAAGAGGGGCACTGAACCTGGATGTCCCGTAATTTGTACTCCTGATACAAGTCCTTCAAAGCCTGAACTGCACTGGAGTCTATATATGTCACAGCTGCAATAACGATAAGAAAAATTTGGAATGTAAATATAAGAACCTAATTTTGATGAATTATGTGAGCAAATTTGGCAGGTATAGTGGAGACTAAAGAAGTTATAAGGGTTTACAGGAGGACAATCCAAGGTATTCGTAATAGAAAACTATTTATCTTGACAACTCATAATAATTAATATCTAGTCACAACATTAAAAATTTCCAAGCATTAATCATCTGAGCCGATGCTGGTACTGTAACCTTCATATGAACCACAATACTAGCATGCATTTTTTTTTTTTTTTTTTTTGAGAAGGCATTGCTAGGATGCACTTGAGTACTGTATTGAGGGACTAATTAACTTCATGACATAAAAAGATCTTGTGAATTTTGCAGTATAGGAAACCACCCAATAAAAGTCCTAGAATCAGAACATGTATGGGTGATACCAGCTGAAGCCATGGAAAGTAATACAATGAATAGGGGAAAGGAGTATTGCAAATAAAAGCTTTAGAGGATCACATGTAAAACAGAAATTCAGATGGAAGCAATTAAATAAAAAAATTGTATAGTTTATATAAACCATTTTCAACTCTTCCCTTCAACAGTGAATATTTCTTGCTTCAATAAAGAGTTGAAAAATATAAACACTTACATTTTTAGCATAATATGAAATATACTTTTTTTTTAAAAAGGGATAATACAGAATACATCTAACATCTTTACAGTGGCTATGAGTCTATGACTAACATCTAATAGAATGTGAAGCAGATGAGTAAATACTTACGTGCCAACTCTATAATGACAAAATAAATTCTTTCAACTTCTGGCCCACGACTAGTAGATCTATCAACATCAACTTCATATTCCCGTAGCCTGACAGAGAACATATGGATAGCTTAAATACTAATTTTTTAACTTAAAGAAATTGGCAACCACTACTCAAATGTGATATAAGCATATATGATTTAACACAAGTACAATGGGAAAGCCAATGTTATCGAATTTGATCAATATAAGAAAGCATGATTCTTTACCTGTCTTTTATGTAACTTATATTTGCAAAATATATAGGAGCATCAATCCGAACAATCACAATTCCATTGTATGTATATGCTTCAGGATACTGTTTACTATTTCTATAAACAGTGGTGCCAGGAAGACGGCCCAAGACAGCTGCAATGCACCCCAAATTAAAACTTAGAAGATTTCAGGTATCAGCATACCTGAGTTCAGAAGTATCCAAAATTGAAGCTAAATACAATTGCAAACAGAAACTGTGCCAGCATTGAGCTCCTAGCTTTATCTATATACCAAACACACCCTAGGGAAAACAAACTTTCCAGAACCAGAGGCCCCTAAGGAATTATGTCTTTTGAACAGAGAAGGAAGTGGTTAAGAAATCTGATTAACAATGTTTATTAAAAACATGAGGATGTAAATTTAAGAAGCTGCTAACAAGAAATGAGAAATAAGATTGCTGTTGTTGATACCAAAGAGTAGAAGGCTTGATCAACAAAAATATAAAAAATTAAATTTATAGAAATAAGAAGATGACAACAATTATCACAACAACAATAATGAATATTGACTTACCACATATTAAAAACACAAAGCAAGCATATGCATAATATGCTCTAATAAAAGGAGCACCATGGCTCATGTAAAATACACATAGACCCCGTGATAAAATAAAGCCACTTACCAATATGTGGATTTGCTGATTCATGGATAACAAAAGCAAGCGAAGCACCAACCTACAGTTTCAAAAACATTTTAAAATCGTAAAGACAAAAGGTGTATTTCTTCCAGGTTCATAGAGACAATCATGCAATACAAACCCGCATTTATTTAAGGTATATCTACCAGCCTTCTCTAGGTTACACTAATTCAAATATCACTGGATTGTTATGTGAAATATTCATTTTGCACAAAAGTGGACAAAAATTTATCTATTCATTATAAATTTTCCCAGTTAGTCTGAACCAAAAAAATTGGTGTAAATAGAGCTCAAAAAGGCATTCAGAAGATATGCAATATTAGAGCAAATCCCATTTTGGTAAGGACTATAATATTATCAGATGCATATTCTAAAATTCTCTTTTGATCCCATTTTGGGAGTTCAAAGAACAAATCCCAAAAAAGTGTTGCAAAATGCTTTTCATATATATTGAATTGATTATTATCTGAGTCCCACTACAGACTAACATAGCAAACTGCTTCAAGTACTCACCCCAACAAGGACACCAATCTCAATACCAAGGAACAATGTTGTAATGCAAGTAATGGTCCAAAGAAGAAAATCTTTCTTATCTACTCGCCATAAAAATATAGCCTCATTGTAATCCACCTGGAATAATACATCCAAACAAAAAAAGTAAAGAGTTGTGATCTGAACATGGTAACTGGTGGTAACCAGTTCTAGTCTGAAGAATGTCAACACATACTGCAAAACACTACATTCAATGTCTAACAAAAAAAAGGAGACTGATGGCGTAAACATCCTCATCAGTAACATCCTTAGCATGGAATAATAGAATACTCACCAGACCCATTACAGCAGAGATCACAATGGCAGCGAGAACACACTGAGATCACAGAGAACACAGATCCCACAGTTAACATTCCAAATAATACACTCCTTAAAGTTTGAAAGTAAGAGTAGATTTATTAAAAATAAATAAACAAATACATAAAAACCCATAAACCAGTAGTGAAGGTATGATCTCATGTCTTATAAAATACTTCACTAGGCCACAGATTCCATAACAATACAATAACAACAATAAGCCTTAGTCCCAAAATTTGGGGTCGGCTATGGATCCTTGACAAATTAGATTTAGTAGGCCATATGAATTCTTTTTCTCCATTCTATCCTATCTAAAGTCATGCTCTTTGTTACTCCCCTACTTGACATGTCTTTTTTAATTACTTCTACTCATGTTATTTTTGGTTCCTCTACCTTTTTTTCATTCCCTCAACTTGGATCCACTCACTCTTTCTTATCGGTTCATTACTCGCACTCCTTTGAACATTACCAAACCATCTCAAGCAACTCTCCCTCATCTTTTTGGATTCTACAACAATCCACTGATAATTTAATAAGCAAACTATTATGCTCCATTATAGGAAAAGATAGGGTAGAATATGCTATCAAGTATTGCCTGGAATTTACAACTTACAATCCCAACTGAGAAAAGAAATGTATTATAGTAGAAACAAACCTGGGGTATATATTCAAATAATGGAGTCAAAAATAAAAGGGCACAGCCCATTATGATTCCTGTAACAATTCCAGCCAAGCCAGTTTTTGCTCCACTTTCATGATTCACAGCAGACCTGGAAAAGGAACCTGCATTCAAAATACATGAACATACTTTTATAAACAGGAAACTATATCAACACTTTTGTTATAAAAGAATTACAAAGAAATGAAATGGATCATTTGTCAACACTCAGTTAATTTTTAATCTTGGACTCATGTTTGCAGCTCTTAGAACCTCACAGAAGTATCACCTGTGGTGGGGTATGCTGAAAAGAATGAACCAATAACGTTGGCTACTCCAAGACCAAACAACTGTTTCAAACAAATAGAAGATTTATTAGAAATTTCTTTGCTCAAAATAATGATTATATAATGTCCTATTACTAAAAATACTAATTACTATCATAAGACCTTTCACAACCCAGCTCTTCCTTCCACAGCATCCCCCCCCCCCCCCCCCCTTTTCTCCCCTGGGTATGCACCCACGCGCATGTAATACAGCATTCATTTTTAAAATAAATAATAATGTTTAGTATGCAAACTTCCACAAGGACCATAACCAATGCAAATACAAAGTTCATATCTTTCTCATCTTTTATTATGGTGAGTAATGCATTCCTATGAATTAAAAGTGGGGAAAAAACAAAACAAACAAACAAAAAAATGGGAGATCTATAGTAAAAGATGCAGAGAATAAAAAAAAAATAGTACTTTTTATGAGAAAGAGATCATTGCCATAACAAAGAGACCAGGTTTTCAGTCCATTAATCCCACTCATGAAAAATTTATTATTGCTGAAACTTCAGTCCCCAATTCAATGTTGTCACCCCTTTTTAGCTCATTACCCAAGTAGTAGAAAAATAGAACACAATGTTGACTTCATTCTTGTAATATGAGCATCTACTTACATATATGTAGTTGAAACTTCATTCCCCTAAACCAATAAAATTATTCAACCACATGAAACATAGCAAGGACATGCTTCAAAAACAAAAATTTATCATGAAGATTAAATAAAAGCATGCTTTCAAAAGTTAAGATTTGAGCCCCAATTGTTCCAAATGATACATGCAACTAATGTTTAAAACCCCCATGGAAATTAGATTTTATACTGCTATAAATAGCAGAACACAAGCATGTTTCTGTTTTTTCTTTTTCTTTGTGAGGACTAAGTTTGCTTGTAGATGCTTCACAGTAAAGACTTTCACGCTTAAGCCAACAAATTATTTTGAGAAGAATGTCATGCAATATTTAACATTATCCAAGTTGGGTGCACGCGCGCACACACACACAAATGCACAGCCACACAATGTGCAGACCTTAAGCAAGCAAATATTTATAAATAAAAAAAAAAGTCATGCACCAACAACACACATGCACAAACACACGCCCACACAGCGTGCAGACCTTCATGCTTAAGCCAAAAAATATTTGGAAAAAAAAAAAGTCATGCACCAAAGACACAGGCACACAACATTTCAATTTTCATGTTTTTCTTTTAGAAGCATTACCTCTTGATTGGAATCCAACTCATACCCATTCTTTGCTGCTAATGCTTTTGCAATCCCCACAGATTCCTAGATTTCAAAAAATATATAAATATACACACACACACACACACATATATATGTAAATACATTAGTAATAAAACTAAAATATTACAAGAGTAATAATTAACATAACTTGTCTTACCAGTATAGCTACACCAGTGATGAGAGCTGCAGTAGGAATCAAAGACAATGCATACCCAAAACTTTTAGGTATAGAAAATTTTGGAAGGCCCTGAGGTATATCTCCTACCTAAAACAGCACCAAGAATCTTTTATCAGTCATGTAAAAAATATACGCCTAAGTTATGTAGGATATATCTTTCATGAAAGAACATAAAGACAACTAAATGGAACATACAAAACATATATGAATAATTGACAAACAATTTTAACTTAAGATTTCTGTTTTACACAAGTTTACGTCATTGGTTTGGATTCCAATCCCTCCACTTCTTCTCTCCAAAAACATCCATTTTCCATCTGAAACCTCTGTGAACAGATTGCATATCGACATAGGTGCTTCTCATACTCAATGCATTCTTTGCCAAAATTATATTTTAGTTAATTTTTCTCCAAAACTTGTAGGGGATACAATTGAAGCTTTGAATGATCAGAGGAAAAAATTATTACTTGTTTTAATACTAAAGTGAAAGCAAATGCATGTTTATAAGCAGAAGTTTGGGGTTCTGGTATCTCCCTATCTCCTGCACACTTGTACATGCATGCTATTATCTCGGGAAGTATCATAATGACATATCTTTATATAGCTCATATTAAAGTTCTAGTGCCGGTGTAATAAAATTTGTTTAATTATTATTTTTTACATCTAGTTTATCTAATCAACACCAAAATGGCTCTTCTTTTCCAAGTCTTTCCAATTCCCTATATAATGATATTGTTAGAATAATGGTTTAATGATTAACTTCACTCTTTCCTACCAGCTTAAACTTTTGGGATAAATGATAATTTATCATAGTATCAAAGCAGGTAGTCCTAAGTTTGAACTATCTCCACTCTATCTCCCATATAAAAAGTTAAAAATCTAATGTCTTGAGCCACACTCATAAGGACTAGTTAAAGGGAGTGTTCAAATAATAGCTAAATGATTATATTCACCATTTACTAATAGTTTAAGCTTTTGGGATCAAGTGATAGTTTGATAATTCACAACAACGGTGTAGTAGATGCAACAATGTAAGTTTCTAAATAAAAAATACAACCATTCATCATATTCTTCATAAAATTCATTTGCTATTAGATGTGGTTTAGTCGCCGTACAAAGTTATTTAACATCACTAAAAACAAGGAGGTACTCAGTACACAAAGCTCCCACATTTGCGGGTCTAGTGGACTAAAAGTTATAGTTTCAAGAATCAATTTAATAAACCCATCAAATAGTTGTGATTTCCAATTTTTTAATTCCAAAAGCTAATCAATGATAAGATAATTTCAACAATTGGCTCTTGAATATTTCACTGGTAATTGCTAATTACACATGACTCAATAGGTTTTGAACCATGACCTCACTCTAATCTCTTTTTTACGGAAGGAGAAGGTAAAATTTGAGCTAGAGCTCCTTGGCAATCGGTCTTCGATATTAATCTGTGCTTGTTTCTCTGGAAAATTTTATTTTATTTATTTGCATTTTTTGATAACCAATAATTACAAGTAAAATGTTGTAGCATGCTAGACATTATCCCTAAAATTAAGCTCTAGAAAATACAATTTCATCATGTTGGAAAAGAAGTGAAAGATATGTTTCTGTTGGAAAAAAGGAATCTGAACTTCTACTTATCTAGTCAATTAAGATTTGATCCAAATTATGTAGTTGAAAATTTCATAGATGTTTAGAAGATTATTTTTTGATGGTGGATTTGTGAATGCTAATTTCTGGTTGACATTACATGAGCAAACATAAAACGTGGTCTTTAGTTCATTATTCTAGAACCATGACTATATTACTAGATTCAATACCTAATGATTAAAAGTGAGTCTTATATATGCCATTCTCACCAAAGATATGGAAGCTGGATGAAATATTTTCACAAAAGTTGTACCCAAAACGACTGCTGTGAGGGGACCTGCAGCTCTAAGGAATCGCAAGTACTTCCTTGATTTTCCCTAGACATGAAATACCAAAATCATAAGTAAATTCCTGTTGAAGACTAATCTTCCTTCAAAACAAAGACAATAAACTCATACCAGATGCTTCATGATCACAAGTATTGCAAGAATGATGGATCCCATTACAAAAGGGGGCCATGAAAACTACAAAAGGAAAAACCTGTTATAGTTAAAAAAGGAATTGATAAGTGAATATACCAGGAAACATAGATGACTGTCAAATGAATGCCTTAGAATGGGAAATATTCAGTTATGCATATTGAATGGCTACCATGGTTAATTAGATAATATTGCAGAGTGAAGTTGCCAAGGTACCGGTGGAAACTAACCATAAAGTAAATTACACCCATTTTCCCTTTTTCCAACTCAGTTTAGCTTCCTATTTTAGCAAGTTCATATTTCAAACCAACTTTTAAAGTCAAAAACTAGGTTTGAACTAATTTGCCTTCATATATATATATATATATATATGAAGGCAAATTAGTTCAAGTTACACCTAGTGTAACTCTTAGAGTTGCACATTTTTCATTAGATTTAAGTAGATTTAATTTCTGTTTGAATACCACTTATTTTGATAAAAACTGACAACATTGTAGCAAAATAATTTTTAAATATGTGAATAGTACTGTAGTACTCAGTTTTAAAAAAAAAAATTTCTGAATAAAGTACTTGTGGGTCCCGTGAACAGAGCACGGGACCCACTGGAAAAGCATAATTTTGCCTTCTCTTCCTGCACAGGACCCACAGTGCACGTGAAATGCTCTTCTCAAAAAATAAAAGTGAAACGCAAACGCAGTCAAATTCAGCAATATCCAAACGAAGGCTTAATAGTCAAAAAAAGAAACTCATTAATGCTGATTACCACCTCATTTATTATCCCTTATTTATGAATTTCCATACCTGTCTCTACTTCCAAAACATTCTCACATTCTCTCTCTAGCCTCATCTACTCTCTCCTCCTACGTACCCTCTCATGGCCCAAATCTGAATCTTTCTCCTCCACCGCTCCCAACACAAATTCCACCTCCATGGCCATAGGGTGTGTTACCAATAGTGAAAAAAGCTGCAGCTGGCAGACACCGATATTACCTTCTATGAGGTTTGTGGGTTTTCCTTTCTTCATGCTGAAAAGGCTAATAGACATTGTTAAATTTTTTATTGGACTTAAAAGCTTTCAATTTTAATTATTGCTACCACACATACACTTCTTAAACAGATCTAAAGCTCTTTTCTGGTTGTGCATTCTTGTTTTGTTGTTCCATGTAGCAATTTAATTTGTAAAAGGTTTTAGGTTCTAGCCTTCCACATTTTGTAGCTCACTAAGGACTTTCTGCCTTTGTTGTTTCCACCTTAGACATTGTTAAATTGTCACAACCAAAAAAGAGCTTTAGATCTTTTTAAGAATTGTGTGTGGTAACAATAATAAAGATTGAAAGCTTTTGAGTCCCATAAAAAATTTAACAATGTCTATTATCGAAGTCAGGTGGCAGCGGCTCTTTTCGCTATGAGAGACCCACCCTATTATGGCCATGGAGGTGGAATTTGCATTGGGAGCGATGAAGGAGAAAGATTCAAATTTGGGCCATGAAAGGGTGCATAAGAGGAGAGAGCAGATGAGGCTAGAGAGACAATGTAAACACATTTTGAGAGTAGAGACAGATATGGAAATTCGTAAATAGGGGGATAATAAATGAGGTGGCAATCAGCAATAATGAGTTTTTTTTATTTTTACCGCTAGATCTTCTTAAATCCAATGGTGTAGAAATGTTTAACTCTAAAGATTTACACAAGGTGTAACTTGAATCCATCTATACATATATAATCTCAAATTTTTGACAGGTTTCTATAGGTTAACAAACTACCAACTGCAATGGTCTTCTTCAATTAAACATTGTCTCTAATTTAGGACATTCTTCTACATAAGAGCTACATAAGAGCAAATATGTACAGAAAAGGTACTGAAATTTTTAAATATATATAGATGCTTGGACTTTACCTATTGATTTACCATATATTTCCTTTAGAAAAAATTATGACAAAACTCATAAAAATTGACTTTACTTGACTGGTTTAGAAATTCAGGAGAAAATACCATTACAAATTATGGTAAATGGAATAAATGTGTAACTATAAGATATTTAGAGATTTCTGATTCCCCGTAAGAAATTACAAAAGAGTCAATGCAAAAGGCATACTTGCAGAAGGATTTAAATTGTTTGTGCTAAATAGATCTTACAAATAGAAATAAATGATTTCACTCAATAGAACATACAAAACTTTAAACATTCTATTTGAAGTCTGGTATCAACTTGTTAGTAGTTAGTATAAACCAACTCATAAAGTATTAAATCAAAGAAAAGGGAAAAATCAACATTTCTACTGAAGATGCAGAGGTATGAATAAACTAATATGCAAAGGGTATACCACCGCATCCAAAGCATACCCCATCTGCTCCAGCTATGATACTCTCAATCAATGGCACAATCTTGCTACTCCGTACTATATCATAGCCCAGAAAGTATTTTGCTTGAGATAGGGCAATTACAACAGCTGAAGCAGTTGTAAAGCCAGAAATTACAGAGTGGCTGATGAAACGAATAAGCCACCCCAGCCTGAAAGTTCAAAGAATAGATGCATTAGTTATAAAAGGCATCAAAATATCAGAGTATGTATTTATTAAAATGAATCATAAAATTGGAGAATAACTATTACTATAACAACGATTTGTTCTTAAGAAAAACTAAATGTGTTTATCAAAATAAAAAAAATAAAAACTAAATGTGAAATAACGAAGGTTGGGAACCATGCAAATCCTCAGCCCCTGCCTCACTGTTAAAAAAAGAAAAGACAAGCTAGATGCTTAGTGGTCAGTTTATGTAATAATACAAACAAATTTAGAAAATGCCATTTATCTAACAAAAATTCTCTAAACTCCATATGTTCCTCATCATGAGATAAAAAAGGTCATTATACAGCTTAAGAATTGTGTTTAGTAATATCATGACCCCCACAAGCAAAGAATCTAAATTGGTGTATAAGATATATTGTTCTATATGAACAAAATAGTCAACAAATTCAGCACAAATTTAATGCTGTAACTTATTCCATGAAGAGAATGATAAGCAGAACCTTAAGAGCCCCATTATGCATTCCAGTATCCCGACCATAAGCGCCAATAATATTGCAAGTTCTGTGTATAACTCATCAGATGAATCAACAATTCCACCTAAGACATTGGAGACCAGGAGAGAAATGAGGGCCACAGGACCAACTGCAAGCTGACGAGATGACCCAAAGATGGCGTACACAAATAAAGGCACAAAACCAGAGTCTGCCTTGCAAAATCAAGTCACAATCCCAAAATTAAATAAGCAGCTATGATACAGAAATAAGGACACAATTCAGATACTTATGTAAAGTACTAAGGTTTTTTTTTTTTATAGATGTAAAGTAATGAGGTGTAATAAAAAATAAAGATAATAAAATAGCAATTTTCAGAATGAAACTTTTCTCATAATTAATGTATGCCAAATATGCAAAACTGTCAGTGCATCATCAAGTAGAAGTACAGTAGAGCCAAATCAAATATCAAAGTTCAAAACTTTACATTTTTACCAGAAAGTATTTTCCATTATAATATACTCAACTCAAACTGAACAAGGTCAGATACATGGATTTTATTTTTACCATTCACCCTTTCAATTTTAATGTCTCTCACCTCTTACATCTTAAAAAAATGATAAATCAACTGTTACAACAAGTGGGGGAGAGAGAATTCGAACCTTGGTTCTCCTCATAAAGAGACCAAACAATGCCACTGAGCTATAAAGCTCTTGGCTGCATCTTTAAAAATTATAATCTTTCTACTCATGCTTTGACTCTTTCACCTCCCCTACTTGAAACCATCTGAATATGATTGCCAAAATGGATAAAGACAATATTTCTTGCAAATGAGTAATAGTTAAAATGGCATTTCTCCCTCTTATAAGAATAGGCGGAGGGTAAGGTCCCAGATTCAAAACCCATTGCTTACATGTGTAACTTACGAAAATAAAATTCAAGACAATATTTCTCAATACTCTCAATACAAAAGCAACTCATAAATTTTTGTTACATGAGATTTGGTTATGCACTTACAAAGTCCGTATATTGGTTCAAGCCCAGCTAATTTTGCATAAGACATTGCCTGTCATTCACAAGAAACAGTCAAAAAATTGAACTTGCACCCAACACATGTAATTTAAATATGTGAGTAAAATTAGTTTTTTTTTTTTTTTTTTTTTTAAACCATTCTCATTCCAATATGGAAAACAATTAGATGTTGAAATCAACTAGGCAATAGATGCTTCATGGGTTTGCCTAACCAATCAACAATAATCCAAGTGCTTAACACATCACAACCAAATCTCAAGCCAAAGCAATGCCAACTTTTCTAAACCATAATTAGTTTAGAAATTAAAGTCATCATTTCGTTCCCAAAAAAAAAAAAAATTACAGTCATCATCATAATCTTTGGCACGGGTCTGTTATAGCTAATAAACAGTAATCAAAAATCAATTTTAAAAAAGCAAAAATAAATTATGAAAAATCATTTATACCCATTAAAATTAGCCTAAACCATATCAGATATCATATCAAACCCAAAAAAAAAAAAAAAAAAATTCTGATTTTCTCACATATGAACTTTTCACTTATTTCAGCGTTAATTATGACAAGTGGACTATGACTTTGGACAAAATCGCCGACTTGAATCGTAGAAATCTGTCCAATCATCAACAGTTAAGTGATCAAAAACCATGAAAATCGTATTACTCCGTTTGGATTCCGAGAAATCACAGGAAAAAAAAAAGGATTATAAAGAACAATCCAGCTTTAGTTAAGCTGAAACTAACAAAATAAATTCAATACGAAATTCTCTCCTCTCTTTTTTTTTCCCTCAATTTTCTCATCAACCAAACAGAAACAAAAATCACACAAATCTTAGTGCTTAACTCTACCAACCAAATCAACAAACAAACATGTTCAAAACGATGAAAATCATAAAACACTCCGTTAGGTTCCCGAGAAATCACAGGAAAAAAAAAAGCAGCCAGTAATTTCATTATTCTCAACGTCAAAAAAAAAAAAAAGAACATAAAGCAAGAGTCCAGCATAGTTGAATAAATTGAATACGGAATTCTCTCTTCCGTCCTTTTCGTCCATTTTCTCGTCATCCAAACAGAAACTAAAATCACTGAAATCTTAGTTGCCGTAATTGATTTGACTTAGAGAGGGAGAGAGAAGGATCACCTGCGGGACGAGCATGACGCCGACGGTGGTACCGGCCATGAGATCGATCTGCAAGTACTCTCTCCATTTGTAAGTCCGAATCCAACGGTAACAAGGGAGGAAGAGCTCGATCCAATTGTGCCAACTCATTCGCCCAACCTTCGTCTTCCACTTCGAGAAAAGCGCGCTAGGAAAAGAACCAGAACCCGAACCCGAACCCGAACTCGAACACGCCGTGTTCGGGTGCAGCAACGGGATGATCTTGACGGGTCGGGTCAACGTGGTCGTCGTCGGCATCGAACTGTTGGAATTCGAGTCGCCGGAATCCGCGAGGTTCGGAGCGCTGGGCGATGCGTACGTTATCTCCATGCGCACCACCGGCGCATAATAGTAACAAGATAGACTAGAGAGAGTGAGTTTGCGTATCTATTAAAGCGAAAATATCTCTCTGCTTGGCTCGCTTCGCTGCGTCCTCTTGAAAGTCTGGGATTTTTGGGTGGGCGAGAATGGTCGCGGATTTTTTGCCTTTATGAAGTACACGACAAAGTTTATTACAACAACTCAGACTTTTGGTTACTTCAGTTTTAGTTTTACCTGCAAATCAATTGGCATTTCAGTGAGAATTGGAATATTTTGACATGTTTGTTTCTCTTTGCAATGGCTAATATATATATTGTACAGAGACCAAGTCACTCAATTTAATCTAGACCTCAGGAAAATATTTTATTGAAAATAAAATAATTAATTGTGTTCAACGGCTATTTCCAATAAAAATAGGGTCAAAATTTTTCTATAATAGCATATTAACAATACTTTGTTTTTAATACTATATTTACAATATTTTTATAAAAATTTTAAATGACAAGTAAATATTGGTTATTATTGATGGACAAAAAAGTAATACAATTGGTGAGTTCAAATTAGAACCAATAACAATTTACTAACTATAATTTGTTATGAATATGTTATAAAAATATTGTGAAAAATCTTAAATTTTTTATTACAATTATATGTATTTTTTAGAAACGTGGAGACGGTGAAGTCTTAGTGACATTTGGTTCGTTGTTAATTGTTACACATTTCTATGATGTGACATTAACGTTTTTTGCTTATTTTATTTTTTCTAATATTACTATTATTTAAAATTACAAAATATATCATATTATTTTAATCTCGTCACATTCTTAAATAATGTAATACTGTATTCTTATATTTAGATTAAATTAATGTAAAATTACAATAATGTAATATTACGGAATATAACATCACGACGAACTAAACGACCCTGATAACATTACTTATATATATCATATAATGAGTAATGCTACATGCACAAACTATTTTATAATATTTTTACAAAATGTTGATGCAATCAACCTCTTATTGGTTTTTATCTAGGTCCACTATTAATATCACATTTTCATTTACTAATAATTATTCACCACATCAATAATTTGTAAAATTGTGTGTAAAATAATTTTTATTCTAGCATTATTTAGAGTGTAATTTCCTTATTTCAAAGTTTCTCTAGATTTGTCAATTTATCTTTTTGTCTTGTGGGAGGTTTCCAAAGCAATAATTTTCTAATAATATGGATAAGTACTAATTTTCCAATCTCATACATGATAACTGATAAGCACTAATTTAAATGTATATGTGTGTGAAACTCCCTCATGAAAATTTGAACATCGTCTCTTGCCCCCACACCCCACAAGTACTGATACTTGTAGGGTGTGTGATAGTTTTTCTTTTTTTTTTTGCTAAAATACAAAACTCACTCTCTAAGTTTCACAATTTTTCATTTTAGTTATTTAAGTTTGAATTTTGTTATTTCAGTCCTCTAAATTTAATTTCTTCCCAATTAAGTTCTCCGTTAATATGCCGTTAATTTTTGCCGTTAACATACCAAAACATAGTCATTTGGACCTTAATTAATATTTAATTATTTTTTATATTTATTTCCTAATCTTAGGAAAAACATTAATCGAAATAAAAATATAAAAATAGAAAGCAAAACTGAAACCCTAGCCCCACCCCACCCGATCGATCTGAGAAACCAAGAATGAGAAAGAGGGGAAAGAGAGTGAGAGATCGAGAGGTGGAAAGAGAGATCGCTGAGGGAGAAAGAAGATTGCAGCACCGAAATCTTTAATAACATACATGCCAACTGCAACTGTTCCTCATTGTCATCATGATCTCTATATAGTTTGTATCAAAGGTTTTGGGTCAGGTTATGAGGCAGTGAACAACAAGTCCCATGTGACCGACTATGTTACCGGAAATCCACTTCTCTTCCAATAAAGGTTGTTGTAAGATAGTCTATATCATATATGCTCTTGTAAGTTGTAAGATTGTGACCGGAAATCCACTTTTCTTGTCATGGATAGTGTCAGAAAGTTGCAACACTTGATCAACTGCTTTTTTAAAAAAAAAATTATTTTAAATTAACGTTTTTCATAAGATTAAGAAATAAATAAAAATATTAATTAAGGTCTAAAACGACACCGTTTTGGTAAGTTAACAGTAGAAACTAATAATATATTAATGGATGACTTAATTGAGAAGAAATAAAACTTAGAGGGCTGAAATAACAAAACTCAAACTTAAAGAATTGAAATGAAATATTATGAAACTTAAAAAGTGAGTTTTGCATTTTGACTTTTATTTTATTCTATTTTTTAGCATTGAAAAAGTAAGTGGGTAAGAAATGTGAGTTGGTGAATTTTAAAATGGAACACAATTTTACACATTTATTGTATTTATTATCCTAAGTTAATAGGACATATCTCTTTATTTTTATATAGAAATTGGTTAGATATATCTAATTTAGGGATAATGTATATTAATTTTTTAGAAAAAATAACCTGTTATCACGTAAACAAAAATTCTCTTATAAAAAAATTTGATAGGTAGTAAAAAGTGGATTGAAAGGCAATTAAACGTGGGTGGTAAAAAAAAATGAAATAGATAATTATTAAAAGAAAAAAAAAACTTGTGGCCAATTCAATAAAAAAAATAAAAGAAGAAAGAAGAGCAAATTGTAAACGTGGGATGATTGGAAGGAATCCAAATTTTTAATTCTAGTCCAAAAAATAGAATCTCATTATAAATAGTATAGTTCTATAAAAGATAGATATATATAAGAATAGATGAACTATAGAAGTGATGTCAAAATTTTCTTAAAATAATTTATTAATAATTATCTTAACAATACCCGTTTACCATTACCTCCTAAATAAGCAACGATAAATTTGAAGAAATGTTAGGTTTAAAATGCATTTACAGGTAAATGATGGGAAAAGTACATTAATGTATGTGGCCGTAATTTGGGCCAGATTCAAAGGAGAGAAGGTTATTATTATTATTATTATTATTATATTATTATTATTATTGATAACAAGGAGAGAAGATTATTGATAAAACTAAAATGATTTTACTAATGTGTATCCTTAGGGCACACAATAATTATTTATTTTTGAAAAAAAAATTTGAAAATTAAAAAAGTAGTAACAACTTTTTCAATTCTCAAATTTTTTTTACCATAAATAGATAATTTAATTTGTACTCTAAATACACATATTAACCTATCCAAATTAAAATGGTACTATATAATATATATATATATACACGTGCACGTAATTATCTTTTGTTTGACTAAACTATTCAAATCCACCTATTGTTGACAGCAAGAAACGTGAAAAACAACAACGAAAATCGTTTATCAAGTCACTCTTGAACAGTGCTTACCGAATAAATAAAAGCCACGTGCTTTTTTTTTTTGGTTGAATCAGATACAAGGAAAGGAAAACCAAACGTTTAGCTAAAGCTGTCTAAACAAAAAATTGTTATAGTGGCTTTGTGCAGGCCAATAATTTCTCCTACCAACGAAAATGACAGCAATGGCAATTTGTTAAGTGGGACAGGTATAAACTACTATTATATCTTTGTCATACAATGTATTACAATTTAATTAAGAATTAAATTTATCTCTCAAAACTAAATTTTGAGAATTATTAATTAAATTTAAAAATTAAACAATATAATTAAAAATTAATAAAATAAGAAGACCTGTAGGTAAATTTTTAAAAAAATGTATAAATATATATATATATATATTAAAATTGAATAGTAAATTGGATTGTAAAAATATTTATATTTATATTTCTTCTTTTTTTTGTATTAAGTTCGAACAAATATGAGAAGCAATGATTTGCCTTTTGCAATCCTCATCTATAATACCTTTGTCTCTACAATTACTACGACAGCAAAGTCAAGTAATTGTCTTTAATATTGTGCACCAATATTTAATATAAACCAAATTTCATGTCACTATCAAGCTAGCACTTTTTCTTTTTCTTTTTGGAGAAAGAACCAAGATAGATAGCACAATGAATGCTAAAATCTCTTTACATTTCTTTCCTAAATATAAAATGTACTAGTTTGAGCATTGAAGATGCTATGGTTGGCATCACATTGATTCCCTTATTTTAATTAAATTTTTGACAAAAATACAAAATTGACCATCTAATTTTTTTCTAATTTTTAACTTTATTTTTGTTCCTTCCAGTTCTCAAAGTTTCAAATTTATTCACTTAATCCATTAATTTTTGTTAAAATTTTTTGAAAATAAAAATCATTAATTGAATTTTTTTAATTTAAAAATTTTGAGAAAAATTTATAAATTGAAAAATTAACCACAACATATAATAAAAGTTGATGAAAAAACCTTAACTAAATAAACTTGAAAGTTAGAAAACTGAAATGAAATCTGAAGAAACTTAGAGGATCAATTTTGCATTTTACCCAAAATCTTTGTAGGTAGTCCATTATCCAAGTGAAGCATACCATCAATTGCCACATCAGTACTAACGTTAAATTTATTAGACCTATGGGTTACAAACATTTTGGCATGTTGGGACCATAAGTGTCCAATAAAGTATTTTCCAAGCTCCAATTGTTCCAAACAAACTCCCCCAACTAAGGCCTCCAAAAAGCAAGCTTGGTCCACAGATTTATAAACGCTAAATTGACCTATAAGAACTTTCTTGTGCTAGTTGAGGTTAGGCCCATATTTCAATCTGCATGTTATCATGACAATACCAAATAGTTGGCTTGGGTAATGGGATACCTTTAAAGTTGCAAAAGGCCAATAGCCGTAAGCAGATGCTCAGGGCAAGTTAGCTCCCCAGCTAACAAATGTTCCAAAGTATTACACAATTTCACTTAATGTACACTTGTAATCAATTTTCTCCATGATTCTTACAGCTTCAGATTGTACTCAATAGGAGTTAAATTTTCACATTGAAGTAGAAGCAAGAACCTGTGGCGTGTAAACAGGAGCAAGAAACAAAACTTTTAACAGAATTAACATTAGATTTACTTCTTACTTCTAGTGGTGTGACTGAGCATGCTCAGGTTTGTGCGAGTACTCATAATCAAGATGTACAAAGGCACGCTCGATCTCAGGCAGGTGCTCAAGCTTCTCCTGCAAGGATTCCCCAATGTCGTGAGCCTCTTGCAAGGGCATGCCTGCTGGCAAGACTATGTCAACTTCCACAAAGTAGTGAGAGCCAAAGGTGTAAGCCCGAACTGTATCAATATGTTTTATGGCCTCGTCGTGGTTCCAACAGAGGTATGTCAGTTTCTGTAGATACTCTGGCGCAGCTGATTTTCCCACGAGGGAGTTCACATTTTCCAACACTGTCATTGACCATGTACGGATGGTATACAAAGCCAGCTGCAGTAAGCCCAAAGTAATATGTAAGTGCAATGGAAGAAAAGAAATAGCCTTGAGAGTCCATAACTCAAGTTTAGAGAAAGAGGAATGAATTGCCAGATCCACGTCACGACAAATTACATCAGCATTCGATAATCTTCATGGTCTCAATTAACAATTTGACATATAATCAGAAGATTATCAGCATATCAATAAACATGATTTTTTAAAAAGAATAGACAGCTTGATCAGAGAAAAAGAAAACTGTCGATAGGCACAAAAAGACATGGAATTGCCAAGGTGGATATACTTGGAAGATCTTAATTTCCAAAGAGGTAAAGACTACGGGTAAAATAGCCTTTTATCTATTCTAGTAAGTCCTCTGATTTATTTAAGTTAAATAAGATTCAAACTCCAAAATAGAACCAATATATGGCAAGCTCTAATAGCGGTCCCATGAAAAAAGAAATTAGATAAACATTTCCTTTAGCTTTTAACTCCATGCATAGAGTATAAGAAAGAAAAGAATTTTGACAAAGACAAACTTACAATGATAGCTCCAACAGGATCCATCCAATCAGTAATATAATTAGCAAGGAGAGCAGCAATGAGTCCAATAACGTTGGTGATAACATCAAAAAAGTGGTCCTGGGCATAAGCTTTGACGATCTCGTTAGTGAAAGAACGGCAATAAAGAACCAGACCGAGTTTTACCAAAGTCACAGAGAGCATAATGCCAACAACCCATTCCTCTTGCTCTTTGGTCAATGAGAAATCATTCTCCTTAAAAGCACATAAATATTGAGAAGCAACATAAAAGTCAGTTTATGTTCACAAGTGTATCCAGTAATTCCAAAAAACCATGGTAAAACAAATTGATAGAAAATGGAAGATTAACACATTAAGAATTTAACTAGCAGCCCCTTACATCAGATAATAGTGTGCGTATTGACTCCAAGATTATCTGCAGTCCAAGGGTTGCCATGACAGAGGCAAAAACAAGGATCCCCTGCAAGTTGTTGCCAAGATGTATCAAATTTTCTATGTACGTAGTAATATTATTCTAGTCTTTTAATATCATTGGCTAGAATGGATTATACAATTGAAGAGAATGGATTAATAAATATCAATTAAGATAAAGTGCTGGTCTGAGTCCAGTCCACAGTCTTCTACAAAATTAGTTATGGAATTGGAAAATAAGTTTAGGACAAGGTTGAAAAGCTCTTGCTAGTAGATATAGGCCCACATACTAGGATTAAGAGGGCCAGTACAAGCTAATTGGTTCCTTCCTGGTCATGCAGAATCAGAGAACAGTGAGGTAAAACCAAAGGTGGCAGCATGTATCAAGCAGGCAACATTCGATGTGCATCCGAAACCAAAATAATCATTTATTGCATAGATTCAAGTTGCATTATCACCAAACTTGTCATCTGTAAACTTTTTCTTTATTTTTTGAGAAGTTTGTCATATGTAAACTTGACCATAAAAATTTGACTTCACAAGAATAATTGGAGGATGGCTCACCAATGGCTGCATACGTCTCTTCCCAATAGGATATTGATATGGATTTGGTGTTTTCATGGAGAATGCTGTAAACCACAGGATGAAGCCAGACAGAAGATCAAGAAGTGAGTCCAAAGTGGATGCAATGATGGCTAAGGAACCACTTCGGACAGATGCATAGACTTTAGCCGCAAAGAGAAACATGTTTGCAATATTTGATATCCTAATAGCAAACGTTTCACTTCTAGCCAACTTGTCCTTCTCTTCCTAATACCATAAAAATAGCACCATTTCAGTTTTGAGTCTGCAGACAATAATAAAAAGAGAAAATTACAAGCATTTGGCAAAGAAAATGATCTTATGAACCTTTGACATCTTAGGAAGAGAACCACTTCTTGTTAACTCATCCATCTCATTAAAGCCCTCAAGCATTTCTGCCTGCTGCTGATAGTACTCAGCCACATTATCTTCAGGACCTGAACCCATCAAGCAAACAAATGAATTGGGGTCCATGTAATATCTCTCAAATGTTGATTGATAGTTATCTTAATCAATGAATCATTCCGATCAACATCACTTTCTCAATTTCCCCAAGTCATAGTGTCCAGCTTTTATACTTATATTATAAAAGTAATCACTAACCAGTGATACATATAGGCTATGCAAATTTGTGATTCCAAACTTTTTACTTTAAAATTAGTGATTTACCAGAAAATTAGTGAGTTCTCAATGTACAAGGATTTAAGAGAAACCATCCTTCAAATTCTATCATGTTTAACTGTTAATCCTCTAAAACCTACAACAACAACAACAACAGCAAGGATTTTTTATATATATATAACTATAAAAACCAAACTATATAATTAGTTAGCCAAGGTTTGAAACTAATTTGATATCTAACAAATCGAGTCCTTTGGACTCAATTTTGGAATGCTAAATCAACTACACTAAACTCGATTTCAACATCGTTCATAGCTGATGTGGATACTTGGTCCACGTAAGCACCGAACTCGAGTCCACCGGACTCAAGTTCTGTCAAACAGAAATCGAGCCCTATGGACTCGATTTAGTACCAACAAAACCCAGAAATCAAAACACAGAGATCAGCAAAACCCAGAGATCAACAACCAGTGATAAACAACGAAGAAGAAAGAAGCAACAATGCAAAATCCAGCAACCCAGGCACCGATTCAGGCGATGGAAATTGGATCGGAAGTGTGGTTTCTTGCCGCCGCTCCAGTGGAGGAGAGGAACATGTACCCAGCAACCCAGGCACCGATTCTAATCAAACCCAGGCAGTGAAAGCTTCAGGCGATGAAAATCAGATCGAACGTGTGGTTTCTCGCCGCCGCTCCAGCGGAGGAGAAGAACACGTTGGAGTGGAGAGTGGGTTTGATTTGTTTTGGATTTGATTAGTTCATGGGTTTTTGGGGCTTGGAAGTGGAGAGTGGGACGGCATAAGTAAAAAAAAGGGAAAGGAAGAACAAGAAAGTCGCTTGGCTGCTGAAACAAAACTTCAATTTCTGAAACAAAATGAAATCGAGTTCTATTTGACAGAACTCGAGTCCTGTGGACTCGAGTTCTATGTCTACATGGACCAAGTATCCACATCAGCTACAAATGATGTTGAAATCAAGTTCAGTGCACTTAATTTAGCATTCCAAAATCGAGCCTAAAGGACTTAATTTGTTAGATACCAGATTAGTTTCAAACATTGGCTAACTAATAATATAGTTTGGTTTTTACCTTAAACAGCCATAAACACAAACATGAGTGATGCAACAAGAACTTACAATCTAAACCATCTTGAAAGAAAGTGAGACCACCAAGCAACCAACTGAATAGCTAAAGAAGACCCAAAATTTCATTTTATTTCATTTATAAAAAAAATCCCAAATCTTCTTCAATCAAAGAAGAACCACTTGCCTAAAATCTTCTTCAATCAAAGAAGAGCTACTTTCAATTATACCTGTTTTTGTGGTCATTTTCCAAAGCAAACCCCACAAATTTTCAATTAGTACTAACCCATCATCTTAACACCAACACTGTATATATAAAAAAGCCAAGAGTTAGGCACAGGACAACCACTAATCCGATCCCACATACATCTAAGGAATCAACAAAAATTCCCACTAAACTAAAAAATAAAAACAAATTAAAAGCAAAAGGCAAAGCAAAATAAAATAACAATTAAGAAACAAATAATACCAAAGCAAGTAAAATTCCCAGAGACTAAAAATTCAGCATAGAATATTAGTCATTTCAGACCAAAAGAGAGTCAGACAAAAAAAAAAAAAACATAAATAAATGTACAGAGCTACAATAAAGAACGTCATCAAAGGTACTCAGTTCACCACCCAAAATAAATTTGATAAGTACGTGGAACAGAAGAATAAGGTTGTTTTGGGAAATTACCTAAAACCCCAAGACAGCAGTCATGGAGTCCACGAGGAGGCTTTTTGTCCTGGTGGTCAGTGGATACCTGAAACCCATCGAAGTTCAACCGCCACGACCGGTCATCAGTAAAGCTGGGCTCCGACAACAGCGAGCGCTCCTCGTCGTTGTCGAGCGCCACCGGGTCAGACATTCTCAGGTCACTCGAGCTGTGAAGAGGAGGGTTAGAGGTTGTAAATTCAATGAGAATACGAAGAGTTTTCTGATAGAGTGTGAAATGCAAGACTGTAATAATAAGAGAGATTATTGTGGTGGCTGCTATATTTTCGATACCAACCAGAGAAATACGAAATACGAAAAATCAGAAAATGGATTTGGTTTTTTTGAAAACGTAGATAACGGAGAAGGGTTTGAGATACACGCGCTTGTTTAAATTGGAAAGTTAGCTAGCATTCATTCTATTAATGTTTGGGTGCTTTTAGGACGACGTATAATAAATGATTTTAGAAAAGCTTTTATACTACTCTTATGGAGGATATATAAAATTGTCCATAAAATTAATTATTTTATTATTTTTTTTTTCAAATGCTTCTAAAAATAGTTTATAAACTAATTTTTTTGGAACATTTGTTAACATTTCACTTTATTTATTTATGAAAATTAGGTAATTTTTAAATACTTTTCGAGTACGCAAAATGATTTTCACTGGTCTCACATTCATAACGAGATCCACTTATTAAATTTTATGATGAGGTCTATTATGAATGGGAAAAAAGAAAGCGTCATTTCACTATATTTCAGAAGTACTTAAGAATTTTCTATAAAAATTATTTATTTTTTATAATTTATTAAACATGATTTGACATAAAAAAGTTAAAAATTAGCTTATTTTTAATATATTGAAATCTGTGTGAATTTGGAAAATAATTATAAGTTGGCTTTTTGTTTATTTAATGTATTATTTGTGAATTCTATCCTACTTTTTTGTCTTAAATTTATTTTAAACAATTTTACATTCACCTTTTTAAAGTAATAAGCTAATTTTTAGTTTTTTATTTAATATTAAGCAAATAAGATTTAGCTTACTTTTAGTACTTTTTTTTAATTAAGATCTCCTTTTATTTTAATGAGAAATTGTCACATCATTCACTAACTAAAATGTAGAAATTAAAACTTACTGTCACTTGACATTGTATATTTAAAAAAAAAAAAAAAAGACATGTCTAATTTTAAAAAGTTATAGAGGTAAATCAAACTCATGCAATTAAACTACTAAGAATAAGCATTCCCCCGTGAACACAAAAGATTTGATATAAAACTAAAATAAAATATAGCGTGGGACCCATAAGCAATAAGCATGCAATTTTTTTTTTTAGAATAAAAATCTATTTTTTCAATTTTATATTACAATTTTTGAAAACATCTTGATTTATCTAATATCTATTTGGACAAAATTTAACTACAAAATTGATTGTACCCTAAGGCTACAATTTCAATTAAAAAATTTAACATTACTACATATTTTGAAAATTTAATCATCGAATTGTATGCTCTTCGCACTTTTAATATACGTGACAAATTTTGTACAAATCAGATATTATTTCCTGTACGATCTATCAATTTATATTTTATACTTAATTTCAAATTACGAAAACTTGTATTTTAAATAATTAACTGATGACATAGCTATTGATCTTTAATTTTCTAAAAATTTTGCAAGCATTTAGAATATAAAAAGAAAATATAATCCAATTGTGAATTTCTCAAATTTCACTTCCAATAAAAAGATATTGACTAAGGTTGTAGTCTTAGGCTACAATTAATTTCGTAATATCTATTTGGCTAAAATGCAAAATTGACCCTCTAACTTTCTTCAGATTTCGTTTTAGCCATCTGATTTTACTTTCGTTTATTTCAGTACTCTAAGTTATAGATTTATTCAATTAAGGCTGTTCCATTAACTATTATTAAAAAAATTTGAAAAAAAAAATCTGGAAAATATTTTTCAATATTAATTGAATTTTTTTAATTTAAAAATTTTGAAAAAAAATTTATAAAATTGAAAAATTAACCACAACATATAACAAAAATTGATGGAAAAGCCTTAATTGAATAAACTTAAAAGTTAGAGGACTGAAATGAATAAAAACAAAGTTAGAGAACTGAAATGAAATCTGAAGAAATTTAGAGGATCAGTTTTACATTTTACCTAATTTATTTTATTAAAATATAATTTTTAATCGTTTTTCATTTTTTACCCCCAAAAATTATCATATACTTTATTTTTACTCTTCAAAAAAAAAAAAATATATATATATATATAGAGAGAGAGAGAAGAGAGAGAGAGAGCAAAAACATATTTCATAAGAGGGTTCAGTTTATATATGCCTTAAGTGTATATATTAACTATCCATTTTGATAAAGTTTTTATGAAAAATTAAAAATAAATTGTCAAAACAGTTAATAATTTTTTTAAAATAATTTATTAATATATAACATAAAAGCACACGTGAATAAAACCCTTCGTAATATAATGAATGTGATTTTTGGATTTTATTGACTCTATTTTGGAATATGCTATTTTAAATAAGCTAGTGCGAATGCTCTCACTAGCTAGCGTGGCGCGTGGGGTATTGGTTGTTGTTGGTGTTGTTGAGATTTGACAGACATCACAATTCAGACTTGTGAGTACTGATGGCGGCGATACTGATGGGACTGTGTGAGAGGTGGAGACTGAAACTGGGTTACAGGGTCTTTTTAATTGGGACACGTGTGTGGTGGCGATTCCGTGAAAATAAATGACGTGGTTGGAGGAAGAGACAACGTAAGGGGGTCCACGGTGTACTGAGTTAAGAAACCAAGAATGGAGGGAATAATCTGAACCACAGGATTGTTTGTCATTGAAATAAAAGCTCGTGTGGGACCGGTTTTCGGATTGGGATACGTGAGAGAAATTAACGTGGGATCCATCATCTATCCCATGACCATGAGAGCACGAATCACGATCATTGCCATCTTTTTTTTTTTTACCAACATAGCCATATTTTGCATGTGATAACAATAAATCCTGCGGGTCTATCATATATATTTCTTAGAAATAACTTACATAATTTTGGTTTTTCTTTATAATTAAAAAAAAAAAAAAAACTTGTAGCCTAGTGTATAAGATATACAATGCTTATACAAAATAGAGAAAGGAGAATGAGAATGCAAAATAAAAGTAAAACGTACAAGTGTATTCTTTTATCTCATCCCATTTTTTTATATGTGTATTTTTTAGAAAAAAAAAAAAAAGAATTTTTCATTGGCCAAAAGATATGTACAATGATTATATTTTGTGGTGGGTGATTGGGTGTGACTAATATAAGCTAAAGGAAGGCAGGGACGGACTTAAGATTTCAAGCTAGGTGACCAGAGATAAGCAAAAAAGAAAATTTGAATTGACATTTTTTGGAATTGGGGAATGCATATTTTCTAGAAGGATTTTACTAATATGTGCCCTTAGGACATACAATATTATTCTTTTTTTTAAAAAGTTCGGGAATTGAAAAAATTGTAAAACTTTTTCAATTTTCGAAAAAAAAAATTTCAAAAAAAAATGGTTTAATGTGTGCCCTTAGGGCACACATTAATCGGACTCTTTCTAGAATTGGAACATCCACATTTTTTTAGAATTGGAATAGCAACATTAGTTGTTGGTAATCCCACGTTAACTTCGAAAGAATTTGAATATTTTTTTTAAAAAAAAAATCAAGCACTGTAATTTATTTTTTCACGATCTACAAATAAAATAATAATCATATATATTAAATTTGTGTGACAATTTTCTTAAACTTGTATGACAATTTTCTATATTATATGATTTGTTTTTTTCTTTTTGTCTTTGGTCTGCCTTTATTTATCTTTGTCTTTATGTTGTATCCATCTTTCTGACATTGACCCACTAACCCAATCCCACTACAGCACTACTGACACACTAAATTTATTCTGCACAGCACTACTAAAAAAAAAAATTCTTAACTTTACTCTTTTTTTCTTTTTTCTGCCACTGGTCAACAAAGCGCAAACAAACAGTCAAAAAAATTCTCTAATCCTTATCTGAGTAATCTCTACAAACTCTACTCTCTCTCTCTCTCTCATCTATATAATACAAGACTCAGAGAGAGTCACAAACATAGACAGAGAGAGTCACAAAGCCAAAAAGCCACCAAAAAAAAAAAAACACAAAAAAAACACCACAGTGTGATTCCGCAAACACTCCACAAGCACAAGCATAGATTGTTAAAACAGTTGATTCAATGATCCACAAACATTTTATTAGGTTTTGATTCTTGAGGGAAAGGATCATAAATTAAATACCTGTTAGAACAGTTGATTCATAAACAGTGTGAAGGCTCGAGCAACCAATGACGACGACAGTTGAGGGCTCACGTGAATCGCGTGATGACGGCATGCCGGCGTCAACGTGGGTACTGCCGTACTGGGTGAGATTCTCACATAGCGTCGGCGTTTGGGCTCAGTGGCTCACTATCTCTCTGTCTCTCCTCGCCTCTTTATCTCTTTGTCTCGCCTCACTATCTCTCTATTTCCTTTCTTCTTCTTTTTTCCTTCCTCAGTTCCTTTTTCACTTTCTAGTTTCTCCGTTAGGTTTACTGCTGAGTTTTATTTTTTATTTTTTTATTTACATGGGTCATGGGCTCTTGCCTGGGCTGGCTGACTGGGCTTGGAATTCTTGAGGGGGGGCTGAGCTAAAAACTAAGGGGGACCAAGCTTTTTTTTTGGAAAAATTTAAGCTGCTTTTTTTTTTTTTAGGGGCCCGGGCCCCCTTAGGGCCCCACCTAGGTCCGTCCCTAGAGGAATGACATATATGAAATAATTAAAGCACTATTGGGTGAGATGCATCAATAAGAGAGATATGAGATATGCATCAATCTCTAGATGTTTACAACTTTTGCAAGGGCAAGGCCATCCTTAAGGGTCCGTTTGGTTATAGGAGTGGAAAGTGAGAAGATAGAAAATGGTAATAAGATGGAAAAGTAGGAAGATAGAAAATATTTTATTTGCTCTCATTTTTGTTTGGTTGAGAGTGGAAAAGTAGAATGATGGAAAAAATGAGCTTAAATAAATTTACTCATATACTCTTGTTAAAGAATGATAATTAAAACAAAAAAGTGACAAATAACCATAAAAAAAAAAAAGCAATTATCCAAATTTATTAAAAAGTAAAAATAATATCCCAAAAAAAGAAGTGGCAATGTCACTGCCAAGAAACAAAAAGAAAAAGAAAGAAAGAGGCACTAGGCCCTAGAAAATCAAAAGAATTAAAAAAAAAAAAAAAGTAACGTACTGCCCAGTGAAAAAGAAAAAAAGAAAAAAATATATATATGCACAGGGTATTTTTGTCAATTAAGAAAAAATTCATTTCCACACCGTTTTCTCTCCATTTTGGGGAGAAAATTTTTTGGTAAGCTAGGGAAGAAAACACCTGGGCCTCGCCATTTATTTTCCTTCTTCCTCATCCAACCAAACACATTTTAAAAAAATTTCGTTCCTATTTTCTCTTTAAAGTTTTCCATCCACCTTATTTCACCTTCAAACAAACACACCCTAAGGGTTTGTTTGGATACCGCTTATTGCTGAAAACTAAAAACACTATAGTAAAATAAATTTTAAATGTATGAATAGTGTCATAGGACCCAGTTTTAAAGTTGATTTTGTCAAATTTTATACCTGCGGGTATCGTAAACAGTGCACTGGACCCACTGTGTAAAACACAGACGCAGACATGGTTGGATTTCAGTTGTATCCAAACTCACGCTAAGACCCCATAATTAATTCTACCGCCATGGAATGTGTGAACTCAATATTTATGGTGAAGCTTCAAAGTCAAGATTTATGAAAGTCTGTAATGAGACCATCGGCACTACTAACTCTACATGTATTCCCACGACTCCAGCAGATCCTCCAAATTTAGCTTGTAAAATCTAGACGGAGGGCAATTTCACTTGACGGAAGAGGTATTCTTTAAGAATAATCAGTTTTATAATAACTATTCATCAAGTTAAAGACATTATATTGCTAAGACTTATTATATCTTCATTTGTCAAGTAGAGGATCTAAGAGGCTAGTTCATTTCTATTTTTGACACTTTCTCTTTTTATCTCTCCTTTACACACGTATCTAGCTCAATATCTCAATCAATACATATTAGTCCATTAATCACCATAATTAAATATAATAAAAAACTCTCTCATTTTCAATGTGGGATTAAACATTTTCAATGTGGGATTAAATATTTTCAGTAACTCTTTATCTTCCATATTAACTCTCATATCTTTATTGTGGGGAGTAAAAAGACCCCGGTGGGTATGTGGGCCTTTGGGCCATGCTAAGGAAGGCCGACCTCCTCTTGGGTAAAGAGTTTGTTAGTACTACGGGTCGGCCCATACGCTGAGGATCCGAGGATCCATCCGAGGGTGATTTTCTCCTCGGGTGGATATAGGAGAACTCAGGACTTCATTATAAAGGTTAAGGGATGACTCAGAGAAGACCAATGGTTAAAAGGAGTGAACCCTTGAATGTCCTAGAAGCACCGATATTTGAGAAATACCAAAAATAAAGGCTGCCACCTCCACATTAAAGACTCTGCACCTACTTCCCTGGCCGCATTAATGGGGAAGTGACCCCTGAACAGTGGAAAGAAAACTGTTGGTCACTATTCAGAGGCACTAAGAGAAATATCTAGTAGGAAGGGGGTGAGAACAACACGTGGATAAAGTATCAGAAAGAGAAGTATTTAAAGGGGAACTTAGAACAAGAGAGGGGGGTCTTCTTCTTCTTTTTAAAAAGGAAAAAGAAAGGGACATAAGAGAAAGAGAGTTCTCGGCCTACGTCCGAGGAGGTTTATTTGTAACATTCGTTTGTTGTTTATGAATATTTGCAGTTCTTAGCTTGTCATCAAACCCTCAATACTTCTAACCTGGGTTTTAAGCCCACACTCTACAAATTCATATTGTTTAAGGCTCATTGGGCCTGAGCCCGTAACTATTTTTGGGGTCTAGGTGCAATTGTGCACTTACAATTGGCGCCGTCTGTGGGAAATCTAGTCTAGAAAAGGTAGGGATACTATGGCAGGCTTAGGTGCTCACCATGCAGAGTCACAGGGATCACAACCGGAGGATCATTTCGAGCGTCTTGAACGTCGAAGGGATCGTAAGGGAAGTGTCCATACAGAGTACCCTGGGGCTAGCCATACTCATGGTGGGGGTAGCACCCCCCAGGAGGACGGTTCTAAAGCCATGCAGAAGGAGATCAACCGTTTGAAGAGGAAGCTACGCCGCGCCAGACGTAGGCCTTCACCATCCTCATCCAATCCTTCCTCGGAGGAGGATAGGTGAAGTGGCTACAGCTTGAGGTCATGCTCACCCGCCAGCGCAGTGTCCTCTGGTGAGGAGGACGACCAGCCAGCTCGCAGACGCAAGAATCTTCCTTCTAGGGGCTTAGGCAACGACGCTATGAGTAGGGCGTTACACCAACTCTCCAAATCTCCGTTTTCATGGAGGATTGAGAAAGGGAGGCTCCCTAGGAGGTTTACCCAGCCCACCTTTACCATCTACAATGGTCGGACTGATCTAGTGGAGCACGTGAGTCACTTTAACCAGAGGATGGCGGTGCATTCTCACAACGAGACCTTGATGTGTAAAGTTTTCCCCTCTAGCTTGGGACCTGTGGCTATGAGATGGTTTAACGGCCTCAAATCGGGGTCTATAGGCTCGTTCGGGGAGCTAACTAGGGCATTCGCTTCGCGATTCATTACGTGTAGCAGAGTCCCTCGGCTATTGGACTCGCTGCTATCCATGACCATGAAGGAAGGGGAGACGCTGAAAGCATACTCCGACCGATACTGGGAGATGTTTAATGAAATAGATGGTGATTTTGATGAGGTGGCGCTTAATACCTTTAAGGTAGGTCTTCCTACTGACCACGACCTAAGAAAGTCTTTGACAAAGAAGCCCGTCCGCAGCGTACGCCGCCTTATGGATCGTATTGATGAGTACAAAAGGGTAGAGGAAGACCAGCAGCAAGGAAAGGGAAAAGAGAAGGTTATCCCGCAGGAGAGAAGGGATTTCAGGTCGGACAGATACCACAGCAACAAGCCGAGGAGGGATTACTTCGGGCAATCTGGCTCGACAGCACCTCAGGCCGTAAACACTGTGTTCCGAGAACCAGTGCATCAGCTATTGGAGAAAGTTCGTAAGGAGCCCTTCTTCAGATGGCCTAGTAAGATGGTAGGGGACCCTGCGAAAAGAAATCAAAACCTCTTTTGTCAGTACCATCAGGATGTGGGCCACACTACCGAGAACTGTCGGACCCTTTAGAACCACTTGGAGCAGCTTGTCAGTGAAGGAAAATTGATGTGAAAAACAATTTGTCTCGGCCGGCATTGGGAACAATCAATATTATCTTCGCTGCACCTGGTAGGACCGGCTCAGGTCCCACTAGGGTGATAGCGGTTTCCCATTCTCAGGCCGAGGATGCGGCCAGCAGGCCGAAGAGGTTCAAGGGCACTTTGCCCGTCTTAGGATTCTCCGAGGAGGATAAGGCCGGTACCATTCAACCTCATGACGATGCTCTTGTGGTCACTCTTAGGATTGGGAATTATGATGTGAAGAGGGTGATGATAGATCAGGGCAGTGGTGCAGATATCATGTACCCTGATCTATTTACGGGGTTAAGACTGAAGCTGGAGGATCTTACTCCTTATGACTCGCCACCTATAAGCTTCGAAGGGAGAGCTGTTGTGCCGAGGGGACAGATCCGTTTGCCCGTTCAGTCCGGATCAGAAACGGTGGAAGTGGATTTCATTGTCGTTGATGCGTACTCTCCATACACGGCCATCCTCGCTAGACCTTGGCTGCACGCTCTGGAAGCTGTCTCTTCTACCTTGCATGTCAAAGTTAAATTCCCCTCGGGGGAATGTGTTGAGGAAATCCTCGACAACCAATCGGTGACCAGGCAGTGCATATCAGCTGCAGTGCTGAATCAGACGGAAGCCGAGTCTTCGGCTTTGATCACCAAAGCCTTATAGCAGTTAACAGCTCCTGATGCATCTGGAATGGTGACAGGAGAGGAGACACATTGTGAGGAGTTAGAGAAGTTTCCAGTATCCAATGACCCAAAGAGGTTCTTCCAAGTCGGTATACTTTTGCCACACGAAAAGAAGATTGAATTGTTAGAATTTTTGAAGGACAATCTTGATGTTTTTGCGTGGGATCCTTATGAAGCTCCAGGCGTCGATCCGAGCTTCATTTGTCATCATTTAAATGTCAACCCAGCTGTTGTTCTGAGAAGGCAGCCACCTCGGCGTTCTTCCAGAGAACATTCCGAGGCTGTAAAGGAAGAGGTTCTTAAACTCAAGAGGGCTGGGGCTATCAAAGAAGTTTTCTACCCCGAATGGTTGGCCCATACTGTTATTGTTAAAAAGAAGAATGGGACATGGAGGGTATGTGTGGATTTTACTGATCTGAACAAGGACTATCCCAAAGATTCGTTCCCAATGCCACGTATTGATCAACTGGTGGATGCCACTGTCGGACATCCTCGGATGAGTTTCTTGGACGCCTTCCAGGGTTATCACCAGATTCCCTTGGCATTAGAGGATCAAGAGAAGACTGCTTTCATTACTCCGACGGGGAATTATCATTATAAGGTCATGCCATTTGGTTTGAAGAATGCTGGGGCTACCTACCAAAGGATGATGACTAGAATGTTCGAACAGCAACTGGGGAATACCGTTGAAGTATACGTGGATGATATGGTGGTGAAGAGCAAAACAATACCCTCACACGTGAGAGACCTGGCTGACACCTTTCAGGTATTAAGAAAGTACAAGCTACGCCTTAACGCCTCAAAATGCTCTTTCGGCGTGGGGTCTGGAAAGTTTTTGGGGTACATGATTACTCACAGAGGCATAGAGGTAAACCCAGCGCAGGTTAAGGCTATTCAGGACTTGCAGCCTCCTCGGAACCCAAAAGAAATACAGAAGTTAACCGGAATGATTGCCGCCTTGAACAGATTTATATCTTGGTCAACTGACCGATGTCGTCCTTTCTTCCAGTTGTTGAACAAGTGGAAAGGATTTCAATGGACCGAGGACTGCAGTTTGGCTTTCCAACAGCTTAAGCGATATCTCTCTCGGCCACCCGTTCTGTCTCGCCCGGAGGCGCACCAAACTTTGTTTGCTTATCTGGCAGTGGCCGTCCACGCGGTCAGCCTGGTCCTTATAAGGGATGATAACGGGGTGCAAAGACCGGTATACTACGTTAGTAAATCTTTAAACGATGCCGAGGTACGTTATCTACTCTTGGAGAAAGCACTTCTGGCCGTAGTTCATGCTACGTGAAAGCTTCCTCATTATTTCCAGTCCCACACAGTGGTTGTTCTGACCCAATTGCCCCTCAAAGCAGTGCTACGTAGTGCCGACTACTCAGGCAGGATAGCAAAGTGGGGGACCATCCTAGGGGCTTTTGACGTTAAATACAAGCCTCGCACCTCGGTGAAAGGCCAGGTCCTCGCTGACTTGGTGGCAGAGTTTGCCGAACCATTGCTGGAAGAAACTCTAAAAGAGGCCCGCATGGGTGAAAAATCAATTGGTGTGATCACAGCTGCGGTATCTCCGATTTGGAAAGTGTATGTGGACGGGGCAGCCAATCAGAGAGGATCAGGTGTTGGGCTTGTCCTGATGTCCCCCGAGGGAATTATTTTCGAAAAGTCTCTGAGGTTGGCATTCTCGGCCACTAATAATGAGGTCGAATACGAAGCGGTCTTGGTAGGCATGAAAATGGTACATAAAATGGGTGGAAAGAAAATCCATGTGTTCTCGGACTCTCAACTGGTGGTCGGCCAGGTCACGAGGACCATGGAGGCTAGAGATCCAAGGATGCAGGAATATTTGGCCTAGGTCAAGCGTCAGCAAACTGAATTTGACTCCTTCGTCTTAACTCATATCTCCTGGAGCGGAAACACCCATGCAGACTCCTTAGCCACGCTGGCAACGTCTTCGGCTCAAGGTTTACCTAGGGTTATCCTCGTTGAGGATTTGCTAGAACCCTCTCTTATCGTTGTCAACGCGCCTCGCATTCATCTGATAAGGCCTGGTCCTAGCTGGATGGACTCGGTCGTGTCTTTTCTTAAGAATGACATCCTTCCTGAGGACAAATCTGAAGCTGATAAGATACGTCGAAAGGCGCCCCGCTTCTGGTTGTCCGAGGATCAAAAACTGTATAAATGATCCTTTTCAGGACCGTACTTGCTGTGTGTGCACCCTGACTCAACGGAAGGGCTTCTGGAAGAACTTCATGAAGGGATTTGTGGCAGCCACACTGGGGGAAGATCCTTAGCCCACAGAGCTCTGACTCAGGGTTATTGGTGGCCCAATATGCAAAGGGAGGCTCAAGACTACGCCAAGAAATGTGATCAATGCCAGAGGTTCGCCCCTAACATTCATCAACCTGGAGGAGTTCTTAACCCCCTTCCCAGTCTTTGGCCCTTCGCACAGTGGGGATTGGACATAGTTGGGCCATTTTCGAGGGCAGCAGGTAACAAAAGATGGCTGCTTGTAGGAACGGATTACTTTACTAAATAGGTCGAGGCTGAGCCCTTGGCAAACATTAGAGACATTGATTCCAAGAAGTTTGTGTGGAAGAGCATCGTCACTATATTCGGAATACCTCATACGCTTATATCAGACAATGGTGTTCAATTTGACAGCAAGGCTTTTAGGAAGTATTGTGGTGATATGGGCATCATAAACAGATATTCCACCCCAGCTTATCCTCAAGGAAATGGGCAAGCCGAGGCCGTTAACAAGGTCATAGTTAGTGGGCTGAAGAAAAGGTTAGACGACGCGAAGGGCAGATGGGTAGAAGAACTCCCACATGTCCTGTGGACGTATCGGACCACACCGCGCAGATCCACTGGAGAAACACCATTCTCTATGACTTATGGAGCCGAGGCGGTGATACCCCTGGAATCTGGCTTTCCCACCCTGAAGACGAGTTCTTTTAACCCCGAGAGCAACAATGGACTTCTGGAGAAAGATCTTGACTTACTTGAAGAACGACGTGAGGCAGTCATGGTCCAGATGGCTTATTATCAACAAAAACTTAAACGGGGATATGATGCCCACGTGAAGCTAAGACCACTAGCACCTGGGGATCTTGTACTAAGAAAGGTTATGAGCACTTCTAGGAACCCAGCTTGGGGTAAGCTAGGACCAAACTGGGAAGGCCCCTATCGAATTGTTTCAGAGCAGGCGTAGGGTTGTATCGGCTAGCTGATCTAGATGAAAGAATTGTACCACGCCCATGGAATGTAAATAACCTGCGAAGGTATTATTATTAATAAAGTGTGTTTTTGTTTGTAATCAGTTCAAAGTTGTAAATACCGCAGGAGTTTCCAATTACAATCCTTAAGAATCAAACAGAAACTTGGTTAAGTGCAGTCCTCGGACCACAAACCTTGTGGAAATTGATGTCTTGTCATTTGTTAAACAGAACCTTAGTTATGCCGGGTCCTCGGACCTCCTACTTTGGAGAAATTAACATTTGAAGTTACAATCCTTAAGAATCAAATAGAAACTTGGTTAAGTGCAGTCTTCGGACCATAAACCTTGTGGAAATTGATGTCTTATCATTTGTTAAGCAGAACCTTAGTTATGCCGGGTCCTCGGACCTCCTACTTTGGGGAAATTAACATTTGAAGTTACAATCCTTAAGAATCAAACAGAAACTTGGTTAAGTGCAGTCCTCGGACCACAAACCTTGTGGAAATTGATGTCTTATCATTTGTTAAACAGAACCTTAGTTATGCCGGGTCCTCGGACCTCCTACTTTGGGAAAATTAACATTTGAAGTTACAATCCTTAAGAATCAAACAGAAACTTGGTTAAGTGTTGTCCTCGGACCACAAACTTGATAAAAATTAATTTCTTATTGTATCTGCAAAGTAGTGCCTTGCCGTTCATTAATTCGGATCCTAAGTTTTATATCTTTAAGTGTTAAACAAATTTATGTAAGGAATGGTCCTCGGATCTTACATCCTACTAAAAACAGTACCACATATTATAAGGGTTTAATCGTTATATGAGGTCTTTTCTTTAACTAAGGTATTTTTTAGATATTTAAACCATGTTACTCTTTGTTAGGTTTTTAATGCTAAAACAGGCGCATGACTGCGTGGAGGTTATAATTGTGCAATCCTTGGAGTTAGATTCGTTTGCTCTAACCTTTTTTAACTATGTACTAAGGGGACTCTTTATGACAAATACAAAAAGAATAAAGTAAAACAGATACCACATGAGTGAAAATTAAACAAAATTGTCCTTCATTAATCATTCGGATATACATCACATATTGAATTCAAATGAAGAGAAAGAGAAGTCCTAAGCTAGGTCCTAAGCTTTTGAAGGGGGGTCTTGCTGAGAAGTGCTAGTTGCCTCGGTCTTTCTTAACTCCAACTCAAAGGGAGACAGAACTTGCTTTCCTTTGTCTGTTGCCTTTGTTGGAGGGACATTGGACTCTATATTCTGGCTCAGGTCCTTCTCGGCATCCCCGCCCCCTTCCTTCTCTTTATTGGAACCTGAAGGTTCTGTAGCATCTGGAATTAGCTTTGGGACCATAGGAGGAAGAGCAGGGAGAGTTGTCTCAGGGGTAGAAGCAGCAACAGGAGCCTTTTCAATCTCCTGTATCTCCAGGGGAAGCCAAACATTCTCGGACTTCCTCAGCTCCGAGGCTAGAGGAACTCCTGCTACGTTTAGAGCTTCCCCCCAGACTTTCTGGCAATACTCCCGGCACAAGGCCGCGAAGGCCTCTGTCAGCTGCTCCTCAGTGGCAGCTACCCCTTCCTCGTAACTCGCCTGCTTGGCAGCTTCCAAAAAGCGTTGGAATGCGCCGGCTTCCTCCTTCATTCGCGCAAGTTCCTTCTCCAAATCCGAGCGTTCCCTTTGGGCTTGGGAGAGCTCGTCATCTTTTTCACGAAGGAGCTTGCGCTGCCCTTCTATCTGGGTCTTCATGGTCTTTAGGTTCGCCTCGGCCCCATCTCTCTCTCTTTTTAGCTCAGCTACCTTAGAGATAAGCTTCTCATTTTCAGCAAGGGCCGTGCCTAAAGACTTCTCAGTCTCCATCCTAATTTCAAGCCCTGTTCTGGCCTTCTTTCGAGTGTCTTCTATAAATTTCTCGGCCACGAAGACTTCTTGAACGGCCTGCAATAAAGTGTTAAAGAATTAAGTATAGTAGCATACTCATGAATAGTCCGATGTTGTGAAAAATAAAATTTTTTATAAAAGGTTAACTTACCAGGGCCAGATCCCTTTTTAGAGACAGGAACAACTGAGGTTGGCTCATTTTCTCCAGGGTCTCCATATCCTTCGGCAGCAGAAGGGGGCGTTCCAACACCTCTGCCAAGTGATGGGCATGGCCTTGTTGGACCGCCCTGATACTGGATTGGCAGGAGATAGGTGCGCCGTCCAGTCTTAAGTCAGGGGACCAGGTGGCCGGTGCTCGGCGCACCTCGGCCACGTCTCTGATTTCCCCGCTTTCAACTGAGCGGGCCTTACCTTTGCCTTTATCCAGCTTTTGTTGTTGAACGGGTGGCGGTTGTTGTCGGGGTTTCTTTGGTTCCTTGCTGCCTGTCCCCTCGGCCTCCCCCTTTCTTTTCTTTTTGGGATCCTCGGCTGGAAGTTTTGGCTTAGCTGGAGGAGGGGGAGGTGGCAAAGATGGAAGAGCTTGAGACCCCCCCGTCTTTTTCTCAGCAACCTTCGCACCCCTCTTGGTTAAGAGACCCTGCATCCTGTCCATGTTCTCCTCGGATTCGTCTTTTGGCCGGGCAACGACTAACCCTGCAATTCCAGAGGCCTCGATGGCTTCTTTTTCCTCGTCAGAAAGTACGACGAACTGGTTCCCCCGAGGTCTTTCGGTGTCTTTAAGTTGGAACTGTTCTATCTCCTCTTCTAGCGTGTGTGAAGAAGATACCTGCTCTTCTGGAACAACAATTACCTGAGAGTGTGCAGCGAGGGGAATTGCAGCGATCGGTTGAGTGTATAGTATGGTGCGGTCGTCGTCGGGAAGGTCGTGGTCGTCCAGGAAATGTCGTCTGGCCACGTGAATCCTTCTACGTCGCCGGTCACCTGCGATAATGGCGTTCTCGATCTCCTGGAAGTCCGAGGAGATGGGCTCGTACCCCAGGATCAAGTGGGCTGCCCTAAGTTGTAGGTCTTCGCTAACGAACACCTCGGAGCGCAGCACTCGGTTTAGGTCTGCGACGTTACAGTGGCTTAAGCGTGGGCGCACGTGTTGTTTATCTGCAAAGAAAGACGTCAAAGCAAACAAACCTGGTCAGATTCACACAAATATATAATAAGTTTAAGTAAATATGAATACACATTTTTGTGTGTTAGAGGAAGTTATATTGTGGGGAGGTTAATCCTGGGGTGTCGCACCTGGATCCCCCCACTCAACTGGGCAGTGGAGGCCGTCGTGCCAGTTCCCAGAGACCATCAGGTAGTTATCCTTCATGCCTTTGTTGGATTTGGGCAGATAGGAGATTAACCTAACGACACTAGAACGGGACTTAATGTAGTAACCTACTTTGGTGAGTTTATGGCATTCGTACATAAAGACGACATCATGCCAGGTGAGGTTTAGACCCATTTGCTTGTTTAGAGCATCGACGCTACCCAAAACTCTAAAAACGTTAGGGGCGCGCTGATCGGGACACAACCGGTGGTTGCGAGGTACTCCCTGGTTACAGGCTTCATTGGGAAGGCTATCCCACCTTCTACAAAGGCTACCATTGGGATGATAACCTCTCCAGCCTTCCTAGAACCGGCCACGGCTTCCGCCGGACAATATTCTAGACCTACGTCGCTGGGAATACGATATTTGGCCCTAAAGCCCTCCATCCCAGCGGCGGTATCAACTGGACACTTAAACTTTCCCATCAGAAAGGAACGAAAGGCTAGAACTCTAAAGGGGAGAGGGTCTACAAGGACAGCCGAGGACGAGATCCGAGGAGAAAAGGTTAAGAAAAGAAGGAGCAAGAAACTTACAAATCTCAAGTTGTGCAAATCTCCACGGGTTTCTGAAGGTAAAGTATGATTACTGATGTTTTGATGGGATTAGTCCCTGGTGAAATAAATGAAGGCGCAGGTTCCCGAAGCGTCACGATGTGCGGAAAGCGGCCTCGAAATTATACTTGTCCCGCCCAAATTTTCGTGAAATAACGAGGACCGTTGGATGCCCATCTCACCGTTGAGCGTGGGGGACAGGGTGTAACTTACAGTAATAAATGCGCACGCTTTTGAAAATAAAACTGTCAAATGGCATCTTCTGGAACGCGAAACGGTTTCCACATGTGCAATCATTCACAAAGTGTGCGGAGTAAGTTCTCATCAAATCAAAACCCTATTTTTCTCCTCGGATGTTGAAAATTAGAGTTTTGAGGGGCTATTGTGAGGAGTAAAAAGACCCCGGTGGGTATGTGGGCCTTTGGGCCATGCTAAGGAAGGCCGACCTCCTCTTGGGTAAAGAATTTGTTAGTACTACGGGTCGGCCCATACGCTGAGGATCCAAGGATCCATCCGAGGGTGATTTTCTTCTCGGGCGGATATAGGAGAACTCGGGACTTCATTATAAAGGTTAAGGGACGACTCAGAGAAGACCAATGGTTAAAAGGGGTGAACCCTTGAATGTCCTAGAAGCACCGATATTTGAGAAATACCAAAGATAAAGGCTGCCACCTCCACATTAAAGACTCTGCACCTACTTCCCTGGCCGCATTAATGGGGAAGTGACCCCTGAACAGTGGAAAGAAAACTGTTGGTCATTATTCAGAGCACTAAGAGAAATATCTAGTGGGAAGGGGGTGAGAACAACACGTGGACAAAGTATCAGAAAGAGAAGTATTTAAGGGGGAACTTAGAACAAGAGAGGGGGGCTTCTTCTTTTTTTAAAAAAGGAAAAAGAAAGGGACATAAGAGAAAGAGAGTTCTCGGCCTACGTCCGAGGAGGTTTATTTGTAACATTCATTTGTTGTTTATGAATATTTGCAGTTCTTAGCTTGTCATCAAACCCTCAATACTTCTAACCTGGGTTTTAAGCCCACACTCTACAAATTCATATTGTTTAAGGCTCATTGGGCCTGAGCCCGTAATTATTTTTGGGGTCCAGGTGCAATTGTGCACTTACATTTACATTTATATTGTCATACAAATACATTTTAATTAATTAATATTAAAATGCTCCAACAACATTTATGACTCTATTTCTAAGAAAAGTTATCATTCATTAATGAGGATATTTTTTTATTGTTACCTATGAGAGCATAAAAATTGTCTTAGAATACTATTTAAGTGACCGTGTTATCAACTTTTAATCATTGTTTTTTTTTTTTTTTTGAGAATCTTTTATCATTGTTATTGATTACAAGTAATCTTGAGTAAAATTCAAACTATAGATTAGTGTAATTTTTATTCTAATATAACAACTTTTACCATTAACCAAGCACGTGTATTGCATGTGCCACCAACATTTTAAAATATAAAAATGTAAATTTGTGAATATTATATTTAAATTATAGACATAATTACAGTAAACCCACCTGTGGTATGGCTTTTCACTTTGCCTACCTAGTTTAATCATTTACACTTTGCCTACCTGAACTTCAATCTATTACCCACCTCACCCTCAAATATTAGAAAAACACCTTTTTATTCAAAATTAGAACATAACACGGATCAAAAACCCGAACCATTAGTTCTTTTCCTCGCGTGCCCTAGAAATAAGAAAATCCCTTGTATTGAGCTGGGGTTTTGATTTTTCTGATCGTACTTTCATGTGAGGGTGAGGTTTTGTCTATGGGTTGTCTTGTGGCATTGAATATTCGAAGATAAATCATCACCAGGTATAACATTTCTGCTTTATGTAGGTTGGGGTTTCAAGTTTTGATGGTAGTTTTGATTTACAGGAAGTTGATAATCAATGTCTTCTTCGAGTGGAAATTACTCAGGTTCAAGTGGGGATTTGTGTACATATGAGACTTGTGTGCTGAGAAGAAATTTAATAGTTGATAATTTTGAGAAAAGGTTTCTAGGTTGTAGCCGATATAAGGTAAGTATACTTTTTACTTAATCTAGTTGATTCTCGTGAGATTGAAATGTGATGTGTTCAATTCCATTTATGAATAGGTTTGTCCCAAGTGCCCTTTTTAAAATGGATTGATAATCTCACTTGTATGCGTGGGAATGAAGCTGGCCTTTTGGTGCAACAAAAGCTGGATTTACTGCGGAATAAGCTTCAACTTGCACATGAAAGGGAAAGAGCAGCTACCTAGACAATAGCATAAGCTACCTAAATAGTAGAAATTGCTAAAGACAGGGCAGCAAAAGCCACTGCTAGGGAGAGAAAGTTTCGAGTTTCCTCTATTTAAGCCAAGGAGATAGCAATGAGAGTTTTAGAGCAAGAGAGAAAGTGCTGAATTGCACTAATTCTATCATGGGTTTTTTTTTTTTGGTTATGTTGTTTTCATGTTTTGACTCAAGTGAGAATGTTGGAATGATAAGATTAAGTCTGCCTGGTGGGTTGTAATATAAGTTGGTCCTCAATTGTATTGTAATAGAACTATGTAAGATTTTTTTAAGAATGAGAATTATGTAAGATGGTAGATGCTGTTGGCTTGAAGCCACTTAATAATATAAGCCTTTTTAAGATAAAGTATTATTTATGTTAAATACTGTTGGTATTTTTGTTTAAAGTGAATTGGCTACTTGTAAGCTGTGAGCTGTTGGTATTGGTGTTTTGTTGGATGGTGTGAACTGTGCCAGGATTGTGCATAAAAAGTATTGTGTGAAGATAATTGTGTTTAAAGTGCATGACAACTATCTGTCAACTTGCAAGAAAAGACAACAAATGCACACATACACCTGCTATTCAGCACATACAACTGCACACATAAACAAACTCATATATGGGCAACTACAATAATCTGAATAATAATTTTGAACACTTGTCATTAAGTTGGGAAATTGTATACATAATTAGGGTGGCAATAAATAGTATTTCATCAACTACCAGTAAATATAAGGTATTTGGTACGATAACCAAAACAGTTGCACCTGCCCATTGTTTACAAAACTTACAAAAGTACAAAAAGTGTTTGAACAAGGCAATTTAAAAGTGTCTTACCATTGTTTACAAATCTCAACAGTGTCTGCCTTGCCATTGTCTACAAACTATATAAAACCTTAAAACTACATAACCCTAATACATAGCAACAAAAGTGTCTTGAATTAGTCTTCATTTACTGCCCTTGCCTCTCCTACCACAGTTGGTCTTTCGAGCTCTTGTTTTACATTTCTGAACACTAGCTGCATCACCCCTTCCTCTCAAAGCAGCTCCTCGGGTAGCAGGTGGTCTTATAGGTGCTTTGCTGTCCCATGTTTTTTCAGGGGTGTGTGCTGCTAGCTGGCTTGAAGAGAACCAAAAAGCTCCTCTAATTGTGTACCTGAAGTCTGAAGAGTATCATGACTTGGGTTCTGTGACCATGAAGCTGGTGGTTGTGACCATGGAGCTTGTGGCTGTGGAGTTTGTGGCTATGGCTGTGACCCTGCTGCTTAGTTGGATGAGGATGAGGCCATAGTGTAAGGCTGGGCTGAGGATTGGGTCTATGATGAAGATGGGGCCTGGGATCCTTGTCTATGTGTAGAAAGCCTTCCACTTCCCTGCAACCAAATATGAGCATTTTTTACAATGTCATTTATTGACATTTTGCATTTGAATAAAAAAAGTTTGTAAAAACTTACAGATTTCTGTGATCTCTGCCTCCTCTCCCATGGTGTCTCACTAGTGACATTAGCCTTGCATCCCCTTGCATTGTGCCCTTCGTTTTGACACATTCCACACCTCACTGGCTTGTTTTATCTAGACACTTTATAAGAGTTCTTTGGCTCATCAGCATCTCTTTTCCTCTTTATGGGTGGCCTGCCTGGTGGCTTATAGATAATAGATGCAATAGGCTTAGGTTGGCCACTTGACATCCACTCAGATTAGCCAGGCATGAGAGGTATGAGTGTCTTGTATATCTCCATAAAAGCATACTTGTAGTAGCATGGATGGGTGTAGTTTTCTAGTTTCTCATGATTCACAAAAATGGCTACAACTCCATGCTTGTTGGGGATTCCTGTCAAGTCCCATGCTTTACAACTACATGTCCTCCCTACCAAGTCCACCACATGTCTTTCCCTCTCATTGTTAACCTCATACACAAACCTCCCAGATGGCATTGCATAGAAGTTTTTATACTTTAATTTTAACTTCTCCAACTTGTCCAGTATGCTTGGACACAACTTGCCACCATACTTTTCTATGCCAATCTTCTTTGTATACAGTCAGGTCATAAGCCTAACTTTGATCCACTCCAACATTGATAAGATGGGCTTGTCTCTAGCCTTTACAATCATAAAGTTAAAACTCTCACTCAGATTGTTTACCAATGATGTTGGTTTCTGATTTGAGGCTGCTTCTTGAGACCTGCTTTTGGTTTATGCACAGATTCCTTGAAAGGCTCCTTGTACCTACAGATGAGAGAGGAAGATGTGAGAACCATTTCAACAGGATTAGGAATTTTGCCTTGGTGCACCACCAGGTTCCTGTGAGTCCAAAGAAGCCACAAGATGGTAAGTAAAGCTTGAAGAAACTGCATTCCATTTTGTCCTAATACTCTATCGCTTATATGCTTTCTTTGATCCATTATTTTGTGATCATATGATTAAGATTAGAAGTTCTAATATTAAGCATGGACCCATACCAGACAGTTCTAGCAAAAGGGCATTGTTGAAATAAATGTGTTGTGGTTTCCTCACCCTCATTACACATAAGGCAATTACTAGAGTTTGTGATACCTCTTCCCTTCAGTTCGGCCAAAACAAGAATGCTATCATGAAGGATTTTTCAGATGAATGTGAGGACCTTCATAGGAAGTTTTATCTTCCAGAGAAACTTCCAAAAGGATTGGTGATCGACATTTGAATTTTGAATTAGTACATACACCTTGGGATTGATTATAGTCCAGATGCAACATTTTCTAAGCTTGATCAACCCTATACTCTCCTGAAGCAAAGTATTTCTAGACTAGCTTGTCCATAGTTCCATCTATTTTTGCAATAAGAATCTGCAATATTTCCTTGACTATAGATGGTTGGTATAGCTTCCAAAGCAAGCTCAAATTCCAGGTTTTTGTCCTATTATCAATTAGATTAGCCACATTACCATTAACCAAATTATGTTCTTGTAATACTTAGTTTGGACAACCGAACCAATCTTGGTGAGTTAGAGGGATATGTCTACCATTACCTATGATCCATCTACCCTTATGCAGCTTTGAATTTTGAGGGACAAAGATATTCTTCCAAATCCAAGAATGATGAGGTTTTGGCTTGTACTCTTGTAAAGTAGATGTGAAAAAATACTTAGCATTAAAGGTTCTAAAAATCAAAGAGTTTGGATTATGCAGTATTCTCCAATATTGTTTTGATATCATAGCCTGATTAAAAAGACTAGTCTTTTTAAATCCCAAACCTCCCATGTTTCTTAGTTGACACACCTTATCCCAATGAATCAAGTGAAACTTCCTGGTACCTGATTCATGCCTCCACCAAAAATCCCTCATGATTGCATCTAACTTGTTACAAACACTATCAGGAAATCTAAAAATAGGACATGGCATAAAGGGGGTAGACTGCAAGACTGATGAGATCAAAACTGCCCTTCCAGCCTGAGAAAGCAGCCTTGCCTTCCAGCCCTGGAGTTTTGCTTGCACCTTATCAATTAAATCCTGAAAGTCAATTACCCTTCTCCCCTTAAGCTTAAAGGACAGACCCAAACACTTTCGAGGATATTGAACTAGATTAACCTGAGGACTGCTAGCAAGGTTTTCTTGAATGTATAAAGGGATATTTGGGGAGCAGTAGAGATCTAATTTGCTGAAGTTTATGGCTTGACCAGCTAAGGAGCAATACCAATGAATTGTATTTTCCAAATTTGTCAATGAGCACTTATCATTCTGAAAGAAGAAAAGTGAGTCATCAACAAAAAAACAGATGTGTAAAGGATACACCATTCCTACCAATTTTAATGCCCCTTAATTTCTTTTGGCTTTTAGCTTTGGTAAGGGCAATAGGCAGAATATTAGCACAAAGAAGAAACAGATAAGGAGATATAGGGTCTCCTCGTCGGAGTCCTTTAGAAGGGTAGAAAGGTTGTGTTGGGCTGCCATTGAGAAGTAGGGTGAACTGTAAAGTAGTGGCAGATTCCATCACCCAATTGATCCAAGTGTTACTAAAATTCATAGAGAGCAGTACTGCCTTCAGAACACTCTAGGAAACGCTATCATAAAACTTACACATATCTATTTTTAGGGCTGCAAAACCTTTTTTCCTTCCTTTTTTCTTTCTCAATGGTAAAAAATTTCATGAGCTAGAAGGATATTGTCAATAATGCTCCTACCCTAGATGATAGCATTCTGAAAAGGTGAAATAAGCTTGAGCTAAATATGAATGACCTTAGGCCATTTGAGCTTCTGACTTTGGGTCCAGGACCACCCTTCTCTACCACGGCTACATCTTCCCCTGCCTTAAATATTTCTCTAAGTAATAGTGAAGACTTTGACCCAACAAATGAGGAAGCAGCTAAGGAAAGTTCAAGAAAGAGAATCAGAAAAGAAATTGAAAAGTTTGGAAGAAATATCAAGCAAAAACTCCTCTGTGTTATTTTTGACAAGGAAGCAAGCACATCTTCTCTCAGTGGTCAATTTGATGCTCGGCTTTGGGAAGCTAGCCAGCAACAGCTTCCCCAAGGGCCATGAGAATTTTAAGTTGGAATTGCAAGGGGCTGGGCACTCCCTCTGTAGTTCTACAATGCCAGAAAAAGGCCCAGGAGAACAAACTTGACTTTTCATTTTTGATGGAGACTAAACTAACCAAAGATAAAGGTGTTGAAATTTTGAAAAAGTGTGGTTTTTGGAATGGGTGGGAAGTTCCTCGTGAAGGTCTCAGTGGAGGATTGTTGCTTGGATGACATCAAGACCAAATTCTCAACATCCAGTATAGCTCCAAGAACCTGTTGCATCTAGTATGCTATTATTATTTTTAAGATTGTTGGACAACTATACAAGTGTATAAATGAGGGATGAGTCACCTTTTCATAAAAACATTACAAGTTGCAAGTGGATTTGTTTGCTTGGGAAGTTGTAAAAGGTTTGAAAGGAAACAATTCCTTTGCATTGGTTTAGTTTAACACCTCTTTTAAAGTTATTAGTTTGGGCTTTGTATCATACTATTGAACCAGTTGAAATTCCGTCTGGTGCACAGTTTTGATCATAAACTTATAAGATGTATAATTTTATTGAGGAACGCTAATTAATGATTAAAGAAAATTACTATAGTAGGTCGGATTAAGATAGCTTTTATTTGTTTAAATAGTATTGTGAAGTAGGGTTAGGAAAAAAGAATAATAGCTATAACATACCGGCATAATGACATTTTTAATTAATTATAATGAAGCGTTTGCATCTCAAAGTGCCAAATTAATATTAACACTTAACATGCTAAGGTATTCTTCTTCTTCTTCATTTTTAGACAAAAACAAAAAAGAGATGTTAACATGTTAAACAATGTATATAAGCATCAAATTAATATAAATATCTAACACCCTACTATTGCACGAATTATGAATAAAGTTGCACTCATATTTTTACTTTAAGGAATGTAGGTGTAGAGTGGTGCTAACTGCTAAAGGATTCTTACTTATGAAAACGAACGAGCATGTTAAAAAGAAAAAGGACAATCTTATGCTCTGTTAAGGGAACGAGGGGAAGTAGAGTAAAAAGAGGGAGAATAATTAAATTACCTTATTTAGAAGTTTTTTAAGGAAAGAGAGAGAGAGGGATTTGGAGGGGTTTTAACTACTTCTAACCCCTCATTTTTAATTTTCCCAAATTGGAGAGATTTGGAAGGAGAGTAAAGTATACAAATTATTGACCAAATAAATTACTCAATTTACCCTTGTCATATTAATTAAATTACATACTAATATTAAATTAATTTGTAAAAAGGTTGTAAGGAGCATTAGCGAAGAGTAATTTGTACCGTAATTTTTTTTAACGCTGCACCAAATGCATGCACCAAAAAATTCTTCACTACGTATAGATTGTTTGTAACGTTACAAATTATACTTTTACAAAAATAAAAAAATTTAACGTTAAAAAATTAATGACATGCACCAAAAAGTTTTTTAAATGCTGCACCAATGACATGCACCAAAAAAAATTAATTTGTAATGTTAAAAAGTTTTAACATTAAAAATTAAAATTTGTAACGTTACAAATTAATGACCCTATTACAAAACAATTTTAGCGTAAATGTATTTTTAGTCTTTACATTTTGACGTTTTATCATTTTAGTCCCTACATTTTATTTTTATCACTTTTAGTCCCTAAACCAATTAACGCAGGACATTTAAGTCCTTGAAGCACTATTCCATCACCAAACTATCGGAGAAATTGACGGAACAATAAAATAATAATAAAAATTTACTGTAGCACTGACACATCAATATATAAATTTAAAAAATTAATTTATTAATTTTAACTTTATAAAAAAATAAAAAAAGAAATCAAAATCAAAATTCATATGAATTATGATTTAAAGATTAAGAAAAAAAAACTTGTAGTAACTTTCTCAATTTTTCTTAAATTTTCTTGTCAACCAAACACAAAATCATCAATAAACACTAAACTCAGACACAATGCCAAACTCATTTTTCATTTTCCTAGATCTCTCTCTCCCTCTCCCTCTCGGGTCAAACTCCTCTCTTGGCTCTCTTATTTCTTTTTCTCCAACGGTCCTCTCCATCGAGTGCCTTAATGGTACTTCCACTGCTGATGAGTAGACCAGCGATTTTCTCCAGACCGGAGACATAGTCAAGGAGCTTCGAATCGGAAACTCGAGTCAGTCCAAATCGACGTTCAAGAAAGGAAAAGGTGGAGCCCAGAAGACTTTGCGCGAGGCGTTCAAGAAGAAAGAGACTTTGATTCTAGTCCGAGTTCGGAAAGGCGTGGACGAGTTCGCCGAGTTGCAAGCTTGCATTGTGCCTAATGACTCGACCCTTTTGCCCTTAGGTCCATCTCTAAACTTGGCCCTTTCTCCCTTCGGGTTCTCCCTCGACCAACGAAGAGCATAGCAAGGGGTAGACCTTCAAGGTTTTAATAATGGATGCCATGGATTCTTGATCCAGAGAAAACGATGGGAGACATTTGAGTTTTTGGATTTGATGATTTTGTTTGGGTTTGAGAATTTTGGGGGTTTTGGTTTGTTTTTCCTGTGGGTATCTGACCCCATTTTTTTTGTATTTGTTTCCCAAGAAGATTTATGAGTTTGAAGGTTAAGGTTTACTTTGTTGGAGATCGGTTTGGTTGTTGGGTTTATGGGTTTGGTTATTTTATTGGAGATTTGGGTTTGGTTCTTTGTTGGAGATTGATTTTGCAGTAGATTTGTATTTTTTTGATTGTTGGTTTTGTTCTCATTTGAAGATTGCTGTGTGTTTTACATGTTTGGTTGCTAAGAAAATGCAAGAAAGGAAACAAAAATATTGATTTTTTAAATTTCTGGGCAAGGTTTGCTGGGAAGAAAATGAATAACATGATTAACGGGAAGAACACATGTTTTTATTCTGGGTAAGGTTTGAACATGATTTTTTTATTCTGTTTTTATTTTTTTATTTAGTTAAAATTAATAAATTAAAATTTTAAATTTATATGTTGATGTGTTAGTGCTACAGTGAATTATTGTTATTATTTTATTGATTCAGCAGTTTCTCCGGTAGTTTGGTGACAGAATAGTGCTTCAAGGATTTGAATGTCCTACGTTAATTGGTTTAAGGACTAAAAATGGTAAAAGTAAAATGTAGGGACTAAAATGAAAAAAATGTCAAAATGTGAGGACTAAAAGTGCATTTACGCCAACAATTTTTAACATTACAAATTATATTTCAAAAAATTGATTGGTTTCAGTTTGCATTACTTTTTTTTTTTGTTGAGAAATATATATTCTATAATTAATAAACTACTTCTTGAAACTTTTTTGGTCAGTAAGGAGTAGTAGAGAAAAAAAAATCGTAATAATAGACATAATTATTTAATCTAACAAATTAATCATATTAATCATAGGCCAATATTACAAGTCCATTTTCAAATAGGGGTAAATTCGTCTATTACCTTTCCATACTTTGTGTCTGGAGTACTTCACTTAATTTCCTCTGCAGTATCGGGCTTTGGCGGTATTTATCACGCACTTCTAGGACCCGAGACTCTTGAATAGTCTTTTCCATTCTTCGGTTATGTATGGAAAGATAGAAATAAAATGACTACAATTTTGGGTATTCACTTAATTTTGTTAGGTATATGTGCTTTTTTTCTAGTATTCAAAGCTATTTATTTTGGAGGCGTATATGATACCTGGGCCCCAGGAGGGGGAGATGTAAGAAAAATTACCAACTTGACCCTTAGCCCAAGCGTCATATTTGGTTATTTACTAAAATCCCCTTTTGGAGGAGAGGGATGGATTGTTAGTGTGGACGATTTGGAAGATATAATTGGAGGGCATGTATGGTTAGGTTCCATTTGTATACTTGGTGGAATCTGGCATATCTTAACTAAACCTTTTGCATGGGCACACCATGCGCTTGTATGGTCTGGGGAGGCTTACTTGTCTTATAGTTTAGGTGCTTTAGCTGTTTTTGGTTTTATTGCTTGTTGCTAAATATATTTAATATTTTCCATCCTAATTTTTAGAATATCCAAACAAAAGGAATGGTTAATTTTAAAAATATCTCAATAAGATGAAGGATAACCATTCCTCTCTACTCTCATTTCCACTACTCTCCTCCCCTCTACCTCTTCTACTCTCCTCCCTCTCCAAACTTCCAAACATAGTATTAGTCTTCACTCTTAGAGGAGTACATATACGGAAACTCCTCAAAAAAAAAAAAAAAAAAAAACAAAACAGATGATATATAATTGGAAAGTGGAATCAATATCAAGAATCACTAAAAAAAAATCAAGAATTACTAGTGGAAACCGTGTAACCTTAGAAAAGGAAATAGTTAACCAATACTTAAAAAACATTAGTTTAGGAAATATTTTTATGAAAAAAGAGAAGAATAACTAATTTTTTTAAGATTTTTTATATTTTCTATAAAAATGATATAAAAACTTTCATAAAATAACTTATTAACAATTACTCTAAGAGTACCCGTTAATATAATTTTTTGAAAAAAAAAATCTATAAAGACATATATGTTTATGTCATCTTGAAAAATTATACTATTATATTTTTGTTACCAAATTTATTTTTGGTTACATGTAGCATCGCATACGTTGTGTGCTTCCTCCCACCTATATATGCATCATCTATTTTTAGTGATTGCTCTTTATATTTATCAACACCAATTAATTTTTATGATAAAAGTAAGAACCAAATCTTCAAATCCCTTATTTGAAGATAAGAAATCAATTACTACGTAACTTAGAAACTAAACATTTGTCTGTTCTTTCCATTAAAACAAAAACATTTGTCTTTATCTTCCTTTTTTTTTTTTTTCTTTTTCATCTTATTACCTGTACTTCCAAAATGTTTCAACTACTCCTCTATATCAGTCTCACCAGCTTTACACAAAACTAGTCAAACCCAATAACACATTTTGGGAACCCACAAAATTCACTCTCTCCCTCCCTCTGAACACTCACCATGTTATTCGATCCCTTCAAATCCCATTTCCTCTTCCTAATTCTCTCTTTGTCCCTCTGCGTTTCACAAACCCTAGCTCTCAATTCGGTCCCAGAGCCCGATGCCTCGCTCACCTACCTCTGGCCTCTACCCTCCGAATTCACCTCCGGCAACCGCACGCTCTCCATCGACCCGGACCTATCTCTCGCCGTCGCCGGAATCGGCGGCAACTCCGCCATTGTTAGAGCCGCATTTGATAGATACAGAGCGATCATATTCAAGCACACTAGTGGAATCTCTATATTTAGTAGATTCACGGGAAGGAGCTCCGTGTATGATATTAGCAAATTGAAGATCATTGTTAATTCGGATAACGAAGAGGTAAAAATTTGGTTCAGTTCGATAAATTATTGAATGTTTTAAGTAGTTTGTGTGAAATTGGAAGTGTTTTTATTTGATTGTTTGTGTTCAGCTTCAACTTGGTGTGGACGAGAGCTATACTTTGTTTGTTTCGAAGAATGATGGGAAGTCGATTACTGGAGAGGCGGCGATTGAGGTAATTTGAAGGAGTTAGAGATTGTGGTTTTGCTTGTTTAGCTTCTTTGGTGCTCAATGTTTTGTTGTGTTAAGGCTGAATTACAAATTACACGCTCTAACTTTGATTTCGCCTCCAATTCACGATGTTAAGTCTATGAAATTGATGTGGTTTTGGAAAGCGAAATTTTTTTAAAACTAATGGCGAGATTGGATGGAAGGACTAAATGGGTGCTATGATTTTCACTCTAGGTGGTCAGTGATGAGTTTTAGTGATGTTGATACTCTGTTTATTGCAGGCAAATACTGTTTATGGCGCATTGCGAGGATTGGAGGTAATGCATGATTATGATTTATCATTAGAGTAGGCACCTGCATTTACATGCATATGCAAGGTTGTGATTGTATCGATCCATATGGGTCATTTCTCATTAATTCTTACGTTTCTATAATATTCCAGACATTCAGCCAATTATGTTCTTTTGATTATGGAACTAAGTCAGTGCAAGTATACAAGGCTCCTTGGTACATCCGGGACAAACCGAGATTTGCATTTCGCGGGCTTCTATTGGGTATGCTACATTTAGTTTTTGTCAGGAAAAGTAAACTTTGGAAATTTGTTTATAATTTTGTCCTAGAATGTATCTTTAGTAGATTTCATAGATTTGTTGAATTTCAGATTGTAAATGGTTAGGATTAGTTGGTTAGAGGTTAGACTTCCTGTGTAATCTAACTGCTCCTTTGTTTAATAAGTTTATTTTATTCATAAAGAAAATTGTGTCCTAGAGTGTTGCTTGATAACCATGTTCATCGGTACTGTTTTGCAGATACATCGAGGCACTACTTTCCGATTGATGTGATTAAGCAGATAATTGAATCTATGTCGTATGCTAAACTTGTAAGATTTGTTACTTGGTATTCTTGTCAAGGTTGTGTTTCATAATTAAATTCATTAATTGGACTGATAATTATATCATCCTTTGCTTCTTAAATTTTTTATAATGTAATTCTGATACTGAAAATTGCATTTAGTAGAATGTCTTTCATTGGCACATTATAGACGAGGAGGCATTTCCACTCGAAGTACCTGCATATCCAAAGTTGTGGAAAGGTTCATATACAAAGTGGGAGCGTTACACGGTTGAGGATGCGTATGAGATTGTCAAGTAAGATACCTGGAATGTCTTATATGTAGAAGTAATTCATTAACTTAAAATAAATTCATCAACTTGTCCAGGTATTCCTATTAGCTTTCCAATCAGTTGAAGTTACTTGTCTAATAATTATTTTTTCATAAGTAGTTACTTGTCTAATAATCTTCTAATCAGATTGATTTTAATTTATTGAAAATATATAGTTAATCAAATCATATGATGCTACTCTTCAACAACGAACTTAATTTGCCTTCAGCAAAAAAAAGAAAAAAGAAAAGAAAAAAAAAAGGAACTAATTTGTCATAAGAGGTGCAGCAAATTTCATGATAGATTGGGGACATCAAAGAGTGATATATAGTATGAAAAACATAATCTGATGTTAGTTAAGAAAAAAGACAGGGAACTCAAAATGATGCTTTCAGTGGGTAAAAAATGTGAGACCTGAAAGTGTATTGCTATAAACAAACAACAACAATATTTTTTTTTTGTTGCTATAACCAGATGATTATTATTATTAGTATATTTGACATTCCTTGTACATGGCTACTATATGTTCTAATTTATATTCCTTAATACTCTTTCATTTATGAGTCTGACATAGGCTAATAGTGTGTTTCCTTTTTCATGTTTCCATCCATTGATGTGAAGCTTTGCCAAAGTAAGAGGTGCGTTATATCTTTATAGTTTGTTGAAGCTTGAGTAATACATCATAAACAGCAATCTTTACAGATTTTAAATTTCATAAAATATCCATCTTCAAATAGAACTTATGCAATAGAACTGTGGCATCTCATGATTGGATGGGAATGACAAAGTGTAAATGTTTTCCTGAATAGACATAGAATTTTAGAACGAGTTTTAGCTACTAAATAAGTATTTAAGGGGTTGAATCCTTGGGGAAAGAATGCCTTTATTTCTTTTTCTTGATTATTTTATGTGGTGTGTAACAGGCATCAATGTCATGGCAGAAATAGATGTCCCTGGTCATGCAGAATCATGGTAAAGTATAACTTGATGTCCACTATTTTATTATAAGCGGATATTATGATCTGATATTCAAGCTAAGAGTCTCTTGGTTTCCAAAGACTGGAAAAGAAACCTTTTTAGGCTCAAGAAATCTTCTTAAAGAAGGCTTGGATTTGGCATATTATATTAGTACCTGGTCCTAACCAATAGGAAGAATATAGCTTTCTGGCCCTCATCCTGTAATTCTGTCATAATATTCTATGGCAAGAAGACAAATGAAAATATACTTAGTAACATTTTTTTTCCAATTTTTTAATCATGGATTAAAAAATCCTGCTCTAGAAATTCTTATCTTGCAAGTCTTAGAGCTGGGAGTTCAGAATTATCCTTTAAGCTGTTTCCTCAAAGTCATAGGGAAAGATTCAAGAGTTCAAACACCAAAAAATAAAGAATGTTCCCAATTGTAATCTTGTATTTATCTATTTCCTTAAACTGATAAGCGGTTGATCTATGATCTACTTTCAATGCAGGGGCACTGGATATCCTAATCTTTGGCCTTCTACTTCATGTAGAGAGCCACTTGATGTCACAAAAAACTTTACTTTTGATGTGATTTCTGGGATTCTGACAGGTTAAGCTCCTTTAAAACCTTTTCTAGACAGTCATCCATGGTCCATCCCCCCTTCCCAATGAAATTATGAAATATACTATATGGATATTATATATAAAAAAAATAGCCTTGTTTGTCCATATGCTGTTAGCTGCATTATCCTCATAGACGTCCACATAATTCAAAGATCAAAAGGTGGAGGAATACCATATGATATCATGGTGTAAATATGTGTGCATACGAACTTAACAGCAACATGGAAATTTTTTTAGTAAAATTTGGAAAGGGCAAAGAAATAAAAAGTAATACTTGATGCAATATGTATTGTGTTGTTGTACATTTTTGTTCTCCTCTCCCTAAATTCATTTATTTAAAATTTGTAATTTACAGATATGAGAAAAATTTTCCCCTTTGAGCTCTTCCACTTGGGTGGTGATGAAGTTAATACAGGTGAGTTTGAATGGCCTTCTTGTTGCAAGCTAAGATTCTGCTATCTCTACGTTGAGAAAAGACATAATACTAGTAACCCAGAAATAAATATTTTATGATCTTACATTTCAAGAATGTATGGAAATAATTTTTTTTTTTAATCACCAAAAATGATTTGCCTTTTCCTTTTCCTTTTCCATGTTATTGACAACTATGACACAGTAAAAGCCCTAATGGGTTCTGATATGAATTTTGATGTAGGATCTTTAGGAATTTGTAATGAGCCCAAGTGTGTACTATAGGTGTAATTCTTGTAATCATAGTAATCCTTGTAAAGAATTAAGTGTACCATAAGTGTAATTCTTGTAATCACATAGCAATCCTTGTAAAGAATTAGGAAGAGTCAAGTTAGTTGTAAGAATTCAAGAAGCGGGGCCAAGTTGGTTAAGATTGCAAGAAGTGGAGCAGAATTGGTTACAAGTTGTTAGAGCATTCACGTAAGTTTATACAAAATTTATTGTCTATTTTAGAATAAGAACTTGCTTTTTCTATTTTAGTTAACCATTTTTCAAAATGCCACATCTGATTATCTATTTTGTACTCTATTTCATTAAAATATCAAATTTTCTTTATTTTCAAATTTTTTTTTTCTCTCTTCACACACAACAACCAACATCCACTCTCTTTCTTCACCCTTGGGATATGTAAAAAAAAATGTTTTGAGTAAGCTACAGTGCGTCCTGAATTTTGACAAGCACTGTAGCAAAATCCTATTCAACATAACCTGTTCATGATCTGATGTGGGTGATTTTTGTGCTTCTTTAGCTATATTTTGGGTCTTATGCTATTTTAGCATACTTGATGCAAATGCTCTTAGTTGGTTGTTTTGGCCAATAATCCTTGCTAGTAACTTGTATAAATAAATGTAATCCATGGCACTTCATCATTAAAGAAATATGACACAACTTTCGCATGTTTAAATTCTCTCCTCCCTTTTTCGTCTTCTTGGAGGGTGTCTACCTCGAATTAATTCAATTCCGATTCCAATAATTTCATTACAAAATTGAGCATTAATTTAGGGATCTTAATGAGATCTTGAAGGGTTTCTTGAATAGGGTTTGATGTTTAATGGTTTAGTAGGTTAAGTAATAAAAAGGTTGGATCTTGAATGAGTTGATGGCTGTTTGGTGTTAAAACAGTGAATAGAGATAGAAACAAATAAAGGTAAATCCTAGGCAATCACACCTAGGTTTAGCACGCAATCACACTTAGTTAGAAGGTTACACCTTTAAAGCTTAAAATAAGATGTTGGAATTTTATTCAATTGATTTCTCTGTTTATGTCTTTTATTTAATGCTAAAGACTCTTTTATAGACTATTGTGTTGTCGACTCTTAAATAACTTTTTCCTAGAATGACTACAAATTAACATCCAAACCAAACAGAAAAAGGACTTAAAACATAAGATAAGACTTATGAGCCTCCAAAAGAACCCATTGCAGTGAACAATAACAACAACAACACACAAGCCTTATTCCCAAAATTTTGGGGTTGACTTTGGATCCTCAACAAACTAGTTAGGGTCAGCCACATTACAACCCATTCCAGAAAAATCTAGAAGTTACAAAACTACCTCTATCTTAGGGAAACTTTATGAAAACTGAATTAACTTTCTAACCTAAAGAAATGTAATACTAAGACAATATAAACTAAAGTAGCCTATGAAAGATGCCAAGAGGCCCCACGTTGAACCTAGACCACTGTTGTTGAATCTTTTGGTATTTGCTCTTGTTTTTCCTCTAACTATTTACTGTTTGCACCAATCTGAGACTAAAAGCTTTTCTCTTTCCTGCGATAATTATTCCAAGCTTAGTCTTATGGCAATTCCATCTATAGTATAAAATATTATCTTAAAGGAGATGAAAGTCTTGAGCCTTTTAAACATTGAAACTCAAAATCATTGGAAATAACTTGATTCTCTTTTCTTAGAAAAAAAAAATCATTGGAAATAACTTCTTCTGTCTGTTAATCTTTTGGTCAATGGAAAAGCTTACTCAGGCACTAGAAATCTCATAGAAATGGTTTCTTTGTAACTCATTTTGTCAAAGGTCATAACATTGGCCAAAAATTCCGACTGCATGGTTAGAACTTAGAACTCATAAATGAACCAGACATGCTTGTTGATAATACGGTTCATACTTCTTTGCTTGATTAGAAATTGTGTTTCATCTCTCTCTCTCTCTCTGTGGTATTACTTATGTGCTACTATGGTTCTTATTTTTATTAACAACAAATCATTTTATTTGACAGATTGCTGGAGCACTACTCCACATGTGAAGCAATGGTACATGTTGCAACTGTTTTGGTTACAAATCTTGTTATGTCATGACTTAAGGTCCAAACAGTTGAATTAGTTGAGCAATATGTGGCTTGAAACAGTAAAGTAATCTAGGTGGAAGCAAATGGCACAGTATATGATTCACAGAGATACCTCATTTTTGTGGTTATTTTGACCCTTTTTGTTCAAATTATATCTAGGTATTCATGATGTTGCATTCACATGTCACTCTATACCCTTTTCATCCAAATTTTAGTCCTCAAATAATTACTGTAAAAAAAGAAGAAACAAATCTAGGCAAAAAGCTGGTATTTTGAAGTCTGTTTGGATGGTATAATGCTTCATTCCCTGAATCAACTAAATTTAGGTTTATAAAATTGTTCAATTTTAGACGCTGGCTTACTGAAAACTAGGCTCCCCCCACCCCGCTCCCCTTGTGGCCGTGGGCATCCCTTTCTCCCCCCAACTGATAAAAATAAAGGATTAATATTTGACATGTTCTACCAAGGTCTTGTAAGCAATCTTACTCTTTGATTTAGCACCCCCACTGATAATTTTGTGAACTGATCTGTGGTTACATCAATGGCATGTTTCTTTGAAACTTTCTCAGTCATTGGTTTAGTTCTCTTTCTTATCTATCTGCTATAATAATTTGTAGGCAGTGGCCACTGAAATATTGGGTTCAGAATATGTCCTGATCAAATGTCTCCATGTCTGAATTGAGTACAGTGTTTATGTGACCTTGATTGACATTCATTCTGTATGTCTACTATTTAATATGCAGGCTTCAGGACCGGAACATGACTGCTAAGGATGCCTACAAATATTTTGTACTAAAAGCTCAAGAAATAGCAATTTCAAAAAATTGGACCCCTGTCAATTGGTATGGTGTTACTTGTTAGGATCTACTTGAGAGTTTGGAAAGTTCTAGGATATCAACCTAAAGGATAGACATGGAAAATAATAATAAATGAAAAAATTGATATGCATAGTTTACATACACCTTGAGCAAGAATAATCATTATTCTGCTAATATCCATAAGGAAATAGAAGAATCAACTATTGAAGGAGAATGCATGGTTATTAGAATGTAATCCTTTAGGAGTTGCTCTAGTATACTCCCTAGGTACTGGAATGAACCTCTGTTCAATAAAATGATCATATAAATCATGGTTATGTTTCCTCAATACTCTGTCATTTTATTAATATAGACTGAACTCATGACAGTTTTGAATTTTCACATCTCAGGGAAGAAACCTTCAATACGTTTGCAGAAAACCTTAATCCAAGGACTGTAGTGCATAACTGGTGGGTTTCTCTTCCCTGGAGCAGTTTCACATTTCCAAATGTCTGTTTGTGTCAACTTAAAATTCTTTTGCATGTTGCTATAGGTTGGGCGCTGGGGTTTGTCCAAAGGCTGTTGCGAAGGGTTTTAAATGCATTTTCAGCAATCAAGGTTTTTGGTATTTAGACCATCTGGATGTCCCTTGGAATGAAGTTTACACTGCTGAGCCACTAGAGGGAATAAATGACTCTTCTAAGCAAGAGCTTGTGCTTGGTGGAGAAGTTTGCATGTGGGGTGAGACAGCAGATACATCAGATGTTCAGCAAACAATCTGGCCTCGAGCTGCAGCAGCTGCAGGTACGTCTCTGCTGAAAATAAATCATCAGTTAAGACTTAGGCACTGAAATTGTGTAGCCTTGTTGGAGTAAACTTCTTTATGAACCTGCGACTGGTGGAGAATGGTGCATCCTTTTTTTAAGTTTCTTCTTATTAGTGACCTTAGGACAATCTTGTTGGAGACACAGGCTTTCACAAAAACGAAATACTGATTTTCCTGGGTTAAAAAATGAATATATCTTGTACTATTTTATTGTTTAGGACATGAAGTGACAAATACCAGTTATATTGAGCACAGTCACCTCCCTGAAACCTAGTGGTCCAAGCTTGTTCTTGTTCTTTTCCTTTTCCTCAAGTTTTTCTCGGTAGGAACTGGTAGTGATCTTTTCAATTTTTTTTTTTCTTTTTTTGGGGTAGGGTGGGGCGGGGGGGAGAGTCTAATTAGTTGTGACTAATGTGGTGGTCAAAAAATATGAACCAATTCGATTAGCAACTCCGCTGTTGGTGTCTAAGATGAATGCATACACCAACACTATCAAGTGTTTTGAGTTTTGCAAAATGTCTTAACGAGTGAGCAAGTTCATCCAATGTTTTCATTTGTGTTGATTCTCCACTTGTTTTTAGCTTTTGCAATATATTGGAAGCTCATAATGATTGTCTTAAGTAAGAGATGCAATTTTTTCCCCCTTTGTTTTACTTTTTTTGGGGGCTGTTATTGGCTCTTAAGAATGCCATTGGTCACTTTGTTTCCTATAGAGCGCATGTGGAGCAGAAGGGATGCCATATCCACAGGAAATATTACCTTGACTGCATTACCCCGGTTGCATTACTTCAGATGTCTCTTGAATAGGCGTGGGGTTCAAGCTGCTCCAGTCACAAATAAATATGCCCGGGGCCCTCCAACTGGTGCAGGGTCATGCTATGAGCAATGATTCTTAAATTGTGAGATTAGGTGACTGGACTTTGTTTCAGGCTGCATCCAACAAGCTCCAGCTCAAATAGCACTTTGTTTCCCATAAGAATGCTTGGAAAATCTGGTTGTGGGTTCACCACAACACCCATTGGAGGCATGTAACTTGTTAATAGACTTAAAAAAGAAGTTGAGATCAGTATTGGTTGTGAGATCAATCAAATCTGTCACTGGTGATTTGGTGTTGTAATTTACATGTGGTGATATAATTTGTGGTGTTGTAATTTACTTGTTAGTAAATAAATATTTTCAATTTTATCATTATCTCAAAATTACAAGTTCCGGAGCAGACAGTTGGGAACTCTCATAGATTTTTGTTTTCCCAGGGATGATTTTGAGCATCCTACAATAATTTCCATGTTGTGTCATTTCCAGCAATGTTGTTTCGTAGAAACTATTGCCTGATCTGATTCTTTTTCATGTCAAATAAATCTACACTGCAGATTTGTGGAAGTTAAAAACTCATTGAGAAAGAGCCTCAGTGCATTTGTGTAGCAAATATAAAAGAGAGGATTTTTTTAATTTTTTTTTTAAAATATAAGATATAAATTTTACTTTAGCCTAATTTAAGTCTATATGTGTGTGAAACTCCCTCTTGGAGAGTTAAACCTCGGCTCTTGCCTTCAACACTCCACAAGCATTTAATACTTATAGACATTGTGCCAAGGATGCGTGGTAGTAGATATAGAAGATTTTAATCCATCTAAAAATGTGCTATAACGGACACTAGGGGAGACATTTATGTTATATACCAGAGGTTACACATTTATTGCCTGAGTCAGATATTCTGAAGGAAGCTAGGGAGCCCTTTAGAAACGATGACAACATAGGTTGATACTTTCAAATCTACATGCCAATTTTTCAAACAATTAAGGAAAGATTGTCAGAGGATGATGAATATGATGTATACGTGCGCTGAATTCATGGTCCAAATATAGACAATGGATAATAAATTACTGGTACTTTATATGGGTTATATTCATAGTCCAATTTCTATGCTATATTTTCTCTTAAAGTTCCATATTTTGAAATCGACTTCTAGTTTACACTAGCTGACCAAACCCTCATATATTGGGTATTGCCAAATCCTAGAGTAATGCCAAGTTCAAGGGTCTCCTTCTAGTTTTAGAAATCTAAGTCCAAGGTAGGACTTGCTTGAGGATAACAACAACTTCACACAAACTAAAGTCATGAAGATAAAAAGTTTCATAATGACACAAAACTAATCTTCACGGCTCCATCTTTTCTTACCCCTTCTGCACTGTTGTCTTGCTTGACAGTTATGGGTATTGAAAAAGACTTTCAAAGTTGAATTAAGTGCATTCCTAACGAAAATGCTGGGCCATAATGCATAATGAATCCCAGAGGGACCTCATTGCTGAATTATGGTGATTGTTATTATTATTTTTTCGGTGAAGGTGACCCATAAGTCTTTGTATTCAATATATTATGATGATGCTCTCCATGTACAAAGTGCTGGGGGTCTAGGGGGAAAGGGTTCGAGCTGTGGGGTTAGCAGCATGTTGTAATTATTTTTCAAAAAATATATTATGATGATGATGATGAGTCATGGTAATACAATTGATGAGATGTGATCCCCTATCTTCCTTATTAAACTCTTTCTGACTCTTTTATTCTCAATTTCACACCTAGGGCATGTCTTCTTCATTCAATTTTAGCAAATATCAGTTTCAGCAAAGTTGCGTTACATTGGCTTTCATGAAAGTGTGAATTTCTAGGCTATAAAGGATTTTGAATTATGATTAAGTTTGGTTTATGTAATGCCATTTTCTTCGTTGAAAGTCAGAATTGCTGATAAAAAGGATTCATTTTATTTTTAGTTTTTTCCCCCTCATATGATTTAACATTTCTTGAACCATTTACTATTAAGTCAAAAATTAATGATAGTGCTTAGGTAAGATTTCTAAATAATTCAATGCTGACAAAAAGTCGTTTTCTTGACATGCATGATCAATCACATTTTTAGTCTTGAGTGTTAAAATTTTTTTCTTTTTAAATAATCAAAACCTTTTATTTAATCTCTTAGATCTAGATGTCATTTTTAATATAGAATTATCTATAGGTGTAAACTAAGCAGTTCTAAAACCTCACATTTGTCCCAAATTGGAAGAAAGTTGGTCTGTAAGATTCTACTATCCACTAGTATTGACAAAAATGGAGAGTTTTAATTGGGTCTCTAGTCTCCACCCACCTCTATTGGTATTGGCAATAGCTTTATCTCTTTCAACATGGGAGAAAAAAGAATAGCAATAGTAAAAACTTGAAAGTTTTAGTAATTTACTTTCTCTCTCTCTTAAAATGATCAAAGAAAAAAAAGTTCCTTATATTATTAGAAAATCTTACTGTACCAATTTAAATATATCATATCTATTTAAACATAAACATAAAACTTTCTTCCAAACTAGTTAACTTAAAAATTTGATATTACTCTATCCTTTTTATAAATACAATCAATTTTTATTTATTTATATAGATATGATAGAATTCTAACTTATGCCACTTCATAATAATTGTTCTTTATCATTAAATCAATATATTAATTACCAATTGGTTTTTAGTATAGATGGCTTAGAACTCTAGAACTCTTATTCCATGATAAGTTAAGTTAACGATAACCTAATATGATGTTATTTTACTAGTTGAACTAATTGAAACCGACTTTAGTTTATTCTTTAAAAAAAATGGTAAAATACAGAAATTATCTCTAAAGTTTGGACTAATGTTAATCAAGTTCAAGACAATTAAAAATTGAACAACTTGGTCATAAAACACAGACAAACAATTAAAAGATTAGTGTGTTTTAGCTGTAATAGTTTGACTGACTTTCATATAAGTTAGCTGTACTGTTATTTATTAGTCAAATGGTCAAAATAAAGAGCTAGAATGGTAAATGATACGTATTAATCAAATCCTCATGGATAATTAATACATTTTTCCCTTAAAAAAAAGATGTTTTACTAAATATAATCATAATAATTAATCACCTGCTAAAATTAGTTAGATATGAATAGTGTGTTTTAAAAAAGGAAAGAATTTTTTTTTTTTTTGTGTATCAGCTAGCTCACTTCCTCACTCTCACTCTCACTCAGAAATAAACACAGAGAGAGAAAAAAAAAAAAACAATTGTTTTTGTTTTTGAGAAGAAATTTAACCATACCTATCACCCTTGCCTTCCTCTCAGCTTTGCCTCAAAGTCCTTTTCCCTCTCACTTTTCTCTCTCTCTCTCTCTCTCTCTCTCTCTAAAAACTTCCTCTCTCTCTCTCTCTCTACTATCATGGCTCCCTCTACATGCCTCACTCTGTAAGTCACAAATCTAACCTCTTTCTCTCTTTCTCGAAAACAAAACCCTAGAAATTTACACCATGGTTCTTTTATTTCTATGAATTTCTATTAATTTTTTTGTATCTTATCTTATTTTGCGTGAAACCATTTTCGTTTCGATATTCGAACTTGGTTCTTCCCTTATTGCTAATTTTCCTTCTAGATTTGCTCAACTTTTTGTTTTACAGGGCCTAATCCTTGATTTACTGTTATTTTTTTTTAATAGTTTCATCTGCTTAATTGTTAGTATTTTCACTATTTTGTTGCTTAAGTATTAATAAACTATCATTTTTTTGTTGTTGCTTTCTCTGTCACAGTTTGCGTCTTATGCTTGATCTGATATGGGTTTAGTTCCTGGCATTTGGGTTAAGTGTTAACCACTCCACCATGCTTCACTTACTGAGGATTTGATTTTTAATTATTAGGGTTTAATTCCAGATTTCTGGGTTTGCTTTCAGTTCCTTGAGTTTGGGATAGGAAAATTTTCAAGTGGGTTAACTGGGTATGGTGGGTAAAGAGGATGCCACGAGTAATTCTCGGGTTCCATGCCAATTGGCTGGTAACCGGAGAATGTTTATACGGTCTGCTTCGTGGTCCTCTTCCCGTCTCCCCTCTCAAAACCCGGATTCCGAAGAAAAAGAATGTGGGGATTCTAATGGGAATGTAGGAAACAGTAATGGGCAAAATCGTAGGTTTCCTGCCCCATTAACCCCACGTTCACAACATAATTCTAAGGCTCGGTCTTGTTTACCACCCTTACAGCCATTGGCTATTGCTCGCCGGAGCTTGGATGAGTGGCCGAAGGCAGGGTCGGATGATATTGGGGAGTGGCCGGGACCACCTACTCCAAGTGGGAGAGGGAATGGGGAGAGATTGAAGCTTGATTTGTCGTCAATTCAGAGAAACCCGGATAAGAATGGTGGGCTTGTGAAGAGGGATAAGATTGCTTTCTTTGATAAGGAGTGCTCGAAGGTGGCCGAACATATATATCTTGGTGGAGATGCGGTTGCAAAAGATAGGAATATACTAAAACAGAATGGGATTACTCATGTTTTGAATTGTGTAGGTTTTGTTTGTCCTGAGTATTTCAAAGCTGATTTTGTGTACAGAACTTTGTGGTTGCAGGATAGTCCGTCTGAGGATATAACTAGTATTTTGTATGATGTTTTTGACTACTTTGAAGATGTTAGAGAACAGCGTGGAAGGGTATTTGTTCATTGTTGCCAAGGGGTTTCTAGGTCTACATCCTTGGTGATTGCGTATCTTATGTGGAGAGAAGGGCAGAGCTTTGATGATGCTTTTCAGTATGTCAAGGCAGCGAGGGGCATTGCTGATCCAAATATGGGTTTTGCTTGCCAGTTGTTACAGTGCCAAAAGAGGGTTCATGCATTTCCTCTTAGCCCAAGTTCTTTATTGAGGATGTATATAATTGCCCCACACTCGCCATATGATCCTTTGCATCTTGTCCCGAAAATGTTGAATGACCCTTCTCCATCTGCTCTGGATTCTAGGGGTGCATTTATTGTTCATCTACCATCTGCGATATATGTTTGGATTGGCAAGCACTGTGAGGCCATCATGGAAAAGGATGCAAGAAGTGCTGTTTGTCAGATTGTCCGGTATGAGAGAGTGCAAGGGCCAGTGAGGATGATCAAGGAAGGCGAAGAACCGGCTCATTTCTGGGATGCATTTTCACACCTCTTGCCCTTGATGGATAAGCCCAGCAATGGTGTAGAGGTTGGGGAATCTACAGTCAAGGTTAGAATAGGTGACCGGAAAGTGGACTCATATAATGTTGATTATGAGATTTTCAAAAAAGCTATTATGGGGGGTTTTGTGCCTCCATTTGCATCATCTGAGACTGAACATGAAACCCACCTTCCTGCTAGAGAAAACAGTTGGAGTGCTCTGAGGCGCAAGTTTGCATCTGGCGATATGAAGGAGTTTGTGTCTGCTCCTAAAATATCCCTCTCCAGGGTCTACTCAGAATCTAGGATGATAGGACATTCATCTACAAATTTATCATCACCTTCATCATCTTTGTCGTCATTGATGTCATCATCATCATCTTCTTCTTCGCCTCCTTATCTCTCTCCAGATTCTGTCTCTTCTGATTCAAGCACTAGTTCAAAGTATTTTTCAGAATCCTTTCTAGATTCTCCTTCTGCAGCTTCATGTTCTCTTCCAGTATCTTCTACTTTGTCTAACTTTTCTAACCTGTCTCTCTTGTCCAAAACTTCTTATAGTCCAGAAATTGTTGGTGTTAATTCTGCTTCACAGCCATGTTCCAAATCAACTTCTTCCCCATCTAAAATGTTTTCACCGTCCCTTGCAGAGCGCAGGGGTAGCTTATCAAAGTCTCTAAAATTGCCATTGATGGCTGACAATATGAGGGTAGCATATACTCCGTCAAGCTATCTTTCTGGTCAAGATGATGGTATTTGGATACTCAACAATAATTCTTCCCCATGTGAACCGGATAGTATAGGAGATATCTTAGAGTCCAAGGATGCAGTTAAAACTAGGGAGGGAGATTTAACTGAGTTGTGGAGAATGCATCCTTTGGGACAAGGCCTAGGCTTTGCTGTCTCAAATGGGATGGTGGAAAGTGACTCGGCATTCAGTAATCTTATGAAGCCTTTAGTATGTCGGTGGCCCAGATTAGAAAAGATTGCAACATTTGGTGCAGGTGACATGAATTCTAAAGATGCTTTCGCTATTTACTCTCCAGGTTTAGGCAAAAATGAGAAAAGAATATTATATTTTTGGGTAGGAAGGTCTTTTGATCCTGATGAAATCCAAATTCGATTAGATAGTGAAAGAGACTTAGATGATCTAAAAGAGCTTGACTGGAATCAAGTTGCCTGTGATGCTCTTACCCAAATGGGTCTTCCAAAAGACACTGCTGTCGAGGTGTGTATCTCTTCTTACTGTGTTATATATTATTATTATTGTGTATAAATTTTAGAATTATCTAAATGGCTACAATATTAGTCAGATGTTTTTGTCTCCTTGTTTTAGTTTGTTTGTTATAAAATGTGGATGCACCATCAACTTTGTTTTTACAACTTTTGTAATTTAGCTTGAGTCATATGGAAAGTTAATATATTTGAAACAAAAAGATGTAGTGTGATGTGTTTTGAGCTTTTAAAAAAATCTTAATTTGAAGTGTCAGGGTTGGTGTTTTTGAAATGCCATTAGAGAACCAAGGCCTCAAAATGCTCTTCATGCGAGTTAAATGAGATTTATTATTAATAGCAATAAATATGTGACCTGAAAATCGCTCTTCCAATTCTATGGACTGTTATTTGCTTCACGGGTAAAAGCCATTGTGATTGGTGTATGGGGAAAGCTTCCAGGGTTCAGCCCTACTGGTGCTCAAACCCTGATAAGCTTAACCTTGGAGAAGAAATATCTGATTTACAGGATACTTCTGGCCCCCAAGTCACTTTTTAATTTTTCTACATAACACATATGCAGACAGTGGTATATCCTAGAGTGTAGGGTATAGTTCCTCTTAAAATGCTCCCTAATGTTGGCCTCAGAAAAGGGGTAGAACATGCAATTGTGAATGTCTTAAAGGTAACTAAATGCCTGCATTTTGATGTTTTTCCTATCCAGTTGCAACATAAATGTGGTTTGAGCGAATGATGCTTTAAATCATGGTCTGGATGTAAACTATTGTATCTTATTATCAAGGTATCAATGGCCTTGTCGTCCCATTTCTCTCTTTTTTTTTTTTTTTTTGGCATCTTATATTGGATGTTCTTGTTACCAATAGTGCCATGCCTTTCAAAGTCAGTTGAAAGGTGTTGTGTTCTCAGTTCTCAGCAGTGTTCTATTTTGGTGCTTGTATATTTGCCTTTGACAGGAAAGTAAAATGTTGAAATGAGAATGGCTGCCTTTATTCAAGTACTTGAGCATCCTTAGGGTCCATAGGTATTGGGGCTGTAGAAGGATGGATTGCCTATGAGCTATAGCTCAATTGGCATATCCTGCTTATAAGTTCTAGGTGGAGGGTGAGGTCTTGGATTCAAGACCCGTTGGGTGCATAACTTACCAATAAAAAGGATGGGTTGTCAACTTTAGGTTGTTTTCAGTTTAAGTGGAAGTTAGATCGTAACTGGTGATAAAACTGGTGCTATTTGTCAAGGGTTTTTCCTTTGATGAAGTTTTCTTGTAACTGGTGGTTCTGTTTTTTGCGTTCTGTATAATTTTATATGTTTGCTTTGTTAATTATGTGTTAAAATTATCTGGTTATTTAGTTCATGACCATAGTATAACACATAGTGAAGTAGTTAAATGAAAGATGGTTTCATGTTGCTTTTGTATGTGCACGTGGTATAAATTTTCTGTTTTTTTGACAAGAGCCTATACACCAAGATTGAGACACAAGTACTTAAATAGTTGAGTGCATGACTCAGCCCAGTATTTCTTCTTCTTCTTCTTCTTCTTCTTCTTCTCTTTTCCCTCTGATTTCCACACAGTTCTTCAGATGAATGCTTGTGTTCTATGACCATAAATTGAGCTACATTGATAAATTTGTAGTTGAAGAGGTTTTATTTTTTGTTGGTTTTTGAAATGGGTTTTGACAATGGAAATGTGAAGGTAAAAGCTTTTGGAACTCTTTGGAGCATCCTGAAATAAACAAGAAAATGTGACTTTTTAATTACATAACATTTTCATCCATATCACATGTCTGGTCCAACTTTCTGGAAAGACAAATGCTTTAAATATAACAAATTTTTTCCATTCTTTGCTCTTATATTTCTCTATGATGTGCGCTTTGGAAGCAAGAAGAAGGCATTCTGTCCAATAGGTCATCTAATTTGAATGTTGCATATTTTTGTGAACAGATTGTTAAAGAAGATGAAGAGCCAATAGAGTTTCTTGCATTGTTGAGGTTGTTGTAGTGAAAATGTGAAGAGATTCTGCAATCCAATGGCTTAAAGCTTTTTTTATTTGTTTGGTTTGCTTAATTGCACTGCAACTTTCTCAGGCATCAAGATGAGATTCTCCTGAAAAAACCCAGAGAGGTAATGTACTTTGTGTCAAGCATCATCCACCTAAATTTACATTTCTTCCCGTTACCAGAACATACTATGGTGCATATTTTTGGTGGGAATAGGGGAAGTGACTTCTCTTGGAGATTAGTCTGCTTAGACCACTAGTTAGCTAACAACCCTGCAACATTAAAAGTAGCAAGATGTCTTTTAATTTTCTAAGAACAGCTAACTCATATATAATTAAGAGAAGATACATTAGTCGTTGGGTCTGACTAACCTGTTGAGGAGGAGGAGCCATAGCCAACCCCAAAAAGTTTGGGAATAAGGCTTGGTTGTTGTTATCTTTGTGATGTACTCTTCAATTGGCCTTTTAAAGGGTCATAATTAATGTTCTTGGCTAGTTCTGTTGACGGGTCATGCTTGCAAACATAATAGCCAGAAAACCCTGCACAAAGCTTGGTAAATTCAAACAAGCATGGCTTCTGAGATATCCTTTTGGATCCTTGGGTAAATGAGGCAAAAGGAAGGAAAGTTAAAATTCACTTGATGAAAAGTATCCCATACTTGAGCACTTTTGGGCCTATATGTCATCGTCCAAATGGAGCTCAATAACAGATAATGTTGCTAGAAATGCAAAAATTAGGACTTGTATATTTGGCATAAAATGACCAATATAGCTTAGTTATGTTCAGCTTTTCTATAGTGGGTGGATTGGTAGAATCAAAAATTTCTACTGGGTTGGCTGTTTGCCAAAATAACCTAAGGAAGTTGAGCATGCAGTTATTTGAATAAGAATATCTTTTTGTATCCTTACCAGTTCTTGTTTTTGTTTGTCTGTTTGTTTATTTTTATTTTTATTGGTGGGTGGGGGTGGGGGGTCTCAGATTGTTTTTTTTTTTAGATGGGCAACTTCATGAGCATTTTTCACTTGTAAAAAGAATGCATAATGTCTTTTACCCCTTTCTCATGTTGGATATTTGTCATATGTTGTTTGCAGGAGGCTGCTTTTAATGTCTGTGGCTCTTCTTCACTTGGTTGTACAGTGATATAACACCCTCATTTTCATGTAACACTCATTTTCTTGCTTACTTAGCCCTGCCTCTTAATCTGAATTTTCTTGTATATTCACTGTTAGAAACGATCCAAAGGCCTTAGCAGACAGAATAGATACATTTGATAATTTTTTTTTTTTGGCTGGTTAATCTTCAATGTTTTTTTTCTTTAATTCCTTGGGCGATGTTGTGTCTTGTGTTTAAGGCATCAGAAAACCTTTGCTGGATGGCTTCTTAGAAGATGTGTGCCTTTGACAAGCTGAAAATTGTTGGCCGTTTGTACGGGTAGTATTTCATCAAAGCTAGTTTACAATTCCCAAATTCAAGAGAAAAGCTTTCCCAATTCTCAGAACCTCAATGTCTTGTTTGGTAGTACTATCCCCTGCTTCTTAGAAGATGTGTGCCTTTGACAAGCTGAAAATTGTTGGCCGTTTGTACGGGTAGTATTTCATCAAAGCTAGTTTACAATTCCCAAATTCAAGAGAAAAGCTTTCCCAATTCTCAGAACCTCAATGTCTTGTTTGGTAGTACTATCCCCTGCTTCTTAGAAGATGTGTGCCTTTGACAAGCTGAAAATTGCTGGCCATTTGTACGGGTAGTATTTCATCAAAGCTAGTTTACAATTACCAAATTCAAGAGAAAAGCTTTCCCAATTCTCAGAACCTCAATGTCTTGTTTGGTAGTACTGTCCCCTGCATCTTAAAACTTGGGAAGAAAGAAAGTATTGGACAGAAACGAGTGGCCTATATGCTTTGGACAAACTATACCACTCAAATCCAATATCTTCAAGTTAATCAGAGGTATCTTTAATCCAAAAAGCCTTGGATGCCCCACACACACACACACACACACACACACACACACATATATATAAACTAAAACTGATGTCATATAAACTGATAAAAAGTGAAACTTCTTTCATTTCCTTCTCACAAAACGGCCCAATAATTTATGCGAGAGATATTGCATTTAATTATTTGAATTTCCTTCAAACATGAACTCCTTGGCACCCCAATAAAGACATGGACTCAAACACATCCCGAAATGATTGTGCACCATCTCCAATTGGCTTTTCGATCGGTTGATGTAATTAGTTATTACTACTCATAACTTTCATTAATTTGTGGCCAAAACTGAAAGGACCTTCCAATTAGAAAGTCAAGAGTCCCTTCCATGCAGCACATGTTTATTTCTTCGTACGGATTCCCCAATGTTCATGAATCATGACTCATCATGAGTGCCGATGAAAAGGGTATTAAAAGGAGGCACTAGCCAGAGTGAATTCCATATAGCCCAAAGACTTGCTCATTCAAAGTTTCATAATCACTGTTAACATACGAAATTGACATGGCAGCCACTCAGGTAAGCCTGAAGCTTCTGATAGACAAAAAGGAACACCGAGTGATCTTCGCTGAAGCTGGCAAGGAATTTGTTGATTTCCTTATTACCATTCTTGGTCTGCCGGTTGGAACTGTCATTAGGCTGCTTAGAAGCCACGGCATGGTAGGCTGCTTGCAAAACCTGTACGAGAGCATTGAAAATCTGAGTGATAGTTACCTTCAGCCAGGCCAAAACAAGTCCACTCTGCTCATGCCCATTGTACACATCAATGGTGGTCCTCTACTATTGCCAAACGTAGAATCATCAACATCATGGAACTTGTATAGGTGTAGTACCAGTAGTAACTATAATACCAGTAGTAACTACAACTCTAATTCATACTTAATGAGTCGACAATCACGACGAGCTTATTCAACAAAAAATGAAAACTGTAATTCATACTTGTCTGCTAACAGCAATGCTGTCTGTCCTTCGTGCGGGTTATGTATGAACCAAAAGTTGAATTTTGTAGAATCACCAGAGGCAAACAATCATGGCTCCTCCAGTAGTGAGGGAGGGTACGTGAAAGGTGTGGTTACATACATGGTTATGGATGATCTGGAGGTGAGACCAATGTCTACCATCTCCGGCATCACCTTGCTTAACAAGTTGGTCAAGGAAATCGGAGCTCTTGAGGAGAAAGTGGTCCATTTGGGCATGGATGAGGTATGTCAAAAAACAATAAAGGCATGGCCGCATGGAGTTTTTTTTCTCATAAAAAATATATGTTTGCTCTCTCAATTTAAAGCGCAAATTATAATTTTTTTTCCTTCTTAAGTATTGACAACCTGTTGTGATTGCTATGTAATGGTACTGGATCAATTATGCTTATTTGAAAGTGATGTTACCTCATATTCTTTATGTGGTTTATTGATAGGGTGTGAAATTGCTCAAGGCTTCTTTGCTGTCGAACAATGTTCTTACCGATGTCTTCCTTCCAAAGTTGAAAAAGAAGGCAGCTGCTAGCAGGAGGTAGAATAATGTTGTTGCATCTTTTGGTCATTTTAATTTCTAATGCAAGAGATTTGAGTAGTTGCCAAGAAGATGATTTTTTTTTTTTGCTTGCAAATATGTTGCAAACATAAGTCAAATTTGTTGTGGCCATGTAAGGGGCAATGTACCTTTTTATTTTTATTTTTTTGAGAAATAAGTTATGGGGCCATGTATTTGCCTCTCTCTCTCTCTCTCTTCTTTTGGGGAATTTATTTACTCAGTATTTATTAAATGATATCTTTTTTTTTTTTTTCCTAGAAAAATTATTAAATGATTGCTTTCCTTATAATACTTAATATTGCTTGGTACTTCTCTTGAGATTTGATAATTTTCGGTGAGGTTCTTGACGATGACTTGAAGAATGCTGGTAACGGTTATTAATATGCAACATGAAATGTATAATTTCATATTTTTTGGCGTTTAGTAATCCCGATTGGAGAACTTTAAAGTAATTTTAACTAAATTATCTTTGTCATTGATCTTGTTAGGCCGATAGACATTTCATTACATTTGTATCTAGTCAAGACCACTTCATTAGAAGCTCAAGAAGATAAACTTAAGCCCCTAGTCACTACCCAAAATTGAGGGGTGTAATTGTCACTACCCCAAACATCATTACTAATTGATACCGACTCTTTTCCCCTTAATGGTCTAAAAAGATTATCTTCTTCAATGTATTAGAAAAAAAAAAAAAAAAAATGAAATATAAACCTATGTGGGCCACAACCAGGGGTACTCCAGGTGTTTATGCAATTTATGCATTGCCTAGGCTAGGACCCCAATTAAAAGAGTCTTAATTAAATTTTTTAGTTAATAATTGGTTTAACTAGGGGGCGGGGGAAGGATAGGTTTATGCCCTCTCTAAGCCATCCATCACCAAGAGGTCAATGATAAAAATCTAATGCAATTGAAACCCAAAATTATTTTATTTGAATTAACACAATATATCTCTTAGTGTTTTTTATTCAATACTATTTAAAATAAGCTACATTCATAACATTCTCCCATAGGAAAGACCCTTGTCCACAAGGGTCTTTCTTCCACCAATGTTTTTCTATTAGTATTTCTTAAATGGGAAATGTTAACTAATGTCCTTGGGACATTGATTTAGGAGCTATTTTTAAAAACATTTTATTGGAAGAATGTGAAACAATAAATATTGTTGATAGCTTTAAAAAAATAAATATAAATTTTTTTATATTTCCTATAAAAGTGGTATCAAAACTTTCTTATTATGGTTTACTAATAATTGCCCTAAGAGCATCAGATAACATGATCCAATTTTTAGCAAAAATATAAAAGCCGTCAAACAAAATTAATTGTTTTTTTTTAAATTTTTCTATAAGAAGTTTTTAAAAATATTTCTTAAACTAGTGTCCTTACACTGTATGTTAATTTTCCTTTGTTTTATAATCATACTTTTGAGACCTTTTTACTACTTTGTAGTCACAAACTTGCAATCATTTTCAGTATTTTATGACCTTCGATTGCCATTGACATGGTGACTTTCATGGTTGGCCCTTGCATGAGCTTGCAAATTCTCTCTTTCGTTGTGTGATGGAGATTGGAGACATTCTAAGCTTGTTGAATAATTCAGTGATTCTCTCCATGACCTATGATGATGCCCAAAAAATCATCAGTAAGCTGCAAGCACTCCCAAACCGAAACAACACCTGTAAAAAGAAAAGAGAGGATCTAACAGAGAGCACCGGCGTGGTGTCGGCCAAAAACCCTCCGAAGGTCAAGTTAGAGTCTTTTTCACAACCCTAGAGTGCCAGAGTCGAGTTAATTATGCGTACCTTGATTTATGAGGGTTTTGGGGTATTTATATTGGTGTAGGGTATCATCCATGCCTTGGCCAAGAAACCCTTTCCTTTTAGGATAACACTTCCTTCGATTCTGCATTCCTTATAGAATTCTTTTCCATATAGGAGTCTTTTGATTATGGTTAAACATGCAACGCAAGAACTCCCTTCATTCACGCTTGTGTGGGGATCAAGCAAAGCCATATCAAACTTATCGCGAGACACAAGTTGATTCCGATTAGGAGTCCATGAAGCTTAATCAATACCGACGGAGACCAAATGCTACAACCGTCCACTACGCGTCCTTGTAGCATTGACTCGTCGACCCTCTTTATGTCAACACCGCTCCGTCGTGATTGACGAAGAAAGATTCGTCTCATATTTGATCTTCTTCAGTTGCCCCCTCACTCCTTGGGTTCGTCGCTACAAACTAGATGGACTCACGGAGTGGTAGTTTTCCTTTCTCATGGCCACATATCGAGACAGACGGGCCAGGGTTATTTATGACAATGGACACACGGCCTTCATTGATTGGCTGTTCACCCTAAGCGAGGCGTCCCTTCGTATTCCATGCCCTTTGCTCTATAAAAGCTTGCCTTCTCTTTCTTCATTTTCACCTTCTTATAGAAATTTTGCAATCGGAGTGCCACCGTCGTTTACATTGTGCACTTGCACCGTCCTACTGATACCTCCGTCATCTTATATTGCTTAATCTTGATCCGGTATGTACTTCTAAACTTTTTCTCTTTTTTGTGCACTTTATGTAGATTCGTTAGTGTTTTAGGTTTTACCGTCATATGTAGGTAATGTCTAGTGCGTCAAGTAATTAGTCGTTTGTCTGCGACGGGGCGGGCTACGATGAGGGATTCCCATCAGGTCAAAGAGACCCTGACACTTCAAGTGAAGAAAGGGATCCGTCCGCTAATTCTCCTTCCTTAGATGACGAAGGTTTGGAGTCGGATAGTTCAGAGTCTTCAAGTGATGGCCTAGACGGCGTCAATCCCCCTGTTCAATCTGTAATCGGTCCTGATGGCCTTAGAGAGTTTGTCATGGTACCCCTGTGGACAGTCAATGATTTTAGGTTCACGGTCACCGAATCCCATTTCAAAACAATTAGGGCGAAGTACCAAATTCCTGACAACGTCTGTCTCCGTCTCCCCCACAAATTCGAGAAATGTTACTACAGGGGTGTTGACGGTGTTGGGATTTATGAGCAAGCGTTAAAGGCAGGGCTCAAATTTCCTCTAAGCTTTCTCCACCGTCGACTACTTCAGCATCTTGGTCTGTCTGTCACACAAATCTCCCCAAACGCCTAGAGGGTTTTCATAAGCGTGGAGGTCTTGTACGGGGCCATGTCAGACGGTGCACGAAGGCTGACGGTGGAAGAATTCTTTCACTGTTACCGTCCTACTGAGATCATAAAGTCAAAGGGTATGTATAGTTTTGTAGTTAGGAGCCCGTTTTTGAGGCTTGTCTGTGATACACCCGGTTCCAATAGGGACTGGAAGAGTAGGTATTTTTTCTTGGAAGGGGACCAGTGGATGTGTCATCCAGGGGATAACACATATATGCCCGTCGACACAACATGAGGCATAATGCCTCCGTCGGGTATGCAATTGCTTTTAGTTCCCATGTGTTCAAACCTTTTATTTTTTGTAAGTTATTCTAACCGTCTTCTTTTGCAGCTCGAGACTGTTCGCAAGTCACTTTGGAGGAGTGGAGCTTCTTGGAGAGGATTTTCAACAAGACGAAGCTTGAAGAGAGGACATGGGCACAATTAGTCACCCTCGACACACTCCACTGGTATTGTGAAGGCCCCGAACCAACTTCTACCGCCCATCGTTATGATAGTAGAGTTCGCAAAGGTAAGCCCATCATAAACACTTTCAGTCTATTTTACTCATTCTTTTCTAATGCTGCACATCCGTCTTTTCTTTGCAGAAATGGACGCTGCCAAGAGAAGAGCCTTCATCAAGCAACAAGCAGCAAAGAAGAAACAAGAGGCCGGTCAACAAGTTAAGGGGACGGGTCCATCCATTCCGTTAAAACTGAACCAATCGGAGAAGATGGACCATCAACCAAAGAAGCAGAGACCACTTCTGAGCCCGTCGTGGCGCTGGAGGCCGAGACCAAAAGAACGGTCACTCCCATGGGGCATGGGAAGGGTAAAGGCCTGATGAAAGGTCCACCTCCCACTGGTGAGAAACCACCCGTCCTCCTGCAAGAAGATTCAGAATACGCCTTGAAAAAACTCTTGTCTATCCTTACCGTTGATGATTATGAGGACCTTGGCAACCATGCTACGGAGGCGATGGGAGAGACCGGCCTTTTTACTATTGCTCAGGTATGTTAAACCCGTCCTTAACCTCAAAACTGTCTTTCTTTATCCGTCATTTACATCATGTTTTTTTTTTACTTTGTTTTCAGGCCATGTTGATGATGAAGGGGCTGATGGGTCGTTGTCTGAATCATGAGACAGCTTTGGACCATCTTAGGAAAAAGAATAAGATGATGGAGGGCGAGCTTCATGACCTAAAGGCCTGGAAGATCAATATGGAGAGAAAACTCACCTATTCGGAGCAATTTAGAGGAGAGCTAGAGAGGAAGACGAAGTAGCTGACACAAATTATGAAGGATAAAGAAAAGGAGGTGACGGACGCCAAGACTCAGCTTCGTGATGCTAAAGAAGTGGCGATCTGGGAGTATCGTGACTCCGACCTTCTTTTAACAAAGCTTGGGAGCTCCTTTGCTGACAGATTCGACGATGCCCTCCGTCAGGTCAAGGCCTCATACCCTGATCTAGATGTGTCCCATGTCTCTATAGACGCTCAAGGGCAGACACTAGCTCACTCCGTCCATTCAGAAAGTACAGAAGATGTGTTTGCCGTCATTGCTCCTCTTGTGGACGAAGGCCAGACTCTTCCTCAAGATCAACCAGACGACAACCAGAAAGTTGAAAGCACTCCCCCCAAGCATTAGCAGCAGTAGTGTTTTTTTTTTTTTTTTCGAATGTCAAGGAAAAAATTTTAACCGTCGTAATTTTTGTTGAATCGTCGTAATTTGTTTATGGACATAGTTCCTCTTATAAGATTTAACTAGCTTATTCGCTTGATTTTATCCGTCTTGAATTTTAATTTATTGCTCATATAATTGATAATCTAATCATGTCGCAGGGGTCCGTCCAATTGTGAATTGTATGCGGTCAAGACATCTTTTATCTATGATGTCTGTCCATCTCACAATTTGATTTGTACATTTCATCCTTGAGAGGATGATCCGTTCATTTTTTGGACATTTATCCTTTTGGATGACCCGTCCATTATGTGGACTACACTTTTATCCATATTGGATTACCCGTCCACCATGTGGATTATATATATATATATATATATATATATATATAATATATATATATATATATATATATATATTTTATTCTCGTAGGATGATCCGTCCACTATGTGGGCTTTATATTTTTATCTTTACTGGATTATCCGTCCACTATGTGGACTTATATTTTCATCCTTGTAGGATGATTCGTCCATTTTGTGGACTTCATGTATTTTATCCTTGTAGGATGATCCGTCCACTATGTGGGCTTTATATTTTTATCTTTACTGCATTATCCGTCCACTATGTGGACTTATATTTTCATCCTTGTAGGATGATCCGTCCACTTTGTGGACTTCATATATTTTATCCTTGTAGGATGATCCGTCCACTATGTGGACTTCATAGTTTTTTTATCCTTGTAGGATGATTCGTCCACTGTGTGGGCTTGATTGATTATTATCCATGTTGGATGATCCGTCCACTTTGTGGACTTCATAGTTTTTTTATCCTTGTAGGATGATCCGTCCACTATGTGGACTTGGTAGATTTTCATCCATTTTGGATGATCCGTCCACTATGTGGACTTTGTAGATTTTCATCCATTTTGGATGATCTGTCCACCATGGGGACTTGGTATATTTTCAGCAAAACACATTCCATACGGTTTAAATAAAAACTCCTCTTATTACGACAGACTGGTAGACTATATTGTTCATGGAAAATAAAAAACTTCGGCTTTAATAAGTAAAAATTATGACTATCTAAGAAATAAACTGGAAATGAGGAGGTAAATGTTGCTGTTTTCTTTGCCCTTTGTCTATTGGTAGTATTTTTGCAGGTACTTCGTGTTCCATTGATGGCTCAGCTTTCTTCCGTCTAGCGTCTCTAAGTAGTACGTTCCCTTCCTATGCCATGAAATGATTATGTATGGTCCTTCCTAGTTAGGACCCAGTTTTCCTTAGGAGGCATCCTTTGTAGCGCCGAGTACTTTTTGTAAGACCAGATCTCCCACCTGGAAATCCCTGTGCCTAACCTTGGAGTTGTAATGCTTTGCCATCATGTCTTGGTATCGAGCTAGTCTCTGTGCAGCTGCTGCCCTGACTTCGTCTACAAGGTCGAGTTGTAAATGCAAAGCTTCGTCATTCTTACTCTTATTGTAGTTTTCCACACGGTAGCTTGTTAATCCAACCTCTACCGATATGAGGGCCTCACTACTATACGCCAATCGAAACGGTGTTTCCCCTGTCGGTGTTCTCGCCGTTGTCCTGTATGCCCATAAAACACTTGGCAATTCGTCCGGCCATATATCCTTTGCCCCTTCGAGCCGGGTCTTGATAATCTTCAGCAAGGACCGGTTCGTGACTTCAACTTGTCCGTTGGCTTACGGGTGGGCGGGCGATGAGTAGTGATTTTTGATCCTAAGCTGAGAACAAAAGTCTTTGAATGTGTCGTTGTCGAATTGTTTCCCGTTGTCTGAAACGAGCACCCTCGGAATTCCATACCTGCAAATAATACTTCTCCACACAAAACTACGGATGTTCTTCTTCGTGATAGTAGCCAGAGCCTCTGCTTCTACCCATTTGGTGAAGTAGTCAATACCAACCACCAAGAACTTCAACTGCCTTACCGTTGTTGGGAACAGACCCATGATGTCTAACTCCCATTGTGCAAACGGCTAGGGGGCTGTCATAGGGGTAAGTTCTTCCGTTGGTTGCCTTATGAAATTGCCAAATCGTTGACACTTGTCACAAGCTCTAACATATGTGTGGGCATCCTTCTGCATTGTTGGCCAGTAGTATCTCGCTCGGAGTAGCTTGTGCACTAGAGACTCTGATCCAGAATGGTTTCCACAAACTCCTTCATGGACCTCCCTCATCACGTAGTCCGCTTCCTCACGACCTAGGCATCTTAGGCATGGTCGAGAGAATTCGCTTTTGTATAGGATGTCTTTAATCAAAACGAACCGGGCAGCTTTAACCTTTAACTTTCTTACGCCTTCTTTGTCATCGAGTAGCTTGCCTTCCTTGAGATATGCCACTATTGGAGCCGTCCAACAACTCTCATTGCTTACCTCCTACATGCTATTGTCATCTAATAATGATGAGAGCTGGACGAAGGACAATACCTGTTTAGGGATGACCATGGGTTCGGCCGAAGCGGCCCTTGCGAGTCGGTAGGCTTCTTGGTTCTTCTCCATTAGGATTTGAATCACCTTGATTTGGAGATTATTCGTTCGACCCTTCACTTCCTCAAGATACCTTTTCATCCTTTCATTCTTGCAATAATAGCTCCCGTTAACCTGACTGGTCACGACTTGAGAATCGGAGTAGACAACCATACTATTAGCTCCTGTTGCTACCGCAAGGTCCAGTCCTGCTACCAAGGCCTCATATTCCGCCTCGTTGTTGGTAGTAGGGAAGTCCAGACGGATCATGCATTCGATTTTGTCTCCTTCTGGGGTGTGAAGTACAATTCCAACACCTCCAGCATGCTTGTTGGAAGATCCGTCTGTATGAACTCTCCATATGGGCGACTCCTCTGCTCCCTGATCCTTTGTGGTAGTGAATTCAGCGACGAAGTATGCCAATATCTGTCCTTTCACTGCTGCCCATGGTTGATACCGGATATCGAACTCACTCAGCTTGATTGCCCATAGCGCCATCCGTCCAGCAGCTTCTGGACTACTCATTGCTCTTTGTAAGGGTTTATCTGTCAGGACACTTATGGTCTGCGCTTGAAAGTATGGTTTGAGTTTCCGAGCTACGGTTACCAGAGCAAACGCGAGTTTTTCCATCTGGGGGTATCTTTCTTTTGCTCCTTTTAGTGACCGGCTTATAAAGTACACGGGCTTTTGTACCTTTCCTTCCTCCCTGATGAGAGTAGTGCTGACCGCGGCTGAGGAGACGGCAAGGTATAGGAACAATTCTTCCCCTGGAATAGATGGGCTGAGCAACGGCGGAGCGGAGAGGTACACCTTTAACTCTTCAAATGCCTTTTGGCACTCGTTGGTCCATTCAAATGATCTTTTCAGTGTGCGGAAGAAAGGGAGGCATTTGTCTGTCGCTCTTGATACGAATCTGTTCAAGGTTGCTATCTTCCCGGTCAAGCTTTGCACTTCCTTTACTGTCCTTGGAGAAGATAATTCCATGATGGCCTTTACCTTTTCATGGTTGACTTCAATGCCTCTCTGGGATACCATGAATCCTAAGAATTTTCCTGCGGTTACTCCGAATGCGCATTTGTTTGGATTCAGCTTCATTTTGTATGATTGAAGAGTATCGAAAGTCTCCTGGAGGTCCCTCAGGTGATCGGATTCCTGCACGCTCTTTACCAACATATCATCTACGTAAACCTGCACATTTTTGCCAATTTGGTGAGTGAACATCTTGTTCATCAATCTATGATATGTGGCTCTTGCGTTTTTAAGCTCAAAAGGCATCACTTTGTAGCAAAAAAGCCCCTGACTTGTGATGAACGAGGTTTTCTCCTGATTAACCTCGTCCAATTTAATTTGGTTGTAGCCGGAGAAAGCATCCATGAAGCTCAAGAGTTCATGCCTTGTGGTAGAGTCTACTAGGGTGTCAATACGTGGGAATGGGTAACTATCCTTAGGGCAGACCTTATTCAGATCTGTGAAGTCAACACACATTCTCCACTTCCCACTCGCCTTTTTAACCATTACTATGTTTGCCAGCCAATTAGGGTAGTACACCTCGCGTATGAAGTCCGCTTCTTGAAGCTTCCGTACTTCTTCTGCTATGGCTCGATCGCGTTCAAGGGCGAAAACTCGTTTCTTTTGTCTGACAGGGGAGAAAGAGGGTGACACGTTCAACTTGTGAACTATGACCGACGGGTCTATCCCCGACATGTCCTTGTGACTCCATGCAAAAATATCTTGGTTTTCTTTGAGGAATAATGTGAGCGCTTGTCGGAATTTTTGGCTGGCTAAGGTGCCGAGTCTCGTGGTCTGCTCGGGCCTTGAATCATCCAGGTGTACTTCTTCTAACCCTTCCACTGGTTCCGCCACCGTTCGCTGTTCTCGATGCTCATTGCTTGTAGGTGGTCATCTATTTCCATCATGGCGATGTAACACTCCTGTGCAGCCACCTGATTTCCGTACAGTTCCCTAACTTCGGATTCGGTGGGAAATTTTACCATTAGATGGTAAGTCGAGGTAACAACCTTCAATGCATTGAGAGTAGGTTGTCCAAGGATGGCGTTATAAGCAGAAGAGCAGTCGACCACAAGGAAAGCTACATCCTTGGTTACTTGCTGTGGGTAATCCCCAACTGTCACAGACAACGTGACGACTCCCAAAGGACAGACCCTTGTCCTTCTGAAGCCAACAAGGGGTGCATTTGTTGGGACCAGTCGTTCTTTAGCAATCCCTATTTGCTAGAACGCGGGGAGTAGAGGATATTTGCTGAGCTTTCGTTGTCCACCAAAACTCGATGCATGTTGTAGTCCCCTGCCCGTATGCTAACGATGAGCGCGTCGTCATGTGGGTGGTGAAGGCGTCGCGCATCTTCTTCCGAAAACCCGATGCTAGGGCTATTTCGTCGTGTCACTTTGAGTGAGGAACTTGTCGACTGGACGCTTTGAACCATCCGCAAGTAGGTCTTTCTGGCCTTTTTGGACGACCTTGCAGAAGTAGTACTCCCACAATCATCCGTATATCCCCTACAGGTGGTCTGGGATGCTCGTTCTCTCGTAGGGGATTTTGTTCCTGGAGTTGATCTGTTATCTCCTTCCTCACAAACCTCTGCAACCTTCCTTGCCTAATGAGGGCTTCAATTTGTTGTTTTAAGTCATAACAGTCCGTCGTATCGTGGCCATGATCACCATGAAAACGGCAGTATCTGTCTCTTGGCCTCTTGTTCGGATCTCCTTTCAGCTTGCCAGGAAACGTCAGGGTTCCTTCATCTTTGATCTGCATTAACACTTGGTCAATTGGGGCTGTGAGGGGGGTGAAGTTTGTGAATCTTCCCGTAGGCGGTTTGGGTTGTCGATCTTCCTGTTGTTCTCTGGTTCCAGCCATTTTTCGTCCCTTGTCTGGTTGTGTATCTTCCTACCTTTCCCTTTTTCTAGGTTTCTCCTCTTGAGCCAGCAAGGCATCCTCTGCGTTCATATATTTCGTTGCCCTGTAAAACACTTCAGACATAGTCTTTGGGTCATTTTTGTACAGAGAAAACAGGAACTTACCCTTTTGCAGCCCGTTTGTGAACGCTGCTACAAGTATCTTGTCATCTGCCTCGTTTATCGAGAGGGCTTCCTTGTTAAAGCGGGCTATGTATGATCTTAAAGTCTCGCCTTCTCGTTGCCTAATATTCATCAGACACGTAGTAGACTTCTTATGCCGGTGACTCCCGATAAAGTGTGATACGAACTGTGCGCCTAATTCCTTAAAAGTGCCGATGGAATTAGGTGTCAGCCTATTGTACCAGTCCCTTGCAGGCCCTTTCAATGTGGTGAGAAAAGCCCTACACATGATTTCATCCGGTACGCCCTAGAGATGCATTAGGGTCTTGAAAGATTCCAAGTGATCCAATGGGTCCTTGGATCCATCGTAATTCTCCACTTGAGGCATGCGAAACTTTGGAGGAAGGGGGCATGAATTCACGAGCACTGTGAAAGGCGAATCTGTTCTATGGATTACGTCACCCAGGTCGCTCGAGATTCGTCCTCTGAGTGCGTTCATCATCACATCCATACGTTCCCTCATCTCCTGCATTTCGGCTGCTATGTGAGTTGGTAAAGTGTCTGAGATGGATGGCCGGTTGGTCTCTTGCCGCTCTGGTCTAGTCGGAGCGTTGCTACCCTCAGGCCCTCTTGTGTTCCTCCCCTTTGGACTAGCACCTTCCTGGTCTTCCTCTGGTGCGCTTGAGTGTGCATTCCTTTGCCGCAGTTGTTCTTCTAAATCATGATTCTGCTTGGTTAGGCGCTCAACCGCCGCCGCGAGTGTTTGGACTTGCCTCTCTAGAGCTGTGGCGTACGGTTCGTCACCTTGATGGTTGGTTGTTGCCATCGATCGAGTGATTACCATGCAACTTTTTGTCTCAGGAATAGAGCAAAGGCTAAATAATCATTTCCCACAGACGGTGCCAACTGATGATGCCAAAAAAAATCACCAGTAAGCTGCAAGCACTCCCAAACCCAAACAACACTTGTAAAAAGAAAAGAGAGTACCTAACAGAGAGCACCGGCGTGGTGCCGGCCAAAAACCCTCCGAAGGTTAAGTTAGAGTCTTTTTCACAACCCTAGAATGCCAGAGTTGAGTGAATTATGCGTACCTTGATTTACGAGGGTTTTGGGGTATTTATATTGGTGTAGGGTATCATCCATGCTTTGGCCAAGAAACCCTTTCCTTTTAGGATAACACTTCCTTCGATTCTGCATTCCTTATAGAGTTCTTTTCCATATAGGAGTCTTTTGATTATGGTTAAGCGTGCAATGCAAGAACTCCCTTCATTCACGCTTGTGTGGGGATCAAGCAAAGCCATATCAAACTTATCGCGAGACACAAGTTGATTCCGATTAGGAGTCCCTGAAGCCTAATCAATACCGACGGAGACCAAATGCTACAACCGTCCATTACTCGTCCTTGTAGCATTGACCCGTCGACCCTCCTTATGTCAACACCACTTCGTCGTGATTGACAAAGAAAGATTCATCTCATATTTGATCCTCTTCAACCTATTTTGTATGCTATTGACAAGTGATGAGGGAGCTAGCTTGTTGCTTTTATCACTCCAATCGTTGGTCCATGCCCAGGATCTAATGCTAATTATGACATATGCTTTAAGTTTTTATTAGTTGCTTCAAGCGAACTGAGACTTCCAAGTTTGATAAAATTAACTAGTTCGAGAGAATTCACTATTCAAAGTTGGACTTAATTTTGGTCTAGTGCATTGGTCAAGACAAGTTTGGACCAAGCTTTGCCCCCAAAATTAGACTAAGGCGAAAACCACATTTTTGTTTCTACATTTTCAGGCAATTCCCACTTTGGTCCCTAAATTTTATTTTTACTGCTTTTAGTCCCTAAAATTAAAAAAACGATCTCATTTTCGTCTCCTCCGTCATCTTACGAATGGAAATAGTCTATGTGACAAATGGAGTGTATTGCTGGCATACTAAATGCTGACGTTATCATTAAAATAATAATATAATATCTTATTTAGCATTTTAAAAATGCCACGTCATCTTTTAAAAACAAAAAATTAAGGCGAAAATGCACTTTTGGTCCCTACATTTTGGGCCTATTCTCAATTTGGTCCTTAAATTGATTTAGCTCCTAGGTCAGTCCCTGATTTTTAAAAATCGTTTTTAAAATAGTCCCTACCGTCAACCTAGTGACAAAAAATGCTGAGGTAGTAGACGGAATGCACAGTAAAGGCTGACGTGGCTAATAAAATATTTTATTTGACATTTTTAAATGGCACATCAGCATTTTCTAAATTAAAAATAGCCACGTCAGTATTTTTAAAATTAAAAATAAAAATTAATTTTAGTTTAATTAAAAAAAACGAAAATAAGGAAATTCAAATCTCAAGCTCTTTTTCTCTCTCTGAAGCTCATTCATCTCAGAATTTTTATTTTATTTTTCAATTTGACTCTACCACTCTCTTCAAAAGCAAGTTCAGATCTCTCTCTCTAACTCACCCTCTCTCTTTTCCTCTTTTACTGGTGGTGGCGGCGGAGTCATCCCATGATGAGGACATGAAGGAGTAGCGGCGGATGGAGTGGTAGTCGATGGATTGGACCTCAAATCAAAATCTCTAAAGCTCTCTAAAGCTCGACAGACTGGTGTTTTGCGTACCCAAACGAAAATCTCTAAAGCTCTCTATCTTAGATTGGTGATGGTGATTGTTGAGGTGGAGATCGGTGGTTGTGGGTTTAATATGGGCTCAGATCGGTGGGGTGTGGCCATGGGTCTTCACTCTTTAGCCATGGGCCGGTGGGGAAGATGGGTTTTCAGCCACGGGTCTTAGGGAAGAAGAACAAGAAAGCTATGAAGATTCGGGCATGAGTCTTTGTTGAATTTTTTGGGTTTTTTTTTGTGTTTGTTTCTCAAGAAAATTTCTAGGTTTGGGTTTGTTGAAGATTAGTTTGTTTATTGTGTTTATGGGTTTGATTTGTTGTAGAATTCGGTGTTGATTGTGTTAGAATTTGTTGAGTTTGATTGTCCAAATGGGTTGGCCGATTTGCCCGATTAGATATGTTGGGGAAGAACATGTTCTTATGTTCTTCCAAAAAAATAATGAAAAGCTATGGAGAACAAGAAAACTATGGAGATTCGGGCATGGGTCTTTGCTGAATTTTTTGGGTTTTTTTTTTTTTTTTTTTTTTTTTTTGTGTTTGTTTCTCAAGAAAATTTCTAGGTTTGGGTTTGTTGGAGATTAGTTTGTTTACTGAGTTTATGGGTTTGATTTGCTGTAGAATTTGGTATTCATTGTGTTAGAATTTGTTGAGTTTGATTGTGTTAGATATGTTAGGGAAGAACATGTTCTTATGTTCTTCCAAGAAAATAATGAAAAGCAGTAAAAAAAAACACAAATTTAATTATTAATTTAATGAGATTTAAGGCTTTGTTTTTTATTTTATTTTATTTTTAAATTTTCTGACATGGATTTTTTATTATTAAAATGCTGATGTGTTATTTTTTAAAAGCCAAATAAGTTTTTTTTAATTATTTTATTAGTCACGTCGGCCTTTACTGTGCACACAGTGCATTCCGTTTGTCACCTCAGTATTTTCTGTCACTAAGTTGACGGTAGGAACTATTTTAAAAACGATTTTTAAATATTAGGGACTGACCTAGGAGCTAAATCAATTTAGGGACCAAATTGAGAATAGGCCTAAAATGTAGAGACCAAAAGTGCATTTTCGTTAAAAATTAATTTATGAATTTTAACTAAATGAAAAAAAGGAAAAAACGGAAATAAAAACCAAAAATCATATAAATTGAGATTTAGTTTTATTTATTTATTTATTTTTTTTGAGAAGGAGATCTAGTTTTATTTTGAGGAAGAACAGACAAGAACAAAAACCCAGAAAATTCAAAACCCAAAAACATCTAGTGGACTTTAGAATCTTTTGATTTTAATCAATTATTTGTTAATCTGATTGAAGACCACAAAAGTAAGAAAAGAAGAAAAAAAAAGGGTAGCTAAATTCTAAAACACAGATTCAAACACACATAAGAGACAACTTGCAATATCAAACACAAACACACACGATTAGCCAAAACCCAGAAATACCATAGATTGGTTAAATTTTTTTTTTTTAAAAAATCAAATGTGAGATGATAGAAAAAACCCAAATTGAGCAAAAAAATAAAAACCAAATCGGTATTTTGAATAAACCTACTTTTGAACAACAAACTTTGCAACCGAAACAACATTGTTCTTCCTACTCTCCATCCCTCTAACTAAACTCTGAGCACCCAAAATTTTCAAAACCCAAAGAATACAAACCCTAAAAATTAACACAAACCCAAAAATTTCAAGTACAAACCTAGAAAATCAAACACAAGAACACAAGAACACAAGAATATCAAACCTAGAACACACGAGCACAAACCCAATTAGATATGTATGAAATTGGATCCGATGGGGACACCTACCGCGGGTTGTGGAGCTCCAATCGGAAGCACGGGTACGGAGAGAAGCGTTATGCGAATGACGTTTGTGTCACTCCTTGTGTCATCATTGTCTTTGCTCATCGCCATTGGTGACGTGCTCGTTCCATTCGTACTCATCTTGAGCTTCACCTACATCGGATGCTACGGTCTCAAAGAGCATTTGCGATGATACGCTTTCAAAAGCTCCTTGACTGATATTCCTCTCGTCTCTGTTGTTAGATCTGTCATCATTATCTGTACGTTCTCTGATTTTTCGCTCGTTGGTTTCTTAAGGAATCAAAATTCAAAACAATATTGATTTTATTACTATTTTTTTTAAAGCTTTTGAATATTTTTTGGTTTAAGTTTTATATTTTCTGGTTCCTGTACGAATTGAAATTTAGAACCGTATTGATTTTTATTTATTTATTTTTGGCTTTTATCTTTTGTTCATTTTTAGTTGAATTTTACATTTAGATATAAGAGATTACAGTCCATACAAGTTTTCTATGACGTGGCATTTTTAAAATGCTAAATATAATATTATATTATTATTTTAATGCTGATGTCAGTATTTAGTGTGCCAGCAATGCACTCCGTTTGACACGTAGACTATTTCCATTCGTAAGATGACGATAGAGACAAAAATGAGATCTTTTTTTTTTTTGATTTTAAGGACTAAAAGCATTGAAACTAAAATTTAGGAACCAAAGTGAAAATTGCTTAAAAATGTAAGGATGAAAATGTAGTTTTCGCCATTAAACTAATTAATAATTTGTAACTTATTGTCTGTTTGTTTCAAAATAAAATATTTTACTAAAAATATTTACCGAAAATATAATAAAATATTTTACTAAAAATATTTACTGAAAATATTTTCATTTTACTATGATTGATTGCATATGAGATAATCATTTTCAAGTTTTTGTTTTGATGTAAAATTTGAACATTTTTCTAACTCACAACTATCTGGATCAGTGCATATCCAACCAACCAAATCAGAGCAATCTATTTGGAGCTATTAGAGGATCACTATTAAATCTAAAGACACAAACCCATGGAAAAAATAATCTAAATTTGCCACAATCATCTTGAAAAACAACTGTAACCCATGAGAAAAGAGAAACAACTCAAATCTGCCACCTAAAAGAAAAATTAAGACCCTTGAAAAACAACCCCACCCATGCCGTCCATCAAGCCACCAACATCTTGCCACCGTCGACCAACCCATACCATACCCGAAATCCTTCAAACAAATGAGACCCAAAATCCATTAACCCAAAAACTATCCAATCTCAATCACCAGATCCACCTCCGACCTACTAAAAGCAAGCCCCATTGCAACTAGACCTCCAGAAACTCAGCTAAACAATCTCAAAGAAGGAACGAGATTGACAGTGGCGCTAGAAAAAAAAAGCAGTAAAAAGAGAGATGGAGAACAACGAAAAAAAGGTAGGGAAAAGAGAAATCGATCTTGAGAATTAGAGGTGACGCCGACGATGTGGAGCCAGTGATGGGTGGCGACGGTGATGGGTGGAGTCGGTGATTGGGAGAGAAGGGCTGACGGTGGGCTGAGCTGTGTAGAGAAATTTGAGAAAGCGTGAAAGTGAGAGAGAGGCAGTGCATTGGAACCGAGAGAGTGCAATGTAAAACATTTACCGATATTTCAAGTGTAAAATATTTTACACAAATTTGCTTTGTTGGTTTAGTTGACTGAAAATATTTTACTTTTGATCACATATTTTACTTCAAAACAAACATCACAAAATGTGAAAATATGTTCTTGAAAATATTTTACATTGAGGAGTGTAAAATATTTTCGGAAAAGGAAAATATTTTCAAGTTTTTGGCTGCATTATGAAAATTGTTTTAGAAAATGTTTTCATGTATTTGGTTGCATTCTGAAAATGCTATTTTTCTACTAGTTTCTCACATTTTCTCAGCTATTTTCTCAACTTTCAAATAAATTTTATAATAGAAAATTTCAATATATAAACTTAAAAAAGAAATAAAAATCAAAATAAAACCATTAAACTTTCAAACTCAGTCAAATAGAGAGGGGGAGGAAGAAAGAGTGAGAGGTTGAGGGAAAGAGAGTGGTAGATCGAGAGAGGTTGAAATCGGGTCAAGGCTCCAATCTATGTTTAGCGTTGACGACGAGCTTCAGTAGTGACGAGAACGAGATGACAAGGATCCCATCTGTGTTTGGCAGTGAAGACGAGCTTGGCGGCGACTATGAGCTGGGCAGTGATGAGATTCTTCCAGGTTCAAGCTATCTCTTTCTTCGATTTCACTTTCCCTTCAAGCTTTCTCTCTTGTGTCTGGTTTCAATTTGTAAAACTTGATTTGAAGGTATGGTTTGGTTCGAACGAGGGATGGGTTGATGGAGGTGGGTCGGTGAGGACGAGGATGAGGGATGGGTCGGTGAGGATGAGGGATGGGTTGGCGGAGGACAAGGACAAGGGATGGGTCGGCAGAGTGGCTTGCATGTGATGGTGGGGCCGTGTGTTGAGGGGTGGTTCTAGGCATCACCGGCGAGGATGGGTTTGAACAAGGACGATGATCTGACCGGCGAGGATGTGCTTGGATTCTTCAGGTGGAGTGTGCTTAAGCTCTCTCTCACTCTTTTTCTTCGGGTGTGTATTTTTCGGAAATTCGTTGAAGGTAAAATAAGAATAGAAATGGTTTTATAGGTGAGAAGGGTTATTTTACAGTCAACGTATATTTGAATTTATGTTTGACCGAATTTTCTGTAGCTACCAAACATACAAGAGGGAGTAAAATAATTTCCTGAAAGCGTTTGCATTCGAAACAAACGCAGCCTGAAACAAACAGAGCGTTAGTAAATCATTCACTATCTATATTTATTGGCTACTTTATAGTACAAAAATATCATCACTTAATGCTACTTTTCTAGTTATTAATCTCCTTGATAACATGATTAGTATTAGATTTAGGAGAATGGGTCCAATTGCAGTTTTAATAACATGTTCAACCAAAAGAATCAAACAAACAAAACTACATTTGAAAAGTGAAGTGATAAATAATAACTAGAACTGTCAACTAGTTTCCTAAGTTTCTTACTTCGTTTAACTGTAGGATACTCTTATTGTTGAATTGTATCTAATTTAAGCCTAGTAGCTTTAGTAAGAGCATCCTCATCAGTGGAGACAAATTTTTAGCTTTTTAGCACTACAAAAAGTCACTTTATCTATTTTAACTTATCATTTCACAATACACCCATCATCAATGGATCTATTTTTTTAGCTACTTCATTTGAATATTATTTTTTATTCATCATCATCATCTCTATCTCTTTCTCTCTCTTCCTATTCATCTCTCTTCTCTGATACAGAGCAAGCCACGACAATCACCACGAAACCCACCGACCCACATCCACAAAACCCACTAACCCACAGGCCACAATCCAATCAGATCACACCCACGACAATCACACGAACACATCACAACAACCCACAGATCAACAACCCACCACCGACCCACAGGCCACAACCCACCGACCCACATACATGAAAACCACTGACCCACGTGACAAAACCCACCATGACATCGCCGATTACGCGAAACCCACCACGCCATCGCCAATCACGAAAGAGAGAAAAGAAGAGGGAATAGAAGAGAGAGGGCTGAGACTTTGAGTTAGAGGAAAAGAAGAGAGAAAAGATAGAGAAGGAAGAGAGAGAGAAAAAGAATATTTTAATGGGAAGAGAGAGAAGTTAAATAAAATTTTTTTTATACTGTAGCTGAAGATGTAAAAATTTTACCCATAACTTCACTGTTGCAGAATGGTTTTTAGTATTTGAGGTGTTAAAAATACCAATATAACTTTTTAGCACCACTGTTGTGGATGCTAACAAAACTTCCTTTAGCAAAAACCAAAAAAAAAAAGAAAAAACCTTCAGTTTGAGTTTCTTGTTGTATGGTTGAAATCGGCAGCTTTTCTTTTCTACATCCCTAGAATATGTACCAGTTGACAAGATACTGAAATAGCAAATCATAATTTTTTTGGATCGTGTGGCAAAAGTCTCACATAAAAACAATCTTTTTCACCCTAAATTATGGTATCAATTTTGAAAGTAGGCCTGGTTTATCTGATTCCATCCTTTGAGACTGATGTGGGTTTGGGTGAGGCAGAAATGAGGGAGGGCCAAAGAAGAGCAACAATGTCTATAAGACTAGTTTTTACACTCCTTTCGCTTAAGAGATGAATGTTGAATAGTCTTATATGTAAAATCCTGCATAAGTGAACACCTTTTTAGCCATTTATACATATTTGGCCTATGGAGTTATGGACTATAAGGTAAGTTCCTTTACCTTGCAGATAATTGGTGTCTTCAGCTTCATCATCCTCTACGAGGACCAAGACGATACTATATAGGTATCATCAGGCATGGTCCAATGTAGCAATTCCATATTTGTTTTTATTTACTGCTTCTTGGCACCCCCAAACAGGCATGGATTCAATACATTCCTAAATGATTGTGCACTAACTATTTCATTAGCTTTTCAATTGCTTGAACTCATTACTATTCATAACTCTCTGATCATTGATCTTTTTGACAAAACTGAAAGGACTTGGAACCATTAGAAAGTCAAGAGTCTCTGCATGCAACAAATGTTTAATTCCCCAATGTTCATGAATAATGATTGCCAATAAAAGGGTAGCAAAACAAGGCACTTCCCAGTTCCCAGAGTGAATGAATTACATAAAACCCGAAGGCTATTTAAAAAGGTAACAACTGCCGAAGGAGGCACTTTCCATTTTTAATACATTCAAAGTTTTGACATACAAAACATGGCAGCCACTAAGGTAAGCCTAAAGCTTTTGATTGACAAAAGAGTCATCAAGTGCTCTCCGCTGAAGCAGGCAAGGAATTTGTTGATTTCCTTGTTACCATTCTCGCTCTGCCGGTTGGAACTGTTATTAGGCTGCTTAAAAAGCAAGGGATCGTTGGCTGCTTGCATAACTTCTACGAGAGCATGGAAAATTTGAGTGATACTTACCTTCAGCCAGACCAAAACAAGGACTCCCTGCTGAAGCCTAAAGTATACTTTTCTGGTGGTGTAGTCCCTCTCCAGTTGCCAAATGTTGAATCATCATCAATATCCAGGAAATTCTATAGGTGTAACAATACTAGTAATAGCTACGGCCACAGCAACAACTGTATTTTATACGTGTCTTCTGATAGCAGCGCAATCTGTCCTTCTTGCCAAAATTACATGAGCCGCTAGCTAAATTTCGTAGACCTTCCAAGCTCAATCAATCCAGGGTCCTCAAGTGAGGGAGGGTACGTGAAAGGGGTGGTTAAATACATGGTAATGGATAATCTGGTGGTGAATCCTATGTCCACTATTTCTGGTATCACTCTGCTTAACAATTTTGATGTCAAAGAAGTAGGAAATCTTGGGGAGAAAGTTGTCGATTTGGGCATGGATGAGGTGTGTCATTCCTTCTTTGCTCTTTATACATGCATGACCTCTATTTATTTCTTCTTTCATTTTCTGTTCTTTCGTTTTTTCTTGGAAGAAAAATTTGGAATCGATGACTGATCCATCCCAATACCTTAAAGCTGCTAAATCAAAAGGATGTCTTGCCCTGGTATAGTATGTTATTACGAGTCTACGACTCTAGAGTATAGAGCCTATATGCTCAAATACTACCTCTTGGAGAAGATAAAATGGGAAACAAGTATAGGCTCATCCAAAAAAAAAAAAAAAAAACTAAACTGTAGAATTTCTTAATGTTAAATGTAAAAGACTTGAGATTTAATTTCTCCTCAAAAAAAATTATTGATATCTTAACGTGGTAGTAATAAACAAATATAATGTATCATATATCATAACTTTAAATATTGTTGTATCTATGTATAAAATATGCTTCTTTTATTTACTAATTACTACATAATAATAATTATTTTTCTCCTGTGGTTTATTGCTAGGGTGTGAAATTGTTGAAAGCTTCTCTGCTGTCGAATAGTGTTCTCACTGATATCTTCCTCCCAGATTTGAGCATGAAATAAGCTTCTTACAGGAGATAGAAGCGTCCTAATAATGGCATTGTTGCAGCTGATTGGAATTTTAATTTCTAATAAAGTGTGTTTGAATGACTTGTTTTTATTGGTTTATTTTGTTTATTATATTAAAGTACAATTGTACCTCATAAAATGTAATACTCTAAAAAGCTATGAATTTTCTTTTAACTTAAAAATAAGTTCATCCAAATAAACCCTTAATGCAAGAGGCCGGTGGGATTACCAAGATTTTTTTTTTTCTGGTTGCAAATATGTTATAAATCTGGTGGCAACGTAAAAGGCAAAATGCTTGCCCTTCTTTCTCTTTTTATTTTTCTTTTTTGGGAGTCTGGTTAAGTTTTCGTTAATTATCACCTTATATAATGGCTGAGAGGTGAGGGCCATAAGGCATTTCAATTATGTTTATGTCATGCTGAGATTACTCAATATTCTGTCCACTTCTCTTGTACGGAAGATTTGGATTCTCAATATATAACAAGGCCATGAATGTTAAGGTATTAATTGGGCCTACCCACTGAGATAGCCGAAGCCCTTGACATTGTTACGCCCATTAGGCATTTCATTACATGATTGGTGTCAAGCCCGAGCGCTCAATAAGAAACCTTGAAGAAACAGGTTTTGGGCCTGCAATATTCCGCTTGTTATGACATAAAAATAAAATCGTAGTAAACAATAACAAAGAAAAACTAAAAAACTATTAAGTATATATAAATATCGCCTTATTCAGCAAAAAAGAAGAAAGTATATATAAATATCAATCTCTCAAGTGGTCATCCACAAGTTGTATTGATCAGATGATATCTAGAGTACATATAAATGATCTGTTTGAAACAACACATATATCTCAACTTTATATGAAATAGAGCATATATATATATATATATCCTTTAAAAGTCGGTATAAGCCAACAGTTGATCGGCAATTTCGAACGGCATTGGCATAGAATGCTGCCAGCTGAGACAAATCTTGCCACCCAATATTGTATGCTGCCTTAATAGAAAAAAAAACAATTACATGCTCACAGTTTAGAGATGAATTTAAAATAAACACAAGATTTTTGAGAGTTTTAAATTAACCTCTTCACTTTAAAAGATATTTTGATTCAAACCATAAACTCATTGTGTGTAAAGCCATTAATAAAAAGTGCTTAAAGAAAATGTCTTGTTTTGAGTGAAATAGTGTTAGTATATAATAATCATATATGTGATAAAATAAAAATCAAAAGTCGTTTTGTTTAAGAATTTTCAGTTAATGATGCCAACATAAATGGATTTATGGTGGAAATGAAGTATTTCTTAAAGTATAGTTTAATTTTTATTTTTGAGAGAGTTTCAACCTATCATCAGACTAAAAAACTAATTAGTTTTTGGCATAGGTAAGGATTGAACTCTAAATCTCTTATACAATTATCAGAGACTTTACCAGTTGAGTTAACTAGAACCCACAAAGTATAGTTTAATTTAAATCTTATGAAAGTGTGGACTTTAATTTGAAGCCATCTAAACATAGAGATTCGAAAAAGAAAAAGAAAATTTAAGGTTATTATATATATATATATATATTTGAGTGTGTGGATAAATGCAATAATATTTCAAATTTATGGCATTCACTTTATAATGATTTATCTTTATCATTTAGTTAAGAAATCAATTGATTTTTTGTGTAGGCGGGGTTGAATCCAAATTTCCTATTCAAAGACAAAGTGTTTTTTTCTTTTTTATTAGCACATGTTTCCATGATCATTAGTGGACACATAGTAATTTTCAAATAAGCCTACTATGCCTTTTGAAGTAAACTAATTTGGCTCAAGGAATGATGGCACGATTTATTTGGTGCCCTATGAGTGTATATTAGTACATTAAGTTCTATATTCCGGAGGATGAATTGGGATGATGGGTTGATAATTTAAATTACGAAATAGAATTGTTATATATATATATATATATATATATATATATATATTTTAGTGTAAATTACACCTGCTACCTCTTTTAAGGTTTATTAAAATGACACTTCCCCACATGTTTGTATGAATGATGCTCTCTTCTACTTATGTTTTTATAAATATAACAGATCTATGCCTTCTAAGTCTATGACCTTCTTTTATATATATAACATGGTATCAGAGATGGGGTTTTGGGATTTATTTATTTATTTTTGTTTGGCATTTCTTCAATATATAACATTATTGCTCCTCACATATTAGTCGACAGATCTCGAACTCCTCAACGAAACCCCCCACAAAAATCAGCTGTAAACCATCTCTTCTCTCCATGCAGGAAGATATTGTCAAACCATGAGCTGTCTGCTATCTTCGGGTGCCTTCATGAATCGGCCAATAATTCATCCACGGACTCCCACGGGTATCATGTCACAACATAATAACGCATATATATATATATATATATGCACATAATGTAAAAACAACGTAAACTTTACTTGCTAAAGGTATTGTAGCTGAATTGACACTTTCTCATGTATAAAATGCTTAGGAGTTTAGGGAGAAAAATGTTCAAGCTGCAGGATTAACAGCATGTTGTAATTATCTCTATAAAAAAAAAAAAACTTTACTTGCTACTATTCATTTAAACTAATAAAGGTTGTGTTTATTACATATACGTTGTTACTTACAATTTTACACACGCAAATTTTTAATTAAACGGAGATTTTTAAATGAAGTTTGACTTGAAACAGTTTCAATTCATAAATGGAGTGTGTAAAATTGTGTGTAACAACTTGTGTGCAACAAGTATTACTCAACTAATAATTGTCATTTTCCTAATAGAAAGTGGAACCACTGCTGATACTGTAAACAAAATGACAAGTCTTTTACACCCATTCACATAACCTCCCTTGCCAAGCTGATGGCCTCATTTGGCAAACAATATTTGAGATAAAAGAGGCATATGAATTACGCTAATTATAGCTGAAATCCTGGAAGCAAGAACAGCTTTTAGGTTATTTTTTATGAAAAAAAGTTAACGAATGCCTAAAAGCATTAGTTAGTGAACTATTTGAAGGAAGTATATATGAAAAATGGAAAAAACCAATTAATATTTTGACAGCTTTTTTACTAGCTTACTTATAAAAGTGGTATAAAAACATTATTAAAATAATTTATTAATAATTTCCTTTTCTTTTTTTGATACAAGATAGAATTCTATTCTAACTTAGTCTAAGTGTATATGTGTATGAAGCTCCCTCCTGGAGACTTAAATCCCGGCCCTTGCCCCCCACACCCCACAAGCATTTATACTTATGGAGTGACCACCATACCAAAGGTGCGCGGTGGTTAATAATTTCCTTTAGGACACTCGTTAACATGACTCATTATTTTATTCATCGTATGAAAAAAAAGTTACTTGATGTTGCAGACTGGTGGCTCTGGTTCATGGTCCTCCAATGCTACTGAGTATCATCCAGGCATGGTCCTTCTTGGAACCCCCAGTACAGACATGGATTCGAAACATTCCAAAATGATTGTGCACTTACTCCAATTGGCTTTTCAATTGCTTGAAGTCATTACCACTCATAACTCTATCATTGAATTTTTCGACAAAACTGAATGGACTTCCCAATTAGGAAGTCAAGAGTCCCATGCATACATGCATGCATGCAGCAAATGTTTATTTTAACGTTTCAATTCCCTAATGTTCATGAATCACAAGTGCCAATGAAAAGACTATTTACTATATATAATTTCTCATTAATTATTAAAATTATTCCATATAGCCCAAAAGACCATATAAAAAGGTGGTATCATCCAAGCCAAAGAACTGAAAGAAATCACTTGGCATATAGAAATGGCAGCTACAAAGGTAAGCTTGAAGCTTTTGATAGACAGTAAGAGTCAGCGAGTGCTCTTTGCCGAAGCAGGCAAGGAATTTGTTGATTTCCTTATTACCATTCTCGCTCTGCCGGTTGGAACTGTCATTAGGCTGCTTAAAAAGCAAGGAATGGTAGGCCGTAGGCTGCTTGCAAAATTTCCACGAGAGCATTGATAGTTTGAGTGATACTTATCTTCAGCCACAACAAAACAAAGACTCTGTTAAAGCCCAAACTATACATCTCTGGTGGTGGTGTAGTCCCTCTCCAATTGCCAAACATTGAATCATCAACATCTAGGAAATTCTATAGGTGTGTTCAAGGTCATGCATATGTATCTGATGATCGCACCACAACTTGTCCTTCGTGCACGAGTTCATCGATGACTATGACCTCGGAATTAACTTATGTAGACTTGCGAAGTGGAAACAATTCGGGCTCCTCCAGTGTAGGAGGGTATGTGAAAGGTGTGGTTACATACATGGTGATGGATGATCTGGTGGTGAAGCCAATGTCCACTATTTCTAGTATCACCCTGCTTAACAATTTTAATGTTAAGGATGTAGGGGCCCTTGAGGAGAAAGTGGTTGATTTGGGCATGGAAGAGTTAGACTCATAGCAAATAAGCTTTCTCTACTTAACTTCTTGTAGTATATATGTGTGTAATAACAAATTTTTGCTATATTTTGATTTTGTAGGGTCTTAAATTGCTGTAGGCTTCTCTACTGGCAAAAAAATGTTCTGACAGACATCTTCCTTAAATCCTAATTGAGAAATTTAGGTGGCTAATAAATGTTGCGAAGGAAGAAGGGGCCTAAATGATTGCACTATTACATTATATTGTGTTTTCTTATTTTGGAGTGAAAATAGTTTCTGGGTTTTTGACAAAGTGTTGTTAATTGCAAGTATGTTACTTTTTCATTTTATTGGGTTTCATTCGTATGCTTTCGATGGTAGCCAAATGTCTGGAAATATAAAGGGCAATATACATTTACTTGATTAATGTTGTTCACTTGTTTGTTTATGAATTGGCATTGTTTAGGAAAAATGTTAAAAGTTATTACCAAATTGCTTAGGCCGTAGGTTCTTTTACTTGTCTTAAACTCCTTACGATAGTTGACATAATTCTGATTTTGGATCTTAGAATCCTAAGATTCTACTCTACAAAAACAATCCTTTTTTTTTTAAAGTGGAATCAAATTTCATTCAATAATAGACAAAGAGTCATGATACAGAGCTTCCAAGGCTAGTGGTGGAGTATCCTCCAACCAAATTACATCATCTTTTGCAGCTCATGCTAAGCTGTGTGCAGCCAAATTTGCACTCCTGTTCACCCAACGTACATCTGCCCACCTTAGACCCGCAATGAGCACCTGAGTATCTTCATAAACATGGCCAAGCCGAGACAAACTGAAGTTATTCGAGGTTAATGCAGAAATGACTTGTGCACAATCCCCCTCAATGACCAACTCATTAATTCTAGGAATGGCAACGGGTCGGGTTCGGGCCGGGTTTTTGCATACCCGGACCCGACCCGCGGGCCAAGACCCGAAACCCGAACTCGACCCGAATAATAATCGGGTTTTTTTCTCGGGGCCCAGACCCGCCCCGCCGGGCCCCGCGGGCCCCGTTTAACTTATTGGGCCCAAATTTAGCCCAACCAAAAAAAAAAAATTGAAGCCCATTAATAGTGAAAAGTTCAACATAATAGTGAAAAGTTTTCGAGTAATCAAAAAGCAAAGCCAAATCAAATCAACGGAAAACAAACCTGAGTGACTCTATAATTGAAATAAGGATCAAACTCGTGAATAACACTCTCGTACTTTATAACCGGCAGATTATTCCACATAACAATGTTACAGCAAGCACTACCCATACACATAAAAAGCAAAAAAATTCCAGAAAGACACAGACACACTCTTACTTTCCGTTTGGCTGGTGAGAAAATGTAAGAACACAAAGGAAATGAAAAATTCGACCTAAATTTCCATTAGTCAGGCCTGGAAGTGGTAAGATTTCCCATTTAGGAATTTGCCAAATACCAAATACCAATCTTACTGGGCTGGTGCTGGCGAGGCGAGGCGAGGGCTGGTGCTGGCGAGGCGAGGCGAGGGCTGGTGCTGGCGAGGCGAGGCAAGGCGAGGCGAGGGCTGGCGCTGGCGCTGGCGAGGCGAGGCGAGGGCTGGCGCTGGCGCTGGCGAGGCGAGGCGAGGCGAGTGCTGGCGCTGGCGAGGCGAGGCGAGGCGAGGGCTGGTGCTGGCGAGGCGAGGGCAGGGGAGCAGAGCTGTGTGAGTCTGTGAGATGCGGCTGGTGTAGTGGTGTGGGTGTGAGAGAGTAGAGAGTAGCTGTGTGAGTGACTCAGATGCGGCTGGTGTGGGTGTGAGAGAGTAGAGAGTAGAGAAAGAATTAGGGTTTCTTACCAAAAAATATATATATAAGGGGTAGTTTTGTAATTTCATATACCGGGTATTTAACCGGGTATTTATCCGGGTCGGGTTCCGGGTCGGGTCCGGATTTTTTTGATAAAACCCGGACCCGACCCGGACCGGCTTCGGGTTTTTTTTTTTTAAAATCCATACCCGACCCTATTCTTTATCGGACCGGGTAAAACCCGGCCCATTAGGGTCGGGCTAGACCGGGTATCCGCGGGTCGGATTTAAATTGCCATCCCTAATTAATTCCAATGTCCACAGCAAATTCTAACGCTCTTCTGCAAGCAAGAGCCTCTGCCTCCAAGCTGTCCGCAACAGCTGGACCTTTAGCTGTCATAGCTCCCATGACTTCACCCTTATATCCCAGGTCTGCAAAAATTGCCGCATCAAAATTGAGTTTAAATTTTGAGGCAGGTGGTGGTTGCCAAGTTTGCGCCCTCTCTTCTGTGTTTGTCACAATCAGCTGCTCTTGTGCTTGCTGAAATTCTACAAGAAAGTCTTCTGCCCTTTTATTCAGCTGTGCCAGTGCTTGTAAACTACCTCCATGAGCAATCCGGTTCCTCTGACTCCAAATAAGCCAAGCTTGCCTAAGAATAGTTCAAATTCCTCCCTGTTTAGACGCAACAATAGTTCTTCAAAGAGATTGAGAACATCATATTGTCCCACCACAAATTTCTGCAGTTTCATAACACTTCCAGCCCAAACAGCTCGTGCAACCCAACACTCCCATAATGCATGAAGTTCGGATTTAGGAGCAGATTTGCAAAGTATACAGGTATCATCAGCTGCAATTTTACTTTTAAATAAATTTTCCCGAGAGGGTAATATATTTAGAGCTGCCCTCCCTGCAAAGACCTTTATTTTGCTTGGAATCCTGAAATTCCATAATTTTTCCCACACCTTGTTACTCCATAAGCCCTTGGAACTTTCAGCCCAATTTTTCTCCTCCTTTACAAGTTGTGCAGCAACATGGTAGCCTGACTTTATTGTATAATTGCCCTTTTGTGAATGGAGCCACATTACGGAGTCTTTAATATGCCTACGACTCAATGGTATTCTCAGAATTGCCTCAGCATCTTCCTTATGAAAATTCAGCAGCACATATTCCCTATCCCAGCACCGTGTATTTGGATCAATGAGATCAGACACCCTCCACTCCCAATGGTCCTCATTTGGGGGGAAAAGGACCTTATTAGAAGGATGGTTTGGGATCCATTTATCCCTCAAAGGGCTTATGGATGATCCATCACCCACTCTCCAGCAACTCCCTCTTTTCAAAATAGGTTGGCCTGCCAGTATACTCTTCCATACATAAGAGCCGTGTGGTGAATCAACAGCTTCCAAAAATGAGCATAGTGGGAAATACCGAGCTTTAAGGCATTGGTAAACAAGTGACTCCTGGTTTTGTAGAAGTCTCCACCCCTGTTTGGCTAACATAGCAATGTTGAAAGACCGCAAGTCTCTGAAACCCATGCCGCCCACCTTTTTGGACTTAGTTAAAGCAGTCCAACTCTTCCAATGAATTTTCTTCTCTTCTCCAACCTGCTCCCACCAAAATCTAGCACATAATGAATTGAGTTCGTCACATAGTCTCATTGGCAGTAGAAAAACACCCATTGTATAAGTGGGAATTGATTGGGCCACCGCTTTAATAAAAACTTCTTTCCCAGCTTTAGATAGTAGCTTCCCTTTCCACCTAATTTTTTCCAAACTCTATCTTTAAGATAAGAGAAGGTTTGGTATTTGGCCCTACCAATCAAAGTAGGCAAACCCAAATATTTTTCAAATCGATCCACCTCTAAGTTCCTTAGTCCAATCCTTCATCCTTGGGGTATTGCTGCTATAAAAAACAAAAGACTTCTCCATATTGATGCATTGTCCCGAGGCATTGGCATACCCAAGTAAGATCTCATTTATCATCTGCACCTCCTTCTTTGATGCTTGGAAAAATAGCAATGAATCATTGGCAAACAGCAAGTGGGAGATTGTTGGTGCTCTTCTGCAAATAGAGACTCCATGAATTCTTCCTTCAATTTCTGCTTTTGCAAGTAGGGATGTAAAACCTTCTGCACATAATAGGAATAAGTAAGGTGATAGAGGATCTCCTTGACGGAGACCTCTAGTAGGAGTAATCATACCAAAAGGTTTGCCATTAATAAGAACAGAAAAAGAAGGTGAAGTAACATAAGTCATCACCCGGTCTATCCAAAAGGTTGGTAAACCCAATTTTAGCATTATACCTCGGAGAAAATCCCATTCAACACGGTTGTAGGCCTTGCTAATATCTAGTTTCAGTGCTAGGGACCCTTTCTTGCCCTTCTTTTTACAATGCATACTGTGTAAGGCTTCGTAAGCCACTAAAACATTGTCATTAATCAACCGGCTCGGAACAAACGCACTCTATGTAGGTGAGATTAATTGGGGCAAAATCTGTTTCAACCTATTGGCTAGGACTTTGGAGATAATTTTATATATAACATTACAGAGACTAATAGGGCGAAAATCCGCCATTTTTTCTGGATACTTCACTTTTGGAATGAGGACAATATAGGTATAATTAATCTCAGGTATCATAATACCAGAATTAAGGAAGTCTAAAGCAGCTGCTACATCATTATCACCAACAATATGCCAAAATTTTTGGTAAAAGAGAGCATTTATACCATCGGGTCCAGGAGCCTTTGTTGGTCCCATTTGGAACAGTGCCGCCTTAACTTCTTCAGCACAATAATCACTGGTTAGGTATTGATGCATCTCTTTTGTGACTTTGTGAGGGACGCATTTAGGCATTCCTCCATCTGAGTACATGTACCTGCCTTGAAGATGTCTTGAAAGTAGCTAGTTGCCACTGCAACCATATCATCTATATCATCCACCCAATTGTTTTTAGCATCCTTCAATCTCTGTATGTAATTTCGTTTTCTCCTTTGTGAAGCTTTTGAGTGGAAGAATTTAGTATTTCTGTCTCCATGTTTTAGCCAATGAATTCGAGATCTTTGTGCCCAATAAATTTCTTGCCGCCGTAGTACCTCATCCAACTTCTTGCTAGTCTCCAAAAATTCTGCTTTATTTCCTTTAGTATAGTCTGCACCATTAAGGACTTCAATCTTTTTCTGGAGTCTCTTGATCTCCTCTGTATCCGGGTGGGTTTTGGTTGATCCCCAAGCTAATAAATCAACACCACACATCTCAATTTTCCTTTTTGCTACAGCCATTGCCGTTGCCTCAACACTTGCTTTCTCCGAAGCACCTTTAATCACAGACTCACAATCCTCCCAAAGTAACCAGGATTCTTCGAATTTGAACCCGTGGCATCCTTTTGGTCTCCATTTTGCTGCACTCTTCATTTGGAGAATAATTGGAATATGATCAGAAGCATGAGATAATAGATGTGTTATGGTTGACAGTGGAAACTTATCTCTCCATGCCGCATTACTTACCGCCCGATCAAGTCTCTCCTTGGTGTTTGCTGCCCCTGGCCTCCTATTATTCCAAGTATATGGGTAACCCTTAAAACCCAAATCCATTAGATTAGCAGACTCCAAAGCTTCTCTAAAATCATCCATTAGCCTTTGTTGAGGTGGGGTTCGACTAGGCTTTTCCGCCGAGCTAAGAATGGCGTTAAAATCACCAACACAAACCCACCGACCATCCATAAAATTTTTCATATAATTTAGCAAAGCCCAAGACTTACCTCGCTGACTAGCTTCCGGCCAACCGTAAAAGCCGGTAAGGAATCAGCTGTGCCTTTCTTCCTCATTGACCTTCACCATAATGTGATTGGCGGTGTAATTTATCAGGTCCATTCACACCTCCTCCTTCCACATCATAGCTAAACCACCACCTAAGTTTGGATTCTTGACTACAATTTTATTAGGAAAGGCAATTCTCCACAGAAATTATCTAGTCCCTCCTTGTCTAATCTAGTCTCCATTAGAAAACAAACATTGGGAGCTTGATCCCTCACAAGCTTACGAAGGTTTCGAACTGTCCAAGGGTTCCCAAGCCCTTGGCAGTTCCAGCTTAATATTTTCATTGCTTCCAGAAAGGGTGGCCCTCCACCCTCACCGTTTCATCATTAGCACGGTCATCCTTCAGCGTCCCACTCTATTCTCTTCTGCTCTGTTTTGATGGTTTCTCGTGAAATTCCTCAATCAGGTCATACGGAGCCCTTCTTTTCCCAAGTTGTGCCAACGGGTTGCTAGTGTCCTCATTAGTTGACCCATGCTCCATTCCTCATTAGTCTTTCATGGGATAAGGGTGGAATGGGATCGTGATTTTGGATGATGGAATGTAAAATCTTACAATTATTCTTAGGGCTGGCTTAATAGGTGATGCAATTGATGCAATCGCCTAAGCCCCCAAATAATTTAAGGCCCTCATTTGTAAAAAAAAATTATATATATAATATATAATAACATACTATACCAGGGCTAGACATCCTTTTGATTTAGCCGTTATTAAAGCCTATATGCTCAAATACTATCACTTGGAGAAGATAAAATGGGAAACAAGTATAGGCTTATCTAAAAAAAAAAAAAAAAAAAAACTAAAATGTAGAATTTCTTAATGTTAAATGTAAAAGACTTGAGATTTAATTTCTCCTTAAAAAAAAATTATTGATATCTTACCGTGATAGTAATAAACAAATATGTGTAGCATATATCATAATTTTAAATATTTTTGTATCTATATATAATATATGCTTCTTTTATTTACTAATTACTACACAATAATAATTATTTTTCTCTTGTGGTTTATTGCTAGGGTGTGAAATTGTTGAAAGCTTCTCTGCTGTTGAATAATGTTTTCACTGATATCTTCTTCCCAGATTTGAGCATGAAATAAGCTTCCAACAGGAGATAGAAGCATCCTTATAATGGCATTTGTACGTTTTTAGACCCCTTAAAATACAATCAGATTAACCTAGTTATTTAGCCAAGTGATTAACTTAAGTAAGTTATGCAGATCTAGGTTAACACATATAAATCATATTATTGTAAAGTGCGGAAAATAAAGAACACAACAATATGATGACCTAGGAAAACCAAACCAGTAAAAAACCTGGGGAGGATTTAACCTAACTATCCTTGATGTAAAACTGAATCCACTATGAAAGAATTAAAGTTTAGACAATAGCAACTTAGACTACTAACATTCTATTGCTATCTTGAGTAGGAAACTTACTACCACGACCACATGACAGTTCCGAGTCCACAGACTACTTCTTTCTTGGGTTCCCAACAAGCACATGCACTCCCGCTTGTATATCTTTAAGCTCTTGAATATGCAATTGAATTAATCACCAAGCTCTTGACATCAATCTAGATCTTGATAACCCTAAGTGTATGTGAAGGCAAATACCTCTAGATCTCACAAAAGATTCACATACACAACATAAAGAGCCTCAATAAAACATTGCTAGGATTTTTCCTTTTATACCTAGGGCAAAACATAAAACCTTACACGTAAAACGGCTTGGGCTAAGTTGGAAATTCTGCAGAAAAATAATTTGCTCGAGCTTCGATCGATCGAGTCTAATTTTCGATCGATCGAGCCAGACAAATTTACACAGTAAATCCTGCAGAACACTCGATTGTAACTTTACAACTTAAACATACTTTGAGCAAGTCTAAAACAAGGCTAAAAGTTTTGATCATGGTTTGCCAACATTACAAATTGACGTTTTAATACATTTAAACCTAAAGTCTTAGAACCCAACAAACTCTCCCTTTGGCGATCCGTGACAAAACACAAATTTAAACAACATGCTCAAAGTTACAAACAAAAACAGCCTTTTACAAAATCATAGCCCAACACAACAAATTCAACCTAACTACTATCCATCAATTGTAAGTGTAGACAGCAGTACGATTGAATCAACCTGCATATTCCTGTAACACTTAACAAACACATAAACGCATGTGTGGAAAATACAAGTAATCAAATATGACTTCTTGATTTCACATAACATATAATAAAGACATATATCATAAATAACCTCATAAATATAAATCAATAAACAATGTGAAACAAGAAACATATAAAAACAAAGTATCTCCCCCTATTATGGATAACCCATACACAATACATCATGAGCCAAAAATGTAAATACAGAATGAACCACCTAGATACAATCCAAAAACTCTATAGCTCCAAAGCATCAAAATCTCCCCCTAACATAAAAAACTCCTCTCTACAACATATGTGTACTCCCCTTTTTTGTGACGAATTTCCAAAGGGCACTCACTCATCATCAAAAGGAAGTAGCGGTCTAATACTCTCCAAATCCGCTCGCAAAGCACGAAGCTTATTAAGCATGTCCACCAAAAGTTGACCATGGGCCGCCTGAACGGTCATGACAGTCTCTAACCTACGACGAATGTGTGAATCATCCAAAGTAGAAGGTGGAGGAACAGCAGCAGCAGCAACAGACAGATCGACAGATGCCTCAGCAGAAGTATCACCTGTAGTGGAGGGAGGAGGAGGAGTGACACCAGAAGTGTCAACCCTAGGACGTTTAGAGCTTGCTCTCATCTGAGCAGCCCTCTGCCTAAGAAAGGTGGCACCTATAGGAGCAACTATATGGAAAGGCTTAGATGTGGGAAAGTTTTCTAAACCCAAATGCAAAAGAATCCAATGTATGAAAATAGGAAAGAAAAGAGCATGAGAAACAGAACTACTCCGATGAATCTCAATTAAAGAATGAATGAAAAGATGAGGAAAACTTATAGGAGCATCGGTAACAAGGGCATACAAAAATGCACATCTCTCTATAGGAATGGTGTGCAGATAAAAGATAGGTCACAAAGAATGACAAGCAATCTGAAAGAAAAGATAATGAATTTCAGTCAACTCAGCAGACGTGATTTGAGGATCAGAACCCCACTGGATAGAAATACCAGTGATGTATGACATGATGTCATCAAGAGGTGGAGACTCATCATAAGGATAAACAAGATGCTAGAACAGTGGCACCCCAAGAGCAGCAGCCACTACTGAAGGAGTAATGGTATACTCGTCACCCCGTATCCAACTTCTCACAAGAGTGTTGGAATTATAGGAGTGGACCGAGAGGTTCAAGTAGAACTCTCTGATCAAGGTAGCCGGAGGGGAATGTGAAATATCCAGCAATGGTAACCAACCCTTACGCTCAAAGTTTCTCCTAATCTTAGGATCAAGCTCATCTAAAACAACCTTTCTCTCAGCCCAAATGTTTCTAAAAAGGTTTAAAGTCTCATGCGTTTCTTGGTTCTTCTCACTAAGAAACCTATCACTCTTAAAGGAAGGTGCAGAAGAAGAGGAGTCTTTCCTATTGGCTCTAGTTTTTCTAGGCATAGTACTAAGGATACGACAAGACACACAGATAGAACCAAAGAAAAGAAAACAAAAACCAAGGGTAGACTACAAGTTAGCATAGAACAAAATAGAAAAATAAAAATCTATATGATGCATGAGCAGTATAGTCAGATGATGCATAATCTAATGCAGTGAGAATAAGTTCTGTACGGGCATCTCCCTCCTTCAAGCCCACTTGGAGGCCCAGGGAGGTAATAACACGTATGAAAGGCTTGTGTCGATCACGTTTACAAACATTTACAGAATGGCCGGCAGGCATGAAGTTGCGTCCCCTCCGACAAATACGTCATCTGAGCAAGCTGAGCTCGGCATGCGCGACATCACTTAGGGGATGTCCTGCCGAGCGTAAAGCCTACTGGCGAAGCAGGTTTTGACGCCACTATCACCTTCTCCCACCCATCACCAAACACCCATTTAAATAAGATGGTATTGGACCTCCACTCCGTGGCCTAGGGAGTACCCCTGCCGAGCATCAGGTTCAGCGGTGGAGCTAGTTCCAATGCCATTGCCTCCCTCTTCCACTCATAGTTAAGACTCCACTTAGGAGATACAGTATTGGACCTTTCCCTCCACCCACCAGGAGAGTGATCATGACCATTTCCACTAATTTTGGCTATAAATAGGCAAGGAAGACTCAGTTGAAGTGGTTGGCAATTTTGGAGTGAAAAGATTAGGGCAGAAAAGTGATCATCTTGGAAAAAGAAGGTGTTAGAGAGAATAAGGGAAGCTTGGGAGCTGGGCCTGCCAAGCATAGCATCACCCATTGTAGGAAATCCAAAAGCCAACCATACAAATAGATTGTGAGCCCAAATACCTCTTAGGCCCAATAGTCGTATCTGGGTGTGCACAATTGGTGCCGTCTGTGGGAAATCCTACGTAGCTGTGGTACTATCTAGGCGCGCACGGGAGAATGTCTGGAAGTGAGGAGGTAGAGGTAAGAGGACCGAAGACGTGAGGAGGTAGAGGAATCTGGCCCTGGAGAAGGGTCGTACCAAACCCTTCGGACAATATCTGACGCTTCGGGCCGCAACCGCCTCGACAGAAGAGACCAGGAGCATGAGCAAAAGGATTAAGAACTCGAGCGCCTACGTAGGGTGGTGAGAGATTTGGAGTTGCAAGCACGAGGAAGACGCAGGAGAAGGGACCATGAAGAGGCAGGGAAAGGTCGGCAAGTGTGGGGAGCCACCGTGCGGAAGGGTTATATCGATCCGGGTCTCATTGGCACCGCGACTGTTCACGAGAATACACAGGCCATGAATCGACTTCTCCGGATGAGGGAAGGCCTTAGAGTGTGGCCATGGATGCTATGAGCCCGACATTGCACTAGACTGCCCGATCTGCATTCTCGAGAGACATTGAGAATGCGCCTATGCTGAGAAGGTTCACACGGCCGCCGTTCAATTCTTACACTGGAAAGACAGACCCCGTGGAACACGTAAGCCACTATATTCAAATGATGTCTTTACACGCCCATAATGATGCATTGATGTGTAAGGTCTTCCTTTCGAGCCTGGCCCCACTGCTTTAAGGGGGTTCAACGGGTTGAAGAAATGTTCGGTCCATAATTTCTCGAAACTGATCCAGGAGTTCAGAGTACGGTTCATGACGTGCAGCCGGGTTCCGCAGCCCGTAGACATGCTACTGTCAATGAAAATGGGGGCTGGGGAAACCCTTCGTAGCTATGCCAATCGATACTAGGAGTTGTACAACGAGATCTGTGGGGGCAATGAAAAGATCGCGGCGAGCACCTTTCGGATGGGGTTACCTGAAGAGTACGAGCTGAGGGAATCGTTGACCCTGAGGCCTCTCGAGGATATGAGGCAGTTGATGAGGCGGATTGAAGAGTACAAACGCTTAGAAGACGATCGGCTGTAGACCAAGGGGAAGGCTCTGATCATCAATTACCCGCATACTGGCTTCAACCCCAGATATAGGAAGGATTTGAGAATTCAAGAGCCCGGTACGGCGGTTAGGGGAGTCAATGCGGTGTTTAAGGAGCCCGTGCACAGGATCGTTGAGAGGATAAAAAATGAGCCGTATTTTAAGCGGCCGAACAAGATGGCGGGCGACCCATTAAGAAGAAACTAGAATTTGTATTGCACCTACCATAGTGATAAAGGGCACACCACCGAGTAGTGCAGAGTATTGAAGGATCACCTGAAGTAGTTGGTCAAGGCAGGACATTTGAAGGAATTTCTGATGGAGACCGGGCAAGAGGGTCGGCAACGTTGAAACCCCCTCCCACCACCTTTGGGAGTAATAGAAGTCATCCATGCAGTACCGAGGGGCATACGATCATCCACGACGAAGGGAGTATTGACCGTGGTATCAGCAGAAGGTTGCACAGGCAAGCCATCCCCGGGGAAGAAGCCGAGGTACACCAGACAACCCATAGCGTTTGACGACGACGACCTGAAAGGCACCACTCAATCGCACCACAATGCTTTAGTAGTCGTGGCTCGTGTGAGGGGTTTCGTAGTAAAGAGAGTAATGATAGACCAGGGGAGTGGAGTAGATGTGATGTACTCGGACCTGTACAGGGGGCTCAGCCTGAAAAATGAGGATTTGTCCAAGTATGATACGCTGTTGATGGGATTTGATGGGCACCTGGTGACACCAGAGGGGCAGATTTCACTACTAGTCAACATGGGAGGTAAGAACGTGATTGTGACATTCATAGTGGTCGCTTCTTTCTCACCGTATACGGCAATCCTCGGGAGGCTGTGGATTCATGACATGGGAGCTGTACAGTCCACACTGCACGTCAAGGTCAAGTTTCGAACCGAAGATGGGATTGCAGTGATACAGGTTGATCAGCAGGCAGCCAAGCAATGTGTAGTGGCCTCAGCTTGCAAACAAACCGAGTGGGAGGAGTCAACTGAGAAGGGTCCCCTATAGCAATTACAGCAGCCCTAAGTGAAGGGGACCGATGGCACTGAGGATTTGGTGAGAGTGAGAATCCTGCCGGGAGGCGAAAAGAGCTTCCTGATAGGGGCAGGCCTGAACGATGGGGATAGGGTGGAATTACTCCTTCTTCTCATACGAAACGTGGATGTGTTCGCCTGGAGCCCATATGAGGTTCCCAGGGTTGACCACGAGTTTATAGTTCATAAATTGAACGTGGACCCTTTATACCTTCCTAAGAAGCAGAGACCGAGGAGGTTCGCAAAGGAGCACGCAGAGGCTGTCAGGCAGGAGGTCGGGAAGCTCAGAGAGGCTGGGGCCATAAAGGAAACGTTCTTCCCAGAGTGGCTCGTAAACACGTTGGTCGTGAAAAAGAAGACCGGTAAGTGGAGGGTTTGCGTCGATTTCACTGATCTAAACCGGGCCTACCCCAAAGATCTATTCCCGATGCCGAAGATCGATTAATTAGTGGATGCCACATGCGGGCACCCGAGGATGAGCTTCTTCGATGCTTTCCAAGGTTATCACCAGATTGCCCTAGCTGCCGAGGACCAGGAGAAAACGGCATTCATAACACCCGATATAACTATCACTACACTGTGATGCCATTCGGATTGAAGAACGCGGGAGCCACTTATCAACCAATGATGACGAGGATGTTTCAGGATAAGATTGGACATACGGTTGAGGTATGAATTGACGACATGGTGATAAAAAGCAAGCAAGAAGGGCAGCACATTGATGACCTTAAAGAGGTGTTCGAGATACTTTGGAGACACCAGCTGCGCCTCAACGCTGAGAAGTGCGCTTTTGGAGTAGGGTCCGGCAAGTTCTTGGGTTGTTTAATTACTAAACGGGGGATCGAGGTTAACCCTGATCAGATCGAAGCCATGATACGTCTCAGACCACCGAGCAATCCAAAAGAAGTACAGAAACTAACCGGCATGCTAGCTGCTCTCAACCGATTTATCTCCAAGTTTGCTGATCGGTGCCATCCATTTTATCAACTTTTGAAGCTGTGGAAGGGGTTTCAATGGAACGAGGAGTGCGACAGAGCCTTCCAAGATCTCAAGGACTACATTAGGCGGGCACCGACGTTGGCAGCCCCGAAACCAGGATAAGACTTGTACATGTACCTCTCGGTATCAGAGCACGCAGCCGGCGCCGTACTATTGAGGGATAGTGGTGTACAACTCCCAGTTTATTACATCAGCAAGATGTTAGTTGACGCTGAGACCAGGTATTTACCACTAGAGAAGCTGGTGCTGGCACTCGTGCACTCCACCCGAAAACTGCCCTATTACTTTCAAGCTCATACCGTCCATGTCTTGACCGAGTATCCACTGCAGGAAGGATAGCTAAGTGGGGGACTCGGCTAGGTTCTTTTGACATCAGATACAAGCCAAAGAACTCGGTGAAGGGGCAAGTACTTGCAGATTTTATCACCGAGTTCTCGCCAAGGAGTACGGGTGTAGTCTGCCTCGCGGAGGTCAGGCCATGGAAAGTATTTATGGATGGCACATCCAACGCAGTAGGAGCGGGGGCTGAAATTGTGATTATCACCCCAGAAGGGCTAAGGCTAGAACACTCGTTCAGGTTGGGCTTCAGGGTTTCTAATAATGAGGCTAAATATGAGGCCTTGCTCGCTGGGCTGAGGGTTGTCATTGATTTGGGGGCCAAAGAGGTAGAAGTTTACTCGGATTCTCTCCTAGTAGTCAATCAGGTGCTAGGGAGCTTCGAGGCCAAAGATGCCCGGATGATTGAGTATTCGCGGTTGGTAAAACGGACTTTAGGTAATTTTTCAAACATCAAGATTGAATGCGTAGCCCAGGGACAGAATCGGCACGCCAATTCCTTAGCAACACTCGCATCGGCGATAGCTGACATGGTACCTCGGTTGATCAGGGTGGAATTAGTGCCGGAACCAAGCATTACCGCTAGGACGCCGTTCGCACAGATCACCACAACCGAGAGTTGTTGGATGGACCCTATCATCGAGTTTCTTGTGGAGGGCCGAGCCCCAGAGAATGAGAAAGAAGCAGCTATGATACGGCGGGTAGCTCTTCGGTACTGGTTGTTTGCCGATAGGAAGTTGTACCGAAGATCATTCGAAGGGGCGTACTTGTAGTGTCTTCATCCTAGTCAGAACAAAGAGCTTTTGACTAAGCTGCACGAGGGTGTGTACAGTAGCCACGTGGGGGGGGGGGGGAGGTCATTGGCTCACCGAGCAATGACTCAAGGGTTTTGGTGGCCGTGGATGAGGAAAGACGCAACCGAGCATGCCCGGAGGTGCGAGCAGTGCCAGGTACACGCACCGATGATCTACCAGCTAGCCGGGAACTTAAACCCAGTAAGCAGCTCATGGCCATTCTCCCGCTGGGGGCTAGACATAGTCGGGCCATTCCTCCGAGCACCGGGCAACTGAAGGTTTGTGCTGGTGGCTGTAGATTACTTCACAAAGTGGGCAGAAGCAGAGGCGCTTGTGAACATCCGAGATGTTGATGTCAAGAGGTTCGTATGGAGGAACATTGTAACAAGATTCGGCGTGCCGGAGTCTTTTGTCGCGGACAATGGTCTATAGTTCGACAGCAGGGCATTCCGAGAATTCTGTAGCAACCTTGGTATCCAGAGCCGGTATTCTAACCCGGCATATCCACAGAGTAACGGCCAGGCAGAAGCAACCAATAAGGCCATCGTGAGCGGATTGAAGAAAAGGCTGGAGGGCGCCAAGGGAAGATGGGTCGAGGAGCTGCCAAGCGTCTTATGGGCGTACCGAACAACTCCCAGGAGATCCACGGGAGAGACACCATTTTCTCTGACTTACGGGGCAGAGGCTGTCATCCCCGCCGAAGTTAACCTGTGCAGCGCTCGGGTCGCGGGATTCGCTCAGGACGAGAACGAGAAGCTAATGGCAAAGCAGTTGAACTTGCTAGAGGAACGTCGAGAAGCGACCACCATTTGACTAGCAGAGTATTAGCAAAAGCTTGCCCAGAGATATAGTAGGAGTGTGAGGAAACGAGAGTTTGCAACTGGGGATCTGGTACTTCGCAAGGTCGTAGGGAACACATGAGACGTTAATGCCAGGAAACTAGCTCCATCCTGGGAAGGGCCCTACCGGGTAACCGCTACTGCCGGTGCGGGGGCGTACTACTTAGAAGACTTGGAGGAAAAACCCCTTCACCGGCCATGGAATGTTCACAACTTGAAAATGTTCTATCATTGACCGGCTCTTTTCCAAAAGTGTAAACTTGATGTAGTTTCGCGTTATCACATATTTAATATGACAGAATTTGCTCCTGCAGGTGCATATGATCCCATTACTTTTAAGTCGTTATTGCAGGGCAATAGATATAGATAATCACGAATGTGAAGACATCTCATCCACTGTAAGGACAGAAACCTATCCTCGGTTCGATCCCTATCATCGAACAGGTGGAAAGCTTAAATTACACTCTAAGGACAGAAACCTATCCTCGGTTCGATTACCATCGCCGAGCTGGTTGAGACCTTAAATGATACTTTAAGGACAGAAGCCTTTCCTCGGTTCGATCCCCATCACCGAACAGGCGGAAACTCTAGGACATCATTTTTTCCTGAAAACATATACTAATCCTTGGGCAAAACAGCTAATATCCCACGCCGGGGTACCTTAAGGGCAGAAAGGCTGCTCCCGGCCGCCTGTTGCGAGAAGGTAAGGTTTGATGAGCAGGCTGACCCTGATCTCATAAAATCGACAGTTGTCAGACAAGCAATAGTAAAAAAACACAACTTTTATCTGAACGACATTAATTAAAAGCCAAAAGAAAGAAATTGTTCCACTGCCACAGCTCGGCGGCGTGGGCTCGTCAAACCAATAGAAAAGAAAGAAATTGTTTCACCGCCATAGCCCAGTGACATGAGCTCGTCAAACCAACAGAAAAGAAAAGAAAAAACAAATTGTCAAATGGCTGGGTTTGAAGGATGTTGCGAGGGGGTAGGTTGCCCAGACCTGTCGTTGCTCGGCATTGTTATTTGGGGGGTCTGACCTGGAGCTGTCTCTGCCTCTGTACGGATGTTGCTTGTGGCCTCTGCGTCAGCAGCTTTCGCATGAGCATTAATTTCCCGCATAAGATCCCTCATGCTTGGAGTGTCCTCCTTGTCCATAGCATCTGCTTGACTTTAAATGGGTGGAGGGACCGGATAGGGGATTTGAGCTGGATCCCACAGTGGGGAGTCCTCGGGCACCCCCATCGCCTTCAAGGCAGCGAGCCACTCCTCGCTGAATCCATGGCACCAACCCTGGTGAACGATCGGTTCCACAGATTTTTCAGCCTCCGAGAAACCCGCGTTATACCATTTGTCCTCATAAGCTTCTAGGGATTCCTTCAGGTCTACAATTTGATTGGCGTTGGAAAGGTTCAAGCTGTCTGCCTACGCTAACCTGAGTTCTGTCTCAGCTAGTTTCATCTCCAGGAAGGACAGCTTGCCCTTGGTATTTCGCCAGGCTTTCTCGGCATCAATGGCTTTCCTCTTGGATGCCATGGTTGCCTCCTCTTTCTCCGCGGTAGTAGCCTCAGCAATGGCCTTCAGCACCTTCTCCCGCTCAATGGCTTCGATTGCATCCTTCAGCCTCCCATCCATAACGTCGGTCAACTATGCGGCCTGGAAACAGAACAGTAACGAAATGAGAAAAAAGAAAAAAGGAGGTAAGCTAACTATTACAACGTAGGCAATGAATGAGATAAGAGATTACAGCAATGGTGTGCCATTGTAGCCGTCTAGCAAGCGTCTCGTCGTCGCCCTCCGAGAAACAGTGGACATCCTCGGGTAGCAGGAGGCCTTGCACCAAGCTTTGGGCTATCCGCCCCCCTTCGCCCTTGTCCCATAGACGGCAAGGGCCTATCACCTAACTAAAAGGCAGGCCGCCAGCCGACCTCAGGCTAGGAGGAAGAAGCCACAGTGGTGCCGACCAGAGCCATCGGTGGGGTAATGATCGGCATTTCCTGGATTCTGGACCCATTCCTTGTGCGGGGAGGGGTCTTGCTTAGGGCATCACCCAGGACGGGAGCATTCTTATCGACGACTCACTTCCTTTTTCTTGTTTTGCCAACAGGAAGAGCCGAGACAGTCCCTTGGGGAGCTTGAGGTTGAGCCGTGGAACTGGCACCGGGTATGAACCGAGAGAGCGTCAACCCCCTCTGCTTCACCATCCTTTTCGCGTGGCCGGATTCAACGCCTGAGGTACCGGTTGGACCGGCGTCTCCTTCCTCGGCTGCTGGGGTAACGTTCTCGGGTTATTCAATGGCTTCGTGTCTTCTCCAGTTTTGGGATACTTGCCCGGCAGACCCGTCCCTTACTGGAGCAATGTCATCGGCGGTGGTATAGTCGAGGCCGAGGTGTCGCGCTTCACCAGTAGTAAGCGTGGGCGAAAGAAATTTGTTGTATCGAACGTCTATGTACGACAGGAGCAGGTTGTCTACCAAAAGTGCTTGGCTGAAGTTTTTCCAGGTGGTATACATAGGGTTAACTCTGAGGATCAAGTGAGATGCCTGAAGTTGCCCGTCCTCGTGCACGAAAATCTTCGACTTGAGGACGAAATTGAGATCCCTCGCGTGTATCACTCGGGAATCTGGCAGGAACCTTTTTGATTCTGCAACAAATTCGAGTGTAAACAGATCAATTAGACTCACAAATAAAAAATGCAAAAGCGAAACAGGAAAGGCTCTCGGTACCGACCAACTGCACGTGGCGAAAGCGGGCAAAGTAGCTTGCTGGTGAGCCAATTGCCACGCACCCAAACAAACTCTCCAGCTGAGTTTCTGTTAGAGTCAGGCAGACAAGAGATAAACCGGACTCGCGTATCTCTAGTATTTAAATAGTAGTCGGTGGTAAAGTTACCACACAGTTTGTACATGAAATTGATGTCATGGTGGTTCAATTGCAGCCCGAACATCTGGTTCAGCCGGTTGACACAGCTAATAACTCTATAAAAATTGGCGGAAAATTGGTCGGGGAAAAGCCCATAGAATCCTAGGGTGCCTATGATGAGGGGGTCTACAGGAAATCTAACCCCACCCTCAAGGATGGACATTAGCAGAAAGAAAGCGGCGCTTGGGTTGGCCGCCCTCTCAAGCTCGATGCTACCCTCATTGCAGTATGCAATGTCGACATCTCCTGGGACACCAAAGGTCTCTCCAAAACTAGCCAAGGCAGCCCTAGGGGTGAGGAGGTGAGAAAATCCCATTTCTAAAGTATGAAATAGAAAAGAATCGAAAAGGATATAGAAGCAGAGAAAACTTACGTTAGGCTCTAGGGAGTGAAGAACTGAGGAAGAGTTTTATGCACAGAAGAGGAATGCTTGGCAGAAGAGAAATTGGGTGTGTGAGGAGCGTGAAAAATGAAACGGGTGCCCAAAATAGGCTATTTATAGGACTTTGGTGCATTTAATGAGGAGAGGAGCGGGAAAAACCCCCCCAGGTTCCTTTTGGGTAACCTCCCCATACGCGTGGACACGATTTATGAACCGTCAGACGATTCGTGAACCTTCGGACGGTTCACCAGCCACTTAATCTTAATTACTGATGTGATGACCTAACACGGCACTGTTTTTGAGAAATTTATTCGGATGATGGCCCTTGCCGTGTATAGGGAGAGTATGTTCATGAGAAGCCATCATGACTTGACCGGGCTCCTTGATTCATCACCTGAAGCGGCACATGAATCAAGGGGGCTATTGTATGGGCGTCTCCCTCTTTCAAGCCCACTTAGAGGCCCAGGGAGGTAATAACACGTATGAAAGGCTTGTGCCGATCACGTTTACAAACATTTATAGAATGGCCGGCAGGCATGAAGTTGCGTCCCCTCCGACAAATACGTCATCTGAGCAAGCTGAGCTCGGAATGCGCGACATCACTTAGGGGATGCCCTGCTGAGCGTAAAGCCTACTGGAGAAGCAGGTTCTAACGCCACTATCACCTTCTCCCACCCATCACCAAACACCCACTTAAATGAGATGGTATTGGACCTCCACTCCGTCACCTAGGGAGTTCCCCTGCCGAGCATCAGGTTCAACGGTGGAGCTAGTTCCAATGCCATTGCCTCCCTCTCCCACTCATAGTTAAGACTCCACTTAGGAGATACAGTATTGGACCTCTCCCTCCATCCACCAGGAGAGTGATCATGACCATTTCCACTAATTTTGGCTATAAATAGGCAAGGAAGACTCAGTTGAAGTGGTTGGCAATTCTGGAGTGAAAAGATTAGGGTGGAAAAGTGATCATCTTGGAAAAATAAGGTGTTAGAGAGAATAAGGGAAGCTTGGGAGCTGGGCCTGCCGAGCATAACATTACCCATTGTAGGAAATCTGAAAGCCCACCATACAAATAGATTGTGAGCCCAAATATCTCTTAGGCCCAATAGTCATATTTGGGTGTGCACAAGTTCAATTTAACTTTAAAATCACAAAATTGGCTTGAGCAAGGAGTTTATATAAAAAACCCCAAAATTTTGAAAAACCACTTGTACAATTTTCAAGAAATTGACCAATTGATCATTAAACAAGATAGATAACACATTGTAATGATCAAATTAATCAATCCAACAAGATAGTTTCATCCAATTAAACCCAATTGAACAAAAACCCCAATTCGGGTAAATTCAAGCACTAGAAATGTCAAATTTTCAAAATCCATCAAATTGATCAAATTAATTTATCAAGAACAGTTGTGTATCATCCCACAATAAAACCCCATTGATCAATTTCCAAAGAAAAAGCTTGAATCATCACCAATCCTAATTTTCTTAAGGTTCGAAATATGCCCAAAATGGATGACAAAAATGCATGAAACATGAAAATAAATGAAAAAGGAAGGGCAAAAAGGTCTTATCGGCCTTAGAAGACAAAAACCTTGCAAAATTTTTGAGGGAAAACGACAAAAATCTTGCTTGGACCCTTAGACCGATCAAATAGAGAGAGAAAAAGTTTTGAAATTTTGAAATAGTGAATGAACACGTGAGAAAACTTAGTTTTTAAAAAATTCTCTATACAACTTTCGATTGATTGAAAAACAGATTTGATCGATTGAAAATGCCATCGATTGATCGGACATCAATTGAGTACCGATTGAAACACACAAAACCAAACAAAATTTTAATTGCAATTTTGATCGATTGAGAAACAGGTTCGATCGATCGAAATTTTGGAAAAACCAATGTTTTGAAAAATAAAGAATTTTTATTCAAAAACTCCTCAAAACATATTAGTTGAATAAAATGCATGAGTATGAGATGAAATGTCTTTCAAAAACACATGTTTTGAACCCAATTTTCCAAAAATTAAGATTTTCAATCAATTCACCTTAAATTTTCAAACTTCAAATACATTTTGCATAAAACTCAAGGGATTCTCAAACTTGGATGGTCAAAACAAAATCACACACAATAACATGTACAAAGTTTAGTAAAGAGTAACTTGTGTAGTGTCTGCAACTAGTAAAAGCTTGAGATACATGTGAGGTGATATGTGAATAGTAATTAAGCACAATTTCTACAAAATTCATCACATACAGTTAAAAGAGACTATCCCTTAAAGAGTTACATCATATAACTCTCACATCTCTTAGAATAAAAGCTTGCAATCATTTAAGTTTTTTGAGTTGCCTCATAATGTACACACCAATTTCATTTGATTAGAAACTTATTAAAATAGCCAAGATAATGTACACACCAATTTTATTTGATTGTGAAGTTATTATAGCCTAATAATGTACACACCAATTTTAGCATTTAATCCGAGGCTACACCTTATGTTTTTTTTGTGCATGTGCTACACTTTCTCGAGTACAAAATCTTACGATATGCACTAAGGTGTTCATGATTGGCTAGTAAACAGTGGTGAGATGGTTATTTATGCATTTCTCATTAAGATTAAGTCCGACAATCAAAGGCATGTGACTTCAAGATCAAGACAAAGTGATAAAAAACTATAAACATCTCCCACACCACATGCACTACAAAGCTCAAACTAGTAAAGTGTAATAAAATAAGCTCATCCAAGCTAAACAAGGTACACAAACATGTTATGTAAAGATAAATTGGCCAACCTTGATTTCAAATCCAAGAAAAAAAATGCAAAACACATTTTGCTTCTCATTTTTCTTCCTTTTTTTTTTGTTTTTGTTTTTTAAATTTTTTGAAAAGAAATAACAAAAACAATCTAGAATGAAATGCATGAATGTTATACAATGAAAATCCTAGAAAGTCAAAGAAAAAAAAAAAAAAAACAACAAAGAAGAATGGTCACAAAGAGAAGAGCGATGATGCACAAGGACCATGTTAAAAAGACTCAATTAGATCGAACCTTTTGCATCCAAAGCCTTTTAGATGCAACTCTAACATTGGAGTTATTATTCACATTAGAATTCTAAGCAACTCTAGGATTGAAATAAAGGTTTAAAGCCTTTACCAACTCATCAATAAGTACCATAGGATCGTGTGCTCGAGGCACAGGTACTTTTGGTTTATTTGCTTGCTTAGCAGCTTACAACTTGAAATAGTTTGGACGAATGTGTCCAGACTTTCCACAAAAATGACAAACCCATGCAGGTCTATCATGCAACTTGCCCTTAAGAGGATTAGAAGTCTTAGGTTTAGACTCTTGAAGATCAACCCTAATCTTCCTAGGAGGTGTAACTTCTACAGGTTTGACAACCTCACTCATAGGGGGCTCAGAAGAAGGAACAAAGTTTATGGAATGTGTTTCAGGAATAGAGATGCTTTCTACAAAACCTAAGCCAGTTTTGTCTGAAGGAGACTTTTGAATACTCAGCATATAATCAAGTTTGGAACTAGCATACTTATTTGTTTGTTCTCTAGCAACAGATAATTCATGTTCCAAATTCTTAACTTTATTAAGGAAAAACATGATCTCAGTCTTCACATTATTCAACTGTTCATGAGCATCAAACAGTTTTACAAGCAAATTTTTCTTATCAAGTTCAAGAGATGAAATTTTCTTTAAGCCTAAATCAACACTCATAGCATCCTTTGTAGCAACTTTGCAAAGCTTGTTGTAGACTTCTTGTAAATCTGCATCCTTAGAGAGTTCCCCATCAGAAGGGTTCTCCTTAACAGCAACACTTTCATCAACTACAGCAGTAGCAGTGAAAGCAATGAAGTTTCCATCTTCATCACTACCAGACTCATTGTTAGAAACTTCATCATTACTAAGAGTTACAACCATAGCCTTACTCTTAGACCTCAAGAATGTTGGACATTCAAATTTCACATGACCATACCCTTGACAACCAAAACAATGTTGACCCATAAAATTATTAGAAGGTTGACATACTTTCTCTTTAGGTTTCTCATTATTGTTCACTTTAGTGGGTTCATTCCCCCTAAAATTTCTAGGTTCAACATTGTTTTTACCTCTTGCCCTTCTGTTGTTGTTCCTAAGAAAGTTTCTAAAATTCCTGGCAAGATAGATAATTTTTGTAGCTGAGAGGTCATCATAAAATCCACTCATATCAACATCATCAACAGACTTAAGAGCCATTGATTTGGATTTGCTAGTTTTAAGTAGGTCCAACTCATAGAACTGAAGAGATCTTACAAGTTCATCAACAGGGATGGAGTCCCACATCCTTACTTTCAGTAATGATAGTTACTTTGGGTCTAAAGTCCTCAGTCAAAGATCTAAGAATCTTCCTAACAATTTTAGGTTGATCATAGATTTCACCCAAGTTATAAGCAAAATTAATAATATCATTAAACTTAGCATAGAATTCATCAAAAGTTTCATCATCAAACATCCTAATACTTTCAAATCTAGTTGTTAACTGCTGCAGCTTATTGATCTTAAATGCCTTCATGCCTTCATGCACAGTTTAGAGAATATTCCATGCAGTGTGAGCAACCTCAACATTAGAGATTTTTTTGAATTCCTCCATAGAAACAACATTAAAAATAGCATTCATAACTTTGATATTAAAAGCGGTTGTTTCTTTCTGAGAAGTTTGCCACTCATTCATTGGAGTAGTGGGCTTGTTCCATCCATATTCAACGGAGTTCCAAACTCTCTTATCAATAGTTTTCAGGAATGATTTTATCCTTACTTTCCAATAAGCATAATTATTCTCATCAAAATGAGGTGGGAGCACAAGAGAGTGACAGTGTTCCATGATAGCAGGGGTTAAGGATCAACTCTTAGATCAAAGGATCTAAACACAAGAGCTAACCCGCTTTGATATCACTTGTACGTTTTTAGACCCGTTAAAAAACAACCAGATTAACCTAGTTATTTAGCTAAGTGATTAATTTAGGTAAATTAAGCAGATTTAGGTTAACACATATAAATCATATCATTGTAAAGTGCGAAAAATAACGAACACAACAATATGATGACCTAGGAAAACCAAACCGGTAAAAAACTTAGGGAGGATTTAACTTAACTATCCTCAAGGTAAAACTGAATCCACTATAAAAGAATTGAAGTTTACACAATAGTGACTTAGACCACTAACATCCTATTGCTACATTGAGTAGGAAACTTACTACCATGACCACGTAACAGCTCCGAGTCTATGGATTACTTCTTTCTTGAATTCCCAGTAACCACAAGCACTCTCGCTTGTATATCTTTAAACTCTTGAATCTGCAACTGAATTGATCACCAAGCTCTTGACATCAATCTAGATCTTGATAACCCTAAGTGTATGTGAAGGCAAACACCACTAGATCTCACAAAAGATTCACACACACAGCATAAAGAGCCCCAATAAAATGTGGCTAGGGTTTTCCCTTTTATACATAGAGCCAAACATAAAACCCTACACGTGAAACCAGGCTTGGGCTGAGTTGGAAAATTCTGCACAAAAATAATCTGCACGAGTTTTGATCGATCGAGTCTAATTTTCGATCGATCGAGCCAGGTAGATTTACACAGTAATCCTACAAAACACTCGATTTCAACTTTACAACTTAAACATACTTTGAGCAAGTTTAAAATAAGACTAAACGTTTTGATTATGGTTTGCCAACATTACAAATTGAAGTTCTAATACATTTAAACCTAAAGTCTTAGAACCCAATAGCATTGTTGCAGCTAATTGGAATTTTAATTTCTATGGATGCATTTGGGTTTAAATGAAAAATGAAAATTATTTCATTATTTAGCTTATTTTTGTTACTATTCATGGGCTCCACCGCACTTTTTGATACTATCTATGGACCACACTGTATTATTTCAACTAACTTCTACCTTTATCTGTACTTTTAGTAATAATTTTTTAATTTTTAACAAAATAAGCAGTATTTAAACACACACTAATAAAGTGTGTGTGTTTAAATGACTTGTTTTTATCGGCTTATTTTGTTTATTATATAAACGTACAATTGTACCTCATAAAATGTAATACTCTAAAAAGCCATGCATTTTTCTTTTAAAGAGAAAATAAATTCATCCAAATAAACCCTTAATGCAAGAGGCTGTGGGATTACCAAGAATTTTTTTTTTGTCCTGGTTGCAAATATGTTTTAAATCTGGTGGCAATGTAAAAGGCAAAATGCTTGCCCTTCTTTCTCTTTTTATTTTTTATTTTTAATTTTTGGGAGTCTGGTTAAGTTTTCGTTAATTATCACCTTATATAATGGCTGAGAGGTGAGGGCCATAAGGCAATTTCATTATGTATATGTAATGCTGAGATTACTCAATATTCTGTCCCACTTCTCTTGTACGGAAGATTTAGGGGTGTTTGGTAGAATAGTTTGAGATGAGATTTTTGTAATTTTTTAAAATACGTATGGGTGAAAAAGTGTATGAAAATGTGTGTAATATTGTTTAAAATGTAAAAATGTGAGTTTGAAATTAGAGACCAAACAAGCCCTTTGGATTCTCAATATATAAGAAGGCCATGCATGTTAAGGTATTAATTGGGCCTACAATTTCCCACTGCGATAGTCGAAGCCCTTGACATTGTTAGGCCCATTAGGCATTTCATTACATGATTGGTGTCAGGCTCGACCGCTCAATAAGAAACCTTGAAGAAAAAGGTTTTCGGCTTGCAATATTCCGCTTGTTATGAAATAAAAATAAAATTGTAGTAAATAATAACAAAGAAAAACTAAAAAACTATTAGGTATATATAAATATCAATCACTCAGGTGGTCATCCACACGTTGTATTGATCAGATGATATCTAGAGTACATATAAATGGTCTGTTTGAAACAACACATGTATCTCAACTTTATATATATATATAGCCTTTAAAAGTCGGTATAAGGCAACATTTGATCGGCAATTTGGAACGGCATTGGCATAGAATGCTGCATAAGACAAATCTTGCCACCCAATATTGTGTGCTGCCTTATATCATAGCACTGCATGCTGATGTGTTGTTGTTTTATTTTTCACTTAAAAAAAAAAAATACATTTCAAAGCTCACAGTTTAGAGATGAATTTAAAATAAACATGAGATTTTTGAGAGTTTTAAATTAAACTCTTCACTTTAAAAATTGTTTTTGTAAGGACCAAAAATCACGTTCAAGCCTAACAATAACAGCCTTTTATAACTCAAGGTCCAAAAACAATGAATTTGTAGAGAGGGTATCAACAACAAAGTTTTTGACGTCCCGATCCCCTTTCCTTGCATCTCTCCTTTCTTATTTATACCCCTTGCCCTTATTATCTCAGCCCTACACCTCTCATTTACTCAACTCCCTTTACTGACACTTGTCCATTCCTTTGTAGTTGGTAATGGAGAGAAGCTTTAGCTCTGTGCCTTGTATTGTTCAGATTATTTCCACATTAATGCAACGGATAAAGCTGGTACTCCCTATTCAATGCGGCCAGAACGTTTGGTGCAAAACATTCAATGCAACGTTCATAGTTATTTACCCCAACACAGATATTTGCAATATACCCCATACAACACCAATCTATCTTTAGTACTTTTCCAGACCACCCCACTTCATCCTTGGGCTCTTGACTTTTATTCTCCTCTTCTCCTTACGCTTCCTAGTATGTCTTCGGGTCTTTAGATCTTCGGGTTCTTGGGTCCTCACAGTTTTGATTCAAACCATAAACTCATTGTGTGTAAAGCCATTAATAAAAAGTGCTTAAAGAAAATGTCTGGTTTTAAGTGAAATAGTGTTAGTGTATAATAGTCATATGTGTGATAAAATAAAAATCGAAAGTCGTTTCATTTAAGAATTTTAAGTTAATGATGTCAACATAAATGGATTTATGGTGGAATTGAAATATTTCTTAAAGTATAGTTTAATTTTTTTTTCCAGAGAATTTCAACTTATGGTGTCCGTTCTTGATAATAGCTCTTGATTCAAACCATAAACTCATTGTGTGTAAAGCCATTAATAAAAAGTGTTTAAAGAAAATGTCTGGTTTTGAGTGAAATAGTGTTGGTATATAATAATCATATGTGTCATAAAATAAAAATCGAAAGTCGTTTTATTTAAGAATTTTTAGTCAATGATGACAACATAAATGGATTTATGGTGGAATTGAAATATTTCTTAAAGTATAGTTTAATTTTTTTTTGAGAGAATTTCAATCTATGGCGTCCGCTTTTGATGATAGCTCTTTATCTTCAAACCAAGACACCAATCAATTTTTTTGTATAGGCGGGGATTAAACCTCAGATTTCTTATACAATCATCAGAGACTTTACCAGTTGAGTTAACTGGAACTCACAAAATATAGTTTAATTTAAACCTTATGAAAGTGTGTAGTTAAATTTGAAGACATCTAAACATAGAGTTTCGAAAAATAAAAAGAAAATTTAAGGTTATTTTATATATATATATATATATATATATATATATATATTTGTGTGTGTGGATAAATATACGATAATATTTTAATTCTTTTGCATTCACTTTATAATGATTTCTCTTTATCATTTAGTTAAGAAATTAATTGATTTTTTGTGTAGTTGGGATTGAATTCAAATTTTCTATTCGAAGACAAAGAGTTCTTTTCTTTTTTTATTAGCACATGTTTCCATGATCATTAGTGGACGTACACATAGTAATTTTCATATAAGCCTACTATGCCTTTTGAAGTAAACTAATTTGGCTCAAGGAATGATGGAACGATTTATTTGGTGCCCTATGAGTGTATATTAGTACATTATGTTTTATATTCCGGAGGATCAATTGGGATGATGGGTTGATAATTTAAATTACGAATTAGAATTGTTATATATATTTTAGTGTAAATTACACCTGCTACGTCTTTTTAGGTTTATTAAAATGATACTTCCCCACATGTTTGTATAATTGATGCTCTCTTCTACTTATAGTCTATGACCTTCTTTTATATATATAACATCGTATCAGAGATAGGGTTTTGGGAATTATTTATTTAGTATTTATTTTTGTTTGGCATTTCTTCAAGAACATTATTGCTCCTCAGTACATATTAGTCGACAGATCTCGAACTCCTCAACAAAACCCCCCACAAAAATCAGCTGAAAACCATATCTCCTCTCCATGGAAGATATTGTCAAACCATGAGCTGTCTGCAATCTTCGGGTGCCTTCTGGAATCGGCCAATAATTAATACACGGACTCCCACGTGTATGTCACAACATAATAGTGCATATATACAGATAATGTAAAAACAACCTAAACTTTACTTGCTACTATTCATGTAAACTAATAAAAGTAGTGTTTATTACGTATAAGTTGTTACTCACAACATACGCAGATTTTTAACTGATGAAGTTTTGACTTAAAACAGTTTCAGTTCATAAATGAAGTGTATGTAAAATTGTGTGTAACAACTTGTATATAACAAGTATTACCCAACTAATAACTGTCATTTTCCTAATAGAAAGTGGAACCACTGCTGATATTGTGAACAAAAATGACTAGTCTTTTACACCCATTTCACATAACCTCCCTTGCCAAGCTAATGGCTCTCATTTGGCAAACAATATTTGAGATAAAAGAGGTATATATATTACGCTAATTATAGCTGAAATCCTGGAAGCATGAATACCTTTTAGGTTATTTTTTATGAGAAAAGTTAACGAATACCTAAAGGCATTAGTTAGTGAACTATTTTAAGAAAATTTATATGGAAAAAAAACAATTAATGTTTTGATAGTTTTTTTAGTTACTTATAAAAGTGATATATGATGAAAATGACGAGAAGGGCTCACGGACGGGTATAATGCTACAGACGACCTATACTCCCCCATGACGAGAGAAACATTGCCACGTCACTGACGATGATACCAAAATGATTCAATGCCGGCAGTAATACCTCGAGCGGTTACGACGCCAGCTGGGTAGACCGTTGGAAGCATATTAAAGACCCATTACTCGGCCAGGAGCACCATTAAGTCAGGAATCAATGCCACAACGGCTAGACACCAAAAAAGGTATATAAAGCCTTTGCACCACCCACATAAGGGGCAAAAAAAAAAACACAATTATATGAAAAATAAAGCGATTCCTTTATAAAACTCTATTTTCTTTTGTGCTAACTTTGTCATCGGAGGTGTTGTGGCAAGCACCGCACCGGTGACCGAGTAAAGAAGTTCCTATCTTATTCGTAGGAGTGATACAGTCATCACCTAGACAGACTACCACTGGCTGGCATTCATCTGGACGAACCTTCCTCAATTGACGATATTCTGCTTCATCAATATATATATAAAACAATCTTAAAATGATTTATTAATAATTGCCTTTTTTTTTTTGAGAAGTATTAATAATTGCCTTTAGGTCACTTGTTAACATAATTCATTTATTATTTATTCATCCTATGAAAAAAATTTACTTGATGTTTTAGACTGGTGGCTCTGCTTCATGGTCCTCCAATGCTACTATCATTCTGGCATGGTCCTTCTTGGAACCCCCAATATACAGACATGGATTCGAAACATTCCAAAATGATTGTGCACTTACTCCAATTGGCTTTTCAATTGCTTGAAGTCATTACGTACCACTCATAACTCTATCATTGAATTTTTCGACAAAACTGAAAGGACTTCCCAATTAGGAAGTCAAGAGTCCCATGGATACATGCATGCATGCAGCAAATGTTTATTTTAACGTTTCAATTCCCTAATGTTCATGAATCACAAGTGCCAATGAAAAGACTATGCATTATATACTAGCCTCATCTCACGCACCTTCGCGCGTGAGATGAGGTTCTTTTTTAGCAAAAAAAAAAAACTCTATGTTTTTATTTTATATATATATATATATATATATATATATATATATATATTATATATATATATATATATATATATATAATTTTTATTTTAAGAATCTAATTTATAAGTGGATAAAACAATTTGAAAATTAACAGGAGAGTGGTCATATTTTTTAGGCAATGTTTTAGTGGGAGTCAGAGTTGCATTTTTACCAAATTATCCTTTAATTTTGTCTCTACTTAAATATAGGAGTATGAGGGCATTTTTGAACTAAAAAAAAATGAGAAATCCAAAAGATTATATAGATAATTTCGCATTAATTATTAAAATCATTCCATATAGCACCAAAGACTATATCAAAAGGTGGTATCATCAAGCCAAAGAACTGAAAGAAGTCACTTGGCATATAGAAATGGCAGCTACAAAGGTAAGAGTCAGCGAGTGCTCTTTGCCGAAGCAGGCAAGGAATTTGTTGATTTCCTTATTACCTTTCTCTCTCTGCCGGTTGGAACTGTCATTAGGCTGCTTAAAAAGCAAGGAATGGTAGGCTGCTTGCAAAACTTCTACGAGAGCATTGAAAGTTTGAGTGATACTTATTTTCAGCCACAACAAAACAAAGACTCTCTGTTGAAGCCCAAAGTATACATCTCTGGTGGTGGTGTAGTCCCTCTTCAATTGCCAAACATTGAATCATCAACATCTAGGAAATTCTATAGGTGTGTTCAGTCAAAACTTGGTTTTCATTCGTACACTTCCTTTTACAATATTGTGGGCATAAATAGCCACTATACATAATTGGAATGCTAAAGTTTAGGACTACAAATCTTTTAGCCAGCAGAGCATATCTCTAATCTAGTAAACATATATATTTACAATCAATCTACATACGAAAGTATACCAACTTGGAATTATTTCTAGAATCTTCAACACTCCCTCTCAAGTTGGTGCGTAGATGTCACTCATTCCCAATTTGTTGAGACCATCATGAAATACTCGACTTGATACGACCTTGGTGAGTAGGTCAGCAAGTTGTTCTTGAGACAAGACATGAGGTGTTTCAATGATCCTTGCTTCTAGTTTCTCCTTGATGAAATGCCTATCAACTTCCACATCTTTGGTTCAATCGTGCTGAATTGGATTGTGGGCAATATCACAAGGTGCCTTGTTATCACAATATAGCTTCATTGGGCTGTCCTGCTTAATATTCAGATCTCCTAATAAGTTACGGATCCATAATAATTCACATATTGCCTTAGCCATTCCTCTGAACTCAGATTCAGCACTAGATAGAGCAACTACAGCTTGCTTCTTGCTTCGCCAAGTGACCAAAGTTCCTCTTACAAAAGTGAAATATCCTGCTCTAGACCTCCTATCTTGGATTGATCTAGCCCAATCTGCATCAGTGTATCCTTTGACATCCAGATTATTCCCCTTTTTAAACATAATCCCTTTTCCTGGAGATGACTTCAAGTATCGCAAAATGCGGGTAACCGCATTCATATGTTCTTCGCTTGGAGAATGCATGAATTGGCTCACGACACTTAGTGCATATGCCATGTCAGGCTGAGTATGTGCAAGATACATTAGTCTCCCAACTAATCTTTGATACATCTCCTTGTTTGTTGGAACTTGATCCGGATATATGCCTAGCTTCAAATTTTCTTCCATAGGAGTGCTAATTGGACTACATGCTATCATACCAGTCTCACTTAGTAAATCTAAGGCATATTTTTGTTGAGATAGAAAGACACCTTCCTTTGATCTTGACACTTCAATACCAAGGAAGTATTTCAATGGACCAAGGTCCTTCATCTCAAATTCTCGAGCTCGATGGTTCGGCAATGCTCTCCTTTCTTCTAAATCATTTCCCGTTACTATCATATCATCAAGATACACAATGAGACAAGTAATCATTCCTTTTTTATGCTTCACAAAAAAGAGTATGATCTGAGTTACTCTACTTGTATCCAAAAGCTTTCATTGACTTCGTAAACCTTCCAAACCATGCTCTTGGAGATTGCTCCAAATTGTATAGGGCCTTTTTAAATTTGCAGACATGTCTTCCACCTTCTGACTGCATATTACATCTAGGGGGCAACTCCATGTATACTTCTTCTTGAAGGCCTCCATGCAAAAAGGCATTCTTCACATCAAACTGGTGCAATGGCTAGTCAAGATTCACCGCCAAGGATAGAAGAATACGGACAGTATTGATTTTTGCTACTGGTGCAAATGTCTCCATGTAGTCAATTCCATAAGTTTGAGTATACCCCTTGGCGACTAGTCTAGCTTTGAATCGTTCAATGTTCCATCTGCCTTGTATTTGATTGTGAAAACCCACCTACATCCAACAGGTTTCTTTCCTTTAGGCAGCTCAACAAGTTTCCAAGGTGAGTTCTTTTGAAGTGACTTCATTTCTTCATTCATAGCTTCCTTCCACCTAGGATCTCCCAGTGCTTCCTGCATGTTAGTAGGAATAGATACAATAGATAATTGATTCGCAAATGACTCACTTTCTTTTGACAGTCTATGGTAGGATACATAGTTGCTTATGGGATACTTAGGATTGGAACTAAGAACAGGTTCATAGTTAACTCTAGGTATACCTCTAGTGGCTCGATTAGGTAGTACTTTTGGAAGGAATTGAGATTCAGAATGTTCTTGGGGTTCAGGAAAGGAATTGACCTCAGAAAGCAATTGTTTAGATGGTACTTGAAGTGGAGTCGCTTCCATCTGATTCTGATTATTGTCCCCATTCAAACTAATGTCCAGTTGGTCGAGAACAGGTTGCTTAAGCAGCATGGTTTCCTCCCCTGGACACTCACCACTTTTATCCAAAAATTCACCACTTGTATCCAAATGGTCCAAATAAGGATTTAGATTTAGAGTCTGCAATTCATTTCGTCTCTCCCCCTGAATTGAGGACTCGGGAACAATATAGTACGTGTCATTTTCATGAAAGACAACATCAAGAGTGACATACATTTTTCGTGATGGGGGATGATAGCAGCGGTAGCCTTTTTGAAGTGAGGCATAGCCAACAAAGACACATCATAGGGCTCATGGTTCCAACTTATCACGCAACGACTTAGGAAGATGCACAAATGCCATGCACCCGAAAATTCTAGATGATAAATTCGGAGTTGTAGGAGCAGTTACAGTTGAATGAAGAACTTCAAAGGGAGTCTGAAAATTCAGCGAGCTGGAGGGTACACGGTTAATGAGGTAAGCCGCAACACTAAGCGCTTCACCCCTGTAACTGGTGGGCATGTGAGCTCCAAACAAAGAGGCTCGTACAACTTCAAGTAGGTGGCGATTCTTACGCTCCGCAACTCCATTTTGCTGAGGGGAATAAGGGCAAGTCATCTGGTGAGATATGCCATGTTCCTGCAAGTACTTCTTCAGGTCCTGATTAATAAATTCTCCACCATTATTAGTGCGAAGAACTTGTATGTGAGATTGGTATTGAGTGGCGATCATCTTATGAAATTTCTGAAACAAGGAGCTAACTTCATTCTTTGATTTCATCAAGCAAACCCAAGTCATACGAGTGTGATCATCAATAAATGAGACAAACCAACGAGAACCATTCAAGGAAGGGTTTTTGGTTGGCCCCCATACATTAGAGTGAATCAACATAAAAGGTGCTGGACTTTTATTCATACTCAATGGGAACGATACACGGTGACTTTTTGCAAGTTCACAAATACTACATTTGAAATCTGAAGTATTTAACTGAGAAAACAACTTTGGGAACAATATTTTTAAATATCCAAAAGACGCATGACCCAAGAGCCTGTGCCACAACCAAATTTCAGAGGACTTGTTGATTTGATCTGCTAAAAGAGCTTTAGCCAATTGATGTGAGCTAGTAGGCTTCAGATCTAGATAGTACAACTTCCCCCTTCTAGTACCACAACTAATTGTCTTTCGAGTTCGAATGTCCTTAAAAACACAACAGTTAGGCCAGAAAATCACAACACAATACAATGCACTGGTTATTTGAGTAACAAACAATAAATTATGGTTGAGGGAAGGTACAACTAAAACAAAATCAAGATTCAAATTATGTGAGAGAGGAATTGAACATTTCCCAATCACAGGTGAGGAATTGCCATTGGCAGTAGAGACTATATGTATGGTGGACTGTTTCATAGATGGAACATGCTGACTGTCAAAGGTCATGTGATTCGTAGCACTTGAATCAATTATCCATGTACTACTAGTACTATCTGATGCAGAAGTATGTAAAACCTTACCAATGTTACCTGAAGTAGCAATCAAAGAGGAAGCTTCCGCAACATCATTGGAAGGTTTGGTTACAGCAATAGAGGCTTGGTGGTTTGGCTTTGAATTGTGCTTGCGTGGTGCCTTTGTATGGTCTGTCTCACCACAATGAGTGCACAAACGTTTGGGTTTGGCAGCACCTATTTCATAACTACCCTTCTGAGATTGCGCTTGGTCAGATTCAGTCTTTTGAGTGGGTTGTCGAGGTTGGGGCTTAGAGCGTCGAGCCATTAGAACGGAAGACTCAGGATTATCGGGTTCAGCATTTAGGGAGGCTCGGCGTACAGCATCTCGACGGACATAGGCATAGGTGTCGTCGAGGTCCATCGAGGGGTCCTTCCAAAGAACCTCACCTTTAATCTGTTCGAATTCTGCATCCAGGCCACTAAGAAAGATGTGCACTCTCAACCGTGCAACAGATTTCTTATAGGTGACAATATCATCGGGATCCTTCATGATAACTTTATCACGATAATCTAATTCTTGGAAAATTTTGACAAGCTCACCGTAATAAGTTGATAGAGGTCGACCAGCTTGTTTGATGGTGAAGGCACGCTGATTCAGTGCAAAGAGTTGTGTCTCATCCGATTCATCATAAATGCTTTGGCAAGAGCACTCCAGATTTCCCTTGCGGTATGCAGTCGGAGATAACGCTTCATTATCTCTGGCGACATGGAGGTTAGCAACCAACCCTTGACTTTTTGATTCTCTGCATACCACTTTGCAGAGGTAGCATCAGTTACCTTCGGTGGATCAGTTTTACTCATAATATATTTGAGCTTCTCACGTCCTGCGATTTGCATCTCTAATATTTGGGACCATACATCATAGTTAACTTCGGTGAGGACCACTCCGGCATGGAAGCCAGAATTTTTAGATTGGATATAGATTACTGGGGTTGATGGTTCGAGAGTAGAGGATTCGGAAGCCATATGGGGATAGTTGTTTGCTGCGATGGTAGTTCAGAGGAGTATGGGAGGCTTATGTTTTGATGGGAGGCTTATGCTTAGAGGACTTTTATTTCGGGAGGCTCTGATACCAAGTCAAAACTTGGTTTTCATTCGTACACTTCCTTTTACAATATTGTGGGCATAAATAGCCACTATACATAATTGGAATGCTAAAGTTTAGGACTACAAATCTTTTAGCCAGCAGAGCATATCTCTAATCTAGGAAACATATATATTTACAATCAGTCTATATACGGAAGTATACCAACTTGGAATTATTTCTAGAATCTTCAACATGTTCAAGGTCATGCATATGTATCTAATGATCGCACCACAACTTGTCCTTCGTGCACAAGGTTATCGATGACTATGACCTCGGAATTAACTTATGTAGACTCTCGAAGTGGAAACAATTCGGGCTCCTCCAATGAAGGAGGGTATGTGAAAGTTGTGGTTACATACATGGTGATGGACGATCTGGTGGTGAAGCCAATGTCCACTATTTCTCGTATCACTCTGCTTAACAATTTTAATGTCAAGGATGTAGAGGCTCTTGAGGAGAAAGTGGTTGATTTGGGCATGGAAGAGGTACGACTGTCATAGTAAGCTTTCTCTAAAATTAGCTATTATCTACTGTGCCATTTTCTTTGACTTCTAACTATTATTTTGATACGTTTGGTTTGTTGCTACTCTTCTTGCTAGGGTCTTAAATTGCTGAAGACGTCTCTGCTGACCAAAACCGTTCTGACAGACATCTTCCTAAAATGAATAAGGGGTCAATAAACGTTGCGGTGGAAGAAGGGGCCAAAATGATTGCACTATATATATTGCATTATATTGCGTTTTCTTATTTTGTAGTGAATATTTTCTGGGTTATTTTCAAAGGTGTTGTTGCAAGTTTGTCACTACTCATCTATTCTCTTTGTTGGATTTTACTCACATATATGTTTTGGATGGATAGGCAATTCTGGTCTGGCAATATGTTCCATGTTGCGTGTTACGACCTTGTATTGCTAATTAAATATATATATAAAGTCGAGTTTGGATGACGTACGTCTCCAGTGAGGGTTTGATGAAAAATTTAGCACAATTTGATTGTGACCCAATTGACAAAGATTCCATCAGGTTACTGTATTATATAAACAGTAAAGTTTCTAGCTGGTTGAGCTATTGAATTGAGCCTAATAAACTACCCATAGACTTGTGTTAGTTTTATTATTTTTTATAAGAAAATAATCAATTTTTATTATAAAGAAATAATCAATTTATTTATTTAAAGGAAAGAATCAAAGAATTTAATACTTAACTAAAATTATTCTACAATCAAATTTATTTAATTTTTTGTTTTGTTGACGGAAACCTATTTAATTTTTTTATTAAGGCTTTAAATGGATATTTATTTTTATCTTTTAATAAAAAAAATATCAAATGGTTAATTCTTTTTGAGAACCATATGGTTAATTCAAAGTTACTAAACTACTAATAAAATTTTTTTGTATACCACTCTATATTTCACCAATCACAACTTGTTATGTATTGATATTTTTTTTTCCATTTTAAACTTCAGTTATTTTATAAGGAAAGTAAAATCAATACATTTTAAGTTGTGATCGGTGGAATATATAGTGATATACAACAAGTGATGTAGATGATTTGTATTCAGAGTAGAGAGAGTGATTATTTTATTGAAGAGAGAGAGAGAGAGAGAATTGAATAAAAAAATAAATTTGATGTTTAGTTAGTTGCTATAGTAACAGCTAAAGGTAGCAGTTTCCTCTGCTAAGTTGTTGAAAAAAAAAATGTAGCACATGGGATGTAGATAGTTTTTTGGTATCTAATGTGCTAAAGTAGAGGTTTTTTTTTTTTTTTGGGTTCTAACCTGTTTACTTTTTCAAAAATATTTTCTAATAGACAAGCTCTATCCTATTTAATTATTACTTTTTCATTATTTCTTAAATTTGTTTTTATCATTCTTTCAAATACAGTTTCTTTTTTTAATTCTTTCTTGATTTCTTTCAAACGATACATACATACATATATATATATATATATATATATATATATATATATATATATAATGATAGAGATTCTCTCAACAAAGAGTCACTGGTCATGAAAAAAAAAAATTCTCTATTTAAAGAAACTATTGGACATACATTTTAAGGGTTTACTTTCTAAAATAGAGAAGATTTTAGTTTTATGATTTATATAAGTTGTTGGACTTGGAGATGCTTAGTTTGAGAAAACATTCTACCCAAGTCTCAATAAGGTAGGTGGGCAAGGAGAGGTCGAACTGGTGGACTTCGGCTAAAAATCTGAAAAATTGGCAGGGGATATATATGGACTAAAATGAGTAAAGGAGTTGTTACTTTTTGAATCATCAATGTTTTTTTTTTTTTTTTTTTTTTTTTTGAGAAGGATCAATATATGTTTAATTTGTTAGTTTAGAAACTATAAAATCTTTATTTTGTTACTTTTTAAAATTTAAGGATTTAATTTATTAATTTTAATCTATGGAATTTAAGGAGGTGTTTGGTACATGCACTTAAACATTAAAAACATGTGTTTGAAAATGTGTAAAAATATGTGTGAGTGAAAAAGTGTGAAAATACATATAATATTGCTTAAAAACTGAAAACATGTGTCTAAATAGATGTACCGAATAAGCCTAATTTATCACATCATTCCATTATAGGGGAAATTATTAGCTATTTTCGAAGTATCATAAATGTATATTTTCTTCTCTCACATGAATGGTAGGTCTCAGTAATTAAATTCATAGTAGAACTCATTATTCATGTGAGAGAAAAAAATATACATTTATAATACTCCAAGAGTACTTAATAATTTTTCCATTATAAGATTTAAACGTAAGCCTAATTTATTAAACCATTCCGTTATAGGGTTTAAATGTAAGATTAAAGGCTACATCCTACGTGCCGATTCTTTACGAAGCAGGGAAAAGCAACTGAGATTTCAACATTTGCAAGCTTCCTCTGTCGATTGGCTAATTAAAAAGTACATAAAATGCTACAAAAGGTTTTAAAGGGTTATGTACGGATTATATTCTTTTTATTAAAAGAAGGAAAAAAGCAAACCCAAGTGATTCTTCACTACCAGGGTAATAGGTAGTGCAGTCTGCACACTTACCTCTTTGCACTCATTACTTGAAGTTACAGATTTCACTAGTATTTAATATTCTTTGTCACAAGTTACATATTTCTCTAGTATTATATATTCTTTTGTCACCCTTGGTTTGTAATGGATTGTTTGTTATTATTATTACGTAAATATATTATTTTTATTATTATTATTTATAATTAGTTATGTTAGACTATTGTGATAAAGGGTTGGTTTAAGATTCACTTATTTTATTAGAATTAAAATTTTTTATTGAAAGTATTGTAAATAAAGATAAATATTAAAATAGTACAGTAAAATTTACAAATAGTATTATAAAATACAATAAAACTTATAAATAATAGTAAAATAAATTAGTAAAAATAATTAATATAAAACACACCAAGTACGAGTAAAAATGTGTGTTACTTAAATTATTGTATTTACAATAAAACTTTGAGTCCTCAATGGCCGACAATGAACTATGGTTGCATAGGAAAGCCAAATAGGGAGTAAGGGATTTCTTAAGTTCTAAGTATGGTCAGCAAAGCAACGACAGTACATAAACTGGCCAGAGGTTCACACTGATCCATGGTATATCGCTTGTCTTGCAAAAACTGAATTCTTGAAAAAAAAAAGAAAAAAAAAAAGAGCTAGACCGAATCCATGGCTGCTGCGAACAAAGTGAGTTTGAAACTTATGATAGACACAGAAAGCTGCAGGGTGCTTTATGCTGAAGCGGGCAAAGAATTCGTGGACTTTCTCTTAAACATTCTCACCCTGCCGATCGGAACTTTCATTCCGCTTCTGAATCGAGAAATGGTAGGCGGCTTGGGAAACATTTACGAGAGCATTGAAAATTTAAGTACTACTTACCTTCAACCAAACTTGAACAAAGACACTCTCCTCAAGTACGAAGTACACATCTCTGGTGGTACTAGAGTCCCTCTGGAATTGCCGAACGTTACAACGTCAACAACATCCAGGAAATTGTATGGCTGTACTAGTACCCGCTGCAACACGGTGTCCCACCTCAATAGTCTCGTCCGTTGCTGGTGCGGACCGTATCTTTACGAGTTAACTTATCGAGGCCCATCAAGGCCAAAGGATCCGTACTTCACGAATGAGACTGAGAGTGAGGGAGGGTACGTGGAAGAGGCGGTCACATACATGGTGATGGATGATCTGGCGGTGAAACCATTTTCCACAGATTCTATTATCACTCTTCTTGACAAGCTCAATGTCAAGGAAATAGGAACTCTTTTGGAGAAAGTGGTCGATTTGGGCGTCGATGAGGTATATATGTCGTTCTTTATTCTTTGCATTTGTGGATTTCGTTCTGCTTATAACTTCACTTCTTTTACTGTCTGTAATTTCCATCTCCTGAAAATTATTGCAAAATAAGTGGTAGCTACATGAGTCCTAAATTCCTAATTCCAAATAATTAAAAACACGAGGTATATGGTCTTTTTAGCTAGAAAGACCAGCAAAATCAAGTGTGGACTGTTGTGGCTTGTGTGGATGCTACATATACCAGAAATCCCAAAAAACCAAATTCATGGACTTTTTTCTCAGCCAAAAAATAAATATATAAAGGAATGGATTTATACAACCTAGAGGTTCATCCCTATCTTTTCAATCCCCATCTTTCCTTGGTTGCAAGGGATTGAGATTGGTTGGTTCTGGTTCCCTCAGGATTTGTATTGTTATTTTGTTTTAATGAAAGTTTATTATTTACTAAAAGAAAGAAGCAGCTGTATATTATTAGCAATGAAAAAGGTTGTGAAAGAGTTGCATATATATATATATATATATATATATTAAGCTTACAGTTTTACCTGTTCAATTTAGAGCTCAAATTATTTCTAAAAAGAACGGAATGGAAAAAGTGTAAAAGATAAAAATGTGGAATTGACACACTTATCCATCCATATTCCTAATGTTTTATTTTATTGGAAAAAAAAAAAGTTTAGAGATACAATTTTTTTTTCATAATTTCTAATTTAGCACGGTATGATTAATGTTATAAAAGCGATATGTAGTTGGTCTGTGAATATCACAAATTATTACAATTAGAACTTACTATCCCAATAATTGTGAAATTGAAGGTGAATTTTTATTATCCTAATATTACTTTTGTAAAAATTTCACTTTTATTTCCTACTTCTATTAACCACTACACTACTTTTACTGGTTATTGCTAGGTTGTGAAACTGCTAAAAGCTTCACTATTGACGAAGAGTGTCCTTACTGATGTCTTCCTCCCGTCGTTGGTACAAGAAGTCAATTGCCAAGAAAATGCAGCAGCCAAATGATGTTTCCATTTCTAGGTGAACAATTCTGTGAGATTGCCAAGATGTTTTGTTTCGTTGTTGTTAATATGTTTTAAATGCTAGTAAAATATGATGTGGCAATGTAAAAAGGGCAATATGCATGCTAGCCCTTCTTTTTCTTTCTTTTTTGGGAGTTTAGTTAGGCAGCATTAATATGTAATATCAAAATGAGATGACAATATGTAAGTTTTCTTAATTATCATATGCTATGCTTTGATATCTCCAAGATCTAGTGACCTCTTCCTAAACCCTTCATCTTCTCATTGCGCAAGTATTTGACTCAATATTTGCTCTAATGTATTTCGGTCTATTAATCAGCACACTTAAAAACAATAAAGAAGTCTCTTTCATTTTCAATGTGGATTAAACATTTCACTAATTCCTTATCTTCCATATTAACTCCCATATCTTTACATTTATGTTGTTATATTTATTCATTTTAATTATATAAAATTAGCGGGTTGTACATTCATGTCATGTGAAAGCAATAGTATTCTAAAACATGACTCAGTCGAAATTAAACCAAACTATAAATACAACATCTAAGCCAAAAATTGATATAGAAGTTTCTGAATTAAGCAAAATTGATCATTAGAAAAACTTGCTTAAAATGTTAACATTAGTCAACGATTGTTCAAGGGATGCGGGATACGTGGCAAGTGCGTGATAAGCGTAAATTACATGTAACTAAGAAGAGGATGACACTTGATTATGTGAAGTCACATAGGATACATGCCCAACTCATGAGGGCATATGGAGGTGGGTGATAAAACCTCTTAGACCACAGGAGGATAATTTTTGGCAATGATCTTTGTGGCGTTGTGCAAATCGGCTTCCAATAGATTAATGGTCCATTTGGATTGAAGAGAGGAGAATGGGAGTAAAGTAGATTAGAGTGGAATTGGCCCAAAATTAGCCTATTTTCAGCCAACTTTACTCTACTTCCCTCCATTCCTCCTCCCTCCCCGCTTAATCCAATTGGGTTATAAGTAATGTGAATGATGTTGAAAAATGGTGTCCGGAAGGGTTACATCGAGGTTGAGCAATACCAAATGGTGATAATTTTTTCGGAAAATGAGGTACTAGTTTAGGGGAGAGAGAGAGAGAGAGGCTGGCCTTAATACAGTGTTGAAGTGTATGGAAAACACGAACGAAGAAAAGTAACAAGAATATGTGAGAGATAATTCAATAGATAAACATGGTTCCATTTTGGAGGTTTACTACAATAACGAAAGGTCCTAAATATTTACATATTTATTATTTAAAAGTATGTATAAGATACTAACCTAGCTTAGATTAGCCATAGACCTAGGATTTCAAGATAAAAGTGTCTAGAGTACAAGAAAAAAAAAAAAAAAAAACTCTATATAGACATCCATATAGTATTAACAAATTCAAAATACACAAAAACATTGTTTCTTAATAAATTAAGATGCAATCGTTTATCAATAAAGACAAAAAAATGTTTTTTTAAAAAAAAAAAAAATAGGCTGGCTAAGATTTTTTATTTTTTTGAAGTTAAAGCATTCACAATAGTTTAGCTTTTAGCACCACAAAAAGCTATTTAATCTATTTTACCACCTTGTTTTATAATATACCCAACATCAAAAATTTTATTTTTGTAGCACTCTAATTAAAATGATATAAACAACTCATTAAAATAATAAAGAAAAAGAGAGAATTTAAGTTTTTTAATTGAAGGAAGAGAGATAATCATAATAAAATATTGTATTTAATTTTTAATAACTTACTACAGTCAACTGGTGTTTATACAAATTTACTGTAATTGAAAGAATTTAACTTTAGTTTCTCCAATAACATATGATTTATTTGGTGGTAAAATAGTTTATTTTTTTGGGCTAAAATATAATCACTATTGTGAATATTTTTATTGTTTTTGTTAAGTTTTTGGGTTGGATAGTTGCTATTTGAATTAGACTAATTAGACTGATTGAGAAGGAGGGGGCCTAAGGTTTTGGAAGGGGCCTCCAACTACAAAAATGAAATATATATAATAAGAAAAAAAAAATTGGGCCAAGGGGCCTTGGACCCCACCTGAGTTCATCCTTGGCCTAGACTAATCCTAAATTAACTCTTAGATTATTTTACTTGCACTAAAAGTAAAGTTAGGATTCCTATAGTTTATATGGACTAAAATGGTACGAATGATTGGCCTTTAACACCACTAACGGAACAAATTAAGAAGCAAGATGATTAGAATTTTATTTTTTATTTTTTTTTATTTGGGGTCCGTTTGGTTTGGGAATATAAAAGTCGAAGAATATAAAATGAGAATGTGATGAAAATGTGGAAAGATAGAAGAAATTTTAATTCTCTCCTGGTATTTGGTTGGAAGTGGAAAAGTGGAGGATGTAACTCTTTTATTTATTTAAATAGAAAATAAGAGAATAAAAAATATAGTTTTGTATAAATTTATTATCATATCCTTATTAGATAAAACAAAAAATAATACATTATATTTTTATTAAAAAATTGTGTATAAATGAACACTTTATTTTATAATAATAATAATAATAATAATAATAATAAGACATCGTAGAAAAAAAAGAAAGAAAGAAAAGATAATGTTCAAAGCATGATCGTTGGTGCTGGGTAGTTTTGTCCAAAACAGCAAGACTCCTTTGTTTGTTTGTTTGTTTTATTATTTATTTATTTATTTTTTCTTCAATGGGGGGAATTGAGTATTAGTGTGTCCGAGGAGAAAATTGCTGGCTCACCATTTTTTCTGTTTTCTATTATCATTGTTGTCTACCGTAAGAAAATGCTTTTTTTTACCCCTCAACCTAAGAAAACTAACTAAAGAATAGGTGCTGACTAACTTTTTCTTTACCAAAAGTAGCTGTAAAAAAAAAAAAATCAGAAGTTGCAAAAGTACTCAAATTATTACCGATTTTTTTTTTTACTCAATTACTTGCATGATAAAAAATGTTTATATAGGAATATATAGGACGAAGCTTTCTCGTAGATTATTGCATGCTTTACCTTTTGACTAAGAAAGCTTATAAAGGGTTGTGTACTGGTAAATTTTTTTTTTTTTCACAAAATAGAAGGAAAAGTAATTCGAAGAGATTGAGGGCATGTTTGGTCTCTAAGTTCAAACTCATATTTTTACATTATAAACAACATTACATATATTTTTATACACATTTTCATCCATACGTATTTTAAAAAATTACAAAAATTTTATCTTAAACTATTCTACCAAATACTCCTAATTATTGCATACTTTGCCTTTTGACTAAGAAATGTTATAAAGGGTTGCGCACTGGTAAAATTCTTTTTTTCACAAAAAAAAAAAAAAAAAAGTAAATCGAAGAGATTAACCGTTAGAACTTGTATACATAAAAAAGAGTTTTAGTAATATGACTTAAGATATATATTAGTAAATTATTTTAGAAAAATTTTAGTAGAAAAATTAAAAAAACATCAATTTTTTAAACTTATTTTTAATTTTTTATAAAATATTTTTAAAAATAGATAATTAATGTGACGTTAGCCAGTCACAAAAATCGTCAATATGTGGCCGACAATGAACAATCATTTCATAGGAAAGAAAGCTATTGGCTTTACGGGATTTCTTAAGTTCCAAGTATAATGTCATCTAAGTAACAAGTATAGAATTATAAACTGTCCAGATGATCATGGTGGTTGTATAACACTTGTCCCAAAAAAGTTAGAAACCAAACTAGAAATTTTCCCTCAAAAGAAAAACAGCTAGACATTAATTTTCCATGGCAGCTGTAACGTCCAAAGTGAGTTTGAAACTTATGATAGACACAGAAAGCCGCAGAGTGGTTTATGCTGAAGCGGGCAAGGACTTTGTGGATTTCCTCTTTTACATCGTTGCCCTGCCGGTCGGAACTTTCATTCCACTTCTCAATCAAGAAATGGTGGGCAGCTTGGGAAACATTTACGACAGCTTTGCAAATTTAAGCACTACTTACCTTCGACCAAACGTGAATAAGGACTCTCTCCTGAGTCCCAAAGCATACTACTGCGGTGCTACTGGACTCCCTCTCCATGTGCCAAACGTTGAATCATCTAGGAAATTGTATAGGTGCTGCGGAAATGTGACTCTTGACAAAAACGAAACCTGTTCGTGCGGGGCTACCATGAACCGAGAATCGAAATATGCAGAACTACCAAGAGCAAACAATCCCTACTTCAGTGTGGGAGATTTTGTGAAAGGAAAGGTTATATACATGGTGATGGATGATCTGGCAGTGAAGCCGTTGTCCACAGTTTCTATTATCGCACTGCTTAAGAAGTTTAATGTCAAGGAAATAGGGGCTCTTGAGGAGAAAGTGGTCGATTTGGGCAGGGATGAGGTATGTTATGTAGTCACTCTTTGCTTTCAGTGCATGACTAGAATTTTATTTTATTTTCTACTGCTTTTACTTTTTGTTCTGAAAAATATTGCTAAATTAGCTCGTATAATCTGAGAGTGAGGATACTAATTAATCGTGGCTATACGAATGCTAATTCTTATTATTGCCTACTTTGCTCCTTCGTCTGGTTTGTTGCTAGGTTGTGAAACTGCTCAAAGCTTCTCTGCTGACAAAGACTATTCTCACTGATGTCTTCCTCTCGGTTATGAAAGAGGAAGTTAATTGCCAACAGGAGGTAGAAGGAAATTTTTAATATTTAAGCGCGCCAATTCTGTGGGATTGACAAGAACTTACAAATATTACTACTATGTTAGAAAAAAATGGTGTGGAAATGTTAAGGCAAACATGCTTGCTCATCTTAATTTTTTCCATTTTTGGGGGAGTGGGAGTGCTCTATGTTTCATGAGATGACATGTAATTACGTAAGTGTCTATTTATTATCCCCGGATAGATGTAATTTCTATTAATTATCTTTGGCTAAGAGTTTTAGAGTGGTCTTACTAATGAAGACGTCTATTATTCAAATTCTCATGCCCTAAGGCCATAAGTACCAAGTTATAAATAAACAAAGTTATCTATAGATATTGCCCGACATCGCCAAGTTGTGATGACCTCCCCAGTTTGGTCTTGGCCAGGATGACTAATGAGGTAAACTTGTTTGAGCTGACTCCAACACGACCCGTGGCCCCAACCTGACCAATGTCCTTACAAATGACTATAAAAGTTCAAACTCTAGGGTTGCATATACTGCCTTATGTTATTCTTGCCTAAGTGCCAATACAACAAACCTTTCGTGAAACTCAAGTTTTCTTGGGTCATTTACCATCTAATAAAAATGATGGAAGTCTAACAAACATATAGGTAGCGCGCGCGCATACCACTTCGAAAAAATGAATGTGCATGTACAGGCATGTGTGTGTCACTTATAAAATTTTTTCGCTCTAAAATCAAATTCTAACTCCACCACACCTATTAGAGAAACCAAAGCAGCCGGGGAAAAAAAAAAAATTTAGAGTGGCCTTTGAACATAACCTTTTGTAAACCGCTCTCCCATGCAAATTCCAGCGCTCTCGGAACTGCCAATAATGATGCTTCTTCATTACTGACACCCACGCTTAATTTTTCCCTACCAAAAAAAATGAATTGGCTCTTTGCATCCCTTACCACCCATCCCACTCTTACCCTACTTTGTGTCTAAGTCGGACCCCATCAACGTTTAACTTCGAACCAATTATTCTGTGGAGGAGACCACCTGACCAAGTCTACAATTGGCTTGCTGTCATATCTACTTTAGGCATCCAAGAACTCCAAAGTAAGCTCCTTTGCTCTTTTGCACTACCTTACGCATCTCATTTCGAATTTTCCACAGAATCCACAAGATGGTGTGGAAATATTTTTTGGTATTCTGATATTGGGCATTTTCAAACCACTAATCCAACAAATCATTTGAACTCCAACTCATTAATTGACAAGCAATCAATTACCAACTTGTTAGCGTTTCACACCCTGCGAGCATAGGGTGTTTTTCTATTCAATTCATGTTATTTATGCTTTGAAAGTTGAAACATGTGAAGAATTGATTATTATTATTTTTAATTCCTAACACATCCACTAGATTTATAAGGATCCAATTACATGAATTGAACTCGACTTCAATTGAATGAATTCCAATTACAATATTCAGCTCAATCAATTTATCAGAGGGGTCCAAATTAACAGTATGTAAAGCTTGATATCACAACTTCTTAAAAGGAAGAACAAGAAGCATTTTATTCAGCCAAAAAAGGAAGCAATCCATTTAGGTTAATCGGATACTTAAGAAATACATAATACAAAAGGCTTGTTCATATCCTGAGAGGGCAAAAGGGTACGTGCCGATTAATTAAATCTTTACCAAATCTTAAAAGAAAGAAAAGAAAAGATGTTACTTTTTTTTATTTTTTATTTTTTATTTTTTATTTTTATCAACAAAGCAAAGCAAAGCAAAGAGGCTTCAGAATTTGCAAAAGTCTTCGATTGCTGGGCTAACATAATAGATAAAGCTATATGTCCACTAAAGAAATTAAAGTTATAAATTAAGGATTACGTACGGATTAAATTATTTTTACAAAAAGAAGAAAAAGCATAACAAATACCTTGATCTACGGCCGACAATGAACTGTGGTTCGTGGGAAGAAAAGCCAAATTGTAGGGACACACTATCAAAAATTTTAAGACTCTAAAATTTCACAATTTGTGCTACAAATTTTTATGTGGTAAATTGTAAGTGGTAGAAAAAAAAAAAAAATTCTTATAAAAGTGGCAAGTAATAAATTACAAATTGTGTGTACTAGAATTACTCACACCAAATTCCTCCAAGTCTCATAATTTAAATTTTCACACAATAAATCATATCAACGATTTGCAAAATATTATAGGTCTGCCACGCAAACGACTACATAACTGACCAGGATATCACAGACTCACATTGATACGCATAAAACTTCTAAGCTAGCTAGACAGAAAAAAGCAAGGTGCTATATGCTGAAGCGGGCAAGGAGTTCGTGGACTTCCTCTTTAACAGTCTGGCCCTGCCGGTCGGCACTTTCATTCCACTTCTCAATCAAGAAATGGTGGGCAGCTTGGGAAACATTTACGATAGCATTCAAAATACAAGTCCCACTTACCTCAAACCAAACGTGAAAGATTCTCTCCTGACGCCCAAAGTATACATGCTTCTCCAATAACGTTATAAGGTCAACATACAAGCATTTGTATGGGTGTGATAGTCGCTGCTTCTCCGTGTCCGGTGATACGTACACCACACTGTGAGAACCATAAAAGATGTCACGTTTATGAGTTAAAATTTATAGACCCATTATGCTCAAACAATCCGTACTTCTCCGGTGGTCAAACTCAAGAAGGGTACGTGGAAGAGGTGGTTACGTACATGGCGACGGATGATCTGGCTGTGGAACCATTGTCCAGTTCAGCTTCTATTATCAGTCTTCTTGACAAGTTTAATGTCAAGGATATGGGAACTCTTGTGGAGAAAGTGGTTGAATTGGGCATGGATGAGGTATGTCACCCATTCTTTGCTGTTTGTGCATGACTTCTATTTACATTTTTTATTACTGTCTGTTAATTATTTCATTTTCAAATTTTTGCGAAACTAAAATTTAATATCGAGCCGAGACACAGAAAGTGAAATAAAGAATTTATATTCAGGTTCTTAAAATTAGTCCCATTTGATATGCATTTATTCCATAGAATAAATATTACAAATCTAAATTTATGTTCAAGCCACATCATTCAATATGCGAAATAAACTTGTTCTATTTTAAATAAAATAAAATGGAAAAAAAAAACTTGTATTTATAAGGGAAACATGATGAAGGTAGACAAGCAAGTAGCTACTATTGTGAGGATGCTACCTAACGAAAAACACCCAAAGACAAATATGAACTCTTTTTTTTTTTTTAATAAGTGATCTTAAGATTGGTTTAAAATAAAAATTGACCATTTTCTAAGGGGAAAAATTCATTTTTATAAAATTATTTTCTAACTTTGCTAACAAAAGAAAATTTATGAAAAAACAAATAGCAAGATGATTCAATTACTCTTTTATTTATTTATATATCAAAATTCCTTTAGTCATTGATAGTATATGAAAAAATTTATTATAAAAATATTAAATATGACAAATTTAAATTTATAAAATTTTTGTAATTAATATGTTTATAGTGTTAATTAATTTGTTAATTAATTTATAGATAATATTATATATTATTTTAAAAACTCAAACTTCTTTCGATTAATTGGGTAAATAAAGATTGTCCTATGCAACTCATGCATAATCCTACCATAATTATCTCATTTTACTAGATAGACTTGACGCGTCAAATACCAAGAAAGGTCTATTCCCGTCCTAATGAACTTGTTTGCTAGGTCTATTCCCGATGCCTTATTGCAAAAATGTCTCTTTTACAATTGCTACATGTAATCAATGTTTTCAGATCCAGACCGTTCATTAAACAGTAAAAAGGAGAGGTTCAAAATTTTTGAAATTGAACTGAAGTCGAACCAGGGTCGAATTGTGATGACGTCATAATTAATTTAATAATTAATTAAAACCTAAATATAGATATTAAATTTATAAAACTAGAAAAATTGACGAAATATCTATATATGTGAGGGAAATTTAATGATTTTCAAGCATATATTTAATAATTAAATAGGAAAGTTAATAAAATAAAATAATAACCATGAAAACATTAAAATTTATGGTTAATTTTTGAAGTAAAGTTGAATACTTTGAAGGATTTTAATTATAATCTTGTTTTATTCTTTGTAAGAGATGGATAATTTAATTAAGTAGAATAAAATTGTGTTAAGTTGTTTAAAAAAAAAAATTGCTAAGGGGTTGGACCGCACATGTCAGGTTTTCTATGCTTAAAAAACCAAATTTTTATTCGGTTTTTAGTTTTCACGGTCTGACCTTCCGGTCTAGTTCGGGTTTGAAAACCTTGCATGTAATAACTAACAGCTTAATTAGCTACTTTTTCTGGTTTATTGCAAGGGTGAGAAATTGCTCAGAACTTCACTACTATCGAAGAGTGTCCTCACTGATGTCTTTCTTCCGATGTTGGAATTTGAAACATAAATGATGGCCCTAATGATGCGAAAGTAGGATGATGGCACTGTTACATCTTATTGGTGTTTCCATTTCTAAATGAAGAATTCTGTGGGATTGCTAAGATGTTTTTTTGTTGCAAATATGTTTTAAATGTAGTTAAATTTGGTGTGGCAATGTATGTCCAATGATGATTGTTCTCTCTCTCTCTCTGGGTTTGGTCAAAATGAGATGAAAGTATGTAAGATTTGTTATTAAAATAATCTGAAATTGCTTTAGATGATAACCAAAAAGAGAAAAAGAAAAAAGAAAAAAGAAAAATCTGAAATGGCTTTGTTTCTGGGTTCTAGTGACTTCTCCAATGAGATACTTGGTGATTAGGGCTCTATAGTTAGTTGGGTGGAGTATTAAAAGTTTAGGATTTGTTTATTTAATTTTAATTCAAATATGAGTCATGTTTATGCTTATGATTGGTTCATTTTTTTCTTGAATAAATGCAAACTTGTTCAAAAGCTATTTAATTAATTTATTCTTTTTCAATATATGATAAATACCACAATTAAATTTTTTTTACCACTTAAAAAATCTACACTAATAATTAATAACTAAATTAGAGTTGAAATAAAATTATTTAAGTTAATTAAATAGAATGATTTTTGTAGGATTTGTGCCCCAAATAAAACTCTAGTTTTGATGAGGCGATCAAGTCCTCACCAAACAACAATGATGTACCTATGTATCATGAATGCAAAACCTCTATACCATTTTTTATATATTTTATTTTCCTTATAAATTAACTAAAGTTTATAATGGAAAGCAATCATATACATAGTAAGTAGTGATTAATGGAATATGAAGCAGTATACAATAAGTGGCACAAAGAATGGCGTATGCCACCTTGGGAAAAAACCATAAGTTGAAATTATATTGTATATATATTGCTGTAATGTGTAAAAATTACTAAAGGGATGCATAATGACTATTAATGAGATGTAAGGTTGATCTTTAATTAAGATAATATAACGATATTTTCTTTTTACAAGAGATAATATAATGATCTTGGATTTTATAGGTGCTTGGATTTCCATACCCTAAGAAAGCTTCCAAAAGTATAGGTGCATGAATAAAGGATTTTTTTTTTGAGTAATAATATAAGAATGCTTGTAGGGTGTGGGGGGCAAAGGCTGAGGTTCAAGTCTCTAAGAAGAAGTTTCACACATATATACACTTAGATTAGGCTAGAGTAGAAATTCTATCTTGTCTATAAAAAAAACAATATAATAAGGTTTAAGAAGTTGCCAAAAATACTTGCCTAATTAAAAAATTTATATAGACTAAGCTTTCCCAAGGATTATTGCTTTCTTTGCCTTTAACTAAGAAATTTTATAATTAAGATACTTATATAGTGGTAAGTTTCTTTTTCACAAAAGAAGGAAAAGCAGATCAAACAGATTAGTTGCAATTAGAACTGGAGTATTTCCATCTGCTTATGAAAAAAAAAAAAAGTATTTTAGCTCACCAAAAAAACGAGTATTTTAGTTACATGTGATGTTGATACTGCACAATGCAAAAATGAAACCGTGAAATAGAGAAAAAAAAGGAATCGCCAAATGAAACAAAAGTACTGTCAAATATGATGTTGGAATTGCATAATATGAAGATGGAATTGTCAAATGTAAAAAAAAAAAAAATATGGGAACCACCAAATGTGATAAAAGAACTTTCACATGTGATGTTAGAATTGTACAATGGGGGATGAAACCGTCAAATATGAGAAAAAAATAAAAGGAAATCACCAAATATGACAAAATAACTCACATGTGATGTTGGAATTCCATAATATAAAGATGAAACTGTTAAATATGAGAAAAAAAATAAGAGAACCATCAAATGTGACAAAAGAACTGTCACATGTGATGCTGAAATTACACAATGTAAGGATGAAACCATCAAATATGATGTTTTGATAATTTGGTATAGCAGGCTGCCTACTAGTGAATATCGTACCCTTTTTTTGGAGGGTACAGTAGAATTATCCTTAGTTAAGATAATATTATAAGCTTGGATTTTATAGGCGGATGGATTTTCATACCCTAGGAAAGTTACTAAAGGATAGGTGCATGAATAAATTTTTTTTGGGTTGTGTTAACAGATATCATAAGGTGCCCGTTAATGATATAGTTATCGGCAATTTTTCAGCTTTTTAGGCAACTTTTGACAGCTTTTAGCAATTTTTTTTTATCTCTTTTGGTAAATTTTTTGACAACTTTTTTTCTTTTTTTGTTAAGTAAGACACAAAAAAAAAAAAAAAATATTAACAAACTCCTTGCTAAAATTTTTCATTTTATTTTTACCAAAAGAAAAAAGTAATAAAAATATTGGTTTTTTTTTAAAGTTAAAAAATAAAAAGGTTTCAAAAGTTGCAAAACTCCTCAATTATTGCTTTCTTTGCTTTTTGACTAAGAAAGGTTATAATTTCCTTTCAGAAAAAAGAAAGGTTATGCTTGTAATTTCGTAGTGGTAAATTTCTTTTTCATAAAAGAAGGAAAAGCAAATCATATCAGAACTTGCATAAATCCGTGATAAGTGGCCGACAATGAACTGTCATTTTTCCAAATACTGACACAATTTTTCAATAGCAAATTTGATAAATTCTAGCTGGTCAAAAGAAGAAAAAATATTGATAATGCCTCGGATGCCAAATTTTACTTGGCAAGATTTATTCTTCTTTCCACGTTACTTTTTTTACATATTATTAATAAGTTATTATATTAGTGGCTATAATTTTTTTTTTTTTGTGTGAATAGGCTTTTTCATAATTAGTAATAGTGGAGAAAAAAACAATGCTATAGACACACAAATTTTACAATATCTTTGATAATAGTTAAGTTGACAACTTTTTATTAGTTTTTACATAAATCCAATATTAATATTATTCTTTACCTCACGCTGTCAATTGGACACATCAACCAAGTATGGAATCTTTTGGGCAAAATTTGGTAAATAGTACAATTAAATTTTGGAAAATTTTCGATGAATGGCATGCGCCTCAAAGTAATTAGTTAGTTGGATTGATTTTGGAACTCGAGTTTGCTAAACTCGAGTTCCACCTCAAAATCGATTTTGCTATACTCAAAGTTTGACCAACAGCAATCTGATGTGGAATTAAAAAAAAAAAAAAAACCGATATGGAACTCGAGTCAAACTTTGAGCCGCATGCCACTCACCGATACTTTGAGTCACATGAACTCGAGTTCCAAAATCAGTCCAACTAACTAATTACTTTGAGCCGCATGCCACTCACCAATATTTTTCCAAAAATTGTACTATTTACCAAATTTTGCCGAATCTTTTGTCAAACTTTTTGTTCCATAAACTTCCTCAAGAAAAGAAATGATGGATACTTGAGTGTCAATTGTGTCCACCTGGTCAATCATTTTAACAATTATAATATTTATTGGGAAAATTTTATATGTACAACATCACTTTTTTTTTTTTTTTAAGCCCAAAATGCAAAACACACTCTTTAAGTTTTATAAGAATTCATTTCAGTTTTTTAAGTTTTAAATTTATTCAATTAAGGTTTCTGCCTCAACTTCTGTTAATTTTTTTTTTAAAAATCAATCATTAATTGGATTTTTCAAATTCAAAATATTTGAGGAAAAAAATTAAAAATTTGGAAAATTAACCTCAACATTTAATAGAAATTGATGGAAATACATTATTTAAATGAATTTAGTGAAACTTAGAAACATAGTTTTGTATTTTAGCATTATTTTTATTCTCACAACATGATAACATCTTTAATCTTTTTACAATAGTTTTTTTTTTTTTTTTTTTGAGAAAGTCTTTTTACGATGGTTGATATTGTGATGTAAGAGTTACTTTGCTCCAATAATAAAAATTCTTATTAATCCTTCTGAAAAAAAAGTTTGAATCATATATCTAAGCAACCAGTGTATAAACTGTCCCGACGATCGTGCTGGTTGTATATTGCTTGTCCCAAAAAGATTCTAGAGAAACCAAGCTAGACATTTTATCCATGGCAGCTGCTGCGCCTGCTACGTCCAAAGTGAGTTTGAAACTTATGATAGACACAAAAGACAGCGGCAGAGTGCTTTATGCTGAAGCGGGCAAGGAATTTGTGGACTTCCACTTTTACATTCTTTCCCTGCCGGTCGGAGCTTTCATTCCGCTTCTCAATCAAGAAATGGTGAGCAGCTTGGGAAACATTTACGACAGCATTGCAAATTTTAGTACTACTTACCTTCGACCAAACGTGAACAAGGACTCTCTTCTCAAGCCCAAAGCATACTTCTCTAGTGGTACAGCAGGATTTCCTCTCCAATTGCCAAACGTTGAATCATCCAGGAAATTGTACAAGTGCTGCCTAAACGTGTCTGAGAGGAAAGCATTGTGTGGGTGCGGGTATTCTATGAGCCAAGAGTCAAAATATACAGGCACACCAAGCGCAAACGATCACTACTCAAGTAATGTGGGAGATTATGTGAAAGGAAAGGTTACATACATGGTAATGGATGATCTGGCGGTGAAACCATTGTCCACAACTTCTCTTGCCACACTGCTTAACAAGTTCAATGTCAAGGATATAGGGGCTCTTCAAGAGAAAGTGGTCGATTTGGGCGTGGATGAGGTGTGATAGTCACATTCTTTGTTTTCTATGCATGACAAAATTCCGGGGATATTTTGGTTATTTTTGAGGTTTTGAAGTATTTTTGGTCGTGGTTTTAGGTGTATTTTCGGTCATTTTGAGGTTTAAAGTGTGTTTTGGCTGTTTTAGATATTTCATTGGTATTTTGGACATTCTAGCCATTTTGGGGGTATTTTAGAGAAGTGTGGGCTATTTTGGTATTTTAGAGGTTCTGGAGTATTTTTGGTTATATTGAGATTTTAGAGGTATTTTGGTCATTTTTTTGTAGATTCAGGGTATTTTTGATAATTTTTGAGGTTTCATGGGTATTTTAGTCATTTTGGAGGTTCCAAGTGTATTTTTGAGGTTTTAGGGGTAATGTGGTCATTTTGGGTCTTCCAAGGGTAATTTTAGCATCTTGTAGTTCAAGGGTTATTTTAGCAATTTTGGGTGAGACTATTTTTGATCAATTTTTCATTATAATAATTTTAATTGTTTCAAAGAATGCTTATGAATACATTCTTGAATTAAGAAGAGAATGTAATTAAAGAACCAGATGTCTTAACCTTATATATTTGTAATATTGTGATTCCATTGACCGTGGATTATAATAATATAACATTATAGTGTAATGTAACATCAAGCGAACCAAACGCCCCTAATGAAACAATATTTGACACCTTATAAGGGAGAAATATCATATTTCAGATTTCTAGTAAACTAGCTAAGGAAATGTGATAGAAGTGAGGTTTAAATATGTTCATTCACTACTTAGAAGTGTGATTGAGTGAACTTTAGAGTATAAAAGAATAATGAAGAATTTTGAAGCAAATGCTATCATATGACTTTTGGTGGGGCCAAAGAGGTGACTAGAGGAAGATCTATTGGGTAAAGTGGGATGAATTGACAAAATAAAAAATGGAGGGTGGTATGGGATTCAAAGATTTGGCTCTTCATAATGATTCACTTTTAGCAAAACAAGCTTGAAGCATTCTTCACAATAAAAATATGGCACCATTTGGCTCCCAAGGAAACACCCACCCCAAGTGATGTCCTATCCTATTGAATCAATGGAAGACTCAACGGTGGTAGTGTTGATCAATGATACTACAAGGCAATAGAATGAGGAGCTGATTGATGGAGTCTTTGCGTGTGATGAAGCTGCCATGATATATAAAAAAAAAAAAAAAAAAAAAAATCCCACTTGGACAAGTAGCTACAGAGGACGTGTGCCAAACTAAGTGAAGAATTTGATGCGGCGTGCTTGCCGAAATGCTATGCCAACAAAAGCAAGCTTGGTGCGAAGGACAATCATTGATGACCCTCTTTGCGACAGCTGCCATGAAGCACATGAAACTCCTCTGCATGCTCTCTGGCTGAGAAAGGAGGTCGACATCATCTGAGCTGATACCGAGTTGTGGTCTTATCGGAGGCAGGTACAGTTTCTTAACTTCAAAGAATTATTATCTTGGATGATTGAGCAGCGAAACAGTGCCAAGCTCTTTGCTATGACTGCGTGAATGATTATGACTTAAAGAAATAAAAGTCCGGCTCAACCAAGCAGCCAGCGCTGTCCACCACATCGCCCAATTGTCCAAAGATATGGATGCTGAAATCCTGGCCTGTCAAACAACTTCGACAGCTTCACTGACAGAGAGGCAGACATAAAGCTGAAAGTTTTGGAAAGCTCCACCGGCAGACATGGTGAAAATTAACTTTGACGGGGCTGTCTTTCCCGGTGAGAACAAGTCAGGTATCGGCGTGCTAATGAGAGACAATTTGGGCTTCGTAATTGCGTCCTGCTCAAAGAAGTTGAGCAAGCCTACAACAGCTCTAAAGTTGAAGCACTAGTTGCTGCTATAGCTGTGTCTTTTGCTGCTGATATTGGCATTAACAAATCAATACTGGAAGGCGACTCGCTGGAGGTTATCAAAGAACTATCTAAATATGATACTACATTTTCCTCTATAGGCCCATGGATTGAAGATGCAAAGATCTACTCAAATAATTTTTTTAAGTTACTATACTCTCATACAAGGAGAGATTGTAATAGTGTTTCTCATAATCTAACAAGATATGCAATAGATATTCCATATTTTTCTGTGTGGATATATGATGTTCAACAACACATTATGACTATTTTCCAAGCTGATTTAGCCGGGTTATTTTAATGCAATTCAGGTTTTTTTCCTCAAAAAAAAAAAAAAAAAAAACTAAAGAAATAGTGTAGTTGATACCTGTGTCTTTTATAATTGTATTAGAATACATGCATAGGTTATTGCATAGGTTAATAAACAGCTATTATAAGACTTTTAATAAGTAATAATTATTCTCCATTTTAAAGAATAACAATTCAAAAGGAAGAGATATTCTCTATGTAATAAAAGTACAACCAAAAAAATCTAATAATTACTCCTTAGAAATAGTTATTCCATTACATCATTTATTACTATATTCAAAACGTACCCTAAGTTAAATAGATACAAACAGGCAACCATCCTCTATTACACAATTTTGAGCATCAAAACAAATCTTTGCGTCTCCTTACTCAATAATAATTTGAAGTCTACGTCCACACAACAGTGGCTACCTCTGCGCTATCATGAGAACACAGAAAAGTGCTTTTGGCTCAAGCTTTGGGGATTTAACCATTCTCATTTCTGGTAATCACTGCTAGAGTAGTAGAAACAATTTTATCACAACTGGGTATACTACCTATTCTTTCCTGATTGCCAATATAACAACCATTTCTTGAAACTGATTTTTTTTATTAAATTTTTATTTGGGTCAATTCTGTCCAATAAAAGTGACGAAAGTCCAAAATTAAGGGCAATTATTCTATTTTAATACCACAAATAACACATGGAATGTGTTTGATAATGATCCAATTCGCATGGATCCTTTGCATTTAGCCTTTACAAATAATTAAATAAATAAAAGCACCTGAATTTAAAAATATTTAATGCCTTTTTTTTTAATTGTGAATTATCACAAATACCTTCCCAAAACTCCGAAATGACAAAATACCCAATTAAAAAAAAATCCATTTAGACTAATCGGATAATTAAGAAAAGCCAAATAGAAAAAGCTTGTTGATAGCCTAAGCCCTAACTCCTAAGGAAGTAAAAGGAAAAAGCAACGAGGTTTCAGAATTGATTGGCTAATTAAAAAGTGTATAATAGATAAAGCTTTGTCGACTAAGAAAGGCTATAAAGATTATGTATATTGTACGGATTAAATTCTTTTTAACAAAAGAAGAGAAAAGGCAAACCCAAGAGATTACTTTACAATCAAAACTTTCCATGTCCTCAATTTGTGGCCGACAAATGAACATGTGTTCCAATGTTGCATTGGAAAAAGCCAAAAAAGGGTGTTCATGAGGATTTCTTAAGTTCTAAGTATGGTCATCCAAGCAACGAGTACATAAACTGTCCAGAGAATCACAGTGATGCATGCATGGTATATCGCTTGTCTCAAAAACTTCCTAAAAAAAAAAAAAAACAAAGCTACCTAGACAGAGTCCATGGCAGTGAACAAAGTGAGTTTGAAACTTGTGATTGACACACAGAGGCGCAGAGTGGTTTACGCTGAAGCAGGCAAGGAATTCGTGGATTTCCTCTTTAACATTTTGGCACTGCCGATCGGGACTTTCGTCCCGCTTCTGAATCAAGAAATGGTGGGCGGCTTGGGAAACATTTACGATAGCATTGTAAACATAAGTAGTGATTACTTAAAACCAAACGTGAAAGACTTTCTGTTGACGCCGAAAGTATACATCTCTAGTGGTACTGGAGGAGGGCTTCTCAAATTGCCAAACGTAACATCAATACCCAGGAAATTGTATGGCTCTGCTGAATGTTGCAGCGACTACCTGTACGACGGAAAACGCTGTTCTTGCCAGAAGAAGGGGTATAACGCCTTGGAGTTAAGTCGTCAAGGCCGACCGAGGCTAAACGATCCCTACTTCTACAGTAGTGAGACTGGGGGAGGGTGCGTGGAAGAGATGGTTAAGTACATGGTGATGGATGATCTGGCGGTGAAACCATTGTCTACAGTTTCTATTATCAGTCTTCTTGACAAGTTTAATGTCAAGGATATGGGAACTCTTGAGGAGAAAATGGTGGATTTGGGCATGGATGAGGTATGTTATTATAAATGTCAGTCATTCGATCTTTTACTGCAAAATAAGCTCGTTAAACTGAGGGTACTATAACCATTAATTCGTAGCTAGCTACACGAGTCCTAAATTCCTAGCTAATTCCTAAATCATGATTTGGTGAGATGCAAAATAAAAACTGTTGTGAGGATGTTAGTTGCTAGAACCTGAGGGTCATCCCATTTTTATTTATTTATTGATTCGTCATCTTTCCTTGGTTACGATGAGTGATTGAGATGGGTTTAATTTGTTCCCTCTAGATATGTATTGTTCTTTTGTTTTAGTCAGAGTTTTCACAAAGAGAAGATAAAAACTGTTGTGGGATGCTCATAGATAGAATATATATCACATAAAGGATTTGCTTGGACTTTTTTCTTGATTAAAAAAAAAAAAAAGTCTAGCAAAAAAAACAAGTTGTTCTACTCAGCCACATTAATAATTGTGAAAAATATTATAAAAAATTCTATCCTTAACTTAATCTTGTAAAAAAGCCACTTTTACTTCATTCATGTAATAACCATTGCACTACTTTTTCTGATTATTGTTAGGGTGTGAAATTGCTCAAGGCTTCATTACTGTCCAAGAGTGTCCTCACTGATGTCTTCCTCCCTATGTTAAAACAGTAAGGCAATTCCCAAGAGAATGCAGAAGCAAAATAATGGCACTTCTGACTACTGCATCTTATTGTGTTGTCTGAATTTCCAAGTGAACTATTCTGTGGGATTTCCGAGATGTGTTTGTTTTTTTGTTGCTAATATGTTTTAATGTTAGTTACATCTGGTGTGGCAATATGTAAAGGGGTTTGCCCCTCTCTCTCTCCCTATTTCTCTCTCTCGGGAGTTTGGTTAAGCTACATTATGTTATATGGAAATGAGATGAATTAAAGTATGTAAGATATATACCTGATATCTTCATGTTCATTCTCATGAGTAATGAGTTGGGTTATTAAAATCGCAATCTATATAGTACTATTAGGATTGCAAACTTCCGGATCTCATTTGCAATGATATTAGTCCCAACATCCCAGCAGGGATAGTTGGCTTTGATCTTATTCGCAATGACTTGATGATAAGCCCTTGCCACATCTACGCTTGGTAATGTTGCAATTTGGACTCCTTGTAATTAATCACTTATAAATTTAAGATCAATTTAGTAAACATTGGATGTGATACTTAGCATATGTTTACACAATACATGCTCAAAAAATCCAACCAATATCTAATCTACACAATTTGAGCCTTTTGAGGTATCACATTAACAATGTTCTTCATCCACATTATACTTCTCAAAATAACTAACAAACTCATTTGCCCATACAGCGAAGCTTCAATTTCAAGAATAAGAAGAAATCACAAGCCTTAAAATATATATTTTTTCTTAAAAAGAAGTGAGAGATAAATGTGGCTAAAAAGGTTCTTCCAGCATATCGATGCATTTGATGATGTTGAACTGACTAGAGGGAGGGTTTAGCACCGATAAGGCTATTCGGTTCTTGGAGCATAAATTTCTATATCCATTGCTTTTCACCGCATTGACGAGGGAGAGATGCTTCTATTTGAGACTTCAGCTCTTCAATCACTTTTTTTTTTCTTTGTACTATAGTGGCATTTTAGAAACGCCGCTATAGATTGTGGACCTATAGCAGCACTTTCCAAAATGTCGCGTCAGCCGTAACATAGATAGATCTATTGCGACGTTTTGCATGATCTATAGTGACGTTTTTAAAGCAGCGCGCCCAAGTCGCGCGACCCAGGTGGCTTACTAGCGTCCTTTTTTTTTTTGTGGTGGGTTTTGCTCTGGGAATGGATGGACTTAGAGCAAATTTCATTTGGCTTGTAAATCGAGTCTTAGAAACTCGATTTTCAAGTAGTCGCCACGTGAAAAAAATGCTACATCAGACAGAATTCGACTATAAAAATCGAGCATTAAAAACTCGATTTATAACTCCAAAATCGAGTTTTTTAGACTCGAGATGCTAGTAAAAAATATAGTTTGTAAACCTTAACTACTAATTATATTGTTTGAAAATTAATGTTATTTTACTATTTTCTCCGTGATGGGCGATGATTAAGCATTTGGTAGTCTTTATTAAATGAATGAGACTAAATGGGTGATTAAATTTGCGAGCCCTTTTTTTAATTAAAAAAAGGAAAAGAAAAGGGTTGATTTCTTGATGGATTATAAGTAGTTCATGCTTTGATGGATTATTTAAACTTGACATGTGCAAATAATAGCTCAATTTATAAATATATTAGGTTAACATATACTTACATGGTTATATATATATATATATATATATATATATATATATATATATATATATTTGAGTTTATGCAATACCATTTCATATGGGAATTAAAGCATAGTATACCATTGTTACGTAAGATATCTTAATGTATAGTTGAGTTTATGCAATACCATTTCATATGGGAATTAAAGCATTGTATACCATTGTTACGTAAGATATCTTAATGTATAGAAAAAATTTATACAAATTTTTTTTTTTTCAATTGTATTATTGTAAGTGCACAATTGCACCTGATCCCAAGAACAGTTATGGGCTCAGGCCCAATGAGCCTTAAACAATACGAATTTGTAGAGTGTGGGCTTGAAACCCAGGTTAGAAGAGTTTAAGGGTTGTATGGCAAATCAAAGATTGACAACACTTAAGAATAACAAGAAATATTGTAACTCAACCTCCTCAGACGTAAGCCGAAGACTGTTCTTATATTAGTTTTCTTTTCTTTCTTTTTCTTTTTTCTTACAAGAAGAAAGGTCCCCTTTTTCTGTTCTGGGTCTCCCCTTAAATACTCATCTTTTTGACCTTCATACACGTGTTACCCCATCTACCCCTTAGCCTAGATATTTCTTCTCTCAGTGCCCTGAAATAGTAACCAGAAGTTTCCCTTCCACTGTTCAGGTGTCACTTCCCCATTAATGCGGCTAAGGTGGTAGGTGAAGGGTCTTTAATGTGGAGGTGACAGCCTTTAGTACTTTTCAAACACCGGTGCTTCTAGGACATCCAGGGGTTCACCCCTCTTAACCGTTGGTCTCCGTCGTGTCGTTTCTGAGCTTTTACGATGACATTTCTGATTCTTCTATGCCCATCCGAGGGTAAAATCAACCTCGGATTGGTCCTCGGGTCCTCGGCGCATGAGCGGGCCCGAGGTACTAAGAGGTTTCGAACTCAAGGGTAGGTCGGCCTTTCTTAGTATGGCCCAAAGACCCATATACCTATCAGGACCTTTTTACTCCCCACAATTATAATATACATCATCATTACTGATAAATTTTCACCATATACATAAGAGTGGTTTCAGATTCACAAATTATTTTACAACTTTTTTGTTACAATTTTAATGTGACAGACTATAAGTGGTTAATTATTATTTACACATGGACTCATAATTTTTATTTTTCTTCTAATTACACTCTGTTACGTCACAATTTTAGCAAGAAGTTGTGAAAAATTATGTAGTCCTAAACTTTTTTCTATATATAAAGTAATATCTTACCATCTCAGTACACTTTCAATGATCTTACTGATCCTAACAATTATATACCTCTCCTGTGGGGTGATTGAGGATGATTGAAGGCCTGAGACACTATCATCCTCAATGTGCCCGAACTAATGGCTAAGGCTATAAAAATTTCCAACTTAAGTACATGTTGCATAGACAATATATATATTTCCTCAAAGAGTAATCATGCCATTGTACATAATTTGGTGAATAATCAAATGAAGTTAGCTAGGGAGAAAGTGAATTTAGTTAACTCGAGCTTTAACTAAAATAATACAAGGAGATTGGCCTTTACTACTAGCTCTAACTAAAAGAATTAAGAAGCAGACCGTTTTAGATCATTTAGAGAAGGCTTTTCATACCTTAAGGCCTAAGAAAGCTTACTAAAGGATAGGTGCTGAAAACATACCCAGCAATAAAGATTAAAAAAAAAAAAGTTGCTGACCAACTTTTTCTTTACCAAAAGAGAGAATAAAAAAAGTTTCAGAAGTTGCTAAAGTCCTCTATATTACTTGTCTAATTAAAAGTGTAAACATAGGACGAAGCTTTCTCGTAGATTATTGCATGCTTTCTTTGCCTTTTGACTAAGAAAGGTTATAAAGGGTTAAAATTCTTTGTTACAAAACAAGGAGAAGCAAATAAAATAGATTAGTTACAATCTTGAATGCATGTGTAAAGTGATCTGTGGCCGACAATGAACCGTCATTTCATATGGGAAAGCCATAGGCTTTTCGGGATTTCTTGAGTTTTAAGTATGGTCATCTAAGCAACAAGTGTATAAACTGTCCAGATGATCATCGTGAATGTATATCGATCACTTGTTCCAAAAAAGAAAAACTTCTAGTCTAGAGAAACCAAACTTCATTGTCCATGGCAGCTGTAACGTCCAAAGTGAGCTTGAAACTTATGATAGACACAGAAAGCCGCCGAGTGCTTTATGCTGAAGCAGGCAAGGATTTTGTGGACTTCCTCTTTTACATTCTTGCCCTGCCCGCGGGAACTTTCATTACGCTTCTCAATCAAGAAATGGTGGGCAGCTTGGGAAACATTTACGACAGCATTGAAAATTTGAGTACTAGTTACCTTCGACCAAACGTGACGAAGGACTCTCTCTTAAAACCCAGAGCATATTTCTCTGCTGGTACTGGACTCCCTCTCCATTTGCCAAACGTTGAATCATCCAAGAAATTGTATAGGTGCTGCTGCCGCCAAGACGTGTCTCATGACATGTTCAAATTCTGTTCGAAATGCAGGACTTATATAGACATCGAGTCAAAATTTATAGGCCCACCATGCGCAAACGATCCCTACTCCAGTACTGTGGGAGATTATGTGAAAGAAAAGGTAACATACATGGTGATGGATGATCTGGCGGTGAAACCATTTTCCACAGCTTCTCTTACCACACTGCTTAACAAGCTCAATTTCAAGGATATAGGAGCTCTTGAGGAGAAAGTGGTCGATTTGGGCATGGAAGAGGTATGTAATGTGTTAGTCATTCTTTACTTTCTATATATATATATATATATATATATATATACATGACTAGAATTTTATTTATTTCTTTTTTTACTTTATGTTCCTTCATTGTAGTGAGAAAAAAAAAATTGCTAAATAATTTTAAACTGGGGGTGATCAGGGTACTAATTGTGGCTATACGAGTGCTAATTCTTATTATTGCCTATTTTGATCCTTCCATCTGTTTGTTGCTAGGTTGTGAAATTGCTCAAAGCTTCTCTGCTAATAAAGAGTTGTATTCTCACTGATGTCTTTCTCCCGATTCTAAAAGAGGAAGTTAATTAATTGCCAACATGAGGTAGAAGGGAATTTTTTATATTTAAGTGCACCAATTCTAGCTGTGGGATCGATTGCCAAGAAGTGTTGTTGTTTCAAATATATTATAAATAGTAAATGTTAGTCAAAACTGGTGTGGCAATGTTAAGGGAAACATGCTTGTTCTTCTCAGTTTCAAGAGATGAGATGTAAGTATGTGTAAGTTTCTATTAATTATCTGCGGATAGATGTTAGTATGTGTAAGACTCTACTATTTATTATCTGCGGATAAATGTAATTAAGTATGTGTAAGTTTTTATTACTAATTAAGTAATTATCTGCTGATAGATGTAAGTACGTACTATGTAAATCTCTATTAATTATTTATGGCCACCTTGTAGCTCAACCGATATTTCCTGATTTTTAATTAGGGGACCCATGGTTCAAATCTTCCCACTTCTAACTCTTGAATTTTATTTAAAAAAAGAAAAGAAAAAAGATCTTTAGATATTGCTTGGTATCACCAAGTTATGATAACCTCCCCAGTTTGATCTTGAGCATGACTAGTCACTAGTGAGGTAAACTTATTTGAGCAGTAACACCGACGTGACCCATGGCCCCAACGTGACCAGTATACTTGCAATGGCTATGAAAATTTAAACGTAAAGGATGCATATTTTGCCTTATTTTATTCTTGACTAAGTGCCAACATAACAAACCTTTCCTGAAACTCAAGGTTTGTTTGTTTATTTTAAGTGTTTTTTGGAGAATAAGAGACAAGGGGGTTCACTTCTCTTAAGGTTGAACATAAAACATTTTCAACCCTAAACACAATGTGTGTTCTGATTAAAAAAGAAAATGATTTCAGTTTTATTAAAATGAATAACTGCCCCAAAAACGCAAAAATAAAAAGAATATATTAATAAATATTTATAAAAATTATGCCAAAATAAGCGAACGAAGGAAGAGATAGAAAAAGGTGGATGGCCACTTTCCTTTGCAGGCACAGAGGACATCATTATAAACGGGCAGTTAGAGTTTGAATACTCAAGCAAAGAAAAAAAAAATTGGCTGAAGTGAGTTACCATCAACTATCAACTATCAACATCACAAATTGGTACTCAAAGTCCAAACTCACCTCAAGACCCATTTGAAAAATCCCAAACTCTATTATTAGGGTCAAGTTGGGTAAAAAAAATTCACCAAACCCGATCCATTGTCATTACTAATAAGTAACAACCAAGAACATGTTGAGTGGTGGTATTATTAGTAGGAATGGCAACCCAAGGGGGTCGGATTAGGGGGGTCTCATACCCTCCCAGTATCCTCTTTAAGGTGAGGAAAACCCATGTGGGGTGGGAGCGGTGCATGTTGGGGGCAGAGCTAATTGGAGGTATCTTATCGTCCCTATTGCAGTGGCTTGGACATAAATGAGATAGAGATGAAAGATAAAGGGGATACTAGTCTTGAAAATGCTAAAAGAAAGAAAAAACAACCATTTTAAAGATAGTAATAGTGAATCAAAAGTAAATTATAAATAGGACATGTATAAAAAAGATAAAATTATGTGTGTGTCTATATATATATATATATATATATTAAATAAGAGGGATAGGGCAAGGAAAACCAACCAACTACTTCATGGCCATGACGATTCAAGTGGGAGAGAATTTTTGCCTTTCTTAAGTATTAACGTGTTCTTATAGTCTTTACAAAAGAAAGTTTACACTTAGATTAGGTTAGAATAGAGTTTCTATCTTATATATATAAACCTTACCTTTTTATTGAAAGAAAATTAAATTGAGATATTTTAGTAATTTAATTTTATAATTGAGTTGGGTTTGGTACCTAATATATAAAACCAATTTTTTCAAAATAAAAAAATTATATCAAAGACACTATTATTATTTATCAGGGTTAAATTATAGGTTAGAAAACCGACTTAAAGCTGACCAATTGCCATTCATTCCAACCACACAATAGTTTGGAACTTTATGTTCTGTTTGGTAGGGTGATAAAAGGGAAGGATTGAAAATTAGAATTTTATATTGTTTGATGCTATGCATATGAAAGATGATGAAATTTATTTATTTATCCATGCTAATTACAATATTTTCTATAATCTTCTTATGTAATAGAGTAATTCTACCGTACCTCCTTTTTTAGGAGTACGGTACCCACTAGTAGGTAACCTCCTATACGAGGTTATCAAAACATTACATTTGATGGTACTATCCTCACATTGTATGATACTAACATTACATGTAACTGTACTTTTGTCACATTCGGTAGTTCCTTTATTTTCTCTCACATTTGATGATACCATCATCACATTGTGTAGTACTAACATCACATATGACAATACTTTTGTTACATTCGGTAGTTCTCTTATTTTTTTTCTCACATTTGATGGTACTATCCTCACATTGTGCAATATCAACATCATATGTAATTATACTTTTGTCACATTCAGTAGTTTCCTTATTTTCACACATTTGATGATTCCATTGTCACATTAGGCAATACTAACATCACATTTGATCATACTTTTCTCACATTTGATAGTACTTTAGTTTTTTCCTCACATTTGATAGTTCCATTGTCACATTGGGCAGTACTAACATCACATTTGACTGTACTTTTGTCACATTTGACTGTATTTTTGTCACATTCGATGGTTTCCTTATTTTTTTTTTCTTTCACATTAGATGATTCCATTATCATATTAGGCAATACTAACATCACATTTGACCATCGTTTTGCCACATTCGGTTGTACTTGTTTTTTTTTTTTCTCACATTCGTTACATTTGATAGTTCCATTGTCAAATTGAGCAATTCCAACATCTTGTTTAACCATTCTTTTCTCAAATTCTGTAGAACTTTAATTTTTACTCACATTTGACAGTTCCATCGTCACATTGGGATTTTGGCAGTATCAACATCACATGTAACTGTATTTTTGTTACATTCAATAATTCCTTTTTTTTTTTTTTCTCACATTTGATAGTTCCATTATCACATTAAGCAATACCAATATCACATATGACAGTACTTTTGCCACATTTGGCTATACTTGTATTTTTTTTAACATTTGATGGTACCATCTTCAAATTGTACAATACCAAAATCACATATGACTGTACTTTTGTCACATTTGGTGGTTCAATTTTTTTTCTCTCTCGCAAATGATGGTTCTATTATCACATTAAACAGTACCAATATCACATTTGACTATACTTTTCTCACACTTGGTTGTACTTTAATTTTTTCTCACATTTGATGGTGTCGTCATCACATGTGCAGTACCAATATCACATGTGACTGTACTTTTGTCACATTTGGTACTCCTCTTATTTCTTTATCACATTTGATAGTTCCATTGTCACATTAGGCAGTACCAACATCACATCAGACCGTATATTTCTCACACTCGGTGGTATTTTTTTCACATTCGATGGTTCCCTTTTTTTCACCAATTACCATAATACCCCTGAAACGTAGAAAATTATCGAAATACCCTTAGAACCTAAAAAATGATAGAATCACCGTAAAACTCAAAAAAATTACCAAAATTACTATAAAATCAAAAAATTAACTGAAATAACCATGAAACATAAAAATGACCAAAATACCCTTAGAACAAAAAATATTGATCAAATGACCCTGAAACTTAAAAAAAAAAAAGGACCAAAATAACAATAAAACCTAAAAAATGACCGAAATAAAAATGAAACCAAAAAATGACCGAAATAAAAATAAAACCAAAAAATGACCAAAATACCCATAGGACAAAAAAAAAAAAGACACATGACCTTGAAACTTAGAAATTGACCAAAATGACCTTGAAACCAAGAAATGACAAAAATGACCTCGTAACTTAAAAAGTGACTGAAATACCCTTCGGACCTAAAAAATTACCTAAATATTTATAATTCGCTAAATAATATAAAATTTACAAAAGAAAAAATATTAAAAAAAATTTACTTAGTACTTGATTTCTGGAAAGTAAAGTACTATACGAAAAGAAAAAGAACAGATAAAGATAAATCACTCCACAATCTACACTTTAAATGCTAATTACTATTTTAAATATTTGTAATTCATTTAATATTATAAAATTTACAAAAGAAAAAAAAATGAATTTTTTTTACCCAATACTTGATTTCTTGAAAGTAAATCACCATACAAAAAGAAAAAGAAAAAGAAAAAGAAGAAGAAAAGATAAAGATAAAGATAAATCACTCCACTATCTACACTTTAAATACTAATTGCTATCTTAAATATTTGTAATTCATTTAATAATAGAAAATTTACAAAAGAAATTTTTTTTTTACCCAATATTTGATTTCTTGAAAGTAAAGTACAATGCAAAAAGAAAAAGAAAAACAAAGTATGAAGATATATTACTCCACAGTCCACAGTCCACACTCTAAATACTAATTATTATATTAAATATTTATAATTCATTTAATAATATAAAATTTGCAAAAGAAAAAAAAGTGATTTTTTTTACCCAATACATGATTTTTTGAAAATAAAGTACCATATAAAAAGAAAAGGAAAAAAAAAGATAAATCACTTCGCAATCCACACTCTAAATAATAATTACTATCTTAAATATTTATAATCCACTTAATGATATAAAATTTACAAAATAAAAAAAGTGAAAAAAAAAATTTACTCAATACTTGCTTTCTTGAAAGTAAAGTACCAAACAAAAAGAAAAAAATTAAGATAAATCACTCCAAATTCCACCATCTAGATACTAATAACTATTTTAAATATTTATAATCTACTTAATAATATAAAATTTACAACAGAAAAAAAAAAAGTGAAAAAAACAATTTACGCAGTACTTGATTTCGTGAAAGTAAAGTATCATAAAAAAAGATAAAGATAAATCACTCCACAATCCACAATTCAAATACTAATTACTATCTCAAATATTTATAATTCGCTTAATAATATAAAATTTACAAAAGAAAAAAAAAGAAAGAAAAATTACCCCATACTTAATATCGGAAAGTAAAGTATCGTACAAAAAGAAAAAAAAAAACCAAAGAATAAAGATAGATCATTTCACATTCTACACTTTAAATATTAATTACTATCTTAAATATTTATAATCTACTTAATAATATAAAATTTATAAAAATAAAAATAAAAATTTACCCAGTATTTGATTTCTTTAAAGTAAAGTATCAAACAAAAAAAAGATAAAGATAAATTGCTTCATAGTCCACAATCAAAAAACTAATTACTATCATAAATATTTATAATCCACTTAATAATATAAAATTTACAAAAGAAGGAAAAAAAAACCCTGTAAGGTACCATACAAAAATAAAGATAAAGATAAATCACTACACAGTCCATAATTTAAATACTAATTACTTTCTTAAATATTTATAATCCGCTTAATAATATAAATTTACAAAAAAAAAGTGAAGAAAAAAATTTACCCCATACCTGATATCTGGGAAGTAAAGTACCATACAAAAAGAAAAACAAAAACAAAAGAATAAAGATAAATCACTTCATATTCTACACTTTAAATACTTATTACTATCTTAAATATTTATAATATATTTAATAATATAAAATTTACAAAAGAAAAAAAATGAAAAAAAATACCCAATATTTGATTTCTTAAAAGTAAAGTATCATACAAAAAAAAAAAAGATAAAGATAAATCACTCTATAGTCCACAATCTAAATACTAATTACTATCGTAAATATTTATAATCCACTTAATAATATAAAATTTACAAAAAAAAAAAGAAGACCTAGTACTTGATTTCTTGAAAGTAAAGTCTTACATAAAAAGAAAAAGAAAAGATAAATCACTTTACAGCTCACAATCTAAATACTAATTACTATCTTAAATATTTATTATCTACTTAATAACATAAAATTTACATAGGAGAAAAAAGTGAAAAAAAAAAATCTAGTATTTGATTTCTAGAAAGTAAAGTATCATACAAAAAGAAAAAGAAAAAAGATAAATTTCTTCATAATCCACACTCTAAATACTAATTACTATCTTAAATATTGATAATCTACTTAATGATATAAAATTTACAAAAAAAAAAAAGTGAAAAAAAAATTTCTCAATACTTGATTTTTTTTAAAAAGTAAAGTACTATACAAAAAAAAAAAAGATAAATCACTCCACCTTCCACCTTCCACACTCTAAATACTAATTACTATCTTAAATATTTATAATCTACTTAATAATATAAAATTTACAAAAGAAATAAAAAAAACAAAAACAAAATTTGTCCAGTACTTGATTTTTTGAAAGTAAAATAACATACAAAAAAAAAAGAAAGATAAATCACCCTACAGTTCATAATCTAAATATTAATTACTATCTTAAATATGAGTTATTTTACTATACACTTCCTTTCTTTGGAGGGTGCGGTACCCTCTAGTAGGCAACTTGTTATACTAGGTTACCAAAACATCACATTTGACGGTTTCATTCTAACATTGTGCAGTTTTAACATCACATGTGACAGTTCTTTTGTCACATTTGATGGTTCTTTTTTTTTTTTTCTCATATTTGACGGTTTCATCCTCACATTGTGCAGTTCTAACATCACATGTGACAGTTTTTTTATCATATTTAGTGGTTTTTTTTTTTTTTTTTTTTTTTTTTTTTTTACATTTGACGGATCTATAATCATATTATGTAGTTCCAATATCACATGTGACAATTCTTTTGTTACATTTAATGGTTCCCTTATTTCTTCTTGCACTTGATGGTTTCATCCTTATATTGTGCAGTTCCAACATCACATGTGACAGTTTTTTTGTCACATTTATTGGTTCCCTTATTTTTTCTCACATTTTACAGTTTCATCCTCACATTATGTAGTTCCAACATCACATGTGATGGATATTTTGTCACATTTGGTGGTTTCCTTATTTTTTTCTCACATTTGACTGTTCCATCCTCACATTATACAGTTCCACCATTACATGTGATAGGTCTTTTGTCACATTTGATGGTTCTTTTATTTTTTCTCATATTTGACGGTTTCATTTTCATATTGTGTAGTTCCAATATTATACGTGACAATTCTTTTGTCATATTTGATGGTTCCTTTATTTTTTTTTTCTTACATTTGATGTTTTCATCCTTATATTGTGTAGTTTTAACATCACATGTGACAATTCTTTTTTTACATTTGGTAGTTCCTTTATTTTTTTTCTCACATTTGATGGTTTCATTCTCATATTGTATAGTTTTAACATCACATGTGACAATTCTTTTGTCACATCTGTTGGTTTCTTATTTTTCTCATAATTGATGGTTTCATCCTCACATTATGTGATTTCAATATCACATGTTATAGTTCTTTTGTCACATTTGATGGTTTTTTTTTTTTTCTTTTTCACATTTGATAGTTTCATCCTAATCTTGTGCATTTCAAACATCACATATGAGAGTTCTTTTGTCACATTTGATGATTCTCTTTTTTTTTTTCTCACATTTGACGGTTTTATCCTCACATTGTGTAGTGACAAAAGAACAGTCACATATGTTGTTGGAAAGTGGTGGTTCCCTTACCTTTTTCTTACATTTGATGGTTTCATTGTCACATTTAGCAATACCAACATCACATTTGACAATATTTTTGTCACATTTAGTAGTTCCCTTATCTTTTTCTCACATTTGGCGATTTCATTCTTACATTGTGCGGTACCAATATCACATGTGACTATACTTTTGTTACATTCGATGGTTTTTTTTTTTTTTTTTTTTTTTTTTTTTTTCACATTTGATGGTTCTATTGTCATATTAGATGGAGACCAATCTTTTAGCTTCAGTATCAAGGGCCATGAACGACAATCAAACCAACCTTTTGTATACCTAGTAAAAAACTGGTGAATGTTGATATTAGTCTACGATTCATCACAATAATTAGTATCACAAAGCAAAATTATCAATGACTATTTGCATATCATTTTATTATGCCTAAGTAGACAAGTGGAAAGTAAAAACACTTTAAACAAGAAGGGAAACGTAAAAGGAAAGACAATGACAATAACTCCAAAAAAGAAAATTGGTCTTAACAATCACTGGTGTAAATGAAGAACCACTAGAAAGTGGTGGTCTTCCAATTTTTCATGGGGATTTTTATTATATATTAATTTGAGACTGAAAGTCAAGGGATAAGAAGACAGTCATCTCCCCTTGAAATCAATTGGAATGAGTACATGCAGCTGCTAATTCTCAAGTGAGGAGTATTTAAAGCACTTATTTTTTGTAAATGACCTGGAACACTAATGAACAAGTTGCAAGATAGTAGCTCCCTTTTTCCCATTGAGTAAGATAACCATACTAAAACTATATTCCTATTTCTTCCAAATTGAAAAACTATTATCAGTGGTCATCAAAGGTTGGGAATTAAATTATTGTGTTCAGAACTAAAAGGAACCTTCCTGAGAATAAAATAAATTGAAAATTCCTACAAAGAAAACCTTTTTTTTCAAGAGTTTTCAAACAGTCTCACTAAAAACTGACAAAGCATAATAGAGCAAACACAAACTTCAAGCTTCAAAAATATTTTTTGAACTTGAATCTAACCATATTTTTCATCCAGTTTTATAATTTTTTGAAAAAAAAAATTAAATTGAAATTTAAATCATTTTCATTATCTTTAAAAGTCAAAAACAAAAAATAGTAAGACCCAAATGAAATATTCTTGACTTGGAGACCAAAAACATCCTAAAGATTAGATAGGAACTAGTTTAAAATGAAAACAAAAGATGGGGTTCACTTTCTCTTTCAAGGTCTATAGTACTTGAATGAAATTTTAAAATGAGATACCTCACACTGACCACATAGCTTTTATTTTTTAACAAAACAAAACATAGAGCATACTAATTGCAACTATACATGTTTAGTCATTCTCTCAAGCACCTAGCATGCATGCCCACTAAAACATTGCAACTTAAATAACACAAAGTTATAAACTTTATAGAGTGTATGAATAATAACACAATCTGATAAAAAAAATAATAGTAAAACATACATATTGGACTAAAAGAAAGCCAAATTAAATGGAAGATATTTGACCCAAAAAAGCACCTATTAAATTTAAGATTCTATTCTCAATAATTTGCAAATCAAGGGTATGCAAAAATAAGAAAGAAGAACAACCAAAGTGATACTGACCTCTTTATACACCCAAACCAAATCAGAAAAAATTACTTCTACTCATCAGGAACTGCCTTAACCAAATCTATGCATAGGAATTAACATTATAAAACAACAATAGAAACTACTTATGAAACCACAAATGATATTTGATATTTACAAATCATAGTAATAAAAGTAACATGTTATAGGGTGCCTCAATAAAGTAAAAGTGAATTCAAAGTGAGTGAAAAGCAAAATGGGGGAAAAAAAAAAAGACATGTGAACAAAGAGAGAGCCTTCTGTGTGAAAGGTTCAAAGGATTTCTCCAAGAACTAAGAAGAAGAAGACGAAGAACTAATAATCAAAGGAATATAAACCATATTGTGCCACTTAGCAAACAACAGATCAGGAAAGAGTAAAAATCAAACCTGAAAATTAAATTAAAATGATTAAGTAAAAGAAAAAGTATCTAACCATTCTTCAAGACTCGACGAAGGTCATTTAGGTGTAGAATTTGATCTTTCTAGGGTTTTCTAGTGACTTCAATCAATAAATAGGAAAAAAGTTTAAAAATCAAAATCACGATTTGAATACCAAACACAGAACTCAAGGAGGCAGTGCCATGAAGGTTTGAGAGAGGCGGCTATAGGGAAGAACCTGCTAATTAGAGATCTCTCTCAAGCGCTTGACAAAAGAAGAACCCGTTGTACACACAATTTTCGTAAAAGATAAATCACAAGGTCATGAAATAGTGTAACAAATTATCAATTTGTATTGATTTGTATATATATGATTACACTCCTCTGTATGACTCTTTACAATGAAATAATATAATAAAACTCCTCTTTCGATCTCCAAGAAACTTTATGATCCAAAGGGCCATGAAGCTTGATCTTGAATCGTTCTTTGATGTCTCCAAGTTGGATGGGTGATTGAATGTATTTGAGTTTTGATTTGGAGTTGAGAGCCATTGGCTTGATCTCAAACTAAATTGAAGGAAAATCTCTACTTTGATTTGAAGAAGTAGAAATGAGCCTTGATTTTGAGGGAGCAAGAGTGCTCTTTTGGACTTAGAGATGACTCTTTATTTTAGCAGAGCGTCAGTAGGTTTTTCTCTCCAAGTTTCTGTCCTCTTTTTCTCATATGAGAAGTCGTTATTTATAGGCAACTTAATAGCATTTGATTTGGATTTTTCTCTCAGCATTTATTAAAAGTTAATTATGAATTTAATTTGGTTTTCCATTTAATAAGAACCTTCCATATAAGTCTTTTCTTCTGACATTGTCACGTGTCTTTCTTCATTTGATGTTGTCACATGGCTTGATTTCCACATCATCGATTGGAAATTAATTTGATAAAAAATACTCGATCATGATCAGTTGGACGGTTATGGATACATCATAAAAATTTTGATGTCTACACCCGTATGTTTTGTTTTTTGGGTTTTATAGAAAACCTAGATGACTGGTGGCAGGTATCTTATTAAAATCAAATATACGAACCAGATTAAAACAAGTGAAATATACAACTAAGATTTAAGTGAGTACCGTATACCCCCTCTCCCCCCAAAATATGGGGTATCGTAGAATGACCCTATCAAATAAGGGTGTAATACCAAATTTATAAATAATTAGAGTTCCTTCTCTCTTTTTTGGGCCTGATTGATACATCCAACAGTAATCATTAATCAAATGAGAATTAGCCTATTATTTATGGCGGCGTTAACGCTAAGCAATAATTACTGTTCCTAGTTTTTTTTTGAGGAAGATTACTGTTCCTAGTTGATTACTATTTCTATAACGTTTCTTTTTTACTACTAAAAATCCACACAAGTATTTAGAAGTTTATGAGTATCAAATAATTCCAGCTCCTTGGTTAAAAAATAAAATAAAATACAGCTCCTAAATTTTTTTTTTACTCAAAAATAATTCCAGCACCTAATTGATTCTGTCTATAACTTCCTTGTATAATCGTGTTGCCTTGGGTTCAGAAGTCAATGCGAGGTGCTACTGTAAAAAGAGGCGGGGCCTAACCTAAGGACTCAAAGATTGCTTTTTCATCTTATTAATCAAACCCTTTGATTTAAGAGTTGCTGAAGTTTTCACTAGGTCAATCATGGCAGTAACCAATATGAGTTTAAAACTTTTAACAGACACAGACAGCCAGAGTGCTTTTTGCTGAAGCGGACAAGGAATTCATCGACTTCCTCTTTCACATTCTCCGCTTTTCACTCGGAACCATCATTCCTCTTCTTAAAAAGCAAGGAATGGTGGGCAGCTTTGGAAACATTTAGGATAGTGATGATGCCGAGGAAATCACTAGTAGGTTGCGGACACTCTCCAGCTCGAATCAACGCCTGCAAAGAGAAAAACAAAATGACCTAAAGGAGAGCACCGGTGTGGTGCCGGCCAAAAACCCTCCGAAGGTCAAGTTAGAATCTCAAACAACCCTAGAGTGCCAGAGTTGAGGTAATTGTATGTACCTTTTGCCATGAGGGTTTCCGGGGTTTATATAGTGGTGTAGAGCCGAAATAAACGCCTTAGTGGGGGATTACTTTCCTTTTAGGAGAGTAATTCGCGGAACTTTGCATATCGTGCAGAACTCTTTTCCTTATAGGGATCTTTTAGATCAAAGTTGACCGGGTAGCGTAGGAATTTTCTCATGCTCACAGAGAAGTCAAGGTAGACTAAAAAATACAAGCTGGGCTGCTCCTTCAGGTCTCGCCCCTCAAGGTCGTCAGCCCACAACGTCGTCACCTTACCCTGTCGTCAGCTTACGTATGTCTTCACGAAGGTTGTCACCAAGGACTCCTTCAGCCAAGGTCGTCAGCCCCGGGTCATCAACGTCATTCGTCAGCTTAATGCTGTTACGTACGGGGTGTGGCTATGAACTCCAAGAAGGCGGCGCCCAGGTAAGACTGACTAACGGATTGTGTATTCCCGTCAGCACTCTTGAAAGCGTCACTATCAGCTGCCCCCCACTCCATTGTCCCGTCATATAAGAGTGACGGGTTATGGAGTTTCTGTACGGGAAACGGCTCGTGCGTGGTAGTCTGTGCCATCTTCATTAAATGGGGGACAGTGTTTAGGATGATTGGCTCCGCGTCTGACGAGTATGTCGCTTCGTCTTCCGAGCTTTCTCTCTCCTATATATATACTCCACTATTTACCTTTTTCCTACTTTTTCGCCTTGTCCATCTTGAGAGAACGAATCCGTCACTTCCAGCCTTACCACATCGTCAATCGTGCAGCCGTCAGCTTCTTGAGACCGTCCTCCTACACGTAAGTTATCGATACTCTACTTTTTATTTTTATAGCGTCGCCCTTTAGTAAAGTCGTCGGCCTAGGATCTTAGAAAGAAAACCCGTCGTTTGTAGGTAGTCAGATGTCTAGGGAGACGCCGAGTGACCAGTCGTCGATCCGCGACGGAGCGGGTTACGACGAGGTATTCCCGTCAGGTCGTGAGCCCGCGGAGGGCCTTTCCTGGTCGTCAGGGAGAGAATCGTCGACTCCATCTGACAGTGATATAGAGAACTCAAGGGAAAGTGAGGTGAGCGGTGATATAAGCGACGAAGGTCAGGAATTTCGCGACGGGGGTGAGAGTGACGGCGACGAGGAAGCCTTAGAGAGCACCTCGGGGTCCTCTGGCGATGATCGTCCTTTCATCTTACCCTCAGAGTGGTCCGTCAACAATTTTCTCCCCACGATGTCGGAAAATGTTTTTAAAAGCTTGCGGGCCCGTTATCAAATACCTGACGATATTCCCATTCGCCTTCCAGAGGAGGGTGAGAAGTGCTACTCCGGACGAACCGCGGACGTTGGCATGTATGACGCCATGTTCGCCGCCGGACTAAGGTTGCCGCTGACGGCGTTACACCGTCAGCTGGCCAACTTCCTGGGGATATCCGTCAGCCAGATTGCCCCCAATGCTTGGCGCACCTTCATCGGCGCTGAGATCTTGTGGGGTCGTCTGAGTGGCGGGAACCGTCAGCTGACTTTGGACGAGTTCTTTTTTTTTTATCGTCCTCAGCATTTCCTCGTCAAGGGAGTGTACCATTTTGCGGTGAGGGACAAGGAGTGAAGTTGGTGTCCGACATGCCCGACTCCAACAGGAAGTGGAAGGGCAGATACTTTTTTGTAGAAGGGACGAACTGGGTATGTCGTCCAGAGGAGTGGGAGACGATGCCCAATGGTTTTGACAATACTTGGCTTATGTTAGGGATTCAGGTAATCTCGTCAGCCCTTCTCGATTCGTCTACTTATTTGTTATCCTAACCCGTCACTTTTATTGCAGCTAACAACCGCCCACGCATATCCGCGGACAAGAGGCTTTCATTCGTCGAGTGACGGCCATTCCCTTGGACGAGAGGAAGTGTCGAGACCTAATTACTTTAGACACTCTTCACTTATACTGCGGGGGACCTGAGCCGACGGAGGAAGCTTGCAGACTGAACGCTTATTCCCGCCGTCGTGAGTATCCTTCTGCTTCTCGTCTTTAACCTGACGTGGTTTCTTTCTGATCTTTGTTCTTCGCAGAAATGGAGTCAGCCAGGCAAAGGGTCAGAGCTGCGGCGGCAGCTAAGAAGAAGCAGCTGGAAAGGACTGGGGGCGAGTCAACTCCTCCGTCAGCTCCCAGACCCGTCGGAAAGGCCGGAGCTAAGAGAAAACCTGACGGCAGGGATGACCGTCAGGGGAAGAGGGTTGCCCCCACTCCCGGGGACACGTCTTCTCGAAGGCCGTCTCCTCCCAAGACTGCTCATGGGGCAGGCAAGGGTCCGATGACCTTGTCAGGGCCCATCGTTCAAGGATCCGTGCGCCGCCTGTTAACTCACAAGGACTACGCCGTAGAGGTGACGGATTCCATTTTGAAGGACGACGAAATGGACCCTCTTGCCGAGCAGGGTGTCGACGAGATAAAGGCGTCAGGCCTTTTGACCTTACCAGGGTAAGCTTCGTTTTCAACTTTTTTGTCCGAATCATTTTTGTGCCCTGACGTTGTCTTGTCTCCTTTTTGCTTCCAGGCTATGGTTCGCATGAAGGCCCTGTCACGTAGGTGCGCTGCTAAGGAAGGGGTGATTACCCGTCTGCAGGAGCGCGTCAAGAACCTGACTGACGGCCAACTGCAGTATAGGGATGCGAACCGTATCTTGGGTGAGGAGCTGAAGGGTTACAAGGAGAAGCTGGCGGAGGAGACCCGCCGTCGAGAGCTGGAGACGGAGGCCAAGGTGACGGTGGAGAAGGAATTGAGGTCCATCCTCGTTCAAGTTGAGACGGCTAGGAACGATGCTGTGACGGAGTTTAAGGATTCGTCGGCCTTCATCGACGCTTGTGCCGCCTACTATGGTGACGGGTTTGAGGACTGCTTGAAGCAGGTGAAATCTGCATATCCCGACTTGGACTTGTCGAGGATTTCCATGGATGAGTCCATCCCTCAGACGCCCGCAGGTGACACCGTCAATGAAGGGGCTGACGACAATAGTCAGAGGGACAACAGCTTCGTCTTGGCTCAACCAGCTACCGATCCGTCCGTTACTTTGACTCCAGCAGATCCTCATGTCGATCCTAATGCCGTCAGCCCTTCTCTCTCCAGCGCCCAGCCTGTTAATGTTGAAGATGACGGAGGACATTGACGACCCCCCCCCTTTTATTTTTATATTATTATTATCCTTCTCTTTTTTTTTTTTTGAATGTAGACGGTAAAGACAATGTAAAGACAATGTTTACGCTAATCTTAATATTTTGCCTTGTGTTCGAAGCATATTTTCTTTCTTTCTGTGTTAAATCATAATGATTCCGTTGCTTATAGATGACGGCGTTGCTTAAGTAGTTTCATGCCACAAAGAAAACAACGTCAGCCTGTCCACTTTTTTGAAAAGTTTCTTGCTCATCAATCCCTTGATGGCATCAGATACTACGGCGTCAGCCTGCACGTCGGCTTGAGCTCCAAACCGTCAGCTTCATAAGTCGCGCTTTTTGTTGTAGGCAAAAAACACTGCGATGAGCTCGTCAGCTTAAGGGTGACGATATATATATATATATATATATATAATATATATATATATATATATATATTATATATATATATATTTTCTCTTTTTTTTTTTTTTTTGAATGTAGACTTAAAGACAATGTAAAGACAATGTTTACGCTAATCTTAATATTTTGCCTTGTGTTCGAAGCATATTTTCTTTCTTTCTGTGTTAAATCATAATGATTCCGTTGCTTATAGATGACGGCGTTGCTTAAGTAGTTTCATGCCACAAAGAAAACAACGTCAGCCTGTCCACTATTTTTTGAAAAGTTTCTTGCTCATCAATCCTCTTGATGGCATCAGATACTACGGCGTCAGCCTGCACGTCGGCTTGAGCTCCAAACCGTCAGCTTCATAAGTCGCGCTTTTTGTTGTAGGCAAAAAACACTGCGATGAGCTCGTCAGCTTAAGGGTGACGATATATATATATATATATATATATATATATATATATATATTATATATATATATATTTTCTCTTTTTTTTTTTTATCAAGTTTTGGGCTGATGACGGCGTCAGCTTCTCTTCATGAGAACTTAGGGTCGTTCTTGTCATGCCGTCAGTTTCATGGTTGACGCCGTTGGACAACTTAATTGTATGCCTGTTAGTTTCCTAACGACGTCAGCTTTTTCTTTCAACTAATTTGACCTGATGTACCCATTTCGCAATTTGCCTGTCATTTCTAAGAACAACGTCGTCAGTCAACGTATTATGCCGTCAATTTGGACTTAACATCGTCACCTCGCTGTTCTTATACTGGGGTTGTCCACTTTGTGGGTTTAGAAATGAGCCGTCCACTATGTGGACTTAGGGGGAGTCCGTCAGCTTTGTGGACTTATAAGTAGTCCGTCCACTTTGTGGACCTAGAAGTTGTCCGTCCACTTCGTGGACTTAAAAGGTAGTCCGTCCACTTTGTGGACTTATAAGCAAGCCGTCCACTTTGTGGACATGTAAGTAAGCCGTCCACTTTGTGGACTTTAGAAGTAGTCTGTCCACTTTGTGGACTTAGGAGTGAGCCGTCCACTTTGTGGACTTAGAAGTAGTCCGTCCACTTTGTGGACTTAGAAGTAGTCCGTCCACTTTGTGGACATGTAAGTAAGCCGTCCACCTTGTGGACTTGGCCATTAGGTCATCCAACTTGTGGACTTAATTGTAGAAAGCTTTCTGTTTTCTTCAAGACATAAGAAATTTACTAGTCGTTTCTGAATGGACCTCCTCTTATTGTGATGAAATGCATAAATAAAATATTGTTCAAAATAGAAAAGATTAACTTAAAGCCCATTGGACTTTAAAATGTACTGTAAACAAAATGTTAAGACAAATTAAGGATTATAAACTGGTAGCGAGGAGTAACGTTCTGCTTGTCATCTTCTATCGGTAGTACTTTCTGAGGTGCTCGCGTTCCAGGGATGTCGTAGTTTCTGCCCGTCAAGGTCTCCAGGTGGTAGGTGCCCTTTCTTTGCCATGATACGACCTTGTAGGGTCCTTCCCAGTTTGGGCCGAGCTTTCCTTGCGCAGGATCTGGCTGCGCCCATCACTTTTCTTAAAACAAGATCTCCGACTTTGAAGTCTCGGTGCTTGACTCGGGAGTTGTAGTGCTTGCTCACGAGGTCTTGGTAACGCGCGAGTCTCTGCTCGGCTACCGCTCTTACTTCGTCAATTAGGTCCAGTTGTAAACGAAGCTCTTGGTCATTTCTTCCCTCGTCGTGGTTGGCCACCCTATAACTTGTGAGCCCTATCTCGGCCGGAATGACCGCTTCACTTCCGTATGTCAGCTGGAACGGGTTTCTCCCGTGGGGGTTCGTACCGTCGTTCTGTATGCCCATACACGCTCGGCAGCATCTCGGGCCATACTCCCTTTGCCCCCTCGAGCCGAGTCTTGATGATTCGGAGCAAGGATCGGTTGGTTACTTCCACTTGTCCGTTTGCTGAGGATGGGCCGGGGAGGAATAGTGGTTCTTGATTCCTAACTCTGAACAGAAGGCTCGGAAGGAGTCGTTGTCAATTGTTTGCCGTTGTCTGAAATTAAGACTCTGGAATCCCATACCTGCAAACAATGTTTCTCCATACAAAACCCCTTATATTCTTCTCAGTAATGGTGGCTAGGGCTTCAGCTTCAACCCATTTGGTGAAGTAATCGATGCCTACGACGAGGAACTTCAGCTGTCGTGCTGCCATCGGGAACGGTCCCATGATATCTAATCCCATTGTGCGAATGGCCACGGGGCAGTTATGGGGGTCAATCCCTCCGCCGGTTGTCGAATGATGTTGCTGAATCTTTGACACTTGTCGCAAGCCTCACATAAACCTGGGCGTCACTTTGCATCGTCGGCCAATAGTACCCGGCCCGAACCACTTCTGTACCAACGACCGTGATCCGGAGTGGTTGCCGCATATCCCCTCATGTACTTCTCTCATGACATAGCTCGCTTCTTCAGGGCCCACGCACCTCAGGTATGGCCGAGAAAAGCCCCTTTTGTAGAGGACGTCCTTTATCAAGACGAAACGTGCTGACCGGACCTTCAGCTTTCTGGCAGCCTCCTTTTCGTCAGGCAACGTGCCATCTTTTAGGTAGGAGATCAAGGGCGTGGTCCAATCGTTTTCGGAACCAATCTCCTGTATGCAGACCGCGTCAATTAATGGTGAAAACTGAGTAAAAGAGAGTACCTCGTCAATGGTGGCCATAGGGTCTGCAGACGCGGCTTTGGAAAGTCGGTCAGCATGTTCGTTTCCTTCTCTCGGACTTGGATTATCTTTGCTTGCAGCCCCTCCATTCTCTTTTTGCCTGCTCCCAGTACCTCTTCATTCTTTCACCCTTGCATTCGTATTCACCGTTTACCTGGCTTGTGACGACTTGGGAGTCGCAATGAACAACTACGTTTGCGGCCCCTACAACTTGAGCAAGGTCTAGACCTGCTATTAGGGCTTCGTACTCAGCTTCATTGTTAGTTGTAGGGAAATCGAGGCGGATCATACACTTGAGCTCGTCGCCTTCCGGGGAGTTAAGTACGACCCCTACCCCGCCAGCCTTCTTGTTGGACGACCCGTCAGTGAAAATGCTCCATTGGGGATTCTTTTCCTCTTCGCCTTCCGCGCTAGTGAACTCAGCAATGAAGTCGGCCACCGCCTGTCCCTTGATGGCAATACGGGGGCGATATTGTACATCGAACTCGCTTAGTTCTACCGACCATAACGCCATTCGTCCGGCGGCCGCAGGGCTGCCCATTGCTCGCCGCAAGGGTTTATCAGTTAGGACGACTATTGTATGGGCTTGAAAATATGGCTTCAGCTTACGGGCTGCTGTAACCAAAGCGAAGGCGAGCTTCTCCATAGGGGATATCTCTCTTCTGCACCGTGTAGCGCCTTGCTTGCGTAGTACACGGGTCGTTGGACCTTATCATCTTCTCTAATCAAGGCCGCGCTGACAGCTGCTGGGGAAACGGCAAGATAGAGGAACATTCTTCTCCTGGTTGGGAAGGGCTTAGCAACGGCGGTGAAGAGAGGTAGGCCTTCAAATCTTCGAACGCTTGTTGACACTCGGGGGTCCATTCAAAGGATTTTTTCAACGTTCGGAAGAAAGGTAGACATCTGTCCGCAGCTTTTGATACAAATCTGCTGAGCGCGGCAATCCTCCCAGTGAGGCTTTGTACTTCCTTGATATTTTTGGGAGGGGCCATTCCCATAATGGCCTGAATCTTGTCTGGATTGGCCTCGATCCCTCTTTGGGACACCATGTACCCCAAGAACTTTCCGGCCGTCACTCCAAAAGCACACTTGCTTGGGTTGAGCTTCATGTTGTAGGAGCGCAGAGTATCAAATGTTCCTTCAGGTCCTCCAAATGGACTTCTTCCCTTTGGCTTTTGACCAGCATGTCGTCGACATATACCTGGACGTTCCTCCAATCTGTCGCGCAAACATCTTGTTCATAAGCCTCTGATAGGTGGCGCCAGCGTTCTTCAGGCCGAAGGGCATAACCTTGTAACAAAAGAGGCCTTGGCTTGTTACGAACGAAGTTTTCTCTTGATCAGCTTCATCCATCCGGATCTGGTTATACCCGGAGAATGCATCCATGAAGCTAAGTAACTGATGTTTGGCCGTAGAATCCACCAGGGCGTCGATCCGCGGGAGGGGATAGCTATCCTTGGGACATGCCTTGTTCAAGTCCGTGAAGTCGACGCACATCCTCCATTTCCCGTCGTTCTTCTTGACCATCACGATATTTGCTAACCAGTCAGGTAGTACACTTCCCTGATAAATCCCGCATCTTGTAGTTTACGGACCTCTTCTGCTGCCGCTTGATCCCTCTCTTGGGCGAAGGTTCTTTTCTTCTGTCGGACAGGCGGGAAAGATGGCGACACGTTCAACCTGTGCACCATGACCGATGGATCGATCCCTGGCATGTCTTCGTGGCTCCATGCGAACACATCCCGGTTTTCTTTCAAGAAGATCGCAAGTTCTAGACGTACCGTCGGGCTGGCTAGGGTGCCGATTTTGGTTGTTCGCTCCGGCGGGCTTCGTCGAGAAGGACATCCTCAAGTCTCTCGGCAGGTTCCGTCGCCACCCGACGCTCCTCTATGGCCAGGACGTGATTGTCCATCTCCATCATAGCCACATAACATTCGCGCGCGGACACCTGATCCCCCCTTAATTGACCACTCCATAATCAGTAGGAAACTTTATCATTAGGTGGTATGTTGACGTCACCGCCCTCCATGAGTTGAGGGTAGGTCGCCCTATGATGGCATTGTAAGCCGACGAACAGTCAACTACTAGGAATGTCACGTTCCGAGTGACCTGCTGTGGGTAATCTCCAATGGTTACTGTCAAAGTAACAGTACCAAGTGGGAATATTCTTGCTCCTCCAAAGCCAACGAGCGGGGCGTCAGTCGGAATTAGTCGCTCTCTTCCATTCCCATCTGCTGGAAGGCGGATAATAGAGGATGTCCGCCGAACTACCGTTGTCTACAAGGACTCGGTGTATGTTATAATCCCCTGATTGTATGGTGACGACGATGGCGTCGTCATGGGGTGGTGAAGGCGTCGGGCGTCTCTTTCTGGAAATTCGAAGAGGGGATTGTCGATTTGTGACCTTCCTAGCGCGGAACTTGCCGTATGGACGTTCTGAACCATTCTGAGGTAAGTCTTTCGGGCTTTCTTGGATGACCCAACAGTCGTGGTTCCTCCTACGATCATCCTTATATCTCTGGCAGGTTGCCTGGGTCGTTCGTTATCTTGCCTAGGGGCTTGATTTTGCGGCAGGTCTGCCCTCTCCTTGTTGACGAACCTCTGCAGCCGTCCTCGCCTAATGAGAGCCTCTATTTGCTGTTTCAAATCGTAGCAATCGGCGGTATCATGGCCATGGTCCTGATGAAAGCGGCAGTATTTGTCTCTTGGTCTCTTGCTGGGGTCTCCCTTCAGCTTGCCGGAAAGGCTAAAGCTTCCTCATCTCTGATTTGCATTAGCACCTGGTCAGGGGTGCGTTAAGGGGGTGAAGTTTGTGTACCTTCCTGTAGGCGGCTTAGGTCGTCGATCATCTCGTCCCTCTCTGGTTCTCCCCCTTTTTCGTCCGTTGTCGGGTCTCGTGTCTTCCTGCCTTCCCTTTTTCTTGGCTTATAGTCGTCTCTGGCCAGCAAGGCATCCTCCGCGTTCATGTACTTCGTCGCCCGATAGTATACGTCAGACATAGTCTTCGGGTCGTTCTTGCATAGAGAGAACAAGAACTTACCCTCTCGTAGCCCATTCGTGAACGCTGCCACGAGTATCTTATCATCTGCTTCGTCTATCGAGAGGGATTCCTTGTTGAAGCGGGCTATATAGGACCTTAATGTTTCGCCCTCTCGCTGCTTGATGCCTAGTATACACGTAATAGACCTCTTGCGTCGATGACTCCCAATAAAGTGTGACACGAACTGTGCACCCAATTCCTTGAAAGTGCCGATTGAATTAGGCGTCAGCCTGGTGTACCAATCCCTCGCGGGCCCCTTCAAGGTGGTGAGGAAAGCCCTGCACATGATTTCGTCGGGTACACCCTGAAGATGCATCAGGGTTCTAAAAGACTCCAGGTGGTCCAGCGGTCTTTGGATCCGTCGTAGTTCTCCATATGGGCATGCGAAACTTTGGAGGAACGGGACACGAATTTACCACGCTGTGAAGGGCGAATCCGTTCTATGGACTAGGTCGTCTAGGTTGCTGGACACCCGTCCCTGAGGGCGTTCATCATCGCATCCATGCGTTCCCTCATTTCTTGCATCTCGGCTGTAATGTGAGGCGGTAGGGAGTCCGAGGCAGATGGTAGGTTTGTCTCTGGCCGCTCCAACCTTGTTGGCGCGGTGCTACCTTCAGGCCTGACGGCGTTCCTCCCTTCCGGCTTGCTACTTCCTGGTCCTCCCTTGGCGCACTTTGTTGCGCGTCATCTGCCGTAGTTGCTCCTCTAAGTCGTGTTCTGTTTGGTAAGTTCGACGGCAGCGGCCAGCGTCTGAACTTGCCTTTCTAGCGCTGTAACGTGCGGTTCGTCACCTTGGTTGTTGATTGTTGCCATCGATCTGGTGAGTACCATGCAACCTTAGTCTCAGGGGTAGAGCGAGGGCTAGATATCCTTTTCTACGCTCTCGTCTTCGTTTCCACAGACGGCGCCACTGATGATGCCGAGGAAATCACCAGTAGGTCGCGGACACTCTCCAGCTCGAATCAACGCCTGCAAAGAGAAAACAAAATGACCTAAAGGAGAGCACCGGTGTGGTGCCGGCCAAAAACCCTCCGAAGGTCAAGTTAGATATCTCAAACAACCCTAGAGTGCCAGAGTTGAGGTAATTGTGCGTACCTTTGCATGAGGGTTTCTGGGGTTTATATAGTGGTGTAGAGCCGAAATAAACGCAGAA